>OX401904.1:15000-1300000 GCA_947859195.1 Drymonia ruficornis
CTTGCTTGCTTGCTTGCTTGCTTGCTTGCTTGCTTGCTTGCTTGCTTGCTTGCTTGCTTGCTTGCTTGCTTGCTTGCTTGCTTGCTTGCTTGCTTGCTTGCTTGCTTGCTTGCTTGCTTGCTTGCTTGCTTGCTTGCTTGCTTGCTTGCTTGCTTGCTTGCTTGCTTGCTTGCTTGCTTGCTTGCTTGCTTGCTTGCTTGCTTGCTTGCTTGCTTGCTTGCTTGCTTGCTTGCTTGCTTGCTTGCTTGCTTTATTTATTTATTTATTTATTTATTTATTTATTTATTTATTTATTTATTTATTTATAGCTAGGAAAAACAACAGCTTTTAAGTTCAGTGGTGGTAACAGTTATACAAATTACATAATAAGCCTTCTGTTTTCGCAGAAAGAGAGTAAGGCTGCGTTTCCATTGAAGCGGAGCGGGGCGGAGCGGGGCGGAGAAGAGCAGTGAAAAGTGGCAACTGTTTCCATTGAAGCGGTGCGGGGCGGAGCGGAGCGGGGCGGAGCGGGGCGGAGCGGGGCGGAGCGGGGCGGAGCTGGGCGGAGTGGAGCGGAGAAGAGCAGTGAAAAGTGGCAAATGTTTTCATTGAAGTGGAGCGGGGCGGAGCGGGGTTGAGCGGGGTGGAGCGGAGCGGTGCTAGGCGGAGTGGAGCGGAGAAGAGCAGTGAAAAGTGGCAAATGTTTTCATTGAAGTGGTGCTGGGCGGAGTGGAGCGGAGAATAGCAGTGAGAAGTGGCAAATGTTTCCATTGAAGCGGAGCGGGGCGGAACGCGGCGAGGCGGAGCGGGGTGGAGCGGGGCAGCGTGTTCATATATTGTATTCGAAAGTCCGCTCAGCTCCGCTCTGCTCCGCTCAGCTCCGCTCAGCTCCGCTCTGCTCCGCTCAGCTCCGCTCAGCTCCGCTCAGCTCCGCTCAGCTCCGCTCAGCTCCGCTCAGCTCCGCTCAGCTCCGCTCAGCTCAGCTCAGCTCCGCTCAGCTCCGCTCAGCTCCGCTCAGCTCCGCTCAGCTCCGCTCAGCTCCGCTCAGCTCCGCTCAGCTCCGCTCAGCTCCGCTCAGCTCAGCTCAGCTCAGCTCAGCTCCGCTCAGCTCCGCTCAGTTCCGCTCAGCTCCGCTCAGCTCAGCTCAGCTCAGCTCCGCTCGGCTCCGCTTCGTGCCCACCACTCGCCACCACAGCCTGCTCGACTCCGCTCTGTCCGGCTCGAGGCCGCGTGGTCATTTGTTTTATTCGAAAGTCCACTCATCTCCGCTCCGCCCAGCCCAGCTCCGCTCCGCTCCGCCCAGCCCCGCCCCGCCCCGCTCCGCCCAGCTCCGTTCCGCTTCGTGCCCACCACTCGGCACCACAGCCTGCTCGACTCCGCTCTGTCCGGCTCGGGGCCGCGTGTTCATTTGTTTTATTCGAAAGTCCACTCATCTCCGCTCCGCCCCGCTTACACTGTTTCCACTGGTGCGGAGTGGAGATTTCGAGCACTGTGATTGGCCAATTCACGGTCCGCTCGGCCCCGCTCCGCCCCGCTCCGCTTCAATCGAAACGCACCCTAAGAATATGATTCAAAAGTTAACAAGAAAAGTTCAAAAAAATCACAAGATAAAATATAGAGTATATAAACAACACAATAACATACAAAAAAAAAGTTAATTAGACATCTATGTAGGCAAAGTCAATGGAATGGAATGGAATGGGTTGAGAAGAAAAGAACTGTTTGTTTATAAATGTTCTCAAATGCGGTTTCGTCAACTGAAAGATATCTAAGTTGAATTCTTTATTCAGTTTATTAAACATTTTGCTAGTGCGAGGAAAGTAAGAGTTGGAACGATAATTCGTGTAATACGACGCGACATCAAGACAAAGCTGATTACGTTGTAACCTGGTGGGAACCCGCAGAGTTAGTTTGCTTACAAGGTCCAGGCAGTCAACATTGCTGGTAGCAATATCGGTAAGCAAGGATAAGTCTGCTATGGCCCTACGCAGTTCTAGCGGATGTATATGATGCCTAATACACCGCGCATTGTAGCTAATATCATAGACTTTCGTTTTAAATTCCAAATACTTTAAAAACCTCCTTTGGATCGATTCAATCTTATCTATATACAGGGTGTCCCAAAACTTTGCCACATGGAGGGGAAGTACCTTAAATATTGTAGATAGAGAATTTTACTGAATGAAGACTTCATTTTTATTTTAAAAACAATACGAACTGCATTCAAAGATTTTTGAAAACTCGCTAGCCACACTCGGGAATCGAACCGGCTAAAATCCGAAAAAATAACACCCTGTACTTTTATGGCATCAATCGATAGGATCAATCACAAGGATCAAATCATCCTAACAAACATGGGAAATTAAATTAAAGGAAAACCGTGATATCTTAACTTATAAGAATTAAAATAAGTGAAAATTAAAATGGCGGCGTCTTCATCAGGCGCATGCCTCGCGCGAGCACTCACTTTTGACGTTGGAACGCATAGACGTAATGTCATAATATGAGTGCTCGGGTGAGGCATGCGCGCCATATGGACACATCTAATAACTAACGATTTTATGGGTTTCCTTTCATTTAATTTACTATCTTTCTTAAAGAGATTTTATCCTTATGATTGACCCTATCGATTAATGCTATAAAAGTACAGGATGTTATTATTCGGATTTTAGCCGGTTCGATTCCCGAGTGAGACAAGCGAGTTTTCAAAATGAAAGGAAACCATAAAATCTTTACTTATTTCAATTGAACGAATAAAAAATGGTAAACTAACTAATTTGTTGCTCGAAATTAGCTCCATTTTTTGTGGATACACTTTATCTTTGAATTCATGAATTTATAAGTTTAGATTTCATGGTTTTCCTTTCATTTCATTTACCATGTTTGTTAGAGAGATTTGGTTCTTATCATTGATCCTATCGATTGATGCCATAAAAGAACAGGGTGATATTTTTTCGGATTTTAGCCGGTTCGATTCCCGAGTGTGGCAAGCGAGTTTTCAAAAATCTTTGAATGCAGTTCGTATTGTTTTTAAAATAAAAATGAAGTCTTCATTCAGTTAAATTCTCTATCTACAATATTTAAGGTACTTCCCCTCCATGTGGCAAAGTTTTGGGACACCCTGTATATATTATAACGAGGATTCCACACCTGACATGCATACTCCAGACCACTCCTTACGTAAGAGCAAAAAAGAATTTTGAGGGTTTTGATATTTTTAAAGTTGGCACCTGATCTTATGACAAACCCGAGAGCCTTGGAAGCCTTATTGACTATGTTATCAACATGCTTATCAAACAGTAATTTTGAGTCAAATGTCACGCCTAAGTCTTTGATCTTATCCACCCTGGCGACAGATTGACCCTTTAAAAAGTATTGGTGCAGTAAGGGATTGGGTCTCCGAGAAAAAGAAACTGTGAAACACTTTTCAACATTAAGGTCTAATTTATTGCTGATACAATATTCTTCCAAGCGATTTAGGTCCTCTTGCAAAAGGAAGCAGTCTGTCAGACAGTTGATTTGCTTGAGTATTTTCATGTCATCAGCATAAAGAAGAAAATATGAATGATGAAAACATACTTTTATATCATTAATAAATATAATAAACATAAGAGGACCCAGCAAAGAGCCTTGAGGCACTCCTGAAGGAATAGATACCCAGTCTGATTGAAATCCATTAATAGCTACAGCTTGGGTACGGTTTTCAAGATATGACGTGAGCCAACTAAGAAGGTATCCGAAGACTCCAGCTTGCTGAAGCTTAATTAAAAGGAATGCATGATGTATTCGGTCAAAGGCCTTACTGTAATCAGTGAATACAACGTCAACCTGACCTCCAGCGTCCATACCAGATGAAATGAACTCATCAGATAATATTAAGTTCGTCCCAGTCGAACGTTTCTTAAGGAACCCATGCTGTTCAGTTAGAAAAGATTGCGAAAGCGCAGCGTATAGTTGTTTATGTACAATTTTCTCAAGGATTTTGGCGAGAATACACAGTTTAGAAATTGGTCTATAGTTGGAGACTTCATTCCGATCTCCTTTCTTGTAGATGGGAGTGACAAATGCGGATTTCCAAATGCGCGGAACTATACCCTCTGTAACCGAGCGCCTGAAAATTATGGATAGAGGAAAAGAAATACATTTAGCACAGTTCGATATAAAAATCGGTGGAATATCATCAGGGCCAGCACCCTTGCTGAGATCGAGAGATTGCAATAATTTTAGAACTTCATCAACAACTATATTAATACTAGAAATAGTACTGGCTGCAGTATGTAGGTTGGGCAGTGAATTACCGTCAGAAGTTGAAGAAGATAGAAAAGTGGAATGAAAATACGAGGAAAATAAGTTAGAAACAGCTTCACCGGTATCAGCAGACGAATTCCCGTAGTGCATGACTGCTGGAAAAGAGCTGTGCTCGTGTCGGGACGACTTAATAAAAGACCAAAAAGCTCTGGGGTTGTCAATAATATTCGACTCAACTGTACTGATATACATATCATAACACTCGGATTCCAAAATCTTAGCTCGCTGTCTCAATAGAGAATAGGTACGATAATCCTCGAGATTTCCATATGTCTTATATTTATCGTAAAACTTCCTTTTATCTTTAAGGACTTTCATTAGGGAAGCATTATGCCAAGGTGGGTGTTTTTTGCTATTAGAAATCATGCTGGATGGGACGTATTTGTCTCGCAAGTTGAATAGTGTGGAATAAAAGAAGTCAAGTGCAACTTCCAATGAACAGCCGTGAAGCTTATCTAACCATGGAATTCGTTCCAGGATATTAGAAATTGAAATGTAATCCCCTCGGCTGTAATGATACTTACGCATTTTGTTTACTTGAAGAGGTATGTACGTGCTAAATAAAATATCTATGACCAATGCTCTATGATGATCATCCTCCGGGACCAGTGGATCTAAGCTTTCGAGAACTGAGACAGTGTCATTACAAAGAACTAAATCTAGAACTCTATTATTAACGTTAGGGATGTTGTTAAACTGCTGTAAATTGCATTGAGTCAGAATATCGAAGAAAAGACACTGCGAGTCACCTTGAATTGATTGTGGATCCAGGTGAGAGGGTGAGGCTCCAGACCACACGATATTACTTAAATTAAAATCACCTAATATCAATATTTTATCATTTGGGTAAGACATAAAAATGTCATTCAAATTATTTGAAAAATTAGTGAGTTGTTGATTGAAACTAATACCTTGATTTTGTGAGCATAGATACAGGGAACAAATATGGAGTTTTTGAACACTACGAATAGTATTGGATTTAAATGATAAGGTAATCCATATATCTTCTGCGGAAGAGTGCCATTCCGGACGAGCAGATACGGGATGCATTTTGTGTACGGCTATTAGAACACCTCCACCTAACGTCTGATGTGTTAAGTTATAATCACGGTCGCGTCTCCAAACAAAGTACCTCTCGTCAAATAATTCACTATTGCTAATGCCATCCAGCAGCCAGGTTTCAGTTAATAAAATAATATCAAAGGAATGCAAATACACATTCCTTTTAAATGTATGAGTTTTACTACGCAAACCTCTAGCATTCTGATAATAAGCTTTAAAGGTCATCATTGGTGAGGATTTTTAGGTACGTAACTATAATAATAAAATAAAATATAGTAGTACAAATAATAATAGCAGTAAAAGAAGCGGTAGTTATGAGAAATACCGTAATAAATGTATTAGAATGTAGAATATGCGACCAAAGCATTAAAAGAGGCAATAAAGCCTCTTTATGTAGTGTCGAAAATAAAGTTATAACCATAAAGTAATATAGTACCATAATAAACAAAATGAGCCCGTTATTGATTGTTAAGGTCCAGGAAGATGCAAGCCAGTGTGGATATTCTCTGTACAAAATGAGACGCTGTATAACGCCGAATAAGTAAGTTTGAAACGATAAAATTTTAAATATAGCATCCAAAACGTGTATATGAAAGCTACAAAGGCTATATAAAGTGTAACGACTAAAGGTTCGCGACAAATCAATATCATTTAATAATGTAATAAGGTAGAACGTATGGAAATAAGGTAGAACGTATGGAAAGTAATAAATATGTTTGCAATATGAATTGGTAGGAATGGTAGGAAACAACGCCTAAAGACCACTTTTGAAATAGCACGAATTGACCTAAATAAAACCTTCAAAGTGAGATAAACATTCACAAACAATACAAAAGTGATGAGTAAAATAATAAAAATTAAAATAAAAACGCACGGTAGTCTTAAATAAATTAACGAGACGGTTAAGCAGAAAGGGCATACCAAACTGAGCTCTAGTAGCACGCGTATAACACAAAGTATCGTATGGTACGCACTAGCAAGGAAGTCCAAGGCAACACAACTCAACGCTAACTTGATTCTGACAGGGCTTCTCAACCCGTGGTTCGCATTGATAGTAGTAAAAATAAATGAGTTTAACAAATTTTTAAAAGAGCTTTTTCCGACTGTATTGCAAAAATTTTGGTCATAGGTGATTTTCTTGCCAAGATTTTTCCATGCCGGACCCAGATGAAATGGAAATTGTTTTCCTTTGCCAACGTTTTAGCTTTCGCTAACAGGTTTTTATTAAATAGTGTCAAGTGATCATTGACAAAGATGCGGTCATCTGACGCAAATCCAAGAAGATTAAGTGTTATCTGTTTGAAGTTCCGCGCAGCTGCGATGTAATTTTCCTTGGTGTATCTGTTCACAAAAGAGACAATTATGGCCTTGGTGGCAGCTGGTTGACGAGATTGAACTCTTGTGATAAAATTGATCTCCTCCTTTTTAATCGGAAAGTTAATGATGGACGCAATCTTGAAGACGACTTCAAACAGATTTTCCTTGTGCTTAAGGGGTACTCCTCTAATCTCTACGTTATTTGCACGCGCTCGCTGCTCAGTGTCTCTGGTGCTTTCGGTGATCTTGTCAAGTTCGGACTGCAAGGTAGGGATTACGGCCACTGCCTCTTCTGCTGCTTCAACCCTGTCTTGAAGGGCAGACACTGTATCTGCAAACTTGTTGATGGTATCATGTGCCATTGAGACAGAAGTCTGTAGGTTCGAAAGTTCCAGTTTGATGCTCTTGATGTCTTCAGTTAGAGTTGCCAGCGGTGCCAGCTGCCTAGTAATGACACTGAGAGCCTCCTGGACATTTACAAGTGCTGGCGGTGCCAATGCGGGTTCTTGAGGTGACTGTGCCGGTGAGGTGGGCTTCGGCGATGAGGCAACGATCTTACACTCAGGGCAGCGCCAGTTGGCCTTGCGCTGGTCACCCAGTCTTTTATAGCCGTTTTCTGTAATCCCCGAACATGGAAAGTCAAACTTTCTCTTACAATTACTGCATGAGACTCCATCCGAGAACGCCATATTACAACTTGAACACGTAAACATTTTAACTGCAAACAGGTTGCGGGCCGGAGGCTGAGAACCACTGTACGGACTGTAAGCGACCGGTTAAAAGCGTGCGATATCGATGCGGTCGTGAGACCAACTGAAACAACACTGTTCAAATCAAAAAGTATATAGTACAAAATCATTCTTGCAACATTGACTAATACGACTGAATAATTTTGATACTTGATTTATTATTTTCCATATTATTTATTATTCATAATGCAAGCGCAAGCACTTTTAAGTTTTCTTTGATGTTGGTCAATAAGATAATATTTGTTATACATATATTTATGCCATATGTGATTCATCGCCTCAGTAGCAGACGCTGCCTGCTTCTGGGTCATATGGACCCGGAGCAGTGTCAGGTTCGATTCCGTTTATCAAGATCAAGAATTTATCGAGATCGTATTTATCTGAATTGTTTCGATAGTGGGTGTTTTTGTTTCAACATGAGTTAGTTATTTTTTTTGTATTTTAGGAAAATAAAACAAACATATCATAGCTACTGCGTTTTTTAATTATTATTTTATTTTAATCTTGGTCTAAATATTCCACTCCTGATAAATCCATATATTGGCGTGGGCCTGCCGCTGCCTCATCAACTCATCATCATCAGTCTCCACAGCATTGCTGTCATCTTGAAGATTTATTATTAATCGATTAATGTCATCGTAAAGAGCAATTTTCGACTATTCTTCTAACGGTACCTGAAAAATAAAATAATTCAATAAAAGATAATTTCTTTAATGCTTTAAGATTATTTGTTTATTTAGTAATTAAGTAACGATGTTAACTGACAAGCAAACATAGAAAAATAAAGCAACCTTAGTTTATGTATTGGTCGAGATGAAAGCAACACATAAAAATAATGCGCAAGTATCAAGTGTGTTCAATCGAAGTACCTCTAAGCGATCAATGTATATTTACTGAAAAACCCGTAAACTGAAGCTTTGAGCCTGCCTTTGTATACAATAAACACATTATTTTACTTAAAAACTGTAAAATAAACTGCTTATATACCTATAATATCAGCGGTTCTTTGGTAAACATGGTCGAGTTCTGACAAAATATTTTGCACCTCAAATTCCGCGAGACACCGCCTGTAAACTTTGTGAATCACCTCTCTTGTTGAATTACTAATGATTTATTCATTGTAAATCGTTTTTAACGTTCTGCGACTGGTTTATCACCGCGTAATTCAGTATTTATCCGTTTGTTTACAAAGTTCAAATACTTGACAATTATTTGACAAATAAAAAATATAGTTGCCAGGGTAGAAAAGATTCGTCTATGGTCACAGTAGACTATTCGATTAATTCGTACTCGATTAATTGTATCGATAATGTTTTCGATTCTTATGACATTTAATATTTTAATGATTTTAATAGAAAAATTGCATTAATTACATCAAAAATACTTACATATGAAATGTTACCCCATCTTTTTGTATATTACTCTTTTTGTAATTTCTTTGCACACGTTTAATGGGACAATTCGGCATTTTTCACGGAGCACCTTACACCGCGAAAACGATACTTACTCTGATCAAATCGATTTCGAAAACAGTTTTTATATACTTGTCAGAGATTTTTGGTCTAGTACCTATAAAAAAAAGCTAGAGGGGAAGATCATGCGAAGCGCATCCTGAGTTAATACATCCATGTTGAAATATTATTATTATTTTTTTTAATTCAGCGCGCGTTACCATTACATTCTCTTTGGTTGCCGCGTAATCCTTACCGCCCAGTAACTTCTTTATACATTAACCTTTCGATTATTTTTTTCACATTCAATTCAGAACAATTCAGAACAATTTTGAAAATAACATTTTCATCACACCCATTCGAAAAACGTCAATTGCCTTTCAAGGCTAGCGGGAGAAAAAATATATTTTGCTCCCATGGGAGTTTTTGTTTCTCCTTCCTGATTAGTCAGCATTCGTGCTTCTGAATTGAATGTGAAAAAAAATCGAACGCTTAATGTATGACGAAGTTACTGGCCGGTTAGGATTACGCGTCAACCAAAGAGAATGTAATGGCAACGCGCGCTGAAAAATAATTTTCATGTACCTACATTTTTCTTTTAATTTATTTTGTCTTAGTTTAGTAAGTTTAAGTTATTGCAAATAATATTTGTTAATGTTAATATTTGTTTGGATACTACATAATAGTATGAGAGTTTTGAGTAGGTAGAGGTACACGTAGCTTTTTCTTTTTCTCATAGGTATTGATGAAAAATAAGTAGTATGTATCATTCGGAACCAAAATATTTTGTTCTCGGGCGGCGTATATTGAATTCCTCGCAAAGCTCAGGATTCTACTTTAGAATCCTTCGCTTTCCTCTGAATTCAAAATAACGCCCTCGCGGAATAAAATATCACTTTGGCCCCATATAACACAAATAACTATTTTAATTTATAATGAGTCGCCTAAATACAAAGGATCATGCCCATTTTTGGTATCAAGTTTTCTCACGCCTCAAAATAAAAGTATTACAGTAATTTCTTTCTTATTTTTTCACAACCTTTTGCTTAAGGGATTTGATTTTCGAATAGGGATTTTAATTTAGAATAATAATAAAAAAGTTGTTGTTTCCACTTCCACATTGTCGTAAACAAACATTGTGTTTCATTACATGCAGAATTATATAATTTGACTTTCTTCGAATGACGTTCCTTCCACATTATTTGTACAATAATGCCCACGAAAATAGAAAAATCGTATTAAATTAATTATACTTTGCCATTTCTTAGTACATTACGTATTAATAACTACATTACTTTACAGTAGTATTGAATGAAATGTGCAATTTTTTATGCTGTAGGTAATGAAACGTTTTTTGTCTATGGTTAATTGAACGGTTCGGTCACTGCTGTCACTGCTGTCACAGGCGCAGAAACCTCAAAGGAACGTATATTCCCGCTAAAATAAATCGATTTCGAATGCCGTTGAAGATATTTTGCATTATCCATGTTATTTAATTAAGTATATTGATTGAATTTATTATTGCTATGAAAATAAGGTAGGTATCTACGTTTCGTGCATACAATTTATCTACTTCAAACTGGTCAAAGCAAACTCAAAGTAGTCAAGACAATGTTTTAAGTTATCTTCGATTTTATTAAATTACTTCGGAACCCGGATTTTGTTGACAAAAATAATAATAATGGGGGGATATGATTATGGGGATAAATATAGACTACAAAAAACAAAGAATGGTTTTGATGCAACATGATACGGGATTCCATACATTTTTGGGCATGATTCTTTTCATATCTCTAGCTTTCAGAAATAAAACCGCTTGCTTGCTTGCTTACTTACTTATGGATAGGGGGGTATTAATGTTAAACAAAAAAAAACACTTAATTCTTTGGATTTATTTCGGTACACAATAAAAAAAATACTAATCAAACGCGGGTCACACCAGATGCGTGCGTGCGTGCATGCGTGACGTGACGTGCGCACGCACCAGTTGTAATGTATAAAACTGTAAGAAAGATGCCAGACCGGGCGTGCACGCACACGCATCGATCGGTGCTGCGCGTGCACGCACGCATGCACGCACGGCAAGTTGTATTTGCGCATGCGTGCGTGTGTCCGCTTTTGCCGGTGTGACAGGGCTTGCGTGTGCGTACGCACGTCACTCAACGCTGCACGTCTCGTCACGCATCTGGTGTGACCCAGCCTTTAAAGCCGGAAACACACCGCGGCGCACGTGCCCCACGAGCTGCCGCTCTCGGCGGCAACGCGCGCGATGCAACATTTTAGCACCCCCGCGCTGTCGCCCGTCGCTGAAGCGCGAAGTCGTGGCCGGGCCGTTAGCGTATGTTCGCTTTTTTATGTTTTTCAACTTATAAGTTATTATACATATTAGAATTCCTGAACTTGACTATTATTGGTAGCTATTACTAAAGACGTCTCAGTATGAGACAACACGGCGGCGCGAGTGTGCAGGTGCATCGCGATGTCGCAGGTCAGCGCCTGCGCCTGCGCACCTCGTTGTCGACGGCAGCGGGCGGTGCGCTGGTCGTGGTGGTCGTAGTGGTCGTGGTGGTAGTGGTGGTGGTGGTGGTGGTGGCGGGGTCGAGGCCCTTGATCTCGAAGGGTCCTCGGAACAGCGGCCGGAACAGCCGCAGGAACGTTTGGTAGCGCACCGCTGAGTTCTGCAATCGCCGACAATTAGGTGTTATAAAACATTGCACAAAGTAGGTAGTTGGTTTCATACATACGTATGCATCCTACCCTTCACTCTAGCATTTCGGTAATTTAGAACCTTAAATCATTAGGAATTAACGAATTAAAAAATGCAGTATTTTTCCTTTTGGGGAACCCTAAAAATAAACTCGACGGTAAGGTGAGTGTGGGTATGTATGTGTGAGTCTCACCTGTACGACGTCACCGATGATCTTAGTGGTCCGGATGAGGAGCGACACGGAGGGCCCAAACAAGGCGCCCGGCAGGTCCAGGCTCACCTTGTTGCGGTCGAACTGCGGGATATCGTCCGTCTGCCTCGTCCCCCGCGCGCTCCCCGTACTCGACGAGGTAGTGCGCGGGGAGGGGCGCCACGACGACGGCTCCCCCGAGGCGCGCGTGGGGCGGCGCCTCCACGTGGTGCCAGCCTGCTGACACGCGCCGCCCGTGAGCCACTCGCTCGCAGCTCGCGGCTCGCGTCCCGCAGCCTCCCTCGGTACTCGGTACTCGGCTCGTGTGTTCAGTGGGGGTGGGGTGGGTGAGTCATGACGCTGCTAGTGTTTGCGGGTATGCGCATGTTCATATCAACGTCGTAGAGGAAATGTACGCCTTAACCACTCGATTCTCTCTCGGCACGTTTAGGTGTAATAAGTTAAGTCCAGGTTACCTGGTTACCTCAGTTTATGAAATATACTCTGTGCAGGTTACCTATCAATGAGCGCGGGGAAAATTTCCTATCTATGTATTAATTGAGTATGGTTTTATATCTACTGCCAGTTGTCCTTACAATAAATAAATAAATAAAACAAGATATATGTCGGCTTAATACGGGTTTATTCAATAAATTATGTTGTAATAGTAAGAGATATCATTATTTTAATATATGGCATTGTGTATGATACTGAGGATTTCCTTTAGGGAATCATAATGTTGGACTAGGTTCATACGTTCAGTGCGTGGCGTGGCGTGGCGTGGCGTGGAGTGGAGTGGAGTGGAGTAGACAGCGAGCGAGAATGTGACACTCACGAGTGCGGTAGCGCGCCACGCTCGCTAGTTACTTGCGGCGCAAGAAGGACTACTCACACACTCGTTTGAATGATTGACAATATTTTATTTTGCAAAGTTTTATATTATATCCATAAAGTAACGAGTTAGGCACGAGGACAATAAATGAGGGCGTCGTTCTTGAGACGCGGCGCAGTGCGCTATGAATGAACTATGAGCTGTGCACAGGGCGGGACTACGGTTACGTGACTACGGCTACGCGTTACGGAGCCGCGGGCGCTACGCGGCGTATTGCAACTGCGTGGCTACGAGTTCGTCGCGCCTAACCCGCGCCGCGCCCGGAAGTTGTGCTCTCCGACACGACGACCGACCGCGACGCGAGACGGACGTCCCAGACATCCATCTCGGTTACACCATTGCAACGACAAGTACTGTCGTAGCAGGATCGTGTAATTGGCGATATCATGATCTAAAACTGGCCAATTTCATGAAATGGCCTACACATAGCTTGCATGAATAAAAAATTGAGTTTGAGTTTGATTGTAATTGTGTGCTTACAATAACAGTAAATAAGTTAAGTAATATTTATATTTTCCCTACATAAATCGTAGCCGTATCGTTTCTATAACGACATAGCTAAACGTGGATGAACAGACCATCGACATATTGTTAATTCCATGGAACAGACCATGCAACGTTGACGATTGAACGATATGTCCGTGTAATTAGCCTGCGGCAGTTCGGGCTACATAAATAAATGGTTGGCTATTTCATGAAACTGTGCCTTTTCATGAAATGCCCGACGAGATCATGATATAGCCAATTCTATGATCCAGCTAAGACATATCTACAGACATGTATTTACAAAAAAACTAATACAATTACACCCGAAATGTTCAAAGCATTAAAAATGCCTTTTTGTTTAGATTTACTTAAAATAATAATTATTACTAAAGCACATATAATTTAGGAGAAATTGATAGTTACAACAGTGCTAAAACAAGAGATCGTATTAAATTAATTTAAATGTTAATATTTTACTATACATTATATGTGCATAAGCTATTAACAGCTATCAAATCTGATGGTTTTATAAAGTAACAAATTTTATATTAAATAATTATGTATACCTACTAACACAGACTTAGAATGAGAAATGTTCGTGGCAAAATGTGCATATAAAAGACCTGAAAAATTCCGATTTCTAAGTTTCTATCGAAACATATGACGCTGAATAACATTTATTCGAGCACACATGAGACCGGGCGGCCGCCGGACTGCGCGGCGCGGCGCGACGCGGCGCGGCGCGGCGCGGGCGATGGCGAGGTCAGCCGGCGAGGAAAGTGGTCCAGTACATTAAAATATTAAGGATTTTGCTCCTTCCTATCAGAAATAATCTCAATGCATCTATAGGCTACAATAACAGCTAGTTTGGCGATGCTACACATGGAATCCTTTAATTGGCTTTTACCTATTTACTTATGTAGTGCCTATTATTTTATGCTGTCGGCTTTATGATACAAAATATTGTAGGTAGGTAACTATAGTTATATCTACGCAGCTGCAAGCTCGTAAACGCATTAAAGATACAACGTAATGTTTTTTTATAACCAAGTGGAAAATGTTCAAATTGTTGTGAGCTTGATGCGCGTTGCTCCAACACCCGGTCATGTTACCGGGCCGCGGCCGCGCCGGGGTACGGGAAAGGCGCTCACCTTCGTTCGCTGAGCGCCGTGTGCGGCGGCGGCAGTGGCGGCGCATGCATCTGTCCGCGGCGGAGGCGGCCGTCGCGGACGCGCGGCCTTGCGTGCCGCGCCGTGACACAATATATTACACATTTATCACATTTTCGGATATTGCATGCGATGCTTATTTATTACTATCTACATTGCTGCGAGTTAAAAGCGGCGACTAGATCCAGTGGACGCGGCGAGCTTGGCTCGCGGGGACGGACTAGAAGCCGCGAGAGAAGCGGGGCGCGGAATGTAGGCGACTGAACTACTTTATTAACAAATAAAATTGACAGTGATGTACAAAAACATTGAAATTGTAATTCATAAAAAAAACCACTGAAGAAGCGTTCTCACCGCGAGCATTCGTTAGTACGGCGAGCATTTGAAAGGGAGCGCTCGTGCGAGAATTCTCAAGGTCGAGTCAACGTACTCTCCTCGCTATCCGGATCCGCTCCTCATTACGCTAATGCTCGCGGTAAAGACGCACCTATTTTACACGAATTATCCCAATACCCACAAGTTTCATGAACCCGGCAGGCGCACTCACGACGCGGCTGATCACGGAGCTGTGGACGTCGCCAATATACAGAGAGCGAGGTGCTTAGTCCGCTACATACATACACTACACTGAACCGCTGAACCTACAGGCGGGTGGCGGGCGGGCGGTGCGGGGTGCGGGGCGCGACGCGTTGTGCAGTAAAACAACCACTCGTACGAGGAAACATTTAATATCACCATAGCTCACCTAAAATCTATTTACAATATAAATACAAAGAAAGAGAGTGCGGTTAACCGCATGCAAGGAAGGCGGGGGCAGGTCGCGGACTGTACAGGCGACCGGGGTGCAGGGGGATGGGGGAAGAGTGGGGAGATCCCGGGCGGGGAGAGGACCGCGGGCCGGGATCGGCGCGCTCACCGGAGTGACACGCCGATTGTGACGACTCCACACACTTGATCAGGTATCACTGGCCTGTCCCGAGTCTTTTCGATAAAAAACTATTAGTAACATACCTACTATATCACATGCAATCCACTCCGTTCGGCGATCGTGTCACTCCGTTGATGGCCGAGGTCGGCTCTAGTGATGGTGGGGGAAGGGAGGGGAGGGGAGGGAGGTGTGCGCTCAAGAGTCATCCTCGTCGGAATCGACGGTCTCGACGGTGCCGCCGGCGGCGGCGCCGCCCGACGACGAGCCCGACAGTGACGTGACCAGCGACAGGATGGAGCCGAGTCCGCTCCCACCTTGGCCGCCGGAGGAGCCGCCGCTGGCGCCGCCCAGCAGCCCCGTCACCGCTTGCAGCTTGGGCCCCAGCAGCTGCAGCTTGGGCCCGATGACCTGGCCCACGATTCCGCTCAGCGACGCGAGCCCGTTCTGCGCCGGCGCCTCGATGCCGTACTGCTTGTTCAGCTCGATGTTCTTCTTGTCTAACGTATCGATGTACCGCGTCTTCGCGTCGATCAGCGAGTTAATTTTCTACAAAAGAGAGGGCGGCGATGAGACGATGCCGGGTGCGGGAGGGGGGGGGGGGGGGGGGGTCGAGTGAACGAGATGGCGCGGTACTCACCCCGAACACGAAGCCGAGCACGGCGTTCTTGATGCCGAACTTGGCCTCCGTGACGCCCTCCAGCTTGCGCTTGTCGCGCGCCTGCTCGTCGCCCTCGCCGGCGTCCTGCACACACACACGCCGTCACAACACGCCACACACCGACCCGCGCACACACCAACACCACACCGCACCGCACCGCACCACACCGCAGCGCACTAGAAGCACTCCGACACCAATGCCATCCACCACTTACACAATAATGTTACTTAACGTTCTGTACACACACTCGACTCTCACTTGCTTCGTTAAAAATCATGAAATTATGTTTTTATGCACCCAATATCTTATTATCTGTTATTAAATAAAAAACGTCTGAAAGCGCACAAGTACATATTATATAGTTGATCTTGTTTCAGAAATAAATAGAAAAATTAACTAAAACATTACAATAATGAAATAATCACGTCCTACAGCCTTGTTGTCTTTTAAAATAGTTCCGCTTTTGCTCGTTGTAAGTTCTTCTATTGCATAGAGTCTATCTTGTATCTTCATTAGAAACCATTTCGTAATTAGATAGGTACTTGGTGTCATTAAACACTTCTAATAATTAACTCGTGTACTCGTCGTGTCGTTGTCTTGTTGCGGATGCTCTAGTGCAGCAGTACCTAATATTTAGTTCAACGCAATTTCCGAAAAATAATATGTATGAAGTAATATTGATATACGAGTACTACGAGTGACGTAGGTATATGAGTGAAGATTATGTTAATATTGACCACCGATGGTTGTTCGATGAGATAGCGTTAGGAATGTGTTAGCCGCACCGCACCGCATCGTATCGTACAGGTTGTGTAACCGACCTTAGCTCGCGTCCGTGCGCTGCGCGTGCGCCGGCGCACGTTGCGCAACGCGATGCGCGAGCGAGCGACACTTGACCTGCGCTCACCGAGCCGCATAGCTTCCCTTAGATCCGGACAAACTGTCATCGATCCCCTTCCAACCGGAGGAGCTGTTCAATCAGTCGACCCGAGAATATTTCAATAAGATGATGCAACAAGCGGGAAAGGAATTAGGTAATTACATATTATTACAACAAAAAGTTTAACCTACTCAGTTCATTTCGATCTGATCATAATTTCGACCGGCTCATGATGCAAATTAAACAAAATAACCGCAGAGTGCAGAGTGACGTATTTAGGGTTCCGTAGTCCTAACGAGGAACCCTTATAAGATCATCCATCGAGTCCTCCGTCCCGGTCTGTGCCAAAGGTAAAAAAATATCTCAGTACCTAGATCACGTATCCCGGATATCCCGTATCCCGGATATCCCGTATCCCTTATACCGGATCCCGTTTACCGTATATATCACGTATCCCAAAACCGACTTGTATTTTTAAGAAGACATCTAAACACCAATTTTCATACTTAATTATAACTTCAAAAATGACGAACTTCCATAGAAACTTTCATCCCCTATTCTACCACCTTAGGGGTTGAATTTTCAAAAACCCTGATTTTAACATTTTTTATTTTATAAAAGACACCTAATTACAAATTTTCATAATTCTAACTTGAAAAATGACGAACTTGCATACAAACTTTCATCCCTTATTTAACCCCCTTAGGGGATGAATTTTCAAAAACCCTGAAATTATTTTTTTACATATATAAAAAGAAACCTAAACACCAATTTTTACAGTTCTAACTTCAAAACTGACAAACATCCATGCAAAATAACATTCAAAACTTTCATCCCCCAATTTACCCCCTTAGGGGTTGAATTTTCAAAAACGCTGAAATTACTATTGTTTATTTTTTAAAAGACACCTAATCACAAATTTTCATGATTCTAACTTCAAAAATCCGAACTTACATACAAACATTCATCCCCTATTTAACCATCTTAGGGGTTGAAATTGTTAGTTATGATTAGCCTATGTCTCCTTCCAGAGTTTACACTATCTACGTTTCAAATTTCATTAAAATCGGTGCAGTAGTTATGGAGATACGTGGTAACAAACATTCACACACACACACACACACAGTTACTTTCGCATTTATAATATTAGTAGGAAGTAGGATGGTGTATATCCGGATGCAGGCGGTGGTAGTGGTATGGTAATACTTGTGTTACCATAGGTACTACATTCTTTATCAGCCGTGTCATTTGCAAGATTTTTAGAATCCTAGCTAACAAGAATAGCCGGGGTACTTTATGTTAGGGTTATTTTTGATACCGTAAACACCCAGAAAGCCTAACTAGCTAAAAATAAGTATTATTTATTGAAATGGCTACTAAACCCTACATGGTGTTAGAGCTGACACGCACTTAGTTGTTTATGTTGAAGTTAGTGTTGTGGGCAAGGCTAGCGTCTGCGTGGTTGCGGCGAGAGGGCGGCGCGGGTCGAGGCCGCCCGCCTCTCGCGAGTGGTGCCGCGCGCGTAATCACACACAACCGCAGATTCACCAAACACGCAACCTCCACCTCACGACTACACTAATATCATTTAGCTGCAATATTTCCTTGATTTTCGTTAGACAGTACGTTGACTTTCCAGGAAATATTCTCAGACGTTCTTATTTTTTTATTTATTAAGGACGACCAGTATTTTTTTACATTATAACATTTTAAAAATATATTACGTTAAATTAATAAGGTAACTAAAAGTTCTATTTATGAAGGTTTCACAGCATGCATTGACGTAACAACAATAACTAATAGGTAGTAGGTACTTATTAAAAAAGTAGATTAATTAATTAAAACCGGAAAAGTTTGTGTCGGTTCACGCATAATGTAGGGTTCCATAGCCATTTCAAAAACGAAAACTTATTGTAATCAAAGTCGGGTATATAAGAGACTTTCACTATTAAGTTTGTTCAGAACTCTACAGAAACAGTACAAAGATATTTAAATTAATTTTGAATGTAGGTATCCATTATTGACTGCATAATGTTATTGTAAGTTCTGCAATACAAAAGAGGTAAAAAGTGTAGAAATTAATGGTCTACCTACACATTGTTTAAACTTTTGGAGGTAAAAATCTTGCAAACGGTATGTCTGATAATAAATTTTTGTAAAGAAACACAATTTTATTTGAAAAGACCTTTTTAAGGAAATATATTCACCCACTTTCCATGTAAGGGCAGGTACCTACCTGAAAATAATATATAATTTTGGAATGGAGTGACTGGGACGGACCGGACGGCCCCGCGACTAATTGGATGATCTTATAAGTGTCCCTCGTAGGGACTACGGAATATATACGTAATATAATTTTGGAATGGAGTGACTGGGATGGACGGCCCCGCGACGGATTGGATGATCTTATAAGTGTCCCTCGTAGGGACTATGGAATATATACGGAATATAATTTTGGAATGGAGTGACTGGGACGGACGGCCCCGCGACGGATTGGATGATCTTATAAGTGTCCCTCGTAGGGACTATGGAATATATACGGAATATAATTTTGGAATGGAGTGACTGGGACGGACGGCCCCGCGACGGATTGGATGATCTTATAAGTGTCCCTCGTAGGGACTACGGAATATATACGGAATATAATTTTGGAATGGAGTGACTGGAACGGACGGCCCCGCGACGGATTGAATGATCTTATAAGTGTCCCTCGTAGGGACTACGGAATCCTAAAAATATATATTTAAATCGAAAAATGAAATTAAAAAATGCAAAAAAAAAATATTAGGTGGACTACGGTAGAGTCGTATATAATTTTGTTGTAAAATACATAACCTTTTAGTTGCTACTAGTAATATTATTTCGATGCTAATGATGTTGTTTGTAATTATCTACTGCAAATTAGGTATATTCGTGAACTGCATATGATACTCATTGTTACTCGTCGAGGAGCAATATGCTTAATTTACTCACTTGCATTAAATATTAATTATATTTCGCCACGAGGTGATTCGCCGGTGCCTTTCTAATTTGTCTCGATGTCGCGCAATCCAAGTGTTAGAACAACATAATTATGCATATGAATCGGGTGTCGGGCGACGCAGCAGGCCGGATATACATACATATACGGGAAGCGACGGATCACGTGCTGCAGTGAAAGGGGTCGCACTCGTACTTGCACTCGCACTCGCTCACCACACCGCATGAGGGCTGGTCACCACCACGCCACGTGTGCAGTCTGCTGCGCGAATGTGCGGAAGCGCCCGCGCCGCGCGCCGCCGCGCCGGGCCGGACCGTGTGTACTTCATAATCATGAGTCATTTGTTCCTTATATCTCAAGTACCATCGATTGACAACGAGAGCGTGTATGGTCGCTGGGAACAGCAGAAAAAAGCGCGGCGCACCGTGCTCTCAGCATTATTCAGCTCTTTATTGGATTGGTTTACTAAGTAATTGCCGTATATTGTGGGAAAGTTCCAAGCTGAGGAAAAACCCGGCCGCTTTGCATTTTACGCGGCTACACAATGTACAGCTATCGAATTGAAGTACCATTGCCACACACGGTGTTGCGCGGCGCGGCGCCCGCGCCGGAAACAAACGATCGGTAAGTACCTGCTGCGGGAAGTTATGGCCGTTTGTTTTAATATTTTTATCCATCTATTCATTATGATTAAAACATAAGTAAGGCTTTCTTATTGGGTGCGTTTAAATGTGGCGAGCAGCACGCAATCAGTTCTGACGTCTGAGTACGTAAAAAAAATGTAATGTAACGTCACGACTTTTATCCCCGTTCGGGGATAGTCAGAGGCTTGAGTGGCCATACACCACCACATTGTGGAGGTATTAACCAACTCAAAGCCCACGTTTCACTAGACGTGACAGGTACGTAACACCACGACCACCAGGAGTACGTAAACATAATGTTAAAACATTATTGTTTGGGCTCGCGCCGCTCGACTCTTCTAGATGCACCCATTGACATTGTATTCAATGAGAAATCCTTGCCGTGGCGAAGGATAGATAAAGACATCGCCAATAATTAAATCATGGATTATAAAATCAAAACACTTTGTGGATAGTTTACTGTTTAACAGGCAGATTTTAGGTAATTTAGAGTAGGAAGGTACGCATATCTAGTCAAGAGGAAGTGCTCATTCCGTAATGTGGTGTCGCGGTAAACTGCGCTATGCGTCACACACATAACGACAAATCGATTTATGCTTCTAAAATAATTAGACTCCGGTCATCAGCGTTTGCAGGTTGAATCGAAACAATTACCAAACCCGGTATTGATTAATTAATTTCACTACATTAATATGAAATTAGGTTCAATTTACAAGGATATTGAAAGTTGTAAGGTCCTATTTCGAACCAAGTATTCCGGGTAATCCAGATCAAGGTCTCAAAATGGGCAAGAGACTGGTGATTGAGCAGCCTCCGGTGCGGCGCCAGTCGGTGGTTACTCCGCTGTAGCTCGCGTGTCGCGGTGGCAAGGCTGTAGACTGGCCCATGTCAACATTACAGTAGAATACGATTAAATTGTGTATGTGCCTAATAAAATTACTCGTATTTAGACATTGATTGACAAATTGGGGGTCCGCTGATTACTGCAATCTGATCTTTTGACCTATAAAATTATTTTGTCGCTAACATTAAACAGTAATGTAGTTTGAGGTGCTGGTATAAAAATCTACCTACCGAATTTAATCGCAAAAAGCTTTATCTTGTGAATACGCGCAGATAGACTGTAGAGTCTCATTCGCGTGCGGCGTGCGGCGTGCGAGCGGACTGCGAAAGGCAGCTGCGCACGTTGCTCAATCGCCGCTCCTGATCTAATGGGAAATGGGCTAGTTGTGTGCGCGTGCGTCGCTCAGTTGCAATAAAACCTGAACTCGAGCACATCAGCTCGTCCTACACTATTGTGCGGCTCCACAATGCGCCGCGGATTCTATGAGAGCTGAATATAAATCGAGTTTGGCGACGATTCGCATATTAATATTTTAACTCTACGCGAGCGTAACTTGATGTAGAATCACGTGCTACTATGTACACGTATGCTCGTGTGTAGTATATAATATAGTACATGATGATGAGGATGTTAATGAGATGAAAGCGTTACGGCGAAGCGATGCGTGATGGAGACCGGAGGGAGGCTGCGGGACGCTGCAAATAACGAGACAGGGAGCTGCCGACCGAGCATCGAGTGAACGCGTTCCCGGCAGGGACGCGTGTGAACCGGGACACGGCGCGGCGCGGCGCGGCGCGGCGTTGCGCAACGGCGCGGGATCGGTTCACACGCGGCGCGGTATCGATGATCGGTCGGCTAAGAGACGCGCGAGTGTTGCGTCACGCGCCTGCGCTCAGTAAACCACCGGTTACATATCGATAATATTATGTTAAACTTGCCCCTTAACCCGGTCAGACACATACTGTAAACTTTCCCCGTAACTACACAAGGCGATATGCAAAAACTTAAAATGTTGTAATAAGTACGACCGGTGCTTAAGATCAGCGAGTTTATTTTTTTTGCAATGTGTGTTGACCAGATAATGTAGACAGCTCGGCACCGACTCTGTCATAATTTGATAGCGAGTCGACTACGCTTGCGTTCATGTTAATATAGTGAAGGTTGGTAAGGTGAAGGACAAAATTACAGATCGGGAATACAGTGCCGCAAGCACGTAGAGTCGCTACCCGCCATCGATAGCGCCGCGGCCCGGGCGGCTGCCGCTGCCGATGCCGGCGCGGCGCAGTGGCCTCAAGATAATCTTACATTGTCTACGCCTTTAATATGTAAAACTATACCATTGCCGCCCTGGTACACGATATGAATCTATTGCATTTCATAGTTTAAAAAATAACACAAATATGTAGTTATATTAGTTATGGCTATATGTCCAAACAAAATATGATAGTATCCAGAGAAGGCCCGAAAGTTCAAGAAATAGTAGAGTGTACTAGGACGGCGTGCGCGGCGGATGGGTTACCTCTAGCGGCTGCAGCGTGTCGTCGTCTTCGAGCTGGCGGCGCTGGCGGTGCGGCGCGGCGGCGGCGGCGGCGGCGGCGAGCGCGCACAGGAGCGCGAGGAGCGCGAGCGAGCGTGCGGGTACCATGGTGCGGGAGCGGTGACTGGCTGCGCGGCGGCGGCCCGCGGCCGGCGCGCGAGCCCCGCACGCACCGCGGCAGTGGGGATGCGCCGTGTGTGTTGCGCCAGCGCACACGCCGCCGCCGCCGCCGCCGCCGCCGCCGCGACCCTCGCTATACGCCCGGTGCACATCCGCTCACCGCACGCGTGTCCTTCCTCCGAGCTACGTCATTTATCCAATAGTAAGAAAGCAAGGAGCCAACCCTTCACGAGATGAAGTCACGGGTAGTTGTGGCCAATCGGTAACACTCAGAAGCTGAATGTGTCTTAATAAACAGCACCTTAGCCGAATAGACAACCAAATCATTGTGACCTGACAACTAGCGCCGTTGAAATTTGGCATAGGTAGTTCAAGTGAAGAGTCAGTTACCTGTACATCAGCAAATGTTAACGACGTTGCGGTTTAGGTATCGCTATTCTTGATCTGTCATTGAGGTCGCCGCATTACTTAATTAGATATTAGATGGTGATACACTAGATACACCGTGAATAGGTAACCTATGCCGAGTGACCGAGGTCCGTATAGATCGATCAATGAGCAGGAAGTGGATCGAGGAAAATAACTGAAACTTTTTTGAACAATATATGTTTATTTTATGAGTGTGAGGGCTCTCATAAAATAAACCAGATTAAGGAGTGGTTTTGATTATGCAAAATAATAAAAATGTTCTCGTCGTAGCGCGTTGATGTCTTTCGTACGGAGCGCTGAACAGCCAGATTCATAAGTAGGTTTATTGCTCTCGTTACGTATTGCGCTTATTATTATTACTTGCTCGTGACTCGGAGAGTACGTAAAGCTGCGCCTGACCTATCTCCGGGTGTGCTGGTGTGCCGTTCCATCGAACTTACACCTATGCTTGCGCACACACTTGTGAGAATAACCGCCATCACCGAAATTAAGTCAGGACTAGCTATTTATTGCTAAGCGTGCTACTAATGCCTAAGTGATGACCACGACCACTCTGCCAAGAGTGTTACGACGAAGAAGAAGCTATTTATTATGATTCCATGAGAAATGTGTGCAAACAGTGTAACACACATATCAGCCCGCCTTGAACTGTGGCTAGGGGATTAAGCAAACACGTATGTTCATAAGAGTTTACGTAAGCTTACTATATGTACTTAGTAGGAATATTGCGGAAAACGGTCGAAAATAATTAACTCGTGGTGATATCCGCGTGTGACACACATATAGAATGCAGTGCATTGCATGTCAAGAGGACGCAGCGGCGTGGTGCGCCGGGGCAGGGCTCGCCTGCGGCAACCGGGCTGGGCTCGCCGAGCGCGGTGGTGCGAGTGGCGAGTGGCGACGTCTCTCGCGCCGAGCGGCGCAGCGGGCGGCGCCGCCGCGCCGGCGCGGGCGGTGCGGGGCTCATCCTTTGCCCACAATATTAATACGTAGATTAGAAAGACACATACAATAAAGTTACGTATAAATTAACATGCACAGGGTCAACACATTCCACGGTTTCAACGCAAAGAAGTGTGTGTGAAGGAAACGTCCTTTCTAAATCCGGTTCCGGAGCTGCTGGTTGCGCCCGCGCCCTCGCAAGAGTTCCCGCGATGTAATGGACGTTAACAATCATGTTGTATATTTAACAACGCTAACACCTTCATATGTCGAAGCAACAAATGTGCAAGAATAGGCAGTAACTCTAACTCCACATGAATGAGCCTCTACAAGTTATTTAGACTCACTTTTAGGTTGGTATGCAGAAAACATGTAAAAAGATGCACTACCTATGTGGCATAAGAAAGCTTGCTAATGATGAATGATTCATAGATACGTCAATGATGAGACAATTATCATTCAATTAGTTAATTTATTTTTAAAGTTCTTCATTACCGACTCGTAGTTATATCTACTGATGTCAATATATTGTAATCAGTCGAGGGGTCGGCGCGCGACGTAGCCTTTAGAGATCCAGTTGTGTATTCGATTGTGAAGTTTGGTTACATTCATACAACATAAATCAATCAGGCGCTCCGAGGTTTTAATATTAGAGCCTGGCGGGGCGCGGGGCGCGGGGCGCGGAGTGAGGGGCGCGGGGCGGCACGGCTGCGGCAAGTCGCAGCTTCCTGAACATTACGTAACGCGGCGCAGTCACCACTGAATATTTATTTGTACAATGAAGCGGATAAAATAATAGAATCGAAGAAAAACGATAGCACCATAAAACAAACAGATTCGACTATTACGCGGCAGCAGTTCCGTGGGGCTCGGATATTGGTTACCTCCAGCACGTTTACTCCGCCATGCGCATGGTCGCGGTGGGATGTAATTTGGCAGTTGAAATGTGTGAACGAGTACCTAGTAGCTATCGCATTTTGTGATTTATAGTCAGTTTTCATATATAGTTTGGACCACAATAGTTTAGTACACACCCCCGCAAGCGTGTTAAGCTTAACTGTGATATACTATTATGTATTATAGCATGTATTTCAGAGCTGAGCTTTGTGCATGGTCCGGAAGGAAGATGTGGCGAGTGTGTGAACGCCGCTTCGCGTGCGCAACGGACAACGCAAACAATGGGGGGCGACGCACTGTTATGTGCTACGTTGAATGTAACACCTGTACACTAAACTTGTTTTGCAATTGCCTTAATTTTAAAGAGGAAAGAGGAACCATAGCTCCCCATACGAATTGTGTTCTAAGGGTATACTCCTGCGGCCGCTCGCGCTGCGCCGGTGGCGAGACGGTTGTTCCCTGAGGCTTGCGGGCGAGCATGAGGATTGCCCAACGTCAGAACAGCAGATGGGGCTAGAGCTGGTGGGCCGGCCGAGCACGACGCGTGAGGTGCGTCCCGCTTGCACAATTCCGGAACACATCAATGCTAGCCTCATGGCAACTATTGTGTAACCACGTTAACTGAGTAAATGTTTAAATTCCGATAGGTAGCGATATGAAAATTACTATTCTGTTCTGTATGTATGTACTATAAACGACTAAGTGCCTGGCAGGTATAACAAAACATAGTTCAAGACAAATATTAGGCGTTGGTCTCCTATTAAATGCTACAAGTGACGTCCGACTTCAGCGTAAATTTTCCGATTGACGCACAGCGTCAGCGGTCAGTACATCTCAACAGCGAACGACGACGTCTCGTTCACAGTAGTCGACAAACAGTGCTCGGGTGTAGTTGTGTGATATAAAAAACCGGTCATGTGCGTGTCGGACACGCACATAAGTACCACCGTAGAATATATAAGATTAACGTCAAATAAATAAGTTATAATACATTTTATGTTTTAGTAGGTTAGTCAGTCCCATAAAAAAACTGCTTAACATGAGGCGGGCCGTACGCTTGTTTGTCACCACAGTTCCATTAAAACTCGTCTTTTCTTTATCAAATTTCCCCATTTTGTACTGACGCTAAATACGACCTTTACGCTGCATTGGATTAAAATGACTAGAGACGCAGCGCAAAGAGTTTGAATGCGAACTACGACGTCCATACGCCGACGTCAGCATGTGAAGGAGACCACAACAGTACATTTCTATTTCATGAATATTCATTAATAGGAGACCAACGCCTAAGTACCTCATACAAACAAAAGACAGAGCTGTCAAACGTCTGTTAAAGGCTACGGCAGTTTTTAGAGGCTAGTACACGGCGCAACTTTAGTTGCCGAAACTAGCAACTTATTTGCCGAAACTATCAACTTTTTAATAGTTTTTTGGCATTTGCAGCAACAGTTGCCGCGATTGCCGCAGCTGTTTCGGAATTGTTTTATATGAAAACAGCTGGTTGCGAGTTGCCGCAAAAGTTACCCGTGTGCCCCTTTAGAGGTTGATTGTGTTTGATTTATTTGCAAAAATATACAGAGTTGGTTCATCGCACGTGCAAACGAATGCACATAACACATTGTTTCAATGTCGACATTCCTAGATACGTATTGAGGTACCGTATCTAGAAATATAGACGTCCTGCCCCCCTAACCAAGTGGCTTCGTCTACAAGCGTTTCTACAAAACGCTGCGCTTAAAAGTATGGAAATTATATTACAAGTCGATAAGTAGATCACGTGCCTTATGTCATTTCCATACATGAAGCGTAGCGATTTGTAGAAACGCTTGTAGATGAAGCCACTTGGCTAGAGGGGCTGGTTTCAGACGAAAGTAGGTATAGATTTGTTTGCGTATGAATGGGCAAGAATTTTGTTAGTATATATGTTTAAAGTTTTGCGACTGGTTATTATTTTTACCCAACTGCCACGAAGAGATTATGTTATTTTTTAAGTCTCAGTAAACATACAAAAATATAGATATAGATACAAAAACCCTACCCTTACTACCTCACTTTACTCTTGTAAAAAGTCCAACTCTCAGATACCTATTCATCTGTGGTAATAAAACGTCCAGAGTAAGTTGTTTAATTACTGACTATGATAGATGACTCTATACTGTACTGGATATTATAGAAATATTACGCTGCAGAAGTAGAGGCCGCTCAAATAAATCAAACACGAGTTTTACGAAATATTCTCATTAATAAAGCTTCCTTATGAGATTATGAAATAGCTGCCGAATAAGCGAAAAGTATTTGTGTCCGATTACAAACTGAGCTCGAGTTTAATGATGTTTTCGGAATGCAATAACAGCGCACACCATCGCGTTCGCGCGGGTTATGTAAACACTAGCTTTTGCCCGCGACTTCGTCCGCGCAGAATTGAAATTAAAAAAAATCGGACCCCGGATCCCGTATCCCGGACCCGGATTTTGTATCCCGGATCTCGTTACTCAGGTTCCGTTGCCCGGATCCTGGATCCCGTTTTCCGGATCCTGAATCCCGTATCCCGGATATCACGGATCCCGTATCTCGTATCCCATATCCCGGATCTCGTTTCCTGGATCCCGTATCCCGGAACTCGTTACCCGGATTCCGTATCCCTGATATCACGAATCTCATATCAAATATCCTGAATTTCTTATCCTGGATCTTGTTTCCCGGGTTCCGTATCCCAGATCTCGTTTCCCGGATCCCAGATTCCGTTTGCCGGATCCCGGTTCCGGTACCCCGGATATCACGGGTCCCGTATCCCATATCCCGGATTTCATACCCCAGATTTCCTATCCCGGATCCCGTATCCCGGATCTCATTTTCTTAATCCCGGATCCCGTTTTTTCAGATCCCAGCTTCCGTTTGCCGGATCCCGGATATTTTTTTATTATAGGACTGCGGTGGCAAAAAGCGTACGGCCCGCCTGATGTTAAGCAGTTACCGTAGCCTATAGATGCTTACTATATAAATATTTTCCTTATGCCGTGTGTCCACTGGCAAGAAAACTTGCACAAGTTTACTTGCGCAAGCGACTTCCAATGTGTAAACACTCACGCAAGTGGACTTCTGCGACTTGCCGAACTTGCTGCAAGTCCCACATGTACACGGTTGTGTAAAATTGCAGTCAGTGGAAACACGTCGGCAAGTGACTTCTGCGAGAAATTGCGGAAGTTACTTGCCAGTGGACACACGGCATTAAAGTATAACCAGATTTTTTTTATTATAGGACTGCGGTTGCAAAAATACGTACGGCCCGCCTGACGTTAAGCGGTTACCGTAGCCTATAGATGCTTAGTATATAAATATTCTCCTTAAAGTATCGACCTATATTTTTTTATTATAGGACTGCGGTGGCAAAAAATCGTGCGGCCCGCCTGATGTTAAGCAGTTACCGTAGCCTATAGATGCTTACTATATAAATATTTTCCTTAAAGTATTAACCAGATTTTTTTATTATAGGACTGCGGTTGCAAAAATGCGTACGGCCCGCCTGACGTTAAGCGGTTACCGTAGCCTATAGATGCTTACTATATAAATATTCTCCTTAAAGTATCGACCTATATTTTTTTATTATAGGACTGCGGTGGCAAAAAAGCGTACGGCCCGCCTGATGTTAAGCAGTTTCCGTAGCCTATAGATGCTTACTATATAAATATTCTCTTTAAAGTATCAACCTATATTTTTTATTATAGGAATGCGGTGGCAAAAAAGCGTACGGCCCGCCTGATGTTAAGCAGTTACCGTAGCCTATTGATGCTTACTATATATATTTTTTCCTTAAAGCATCAATCTATATTATTTTTATAGGACTGCGGTACCAAAAAAGCGTACGGCCCACCTGATGTTAAGCAGTTACCGTAGCCTATAGATGCTTACTATATAAATATTTTCATTAAAGTATCAACCTGTTTTTTTTGTTATTATAGGACTGGGGTGACAATAAAGCGTACGGCCCGCCCGATGTTAAGCAGTTACCGTATATGATGATAGATGCTTACTATATAAATATTTTCCTTAAAGGATCAACCTACATTTTTTTATAGGACTGCGTTGGCAAAAAAGCTTACGGCCCGCTTGATGTTAAGCAGTGACCGTAGCCTATAGATGCTTACAATACCAAAGGCATTGCTCGCAAATTGCCGACCTGAAGGGGAGTGGGATGGAGCTTTTGGCTCCCTCACTCATCGTACGAAACGCAGCTGTAATAGCTGCTTTACGCCGATCTTCTGTGAGAGGGTGGTACTACCCCGGTCGAGCCAGCCCATATAATATGAGCTGCAGTCAATTGGCTACATAAAAAAAGTTGAAATCCATATTTTTTGATACGTAAAAAGAAACCTAAACTCAATTATTCATTCGTGTTATTTATTACCTCGGAAATGACGAATTTCCATATGAACTTTCATCCCCTATTTTACCACCTTAGGAGTTGAATATTAAAAAACGCCGAAACCCATATTTTTTATTTATAAAAAGTCACCTAAAACCAATTCTCATAATTTTAACTTGAAAAATGACGAACTTGCATACATACAAACTTTCATCCCCTATTTAATCCTCATAGGGGTTGAATTTTAAAAAAACGACGAAACATTTTTTTTTAAAAGATACCTAAACACAAATTTTCATTATTCTAACCTCAGAAATGACGAACTTCCATACAAACTTTCGTCCCCTATTTTACCCCCTTAGGGGTTGAATTTTCAAAAACGCCGAGACCCATAATTTTTTATTTTTAAAAAGACACTTATACCCCAATTTTCATAATTCTAACTTGAAAAATGACAAACTTGCATACAAACTTTCATCCCCTATTTAATCCCCTTAGGGGTTGAAAGTTCAAAAATGCAGATTTTTTTTATAGAAACCTAAACACAAATTTTCATTATTCTAACCTCAGAAATGACGAACTTCCATACAAACTTTCGTCCCCTATTTTACCCCCTCAGGGGTTGAATTTTCAAAAACGAAGCAATTCAAGTTTTTTATTTATAAAAAGGAACCTATACACCAATTTTCATAATTCTATCATCAAAAATGACGAACATCTATACTCACTTCCCAACTAACTTTCATCCCCTATTTTACCACCTTAGGGGTTGAATTTTTCAAAAAGCTGAAAACCTTATTTTTTATTTTTAAAACTTCACCTCCACACCAATTTTTATAATTCTAACTTGAAAAATGACGAACTTGCATACAAACTTTCATCCCCTATTTAACCCCCTTAGGGGTTGAATTTTCAAAAATCGCTTCTTATTGCTTGCCTAGGTCCCAAAATATATCTACTGTCTAAATTTCATGTCTCTAACTTCAGTAGTTTCGGCTCGGCGTTGATGAGTCAGTCAGTCAGTCAGTCAGTCAGTCAGTCAGTCAGCATTTCCCTCTTTATATATTAGTATAGATTACCAAAGTCGCGAGCCCCGGTCTGGTGACCCGCCGCGTGTCGTGTCGGTCGAGGTGGCGAGGCAGCGTGCGTCAGCCGTGCTACATTCAAACTAGCTTTTGTGGCAGCGCGGATGCAGTGCTGGCGCCAATCCGGACCATCAGTTTCAACCGTTTGTGATATTGACACTAATCTACTACGGATATGTATTTCAAAATTCGAAACCCGAACGAAACGTATAGATGACGGTTTCCCATAATCGCGACCCGGCCCGTTAAGCCGGTGCCGCACTGTGGGCTGAGAATCGGGTTTCGAAGACATCAAAACTGAAATTATGATAGGTCACTTAAGGCTTGAAATGGATTCAGTTGATCAATACTATACTACAAAATTAATACGAGAGAATAATTTTTTTAAGAAAAAATTGTATGGAGAACCACCTGAAACATTTCAAAGCCAAAAAAGTGACCTATCATAATTTCAGTTTCTATGTCTTCGAAACCCGATTCTCAGCTTACAGTGTGCCGCACTGGTCGGGCGATTGCAATTTTTGTACTAACGGCCACCGCCATATGTTTATAGGGGTTTGATCGCTGTCGCTTCAGCCTTAATCTTTAACCCAACGAATTGTAATCGGAATTGGAACCACAATTTCTAGGGCGCCAGCGCGAATTATGTCATTATTTTACTACCAATGAACAATAACGATACCGGCCAAGTGAGTGGTGGCGGCCACGCACAATGTAGGTTTCCGTCTCAATAATTATAATTTATCGTATCTACAACCAACTTTGCTTTAACTGGGTCGGCTATTAAAGCTCGGGATTTAGTAATAATAATATTCTGGGACATTTTTTACACACGGCTACCTGATCCCACACTAAGCAGAGCTTGTACTATGGAAACCAGATAACTGATATTACTAAATATAAAGATGTGATAAACGGCTTTATATTAAAAGCACGTTGTTACGCTTGTGCTTGTTTTTAAAAGTCGTTGTACAAAGTGCTTTTCTGCTTTTATAAATTAAATAAAAATACGTCCGTCAATAATCCGACAACAAAAGCAAAATGCTTACTAAACGTAAGTTCAAGCAAAAAGCCAAAAACTTATCTGCTGAAAAATTGCAAGTGAGTCTTATGTGCATGGAAATATGGTTGTTAATCTAATATAATTTATTATCAATGTTTTTTATGGGTAAAGAAATAAGGTTCAATTTCATTAAATATTGATTTGTGCTATATTGTCATAAACATAAGGTTACTTTTTGTAAATTTTTGGAATTTTTTACTCTTTCTTGCCGTCATTGCTTAAAAGCAACACGCTTTAATTTGTAAGCGCGCTTGGGCGCGTACTTAAAAAAGCGAACTTTTCAAACGGCTTTTCGTTTAAGCACCCACTTCTAACTACATATACTACTTTTTTATTTGTAAAAACATACTTAATATACACCCAGACTCAGGACATACAGACATGTTCATACACACAAATGCATGTCTCGTGTAGGAATCGAACCTACGACCTGCAGCGTGAAAGGCGCCATCACGCCGACCACGCCAACGGGCCCGTCAGCCCGTAAACCCATAATAACATTATTTTTGTAGTGTATTTCCCGCTATGAACCTACTACTATCCTGTTTTTTTTTTAAATTATTGCATAAAATAATAAGTTGTATGAGATCTCGAGCTCGGCCTGAACTTGAAAGTAATTTGCAAATAACGTTAGCTGGATTACTAACATTCCACAAAGATGTTACGCAACTGCATGACAGCTAAAAGTTTAACATTTTGAATTGCCTTCTTTGGTGAGAGGTCACTAACTATTGGGAAATGTAATATTAATGAGAGCTATTAATAACACGGCACATGACGTGCACTACAGCAGCGCTGACTAGCAGCGGTGCGGGGTTATCGTGACGGCGGCGCCGCTGCCGCGCCCGCGCCCGCGCCCGCTTTTACCCCCGCGCACGCGCCGGTCAGCACTCAGCACTATATCCATGGTCACCTTGTTATTTCGCCACTTCATAAATACCGTTGGTGACGTGAACTGTGAAATCTATAAAGATGCCTGGAACATTTTACAGGAAATTGATGGTTATTTAAAAATATTCAAAAGCCAACCACACATGGCGTTTTATACATTCAAATTTAATCGCGATGAATCAATATTGAATGTTGCGAGATTTTGCGTGTCTGTTGTCTAATTCGAGTGGATTTGATAGATGTAGAAGTAGTTAATTCCTTTGCACTTTATGCCGGAGCCTAGGTCGCTTACTTCTTCCTATCGTATGGTTAGTGGCCAATTACTAGTGTCAGAGTTATTCAAGCCGTCCGGCGAAGGCCTCTGACTAAACGTTATGCGGAATCGGAAAGTCCCGCAAGCTTTGCGACAGGCAAACGAATGCTTTTACTTTCAGGAAAAGGTAGCACGAATAACTAGGTACACTGTTTTCCTCATCGGTAATTCATTATTTTTGGAATTAAAAGGTTTGTAGGTATCTACGCGTGCTCCTGGTTTGCTACCCAGTGGAAAACCCGGCGCGGCGGCGCGCTACGCCTTGCGTGCTGCGAGTGCGTAACGTCGCAATGAGGAAGAGTGTCAGCTCTCCGCTCGCAAATCTCAGATATCAGTAAGGTGACTGTGACGTGACTCGACGCTGGACCACACCAACCACACACGTAATAATATCTTCACTATAGCTAGACTGTTAGTAAGTAGCCCGGCACTCTTGCCTAACTTTCATTATTCCCTTATAGTGTATAGACCTACCTACTCCCATCATTATCTCATAAATCTCTTAAAACTTGACAACTAAGTATTCAAGATGTAATTTCCCATTGGTTTGTGAATGACAAATTTGAAATGTTAGAGCTTGATGCAAGTCACTAAGTTGGTACTGGCTAATTGTAACAAAGCTGAGCGTGCGAGTGGTAGTGAACAGGGAGGGACGGTGCCGGCGCCGGCGCCGGCGCTGGCGATGCAGTGTCGCTGCCGGTCGGTGCTCTGTTATAAATGAATATTTCGCTTATCGTGGTCTATTTCGCAAGGCGGCTGTACGGCGGTCCTTAACCCGTAAACCCGGTTGAGTGCATTGTTATCAGCGCGCAGCGGCAGCATAATCGTCAGCCGAGACGAGTTTTTGCTCGCTCGCAGCGATTCTGGGCAGTGACATGTTTCACAAGCGTGTCGGCCGCGATTCCGCACCCTTGGAGCGGGCCTCGCTCGGTACGGGGTCACAGCCAGTCACAGGCAACACCCGCCAGCCCGCCAGCTCGCAGACCCCCAGCCCGCCAGCCCGCCAGCCCGCCAGCCCGCCAGCCCGCCAGCCCGCCAGCCCGCCAGCCCGCGCCCGAGTGCTTTGCGTTCATAGCATTCCATCCAATGTAACAACTCGATTCCAACACAACATATTTCATCAGTCGCTACTTCTAATGGTAGTAATGATGGCATTGCGAACAACACATAAAAGTGAGATCCGCACCTATTCTCGATTCTAGAGTAGGTAACAATATTTCTAAACTGGATAAGCATAATCAAAATCAGCTTTCATTCTTCCGCTTCTAATACATAAACAGCTGTATCCGTGATATGATATAATCGAGCGTCTACCTATGATGATGACCTTAAATTGCATTATTGAATCACAAATTATGTGATGACTAGAATAATTAATACATAAAATATAGTAATACAGATAAACCGAACACGGACATTATGTCATGATGGTATATAATCGTGTTACATAACCAGTCAACACTATAGGCGAGTGAGGATATCTGCACGGCGGTGCGGCGGTGCGGCGCGGCGGTGCAGGCTGCAGCGGCCGGAGCGGTGTAACAGTTCGCGGATCACACGGGCACGTAATCTGACATTTACAAAGTCATGGCGTTATCGAACCGCCGCCTATGATTAACCTACTGCGCGCACATTAATAACATCACATGCCAGAAGAACTAATGCGAGCCACTTCCATGACTATGCGATTTCTATTATGAAGGCATTTATTTAAGAATATGTCCGAATGATCACTTTCTCAACGAGCAGGGGTAAGCTGCTTACAGGTAGCAAAGTACGCGCTTGCTTCATTGCCAACTTGCGTATACTCACATTGCCCGACGCGACGGATGACAGTGGGCTCAGAGTGGCGTCTCTGTGACGTTGCATAACATATAAGTTCATAATTAATGTAAGTAAGTAGGTATTGTACGTAGATTTTACAATTGCAATGTATGTAAGTAATCCGTTAGTACAATACCATAATCACCTCGCGTCCGTTGCGTACACTATATACTATTGTGTAATTATTGTGTTGCATATGTCGCAATAAGCCAGCTACGATATATTGTTACCCTCCATTCTACTTTCTGTTTTCCCATAAACAATTTGTCAATCTTGAACATATCAGACACGAGCAAAGTCGTTAGTGAATAATTAGGAAAGTTAAATAATCGACCGACACACACAGCAGTGCTCATCCCCAGAGCGTACTTCCTGATAATTTGAACCGGACTAGCCAGCGCACTCTGTGCAGCCGGGCAGCGTACAGCCGCGCCCGCGCCGGCGCGCCGCGGCCACTGGTCCATCCATGTAGTTTTCAAAGCGTAGGGCAAAGGGCGCGACCTCTTCCATCTTACAAATACCTACTCGTGCCGACGCAACATAATGTATCGTAAACACATATCTCAAGGGTGCGAATTTTAACGTAATCGTAAAATGATCGCAATCAAAATGCCATCAGCTTCACATAAATGTGTGTCAATACCGCGTCCCCAGCGGATCGGTGTTACTATTACGATCAAATTGTTTACAAAATCATGAAACTAATCAGGATTACATGGCTCAGTGGCTTCATTATTTTTTTGTCAATGTTTTAACAATATGGCACTACTTATTCTAAGAAAATAAAATTATTTATGACGGTATTGGCAGCGGCGCGGGCGCGGGTGGCGCATACGTCACTCACCACGCCACACGCCATGCCATGAACGGTGCAGGTGAGTGGTTCACAGTTCCGCGACTGTTGGAACTTGACCGAGTGTTGTGTAACGTCCGATGTCGTCGTTACACATTAGCGAGGAGAGCGCCGCGCGCCGCGTCACGCCGCGCCACGCGCCGCTCGAGTCCGCCTGGCCGAGTTCACAGCATGTGTGGTCACTCCCGTTATCTCAAGACCAATTAATAGCTGCTAGAGTATCAATAAAATAATAATTATTATTATTATTAATGAGAATTATATATTATACATACATCATAGTATAACCTACTTAACGGAACCCTTTTCCTAAAGGATTTTCAAGAAACGCGCGGAATGAGCATTAACCACGTTGTTTATTTGATTTCACTTTCATAATGTACATAAAAATATGATATGATATAGGTACATAATAGTTTTCACAACCACGCCATGGCGAATATGATTTATCTAATACTACATATATTTATGAGCTCTACATTTGCAACTAAGTACATAATATGAAGACAGACTAAAGTCTACGAGCAGAGTTTTTCGTATGAGTGCGTCTTATTATTTTACACTAGAGGTCGCCGAGTGGTCGAAATTCGACCATTATTCATTTAAATTGAAGGTTAAAACGTTGGTATAGATTCTCACTCGTCACTTTAGTATTAGTACTAAGGTTATTTTGCCAAAGACTAACCTTCGATTAAAACCTCTTCCATACATCAATCACAAATCGTCCCTCCTCCGAAGAATAAAACCTTACATAATGTTTGAAAAAGTACTGGCCTTTAAAAAAAAAACAGAGTGACAGTGTCAAAATATCAAAAAGTCTACGTCAGTATATATGTATATACTGTTATATTTGTGTGTTTATGTGAATAGGTGAAACGTCAAACTATCGAATTTCCTTGACCGAAGGGTGAAATTGTACTAGTGTGAGTAACGTTTTATTTTAATAATTTAGTGCACTTATAATGCACTTTTTATTAAAATATAACGTCTTCCCACTCAATCTGCATGTAAACTTTTACTATGCCAAATTTCATACTCCTCCGTCCACGCATCTTCGCAAAATAGGTACCGAACGGATTTGCTTCACGTATTAATACTATGATGATGATGATGATGATTACAAATATTTTTCATTGTTTAATGTTTTTTTTTATCAGATATTGCTTAGCTTGCAGTATAGTTCATGAAAGTCATTCCATGTGTCAGTATAGTCTATCCGCCAAATTTATAGAGCTTTTAGCCATTTAACAAAGTTAGTACAAAGCATTTCTGGGAACAAAAGTGATTTGTAATGTCAGTGTAAGTCCATCATAACTTTATGTAAACTTGGGGGTAGTGGGCATAGTAGGTATTCATAATTATTAATTAAACATTAGCATAATGTTCTTTGTGATTCATCTTCACCGCCGCCCTGCACTAGTTGTGGCTCATATCGTATGCATTGGAGTCACGACCGTCACGGCGCATGCGCTTCCATTCAACACGCTATCAATGACAACTATTAATTAAAATAAAGTAAAAACTTAAAGGTTACCCGTTTATCGATTACTCGTACAAATTTTCCGACCGTTTAATTTGTATCGTTATTAAGTATTACCTAAATAAAGCCTAATCGACGTCCACTCCCCCTGCCAGTACGTATGTGTGTGTAAGTCGTATATTATAAGGCATTTAATAAACATGTGGTGGCCGCGATCTTTTAACAGCCACTTTACTAATTTGAAGGTATATTATACATATGTATATGAAAGACCTTGCTTTAACGTAATTTCGTGTGAAGGTAACATTTATCTACAACGCTTGGGACAGGGCGCTGGGCGCTGGGCGCTGGGCGCTGGGCGCTGGGCGCTGGGCGCTGGGCGCTGAGCGCTGGGCGCTGGGCGCTGGGCGCTGGGCAACCGTTGCTGACGTGACACTCAGAAGAGCCGCGTGGGTGCAACAGTACATATACGGATAGACAAAGCGAAGGCGCGCAGCTAATTTCTTGAATTTTAGTATTACATGTAGAGTCTGCACTGGTAGCAAAGTCGCCGGGACAAGACAGAATGCAAGATAAATGGACTTTCACTCACTCTTTCCTGTGCACTGAGTAAGAGGGAGAGCGACTCAGTGCGACATGCGTGCAACAACATCTTGTCTTGACGCGTGCGCTAGCGCTACTGGAGTACCTACAGAAGAACCCTGGAGTATACGTTCATCAACTGACGACCAAGATGAATAAAAATAAAAACACCATCACGTCTGTATTCGACAAAGAGGTAGACAGAGGCAGATGCAATGCGCTGAGGGTATTTGGATTTTTGACGACAGTTACTAGCTAACTGGTCTGATCTTCCTATTGTATGCGGGTAGTTTATTTAATCACAACGGGTGAGGCTCTTTTATAATAATAATAATGCATAGGTACATCAATGCAATAGGATTCGTTTGCAATAGGTAATCCGAATGTGAATGTTGCGAGTGGCACACGGGGCGACACCACGTAACCGGGTGCGGTGGGCGCGGGGCGGCGCGGCGAGCGCGGCGGTGAGAGGCGCCTCAATCATCTATTACAACAAATATATGAACACCATTCATGCTGAGTAATGTTCGCACGTTTGCGAAGATCAGCGACGTGCCAATTATTAAAATGACTTTGAACAAAAAATATTTTATTACTTTCGCATCGAAGATAGATGCATTTGTACGACCCATATTATACCTACCCACTCTCACTGACGGACAGGTACCTACTTGGTATTATGTAATATTTATAAATGCATATTATGTTCGTCTCGCTAATGCGTGTAGTCGTCGCTAAAATGAATATTTTCGAGGCACGAGCACTTAAAAGCGTGATCTTGAAGTGTGTCTAATTGAAACAAAAACTAGATCTACAGCTCGGATAAATAAACCAATAAATGAATGAGCTCTAATAATTTTATAAATAAGAATCACCGTGTGACTGATTATATTTTCTGTATAAACTGCATCCCCTCCGTAATAAGATAAAGTTCCAAAAACGCTGATACAACGCACACATTCAACAGAAGAATGGACCTAGTGAAATGGCAACCGAGGAAACCAGTGTCCGTTCACACAGACCGGCTCGGAGAGCATCGGACGGCGCGGCGCGGCGCTCTTGTTTTCACACAGACCGGCGCGGGCGCGAGTTATACGCTTGGAAGGCCGGAGCCCTTATTATTACATGAAAAATCAACTTTCACTGTTATACATGTCTGAAGTGAATTTAAAAACAGCTTTATGCAAAAATTTCATATGAATTTCTCAGAAATGTTCACAGTCAACCAAATACATTATATAATTATTAAGCAATTCACGCTAAACCAAGAAATACTTGTTCATGGTTCCGGTTCAAAATTAGAGAAATAACTCTTGTTGTTATACTATTTGCAGAAAACTCATTTATTAATTGAGTACTACCATTAAATCACAATCACATACATTAAAGTTAGATCATATTAGAGTTAAGGATTATAAAATATAATGTGATATGACTATTGAGTACATATAATATTTTATATCATCATCATCATCTGCCTTACCTTTTCCCATTATCTGTGGTCGGCGCAGTATGTCTTACTCTTCCATTCATCGCGCTTTGCTGTCATACTTATTATACATCCGCTCCAATCTCATTCATATCACTCTTTATACAATCCATCCAACTTTTCTTCGGTCTTCCTCTCGCTTTGTATCCTTCCACATTCATATTCATAACATAACATAGAATATACCATGTAGGTATCAAATGAATAATTTCACGAGTATCACATCGATCCTATGATAAGAAATAATTCAATAATATGGAGATCAACAAAACCGGCCAAGTGCGTGTCGGACTCGCACATAAAGGGTTCCGTACCACCGTAGAATAAAAACGTCAAAAATATCAAGTTTCGTGTATGGGGACCCCCTTTATATTTAAATTTGATTTTATTATTGGTATTTGTTGTTGTAGCGGCAACAGAAATACACATTCTGTGAAAATTTCAAGTGTCTAGCTATTGCGATTCGTAAGATACAGCCCGCTGACAGACAGACAGACAGACAGACGGACGGACAGACCGACGGACAGCGTAGGCTTAGTAATAGGGTCCTGTTGGCACCCTTTGGAAACGGAACCCTAAAAACAAGTAAATGTACTTACACTAGTATATAGACTTTCAAAAAGCTTTTGCCAAAGTTGAACATGAAATTTAATATTACTTAACAAAATTGCGTTGAATGGTATCCGCGGCGATCTGCTCCGTTGGTTTTCATCATATACAGTGTGTTAAGTAAACCCTGTCCGATCCGAAACTAGTATAATAGGTTTCCCAATCACATGACCAAATAAAATAAGAAACATTAAATATTCATGATAGTAATCATATTAATGAAAATGTATAAGCCATTTTTTTTTCCCCAAAATGTAGCATTTTTTTTCTTCTTATCGTAGTGTTAGTTGTCAACCTGGTGTCGGAGTTGTTCAAGCCGCCCGAAGGCCTCTGACAAGGCTTAAAGACTGCTGCCTAGGTGATAACAACCGGGACCGACTTTTTACGTGCCCTCCGAAGCACGGAGACTCTCAGTTGAAATGCGACTAAACCCATCTCTGCATGACCTTGCCAAGCGTTGCTTAACCTCCGATCCGATTTTTAAATATGACAACACCGTCACCGGCGGTAAATATTTAAGATCGTGTGGCGGCACTTTTGACCACAAAGTACGTAACGGTGTCATTTTATGAAACCTGCACCTCATTATGGAGGAGAACTTCTGGCCGAATGGAGTGGTCTTTCGTCGTGCTACTGGATCGTACAGTGACGTGTACTTAATTTATAAGTTATTTTTAATATAATATGTATGTTAGTCTTTAAGATATTTATAATATGGGCCATCGTTACCTGAAATAAATGGTTATTATAATTATTAAATACTTTTAAATACTTTTAAATTTAATACGGGGTAAAAAATACTTGGAATTAGAAAATTTTTACATAAAAAGAATCAAATCTTGATACCCAATAATACCTTCACCGGTCGGACAGAGTTATCTTAACACACTGTACTTACATCTCAAACAGGAGCCAAAGGGTCGTGATCAAGGGTTTTTAATCTAACTCTATGCTTGTTTCATCGGGCGTACCCCAGGGCTCCATTTTAGGCCCCTTCTATTTATATTGTTCATTAATACCATCGATACCTACTTGCTTCAGACAATAAAATTTATTTCTTGAAGCTGATGATTATTACAAGTACGTTGTATAGACTGTGGATAACAACGTGAGTGTCATATTTGAGCATTTTAAGTAAATGACACTACATTGATTGTAAGTAACGTGTAACTGGTTGTCTTCCCTGACAAATAAATTAATTCGTAAGCTACCAATAATCCGCGAAGAGTAACAAGTATCATTTCATCCTAAATCGGTAGCGGGACGAAGCCGCGGAGGGGGACTCGAGGGTGAGGGGGGATGTTGGGGGTCAAGTTAAACGGCAATCAACAAAAACCGGCCAAGTGCGTTTCGGAATCGCACATAAAGGGTTCCGTACCACTGTAGAATAAAACCGTCGAAAATATCAAGTCATTTGTCTTCTTTATTTTAAATTTTATTTTATATTTAGTATTTGTTTTTGTGGCGGCAACAGAAATACACATTTCAAAATGTTAACTCGTGAGATACAGCCCGCTGTCAGACGGACGGATGGACAGACAGACAGACAGACAGAGTAGGCTTAGTAATAGGGTCGCAATGGCACCCTTTGGGTACGGAACCCTAAAAGCAATGTTCTAGCCAATTAACGCACGAACGCTAACAGCGAACCATGCCGCGGGCCTTCACCCGCCGCGACCTGTGACCCGCGCGCTGCGCCCCGCCTCTTATTATCGCCGCAGAGCAGAGGGCTCGCAGCCTCCACTAGTAGTAGGTATCTAAATCCATTACACGATAATGATGTCTGTTTACATAGCATGTGTATTTATGTAGTTTGACCAGGGACGTAAGTATTTTATATATACCACCAATACGCTTACATAACAGTGCCATACATACGCCCCGTAGCGGAGCGTCCCGACGTGACGCTTTCATAGCAGCCCGTCCGGACGCTTTCATGAGGGAGTCCGTCGCGAAGACTAGGCCGTGCCCGCACTGGTACTGGATGCGACGGCGATATATGAACAAATATTCGTTTATGTTACCGCCCCGGTTACCGCCATATGCTTAGGTTTGTTCGTTGTCGCATTTCGGTCGCCTTACCAGAAGGGCTAGACGAGTGGCATGAACGCTAATCGAATAGAATAGAATAGACTTCACAATGTATGGAAATGTCAAACGTCGCTATATAGATCAACAACAAGTTGCTATGTAGATCACGTGACTTATGTCATTTCCATACATGAAGCGTAGCGATTTGAACAAAGGCTTGTAGACGTCAGCCACTTGTCTAGCCCTTCTGTGCGGCTCCGACCTTATAGCAGCGCAATGATACTTCCGTAGCGGCGTCGGTGACGCGATTCTTTCGTTCAATGACTCATATTAATGGAATAACCATATGAACTTGATATACGAGAACTAAATAATCAGTTTTTTCTGAACTTACTCAATAATTAGAGTCAGAATTCAACCGCAAATACAATATTGTTTCCTGTATGTTATCTTTTTATTTATACAAAATCGAGAACGGAACCCTACATTGTGCGTTGTTGCGGTTTCTTAAATGTTATTTTTAGGGTTCCGTACCTCAACAAGAAAAAACGGATCCTTATGGAATCACTTAAGTTTGTCTATCTGTCCGTAATTAAGACATCACAGCCCTAACCGCTGGTGTAAAATACATGAAATTTTTACATTGGGTACCCTTGTAGAGTAGAATATATGTATCTTGTGGACGGATTTTGGATATTCAACCCTAAGAATCTGAAATGGGGATGAAAGTTTTTATGTAGGTCCCAATGTTTTTGGAAGCTAGTGACTGAAAATTAGTATTAAGGCTATTGTTAACAAAACAAACTTTTTACCCGACTACGGCGGAGGATTATGATTTTGACCGGTATGTATGTTCATCTGTTTCCGCCTAACTTCCACACTACTTGTCGTAATTTGACGAATGAGGTATCGTTAGAAACGGTTTACTCGTCCGCTGGTAGCCTATTGGTTATGTGTCGTTACATAAAATTGCATATGGCGCCCTCTAGAGGATATAATATCATGAACTAAAAACAAATATTTTTAACGAAGCCGTGTGAGGTATCAAATGAAAAATATATAAATTGTTTGTTATAACTCCAACATATTTCAATGAAAAGTAAGTTAAAAAAACCCGACTACTGAAAAATCGCGCTTTATAAAGTATGAAACAAGAAAATATTCTCATCTAGAAAATAGCCGTGGTCCGCGTAGGTCCTTCAGTAGTCGGGTTTTAGTTTATAAACTTACTTTTTTGAATTGCAACTCCTATTCAATTCATAAGGGCCGCTCAGGGCGCGAGTTCTTTCGTACTTGTCTGGGTTATTTTTACTTTAACAAGGATATATTACTTATACTTGACTTTCATTTTAAACCTTGAAAACTTAAAAATTACACCGCGCCGTTTTACCTACTGCGTAATGATTCAATGAATGGTTTGGGCAGATATAACTCTACAATTCGTCTCGTCGCAAGCACAGGTAGAGCACTAATATTCGAGGCGAACCAATAGGTACCTACTTTAAACATATGAAACTGATAATTATACCGATGCGTTTTTAGGTTCCGTGCTTAAAAAGAAAAAAAATCTAAACGCTTATAGACTCGTACACAACGTCAAGCACGTGTCAAGACGTGCACAACCCAAACCGCTAGTGATAGAAACATGAAATGTTTAAAAAAGATATTTTTATTATTTAGACATCCACTAAAGAGCTTATTACAGTTAGCTAAAGGATCATGTTCAGAAATGTATGGAATCCCGTATCATGTTGCATCAAAACCATTCTTTGTTTTTTATAATCTATATTTATCATATTAACCCCGATAAAAGATTTTTTTGTTAACAAAATCCGGGTTCCAAAGTAATTTATTAAAATCGAAGATAACTTAAAACATTATCTTTCCTACTTTGAGTTTACTTTATCCATTTCGAAGTAGGTAAATTGTATACGTGAAGCGTAGGTACCTACTTTATTATCATAGCAATAATAAATTCAATCAATACACTTAATTAAATAACATGGTAGATGCAAAATATCTTCAATGACTTTCGAAATTTTGACGTTTCGTTTCGACATTCCTTTGACGTTTCTGTGACAGCAGTGACCGGACCGTCCAAATAACCATAGACAAAAAACGTTTCGTTACCTACAGCATAAAAAACGAGCATATTTAATTCAATACTACTGTAAAGTAATGTAGTTATTATTACGTAATGTACTAAGAAATGGCAAAGTACGATAATTTTAATAAGATTTTTCTATTTTCCTGGGCATTATTGTAGAAATAATGTGAACGGAACGTCATATGACGAAAGTCAAATTATGTAATTCTGCTTGTAATGAAACGCAATGTTTGTTTACGACAATGTGGAAGTGGAAACAACAACTTTTTTATGCTAAATGAAATCCCCTATTCGAAAATCGAATCCCGTAAGCAAAAGGTTGTAAAAAAATAAGAAAGAAATTACTGTAATGCTTTTATTTTGAGGCGTGAGAAAACTTGATACCAAAAATGGGCATGATCCTTTAGAAGCCTAAATTCAGAAGCTTCTAAATATTTAAACCATAATAGCTTCTGAATAGCTTGCTAAATGCGATTACACTTGCCTAAATTCAGTTACGACTAAATTAAGTAACCTAAATTTAGTTAAATGTAATAACCCCTTAAGGAAAGATTCTGAAATATTCCGCCCCTAAGCGGGGTAATTTTTCTGAAGCTAGATATATGAAAATTTGTAATTCTACATACCTACTACAGGGCTACTCATTACAATTTTTACAATTTCTAATCGAATTATAACATAAATAAATTTAATATTGAAAAGGGTCAGCCCTGGATCCAACAGCGCGACACGGTGTGACCGCTCGCGCTGTTGGCGTGTTTATCTATTGCCGATATCCGTTTAATTTTGCTCGGTGGTTTAATCTCGATAACTGACATTGAACGAGCATTGGATCTGGTTACTTTGCTCTCCGGCGCTAAACCAGCGTAAAAAATAATCATTTCAAGAGACTACTAATGGAAATGAACTTCATTCAATTTAATTGACTTAATTATTAATTTTCAAATTAAATAAAGTTGCGTTAAATTATGATCACCGTGTGAAAAATTAGAAAATCTTTGTCGTTTTATTTAATAGTCAAACTAAATAATATTTGCTTCGTAAAAATAATAAGTCAAGTACAGCTGCTGTGAGTGATTCTGATCGTATAAGTGAATGTTGTTTTCTAAATTTAACTCAATTTAAACCGAGCAGTGGCGGATATTATTTAATAAGAGACTATTTAAATATTTTACTCAGTTACCCAGGTATAACCAAAACCAAAATCTTACAAAAGAAACGTAATGTCCACTGCAACATGGCAACTGCAACTGCAACTGCAACTGCAACTGTACTCTACTATTATACTCGACGGGCATACAGCGACCTGCGTGTCTAGTACAATAACGCACTCAGGGCGGTGTTGGGGGTGGTCTTGGGGGTGGTGTTGGGGGTGGTGTTGGGGGTGGTATTGGGGGTGGTGTTGGTGCTGCTGGCGCTGCGCTGCAGTGCGTCGGGTATGTGTGCGGTGACGCGTGTTTGCCGCTATCATCAGTAAAAGGTGCGCCTCCCTACTCACCCGCACCCGCAGTAGGACCAACACTATCCTTAGTGCCTGTTTCAGAATCGTCAGATAACTTTTATCCACCAATTGAATATGGCGTTTTGACAGTTTTTCCATAGAATATGGGTCAAAGTATTTGACTCAAAACGCCATATTTATTTAGTAGATGAAAGTTATCTGACGATTCAAAAGGGGTCCATAGTGTTTGCAGACTGGTGGGGATCTCTCATTCTGCGGACATGTGTGAAATTCAATGATAATAACTAACAATAGATATACGAAAATTGTTACAAACACGCTAAGCAGTTCATCCGAAATAAATGTATTTATTATTATTAAAAGCGTATGTTTTAGGTAAAGTATCGAAAGTGATGCGCAACTTATCAATCAGATAGCAAAATAATGTATGAAATCGTCTCTAGTACTTTTAATGGCAGTACTACTATAATCAATACCTACCTGACTAATTAATGTCACCTTTCATGATTATCACGCTAACAATGAGTTGCTGAAAAGTCCAAGTCAAGGTATTCTTAATCCTGCGCCTGATTCCGCCGGGAAAACCATCAACACGACGGAAAACTCCGGTGGGCGTCGGCGGCGGCGGCGGCGCGGGCGGCGGGCGACTGGAGAGCCTGCGCGGGCGGAGGGGGTGTGAAGTGGTGAGGGGCACGGGCGCGCGGGGCGAGCTCGGCGAGGCGGCCGCCGGCGCGGGCCCGCTGCTACACTCGGTCGCGCGCGTCCGGCCCGCTCACTCGTGTCCCATCGCAGCAAGTGCCCGCAGTGCAGCCTCCCGTCAGTGTCCAACCAGCGCACGGTAACGTACCCGCACACATACACACACGCGGCGCGCTTGCATAAGCGCGTCGTTTCCGCTTCGCCGCCCGTTATGAAACGCGCGTTAGCGCACACGAGAACACGACCCTCGGCGGCAGGTCTCGCGCCGCCCACGCGCTTGCGACGCGGGGCGGGCGCCCGCCCCGTGGCGAATCGACGGCCGGCGAGCTAAATTGAATGCAATTCGCGTTCGTTGCCACACCGGTGCAACCTCGCCGTCCGACATTGGGTGCGTTTCGACACAATATCGATCTATCGCACGATAGAAAACGATTTCGATAACATTGAGCGGTTCGCCGCTGCCGCCGCTTCGCCACCGCTCTCTAAATTACTCCACACCGACACTGAACACTTCATCAGCAGACGCTTCGTAATATGGATACATTTTCTGGTATAAGTTCCGTTGCCAGTGATTGCGCCGACTCGTGGATTGCGACGTTTCTATAGCGGGTTGTATTTGTATTGTATTTGCATGTATAATCTTGTCAGTGTTGCCTTGATAACGTCGGCTGATAACACTATAAACAATTGCACGTGTACTTGTGTTACGTAATGTTACATGACAACAAACAGTTTCCCGCGCCGTCTGTATCTTGTGAACTCGGCACAGATGCTGTCTCGGTGTGTGGTAGGATTACCGAGGGGCCGCCCGGCCGCCCGGCCTCCCGGCCGCCGCGCGCCGCCGCAAAAGTGCAGTCACGGGCGCGGCAGCGGCAGTCAGTGATAGTATTCTATTCTGTACCTACTCAAGTGGGTCGCGTTGTTTAATTATATAATGGTCGATCAAATCGCTCCATTTTAATATGATAACTATTCTCAATCCATTACGCTTTTGAACTGGTTGTCAGCGCAACGACGACGTGACAGTTTAACTTATTATTAGAGTTCCGTTGAGTCGACTGTGCCCCGCGGTTTTGCGCTCTTGTGCTCGCTGGAGTCGCGGTCAAGGTCTGCCTGACCGCGGGTGACCCCCTCCCCCCACCACGACCGCTGCGATTACCTTCAGCCGCGATACAAAACAATAAAAACTAATAATCGATAATCGAACAAATGGTTTCATTGGCGTACAAATTGAATTATTACAATCGCGGACATTCGATGAAATCGAGGTGGAGCACTTGACCGCCGACAACACAGCGCAGCGTGGCGGCGCGCGGCGGCGTGACGCGGCGCGGCGCGCGCGGCACATGCTCGCCTCTGAAACAATTGTAATTTGGTGCAATATTCTTTAAACTACACCGCGTATGCAAACATTATTATCTGTTATATTTTCTAATTGCATATTAAGGTAGCCGCGGCTTCAGTAGCGCTCATTAGTAGAAAGCAGCCGACTCGCGTCTAACTATATGTTATCTCCGGAAGTCCATTCGCTAGTACTAAGATGAAATCAATGGCAGACAGGATTGTCGTCCATTGACCGCTATGAATTCACTGGCTAATTTGTTGGCTTCGCATATTACAACAAATAATACAGTTAAATATTAATAAATAAATACATAATTAAAACTAGCTGGTTCTTCAATAATTACATTGGCATGTTTTCCGGTGGCAGTGGACTGATTGGTACCACTTGAGTATCCACGCACGAAGGCCCTCGCGGGCGGCCTGGGCTCGTGTCGTGTCGTGCGTTGTCGCACGTGTCGTCTTGCCGCGGGTCGTCGCACGGTGTTAGTGTTACGTATTCGACACACATTCGCTCATTTCACTTTCAACTGTCCCTCCGTATCGGTTCACGGTACGAACACATCATAGCAGCGAACCTTGCGAAATGTACGGATTACCTGTTAGACATTCCTATGACAAATACGATAATTAAAACTTATTTCGGAGTCGGTATCACAGCGGCTAGTGATAGTAACTTTTTTGACGGGCCCGGTAGCGTGGTTGGCGCGTAGGCGCCTTTCACGCTGCAGGTCGTAGGTTCGATTCCTACCCGGGACATGCATTTGTGTGCAAATGACATAAGTCTCGTGATCTACATAGCAACTTGTTGTTAATCTACATAGCGACGTTTGACATTTCCATACATAGTGAAGTCTATTTTATTCTATTCGATTAGCGTTCATGCCACTTGTCTAGGGGGGCAGGCGCGTCGTACCAATATGTTTACGTTCCGCTGTAGTCGTGCGATGCTAGAGCGTTTTGTAACCTCCCGATCGGGAGCACGGGAGCGGGGCGCGGGGCGCAGGGCGCGGGGCGCGGGGTGGCCTGTCCACTGCCCCTCCGACCAACATACACGGTCACCTTCCTAACTAAAAATATACTTAGTTATTTGCATATCATAACATATGCAAATTTCCACCCCTTATTTTACCCCCTTAGGCGGGGAATTTTCCAAAATTCTTCTTATGCTTTTTTTAACGCTATAAAAGGTACTTACTGTTAAAATGTCATGTTTCTAACACCAGCGGCTTGGGCTGGGCAATGTATAATAAAATGGCTCGAGTGCCGGTGGGTCGTCGTCGGCGGCGCCGGCGAGTGGTTCCCCGCCCTCGATGGTTCGGACATGTTTCAAACGTTTCCAAACGCTGCGTTGCATCAGCGGCTTGCAACAGTAGGTATGTTGTTTTGTGACCACTAACCACCAATTAGCGATACTCTTTTATTTTTGGTAACATGCGAACGTCGCACTCTCTACTAACTCGCCGCTTGCAAAAATAAAGTACCTAGCAGTTATAAACTTAATGTTATTCAAAGATGAATGAACATCGGGAAAGTTTAAATTATAATTCGGTTATTTATGTACTTTTTGTTATCTATGTGTGTGGTGAACAATAAATTGTTATCTATCTATCTACGCCCGCTACACACTCCCACCACTGTTACTACTTACTGCTGTTAGCCAGCAGGGTCGATAATTAATTTTACATTATCATATTATATTATTTACTAGCTGTGCTCGCGACTGTAGCCTAGGAGTGAACAGGTTGGGCTAACAATCAGAAGGTCCCAGGTTCGATCTCCGGTGGGGCATGCACCAATGGATGAATTTTCATCTATGTGCATAATTTACAGTTCGCTGACGGTGAGGGAAAACATCGTGAGGAAACCTACCTATCCCTAGGGATTAGGTAATAGTCAGTTCCTGTATACACGGCGACACGGTTCACCACCTGTCACGTTGGGTTCTGACTATCTAGTGAAACGTGGGCTTTGAGTTGGTTAATACCTCCACAATGTGGTGGTGTATGACCACTCAAGCCTCTGACTACCCCCGAACGGGGATAAAAGTCGTGACGTTACATTACATTTTGTGCTCGCGACTTCGTACGCGTAAATTTTAGAAAAAGATTACCCGCGGTTTTTTTGTTTTACGTAGAACCCAAATTATTTTTCAAAAATAAAAGTGTCTTAAGTTACTCCTTATAACATCAGCTATCTGCCAGTAGGAGTCCCGGCAAAATCGGTGGAGCCGTTTCGGAGATTACCCGGAACAACAACCAGCCTATCAAACAAAAAAATTAAAATTGTGTTTTTGTTATTAGTAGTTTATATACTTCAATATACACTTAGTAAAAAGCTGTTATTTAGATATTAAAAACCGACACTTAAATTTTATTTATTTGTTTAGATTGGCAGCCATTAATTTCACTTGAAAATAAATATCGTATTAAATACGCTATAAATGAAACAATATAAACAGCTAATATGATTTCACCCATTTTAATATTCTTTGAGCGCGTGCGCACGTGACTGTAGGCGCGGCGTTGTTTGTCATCAAACACAGAGGTCACTCAGTGATCAGAAGGCCTTCCATGTTTAGATGCTGAGATACTGATCAGGTACCTATGCGAGGCGGGAGAGCTCCGAGATGCTCGATGAAGGAATACCCGTTATATTTGTAAAACTATGACCCCAAACATGTATATGTCACGTCACAGTCACTGTTTGTTTTCCGTTCCACATTTGTTCACGTCCCAAATACATATTATGATTTTTTCCTTGTGAGGAAATTATCAGTTTGTTTATGGGTTTGCAAAAGACATCAACGCGTTCATTCAGAATGATTTTTCATGATGAATCAGGAAATTATCAGTTTATTTGCGGCGATACAAAAGACATCAACGCGTGCACTCTGTTTTTAATACTATTTTTTTTATTAACCAACTGCAAAATACGTGGAGGTTCTTAATTCGCACCATATGTTTTTTTCGATAGTTCGTGTTAGAAGCAAGCAAAGTAGTAACATAAAAATGTACAAATGCACAATTTTCATAGATAAGAAAGAAATAAATAAATAATAAATGTGTAAGATCAGGCGTTAACAATACAACCCCTATAGACAAGTGGCTGTCGTCTACCAGCGTTTCTACAAATCGCTACGCTTCATCTATGGAAATTACATAACTCACATGATCTACTTATGGACTTGTAATGTCATTTCTATACATTTAAGCGTAGCGATTTGTAGAAACGCCTGAGATGAAGCCACTTGTCTAGAGGGGCTGTACACACTGATTGGTTGATGGATGACAGCGCGCGTGACACGCATGCGGTAGCACTTTATAGTAGACTGGCTGGTAGTTGACAAGCAGTTGTTGACTAATGACCAACTAATGATAATTACCAACATACGGCTATTGATTCTGTCTTGAAGTAATGGGAATGCCGAAAGCATCGAATACGATTCCTAGACAGACCGTAACAATAATAATGTAATCACCCTGCACTCGTTTATACACTCGAAAAAATCAGACGGTAATTTGTGTATTTCAGCCAAATCTGCGCTCATTGCCAGCCGTTATGCTCCACAATCATGAACAAGTGTTCTTTGGAACGAGAACAAGGGCACCTAGGGACGTGCCGTGCCGTGTCCAGCACTCAGCCGGCCGATCATTCGCAGCATTTCGTTCCCAACGAAGTTTGTAATTTCGCTGACATTTATTAACAATTTCCTCACCATCTGTTTCAAAACTTAACACATGTACGCGAAATAATATACCGCTGCATGGACGTTGTAATAAACACAAAAAGAGCTTGTTATTTTCATCCTTATAATAATTTCTTCTTTATTTGAGCTCAGTATTATGTTTTGTTGAGTACTGACTCGAATGGTACAGGATAGGTGGCATCATCTGTAAAGGTAACTCTAACCTTCGTGACGATGGCGATGTATCCTAGGCCACTAAACGGCGCGAGTGTCAAGTGCGCGGCCGCGTCGCGTCGTGCGCCCGCGCAGCGCCGGCCGACACTTGCGCAACATCCGCGAGCCGCATTGGTCGCACATCCTCCCGCTGAAATCGCGTACACACAACGTATACCACAACTATGTATTTGTACACACAACTGCCCTGGACCTGCCGTATAGGATAAGTCATCAGCACCCGTGTTGTTGTTAACACAACTTTCGCATCTGAAAGATTGGCAAAGCAATGTAGCGCGTTCGGTATCATCTTGAAACTAAACGTTTTCAGTGTTACTTCAAGACCTGTGTAAACGTCCCTATCGCGGCAATGTCGCAGCTCTTCGATGAGCGCTGTGAGTATGATTGTGATGAGAACGAATAATGGTGAAGATGATTGCTCGGAGAGTGAAGGGCCCGCACCTGCGCCCGCGCACGCACCATCGAGAGCCTCGCAACCCGGCCGGGCCTTGTACAGATTGACTGATTTATCACTATTAGCATGCGGTCACACGCAGCTGAACACTGGAGCAATCGCATGAGTGATGTACAATATTCCTCTCAGTTCTCTAAATCTAGAGTTACATACTCTACATTTATCGAATATGACATTAAATTATACTTGACGAATTCCGTGATCCGATTGTCGTCGTGATGTTTATGTAACACACATAGTGAATGCATGGACATGTGCTTATTGCTAAATGTCTACGCCGTGGTACTAAATACTTTCGTTACTAATTTTGGTAAGCAACCGTAATAAACATTATAGCAATATCCGACAATATTCCTAACTCTAATATGGATCGCCCACTGTAAGGCCGGGACTGCACCGATAAGGTGACCGCGATGCGACGGGGCGGTCCAACCCCTGTAATATATGGCGGTGCGGTGGCCGTATCACATTAGCGAAAGTTTGTATTCGAAGGAATCACCGTCGCGTCGCAATCGCCTTACCCCTGCGACCACGGCCTAATGTCATTCAGAACTGCATCGCTGCAAGGATCAAAAAAATCGGACTAAGAAAAAAACGTGGTAACGAAATGTAATTCAAATATAAAATAATTCAACTTTTCAACGCTTAAAGGATAATGCTAAGGTCAAACATTTTAACTAATATAAATTTAGGAGTGTTATTTGCATACATAAACGTGAAGTTGTCATTCTCAGCGCGATGCAGCGATGTCACGCGGATCGCATACTAGTAGCGTACCTACCTGATAGAATAAGCATTACATCTAAAAATTAAGAATACAACGGCGGCGGCGGGCGGCGCGGGCGCAGCGTAGAGACCGAGCTGCTATTACAAACGACAAAGCAATAATCCGTTTCGTTCGCACTTCGAATTTTGAATTTTTACACATTTCCATAGCAAATTAGTGTCAAAATCACGAACTAAGGAAACATAATATGGGCCGGGTTTGTAATAGGTCCCCCTTAAACATATAATAGTTTGCCATGTGTGACCGTGGCGTGTTATTGAAGCGGATTCGGTATATAGCCTTGACTTTGTCGCGTCTTATAACAATAGACGGATGTGTGTGTTGTAGCTCGTCTCATACGCCTCCCCGGCCTCTCCACCAGTCTACGATGACAGGTACCTATACAATACCAACTTTCTATTGCTAATTGAAATTGAAGAAATACTAATCGCATAAAAAATTAAAGTTGATAAAACCTGATGCCGTTATTAATATCTTTCTATTTTATCAATTGACTTTTCACACGTAATCGATTTTACGCGTCTCGCAATTAAACAAATAAAATCGAATCGAGCGAAAGAAATAGTAATGTTAAATTTAATTTGGGTACAAAATAATAAATATAATTAGGCAACTGTATAGTGTATTATTTGTCACACTGGAAATAGCTGCAGTTAAATCAACAAAATAATATCGAGCGGGCAGCGGCCGCGCCGCGCCTGCCCGGTGTCGCAAGCGGCGGCGTTGGGCAACGCGCCGCCGACTCTACCATTTGCTCCGAATGTCAAGTTATAAGTAATTTTGTGATCTGACTTAATTAATAACGCGACAGGGTAACTCATACACTAGAATTTAACATCGTTAAAATAATGGAATTGATGACAATACAAAGTATGTTAAGACAGGGTGGAAAAAAGACCGAGTTAGGAGGTAAAGTACCTACCCTAAATATTGATGATAGCACATTTTACTGGAAACATTCCTTTATTTTCGAAAGAAATTAAAACAGCTTTTTTTTATTAATCATCTGCTTGAGCCGGGAATCAAACCGCTGAAATGTGGAAAAACACGATTGTATTTTTATTATGATACCGATCGAGAGGGTCAATTATAAACTACGTACCAATTAATTCTCACATTTTCATAACTCCTACTCCTGTCTTGATTGGTAATGCTTGTAATGATGTAGTTATTGAGTGTTCCACTTTTTGGACTAGGTTTAGAAACATCTGAACCTGTTCCTCTTAGTTAAAACGTTAAAATCATCACAGAATTATTAGGTACGACTGATTAGGCGAAATAAAATAAATAACAAATATTTTTCACTGTTTGTTGTATGACATTTCCTTAATTATAACATTTTGTTTATCTGGTACAAAGCATGTGAGCACAACCTTGCTTGCGATGTTCTTATGAAACATCGTTCACTTACCTAACTCCCGTAAATAATAGATCGCTATCATTCACAGTCATATCTTGGTGTAGTCAACTCGTTACTCGCACGCTTTGTGTAAATGGTACCACTTATACTGGTCTGTTCATAGTATTACTACAACTAACTATGTTACATGCGCCACAGGCACGTTAAAATAAGCATACATATTTCTTAATATTACCTGTTTAGTTTGATCGCCATTCAAGTATCGCAGAGTGTATCAGGTTGTTCTACAGTTTTGTGTAAACTGTTAGTCTCACAAGTAATCCAATCATTTTGGGCAAGTGATATAAACAACAGGCAGATGTGTGTGACCAAGTGGTATGTCACCATTTTCTTGTAGAACAGCTGTACAGACTACGGACAGTTTACCAGGCAGACCGAGACAAACATAATTATGTTGATTGTGAGCAATTCACGACAGTTTGAACGTCCGCGTGCGTTACACAGGAGAGTCAGTCACTCTCCCGCGAGACAACCCGGACGCAGCGCCTAGCCTGCCCCGGCGTGGTAGTCGCCGCGGGTCATCATAAAACATCAATAAAGATTACAACACCGGGAACTGAACTTATGACTGCAAAAGATAGTACCTACATAAAACATAAATATTTGCACTTCGATTAAAGTGGACGAGCCGGTGGCGATTGCCGATAAATTAAATTACAAATATGCTATAATATTAAAATGGGTAATAAAATTCCGAAAAGTGTAATGAGACAACCTACTTTCAAAAGAATTAATTTATTAGTCAAGTTAGCAATGTAACATCATCTAAATGCATTATTTAATTGGAAATAATGATTTCAAGGTTCAACAACCCACTGTACAATAAGTACATCCTGGTAGAGCAAACATCTATAGGCTATGGTAACTGTTGTAGGTCACCTTAATTGTACCTATAAAAAATATTGCATAAAAGCCCTTGTCTTACAAGGATATAAAATCGGTAATGGTATCTGAAACACTCTGATAGCGCATTAGCGCAATTCGCGGTGTTGTGCAACCGCGGGGGTGCGGGGGTGCGGGGGGGGGGCTGTTACGTCACCGCGCTACTCGGCGAGGCCCATGCGCGCGCGCTGACATGGTTAGTGGCAAAATAGCGCAGAGTAGGTAGGATACTAGTCGTTATGGCGGAGGTCAGAGGGCACCCAATTGTAAGGTCACGTCACGTTGCGCTGCGTGCGGTCAAAGATCAGCGTCGCGTGTCGCACGTGCATTGCACATCACTTCATGTGTGAGTTCTATATTTATATCTGCCTAATCTAAGTGATGCATAAAATTTCAAATGATAACCTTATATTTCTATAAAGATGCCGAAAAGTATCCTCGTATCACTTTAAGTGCGAGACTTATTAGGTGACCTCATTATGGAGTTGTTGATTATTTTTACCCGACTGCGCCCTCTTATTCATACATTTTTCATTAATTCGTTTTTTATATTTTTTTACATATCTGAAATGAGAGTCGAATACTGAATACCCTCGTCTTGCCTAACACCCTGTATAACTTAAATGCTGCTGCTATTGATGAATGAATGTAGCCGCGAGCAATAATCACTTGTTACATATAAAATTGCTGGTTGACATGAAGGTAATACTAAATCGGGAATTGAGATGGTGTCCTCAGCGCGTGACGCGAGTTGGCTTGGAGCGCTACGTTGTTGCGCAAGCGCACGATTTGAACACACAATTACGGCTAAATACAACGGTATCAAGGCTTCGTTCAAGGCGCACTTGTTGAAATGTAAATGTCTGAAGTTATTAAAACTGAGACTGCTACGGACAGCCGCACTCGAAACAAACAAAAATGGCCGACAGCATATTACTTACTTTTAAACATGCCAAACAACTAAATAAACATGAGTCACGTTTAACAAAAAAATCGCTTAAGAAGATGATCTGCAGAATCACGGAGCAAATTAACTTACGATTCAAATACCAGGATTAGTCAAAGTAGGTTGAACTCCATAGATGACAACCACATCCATCAAATCAAAGTAACAAATTGATCGTAAACTTTGTGAGTCATTGTGGTCATCATAACAAAGATAAGTTATAAGTTAGTAGACCACGAATTTAAAACAATAATATCGTAAGGGGTGACATTGAGCTCCATCATCAGCCAATAACGCAGAACCAGAGCCCCGCCCGCCCCCGGCACTGATACCGGATCAACGCGAATTTTGAACACCTCCGACCGCAATCAGTGCGACCGCTGAGACAATAAGTTATAAACGACGTGCCAATTATATCATCGACACTTCGTGCCTTTTTATTATCATCATTATTATCCAACAGCTGCGAACCATTCATGTTATTTAAGCGGGAAATAAAACGAACTTTCATTTATTAGCTTCCCTTATAGAGATATATTGGACAACGGACATCTCGCAATGTGTTCTACATAATAATCGCTTCCTTATCGTTTCCTTTCGCGACTCTTCAAGCAAATTCTGATATTATGCAACAGTCGAGAATAATATCTTGTTAACAAGCATGCGTAAAGAAATACGTAGGTAATTTGGCATTCTTTATTAGGTACATAACATAACGAGTCACAACAATAATATACAAAAGTGCCTACTAAGTTACGTGGAGGCAACATGTAGGTACAAGATAATAGCATTTTATAAACTAATCTCATTTAGTCCAAATAATGAGACAACTCGATTTGGTTGTTCCGCTTATTAAAATTTGGTAACGTTTCCCTAAAGTTTCACTTCCAAAATATTTTTCTAATGAGTACTTAACTCGTTTATTTATCATGTGATCATAGGACAGGGGACGATCTAGGAGACTACGACCTACAAAATAGTCGACAAAGGCCTACCAATCGTATTTATTGAAGTTATTCAAAATATGTTGCACTAATCCATGAATATCGAAAGACTCTCTTTCATGTAGGTAATTAAAAGACGACGCCAAAATATTACCTCAGCATTGGGTAACCGCATGTATTTGACCGGCGCTGGCGCAGCTCGCTGGGCCACTTTCGCCCACGGAAGGAGGTCGCGCGCCAACGAGAGCGAAAGGAAACGCACACAGCAGCACTAGCCGGCGCGGCACGGGCGCACACGCGCACGTATTGCAAGCCCGCGACGCAATACGCTCGAGTATGAGCCTTACAATGTTATGCGAATGTTAATAGCTGCATTAAGTATACCTATTAGTGTCATAATGCTCACGATCACCTGTTTAGATGGTGATTCCGAACGTTTGCGATGGTAGTGATTGTAGTTATGGTTCTACACAGCCGCTAATCGTCATGTCAATATTGAGATGCGCGTCATTCCGGCTCCGTACACGTCCACAGCGTCATCATCAGGATAGTGATGCTAGAAGCTCGTAAACTACCAGCCGCGAATGCTCATGCCTTCCAACATTGTAGTTACTAAGTAATGACCAGCGATTCATGTGACCCCAATGCGGTTTCTCTGTACTACTCAGTGCTAAGTGGAGTGAGTGTCCAGAACACATAGCTTCGTAACAGTCGTGATATAGTTACATATTAAACTTGTAACTTACCAGTTAAACTAGTTGAGTGAGACGTAAAGAGCATAACACGTTCACATCTCGTAGCATCACGCTACGAACGCTACGACGAATACGCGTTGATGTCTTTTGTAGGGGTAATAATGTTCAGTGAATTTAAACAATGCAATTCACTTTGATTTCATTTAAAGTTACATTTTGCGCATTTTATTTCACTTTACATAACGCTAAGGTTTTTGCAAGGTCATTTTGGAACTATTGAGACACGTTTTAATGAAAAAGTTAATTAGGTTTTTCTGAAAAATTAAACGTTAAATTTTTTTATTTATTCAATTAGAAAATCGATTAATGAACAATGTGTATGCAACAATGTTGACTGTATAGTACCCACCGGTGAGAACAATAACTTGCCAATTAATTTCCATAGAGCGCAATCGGTTAATGAGTTGCGCAGGCGCGGCGTGCACAATGTGGTGCGGGCGGCGCGGGGGGGGAGGGGGGGCGACGGACGCATGCTCCCGCGTTTTTCCCGACTCGCTGGCGGCTGTGGGAAAAAATTATCGAAACTGATATATGAAGGCCGCGGCCGCACCGGTAAGGCGATTGCGACGCAACGGCGATTTCTTTACAAATTTTCACTTATGTGATGCAGCCACCACCATAATATGTTCATAGATGTTTGATTGCTGATCACTGTCGCCTTATCAGCCCCCTAGACAAGTGGCATGAACGCTAATCGAATAGAATAGAATAGACTTCACAATGTATGGAAATGTCAAACAACAAGTTGCTATGTAGATCACGTGAATTATCTTATTTCCATACATGAAGCGTAGCGATTTGAAGGAACGCTTGTAGACGTCAGCCACTTGCCTAACCCTTCAGTGCGGCCCTCGCTTTAGCTATCTATTTAACTTTTACACGTTTTTAATTCAGATTTCCGATGTATTTCTAAGTTGTTTCCGCAAGGTCGCTACAGCTTTGAAACCAGCTTATTTAGGTCATTAACAACAACATCTCAAAATGTATTGAATAATTTAACATCAGATAGACTGTTACGAAATCATATAATAAAATTAATTCAAGGAAACCTAACCATTATAAATAATGCACATCATTTTAGTTAATTAATTCATCGGTGAGGTACGGGCGTCAGTGGGGGGGGGGCAGCGCGAGTGCAGCGGCAGCCCCCGCCCGGGGTCACTGCACTCGTAACAAGTCGTCCACGTCTAGCCACACACATTCGTAACCTTTAGCTTCTCCTAGAACTAACAACTATATCCTAAAGAATTGCAAAACTTAAATGTTAAGTTTCTTTAGTTTACATCTTATACAAATTAACCTACTAATTGTAGTTTTGCGTTTATTTCACTTCTTTGTTAAACGAGTTACTTATTATTGAAAGAAACAGGAAACAATACATGAGCGCTTGAAGGTTTTATAAAAAAATGGAAAGCAGGAAATGATAAAATTAAATCATATAAAATAAGTTTTCATGAATCAAGTGACGCATTAAGCAATTATGTATTAAATTAACTCCATTCCATTGCATTAAATTAAATGAACTTAACAAATATAATTTTTGTGATAGTTGTAGTCGGAATATTGATATATTAATAAAAAAATAGGCATTCTGATCAGTAATGCGACTGCGGCTTCCCTCCACCCAAAAGCGATGTGCACGAGGCCTAAGACTCGAACATTAAATTAAACCCGCTTTCGGTGACCGGACGTGTCATAGCTCAAAAATACCATCGGAGGGCATTCGCGCGCAAGTGAATTGCTTCAAGTTTGCAATAATACCGATCGTTTTGATCGCCTTGTGGTTTTAATGCGAATAAAAACCGCAAATAGCACCTGAGTACCACCCTAATTCGAAAAAAAGTCGCGAGCGCCGCAGCTCTGAGGGTGCGGGCGTGGGGCGGGCGCGGGGCGAGCGGGTAGCGCCGCCTTGACGGCTCCGCCCCACGCCGATCAGCCGTAGTTTCGAAAGTATACTGAAACTATACGTTTATATTTTGTATGTAGGCAAGAAATTACACCTATTTTAGGTTGCGTCATCTGAACCGATCTACCGCTCGCGTTAAAAGGTTAAAAACGACCACTCAATATAATTTGATATAAATTCTAAATAGAGAAGTAGCGGATCTTACTTTGCAAAGCGGCTATAATAATTTAATAAACTGTAGGTTTCTACGAAATACAGCAAGCACAACATAAATACAAAGTTAGTGAAGGAATATTTTAAGTGGAATAACTCTAATATAACTAACAATATGCAATCATGCTCACAAAGTGCCTATCGCTATGTATGTTCTGCGGTGTGATCGCGCCGCGCCGCGCCACCACGCTGCCTGCGCCAGCGCCAGCCGGCCAATGCAGTCATAAACCATTACAACCGCATCATAATCTAACACGACAGCCGCCATTTAAGGGGTATTAATAATATTATTATAAGCTCTGATTATAAGTAATTGAGTACAGTCACTGCCTTCGAATACATTGTTATAAACTCGTGAGTACTTGATGTTTTCCTTGTTGCTCTTTACAACATAGAAGCAATAGAAGACTATTTGTATAATAATGAAATATAAAGCCCAAACGACGATCAGCCTTCTGTTTTGGGTTTTTTCCGCCGTCCAATGAGTCAACCACGCCGGGTGTGCAGTGAAAGGGTGTTGCGCAAACGCTGAGCTGCACTCCCTCCTCAGGCCGCACGCGTCTGCCCCCACTCCCAATTCTGTCCCGGAAAGCCGCACACACCCCACCCAACCATAATGGCTGTAATTTTATTGGCCTTTAATTATAGATTCATAAACACTCATTACCAATAGATGGTTTTTCATGAAATTTTAGATTTTCCTATTGGTTTTCCCGCACATCCCGATTTCTTGTTGGCAATCACACGCCACGCCGCCGTCCAGTTCCAGATCATGCAAATAATTACCCGTCATGGCAGAGCGCGCAGGCCTTGCTTGCGCCACTGCCGCACCGCGCCGCCGCCGCCGCCAGTGTACACGCTCTTAGCACTCAAAATCATATCTTAAAACCTGAAACTAACAAAAATACCGCAGCGCGGTCACGGACTCGGCGACAACACAATACAACGACAAAAGAGATCGAAATGCGTGTCTTATTGCAGTCACCAGTTACTTTTGTAGTTATTAACATTTTAAACAAGAAGTCATAACTTCTTTCATTGCTGGCATTCACTATATCGATAAACAGCGAATCTTTAACCGTTTCGCCAATAACGCCAAGTCTCAAACCGGTTGTTGCGATCGCAAGAGTAATAGTGACTTGATTATCGTTATGCAATAGTGTAGGATACAAACAAACGGATTGATCCAAATTCACCGCTCGCTGACGTCAGGAAACTTTGTGCAACTAACAATTCATGTATAATTATAATATTTAGAATCGGAACGTTGAGCAAAGGTCCCGACTGATCGCGGCGAGGGGAACCAGTCCACTCGCCACGTCCGGTCCGGACCGGTACCGATCAAGGACTAGCATATTAAATCCTTAATCCAATATGATCGGTTGCACATACCAACAAACTATGCCAAACTGTAATAGTTAGTATGTAGAGAAGCAATCGAGAGCTTGATGAGATAATAATAACTCGCATTTAGCGCTAAAATTGTGCTTTTTGGGTGTGAGCCGTGCACTGTGAACGAGCTGCGGGTTGCGACAGCTCGTGTTGTGTCGCAACAGCTCGTGGCAACCGCGGGTGGGATTAGCCCCCCTAGACAAGTGGCATGAACGCTAATCGAATAGAATAGAATAGACTTCACAATGTATGGAAATGTCAAACGTCGCTATGTAGGTCAACAACAAGTTGCTATGTAGATCACGTGACTTATGTCATTTGCATACATGAAGCGTAGCGATTTGAAGGAACGCTTGTAGACGGCAGCCACTTGTCTAGCCCTTCTGGTACTTGTCGGCATACTCGAGCAGATTGGATGATCGCAGTTCACGATGGCATTGCCAGCGCCATATCGCCTATTTGTTTATAAACACAAATAATGTCAATTATAGTTTTAAGCTGTGTCAACATAAATGCCAATTATGGATTTAAGCTTCATTGTCATTTATGTCGAAAGTCGAAATGCTGACATTTTGAGTATCGGCGGACAAACTATAGGGCGAAAGTGTTGCTCCGCGGGGACAACGGGTTGTCAGATAAAGGACCCTAAATAGCAGCTTAAGGTCACACATAAAAGGCGTATCCAGTTCATTGGTGAATTGTATCGATCAATATTAAGGAAATAATTACGCCGTTTAGTAACGCCTTTATAAATAAAGTCATTGTTGAGTCACTTAATAGTTTGATGATAATTTTATTTTGACATTGCCTCAAAATAAAAGTGAATTGCGTAGAAAATTGGTTGCAATTAGGCATTATTGAACTGACTTGTACGGCCGCGACTGTATGTTTGGGCAGCCGCGGCCGGGACCCTTACGCAGTCGTTTATAATTGTATGTAAGTATCTACGTAGGTAGAGGCCAACCATCGTCACTGTGAATTATATATATGTACCGGTGTATTGTCCGCGCGTCCTCCTTGACTCGTCCACATTATATGTAGTTCGCGCGAGTCAGCAGCACCGCCTCGTGTCATCGTAACAACGTAATCACGGTAATGTTATAATTGACTCGCAGTAGAGGACATGTCGCAACGCGCCGCGCGCCGCGGCTCCGTTCGGTTACGTGCCGCTGACAAACATGTTCGTATTTGAAACAGGAAAATTGCGAAAAAATATACGCAACGCGCGAAGATTATCTTAATTGTCTGCACGCAGCACGAACATGCTTCTAAACCAACTAAAAGCATACAATGTATTTATTCCATACAATATTTGGGCCTTACGCCGAAATACCAATATCGTCATAAAATCAAAATACTAAATTAATATACTCATACAAAAAAAAAATGTGAGTTTTATATTTTAATGAAAATATATTTTATATCAATTCAAATCAAAAATAACATAACTAGGTATTGTTTATTTTAAGAAGCTAATTATTTGAATTCAAATTAATTATGAGGGCTAAACTTTACTATAATAGAGTGCAGTCTCTTTCAAATATTTATTTAATATTTCCTACAGTTATATACAGCGATGACTGCGTCATAAACGAAGCAGTTACTAAACTGACAATCAAACATTAATCTTAGCAGCTTTTCTCCTTAATTATAGCGTAGGGCCAGGTAATGTGTGGTTGCATGTGCGCGACGTCACACATTAGCGGAGGTGTCCGCGCGTGCGACGCGTGCGCCGGCGCGCGACAACAACGCGACATAATGCCACCCTGCGAGCTGCAAGGTTCACCGCTGAGCTGAATGATCTTGTACCTATACAAGATCAGTTCGGCGAAGAACCTTGAAATTGATTGAATATCGGTCGCTATTAACGCCAATACTGGCACAATTATTAACCTCCGGTTATCGTCACGCTATGTTACAACGCACACGAGCCGAGCGCGCCGCTGTCGCCAGCGTTTGTCACGTCACGTACCGCAGACTGCAGTTGCATGCGAAAGGCCAGTCAATTAAGAGTTGTGGTTTATTTAGTAACGTTACGCGCTCACTGTTTCATAATCAACAAATAGCTGCTCCAACATGACAGCTGCATCCGAATAATTGAACTTTCAGAATAATCTTTTTAAAGTACACATCAAAAGCACCGGCATTGCATGACATTCGCGGCTGTGATTGGGTGGCGAGGGCCGAGAGCGGCCGAAAACAATCATCACTTTCGCAAAAGTTACGTGTTATGCGGAAGAGCGGGACGAAACAATGGCATAATGGTACATAATACTTAATATCACATTATTAGTATTGTGAAGGTATTGTCTAGTAGCTCGCGTTGGGTGCAATTTGTCCACCAAGCAGCCCGCGGCCGACGTCCGTCTCTACTGTATCACCGGCACCTTAAAAAGTTGAATAGCTGCATTTTATGGAAACCTTTTTTTAAGTCTTGTACATAGAGATGTACGCATTATGTTGTGTGTGTGATACCTATGTTGATTGTGGAAATCGTAATAGGGCGGGGCCGCACCGATAGGGCGCGGCGCGATTGCGGTGCGACGGCGATTTCTGTGTAAGTAAATCGCTTGTGATCCGGCCACGCTATAATTATATTTGTTAGTAATTTGAACGCTATCACATTACAATCGCATAACTGGTGTGGCTTCGGGCTTAAAACCTCCAAACATAAATGAAGACATCAAGACATACCCATAATAATGATCTATGACAATGATCACACCTGTCATAACCCCTTCATAACGCAATGCTTAGTCACTGTAGGGCAACTGTAGGGTTAACTCACCGCGCTATGTAATCGATCTTAAGTAAGATTTATTTATGACTTAATTTGACCCCTTCTCTTTGAAATATGTTAAAAACGTCACACTGACACGCATCTGCCTGCTTACATACTCTCTATGTCTCTCTCTATTATAATACACGTATGAAATATGACATACCACATTGGTAGTGTGTGTTACGTACATATTACAGGTAAGGCCAAGCTCATGCATTTTACTCAAATAATCTCATTGATGTTTAACTACTACTAGAGGTCTCGCGGATATTTCAAAATAATTGTGCAGTGTCACTCATTTGTGCAGTATTGTAGTGTCTATAAATTAAAGCCCGGCGGTGCGCGGGCGCAGGCCGCCGCGTCGTTGAGATGACGCGCCGGATGAATGCGACAGTTCAATAACACTGACCTCTTGTTAAAATATGCCTATTCAAATATTTCGTGTGGTTTCCTTTTGTGCACAAGTGACGGGTGATGGGTTAAAGACTCGCTTTTGGATCGCAAGACCACGGATTCCATTCTCTGTATTATTAACGATAGGTATCTATTCACTTTTCTGTCTTAGGTACCTACACAGGTTATGGCACTAAGATAAACGTTCAAAAAATATATAAATTATGCATACACGCACATACTATTATTGTTTGTATTAGCAATGAAAATAAAAATATCTGTGTAATTATATGTTCGAGTTAACAGTTATTTTTGTCACTAGCTAGGGGACAAAGTGATCCCACCAAAAACATTTTCATGTAAAAAATGTTGCCAAAACGAGACCAGACCGCACTGTTAATAAGTTATCAGATCTCATGTAGAGCCAAGCTTCTAACTCTACAAGCCCTAACTTCACAAACTCTATACCTGAGTCAAAATATGTGGCTAGAGCCGTTGAAATAAGCACTACTATTACAAATGCATGCAATCCACTAAAAACTAACCCAAATATAATTATCAACCCTATGGCTATCATAATAAATGAAACGTAACGTCACGACTTGTATCCCCGTTCGAGGGTAGTCAGAGGTTGAGTAGCCATACACGACCACATCGTGGAGGTTTTAACCAACTCAAAGCCCACGTTTCACCAGATAGTCAGAACCCAACGTGACAGGTGGTGAACCTTGTCGCCGTGTATACAGGAACTGACTATTACCTAATATAGGATAGGTAGGTTACCTCACGATGTTTTCCCTCACCGTCAGCGAACTGTAAATTATGCACATAGATGAATTATTATTTTTAATTAATAATTATTAATTCATCCATTGGTGCATGCCCCACTGTGGATCGAACCTAGGACCTTCTGATTGCTAGCTCAACCTATTCACCCCTAGGTTACAGTCGCTATCATAATAACTTACACGGTAACCGCATTATTACTGAATAAATGTTAAATTGTAAGCCCTAATGTTCCCTAACAATAACATTCAGTCGGTTATGGCAAGCTATTATGCTCACAATCTTGAAACAACATTAGGTCCAATCCGTGAACGCTACGCGGCGATCATTGAAAAGAAACGCTAGCGTCGCGTCGCCCGAGCAGCGCGCAGCGTGCAGTGAGCAGTGGACTCATTTCTCAATGCTGAAATATACTGTTATATATAAAAGTGTACAAATACATGGCGGCTACACGGCAGCTCGCTGTCCACGCGTACAGAGCCTCGCTCACTGCCATCTATTGTGTTCTACACTGACAGACGATAGGTACGTAGCAATAGCTTAATATATCCGATTTAGCACCGCAACGGACTTAAATAAAATAGTGTGTATTAGTATTGACTGACATGCAATACGCGAACTTGAATAGATTTTGTAGTTGCGTAGCGCGTAGTACTATGCGTACTACGATGCTACGTGCTACTAAGCTTACTACGCAATACATTAGACCCATACGCGTTCACGAAAACTGCGTAATGATTTAAATCAAGTCGTATTCATTCATATTAGAGATTAACATATATTAACGTAAATGTATAAGTTAACAGGATTGTGCAGCGCAGTTAATCAAGTCAGTGGCACAATCAGATTTTTATTTATCGAATAATTAACAGATTTTAAACTTTCACTTATTCACGAAGTTTAATGTGAAAAATTACATTAATTAAGTCCTCAATTCGTTTCATAACAATATGTCCATTCAGCTATATGTATAAAACCGTTCGTTATAATAAAATAAAACAGGCCAAGTGTGTGTCAGACTCGCACATAGAGGGTTCCGTACCACCGTAGAATAAAATCGTCAAAAAAATCAATTTTGTTGTGACCCCCTTTATTTTTAAATTTTATTTAATTTTTATTTGTTGTTGTAGCGGCAATTGAAACCCATTCTGTGAAAATTTCAACTCTCTACCTGTAACGGTTCGTGAGATACAGCCCTCTGACAGACGGACATACATACAGACAGATAGACGGACAGCGTAGGCTAAGTAACAAGGCCTCGTTGGTACCCTTTGGGTACGGAACCCTAAAAACTAAAATAGTATATAGGTACCCATTTATTGATCGTGTGATGCGTGTGCCACGGTAGGTACTGTAAGTCTATATGTAAGCATGTTTTTGCTACTCATACATACCACTGAATACAACGCTGAAGTAACGAAGTATATATTCTGTGTATAAAATCAGTTTCCGGAACTCGGTACAAGCTTTTAACTTCCAAGTAAAGTATGATTAATAACACACAAAGCACCTAAGTACAATACAAGGAAAAATAAATGACAGTTAAAAATATCAATTTAGTATCCGATACAGCAGATTATGTGAATTTGCAACAGTTTAGTTTTTATGTAACTATCCAATTGAATATAGAGTGTTGGGCTCCACAAATAGCCAGCGGTGTCACCGCCCGCGCCGCGCGGCGCCGTCCGTCGCGGCCGTCACTACACGCTCGCTAAACATAGCAATACCTAAATACCGCGTTTTTTCCGCGATTCGTTCCAGCTCGCGGATCTAGCTAAATTGCTGAAGTCGACCAAACGCTATGACTAACAACATTATTTTCTTAGAATTACACCTTTTACATTTGTCGTAAAAACAGTATACACGTGTCCCTCGTTTAACTTTTTTCACAGATTGGTTGATCGGTTATAAGTAGAGTAATTAGAAACGTAATCGTTTTGCGCAGGTGACTGCCTCGTCCAATTATCTTTGTTTGTAAACACGGCTCGGCGGGCGACACGTGCGCGCGCGCCGTACAGACGCACACACGGACAGATGTTACATTTGCATCAGTAAATGCGAGAACGCGACGCGAATACCGCTGGTAATTAGATCATTATCGCTAAAGGTTACCTAATATTCTTGCATAAGGAATTTTTAAATATTTTGAAATATTATTACCTACTTACAATCAGTGGTTGCATTTTATTACCGATAATAAAATATTGAATTTAATTTTTACTTAATTGGTTAGGTATTACGGCTGGTGCTAAAGACATCAGTTATTTATACAAGTTAGGTTTCTTTCAATGACCTTAGTTTAGCAAAAATCTTATTTTTTGCGAGTGATTGCCGACACCGTACCGCGACCGCAGAGAGCGACGCGCGCGCGTCGCGGGTGCAGCTTCACGTCGCTTGACAGCGTCGTGACACGGGGTTTTGTTGTCGCGATAATGTAAACGTTAAACACCGAGCGCTGATATTTAAATGTGAACCAATTTAGAGTAATTATCGACATCCGAAAAGGAAATTGATTTAACGCCTCAGTAACAGCGATGGATAGGGCTGTCAGTACTATATCTAATGTAGTGTATGTAAGTTATTAAATAACTTACAAAAGTTGGTTTATTTATTGCATTATTCATGGCGAACTAAACTTCAGCGTATCGTGGTAGGCAATCGTTCATTTCTTACTTCATTGAATACCTATTGACGGTCGCGACTCAATGCTTATTTATTACCTACCATCAAACTGGTTTACTATTGTACTAATTTAACATTCCCATAATTAAAAACAAGTGTATGTTTTTAATTTATTATTTAACTAGCTTTTCCCCGCGATTTCGTCCGCGTAGAATACAATTTAGAAAAATCGGGTCTCTGATCCCGGATCCCGGACCCCGTATCTCACATGCCGTTTCCCGTTTTTACCAGATCCTGGATCCCGTATCCCGAATATCCCGGATCCCGTATCCGGTATATCCCGGATCCCGGATCCCGTATCCCAGATCCCGGATCGCGGATCTCGGATCTCCGATCCCGTATCGTATTTGCCAGTAAAAGTCCCTTCAAAATCGGTCCAGCCGTTTCGGAGATTAGCCGGAATTGGTACCGACATACAAACTTTTACCCCCTATTTTATCCCCTTAGAGCTTAAATTTTCAAAAACGCTGAAGTTAATATTTCTTTTTATTTATAAAAATGAACCTTCACACGAATTTTCATCATCCTAACCTCAAAATTGACGAACTTCCATACAAACTTTCATCCCCTATTTTTTAAATTCGTAATATCTTTTGAATGGAATGTCCGATTTAAATAGTTCAAAAAGTAATCTACAGGTATTAAAATAGTCTCAAATACGTAATAATTTATTTGGATATAAGGATCAATACTAAGGTTAAGCAATGTTCGGCAAGGTCAGTCAGAGGTGGGTGACCATTTAGTGGCATTTGAACCGAGCGTCTCCGTGATTCGGAGCGTACGTTAAAAGTTAGTCCCGGTTGTTGTCATCTAGGCAGCAGTCGTTAGGCCTTGTCAGAGGCCTACGGGTGGCTTGAAAAACTCTGACACCAGGTTGTCCATAAACCGTACGATAAGAAGAAGATACTATGGATAACATGGTCTGATTTTAGTCGGCATATCTATCAACTTTTAAAATGTAAAAAACTTTGTTATAGTAAAGTAACTACAATAGTTGGACATATGGTAGCCTGAACGTTTTTTGTAGATATTATAATATGTTCTTTAATATTGTAGAACATTTTTTTGTTCTATCATCAATACCTCATTCATTGTTCTAGCATTCTAATGGTGAAAGAATTTTTAAAATCGGTCCAGTAGTTTTGAGTTTATCAATTACAAACTATTATTCACTTATTTATTTATAATATTAGTGTAGATTATATAAACATGACGATTTGTATTTTCAAAGGACTCTCTCTTGCATAGACCCGTGTCAGCCCTGGCCGGACCACAATATGAAAGTCGTCGGCTTCCCTGAATACATTGGCAATCGGCAGGGGCTTGCCTCACCCCGAGATAATTCGATTTTATTCATTCATTCCGCCGCAAGGTATGAGTGCACGGTTTTGCGAAACGCTGCGCAACACTAGTAGGTACAAGTGCGAGTGCGAGTGCTGTCCGGCCAGTGATATTACAACCCCCATTGGCCGTCTAGACATTCACATCGCTGCAGTGTAGCCCTGCAACACACCATAAACTATTATTAATACTGGGGCCGCGGTGTACTTTGATTACCGTTTACTACCTATTTTATTTAGTTAGTACCACTCATTCGCCTTGACCTAACTATTATGGAAATTTACATATTTATTCAGAAGAGGCCTCAAACTATCTCTTCTACTGAGAGGCTATTCTGTCAACACATACCTATAAGGTGTTGATAACCTCTCCAATAACCACTAAACATCGGTAGCGGAGTGGTTCGCATTTGCATAATGTCATAACAAGTGCTATGTTAGGCAAGCCCGACCGCTGCTCTTGCGAAATTTTATATTAAACGTGGATTTAAAATGCAATGTTACCTAATGAAGACATGTGACCTAATTTAAGAACGATGAACTAATTTAGGCTAACAAATTCATTTACAATTTATAAGTGTATATAATATCAATACATATAATCAAATATATTATAAATATTGATGACAAGTGGAACGAATACGGCACAAAATACCTATCTACCTAAATACCTACTTGCTCTCAGCTCGTTTTGTGTAAGATATACCTAGATAATAAGGAATCAAGCAAATGAACTTATAAATCCTCCTCGACGTCATTAGACTCAATATTAACTGGCGGTGCCGGCGTGATTCCCAGCATGGCCGAACCGTTCACTTATCGTTACCACCGACCGGGCCGGAGACCATTTTGAAAACATTATAGGAGTGGTTGGGTATTCGCATCAGTGTTAGTTTGTAATCATTATTTTAGGCAACAGCCATTAAACACGCATTTCGCAAAGCTGAATAAACACCGCTGTGCGAAGTCATGCAATTCATAAGCACGCAACTGCCATCTTGAGAGAACTCGGCGACTGTACCAATCAACAAGTGCATTCTTATCAAACCTATCTACTAGACCATGATATTACCAAAATTTTCTTAAATTTTGCAACAATGACGAAACTGTGAAAGCAATAAACATAAATCCACCCACGTTAATAATAATTTATTCGAAACAAAAGACTCACAAATCCGTCGTCTTATAAAAAACATGTGGAAATCATGGTGAGCACTTCCATAGTCTGCACTCTGAACTGGTCTCGGCATCGCAGACGCGAGCGGCGGCGGCGGCGCTATCCGGGTCGGCCTCGCGCACATTCACTTGTCGATCCATCCAACAGCATTGCACATTACAAAGATCTATCAAAATTGCGATTTCGTCTTAACCTCCAATGCTCATCAAAATATCGCGCTGACATCACCGGTCACGTTGCAACACTTTAATAGTATATACCAATTATGTATCTCTATTTATGTACGTATTAGACATATATTAGAACCACAAGGTGCGCGAGTTGGGTAGGTCACTAGCGGGGAAGGGCGCGCCCTCCACGCGTCCATCCGACCATTGATAACATTTCGGAATTTCCTGTAGTTTTCTTACAAAATACATTCTTGAATGTAAATAAGTCAGTAGGCACATACATAAATTATGGAAATAATGGTTGCTATCCATTACTGAGCATACTGGAATTAATTAATTAAAATATGTCTGTATTACATACGTATATTTTACTTAATGAGGAAAATGTTGGTTGTATTAGGATCGGGTCGAGCGGCAGTTCCGGATTATTCACAGAGGCTATAAGACAGACAACTGCCATGGGCCCAGCGGAGCCCGTATAAGTAAAAAACTCTTTCTCGAAAACCCTTTAAATTAGTTACTCATTACCAAGCTAGCTTATAAGGTAGGTTACCCGTTTCAATGAAATAAAAGTAAATTATATTAACAGTCACAGATAACCGCCCGTAACTACCTCGGCAATTTTTAAATATGACGCACTTTCATTTATTTTCTGTTTATAAGGGAGAAAGCCCGAGACTTGCATAGCTTAGGGGCCTCTACATTGGTTATTCAGCCGCAGCTGGTCCGCTGCGTTGTGTGCTGTTGTTACGACTCTACCGCAATATTGTTTATTGATATTTTATGGCAGCAATTTGCTCAATGACATAGAAATTAGTTTAACATTTGCTAGTAAAGTTATGGCGTCCACGTCATGCGGGTTTTCACACCTCGGGAGCGTTACACAATATTTGCACACGAGGCGAATATTGACAAGAATTAAAACAATTCATTCTTTTGACGTTTTTTTTTGTAGTGGGCATAATTTTAGCACCTAAGGTAGGTATAAATTGATTAACACAATCTTATTTAAGTAATCTTAGTGTAAGAATAGACACCATTCACTTAAGTTATTGTAAGTAAGACTTATTGCAATAGTATTGTCGAAATTCAGTATGACACTCAGTGTAGATTGAATGTCAGTGTACCTAACACACTACCGATAAATAACGTACCATTTATTTAATTAGGAAACTCAACAGCTTATTAATACAACAAGGAATAAACTGCCAGTATATCGACTGGTTGTAGTCACAATATTCTAAAGCAAATCAGAGAATTTCATGACATTACAATATCTTAGTGTAGAAGTGAACGTAAAAGAAAAAGGTGGAAAAGACGACTCGATATGACGACAACCAAATACAGAGAAATTAATCATTCGAATTTGAAACGAAGTGTTCGCATCGATCATGCTACACATAGAGCTGGCAGCACTAGCCGAGGTCGCGGCGGCCGCGGCGGTTACACAACGCGCCGCGCGCGCACAGCATACACAAGCACACCCCCACCTCACCCTCGCGTGAGCCACACGCCACACACGTGTGCGGGACACGCCGAATTTACTGTAGTTTTACACCTAAGTATTACTGGGGCCTTATGACTTATACGGGACGTTGAACAAACACTGGTTCAGCCGACCTACGCCATTCAAGGTAACATTCCAAGTGTCCGGCGATCCAATGTTTACCCGACGTCCGGTGAGATCTCGCACCGCCCCTCACGAACGGCCGATCAACCAGACCATTCCTTCCGCAGGTGCCAAAACACAGTTTGAAACGGAGAGAACGACAAGAACATTAAACTAGCGACGAACAAAAAATATATCAACATGAGAACAACGGTGTACGTACTGGGACTCTGCGCAGCGCTGATGGCGGTGGCCGCCGCCCCCGCCCCCGCGCCCCAGCCAGACCCCGCGCCCCAGCCCGACCCCGCCGACGACAGACCCGAGATCATCGAGATCATCGCTCCCGCTGCCGGCGCGCGGGTAATGACGACATATGTACAGCTCGAGAGGCTTTGCCAGTCTTGTTGTGCTGGTTGACGTTTGTTCACCACAAAAGTCTCCCGACACGGGTCAGCGCGCTTCGTATCGTATCGCGTGACGCTAATGGCAAGCGATTCATCAGTAATATAACTATGTAATTGCGTTGCTTTGTTACAAGGATGCTCATTTGTACATTTATAATAATGAACGGTTCGGGTGACTCGGGCCGAGGCCGCGACCCCCGACCCTGCCGAGCCACACGACCCATCGCGGTTACATCATTTGACATATTGCAATAAGTGTGTCCTAAAATCTTATCTAAATACAACTAGATTTTACTTCATGTTTCTTAATGTTGAGATAGTAGTAATTCTTGCGTTGCTTAAGTCTGACGCTGAATTGGTTTACATTTCAGGAGACTCTGGCGACCCTGAACCTCGGCGCGCCCGGTTCAGAGCTCAGCGAGAGAAACAAGAGAACTATTGGAATTCTGCGACAGCTGTTCCCGACACTCACGCAGGTAACACACACTTTCTAGTTGTAAACATTTAAGTTCTCTCTTAATAACTAATGCGTTTACCTCAATGAACAGGTCCGTCAATGTTTATGTGAGTGTGTGTGACGCCGGAGGAGTATTCGCAGGTGTGACGCCTTATCCGACGGCTCGACCGCCGCGGTGTCCGTCCGCAGGCGCGGAACAGTCTGTTTCAGTATCGCCGGTGTGCTAAGGGCGGTGTATGTTCTAGATAATCGAACAGAAAGTACAGCAAATAACGAGTTTCGTGCTGCAAACGTTCGGGCCGGTGCTGCTGCGCGCGTTCCTCGGGAACCGCAACGGCGGCAACACGCCCGGCGGCGGCGGTACCGTCGAGCTCGATGACGATGACGATGACGACGACGACGAAGACGACAACGTCACGGTGCAGACTCGCACGGGCCAAGACCCACGGAGCCCCTCCACCAACTCCACGCCCGGACTCGACTCCGATTCCGACGCCGACAACAGCGACGTCGATGACGTCACAGTTCAGACGCGCACTGGATTCGATCCACCCGGTCCATCCACCAGCTCACCGCCCAGCCCTTCCACGAACTCGACGCCCGATCCTGACGCCGACGACGACGACGACGCCGGCGCCGCCGCCGACGATGACGTCACCACCACCACCACCGAGAGCATACTCCGACGGCGCCGCCGAGCGCTCTTCTTCCTGCCGGTATGCCGTCGACTATCGCACTAACCCCAGCCTGCCCCGGGGGCGGCAGTGCGAGGCGCGCGCAGACCGCGCGCCGTTCATCGTCATCGCCATCGTCATCGTCACTTCACGCATCGACGTCACGATCATACCACTAATAATCACCGACGGTCCACCCAAACCTCCCCTCACAACGCTGGTTTTCTTCCAGAACGCGATAGCCGAAGAGAACCAGCTGCTGTCCGGCGCGGAGTCGCAGCAGGCTGAGGTGCGCGTCGCGTTCGGCGAGGGCGACCAGCAGGCGGCCGCCAGCGACGACCAGCAGACCGCCGCGCAGACCAACGCCGCCGCCATCGACGAGATCTCGCTCGACGACGCTGACATCAGCGAGGAGAACAGGAACAAGCGGTATGCTACTCTACCTAACGAATATTACTTACTAGCTTATATTAAGGACTATCCACACATATTAAGATCGTGCCCCGGAAGTGGACGGACCGTGCTCCGTCACGGGCACAAAAAAAATATCGGTGTGTACATTTTATAGGAACGTATCGTTGACGTTCTCGTTCACGTCCCGGGAACGGACCCGCTATGTGTGGATGGATCTTTATAGTCGTAAAGACTACAAGTTGAATAGACTCTTACCATCCCATCGTTTAAATTTCCTTACAGCGACACTTACATTAGTGCAATCAAAGAAATTGTAAATATTAATTGTAATTATTGTTCCGATCTCTCTAAATTAGAAAACTCTTTTACGTAGTCACTGAATGATCCAAATTGGTCTAACATTTGACTGACTCTAAGTTGATAGCGCAACCCTCATCTAGCCTGACCGTATTGTCTCTTGGATTGCGATACTCGCAGCGAACAATGGCCGATGCCGCCAAGTACACTGGGAGCGAGACCGGCATTGTGTGTTTTTACGATAGTTTCAATTCGCACGTTTCGATTTCATTTCGCCGCAAAGGAATGCTCGTGCTCATGTAATGCTTGCGTGCCGCGAGCAGGCGTACGCACACGTGATTCGTTATGCGAATGCGCCGTATCACCAGTCGCGGTGCCTGCGCAGCGCACACGAGGCCGCTCCACGAAAAGGCCTAACTAACACAAATGCAGCAGAGGAGCGCGCTAGGCCAACGAACTATTCTGGTCAACCAGCGGGGCTCGCGTCCGTTTTCATTCGTTGTATTAGACACTACAAATTGTAATTTCTATTAGATACCTACCTTCCTACCAGTCGCAGTGAATTCGTAGTATCTAATACATCAGTGTAACAGACGCGAGCCGGCCGGTCATGCAGTAATCCGCGTCTAAAAGTCGCGTAATTAAATAAGCGGCCTTTCGCGCTGCGATTGTTACAGATTCCTGAGCTTCGGCGGGGGCGCGGGCGCCGCGGGCGGCGGTTCCGGCAACTTCCTCTTCGACATCGTCCGGGTTAGTACGGGTTACTAGATGTCTGAACTTGATTTGATACATCTGTACCACTAATCTAATATACTCTCCGACTCATTCATATACCTACTATTTCATATCAAATTCACTGTCACGGATAAAATAAGAGCATATCACATCACATTGTCTTCGGAGTGTTCCTTGGTTCGTGGACGAGGCCCGTGATGGAGGCAGGTGCGAGTGAGAAGGTTTGGTGTTGCAGCGTCCGGCGGAGGCGGTGGCGCGCGCGGCGGGATCTGCGTTCAGGCTATTCTCGGGCACCGACTCGCTCAACGTGGGCCTTACGGCGTCGCACACAGCCACTCTGGACCCAAACAGCCCACAAGTACATCTGCACACATGCGCACTATACATGAGCACACCGCACCACACTACACGTAGACTCGATCTAGATAGACAGCCGGTGCCTGGACCGCCGATGTTGCAGCTTGTCGATCGTCAGGGAACAATGCAGTAGTTCGAATACACCATCCTTAAAATCTTCACACTTCATCCCCATGATCCGTCATATTTGTCCTCCCATCCTACCATCTCCATAATTATTTCACTGTTTCAGAATCGTCGATAACTTTTATCCACCACATAAATATGACGTTTTGACAGTTTTTCCATAGAATATCCGTCCAAACGCCATATTTATTAGTTGGATAAATATTATCTGACGATTCTAACGATTCTGTAGGTATGTGGCGGGCTTAAAGGTCAGTACCCTTAAGCCCGCCACATACATACGGAATTTTCCGTACGGAATTCCGTTTCCAAATATTGCCTTAGAAGTTTCTAGTGAATAGTCATACTATAAAATACTAACCCGTAATTTTGTTTTGAACTTAAGTCGAGTAGATTATTATTACTTACCTAGTAGAAAAAACTCGTAGATTAGTAGTAGAGTAGAGTAATTAGTTGCATCGTAAATTAGAATTATAATTTCCCACATAATAATTATTGTTGATAAATTACCTACCTATTTCTATTAATCAATATGTTGTATTAGATTAAACTACATTAGGAAGATCTTGTGTGGGTATAAGTTAACTTAAAAGGTAATGCTTTTATGACTAAAGTTTAGTAAGTAGGCAGTAGGCAGATATTGAAGAGTAGTTGTGATGATCGTCGGGTGATTTTTAGTTGCAGTGGGAGTGGCGGTCCATACGATAGCGGATTCAAATTAATCTACGGTGGGGTGTTTCAGCTGGTGGCCGGCTCGTCGTCGGGCTCGTCGGGCGGCGACGCGGCGGCGGAGGGCGACGACAACGGCGCCGCGAAGGGTGACAACCTGACCGAGGGCGTGCCCGGCCCCATCACGCGGCTCTTCATCATCGCCAACCGTGGCATCGCCAACCTCATCCAGGACCTGATCCTCCGCATCGCGCAGACCTCCGAGAGGATAGTCAACTTCAAGGCGCGACTGATCACCTCCATCATTTAACGCGCTCGCGTCTAGAACAATATCCTAGTATAGATAGTAGGTAGAGGCCGTGGGCGGCGCGCCGGGCGGCCGCGGCGGCGCGCGGGCGACACCACGCCGCCGCGCCGCCGCGCCGCCGCGCCGCCCAGCGCGCCGCGTGTAGTAGCGACTGGCGACGGCGGCCGGCGCCGGCCGGCCGCGCGGCCCGCCCGCCCGCGGCCGGCCGGCGTCGCCGCAGATTCTGCTCAAGCTTTTTTTATACCGCGACAATCTCGATTCGTTTTTACGTTTGTAAATATGTATTATAGCGGAATTTGTATAAAATAAAATAAATAGTTAAATTATTTTGAAATGTTTCAATGTTGTGTTTTCAATCTGGAACCCCGTAGAACGTAGAACCTGTACCCGACTAGAATTGACTGATAAAAAACTGCAAAATTTAAAAGAAAACACGTATCTTTTTACTCTTAAATTTATTCTACATCTACCTCTACATCACCTACCGCACGACACATTACGAGTAGTTGTTGAAGAATGAGTCGATGAACTTGGCAAAACAAGCGACGCAGCATCGGCGGCCGGATGTGATGGAGGCGGCGCGCGGCAGCCGAGGGCCGGGCGGCAGCCGCGCGCGCGGCCCGGCCGGCAGCGGCAGCGCCCGCGCCGCGGGGCCCGGCGCCAGCGCCGCGCACGCACACGGCTGCGCCGCCAGCGCCGTGCACGGCAGCCGAGCCGGCTGCTGGATCGCTAGTCGCACCGTACGCGTTACTCGCATATTGGAATTGATTCTTGTGGCCGCACAAATACAATAGTCCAGTTCGCTGAAAAACAATAAAAGTTCTGTAAGTAGGTACCTATATTATACTTATTTCGGTAGTAGTTACCGATGTTTTTCGATTAGTCCGATTGACTACTACAATACTTAGATATTTGAGACGTGGTTTATGTGAGGTGGAGGTAGTACCTATTTCTTTTTATAGCTGGGTGCGTGTGAGTGTGCAAGGGTGGTCGATGGTACCACTCATACCCTGGAGAGCGCATGTTCAGTCAGCTCAGACTCGGAGCTACCTATGCCCAGTCCCTCCATTCTGATCAACTAAACCGATCAATTTGATCTACAAACTAGCGTCGTCGCGTCATCTAAAAAGTATTTTGTTTCTTTCTTTCGCTGTAGCTCGAGACTCATTATCATCAACTTTACTTCGGCGAATAGCCTAAAAGGGACCTTATTTACCTAGCAAGGCATATAGTAAAGATTCTCACCTATAGGTATACAAACATGGAGAGATATCAGGTATGCTTGGTTATTACAAAAACATTAAAAAATAACAAAATAAATAAATGTACCGCAGAGCGCCAGTTACTCTCGCGAAAACAACCATTGAAGAGCTTGTAAAAATCTTCGAAAATATAAATAAAATTTACAAATTTTTATTCAACATTTTTGACAACATCGTGCCATTTTTTTATGGATCAAAAGAAAATACAATAACGTCGTAGCCAAGAGGCCGTAGCCAACTTAACGTCGTAGCCAACGATAGTGTAGCACCAAGTGCGTAGGTATATTTTCTTTTCTACCAACCCCTAATGTTTTTAGGGATCCATACCCAAAGGGTGCCAACGGAACCCTTTCACTAAGCGTCCGCTGTCCCTCTGTCCGTCTGTTCGTTCGTCCGTCCGTCCGTCCGTCTGTCAGCGAGCTGTATCTCACGAACCGTAATAAGTACCTAGAGAGTTGAAATTTACACAGAATGTGTATTTCTGTCGCCGCTACGACAACAAATACTAAAACCGGCCAAGTGCGTGTCCGACTCACACATAAAGGGTTCCGTCCCACCGTAGAATATATAAGATTAACGTTAAAGAAATAAGTTAGAAGCAAATAACGTCATGTTGGGGGCTGTTTACAACAGCGCCATCTATTTACATGTCCACTGACATATTAATAACAGCGCCATCTATTAGTGATTCCGTGTGGCATAGCCCGGCGTACTTGCCTGCTAGGATGCTAGGTATTGATTATTACAAGTAGTACCGAGCTGAGTCAATAGATGGCCTAGGTAACTGTAGAAACACAGCCTTTATTTTTAATGTTTATTTTATTTTTAGTATTTGTTGTTGTAGCGACAGCAGAAATACACATTCTATGAAAATTTCAACTCTCTACTTATTACGGTTCGTCAGATGCAGCCCGCTGACAGACGGACAGACGGACAGCGGAGGCCTAGTAATAGGGTTGGCACCCTTTGGGCACGGAAACCTAAAAATAAAATAAAATTACACAGCCTGTTACTACTTGTAATAAATTAATACCTAGCAAGTAGCGCCGGGCTATGCCACACGGAATCACTAATAGATGGCGCTGTTATTAATATCAAATCAAATCGTTTATTTGCGTGCCTACATGGGTTGTATACGTCATTATAGTAATAATAATAATATCAGCCATTAGTGTCCCACTGTGGGCAAAGGCCTCCTTCCATTTCTTCCACTCCTCTCTGTCGTGGGCTATACCAGACCAATGAGATGGAAAATAATTGACAAAATTACGAATAGAAAAAACAAGAGAGAGCCTGCGTTAGATCTCCTCAAAACAGCAAACACACCCGAGCAGGCTCTAGAAACAATTAATGGTTATTACACAAATGTTGCTAAGGTGTTGTCAAACAAAATAGTACCTCACAACTATCCTTCTAATATAATATATGAATCCGTCAAAAATCCAATCAAGTCCATGGTTATACTAGGAACTACTGAACATGAGGTAGAAACTGTTCTAATGAACCTAAAATCAGACAGTGCACTAGGATGGGATAAAATTTCCACTAGGACCCTCAAAATTCTAAAAAGTATAGTTGTTCCTCTTATGACTCATATAATCACCACCTGTATAGAGAATGGTGTCTTTCCTCACGTTTTCAAGGTGTCCATTGTTCATCCCATTTTCAAAAGTGGCAGCACGGAATTCATTAATAACTACCGTCCAATATCGGTACTGCCAGCGCTATGTAAAATCTTCGAAAAAATCTTGAATAAAAGACTATTATCCTACCTTGAAAACGAAAATATTTTATCTCCAAACCAATTTGGTTTTAGAGCAGGTAGATCAACTTCACAGGCAGTATCTGAGCTCACTGACTACGTTGCAACCCAAATAGATAGAAACAATAAGTGTGTTGGTGTATTTCTGGACATAGCTAAAGCTTTTGATTCTGTTAACATCCCGTGTCTTCTTGACAAGATGGAGCAAACGGGTATTAGAGGACTACCATTGGAACTTTTCAAAAATTACCTAACAAATCGTACCCAACGCGTTACTATCAACGGTCATGTAAGTAAAGATGCCACAATAACACATGGCGTACCACAAGGAAGCGTGCTTGGTCCTACAATGTTTTTGATATACATAAATAATTTATGCAATCTTCAACTTCAAAACTGCAAAATGTTTACCTTCGCCGACGACACTGCGCTTGTATTTCATGGGAGAACTTGGGACGAGGCAAAGATAAAAGCAGAATCTGGTTTACAAAAAGTAACAACTTGGCTCAACCAAAACTTACTGACACTTAATGTGTCTAAAAGCAATTACATACTCTTTGCCAATACTGCTCGAACATTGCCACCAGATCAACACTTTCGTATACAACTACATACTTGCACAAACAAGGCCCAACTTGCATGTAGCTGCAATCACATAAATAGGACGAAAATTATAAAATACCTCGGCATCACTTTAGACGAAACATTAACATGGTGTCCACATATCAACAAACTTGTAGATAGAACGAGAAGATTAATATACCTATTCAGGAAGCTACGGCATGTGGCCGACAGTAAATTACTAAAAACAGTTTACTATGCTCTCGCACAGTCTATCTTGTCTTACTGTATAACGTCATGGGGTGGAGCATGTAAGACTCACCTATTAAAGCTAGAACGAGCACAACGATCATTATTAAAAGTAATGACGTTTAAACCGTTGAGATACCCAACAACTAGTCTCTACTCAGAGTATGAAGTTCTATCTATCAGGCAACTATTTCTTAAAAACACCATAATATCCCATCACCAAAAGTTAACTTTTGACACTAACATTCAAAAATCTCGGCGAAAGGACAGGGTCTATCCAACCGTTTCTTACAAGAAAACTTTTATTAATAAATTTCAATGCTATCTCGGCCCTATGCTCTACAATAAATTAAATAAAATCCTTAAAATCTATTCACTTAATAAATCTCAATGCATAAAAACCTTAATTACCTGGTTAAAAACAAAAACTTATAAAGAAATTGAAGACCTATTTACGATTCTAAAATAATTTCAATACTTACACATACATAACTAATACGAAATATCCACATAATTATAATGCATTACAAGAATCTTACAAAAATACAGTTCACATACACAGTGGTCTAACCTTCTCCGTCATCCATCGCACTAGCTACATTAATTTAATAACTACCCTACATTTCCGCATGTTTTGTTTAATTTTTATGCTCAATATAATTACCTATGTCATCAGAAGAGACTAGTGTCCAAGATACAGGCTCGGCCTAGTTTGGATGCTAGTGCTACAATTCGGTATAATATTAACATTAATTATAGGAACTGATGTAAGTACATAGAATAAGAGTATTGTTAAAACCCAAATTGAAGTCAATAAATCTTTTTTATTTTTTATTTTATTATTTAATCCCTCGCAAAGGTGTCCAGTTCGTCACCCCATCTCCGGCTGGGCCTGCCGCGTGCCCGTCTTACATTTTTTGGGTCCCATTCGGTAGCAGATTTGGCCCAAAAGGTGGCCATTATAGTGTTATGAATATAATTATCAGTGAACATGTAAATTGATGGCGCTGTTGTAAACAATCCCCATAAGAAACTTGATATTTTTGATGTTTATTTGCTTCTAACTTATTTCATTGACGTTCGTTAATCTTATATATTCTACTGTGGTACGGAACCCTTTTTGTGAGAGTCCGACACGCACTTGGCCGGTTTTTATCGAATTGAGAAGACGCGGTTGGCCTCAGTCAGACGGCCTCTACAGCTTTATTCGTGAGATACAGCCCGCTGATAGACAGACGGACAACGGAGGCTTAGTAATAGGGTTCTTTGGGCACGGTTACGGAACCCTAAAAAAGTAGGGAACGCTACGTGGAGGTTGCATCTACATAATTATCTTCTACTATAATGTTGGTACGCGTACGAAGCCGCAGGCACAGCTAGTTATTACAAGATCTTTGACCACATTAATAGCGTTGGGGGTGGCCGCGTTCAAGTCCTCTCTCGTGCACAAAGGACACTGCAGCAAGTGGCCAAACTACATCAACTGGCCTAACATCTTTTAGAAAAAGCTACAGTTATTTTAATTTTAGCCGGAAAAAAACCAACAATGTAAATACGATAAACCTAAAAAATAACATAACTCTCCTTTCGGGGCAGTCGGGTAAAAAAACCTACGGTTTGCGTTTAGCTGGCAACATTTTAATTTAATCTGCAATCCATCCACCGTTTTTAAACCCGCTATCTGTTATAAATTGTTAAAAATACTTTGTATACCCAGTAGTTATATTGACAAATCCATAGCACTAATCTCAAAATTGAAGATAATGTTGCCACAATAATTTCTGTAGTGTTATCCTACCGATTTTTTCGGTGCCGATTATTTGAACCGTAAAAAATGTAAATGTCGTGTGTTAATGTTTATTGATGAATCGAGGGGTGTTATTTATTATGTACATAATTGATATATTTCGTAATATTCGATCCATTCCAGAAGTTTGCTCGAGGTTTATGCGATTTTGCAGAAATACTTTAAAACAGTAATAAAATAACGTACAGTTTTTCAATGAGGATCAGTAATAGGTCAACAAATCAACTCATAACCAACACTAACAGTTAAAACTAAGCTTTCTTATCAATATAGTTTTTAAATCATCGAAATCGGTCCATCGGTTGCGATTTCCTAACACATTTTATGTATCCAAAATTTATCGACGGGCGGTAAGCGCGGCCAGCGCGCGTGACGTCACCGGGTTCGCCTCGTTGATTTCGCGCTGTGCCCGGTTTCCCGCTTGCGCCGCCATTCACTATTTTAGGTGTTATTCATTTAAATTACATGCTGTAAAGGGCCATATTGATCTATATTAAATGCACAATGTATTTAAGGTACTTAATTGGATAAGGATTAATGCTGTATTGCTTAAAATCGCTTCGTAAATAAGCCATTATTTCTCGTAAAAAGTAAAGGATAAAAAATGGTTATTGTGGGTTATCCCTAAGAGATAGACATAAATACCATCGCGGACTTTTTGTATACCTTTTTATGGTGTACAATACTGTAGTACATTATTTTGATCTATCTCGTAGGATTCAGCCAGCGTTTGCAATGTAAGCGCAAAAAAATGTATTTATTTACGACATCACATTAGAAACCTCTACAATTATCAGTGTTTCTTTACTATATTAAGCATGTATTATACATAATAAACCTTCCTCTTGAATCACTATCTATTAAAAAAAAACGCATCAAAATCTGCTGCGTAGTTTTAAAGATCTAAGCATACATCGAGACAGACAGACAGAAAGCGGGAAGCGACTTTGTTTTATACTAGGTATGTAGTGATAGTGAATCCTTAGGTAGGGTGATGGGTAATGTTATAATATTATGTTAATAATAGATTATAAAATAATATAATAAATATCGCCAGACTTACACACCATCTGTATGGTCCCAAACTAAGGGGGCGTCCATAAATTACGTGAGGTGATTTTTGTGATTTTTCGACTCCCCCTCCCCCCTTAGTGAGATGTTGTGAGATTTTGGTCGACCCCCTCCCGCTCACTCAAATTTTTCAAAAGCCATATTCTAGTGGAGAAACATATTTTATTTAATTTAACCCAGTTATCTCGCAATTTTACACTGTTCCTTGCGGTGAAAAAAATTACGTGAGATTTGCCGTGACCCCTCTTCTCCCCACGTGAGATTTTTTTTTGTATAGGACTGCGGTGGCAAAAAAGCGTACGGCCCGCCTGATCTTAAGCAATAACCGTAGCCTATAGATGCTTACAATACCAAAGGCATTGCTCGCACATTTCCGACCTGAAGGGGAGAGGGATGAAGGGAGGGGGAGGGGTGTTGGGCTTTCGGCTCTCTCACTCATCGTACGAAACGCAGCTGTAATAGCTGCTTTACGCCGATCTTCTGTGTGAGGGTGGTATTACCCCGGTCGAGCCAGCCCGTATATGAGCTGCAGTCAATTGGCTACAGCTTGATTCTACTACCACCTTAAAAATGAAATTGTTTTTTTTTTTTTAAATACATTATGATATTGATGATATTGATTATTAATAATATGATTATTTGTTGAGTTTTGGCTCGACCCCCCCCCCCCGCCCCCCTTAAATGCCTCACGTAATTTATGGACGCCCCCTAAGCAACGCTGATACTTGGCTACCATACAATGGACTGGGGCGATTTCAGTGACAACCAGACCAGAGTAGATTACTAAAAGGCCATTTCCGAAATTTGCCTCTGGCGGGAATCGAACCCACAACCACCTGATGCAGTGAGCCGAGCGGCCAACGCTCAACCCACAGCGCCAAGCGGCCGTCAAAAATAAACAGGAATAAAAATAATAGTCAATACGATAAACACCTAATCTACCTACTTTAGACAGGATATTACCTACCTTCCTAGGTATCTTATATCTACGAGTACTTTGGGTAGGTATTACACTTAAGATACACCAAACCTTTCCATGCTTAACCTAGTGGTAAAATAATGGGTTTGTTTGTATAAGTAATATTCATAACAGAAAAGGTAAGTGTACCTTTTCAGTTTCCAACCACGTATCTCGGCGCTGGTGTATTTTAAATTATTGTCTAAGTAGTCGAAAACCATGAACGTATCCACCTTTGGAAGGTTATCTGTTTTAGCTTGCTCAAAACCGTCTTATAATTTATTACCCATTTTGAGTTTAGTGGCTTAGAACACGCTGCGCGCTAACAAAATAACCGAACCGTAACGCTAGCCGTGCGCGTACCAACCCAGTGACGTCACAGCAAACGCGGCGGCCGGCGCGGCCCGGTCAGGAAATTTCGTTAGGAAATTAATCGTATCTTCGTCAATTTTTGTCGTAGACCAATAATTTTTGCGCTGTATGTTATGGATTCCTTAGCTCTATAAATCTGCAGTCTCAACTAAATTAGTTACGGAATTCCATTAGTTCTGATTGCTGGACATCACTGTTTAAAAATTACCATAACCTAGCAACACTGTAAATGTCAGATAATGTTTTTTTTTTTTTTTTTTTTTTAAAGTTTGTTTCACGGCTCTGGGTGCAAGCCCTTTGGAGCCTCTCTTTATTAATTTATTTAAATAGTTCACTTATTCACAAATGTCCCACAGTGTTTGTTATGTATTGATACAGCGCCCCAAAGCACTTAGGTTTCCCCAAAAGTTCCACAAGGCGTCGCGGTACCCCTTCGGTATCCTCCATAATGTTAGTCAATTTAGCCACCAAAACCAGTCTATCCATGTTGTAACTTGGGCACTTGAACACTATATGGTCCAAGTCCGCAACCTCCTCATTACATTTAGTACATTCTGCGCTCTCTATAATCTTTAGTCGGTGTAGATGGGCCGGAACACGACAGTGCCCGAACCTCAGTCTATTTATGATCGTTATAAATTTTCGATGGTCAATATCCTCGCATTTATGGTACCAGGGTTGGGCGGGCGGCGCTTTCTGGACATCTGCATACCATCTTCCTTTTTCTGTACTGGCTGCGAGCCAGTAATGCTGCCATAACTGCTTTAAATTATCAGCCAGCAAGCAGTTGAAGTCCGTAAACGGAATCTTCACGAGAGTAGAGTGATCCTCATCATGAGTATGGCGAGCAGCCCGATCAGCCAACTCGTTTCCGTGTATTCCGCGGTGTGACGGCACCCACATAAATGATACAGTCTTCCCTAACTCATACATCTCTTCAATTATTTTAATAATGTCATACACTAAATAATTTACACTATATTTAGGCATATTATTACTAAGTAGTGATATCGCACTCTGACAATCACTTAAAACTAAAATATTTACAGTATTTACAGATCTTACATGAAGGAGTGCCTGGTAAATAGCGTAACATTCAGCAGTAAAAATACTACAATTACCACTCAATCTGAAGCATTTGGTAATTTTAAATTCTGGATCATAAAATGCTGCAGTTACTTTTGTACCAGTTTTGGAGCCATCAGTATACAATAGATAGTACTCCATGCCTTCCATATAACAATTCAGGTCATTCTGGGTTTGAACATGACTATTTACAACATTAATATGTCTATTTACAAAACAATTGAAGGGCACGCTGTATAACGGCCAAGAATTGCATGCATCACTTATGTACATATTCACAACATTGCTTTGTAAATGCACAACAATGCGTAAAATTTCGGGTATCTGTGGAGAAGAGTGAAGTTGTTCACCATTGACATAAGGTCCGTATTCAGTGAATGGAATTGATTGTTTTGGTAATATTCTGTCTAAAACCATGTTATTATTTGAAGCTAACAACTTTAAACAAAATTTTTCCGCAATCTGGAGTCGTCTTAAAGTTAAGGGAAGAATGCAGGATTCACACTCCATACTGTTAATGGGTGTGGAGCACATGCCACCAGTAATTATTCTTAGGGCTTTATTCTGGATTACATCAAGCTTCCTCAGAAGAGATACATTTGCATTCATGTAAGCAATAGCACTATAATCAAAGTGACTGCGTACTATACTTTTATACAACATAGACAAAGTTTTTGGGTCAGACCCCCAATGAACCCCTGCCAAAGATCTTAATACATTTAATCCCCTACTGGCATTTCTAATTAAATTATTTATGTGATTTGTAAACGTTAACTTCCTATCTAAACAGACACCCAGAAATTTCTTTTCTTGCAACCATGGAAGGGGAGCTCCACTATAGACTACAGCCTCTGTACACACATCATGTTTTTTGGAAAAGATCATAGCTCCACTTTTGCTTGAACTAATGTCTAATCTCAACTTGTGGAAATACAAATTGTTAATTAAATTTAAAGCACCGTTCAAACTATTTACAGCAGTATCAGTATTTTTATGTACACTATATACAACTAAATCATCTGCAAACTGTAGAAACTTTACATTTTGGTCTTGCAAATATTTACCTATCTCACATGTGTACAGATTATAAAGCAATGGGGAAATTGTAGCCCCTTGCATAGTCCCTTTATAAATCTGTCTTGGTCCATGAAGAATGTTATTAAACTTTACATACATAGTCCGATTGTATAAAAAATTGAAAATCCATTCACAGACTTTTCCTGGTATTCCAATGTCACCTAAAATGCCAACAAGTACAGCTGGACTAACATTGTCAAAAGCACCTTGTACATCCAGAAAAGCAGCAACGGTAGTGGAATGGCTATGGAAAGAATTCTTAATATCGGCTATAAAGGACACAAAACTTTCTGCTGCACTTTTACCTTTGCGGAAACCAAACTGTTGATCAGGTAATACTTTATTCTTCTCTATATACCATTCTAGGCGAACCTTAATCATGCATTCAAAAATCTTACCTATACATGATGATAGAGAAATAGGTCGATAAGAGTTACAGTCTCCATGTGGTTTATCTGGCTTTAATATAGGAATCACACATTGTGTTTTCCATGCATTAGGAATGTTTTGTGTTAGCCAGAGTAAATTAAATAAATCCAATAAAATTTGTTGCACATCAATATGCATGTTGCGAATGAGTTTATATGGAATATCATCCAAGCCGGGAGTAGTGTCTTTACGAGACTGTATTGCTAAAGTCAATTCCTTTATTGTAAATGAGTCTGAGAGAAAGAAAGCATCAGTTTTACCATTTTGAGTGAATGTAATGGATAAAGCAGTGTAATCTATGTCTTTTTCAGGTGGTGATGTAGGTGCATATTTATCCATAAAAGAAGGAATCCATTCATCATTCTTAGAAGTTCTATTGATTGAAATATTCTTAAACCTTCTTATATAATTCCATATAGTGCTAACAGGTGTGTATCTATTGAATGTTTCACATAATGTTCTCCAACCAGTTTTCGCTTTTTCACTAAGTAATCTTTTCTTTCGAGCATCTATTTTCTTATACTCAATATAGGCATCAATAGAAGGATTGGATCGATAGAATTTTAATGCATTTTTACTCTGTACAACAGCTTCTGTACACTCACTGTCCCACCATGGCATCGGCTTAATTCTCCTGTGCTGTTCTACTTTTTTATATTTTGGAATGCACTTGTCTTTTACTGCACACAAGATGTCATAAAATTCGTTATAACTAGCTATTGGATCTGTACTATTAAGGGAATAATGTTGAAATGCAATTTTTGTTTCAGATGTAAATTGGTTCCAGTCAGCTTTTGAATACAAATATCGTTCACAAGGTTCAGCTACTTCATACTTTTCCATACTTGTTTGAATATCAATTATTGTGGGATAATGATAACTACCCATAGGGTCATCATGCACACGCCATTGACACAATGGGGCAATGACAGGACTTACACAGCTGATATCTATTGCTGAAGGATTATGGTGAGCAGTGCCTACTGTAGTTGGAGTTCCAGTATTTAATATACATAAATCACATTCATCTAAAATGTTATATATTTCAGTGCCGCGAGAATTGGTGGAGTGACATGCAAATGCTACGTGATGAGCATTTAGATCACCTGAGAGCAGTATAGGTTGAGGTAAATTATTTAAGATATTCTTAAGCTTTTTACATTTTAACCGTCCATTAGGACTACTGTTAGGAGGAGAATAAACACATAGAATGGATAGATTACCAGCTTTTGTATATAAAGTAATAGCTACTGACTGTAAGTAGCTGTAAAATGGGGTGGAAACTAGATCGAATTTAAAATTGTTTTTGATTAAAATGCCTACTCCACCATGACCGTTGAGGCCATGCTGACTTACAAAATGATACCCAGGGATATAAAATCTGCTGCTTTCCTTCAACCATGTCTCATTAAGTAGACAGACGTCTACATCACAATCATTAAGGAAATTAATAAGTAAAGCTTTTTTGTTATTTACACTCTGAACATTAAATGTGGATATTCGAATAAACTGTTTATCCATTTTTAAGTTTTTTAATTAATACGTCTTTAATTACTGAGAACGTTACTTTCCTTCCTTCATTCCCTAAGGCCACCAGTGCCCCAACCAAGCCCATAATAATTGATTCATTCTGGATGATCTCTTCAACTAATTGTTCAGTAGTTATTTTAACTTGCTTAGGTAATTCTTTTGCTTTTGGTGTTACAGGTCTGATGGGTGTGGGTGTAGCTACTGGCGCAGGTGTGGGTAGAACCGGGTAGTTATTGGAGTAATTATTCATCAAAAAAGGATTTCCAGTTACCGCTTTAGCATAGCTGGACTTGTTGGCTTTTTCTAGGCGTTTTGCAATTTTGACTGGACAGTCCCTTGAAATAGCCAGGTGAGGCCCACTACAATTAATACATTTAATCAGAGATGTATCACTACATTCAGTGAAACGGTGGTCTCCAGCACAAATTGAGCATTTCTGCTCAGACTTGCAGATTCTTGCACCGTGATTGAATTTAAAGCATTTATAACATTGTAAGAGTGGTGCAACATATTCATACACACTGTATCTAAAAATGTCCAAATATACTGCCTCAGGCAAGGAATTACTCAAAAAAGTTACACTTACTGTCCCAAACGGTTTCACTTCATTATTCACCTTCCTGGTGAAACGCCTCACACTAATGATTTCGGAAACCGAGGAGAGCTTCCTAAACAGGTCTTCGTTACTAATGTTTGTGGGTACATACCGCAATACACCTATTTTCTCCACCGCTCTTGCCGGAATGTAAGCCTTATACTTATGTTTATCCAAAAAATCTTCATTTTGCAAAAAGTTATTTGCATTGATAACTTGTGAAAAAGTTACACAAATTTTGTTAGCATTTAGCCGTTTTATATTGGTTACACCTTTAATGTCCCGTTTAAATAGTTCAGCTGTGGCCAGAGGACTTTTGTTTCCTAGTCTTTCACCATCTACAAACACACAAAATTGTCCACAGGTTGTATTTTCAGGGAAAATACGTTTATAGCCCGGTTTAGTATACTGTTTATAAAAGGACTCATTCTTTTTTGCAGGATCTTCACAGTCTGCATAATCATCATCGTCATTGTCCCGATTCTCCCGAAGTCTCTTATTAGGAGGAGGCCGGCCGGGGACCTGGTTCGACGAGGCGTCGCCCCCGCGGGGCTCCGCCATTATATTTACACAATGTACACTATTTTTTAATTAAAATGCAACTAATAAAGGAATAATACACTATTAACAAATATTTTTAACAAATTATTTGAAAAAATCTTTCAAATTCGCGCCTCGACATTCAAAAGCCCGCCAAAAAGTCCTGTCAGATAATGTCAATTTCAGGGTGACCATATGTGGCAGGTTCCTGCCATTTTGGCAGGATTAGGTTGTTATTTTAGCCTCTGACATGATCGGTTCACATTTTATAAAACAGTCAGTTTTTGGCAGTATTGGGGTATTGAAAATAAATTTCATTATGGCAACTCAAGACTCTTATATTTTATGGGATTTTATACCAAAAACTTATGTTTTATACGATCACGATAACATCCAACCGTCAAAAATAAACATAAACCAACCATATACTTTGTCGTTCCTTTCATCGCACAAAAAACATGTGTACTCGGGGATTTATTTTTAAGTTAAAAATAATAATTTGCCCATAAATCTTGTATTTCAGCATTCTCGTTACAAGAAAATGAAGAATATAATGCTTACTGCAATGATTAATTTGAATGTAATAAAACTATAGCATATAATATATGCGTATTTTTACTTTTCTTGGTAAAATACAACGGTAAATAAAGTTGGCAAGATTTCGGCATTTTTCACTTGGCAGGATTTGGCAGGTTTTTAAGCAAAGTAAGGCAGGATCTGTAATTTAAGGATGGTCACACTGGTCAATTTGTTAGTCTCCGGAATAACAAAACAGATTAGAATATTTTTGTTAATTTGTGAAATGATTAGAAAGGATAATATTAAAACACATGAGGAAGTTTAGCTAAATAGGTGTACAATGGCATTATACGAAGGAATAGCTCTGATACAAGAGAAACAGGCGGTTGTGTTGGATCTCGGCACCGACTACACGAAGTGAGTGAATGCGTGGAGCTTGGTGTTGGTGTTGGCACCGGTCAGACAGCGGGCAGTGCTGCAGTGTACGAGCGCGCCGTGCGTTGTGTTGTGTCGGCAGGTTCGGGTTCACGGGCGAGGCGGCGCCGCGCTGCATCGTGCGCTCCGAGTACTGGTGCGCGGCGGGGCGGCGGCTGCGGCGCGTGCACGACTACTCCTCGCCCGAGGAGCTCTACGATAACCTCGTGCACATGCTGCATCTGCTCTATTTCAGGTGCAATACAATAACCACACTACTTAAATCTAAGTAGGGTTTACTCGGCTAATTCTGATTGGATTTTTGATGAGTTGACGGGACGTTTTTATTTTCATTAACTAGTCAGAAATTGGTAGAGTTAGTTAATGCTACTAACTTATACTCCATTCGTTATAGCATTAGACAGAAGTTAAAAAAGGTTATTTTTAATGTCCACTTTGTAACAAAAGTACAATTAACATGTTACAGTTACGATTGACGTCGAATTTATTATAATCTATTTATATACCAGCTTGTCACACCTATAATTGTAATCATTTTAATTATTTTTCTTATAAAATAAATTGCCTTTCCTTTAAATAATATCATTTTAGTCCAACTTCAAATTAGTGTCAATGCTAAAAACCTACAAGAAGCAGGGGTGACAATACCGGGAATGTTTTTCATTCCACTGTAATCCTAACAAATCTAAAATGTTACTTAAAGCCCTTCAGAGGTTATGACAGCAGGGTATTTCTAATTTTGTCGGATTATGATGTCTATGAAATTGACGTAATTAATGTGCTGTCGGTGTTTGTCATTTATAGTCATTCACTTTCATTTTTAATGTTTAAATGTGTGATATGATCCTACTAATATTATAAATGCGAAAGTAACTGTGTGTGTGTGTGTGTGTGTGTGAATGTTTGTTCCCACGTATCTCCATAACTACTGCACCGATTTTAATGAAATTTGTAACGTAGATAGTGTAAACTCTGGAAGGAGACATAGGCTAATCATACCTATAAATTTCAACCCCTAAGATGGTTAAATAGGGGATGAAAGTTTGTATGTAGGTTCGTCATTTTTGAAGTTAGAATTATGAAAATTTGAAGTTAGGTGTCTTTTAAAAATTAAATTTAGTAATTTCAGCGTTTTTGAAAATTCAACCCCTAAGGGGGTAAAATAGGGGATGAAAGTTTTGAATGTTATTTTGCATGGATGTTTGTCAGTTTTGAAGTTAGAATTGTGAAAATTGGTGTTTAGGTTTCTTTTTATATATGAAAAAAAATAATTTCAGGGTTTTTGAAAATTCATCCCCTAAGGGGATTAAATAAGGGATGAAAGTTTGTATGCAAGTTCGTCATTTATGAAAATTTGTAATTAGGTGTCTTTAAAAAAATTAAAAATAGTAATTTCAGCGTTTTTGAAAATTCAACCTCTATGGGGGTAAAATACGGGATGAAAGTTTTTATGTTATTTTGCATGGATGTTTGTCAGTTTTGAAGTTAGAATTGTGAAAATTGGTGTTTAGGTTTCTTTTTATATATGTAAAAAAATAATTTCAGCGTTTTTGAAAATTCAACCCCTAAGGGGGTAAAATAGGGGATGAAAGTTTGTATGTTATTTTGCATAATGTTTATCAGTTTTGAAGTTAGAATTGTGAAAATTGGTGTTTAGGTTTCTTTTTATATATGTAAAAAAATAATTTCAGGGTTTATGAAAATTCATAAGGGATGAAAGTTTATATGCAAGTTCGTTATTTTTCAAGTTAGAAGTATGAAAATTGGTGATTATATGTCTTTTATAAAATGGCAAATGTTAAAATCAGGGTTTTTGAAAATTCAACCCCTAAGGGGTTTAAATGGGGGATGAAAGTAAGTCATTTTTGATAGTTAATAGTTGTTTTGGTTTCTTTAAATAAAAATAATAATAATTACAGGGTATATGAAAATTCAACCCCTAAGGTGGTAGAATAGGGGATGAAAGTTTGTATGGGAGTTTGTCATTTTTGAAGTTAGAATTAAGTATGAAAAATGGTGTTTAGATGTCTTCTTAAAAATACAAGTCGGTTTTGCGCCGACGAATTCGCGGGCAAAAGCTAAATAAGTGTATGTGGCTGTATGTGTGAATGTTTGTTGCCACGTCGGTATCTCCATAACTACTAAACTGATTTTAATGTGAAACGCAGATAGTGTAGGCTCTGGAATAAGACAGACTAATCATAAACATCAATTTCCACGCGGGCGAAGCCGCGGGCACAGCTAGTGTTATTATAAATAAAACATAGTATAAAAAGTACTTTTATTTTGTTTATCGATGTATTTAGCACTGTTTTAACAAAACATATGTTAAGACAAATTTTAATGTAACCACTCTAAATAAAAGTTGTTTTGTCTTTGAAATAAAATGTTTTGCATCCCTGCTTCTACGAGCCTCTTATTTCTAATGTTATAGTAAATGGAGTATAGGTCACTTTCTGTACTTTAATACATGCCCTAAAGCTCAATTTCAAACACTTATAACTGCAGGCATGTACTGGTGAACCCGAAGGAGCGCAAGGTGGTGGTGGTGGAGTCGCTGCTCACGCCGACGCTGTTCCGGGAGACCCTCGCCAAGGTGCTCTTCATACATTATGAGGTAAACAATGCTTTGTAATGATTTAATCACTCTGATACATAGGGACTGTAACTGTAAGAATGCTTTAAATGCTATGGATGACTCCACCCGAGCCACACAAGTCCATAGCACAGAGCCCGCTACAGGAAATAAAAAATGGTGAGTTCCTACTTCCATGTTCATTTTGTTTGATATGTTTCTAAGCATTTTATTTTATTACTTGCATAAGAAAAAAAATTACGGTCGAATTGAGAAACCTCCTCCTTTTTTGAAGTCGGATAAAAAATAAGGTTTCTTATTCCCATAGTAAAAAATTGCATGCACATTTAATATATCTATTAAAAGTGGATTAAAAATGTAATTGATCAGGTATCAGGAGTGATCTGGGCGGACAGCCCGCGGCTGTGCGCGCTCACGCTGGGCACGCCCGCCGCGCTCGTCGTGTCCATCGGGGCCGAGGAGGCCGAGGTGGCCGCCGGTGAGCGACATGTTACACCCTGAACATATACCTACCTAATACATTTTATGTCGGCGGTGCCGGCGCGCCGCGTGGGTCCGCGCGGGTGGTGTCAGTGTACGTTGTCGTGTGTGGCAGTGGTGCACGCATCGGTGGTGCTGAGCGCGCTGCAGGCGGCGCCGCTGGGCGCGCGCGCCGTGCGGGCCGAGCTGGCGCGGCTGCTGGACGCCGAGCACGGCGCGCCGCTCGCGCTGCCCGACCGCGCGCTCGAGGACATCGTCGTCAAGTGCTGCTTCGTGGGCAGCCGCGAGCGCGCGCTGCAGTGGGCGGCGGCGGGGGTGGGCGCGGGCGCGGGCGCGGGGGCGGGCGGCGGCAGCACGCCGGCGCCGGCGCGGGCGGCGCGCTGCGGCGGCGTGGCGGTGTCGGGCCGCGCGCGCGAGCTGGCCGCCGAGCCGCTGTTCGCGCGCGACCACGAGCTCGCCTCGCTGCCCGACATCGTGCTGCAGTGCATCATGCAGGTGAACACACCACCCACCGCCGATAGACGATGCTACCACGCTACAAAATATCATCAAAGAAACTGTCTTTTATATTCAAAATATGATATGTCTTTCAGTTCCTCTGTGAAATTTTAAAGGCGGAGAGCGGTCGTGGTCGCCTCATTGTTATCGACCGCCTGAAACCTGACCGATTTCAATTTAAAATATGATCACGTCGTCAGTGTCCGATCGACGCTCGGCGGGCGCTGGCGGAGAACATCCTGGTGACGGGCGGCGCGGCGGCCATGCCGGGGCTGCGCGCGCGGCTCGCGCACGAGCTGCGCTACCTGCTCACGCAACCGCCGTACAAGTAAGTACGCACTCCGCACGACCACGCACGACCACTTCACCCCGCGGTCACCAAAACGATGCTCGCGCTTCTGGCGTTACAGAGTGAATTTTCGAGTGGTCGAGCATGGCCAAATCCGGAACTAAGAGGAATAGCAGAAAATACTCATAGGAGTCTCGGGCCCAATTTTTATGCAGACTAAAACTGCATCATTGGATGTTTGAAAACTCAATATTCCTAGCTAAGAATCGAACCCGTTGATTTTAAAAAATAACACTATTATTATTACACCAATACAAGTATTACCAATAAGCTCTGAGGGCCTACTCTTTTACAAACTAAAACGAAATTTCGGACGAAATTCGCGTATTTCCTATTAAGTTTCTCATTGATTCCGACAGGAAATACGCGAGTTTCGTTTTCGTTTGTAAAAGAGTAGGCGCTCTGTATCGAATCAACAAAATGTTAATATCCCTTGGCACAGGGATAAGCTGCACATCACTAGTTTGAAGTTCCACTGTGCGCCGGCGTGCGACAACAGCGTGGCGTGGGCGGGCGGCGCGCTGTGCGGCGCGGGCGAGGCGGGCGCGGCGCGCGCGCTGCCGCGGGACGTGTTCGCGCGGCGGCGGCGCCTGCGCGACTGGGCCTGCCTGCTCGACAACACGCCGCCGCACCACCACCACCGCGACAACCTCGACATATAGCACGTGTTGCGGACCGCTGCCACCAGCCACCAGCTGCCTGCCGCACTGCCTATCTAGGGAGCATCTCCACCCCTGCTCCCTAGCTCGCGCGAGCAGCAGGCGAGCTTTATAGTAACTGAACGAAGATCGCGACACGTGCGCCGCGACGGAATATCTACTTGCGACGATGACGGTGGCGCGTGCACTGCAGTACGCGGTGGACGCGGCGGCGGCGCGGCGGAGTTCTCGCCTCGCGAGGACATCGAGTGCACCGTGCCGTATACCGTCCGTTTATACGTGATCATACACAGAACTAGCGGACAGTCCATGTTGCTCGGCTTAGCTTCTACCGTGCACCAAAAGCACCACTTATTACCTTACAAGCTCGAGTTAATTAAACCGCGCATTCATCGCGAGTTATTATAAATCGAATCTACAAAATAAAAAACAGTAGACTGATATAAATGGCTCCTTCGCAGAAAAACATATGTAACATAACTAATAAATTATTTTGCAAAGGTTGTTATACCCACTTATTGACATTGTAATACCCTACCTAAAATAAACACGTATAAAAAAATCATAGCCTATAAGTACACATAAATAATAAATAGTACATTGGACTCAATATTTAATTTATACTTTGTTTATACTATAACCGGAGGGGTATAAAAAGTATTATTTTCCATAACTTGTGTTTTCGTGTATTATAATTATTATTACTGTGTAATGTTGGTGGAATACTAACCATTATTATTATGTTCATAAAATTTTAATGTCCGTGAGTGTGGGCAATTCGATGACCGGTTGGCGCAGCGGTTCGAGCGTAGGTCGCTCGGCTCACTGTACCGGATGATTGCGGGTTCGATTCCCGCCAGAAGCTAATTTCGGAAACGGCCTTTTCGTATTTGCCTTGGTCTGGGTGTCACTGGGATCGCTCCCCAGTACATTGTATGATAGGTAGCCATAGTACAAGCATTGCTTAGTTTGGGACTGGGACCATACAGTAGTCGTTGTTGTTGTTGTCTGGCCATAATATTTAGGTATTAACTGGAACCTTAGACAATGGAACAAAAGTGGTGAAATATGAATTTCGGGTTCCCCCAAAAAGGCTGGTAATTTGTCAGTAAAGTATCCGCCACTACTAATGGGTTTGGAAGTCAAAGTCAAAAGGTTTTTATTCATGTAAGCTCATTAGAGCATTAATAAATAGTCAATATAAACAATATTTTAGCGTTACCACCGGTTCGTAATGTTGCTTCCATTGAGAAGAGCCGGCAAGAAACTCAATGGTTACTCTTTTCAAAAGAATAATTGTATACATTTTCAAACAGTAACGCTATGTGAGCAGGCAGGCATTAACACAGTGTGAGTAAAAAAAAATCAAAATAAGGTATTTAAATAAAAATAAACAAAATTTAGCATAGAAAGCTGTGCATGCCTACTCCCACTTAACAGGGATATTATAAGCCTAACCAAAGGTCTCCTGTGCTTGACGCAGCAAAAAAAATTATATATGCCTATTTTACTTGACACTGGCATAATGCGAAAAGCATTGACTTATTGAAAAAAAAAAAAAAAAAACCACGAAGGAAAGTTCCCAGGACCGCGTTCAGAGACTAGACTACGCACCGAGTGCGTTCTTTATAATCTAATCCATACCTACTCTTTGGTTCATCACTGGTCGCGAGCGGCAACTGAACACGTCGCGTCGGTCGGTCTGCGGTACGGAACGCGGCCCAGTGAAACGCACTTCCCATAGTTTACCGACTGCACGGCACGGCACCGGCATCACCGGCGGCATGGCGGCAGCTTTTTCATTGGTCAGTGACCAGTTGTCATTGGTTACTGACCAATGAAAACCCCGCAAATAGCTGTCACTGTGCCGTCGCCGGTGCCGTGCCGTGTAATCGAAAAACGGCCATTCAATACGACATATCGACGCTTGAAAGGCAAAAGGTCACAAGCGCCACTTTGGTCGAAAATGAGTTAAGTATGAGGTCATACTCAGTTTTTTTTTCTGCGTCGAATGAACCGGGTTTCATTCCGATAGGAGCATTTTGATGTCACTTATGCCTGATGTGATTTTAGCAAAAAGAGGTATCAAAAGGTATCAAGTGACACATAATTTTCTCTCATCAGGGAATTGTTGTTTACGCCTACACAAAAAAACAAAAAAACAATGCACTTCGGCGTTTAGTGCATTCTGCTTTTCAATATTTTCATATGCATGGTCTTTAAGTAGTTTTGCCTGAAGGTCTTCATACCACAAACTGCGTTTACTTCTTTTCTACCTGTTAAACCAGAATACCATTTAACCACTTATTGCGTTTTGCCTTTTCGGAATAAAATCAAAAAAGGGGTTTAGGCTGTTTTGCTTTAACTTAAAAACTAATGCAATGTTGCTTGATCCGTTTTTGCCTGGAAACAAAAAATAATATTTTGGCGTTTATCCCTTTTTGCCTCGTTGTTGAAATAAAATTGATATCGCTTGTGCTGTTTCTACCGAATACGAGAAATGAGAATTTAGTCAAAAAATCCAAGTTGAATGTCATTTATCCTATTTTAAATAACTGCGTGCAATGATAGTGATTACTGCGTTGATGTCTAATATTAGTCTAAATGTCAGTGCCATTTTTGTGAACGACAAATGAATTGAAATGAATGAAAAGTTTATGAAGTTAATGAATAGAAATTTTTCATCATCATCATCTCAGCCGAAAGACGTCAACAGCTGGACATAGGTTTTCGCTAAGTTTCGCCACACCTGTCTTGCGCTGCCCGCATCCAGCGTATTACTGCCACCTTCACCAGATCGTCGGTCCACGTTGCGGGACCCACCCTACGCTTTCCGGTGCGCGGCTGCCACTCGAGAACTTTTCGGCCCCATCGGCCATCCGTTCTACGAGTAATGTGCCCTGCCCACTGCCTCTTAAGTTTGGCAATCCTGCGGGCTATGTCGGCTACCTTGATTCTTCTGCTTCTGCGTATCTCCTCATTCCTGAGTTGATCTCGCAAGGAATCTCTGAGCATAGCCCTCTCTATTGCCCTTTGAGTGACTTTGAGCTTTTTATGAGGCCCATTGTGAGCGGCCATGTCTCAGATCCATAGGTCATCACTGGCAACACACACTGGTCGAAGACTTTCGTCTTGAGACACTGCGGTATTTCGGACGGGAAGATATTGCATAGCTTCCCGAACGCTGCCCAACCGAGTCGGATTCGTAGATTGACCTTTTTCTCGAAGTTGGACCTACCTAACTGGATAGTTTGTCCCAGACAACTTTAAGCGTAGTCTCCGATCTTCACGGGAGTGGGTAAAACACGGCAAATCGATATTTGACGAAGATCAATTCGTCTTGTCCATGTTCATTTTAAGACCAACTCGTTCGGAGGCTCTACTGAGGCCATCGAGCATGGTATTGAGGTCTTCCATAGTCTCAGCCATGACCACTATGTTGTCGGCAAACCGAAGGTGAGTACTCGCCGTTTATGTTGATGCCCAGCCCAGTCCAGAACCTTGAAAACGTTTTTCAGTGCAGCGGTGAACAGTTTGGGAGAGATACCGTCTCCCTGTATCACACATTGCTGCAACCGGATAAGTTTCGAGTTCTGGTCCTGTAATCGGATTCACATAGCGGCATTTTCATACAAACATTTCAAAACTTCGATGTACCGGTAATCGACTTGGCATCGCTGAAGAGACTGCAATACAGCTCATCTCGACCGAATCGAAGGCTTTCTCGTTGTCCCCAAACGCTAAGCAAAGGGTCAGGTTATACTCCTCGGTCTTCTATAATATCTTGTTACAGCGTACTCCAGTATGTGGTCTACGGTACTAAAGCCTTTTTGGAAGTCGGCTTGTTCGGGAGGCTGGAGGTCGTCACTTGCGTGCGAGACGGTTCGTTATGACCCTCGAAAACAACTTGTAGACATGGCTCAGAAGTGAGATGGGTCTATAATTCTTTAGCAGAGCGTTATCGCCCTTTTGAAAGAACCACCACACCTTCGCTTCATGCCTGCGACGTTTTTCCCTCGAGTATGACAGAACCGAACAGCTTCTGAAGGGCCTTTAGCACCGGTTTTACACCCGCTTTCAGGAGCTCAGCCGTTATTCCATCATCACCCGGTGCCTTGTCGTTTTAAGCAGTTTAAGAGCCATACTAATCTCACGCGCTCAAGCTCACAAGCTGACGTTCGGATGTCTTTGGTATAGTGTCGGGTTGGTTTAGCTCTTGGGTCGTTCGTCAGGTTTGTAACGGGTGCCCGTATTGACGTGTATAACTGTTTATAGAACTGTGAGTATATAGAACTGTGTATGTTCTTCGACCTCCCTCAAAAGCTGTCGTTTGGATGAAACAATTCTGCCGTCATCGATCTTCAGTTTCATTAGCTTACTTTGCCCAATAGACAGATTTCTAGGGTACACTTTGGAGATTTTGTTCCGCTCGATAGCCTCTTTAATACCTTCGGTATTAAATTGGCGGAAGTCACGTGTCAAGGTCTTCGAGATCTGTCTATTGAGCTGTCGGTATTTAAACGCGTCATCTGAAGGCTGCAGTATCATTTCACTTCTCTCCTTCCTCAGAGATTTTGTACCACGGGCCTTGCATCCACGAACCCGTCGTTATAATCGTCCACGCTACTGCCTAGAACATCGTATCGGTTTTGAAATTCCAGCTGAAAGCTCTCGGGGTTTTGGATCTGGGTTAGTGCTGTCCGGTGCGTAGACTTCATCAGTCAAGATCTTTCAAGTTTTATATGTGTGTGTGTGTAACGTCACGACTTTTATCCCCAATCGGGGGTAGTCAGAGGCTTGAGTAACCCCACACCACCACATTGTGGAGGTATTAACCAACTCAAAGCCCACGTTTCACCAGATAGTCAGAACCCAACGTGACAGGTGGTGAACTTTGTCGCCGTGTATACAGGAACTGACTATTACCTAATCCCGAGGGATAGGTAGGTTTCCTCACGATGTTTTCCCTCACCGTCCGTCAAGTTTTATATTTAGATTCAATGTGCATCTTACCAGTCGGTGATCACTACCGGTTTTGACCGCGTTGATCATAGATACATCATTGAATACTTGCTTCTTCGTCGACATGATGGAGTCTATCTCGTTTTATGTTGCACCGTCGGGGCTCATCCAGGTCCACCTCCTGTGCTCACACTTCCTGAAGAAGGAGTTCATCATAAAGCCCGCCAGCTGGTGGCCCCGGTGGTTACGCCGTCCAACTCCAAATTGCCCTACTCGCAGCTCATCACCGTCTCATTTTTCCAGTTTCGCGTTGAAGTCACCCATGACAACGGTAAAGTAAGTTTTGGAACTATGCATGGCTCTAGAGATATCCTCATACATAGTTTCCACTTCGTTGTCTGAATATGCCAATGTCGGAGCGTACACCTGAACTACTTTTAACGAATACAGTTGGGTTATTCGGAGAACAAGATACGCCGCCACCATAGTTGACACACTCTACGACGACGATAAACCCGAGACCCCCTAGGACTGCTGGTCGCCCTCTCGGAAATAGAGCAGGTTACCAGATTTCAGAATTATCGAGTCCTCCCCCTTCTTCCGACTTCAGATAATCCGATGACGTCCCACCGTACCCTACTAAATTTTTCCTCGAGCTCAATGATCTTCTCGTCGGTCCGCAGTGTGCGCGTGTTAAATGTTGCCAGGTCCAATCATCGGTTTATGTGGTAGCCGTCCTGCCGGAAATTCTTAACACCCCCTCCCCCGCCGTTACCATAGCCGCTACCATGGCCAGGACTAGCTAGCGAGGCTGCCGGGGACTGGGGGTCGGTTCCTGTTTGTCCGTTTCATTGGGGGGTTTTGCCATAATCGCCACGCTTGGCAGATGGGTTGGCGATCGCAGTAGGTAAAATACGTACTCGGAGGACGCTGCTGCCCATCCTCCGGTGAATCCCTTAGTCGCCTCTTACGGCACCCAAGGAATGAGATGGGTTGGTGCTATTCTAAGCCGGCACCACACGGCAGATTTTATAAGTTGATTATATTTCTTGTTATTTTAAATACTGTTTCTCTACAAAGAGCTCTTTCACACGACTGCCAACGATATCCAACAACTGCCGACTACGCCCCTCAGCGATTGTGGTAGTCGTTCGCGTTAAAAGAGCAGTAGGAAATTTCAATAAACACATTCAAGGTGTACTTATAATAAATAAAATAGATACTTACCTTAAAGTGTAGAACACACACTAATTTTATAATCAATTTTGCATGATCTAATACCATTACTTTAAAATTTATGGCTATGTGTATTGAAATTAAAAGCGGCATATCCGTTAGTGTTGTCATGTTTACGGTTTTGCCTCACTATAATGAATAAAAAAGCGCCGTTTATAACGTTTTGCAATACATTACTTTACTTTTTTGTCTCGTTTAAGATATTTCTGCTCGGAAATTGAGAATGATAAACTTTTACTTAAGCTGTTTTGTCTTTTATTAGAAAATCTCAGTGGGTCGTTTGCAACATTTCTACTTGCATTTGTTTTGAGAAAAAAAGTTACTTAACCTGTTTTGTCTAATCGTGGTTATTTTATTATTGTAGTTTATGTCTTTTTGTTTCGATTAAAAAAATTTCGTCCTGTCGCTTGCTCCTTTTCTACCTGCCGCCTTGTCATGTTTTTAGAGCTTATGAGCCACTATCTCAGAAACTAAGGGGCCTATTTATTAAATACTTGTTTGAGTAGATAAAGCATGTTTTTGTAGGTTTTCTGCTTTTGGTTTTATCTAAAAAGGTCTATCGAGTAAAAAGTTATGATTTTTTTTCCGAATTTTAAAACTTTAAACGGCTCTCCTGTAAAGTTGCTATTATGGCGCTTGTTACCTTTTGACTTTCAAGCGTCGATATTATTATTTTACTCTAATAAAAACGTTCTATAGTATGTCGATGAAAAAAATCTAGTAGTAGGTAGCTACCTTAGACCATATAGGTAGCTACCTATAAAAAACAGCACAATCACATTTCAAGGCTCTGAACGAAGTCGTGTCACTCGTGTCACATATTTGCTGCGTTCCATTCACCGTAATTTTTGCTATTTTCGTCCACAAAAACTTAAAAACGATAATAATGATCACTTTCAGTACAAGTTGGTGCGAGTGGAACGAGATTTGTGATCGAAAATAACAAAATTAACACTGAATGGACCGCACCATATGAAAGACGTTGTCAAAATTGTCAATGAAAAGTCAAAAGTGAGTGACATCAAAAGTGTCATTCATTTTGTCATCATTAATTGTCATTGTCCGTCGCTAATTTCGCAAAATCTAAAAATAATAGAAATTTACTAAACTATTTTACCATTCCACATCTCCGCCGGCACAATTAAAACGTACCGAAAATGTCCGATATAAAGATAGTGGCGGCGAGTATCGTCAACTTCCTGAAGCGGCAGCTGGAGGGTGACTCTCTGAGCGTGGACTCGCGCGAGAGCGTCGAGGTCGGTGTCCAGTGCATCGAGACCGCGTTCGAGCTCGGGCCCGAGGATGCGGCGCGCGGCGTGGACCTGCTGCAGCTGGTGCGGCAGGCGCGCGGCGAGCGGCCCGCCGCCGACCGTGCCGAGGCCGAGCGGCTCAAGAACGAGGGCAACGACCTCATGAAGAACGAGCGCCACCGCGAGGCGCTCGACAAGTACACGCGCGCCATCGAGCTCGACCCGACCAACCCCGTGTTCTTCTGCAACCGCGCCGCCTCGCATTTCAAGCTCGGCGAGCACGAGGCCGCCGTGGCCGACTGCACGGCGGCGCTGGCGCTGCAGCCCGACTACGGCAAGGCGCACGGCCGCCTCGGCCTCGCGCTCACCGCGCTCGACCGCCATCGAGAGGCGCGAGCCGCCTTCGCGCGCGCCTCGCAGCTCGAGCCCGAGAACGAGTCCTACCGCCAGAATCTCCAGCTCGCAGACGAGCGGCTCGCGCAGCGCGGCGAGCGGCCGCCGCTCGACCTCGGCGGGCTGCTGCAGAACCCCGCGCTCCTCAACATGGCCACCGAGATGCTCGCCGACCCCAACATGCAGAACCTGATCTCGGGGCTGATGAGCGGCACGGGCGGGCCGGCGGCGGCCGCGGGGGCGGGCGCGGGCGGCGGCGCCGGCGCCGGCGGCATGAACGCGCTGCTGGAGGCGGGGCAGGCGCTGGCGCAGCACATGCAGGCCGCCAACCCCGAGCTGGTGGAGCAGCTGCGCCGCCAGGTGCGCCCGCCCGGCCCCCAGCCGCCGCAGCAGTGAGACACGCGAGCGAGCCATCTTGTTATTACTCAGAGAAAATTGTTTAATATGTTAAGGTGTAATATAATTTTTATTTCAGTAATTTCCTTCTATTCTCCCTGATTCATAAAGGGGAGGCATTTCTGGCTCGCATTCTTCAATGTTGGACTTTCCTCTGTTGCCTCTCATAGCTCCTCGTCGTTCACCACAATGTTGAATAGGAGTATCTTGTAGTGAAATGTAAATTATCAGTCTGCACCGGTAGACCTCATGTCCATCCCTGTATATATAAAATCAAGATCATAGCATTTGCATTCTGAAAATGTATTCTATTATCAAATAATTTTCAATATGTCAGGGTTATTCTGTAAGACACCATTTTTACCCACTTTTATGAATGTCAACATAATAAATTGATAGTATACACGAACGTAAATACATACCTGGAATGTTCACTACTGCACAAAAAACGAGCCGAGCGAGAGGCCTCAGTTGGGACCGTGTCCCTCTCACTCCGAGTTGCCATGCCAAAATAATATTATTGTTGGGTAGTGATTGGTGGTTTTTAAATCAAGCAAATAAATTAATTTATTATTTATCGTGACTATTGTTTTATCATATAAACAATAGTCGCGATAAATAATAATTGAATTCATTTTTTATTTTATTTGAGTGATTGGTAGTTTTTAAATCAAGCAAATAAATCAATTTATTATTTATCATGACTGTTGTTTTATCATATAAACAATAGTCACGATAAATAATAAATTAATTTATTTGCTTAATTTAAAAACTAACAATCACTACCCAACGATAATATTATTTTGGCATGGCAACTCGGAGTGAGAAGGACAACTAGGGCCTCTCGCTCGGCTCGTTTTCTGTCTACAGAATTGTCAAGGTATAATAGACCTTAAACCAGGAGAATAAAGTTGAATTTCCTCTTAACCAAAAACTCAACTGGTTTATCCTGTAGTAATAAAAGATCCTTGATAGTATACTATTTGCTGATTAATGCTGACAAAGAAAGTTCTGGAGAGTACCTACCGAATTAAGGAGTCCTATACCCATAGGTAAATTTTTAAACCCTAATTATTTTGGCTAATGCTTTTCAATAAATAGCATTGCATGCATTTATTTGTTATTTATCAAGTAATTTTTATTCATATGACTTGATTATATTTTTTCTATTTTAATCACTAGTTAGAATTAAATTGTATAAAGTGGAATCCAGTGAGGAGAATGGCGCGGCGGCTGGGTCCGCGGCCCGCGGCCCGCGCCGGACACTACCTATGTATAAATATTAAAATATGTGCAACAAATAGAACCAGAAGGAAACTACAGGTGGAGTTTACCTCTGGTTAATCTAAATTATTAATTGCTAAGGTTTCATTATTGGTATTGTTAATAAATTTATTTAAATAATACTCTTGTCTTTTAAACTCACACTTACATCAAGTTGAGTTTCATAACGGTGCATGGTGCCTGACACTGCAGATGGCATCGCTAGCACAGTACGAACACTGTTGCACCATTGGCAGGGGTCGAAACTGATTTCATGGTCAAAAATACTGACTTTAAGACTCGAAAATACTGACTTTACTGACTCAATTTCAAAGTTTTAATGTGTAAATAGGAGGATGTCAGATGGTAATAAATTCAAATAAAAAAATGTTTGGCCTCCACCATCCCCATAGCCAACCTGCGCCACCATTTATTAAGTAAATAGGTAAAAGCAGAAAACATGCTATTAATGCTAATGTGTTAGATATGACAAAAAATATCTTATTCTAGTGTTACAAATTAAAATAATTTTGATGCAAACATCGTCACTAAAAACATAGTAGGCATCGATGTTTTTTCTAAATTATGATGGAATAAAGAAATTACTCATACACATAGGCACATAAAGCAAAAAATACAAACAACAAAAAAACATCACACTCTTTTGTTGGGCAGTTGTGTAAAAATACTATGAGTACTACTGGCTACTGGATTTATTACTGGCGATATTATGTTCATTTCTGTTTGGAAAAACGGTGCTAAAGCATCGCATATTAAATATCTTGCTTTGGTTGATGATAAGGAAAAATCTTTTGGTACTCCAGTTGGAAACATTGCTTCAAACACTTGTTTGATGTGGTCGCAAGCTGGTTGAACAGGGAAATTAGAAACAATCAATTTCAAACACCAGATTAACTCCGCTTTAGTGGCACTGTCTTTTATACAAAAAACATCTAATTTGCGTGCTGATGTATGAGTATCAGCAGCATTTCTCTGGGCCGCAAGATGTAATTGTGGAGCGTTTAATTTGATTGTACATTGCTCTTTATGTGTTTTACCGAGCGCGTGTTGATTCACGGCTTCGTAGCCCCAAACAATCGAAAAAATAATTTGCCAAACAACAGTACATTTCATATTCATTCTTGTCAACTTTCCGACCCCACTACCCTACCAAAAAACCATTTCTGTCCGTTTTACTGAGCCACAGTTCACTAAACTTGCACTTCCCCCTTTTATCACTGAAAATGCATTTACACTATTTTATAATTAACCATCACCAAGTTCCAATAGCAACGCACAATCACCATACCTATTACTATAATTTAAGTTTAGTTTAAGTGTCCTCATTACCACAATTACCGGACAAGTAAGCGGTATGAGAACCCCCTGGATGAAATGACTTCAGTTAAATCATCACATCAATAAACTTTTAATTCATATAATATCGAACAAATAGCTATACTATTCCTTTACTATATCACTGTCAAAATGTTTATTTTATTTTTATAAAAAAATCATTGGTGTAAGGAGCGTTAGTATCTGAAATACTGACTTTACTGACCATTTTCAGAAAAAACTGGCTATTACTGACCAAAGTTAAAAATACTGACTTTTACTGATTTTACTGACCATTTTCGACCCCTGCATTGGTCAAGAATACAGCATGCGCCGGATGATGTTCCAAGTCCATTTGACAGAATGTGAATAATAATTAAGCAGGGAATTATAAATAAAATCCACCAATGCTTTCTTAACTATTTATTACACACTATGTATAATTTATGATAATTATAATCAATTTACATATCTTTATGTACATATAGTAGCAAAATGTAAAAACACTATCGACTTGGCGCCTCGATCCGCGGCGGCGGCGTCGGCAACAGCCAACATGACATCGAAAACAGCGAAGTGCGCACGCGCATCGACGCCGAGCGAGGCGCAAAAATACCTTCCAAAACATCTAACCCATATAAAATTCTGTATTTACACAAACCCCACGCAGCTGTTAATATAATAGTCGAGTGTGCTTCAGCGCAACGCAGCGCAGCGCAGCCCCACTGGAGCGCAGTGGACGCGTGCTCTACGCGATGCGCAGCTCGGGGAAATCCCTAGTTACATTATAAAAGCAAAGGCACCGTGAATCATCGATAGTCCCTACAATAAATGCAGCGATTTATACAAAAGTTCTAATACATTAATCGAAGGAACGATAGATAGCTTGTTATTTAATTTTGCAGTCTGCACAGTTAGCAGCACACGACTATATTCGATTAGAATTTATCCAACAATGTTCACTACATAAATGATGTTAACCCAGAGTTACTGGTAGGAACAAAATAATATTTATAGTACGTTTTTTTATACTTGTCCTATTTGGTAAGCACAGATGGCGTCCAGCGGGGCGATTGCGTAACTTTTTTGTCAATGTTTCAATTGATTTCGTTCATCCTGTGTCAATTATATACGAAACCAATTGAAACATTGACAAAACGTTACGCAATCGCCCCGCTGGACGCCATCTTTGCTTACCAAATAGGTCAAGTATAAAAAAACATACTATACCTACAAATTAATTATAGCGCGACGTACAGTGAAGTGACTTTATTATGCAATGAAAATAAATAAGTAGCCAAATAAACGATGAAAGATAAAAGGGCTACATTCATACTTATAATTTTAAAGTTTTATGAACATTCAGCAACAACATGTACTTATAATAATTATAATAAAATGATTCATTCATAATTAACAAAATAATAATTTAAACACCGCACGAGTCACGACACGGCGCACTAGAGTAAATTAAGTAAATAAAGCTAAAACATTGGATGTAGCTGTTTGATCATCATTGAATTTTGACCTAATTATAATAAATTTATGTATTCTAATAATTTAAATATGAATAAAATTTCAATTTCTTCAATAATAAATCAAAGGTATGAATCAATCAAATGTAAGATTTTCTTTTTCATAATAATCACATTACTTATACGATAAAGTAGTTATTGAAATGTGTGCTAATATTATTAATAACATTTTATAATATATCATTAATAACTTTATTAAATAAAACATCTAAGAGCTTTAGACATCCCCCCCCCCCCCTTCTACCACACCAACCACGACGATCGATCATAACATGATGTTACAAACATGTTAAGATGACGCGTAACGCGTGAAAATACTTTTACAATTCATGTGTAACGCAATAAAATCGATTTTGGACAATATAAATCTTCGTAATAAATAAATAATGTAAGTAAGCATTTGAATTGCACAAATATTGCATCGAGTACAGTACAGAGCACGTAATGATTTCATTTATCAGATATATGAACTTGTGTATTTGTATTAAAAATTACATTAAATTTGGAATATCTCCGCACACACACACATCCACACTGACGCAGCCTCTATCGACACGTGCACGTGCACGTCTCAGTACAACACGATAAATTACAGAAAGCGCCAAACATGATCAATTCAGTTGAATTGGTAAGCATTCTTGAAATCCACTAAAATAAAAGTTTCATAGATTACTAACAAAGCGGCTCGAAATTAACGCTTCATATGTATGAATTTACAAATGAATGTAACCGTGAATAGCTTTTAATAGCGCATCGTTTGATAGCAGATGGGAAGGCGCGGGCGCCCCGGACCACTGGACCGCTGGACTGCTGGACCACTGGACCACTGGACCACTGGACCACTGGACCACTGGACCACTGGACCACTGGACCACTGGACCACGGGACTACTGGGCCATTAGACCACTGGACCACTGGGCCATTGGACCACTGGACCTCCGGTCCACTGGACCACTGGACCGATGGACCGCTGGACCACAGGATCGCTGTACCACTGGACCACTGGACCATTGACAAAGGTGACAAAGGCCGATGCCATAACCGACACTAAGCTCCCTGGATCATGTTATACGTGACCTCTCGTATAATTGCAGTGACGTGTCGAATATCAATAACAATACTTTTAACAACATGGCTAGATAGTGAACGCAAAAAATCTCTCGAATTGTTTATTATTGCAACTGTGTCAAGAACACACAATTAACATGTCGCCAGGCGATGGAGGTCTCGCGTTAGAGTTCCATCTAGCGGAGCCCCGGGCCCCGGCTGACGCGAACGCACCCACTCCTACGGCGTATAACCGGCCGGAAGGGCCAACCTTCCAGTGATGAACGTTGCCAGTGACCTTAAAAATTAATGCATTTTATTATATGTAAGTAGTTACAAAAAAAACCAAACTTTTTCACGACACTATCCAAACACGTGCAGGCACGATGCATGCAGTCCCGCGCGCCGCTCAGTTGCGCTTGGAGGGCGGCACGAGGTGGGCGGGCAGCTCGGCGGGCAGGTCGTGGCCGTCGATCTTGACGCGGATGAGGTGCATCGCCAGCGCGAACTCCTCGTCGTCCAGCAGCCCGTCCTTGTCGATGTCCGACAGCTTCCAGATCTTGCCCAGCACCGAGTTGGGCAGCTTCGACTTCACCATCTCCGTCTTGGCGGCTGTCGAAAAGAGTTCGTGTCAACTACTGCTAGGGAATGGGGGTTAGAGCGCTACGGGCGAGGGACGGCCTGCAAGGTCTCGGCTATCAGATATCTACTATCGGTATCGACGCCACGGGTAGCGGTGTAAACGGCGAAAGCGTTCATAAAACTACTTTAGCGGGTTGAGTAGCTAGTAGTTTTTAGTTTTTTTTTAATAGCCAAACATGGCACTCTAGCAGAGGGTCCACCTGATGGTAAGTGGAAGCCGCCGGCCAGGACATCTGCAACTTAAGGGGAGTGATGCGGCGCCGACACCGCGTGAGCCGCCAGTCATCAGTCACCGCCGAGCGTGACGATAAGCGGCAGATAAGCCGCGTCATTGCCGTCCATACGCGATACCGCGCCGCGGCCGGTAACACCCGCCCGATGCGTGGGTAACACTCTTCATTATCGTTAGTTAAACAATGTTAATAATTAGTCAGGGTTAGCAGTGCTCACAAGCACATGCAAGTCGCTCCCGGCCCGAGCGGGGCTCAACTGAACGTACAGTAGGTACGACGACACCGGACCACATTCAGTGTTCCAAACTTCTATCAGATACATGCTTATTTATCGATTACACAAAACATTTATACCATTAGGAAAACACACTCTTGTAGAAATCAGATAACAAAAACATTAGAATTTAATAAAATAACAATAGAAAAATGAGGACGAAACGAACGAGAACCGATCACCGACAAAGACTAGAATCGTATAGAATTTGAGCAAACAATACATTTCTTTTTCCCACGCTCCACCGAGAGCTTATGACTCATTTGTGCTAATACTGAGTTTGTTTATGACGAATTTAAGTATATTGACGATGTTGTCGCGACCGAACAGCTGGAGGAAGGACTCGATGCGCACCGTCTGCTGCTCGGGGCCGAACACGACGAGTTTGGCCCTCTCGAGCCACGAGTGCGGCGACCTCTCCACGCTAAACTCAACGTACCGCTCGCCTGTTAGCGCGTACACCATCGACACGAATATTAATTCCGCCGTTATCAACGACATCACTATATTCAGAACCAGCAGAAATATTAATTTGAATGTATTGAACAATGACCAAATACAACTCGTGTTATCTTCTTCAACTTTCGAGTTATACGTTGGCACTGCATCTACACTAGAATCGCTTTCCGAATCGATCGAGTCATCTTTATCATCGTCTAAATCAGATTTGACTTCGGAATCATCGCTGACTCCTATATTTTTAGAATCATCTTCATCACCACAGCCCGACCGGCCAGACTCACACCTGTCACGGGGACCCTCAATAGCTAACGAATCGTGCAAACTATGAATCGATATAGCAGACAACATTCCACCACTATCACTGTTATCATATTCCCTGCGCGCGTCGCTCACGAACTGAGCGATCAAATTACAATTCTGTGTGGTGGTGGACAGCGAATCCACAATTTTGTCCAAATGTTCGGAGCTGTTGTGATCATTTCTGTCTTTGACCGTCATGTACATTTCAGTGAGGAGGGAGCAGTTGTGCGAGGCGGAGAGCAGCGCCTCGAGCGCCTTGTCTACGAGTAAGGCAGGCGGCGGGTGCGTGTGCGTGTGCGTGAGTGCGGTGAGTGTGTGAGGGTGGTGAGCGCGCGCGGCGGCGGCGGGGTGCGTACCGGCGCCGGTGACCTTCCCGTCCTGCGGGTTGAGCGACTGGAACAGCTGGTCGTACTGCGGCTTCTCCTTGCTGCAGATCCAGTCGGGGTCGCCGTGCCCCGCGTCCACGCCCTCGCCGCGCCCGTACCCGAACGGCGACACCTGGTCCTCGACACCTTCGAACGCACCACCTGAAATTAAAACGTTTCAATGATTAGTTATTGCGTTAAAACCAACGCACGGCTCGTTGCCTGCGATCGGAGGGAAGTGTTCCGATTTAGGTGAGTAATGCTGATCGTAGTGTGAAATGAATATTATATTCCAAACTTAATCGGATTGCAGTAACGCAAATATGACATCTATTCGTCGTATCGTACGTACATTAATTAGCTTACCGCTAGTGGGTGCGGTGCACCCTTACCGACATAATGAAGTTAGTTCGTGTGAAATAATTAATGTATTTTACATCGATAAGCATTATCGTATTATCAAGTTATATTTACATTCCATAGTATTCTCGAATGTTACTAACTGCACATCGCATCGGTCAGAAGTGTAAACACTTTGTAATGTTATATTAAGTAGGTAGGTTGGTCTACATAGATATATTATTGCACGGACTCGGTCACGTCACGTCACGTGTCACAATATCGAAATATTACGTAAAATACAAACAATGTAATTCGAGCAACGACTCGACTCCCGCAAATTTACCTATTTGCTTACAATGATGGGAAAAATGTGTGTCAATTCAAATTAGGTACCGACTAAACCACGTTGTCACTAAACCATATTTGGTTAATCAAAGTTCATTTTAAATGCCATCTAATTTGTTACATATTATAAATAATGTACCATTTATCATTGACCGCGAACAGAACGAGAAAATAACTTTGTTTATTTCAGTTATTTTATTCATAGAAATAATTTAATTTACTCGTATTATACCTAATTTATTTGTCATCACTTTATTAGAATATAAATAACTGCCTGCAAATAGCTTCCAAGTAGGTTAAGTAGATACTAATGAGAATAGGCAGGCACCAGGCACTAGACATTGAACATGGACGGATAACAAATTATGTTAAGTAAACATAAAGTTATTATTATATATAATTGCTTATTGAACTACCAACACCTATTATCAATCCTTGTTTATACTTTTAGTCGGATATGTACCGGATGGATGAATAAAACTTAATGAAGAAGATCTCATTTCTATTCTATTTTGTTAGTACCTATCTGTAATTCTGTAGAATTCACAAGTTATTTCAACTCTATTGTAATGACACCGACAACGTTTATTTATGATTTGATTGATATCAAAGCTTGATTGTAATTTATCGCAAGAGTAGTGCTATAGGTACACGACGTGTCGCCTTGCACTTCATACGAGTCAACAGAGCAGCGATCATGTCCGACAGTGGCCGTCATCTCGACACCGACACCGACAGTACCGACACCCCGAGAGTCGACACTGCCAGCAAGTTCCCTTGTTCATTTCCCAGTTCACTGCGGACTCTTCGTGTTAGTGTTTCATGTTTTCCTGTCATTGCGCATCAATACTTTGTACGCTACCGTTCTCTATTCTGTGACACTACGTTTAAAACCCGTAACCGCATTCACGCTTCACAGACCTTGCATTTATAATAATAATATACTAATTATATTGTTATCAATGAATTATTTGCCATAACACGTAGTTCCATCACTTACCTTATGATATTGCCCCATCCCTACTCATCACATGCCTACTCAGCAAATTGTACTTAAACAAATGCTTATTTATGAAATTATGCTAAACAAGAAAAGCTTCCTTCAAGGTCAGCTATACGCAATTATATCACGTTAGAGCATCCAGTGTTCAGAGCTTAGGTATTGACTATGTCATTATATTATTAATATGTTTATGACTCAACAGGACTTTGCGTGCGACTGCCCGCCCGTGTCGTAGTTTCATGACAGGTACGAGTTCGTAGCAATCTGCCGCTTGCTACGAACTCGTCCCTTAAAACTATTTGTTTCCTGATTCGCTAAATATTGTCATAAAACGAGTGAGTAGTTATTCATTGGCATTCCAATTCCACATTAGTTCCCTGAGTCAGTTTTTTATCAGAGGCATTATTTTTATCAGATTTTTATGAAGATGAAAAAGACGATTACATACTTAAAAGAAACATCCGCGTGAAATTGGTTCACTAAACACGAGACACAAGGCGGCGCGGTGGCGGTGCATGCAGCGGCCATTGAGCGCTGATCGCTGACTCAACGGAGCGGAGATTGTTTTTATTTCCCGCTGACCAGGCAGCATTGTTCTACACAACGACACTCACTCGCCAATAATATCTCGATTGCTCAATTGTCACTTCAAGGATTTAATACGCGGCAATTGTATTCATGTAGGTCACCATTTTTATTAAAAACTGAACTGCAAAAACGCCGATTCGCCGCTGCACAGATGTTTTTACGAGTCATTAGACCGTTGCAATCTAACTTCCAGTAGCACAACTATGCGTTACAAACTTAAACTCGATAGTGTCTCGATCGTTCGTACGAGCTGGTGCCAACGCCGATGTCGGTGTTGTCTTACAGGCCACCCAAAGGCAGGCAAGACGTCGGATTTTGGTAGTTTTCCGCCACATTTGCATTCCCGCGAATTGGCTGATGTTACATTATATAAAAATATAGTATTTCAAGAAAATCTCTGAAAACAAATGAAGCTGTTTTGCAATAAAAACTTTATCGAGAGTAGTTTGAAAGGGCTCATGGTAAGGGCACTCTTGTCTAGTGTATCTGATAGTCGCAATTACGTAACAGCTGCGGTTAGATCCGCCACCCCCACCCTGGGCAGTGGGCGGTCAATCAATATTCAGGTGAAAACTTTCAACGCTTGTTGTTATTCAGCTCGCTTCGCTCTTTGTTTGGCAGTACTTATTTATTTGTAAGGCGTTACTTTGAACATTAAACAACCATCGTTTCGCAACGACGAGGAAAACGGAAATAACTGTTCAGAATAGAGCGAATTTGTTGTTGGATACAATTTTTGTGAAACGGAACAGCCAGGCAGGCGTTCATAAAATAAGATCGAGGCCTTAACAGAGAACCTGTCGAAGCTAGTATAAGTAGTAAGTCTTCATCAGGGAAACGAAGACATTTCTGTCCTTGATATTATAGAACATAAAACCTATATTTTCCGTCATAGCGAACAACATAATAGAAACAAAACGATAACTATTCATGAATATTAAAACAAATAGCATTCAGTGACAGGCACAAGTGGTCTATATTTACCAGCAGCAAATGAGCACAATAAACAAGCCGCGTAGAGGAGAGGTGTCGCGTGTCGCCCACCAGCCACCAATCACCCACCACACACCGGCGCGGGCGGCACCGCCGACATGCTGTTAGCGACACGATAACATGACCCTACTGACCTAACCACTAAACCAACTAATATTTACTACAAATGTATTTCATAGAATTTCACATACAAGTTGTTCAATGACGATCATAGGACCTGCAGCTAAGGACCAAAAAAAAAAAACTTACTGCAGAGCTATGACTCATAGAATTTGAAAACAAAATGGACTATGACCATTAATATGGTCATAGTCATTTTAAAAGGAGGACCATTTTAAAAGCAGAGTAAATGCCATCAAAAATGAATAATGAAATGTAACGTCAAGACTTTTATCCCCATTCGGGGGTAGTCAGAGGCTTGAGTGGCCAAACACCCCACATTATGGAGGTATTAACCAACTCAAAGCCCACGTTTAACCAGACAGTCAGAACCCAACGTGACAGGTGGTGAACCTTGTCGCCGTGTTTACAGGAACTGACTATTACCTAATCCCGAGGGATAGGTAGATTTCCTCACGACGTTTTCCCTCACCGTCAGCGAACTGTTAATTATGCACATAGATGAAAATTCATCCATTTGTGCATGCCTCCCCGGGGATCGAACCCGGGACCTTCTGATTGCTGGCCCAACCTGTTCAGCCCTAGGCTACAGTTGCTTAGGCCCTAGGCTGCAGTAAATGCCATCATTAAATGAAAATTCTCACGGACGGCGACGGCAACACTCACTATTTGTTCCAGATGATGTGAAAACGGCAAGACTGCGCCATCTATCGGATCATGTAATATGGAGTCCGCAGTAATCTAGATCGCGGTGCATTCGCGAGTGAAAGTAGAGGAAGTGGGAGACCCCTGCCGTGACGTGATAGATGGGGGGCGCGTGCCGGTGATTACTAGCTGCAAAGACTACTACTACCTGCGCGACCCCACGCCGCCGCCGCCCGCGCCGCGCGACAAGCTAGGTATTCGCGTCATCCTAATTATCGACATGTCTGTTTTGTTCTTAATGCACACAATTAGTTTCTTCCTCTTTCGGGCGTCTATCTTTGGATAGCAAATTAATACATGTACCTAAATGAACTGCTTTGTGATACTCGCGACACGAGAGAACGTGAGACAAAGTTTACAAGTTGCTTTTGCTGCTTCAAGTTCCATCCAGAAAATATCAAGATTCTTCCAAATTATATTTTTAGCAAACCTTATTTATTCTTTTAGGATAAATCCTCACCAATGAACGCATACAAAAGTACCTCAAATCTTTTGTATAAACTATTTCTCACAAAAGTAATAAAAGCTTTTTTGTACTTTTTGTTATCAGTGAAATATTCCTATGTTACGCGCGAGCGATGCCGATGTGATAACGGTGATGTCACCCGATGAACAAACTTTAGTTATCATCTGTTAACACTTTGCTTTACGAGACACTCTGAAAACAATGTGTGTTTATTGTCCAACGACATGTACAGCGTGTACAGGTATGTGTGAAGCTAGTAGGAAGGAAGATCAAGTTCATCATCATGTGATGCATCATAGCATTATTGGGGAGGGTACTCACACACGAGTTATTATAATTTATTTGAATCGAGTCCAATGCAGGATTGTTTTTCTTAGAAATTTATATCATCCTGCAGAAATCTTTATTTATATTACTCTGTGCTCTTGGTACATTTCTGAGAATGCACTCTTAGCTATCTGCAGTCAAAAACCTGCGTGATTTTGCCATATTTGGGTCACATTCGTGCAGTGCTAAAAGTAGCCCTAAAAAATTGGCGAGGTGGTCCCCAGTGTCGATTACAGGCGAAGGCCAGTCGTCCAGCTGCACAGGATACCTGTATCCTCGCCATAAAAAGGATGTGCATCCGTCGCCGCCCACCGCGCCGCTCCGCTCGAGCCAAAGACGCACAGTGTGTTATGAGAGCCGAGTTTTGGTCACCTCCATTTTATATACTTTCTGGATAGATACTTCTCAGACATAAGTCTTCATAAAACTTTCGTGTCTCTATCTATCATAGTTTTCGAGATATTTACAAAATCGAGAAAAGTCCATAGAAACCAAAGAAATTATTTATCTCCTTTCCTTCTATTTTTTTCTTATAAAATGTTGTATGGTCTCATAGATGTTCACCAAACGAACCAATAAATACATAAATTATTGATAAATAAAGCCCTTGCAAGGAGTAAAACTATTTTTTCTATGATTTCGTAAATATTTTTTTTCTGGCGAACATTTGCATTGTCGCATTTTCTTTCCCTGCATTTATGTTTATTACATTAATATGTATCTTCATAAAAAAAACCAGACACTACAAAGGCTGGGTTCCAGAAATATGAATTTTTAAAAATCCAACTTAGGGTTGTCAACAAAGTAGGTTATTGCAACATACAATTATTCGTACGCAAAGATTCTCACCGTGACATGGTAGGCGTTTAATATTGAGATGGAATTAGAATTTTAGCATTATCTAGGAAATAAATACACACTTTTATTCTTAAAAAACGACTCCCACACTAGTACAAGCTCTGTGTCGCTGTAGTTTATAACGCGGCCTACATAGCATTTTTTCTTCGATGAAGCTCATCGTGTGGTATTGGGAAGAGGTCCACCCTCGTTAAGTTGCCAATCGGTACGCTTTCCGAACAAGATGGTGAGTCAAGAAACATGTTTTGGCGTTACGACCGAGAGCACCACACACGAAAATTAAACCGTAAAACTACAGTGCTTGACTTATTTCACAGAGCGTTTGAATCTTCAGATCCGCTGATATTGACCATGTCCATTGGCAGCCGACCAAAGAAAACCAAACGTTCTGTTCTTCCCCAAAAAGTTCTAGCACTTTTAAAACCCTCAACGGAAAATGTCAGTACCCATGCACAGTTACAACAAAGTTTGACTGATGTCGACACTTCTGAATTTTCAACAGATGATGAAATACTTTTATTGGCGTCAGAAGATAGTTTAACTTTGTCAGATGACAATAACTAAAAAAAAAATATTTATACTTTTTAATGTGACAATGACAAGTTGATAACCCTATTTCCATAGAAATATTTAAAATACTTAGAAACGCTTTATCTCCTTTGCCGCATGATTGTCGTTTATGATATTTTAGAGTATAATTAACTATATTATTGCGCATATTTATGGCAACAAATAAAATGCTACAACGCTAACGTATAATTAAAAAAAATATATATGTGAAAATCAGAAAAAAAATTATATCTCTCAAACTATTAAAGCTATAACCCTCTTTTTTCTAATATAAATATATGATGTGCTGTTACATCATTTTAAATGGTAACAAAATGCACAAGTTTACTATTTTTGGAATTATAATTAAATTAAGATATTCTTAAGGTCATTGACCTCTTACAAAAAAAAATATATCTCTAAAACTAAACAAAATTATAGTGTCGGTATTTCTGAAAAATCTTTATCATAACTAGACGCATCAAATAGATACATAAACCATACATGACCAAAACTCGGCTCTCATAACATACTGTGAGACGTTGTACAAATTAGCGTCCCGACTCCCGACTCCCGATTCCCTAATCGCGCGAGGACTGACCGTGTCCGCTACGCACGTGCCTACCGCGCTGCGTCATAACCTTCACGCAGTATGAAGGACTTGGCCGTGGGATGACGATTTATTGGAAAGACGTCCTTCATTAGGGTCAGAAGTAGGGCACAAACGTGTACGAGGATTGAAAACGGAACCAATTAATCAACAATAATTGCACGTGGCAAAGTCACTGAGTGCGATCAAACAAAACTAATCAATTCATTCAGGTATCTTCTAGCAGACCCAAGAAAAGTATTATTTCGCAAATTAAATGGAAGTAAGATAACCCGAAAATTAATTGATATTTTTAATCCTGGGGGCTTACCTCCACCTCTTAAAGCAGTTTTGTTTTAACGTTTCAGCGACTTTCTGTGCAATGACGTTTCTTATTGTCATGACAATAAGGTACGTCATTGCACAAAAAGTCGCTGAAACGTTGAAACGTTCCTGTAATTGAATCGCAATAAGAGTTCGTGGTAAGCCCCCTGGAGGCTTACCACGACCTCTTATCGCGATTCAATTATAGGAACGTTTTAATGACGTGACAATGACGTTTCTTATTGTCATGACAATAAGGTACGTCATTGCACAAAAAGTCGCTGAAACGTTAATACGTTCCTGTAATTGAATCGCAATAAGAGCTTGTGGTAAGCCCTCTGAACGAGAAGTGAATTGTTTCTGACAATTATCTACATGATGACCGTTGCAGCAAACGTTTTATACCTACATGGGTAAGTACATTAGTATGGGTCATAAATTATTCGTCGAGCGGTTCATTTGAAAAATCAATAAATATTTTATAGGTGTGGAATGTACTTTTGTCGTAATTGTAAAGGTGTTCAGATGTGTCGTAAAACAGAGCATGAAATAATGATGAGCTGGATTAAAGGCGGGATGGCGGGAAAGGACAATGGCTGCATTCATTCACGCGCCCATTCGGCGCACGTCTCCCGCCGCGCGGCCGATTGGGCTGCGGCTGCGCTAGCGGCGCGGGCGCGGGCCGCAGGTCCGTGTCTTTCGCATCGATTAACTAACTATGCATTTAAACAGCATAATATTATACCTACACCTCGCCGCTTCGAACCATAATATACAGCATATTTGCACAAAAATCACATCGAAAATTCTAATGCTTAAGCAAAGCACAAAAACTAATCATTAGCACAACAATAATTCGGCAGAATTAATTAATTAAATCGAGGGAGCACAACGATTTGGAAATGAAATGATCGAGAAAATACTGTGTCCCATATTCATTATCTTCTTTACTGATGTGCAGATAAGATAACTGCATGCGGAATGTTGCGTTTTCCCAATCATAGTAGGTATTATGATGTGAACAGTATGCTGCTGTATATGTATTATGGTCATGGTGGCACTTGTCGCCCCGAGTCACCTACCATGCGTGTGCGCAATGCGGCGCGTCGTACATATTCAGCTCGCGCGGCGGGCGGTGGCCCACATCGGCCACTTCCGAACCGACACGCTATCACACACCAAACATACACTGATCGATTTCAATTGTGTTGTTTTTGTGCCTCACAAAACCATAAACTTTTACCTTCAAAGCGAAAGTGTGCCAAATAGGAGAACATAAATGGCGATGACGAATTCGCATCCTGCAAGCGGCGCAATATCAAATAACAGATAAGCGGGACACGAGTGCATCGATCTGCCTCTGCTTGGGGACCAACAGTCACACACACATCACAAGGCGCAAAGAGAAGCAGAACAAACGATCCAATACTACGGGAGCCAATGACTTGGTGCGTCGTGATGCGAACACAATGAGCTGTCATTGAGCGGCAAGTGGGTCGGCGTTGTCTCGCACAATGGATGCTGCTCAGATGCGTCTCAATGGGCGACACATCGGGTGATGTCACAGCGGATGCAGGAACAATGCTCCGGGCACAATTAACTGTCGCGTGTAATGCGCAGGCCGACGTAAATGTACCGGTGCGCGAGCGCCGCGCCGCGCCTGTCCACCCGGCACACGGCTCGACGGTCCATCAAACCAACTGGCATAAATAGATCAACCACTCACTAGGTTATCCATTACCATAGGTTGCCATTGCTGCATGCGTGATGCCACCTAGGTACTTCTTTAGTTCAGACCGACCAGATTTATTACAAACCCATCAGAGCTGGTCGGCACAATCAATTAAGCAACCAGCAAACAGTAATTGGTTCATTACATAAAGAGCGCACCACGTTACGTGACGCGGTAGCGGATTTCAGAACAGATTGGAATTTTTGCAATGTTTCCATCAAATTATGCTGGGGGAACCGAAAAGTGCTTCATATTTCCACAGCAAGAAATTTATATTGATGCATGGTAATCATAAAACATAGAGAACATTATTAATCACGATGTACTCAATGAGAATAGAAAATGGAATCAGAAGACCCCAAAGTATCATAGGAATAATGTGTCAACACTACACGTCACGGGAGGGCGGTGCGTGCAGCGCATCGCGAGGATGAGCTGGTGTTGCGCAGCGGTACCAACAGATTTGCGACACATCCAGCCAGCGAACACGCGATACTCGCAATGCACCGACATTATAACCGCCAAATTTATACAGGTACTAGCTAGTTTACAATGGTTTTCCAAACCATTTCTAGGAAAAATAGTCATTTGTAACGCCATGCCAGTGTAGGTCCATCATAACTTTTTATAAATTTGGGGAGCTTCGCAACTCGTTAAATTGCTCGTGAAATGCATGTGGCTGACTAGGCTTTATAACTAGGTAGTCAAATATGGGCGCGCGGTAAATACGTTAAAAATAACTTTATTTAATATAAAAGGAGACGTCTGCTCTGCAAGAGCGTTGAGATGTGAATGAACAAAATGAACCTTATGATTTACTTATATAGACTTTCCGTGTGACCGGTGTAATCCGAGTGATTACAATAAGGATGTCTGAATGTCTTGATACATGAGTGAAAACAATTAGATCAGTTTAATATGCCTATTAACACATGTTATTAGAGAGAAAACAATTGGATTAACGATTATGACTTATAATGGCTAAGTGTTACCAGGAACTCATGGTACTTGGAGCGTTGTCAAACGGGTTGGTGGGAACATAACTCCTCCCTCCGTAAGATCAAGGTCATCATCTTCTACATGATGATTTTGATCCTTCTTACATAGAAATGACCATTTTGCTTAATTATAATTATAATTATAACTATTACAATTGTCAAAATTACATAAATTACTATAGTTCCTATACTGATGCTTCGCACGTTGATTGGATAACTTTCACTAACACTTATTTCACTTTGGCTTTTCAGTACATGTGATAAAAACTGCAGGTTCCCTAAGTCGACCTCGTCCAGGTTAATCGGCTTCCTCCTGATGTCCTTCGGTGTGATGACGTTGGGTAGGCTAATCATCGGCATACTCTGCTTCTGGCTCTGGTTGACCTCGATTCTTCTTTTCTTTAGGGTGTTTCTACCAATTTTCGCCTCACAATTGTTATTTAGGGATACGATGTATGTCCCTAAGACATCGTGTTGATTGATTTCATTTTCACAGTGTTCTGTTAAGAATGCGTGGTTTCCAGAAAATAACAACCACATGTTTTCTCGTATATTTGTTATTTTAATTTCCGATGTTGTTACAGTCAAAGGGGTGCACGAAGTGATGTCTGCTGCGAATTGCATTAGGCTTGAGATGCAAGTGTCCTCGCTGGTAGGTGATATATCCTTTTCTTTGCACAGGAATTCTCCTTCGTTGACCTCTCTGCACGGCTGGGAGAGCGATATGATCTTGGAACCTTTCGCAAGGATATGCGGATATTTAGGAATTATAAGAAAGGTAAGGTTAACATGATGGTGATACATTGGGAAAGGATGCAGGTTATAGTAATTGTATATGTCTAATTGGACTGTCGGTACCGATATTATAAATGTTATTTGTTTGCCTTTTACAAATGCTTTTATGTCTACACATCTTTCTATACTAATCAAGTTTTCTGGTTTAGCCGTATACATTAATTTATTCTCTTCTTCTATTTCTTTTAATATAACTAATAATTCATTTACATTTAATATAGATTGATGTAATATGTTCACTCTACTAAAAGCTACTGCTGTTTCGACTTCATCCAATTGTGTTAACAATATTTGAAAGTTATGTATTAATAAATTATACGTATTCAAAACAAAATTCTTAGTTCTTTGGAATTGAGTCTCATTTAGAATAGCCTCCATTTCATCTATAGTTTTACCTAATATTATAAAATTATTCCTAGTTGAGTTGGTAAGGTTTACAAGTGCTCCGACTGTTTCTGTTATAAGCGTTATCTTATTATCAATAGCATTTTGTTTTGACTGTAATTTATTAATCATTCTGTCGTAATTAATTGCATCCTCATTATCCAAGTTGCCTGTTATTACTTTAATTATAGAACCAAAAGGATTTATAAGGCCTCTCTTAACTCTAGATGTTGGTACTAATTGATTGTATCTCTCTATAGTGAGATTCATAATATACTCAGTTTGTTGATTAGCATCTACTAAATTACCATCTAATATGATTATATGTAATTGTTCCTTTATATAATTTCTTACTTCACTAAATTTATTGATGTTATAATCAATACTACTACTAATCAATTCTAAGTCTAGGGTTTTAATTATCTGCCAGTCATATAAACTAACGAATGCTGCACCTTCTTTGGTTGGCAGCACTCCAGGGTTGTCCTCAATGGCTTGGAGCTGAAGGCCCAGGCTGAGGGCTAGCTGCGTTGCTAGCAGGAGCGTGTACCTGTGAAGGACGTTTTATGTCTCTGAGTGGTACGTTGGTTTGGCGTTGCTGTGACTGCACAGTTACAACATTGCGTGTTATATCTCCTGTAACTTTGGCTTTCTTGTATCGCGGTTTATCCTTACTACGTCTAATGTTTACTCCCTTAATAAAGACAGTATCGTCTTGTTGTATTTTAAATTCCTTTTCACCTCCGCGTTTATTCTTAATTTTCGTTTTATTTTCTATCATTTTGTTTGTAAGATAGTTATATAAATATTTAGTTCTTTTAAGATGTTCCGATACTAACTGTTGAGTATAATTTTTATTAAAATCTACGTCAAATGTACTAGATGAGTCTGTGTGTCCAAACACCACTTCGAATGGTGTAAGACCTGTTACTGAATGTATAGATTGGTTATAGGACATTATGGCATAGGTCATTACCGATGCTGCGTCTGTAATTTTTCGTTCGTATTTAGCTATTCTGTAAATTTCTACAATAGTTGAGTGAAATCTCTCAACTATACCCATCGAGTTGGGATTGTGAGGGGTTCCAATATGTACCTCTATTTTATAGAATGACAACATTTCTTTGAGTAGATTGTTATTAAATTCTGATCCTGGATCGGAACTGATCCTACTCGGTATTCCATAAAATGAGAAGTATTTCAATAGAGCTCTAACTATCTCGGGAGTAGACCGGTTAGAAACTTCAAAGGCTTGTCCCAGTTTGCTGAATGCATCGACTATCGTCAAAAAGTACTTGCCTTCGATTGAGAATAAATCGATAAAGATTTCTTGAAATGGTTTACATTGAGTTTGGGTCAACTGTAGTTCCGGTTTTAAAGGTTTCCTATCGTACTTCATGGCTTTACATGTCTCACAAGAATTTATGATACTGGCCACTGTTTGATCTAAGTTGTTCCAATAAAAGGTTCGCTTCAGGTGTGCCACTGTTTCCTTTATTCCTCTGTGACATGTTTTACCAGTGTGGTATTTTAAAACGATCTGACGTTGTTCTTCTTCGTCTTCTACGTGAACTACTCGTTCCGTGCATTCGTACAATTTTACGGAATCTTTTTTAAATAGGTTGGTAACTATATCTGAGAATTGCTTTCGATGACGTTCGTCTTCGAAATATAAAAAGTATTTTACTTTTGGACGAATGTATTCTTTGAGAAAATTTTTAATTAATTCCAGATTATCTGTTGGCAAATGAACTTCTAAGACCTTTTGTTTCGCTCGGGATAGGTTTTTTACACTGCATTCGTTTTTGTTCCATGTGAAAACTAGTATTTGATTTGGTTTAGTGTCTACAGCTTCCTTTAAAATTGGTATGTCAGAAGAGTCCATGTTTTCTTCTGAATGTATCGTGACTATATCTGTATCAGCCTTTTCTGATGCTGTTACGGTTACGCTATCCAGTGACGGCACTGGGTATGGAGATTTAGTTCTATTGGTGTTGTCGGATGAAATTGTTACTACCTCATCGTCTGAAGATATGAGTAATGGACTTGCTCCTCTATCGGTATTGACTAACATTGATATATCGTCTGAATCTAAAGCATTGATTTTAATACGCGACAGTGCGTCTGCGTTAGCATTTTGTTTTCCAGGTTTGTACTCTACTTTAAAATCATACTCCGCTAATCTTAATTTCCAATTTGTTAATCTATTACCCGGTTCCTTCATGGAATTTAACCAAACTAATGGTCTGTGGTCGCTCACTATTGTAAACTTTTTCCCGTAAAGATATGGTCTGAAATGTTTACATGCCCATACAACCGCTAAAAGTTCTTTCTCTATGGTACTGTAACGCGTTTCAGCACCGTTCAACGTTCTGCTGGCGTAAGCTATAGGCTTATCGCTTCCAATTGTACCTTGGGATAATACTGCACCGATCGCAAAATTTGAAGCGTCTGTAGTTAAAATAAATGGCTTGGTAAAGTCTGGGAATTGTAAAAGTGGTGCATTCGTTAATAATTCTTTACATTTCTCAAACGCGTCTATAAACTCTTTCGTGATATTTACCTTGTTCTTTTTCTTTAAGCAATTTGTCATTGGTTGAGTTATTTTAGAGAAGTCTTTAATGAATTTACGGTAATAGCCTACTAATCCTAAAAAGCTTTTTATTTCTGTAGTTGTTTTAGGTAAAGGGAATTTAAGTACTGCTTGAATCTTATCATTATTCGGTTGTAAACCATCCTTTGTTATGGTGTGTCCTAAGTACAAAACTTCCTTCTTTAAGAATTCACTTTTGTCTAAAGTAACCTTTAAGTTTGTCTGTCTAAGTCTGTCAAATATTTTTGTCAGTTTCTCTATGTGTTCGGTGAGGCTATTAGAGAAAATAATAATGTCATCTAAATAAACTAAGCAATGAATACCCTGCAGTCCTCTGAGCACATTATCCATTGCTCGTTGGAACGTAGCAGGCGCTGTCTTCAATCCAAAGGGCATTCGAGTGAATTCGTAATGACCTGATTGGGTTGTAAACGCTGTTTTAGGTTGGTCTTCTGGTTCTACTTCTATCTGATGGTAACCACTTGCTAAGTCTAACGTTGAAAAATACGTTGCCTTCCCTAGCCTGTCAAACAGATCTGATATATTCGGTAGTGGATACTTATCATCAATTGTCAATTCGTTTAATCTTCTATAATCTATGACCATACGGAATTTACGTTCTCCGGAGGCATCCATCTTCTTTGGTACGAGATGCACTGGAGCGCTCCATGGGGAATGTGATTCTCTGATGACGTCGTCTCCTAGTAATTTATCTACCTGCTTCTGAATTTCTTCGTTTTCAGCTGGTGAATGACGATATGGTCTAATATATATGGGGTCTTCGTTATTTGTTCTTATTTTATGTTTAACTTGGTTGGTAAATGTTAAAGGTAATTGTTCACAATAAAATATGTCCCTATATTCTGAACATAAATTTGTAATACGCGATTTCTCTTCCGAATTTAAATGATCTAGCCTTAGCTTTGTTAAATTTCGTTCAAGTATTTGTTCCAAATTATTTGTTCTATTTGAGTTAACTTTAATATTATTAGGTTTGTCTTTATATATTTTAGTGTCTCTGGATTTATCTTTGTATACTAAAGCTTCTATGGGTTTATCAAACACTATGGTAGTCTCGCTATCGTTTGTGTTTTGTATCACGGTTTGTGCAAAATAATTTTCACATGTTACTAACGCATCAGGCATTCTAACTCCGGGGCTAAATTCTATAAAATCTAGTAATGCGCTTCCGTTATTAACTGTGGTTGGTACCTTAATTCTGTTTTCAGATCGCGGCAACAAGGTGACGGTGTACGGTTTTTTGTATAAAATTGGGATTTGCGTATCTCTAGTTTTTAGGACTTGATTTTTCATATCGACGTTTGCTTCCAACTCTGTTAACAGGTCGGATCCTATTAGCCCGTCGTATTTCTTATCCACGTTGTAGATGTGGAACTTGTGAAACAAATCCGATTGAAACGTTTCTGTTAAAGGGATATATGCCACCGCATCATGTCTGCTGCGACCATGAGTGCTGATGATTTCAAACGGTTCATAATTTACGTATTGACTAAAGAATTCATAAGCCTTTCGTGGACTTATAAAGGATCTGGTACTTCCGGTATCTATCATGAAAATCGCGTCTAGTTCCGGGATTTGTATGTGGGGTAGTCTTAAGGCATCGTTATAATTTACGTGAATCACGTCGATGTTTGGTTTTCCGAGGCTGGTATTGGAAAATTTTCAGGTGGGTCGATGATATCACCCTGTAACGTTTCATCAGTGATTTCATTAATACTCACTGGCTCATAGGCTTCTACATCGTTATACTCGTAATAGTAGTCATATTCAGCTTTGTCCTCATTGTGATCCAGCATATTATTGCGAGTTGTTCGCATAGTAACATCTGTATCATGTGCACGATTTGGTACTCCAAATTTGAACTGTTGATTTGCATTGGGTTTGAAGAACCCTGATTGCTTATAATTTCCTACTTTATTAGGGAATTGATTGTTAGTTGGTCTGAAAAACGGTCTTGGTTGTTGGTTTACGAATGGTCTTTGAGGCTGGCTCATGAAGAGTCGTTGTTGCTGATTTGGTGGAATGCCAAATTTGAAATTATTTGGGGTAAAGTTCGGTCTGAAAGCTTGCATCTGATTCTGTGGAATCCCAAACTTAAATTGTGCTGGTGGGGTGTATAAGGGTTTATTCGCGACTACGTTCTGATTTTGTGGAGCTGGGGGTTGATTTATTTTAATTTTGTTTCTTGCGTTATAACGTGTCTGAAAGTTAACCTCTTCCATAACTACACTCAGCGCGTCTTCTAACGTTGTACACTTATTTAATCTAACGAATTTTATTAGGTCTTCAGGTAAATTATATAAAAATACATTTAACGCTGTATTATTATATATTATCATCTTTGCCGCCTTAACTCCTTCGTCTGTCAGTAAATTGATTTTAGAGAACAACGAACTGCGTATATTTTGAACCCTATGACAAAATTCAATGTATGTCTCGCCTGGTTTGATCTTAGTATTTTCTAGTTCTATCGCTATGCATGCTTCGGTTCGCGGGTCTCCAAAATGTTGTATCAGTAATTCTTTAAGTGCTTCCCAAGTTCCTAAAGTATTCCTCTCACTAACTAGGGTTGCAGCTTTTCCCGTTAGTCTGCTGGTTATACTGTGATAGAGATATATGCGTTGCGCTGGGTTATCCGCTACTGCTAGCGTGCTTATTACGTATTCGCTTTTGTTAATGAATAAATTTAGTAATTTCTCGTCCCCATCGTAACGAGGGATGATGGCTAGCATCTCCTTAGGGATCAACTGGATGTTCATTTTGTTGGTTTTATTTATACTAACTTATAATATAATATATTTTTATTTTACTTAACACAAAATAACTTGCTTTCGGCGATTTGTGTCCGATCGCGGTTATACTACATATATTTTTATTTTATTTAAGGCAAAAAAATAACTTGCTCTCGGCGATTTGTGTCCGATCGCGGTTATACTACTTATATTTTTATTTTACTTACAGCTATGCGTCCGGCTATGCGTGTCCCGACACAGTTCCTTAAACTAATTTTCCAGCGATTTTTGTCTGGTTATTAAAAACTAAGGGCCCTAGACTAACCGGCGATTCTTGTCCAATTAGACCAGGATAGACAGGGATAGAAACGGGATGCGAAAAGTTCTACTCACACTTCGCTCGATCCCATGCCGATTCACACCTTTCGACGTTTTCCGACGTTTTCCGGCGCTCAGGAGACAAATTTCTTTGTTTTGAGGGGTAGGTTCGGCTGTAGAATCCACGTAAAAGAGTCCTGAAGGAGTCGATGTCTGTACTGCACACACAGGAACACTTTTCGCGACACTGATTCTACCACTCAGGCTGCGCCAGTCAAATATGGGCGCGCGGTAAATACGTTAAAAATAACTTTATTTAATATAAAAGGAGACGTCTGCTCTGCAAGAGCGTTGAGATGTGAATGAACAAAATGAACCTTATGATTTACTTATATAGACTTTCCGTGTGACCGGTGTAATCCGAGTGATTACAATAAGGATGTCTGAATGTCTTGATACATGAGTGAAAACAATTAGATCAGTTTAATATGCCTATTAACACATGTTATTAGAGAGAAAACAATTGGATTAACGATTATGACTTATAATGGCTAAGTGTTACCAGGAACTCATGGTACTTGGAGCGTTGTCAAACGGGTTGGTGGGAACATAACTAGGTATGCCGTGTATGATAAAGTATTCTGCTACTATCTCTAGACTGGTGATGTTATTATTTACTCTACTAGATAAGCAGGCAAAAACTGGACTGTAAAAATAGAATATTGAGATCAATGCCACCAACTGGAGGTCTTGTAACTTATGCAGCAATGACCCGACGAGCGCTAATAATGTGGATGATAATATTCTGATCAATTAATAAACAAATAAACAAAACATACAATTTGACCTCGCAGATCAGATAACAATCGTACTAATAGGTATTATAAATGCGAAAGTAAGTGTGTGTGAATGTTCGTTACCACGTATCTCTATAGCTCCTAAACCGATTTTAATGAAATTTTAAACGTAGATAGCGTAGTCTCTGGAATAAGACATAGGCTAATCTCGTATATCAATTTTCACGCGGGTGAAGCCGCGGAGCACAGGTAGTAGTAAATCATAAATATACCCTTAACTGAAATAAATGCTTAATTAGAATTCAGTATGTTACGCCACCGATTGGCAGACATGGATATTGATTTCCAATAGCACCAAAACAATAGCATAAAAGCTGGTATACCAAATTGGCGTGTAGGTCTGCGGGTACAACAACCTGTGGCACGCTTGTTTCCATTGTAATCGTAATTAATGTGGAGGTAGCGAGCGCGGCGAAAGTACCGGTCGCGCTCCCATTGCCGTCCACGTCACCTGCACCGACCGAGCCACCCCGGCCGCAGCCGGCCCGGCGCGGCGCGACGGGGCGGCGGCGCGGGGCGGTGCGCTTGCTGTATCGAGGCCTTGACATTCACATACAGCTCGGTGTCACTCGACCTACTTATCACTACCTCGCAACTGTGAAATCGATGATAAGGGCAGCTTGCTTATGGATTCCAGAGAACGTACAGATAACATTGACGAAACCCGATAAGATCGGGCAACATATTGGATTTTGGCGGCCACAATTGTACGATGCATGAGCGCGGACGTCGGACAATGGACATGATGATGCTGACGACTCACGCTACGCCCTAAATTACGTTTCCGTATTAACGTTACCTAGTCATCGTGCGCGCGTGCGCGTGCGCCGCGGCGCCCGCTCGCAAGGAACTTACTTAACTGTCGTGAAATATTTGCAACAAACAACAAGCTAACTAATTGTGTTACATTTATAATAAGTACCTTAGGTAGAGTTAAGATTTTCTTAAGAGAAGAAGTATGTATCGTGATTAGGATAATAACGAATAGCTTTGCTAGCTAATGAATAACATTTAAACTAGTGTACATAACTTGACATTTATACATTACAACACTTGTTCTCCCCATATTTCTTTACACTGCAGAGATGTGGATCTACGAGAAATTGAACAATAAAAGTAGCTGGAGCTGAAGAATAATGTTGGGAGTATCGTGGACAGAGTTTAGTACCAATATTTCCATACTCCAGGGTCTCGGAATAGCAGCGTCTATCAGCTACAGTTCAAAATCGTATTCTTTGGACACGTCTCAAGACAGGAACATGACTCCATAGAGCATCTTGTTGTGCTGTGCAAAATAGAGTTTCAGGCCACGAGACAAGTTACCCATGATGCGATAGACTGACCAGATCAAATCTTGTGTCGGTGGGTCCTAGCATGAATGCACCAGAGCCAACAACAGCAGACAAATGGCGTGACATCGTGAGGCGAGCATCATCTGACCCTAATAGCTCCAGATGACGACCACGACCGCTATACCAAGACCGTGACAACTAACGACATTGAATATGGAGTGTACAAGAATATAGGAGCGAAGAAAATTGTAATATTAATACTACAATTACTACATTTTAACATCATTAAGGATGAGTAAGTGTTCGATGACGCAAAATACAAAGAAAATGAGGCAGGAAAAAACTGAACAGTAACTGTGTGCACAATGTGTTAGCGGTTCGCATCGCAGCGATAGGCGTACCTACAGCGGCGCGGCGAGCGATATCGCAGATAAACAGTTTTGAATGTACACCAACGACTAAGCTATTACCAAATAGATTATGAGGGCGATAACAGCCGAGAAAAATGAAAAGATAACAGCAATAATAAGTGTAGTAATTGTATATGGCGTCCAAATGCTTGAAATTGCATATAACAGGCGTGAATGTTGTGTAACTAATAGGACTGGAACAATAAAAGTAAACCAATGAAAAATAAGATTCAATGAATTCAATTAATTCAATGAACAACAAGGTTTTGAAGGAAAATGAAGTACCTACCTATTATGTTTCACTTTTCAGTGTTGCTACTGCTAGCACAGCGACTAGTCCAAGCTAGAATTGAGTGATTTGCGGACATTTGCGGGAAATAAAATTCTACTAAAAATTCCACTCCAATTGTTTGTATTATCAATGGATGTACTGTAAAGGGCATGCCATGTTAGGTAGTACCAAACACAAGGTCAGAGAGCTCATGCGCGGTCCGCGCTGATTTACAGGTGCGCCCGCGCAGCGCGTATCAATCAATGATTCAGTCCTGATGACACAACACCCACCGAGTAAATTACGCTTACAATTTTATCAGTGCGACTACGAATAATGACATAGGTATTACCGCTTGTTTGGGTGGTATGAATGTATGTAGGTGGATACCAGAGTTGGGCAAAATTTTATTGCAATTAATTAATTACTAATTGCATGTGGTGTCACAATTAACAATTAATTTTGATTTGTTTGTCAATCGCGAGCAAATCAAAATAAATTGTTAATTGTGACATCACCTGCAATTTGCAATTAATTAATCGCAATTAAATTTTGCCCAACTCTGGTACGTACCTACTTGCTTTACTGTAAGGTTAATTGCACAGATCTACCTACATTTTTTCCATGTTGCCCATTCTGACTTCTAGAGGAAAATAACATAGTTGAGTGGTCTTGTCACATAATTGTTTAAAATATTTAGTGTCCGACCGAAGATTCGGTTTCGGTTTCGGTTTCGGCCAGTTTCGGCTGAAAAATCTAGTTTCGGCACCAGTTTCGGTTTCGGCTGAAAACCCACCGAACCTTTCGGCCGCGCCGAAACTCTGCGTTCGTGAATTATCGCGCGTCACTCGGTTGATTTAGGGAGAGTTCTTGTCTCGCGTTGCATCGCCGGAGATCGCCGGTCGGTACGGCGTGATTGTTTTGTGAGTTTAGTGTTATTTCTCGCTTTATTGGCCTTTATTAAGCAATGAAGTCCTTTCCGTTGAGTTATTCACTCGGATTTATGAATGATGAGAATTAAGTATGTAAAAGAAAGCGGTTATATTATATTATATTTGATTCACACATTCATCATTTATTTATTACTTATGTTACGGTACATTTGTTTTAGGTTATTGTTGTTGGATGAGGTTTCAAAGTACCCAAACAACTACCAGCTATGATTTAGCTGTGTGTGACCTTCGATACATCATTTTTTATTGGTAAAATAATTTGCTGTTGTCCGTATATTTTTGAGAATCGATCTAAACGTGACATACCTATCTACTTAAGTAGAAAATGAAAACGGGGGTTAATATATTACAATTACGATTGCCACCCTAAATTATTAAAAAAAATATGAAAATCCCACAAAAACCCTAAATTACCAACTGCAATTAAAATTTAAAATGATCTCAATTAATTTTAAATTTAGTCTTAAACACGTTGTGATTATAAACGCAATCGAAATACTCAATTAATGAGGTCCTTTTTTATAATGTAAGTGTTGATTATTGACAAATTTTTGTTCCAAGGAGTGTTAACATGATTGTTATAATTATAGTATTGATAATAGTAATAATATAATAATATTATTATGTGAAAATATAATTATTAATAATAATATTATTATTTTAATATGTTAAATGAAATAAAAAAACAATAATTGAAGTATGTGAAAATATAATTATTAATAATAATATTATTATTAATAATTATATTTTCACATACTTCAATTATTGTTTTTTTATTTCATTTAACATATTCTAACATTTCTAACTGTTAATATAAGGGTACGAAATAAGCCAAATTACATTAAACAAAAGATTTTTAACTTGTCTGAAAAAGGTTCGGTTTCGGTTTCGGTTTCGGCCGAACCTAAAACAGATGCCGAAGATTCGGTTTCGGTTTCGGTTTCGGCAGAAAATCCTGTTTCGGTCGGACACTAAAAATATTACTGCCGGCCATGGATGTATTATTGTAGCAGATGTGGTACCTCTTAACATAGCTAAATTCACACATCTGTTATCGCACTCGCAATTCGACAATCAACGCGTATTATTCACCAGAAGATGAGCTGTACTGTATTGGCAATTTCAACACCGACTGAGTCGTACTGTGTCCATGGACTCCGTTCAGTAGGGTATACTATTCTGGACAGTCACATGTATCCCACCATCTTGGTAAATAACTTTGCTGTCGGCACTATCAGCCAGCTGCAATATTATTATTTTTTCTGTCTCTACAAAAATCTTGAAAACCAAAATGAGTTCTTTGCATGTTCATCTATTAGTTAACTAATCCTAAGGCAATTTGCAGGTGTGTTCAGTAGCTGTAAAACCTGAAACTAGTACAGGCACTAAACAATTTAACGATGCAGCAACAATCGATCGAACGCTTGAAGAATAAACAGATCGTTAATGAATAAGTCATTTCATCAAGGTACCTATGCACGCTTTCAGAGCCAACCGAATGGCCTTAAAAAGCCGAAGAGGAATTAAGTGATTGTAAATTGCTGAAAATTGATTCACGCGGTTATAAAACTTGTTATTAATGCACGGTGTTATACTTAAACTAAACACGATGTCGCTCTCAGCGAACAGCCTGTCCGTCCATGTAGCTTGACGATGAACACGGTGTACCGAGCGCAGATGAAATGATTTGCCTAAATAATTACCATACAGCATGAGCGTCAATTAATAACACAAAGAGAACAATGAACGGCGCGGGGCGAGGGCCACGCAGCAACGGGGTCAGATTTTGACCTGAACGTGTGAGAGAGCTGGTACACCACACTCAGAGTACGCAACACGATTACCACCAGTGACTAACAAACCTCACAAACGGAATTATTTCCTTCGTATTCCAATTTAGTATGAGTAGGTAAACATTACAAAAAAAACGTCCAACTCTTGTTCACAAATAACATCTAAACCTTCTCTCTCGTTGTCCACTTGTTACGTAGTACACGAGTTGCATTAGCCTCAAAAGCAGTCTGTCGCCGACACCAATAGCGACGCTATGCAACATTGCAGCAATTCTGCAAAAGCAATATTTTTTTCCGAACTTATAACAGAATCCGCTAAATTTCCGTGAAACGCTCACGAATGGCGTACAATGTGTGACTATTTTACAGAAATTTTGCGGAGTTGCTATGGATTCCTCAGAAAATCAGAAAAATTAATTGCATTCGCAATGTCGCTATTAGCCCCTCTGGACGTTTTCTATATGTATACAATATTAAACTTTAATTAGGACTGAATGTAATTTGAATTCTTAGAAACGCCTGCTTCCCAGTAGCAGCTAATAACACGTTAAATAAACACATTATACATAACACAGCGTGACACAGCCATGAATTCGGCTGGTATTCCGTATAGCAAAAAATATTGAACAGCTTTAGCAACATGCAAATGACGAACGACAGCGAGAGAGTCAAGACGAGACAGACTAGTCGAGACATGTCGCGCATGGTATATGGACGCCAAAGATAGGACTCCAAAATTCTCACATCACGTGGGGCTACTCTTCAACAGGTGTAAAATACGTCTAGGAATAAGAACACCTCATGGCAATTGCAAACTATCGTTACTGTGTCCACCCTGACAGTTTGAAAGGGTGCGCAGTACACAGGGTGCACTGCGATTGGGGTCGGGTTTTGAGAAAACCCTTAACGCTGCTGGCGTCCTTATTTCTGAAGTTTCACCGGCAATCCTTCTAACTTAATCAATTGGGATGGAGGTTTCAGAGAATAGAGGTACTCACGGACTCGGGATGGTCGCAGCACTCGTAGATTTCACTTACAGCACACGTTCTTAACGGGGGATGAAGCTAAGGGAAATCTTTGGGGCGAAAACACAATAAACTTACACAAATACGAGGAGAACGAGAGGGCGCAAAAAATACAAATAAATAGATACGAGGGATGAGAAATCTATCTTAAATTCAATATTTTTTAAAACGAGAGAGCGAAAAAAAGCGTGAGATGCTTGCGGGTCACGGAGATCGATTCCAAATTTGAATCATAAAAAAACAATAAACAAAAACTAACCAAATTGTATTTAGCCAGTGCTAATACGAAACATACCCCCGCCCCTGAAACCACCGTGTTCAGCAGAAAACACAAGAAAAAGGGGAGAATGGGAATAGGAGCGGAAATAAACTAAAACTAATACGTAATAACGAGCGAAAACAATGACATTAGTCCTCTACATAAGGTAAAGGAGCTAATTTAACTACGGGTCGTTTATAGACACCGTGAGCTGTACGCACCTCTACCACGCGAACTATACCGTCGGGACCGGGAGTGGCCGACACAACGCGACCTTTGGGCCAGTAGAGCGGGGCTGAGTCCTCCTCTTTGAGCATCACGAGAGAACCTACTTCTACGTTTTTCATGGGCAAATGCCATTTTGCACGAGTTTGAAGTGTATGTAAATATTCACGGTGCCAACGGCGCCAAAACGTTTGATGGATGGCTTGAATTAAGTTCCATCGTTTGAGCGATGACATGTGAACATCACGAAGGTCGGGCTCTGGAAGAGATGTCAAAGGCTCCATAGTGAGGAAGTGTGCGGGAGTAAGCGCGGTAAAATCGTTCGGGTTTGAACTGAGCGGGTGCAGCGGTCGCGAATTGAGACACGCCTCGACACGAGTGAGAATTGTATAGAATTCTTCGAATGTCAACATATGGGATCCTATAATACGATACAGATGAGTTTTCACTTGTTTTACTAAACTTTCCCACAATCCGCCGAAGTGACTGGCGAAAGGGGGATTGAAGTGGAATTGAATGTTTTGCGTTACACAAAAATCATTCATAGCGCAATCGTGCGCGTGTGATTTTACAATACGACGAAGTTCGTTGTTACAACCGATAAAGTTTCTACCTTGGTCACAGTAAATATCGGAGCATCTACCGCGTCGCGAAACAAAACGCTGTAGGGCAGCTATAAACGCGGCCGTGGTCATCTCACTAACGAGTTCGAGATGACATGCTTTCGTGCTCATGCACACGAACACAGCTATGTAGCATTTGATAGCGGGCGCTTTGCGTAGTCGAGACGATTTAACTAAGAATGGACCACAATAGTCCACACCTGTCTTCGCGAAAGGCTTAACTTGTTGTACACGTGGGACCGGTAACTCCCCCATGACGGGTTGCATGAGGCGAGGTCGGAGTCTGTAACAATCGGCACAACGAAAACTGACGGTACGGACGACACGTCGAGCGGATAAAATCCAATAATATTTTTGGATAGTCGCGAGTAATGCGTTGGAACCGGGATGTCCAAAAGTAATGTGATAATCACGAACGATAAGCAAAGTAAGTGGAGCATTAGCGGGCAAAATAATCGGATGTTTATTTTCATAAACCAACTCGGACGATTGTAGGCGTCCACCTACACGAAGTATACCTTCATCGTCTAGGTATGGAGACAATTTGCGAAGTGAGTTTGAGGGCAACTCATTCCTTTTTATTAAAGAAATATCTTTAGCAAAATATCGAGCTTGCGTTTCTTTAATACATGACTTGAGAACGTTATTCAATTCACGCGTTGTGAACGCAGTATTACACAGCGTGCGAAGCGACGGATAAGTAAAGCGAAAAACATATGCAAGTACACGCAACAATTTTTTAAGTTGAGAAAACTTCGAAATTAAATCTAGAATAATATTCGGAAGGGAATCCTGCACGAGTAAAACTTGATTACATGTCTTCAATATAGGATCATCCGAGGTGAACGCGTCATCGGGTTGCGACGGCCACTGAACATCAGGGATGTGTAGGAAGCGTGGTCCTTGCCACCAAAGCGAATGCGACACTAGATCGGCGGGAGCGAGGCCGCGACTAGCGAGATCGGCTGGGTTATCCTGAGAGCGGACGTGAAACCAGCGATCGGGGTTTGTGTTTTCTTGGATACTACTAACACGATTGGAAACGAATACCTTCCAGTTACTGGATGTCGACTTTATCCAGTGCAGTGTGATCTGGGAGTCAGACCAGCACGAATACGAACGTATCGGAATTTTTGTCGAAAAAAGAGTTTTGACGTGAGCCATTAATTCCGCGAGCAAAACTGCGGCACAAAGTTCGAGTCGAGGAAGAGTAACAGTTTTAAGAGGTGCGACACGCGACTTTGCACAAATTAAATACACTGTTATGGAAGTAGGACTCACGACACGAAAATATATAACAGCGCCATATCCGACTTGAGATGCGTCCGAAAAACCGTGGATTTCGATATACGAACCGCTACTCTGGTTTATAAAACGGGGAATCGAAACTTTGTCGAGCATGTGTAAGTTTTGCTTGATTGCGAGCCAATCAGACAACAAATCTTCTGGGATCGGATCGTCCCATCCAATTTTCCGAGTCCACATGTCTTGAATAATTAACTTCGCGGCGAATACTACGGGAGTTAAAAAACCTAAGGGGTCGAAAACACGAGCTAAATTCGAGAGAATACCGCGTTTAGTAGGAACGAGTTCCGTATCTTTGATTTTGTACGAAAATGAATCTTTACGCGGACACCATTGTAAACCTAATACTTTAAAAAAGGAAGTATTATCGGGAGAAAACGTCTCGTCTAGACTTAACTTGTGGTCAGCGGGAATACCGTCCAAACACTCGGGCTGATTGCTACACCATTTGCGCAGCGTGAAGCCGCCTCCAGCAAGCAGAGTATTAAGTTCGGTTACGAGCGCGCGAGCTGAGTCAACGTCGCGGGCACCGCAAGTGACGTCATCGACGAACGTAGTTTCGAGTAGCGCACGGGAGGCGTTACTATAACGATCTGAGTAGGTATTAGCCAATTCATTTAGCGTACGAATAGCGAGATACGGAGAACTAGTGAGACCGAATGTCACAGTAGTTAAAATATAATCACGAATGGGCTCGTTGGTATTAAACCGAAACAATATTTTTTGGTAAACTTGATGTTCGGGTTTCAAGTTAATATTTAAGAACATTTGTTTAATATCAGCGACTAGGGCTACCTCATTCAAACGATAAAGAGATAAAACATCAAATATTTCTTTATGTAGTTTCGGACCTGAAAATAGGGTGTCATTTAATGACCTACCGTTACTACTACGACAAGACGCGTCGAAAACGACTCGGAGACGAGTTGTACTACTACTCTCTCTGATTACGGCATGATGTGGTAGATAGTAACCATGAGTTGAGTTCTCGGGTGCGGGATACATGTAGCCGTTCTGGAGATAGTCCGACATAAATTTATTATATGCTTCACGATATAAGGGATCGCGATTAAACTTACGTTCGAGGGATTCGAAACGTTTGAGTGCGACTTCGCGGGAATCGCCTAAGTCGGGCGGAAATTCCTTAAAAGGAAGCGAAACAACATATCGACCATGTTCGTCGCGGGAAACTGTATCAGAGAACATTTTTTCGCATATTTTATCGTCAGCGTTAAGAACTTCGCGGGATGGAGGCTCTTCGCATGACCAAAATTTTTGTACGATATTATCGAGACTGGTATCAAAATTGGCGTGGAATGAGTAACAGTCGCGACGAGCAAGGTTACTTACACAGGCCGAGCGCCTGTGGTGTACGAAAGTGTGACCCAAGAGTGTCCAACCGAAAATGGTTTCGAGAGCGACGGGTGTGCCGGGAGGTCCGATTATTAGGCCACCGAGAATAATGTCACGATAGACATCGGCACCTAACAACATAGAAACGGGAGACGGGATACCAAACGTGGGATCAGCGAGCGTGAGTTTGTCCACATGAGGCCACAACGAAATCGGGAAAGGTTCGGCGGGAATGTTGCCTGTTATATTAGGAATACATTGAGCTTGCATTCGTAATCTATGTGTACCTGAGTACGGGGATACATCGAGATCGACGACACCGCCTTCGAGTTGAAGCGCGAGACCGGAGATACCGTGTACTGTGGTACTTATTTTACGCCTGGGTAAATTTAAAGTTTTCGCGAAATCGATTGTAATGAAGCTATATTGACTGCCCGTATCAATTAACGCCCGAGCGTCGTGTAACTGACCACGAGAGTCGCGAACCTTCAGTAAAACTGTCGACAATAAAATCTGGGAATCGATATTCGGTCGCGAAGTAGCATAACAGCTGATCTGCGTAGCTGCGGAACCATACGTGGTGTTCGAGGAGGAGCTATCAGCATTCGAACCGTCACTCATCGGCGCGGGAGGCGACGGAGACGCGTCCTGGGGTGCTGCACTACTAGCGGGATAAGTATCAAAATGTAACATCGAATGATGTTTTTTAGAGGAACAAGTTTTACAAGAGAAAGTTGATTTACAGTCTTTCAAATAGTGATCTGTGGCTAAACAATTAATACAACATTTTAATTCTTTAACCGTATGCAATCTTTCATTGGGTGCTAATTTATAAAACTTCGGACATTTCGATAGAACGTGCGTCTTTTTACATAAAACGCATGTACGCGCGGAATTAGTAACAGACAAAGTTACTTGTTGCCGTGGTTTACCGGGCACCGGAGAGCGCTTAGCTGCCGTGGGAGCGAGAGGTCGCACTGACTGCGGCGAGGTCGAGTGGGATGGTGTAGGTGCAACGATACTTGGAGCGGCTGCCTGGAGCGCATTGCATCGTTTGCGTAGAAACGTTATCAGATCATCAAACGTAGGGATTTGATTATCATTATTTAGCTCGAATTGCCGACGGGATTCGGAATCCAATTTATCTAAAACAATGTTAAGCAATAAAAATGACCACTCATCTGTAGGGAAATCTAATGCGTTTAACGCGTTTACATTATCTACAATAATGTCTAAAAATGTGATAAGAGAATTCACGGAAGTATTATTGACGGAAGCGTTAGCTATGTGCCTATAGTGCATAGTAGCTATGTGTCTTTTATTATCAAATCGTTCTTCGAGTAATTTCCAAGCAACGGGAAAATTAGCCGAAGATAAGGGCAAGTGCTGAATAATATTCGCTGCTTCCCCGCTCAGAGAGGAGCGTAAAAAATGCAAACGTTGTACATCATTTAAATTATCATTATTTATTACAAGAGAGGAAAATAGTTCTAAGAATCCTGTCCACTGTGTGACGTCATCGCCTGAGAAAGTAGGCAGAGAAATACGAGGAAGTTTCAAACCACCATCAAAACTATTTTCTTTATTAGGTTTAGCCAAAGAGGAGGGCTGAGTACCGTGTTTTTGTTTTAAATTATAATAATTATTTACGTAACTTTTAAATAATGTACACAAATCTTGTTCGGAGATGGGCAATGAGACACCGGTCGCGGGCTGTGCGACTTGGGCTAAAATATCATAATATAATGACTCGACTTCATTATACCTATCTAATTCACATTGAATTCGTAACAGATCGGATGGTAGAGGGCTTTTAATTTCGATTAAACTAACAAGAGAATCACATAAATTGCAAAATTTAAACTTCGAACGTAACAATTCGTCCGCCATTGTTTTCGCTTGCAATCTCGTAGTCGTCATTTAAAGTTTATGAAGTAATTTGAATTTCGAACTTTATATCAAAATTAACACAATAAAATTATATTCACATGAATGAGGTTCCATGCGAATAATATCGAAAAGCTATACGAGGATGATGCAATAGGGTTCAAAATTCAAACAAGGATTTTTTTTTTTTTTCAAGAGAGGCGGGAAAAATTGCGTTTCTGCAGAACGAAATTGATGAAATTAGAAGGAAACTTAGATTTTTCGATAAAATAAGAACGATCCTGGGACGAAGGACCATGCAAACTATCGTTACTGTGTCCACCCTGACAGTTTGAAAGGGTGCGCAGTACACAGGGTGCACTGCGATTGGGGTCGGGTTTTGAGAAAACCCTTAACGCTGCTGGCGTCCTTATTTCTGAAGTTTCACCGGCAATCCTTCTAACTTAATCAATTGGGATGGAGGTTTCAGAGAATAGAGGTACTCACGGACTCGGGATGGTCGCAGCACTCGTAGATTTCACTTACAGCACACGTTCTTAACGGGGGATGAAGCTAAGGGAAATCTTTGGGGCGAAAACACAATAAACTTACACAAATACGAGGAGAACGAGAGGGCGCAAAAAATACAAATAAATAGATACGAGGGATGAGAAATCTATCTTAAATTCAATATTTTTTAAAACGAGAGAGCGAAAAAAAGCGTGAGATGCTTGCGGGTCACGGAGATCGATTCCAAATTTGAATCATAAAAAAACAATAAACAAAAACTAACCAAATTGTATTTAGCCAGTGCTAATACGAAACAGCAATTATGATATTTTGGGGATTTTTCTGACTGAGTCCAAACCAAACAGATAGTCAGGCCAGACAGTCAGTCCTGCCTATCTTAACTCGGGTGTTGCTGGAGTTTTGGACATGTATGTTCTATCATTAGGAATAGTTCGTGGAAGATAGGTTAACATGCCAATTTATTTAATTCGTGCTCAGATTAAATAGGTAAATAACAAATTGTAGTAAAACTTAACAGCACGTGTAGAGATTTGAAGTGGGATTAGCGAGATTCTCAATTAGCAGCTAATTATAATTTGAGTCGACAATCAGAACGTGTCAGAGAAGCGTTTGTGTGAAAACGCGATGAACACACACTTTCGCCCGCGCGCCACAATATGTTATTGTTCAGTTGTGATTTAGGAAATATATAAATTGCGAAACTGATTCAATTTCGATCGTGAAGTAAGTGTTGCATGTGTCGTCAATATTGTTCTGGCATTTTTGCATCAAAATGCCATTTATTTCCAGGAACTCCCTTGGTCAAGGATAGGTACCTATCCTTATATTTTTATGTTTGATAGTGTGACGACAATGCTAGTCAGGTAGTTACGGCGACGGGTGTGTTTCGTTCATATTAATTTTATTAACCTATTTAACGCCTGAGTTTCCTATTGTCACATTAAAATTGTTTCCTATAAGGCGCTAGTTTATTAGGCTGCTATTGTTTGTATTGTCAGTCATGCTGGTAATGGGTACCACGATTATGTTGATAACTAAGCTATTTATTAGAAAATTCGAGAAGTACGCTTCTCGCATCGACTTCCACGAGCATGAGGTCAGACATGATAATTTAATAATTTCTACTTATAACGTTTGTCTAATAGAACCGCTCGCACTGCTAATGGCGGCCGTTAGCGAATTCCCGGCGATGCGTTATCACGGAATGATAAGAATGATTATTCAGGTCAAAATCTCGCGATAGCAGCCATCCTAGATGTTGCGCCACCGCCGCGCCGCCGCCGCGCCGCGCCGCGCGGGCACCGGTCATACAGCCTTAGCAGCCTTGTCAACTATGTGATAAGTGGCACTCCTTGGTATAAATTCATACCAATTGTTAGGTTTAGATAGCATTTTTACCGACTTTATGTAACTTCTTGGGTGATAAGCTGACGTCATTGAGAGATGATTCAACAAATAAACTATGAGTTATAATTATTTATAACACACAAGTACTTACCTACGTATTTATCATTGATTTATTGAGTGGCAGTCTATCAGCATTGGCTCAGTTGACCAATATTGAAATGTTGAATCATCTTGTTAGAAAACATATTAGTGTGCCTTCTGTACTACTTCAAAACACCAATTGCACCGCAGTCTTGTTACTCGATTCCAAGAAGAATTTTATTGGAAAAAAGAAAAAACTCACCCTTTATTAGTGGTTCGGAGACAATGTTGACGTCCTCCTGTGGGATCATGTCCATGAGGCGCGCGATGTCTGTGGCGAGCATCTGGTCCACCACCTCCAGCAGCTTGGGCTTCAGCGGGTGGAACTTTGTGAAGTCGTGGTTGGCCAGCGTCTCCTGCATCTTCTTGATGTCCGGAAAATCACCAGGAGAAATCTGCTGCTCTCTCTGGATGCGGTCGTACACCTGGCCCAGGTTCTTTATCAAATCCTTCTTCTTACCGTCTTTACCGAACATAGATGGCATCTCTTTCCTTAACTCACTAACGATGTATGCATGAACTTTAGCTAGTCGGGCCCTCTTGATTAAATCATTTAGTTTACGCAGAGCGGCATTTCTCGGTAAGGATTGCATATCTTTGAAGAGATCCTGCTCCTCGTCTTCGAATAGTCGTCTGTTGACATCATAGCGCAGAGGCTGGTCCCAGAAGGATCCGATGTAGACTCGTGCTACCTCAGGTGTTTGCAACACCTTGCCCAGAGACCACATCAGAGCTCCATACACTCGCATCAGCTGTTGGTGGTCGATCATATCAGCTTTATTGAGCACAATTCTAATTTTGTCATCGTGACCCCTCAGGGCTTCAATACTACGTCTAAACTCATCTGATATGTCGAGTTTATGTGCATCAAATAAGAGGATGATGCGGTCTACGCGCTCAGCGAACCATTCTAGCACTCCAGTGAAGTCATATCCTCTGTCGACACGCTGCTTCTCCCCGGAGAGGATACCAGGCGTGTCCACGATGGAGATGCCCCGGAGCACGTCCGAGGTCACTGTGGAGCACTGGAATCTGTTCAGGAAGGCATTTCCGAACTTGCTCAAAGGTCGGAACTGCTTTTTGGGGTCGACGACTAGCGCGTTGCCGGGTATGACGCCTTCCTTCTCGTCGAACATTACGGCGATGAACCTGTCGGTGGTCGGCTCCGGGCCGATCCTGATGCCCGGAAAGTCGCGCTCCAGCAGGTATTTAATGAATGTGGTTTTACCGGTCGAGTACTGTCCGACTAGCAGGATCATGGGCTTGGCGTCGAAATCCGGGTCTTCCAGCTGCGGGGAGTGGAAGTCGTGGAACTGGTAGTGCAGCTCCAGTGGTAAAAGTTTTGTTTTATATATCCTTTTGAGTCCCTCGACGACATTTTCCATACTATCCGCTTTTTCGCCTTCCTTTTTTAGCCAGCTAAACATGGTTGCTTTGCCTGGGCGCACTCTGTGATTCTTATAATTGGGACGGCACCGGGCACTTATTCACTCACTGTAACACTTCTTAGATTAGTTTTTACAACAATTTTAGTGAGACCACCACGATCATCCTCCCCACAAAAATGAAATGAAATCAATCTACTAACGTCAAATGACGTGTGCGTATGACAAAGTGACGTGACGTGACTGACTCATTGAGTCAGTCAAAGTCAAAAAATCAAATCTTGAATGACGTTCACTGGGCCGCTTTTAGAGGCTACGATAAACGGCTTTATATTTGGTGCGTTCCATTCACTGTTAATGTTGTTGAAAAAAAAAAAAAACTGTTAAAAACGATAATAATTATCACTTTCAGTACAAGTTGGTTCGAGTGGAACGACATTTATAAACAAAAATAAAGAAAATTACAAAATTAAGAGTGAATGGAACGCACAATTGATAAACGTTGTAACGCTTGTGCTTCTTTTAAAAACCTGTTGTAAAAAGCGCTTATCTGCTTTTCAGTCAACAACCGAAGCCAGTTGTCAACTGAGATAGTATACGTAATAGCCCAGCTGTTGAAGGTCGCGGGAATCCGCTGGGTGCGGGTGCCTATGTCCAGCAGGACGTCTTTCGGCTGAGATGGATGGATGGATGGTATTGCTTTTTATGGGTAAATAAATAAGGTTCAATTTAATTAAATATTGATTTGAGATGTATTAAACTTTTTGTAAATTTCTGGAATTTCTTACTTTTTCTTGCCGTCATTGCTTAAACGCAACACGCTTAAGTTTGTAAGCGCGCTTGGGCGCTTACTTAAAAAAAAAACCGTTTCAACGGCTTTTCGTTTAAGCGACCACTTCTATTCGTGAAGACTACGCTCGTGATCGTTGACGCTAATGTCAATTTAGCAGCTTATTAAATTTAAATCCATCTGTAGTCAGACAGGGTGTTCGGTTGTTGCTACTCGGCCATAGGCTGATTGTAGTCGTTCCGGACATTTAAGTGAGTTTAAAAACAAGCGACAACTGCACTCAACGAAGAACTGCGTTCACTGATTGACCGATTTTCCACTAGGCGGCACGGCGGCACCGGCACCGGTACGACGATGGCTTTTTGCGCAGTTTTCATTGTTCAGTGACCAGTTGTCATTGGCAAGGAAGTTTTATTATATCAATGGTCATTGGTCACTGACCAATGAAAAGCTGTTGCCGTGCCGGTGCCGGTGCCGTGCTGGTTAGTGGAAAATCGATTCAGGGTTGCCGTCGTCGTCACGGCAGGAGTATTTTTCTGTGGTGCCCATAGGCAGACGAGAAGAAAGGAAGGCTCCAAACGGCTTGTACCCAGGGCCATAAAACAAAAAAAAACAACATAAAGTGAATTTTTGTTCTGTGCTCGACACTCGGCAGGGGCAGGGTTACCAGCTTAGGGATTTTAGCCCCAAATTTAGGGCGGAAACATGCAGTGGGCTTTGTTCAGGGCACAGAAAAATTTAGGGATATTTTTAGAGCCCTAAATAATATGTCATGCACCACTAATTTCACTGACCAAAACAAGTAAAGAAAGGCAAAAGTTTATGGTACTATGTGAGTTGTCCTCCTTGTACAGTGTATTATTAAATGTGACGTCACGACTTTTATCCCCATTCGGGGGTAGTCAGAGGCTTGAGTGGCCATACACCACCACATTGTGGAGGTACTAACCAACTCAAAGCCCACGTTTCACCAGATAGTCAGAACCCAACGTGACAGGTGGTGAACCTTGTCGCCGTGTATAGTGTATTATTAAAATGGTGCAATTGTATAATGTAAGCATGTATGACTTTAAGAATTCCGAAAACTCGAATTAAACGCCGCCAGGTCGGGACATAAACGATTTACTAACAATTTTATCGATAGTGTAAATCTTTAATTAGTTATAATAAGAGGTACACAATTTAGGGGTTTTTTTGGGCTTTTGATTATTGCATTTAGGGGTGTTTTGTTTTAGGAGTTGGCAACCCTGGGCGGTAGTGTGAAGTAGGGATGTACTTAAAAAAGAACACTGCTAAATGCTAATGCTAAAAATAATTAACACTTAAAATTAACCGCTATTTTTAGCAACTGCTAAAAACATGCAGATTGTTAACATAATTAATGAATTAAATTTTTTTTACGGTATCGCAATTGTAAAAATATTCCATATTTAAATTTTTTTGCCGTTGAATATCCATTTTATAGTACTTTTGAGTTTTACTTTTTAAAATGTAAACAACACTACACAAACAATTGAAATTTTACTCACATCACTCATTCATTACCTAGATAACGTATCACGTAAATATAGGTACTTTTGACTGCTATATTTAACACCCATAGAAATTATTTAACAGGTGATGACACTAAATAAATTTTGCACTGCTAATTGAGCAGCTTATTAAATTTGGATACATCCCTAGTCCGAAGCCAGTAGAACAAAAATAGGTACTCATTGGCTTTTTGGAGGGAAGTGGAAAAGTAATGTTGTCATGTTTGTTTTAATTTCCAAAACTTGTGTTTCCTTGTATTATAATGTGTAATGTTGGTGGAATATTAACTATTATATGTTTATAGATGTGCGTGAGTGTGGGCAATTATAACAAAAGTGGTAAAACATGATTTTCAGGTTCCTCCAAAAAGTCTAGTAATTTGTCAGTAATGTATCCGCCACTTTACTGATAGGGTTTGTGGCGGTATTTTAGGCCTTGCCAAAGGTCTTCCTGTGCTTGACGCAGCAAAAAATTGTAATATTATATTTTACTTGACACTGGCATATGCGAAAAGCGACGCCATAACGAAGAAAATAAAAAAAAACTCATTCATCTGGTGCGTTCCATTCACTGTTAGGTGTTAATTTTGTTATTTTCGTTCACAAATCTCGTTCCACTCGCACCAACTTGTACTGAAAGTGATCATTATTAGGTATCGTTTTTAACAGTTTTTGTGGACGAAAATAACAAAAATTACGGTGAATGGAACGCAACGCAGCAATCATCGGTTAAGCAGAGATCATGAACGACGAACCTGCAGGCACAGAACAAAAATAAGTTATTTGAAAAAGCTCGCTTTCGCTCAATTAGATGAATAAGCATCCATAATGACTATATTCCACGATGAAATAGAAATCGAAGATTTCGAGTATGATGAAGATGAAGACATGTACTACTATCCGTGCCCGTGCGGAGATAGATTCCAAATAAGTAAGGTTAGAAACAAGCTTGGTTATTCTTTTTAGTAATATAATTGCTTCTAATCAATGGCAAAATGTATGTATAATACTTATACCTTATCGTATGTACTTACTTACAGTAACACCTAATTTAATTTTCAGGAAGAGCTAATAGCCGGTGAAGAAGTAGCAACCTGTCCCAGCTGTTCTCTGGTCGTCAAAGTTATTTATGATTTGGTAACTATTTATAATTACCTTGGTCTTATAAAAACAGACATACTTACCAGCATTTTATTGACAGGATTGTAGTTGGGTGCAAATGTATGCCTTATAATGAAGTTAATAGGTACTTAGTTTTGCTTGATATGACAGGTACCTATAATTTCTTGTATCACCCAAAATTCCAGGAAAAGTTCAAAGCTGAGTCTGAGGAAGTGCATAACGAGGAGGGTGACAAGGAAGCCGTGAAGGTCTGAGCTGGATATCCCGTGGGAGGCAGAACGCCCGCTGGTGCTCAGGGCATGAGTCATGACATCCGTGACTTGAAGCCCACTGACAGTGTACTGCGATTGTGCTACGAGCACTTATAATCGAGGGAGAAAGGCTTTCCATTTAATTAACCCCTTCAAATATGATCCAAGATATATTGCCGTGAGAATCTGCATCTTTGTCTTATTGAATCATTGAACAAGAGAGATACTGGTACAATTGTTGATGTGATGTCCACATCGTTTCTAGAATAAATTTAAACACTGTAAACTCACAAGGGATCTATTGTACACTCCTTAAAATATGGTAAACAATGTTCACTTACATCTACATTAAGTGTATAATTTGATCTCTAAAATAATATTTAAATAGTTAATTCATAATGATAGTACATTCAACTAAAACAAGTATGTTTGACTAGCTAGTTACACAACTACTCTTCGTTATATTATGTAATTCTGTGCAATATTGTCATACTTTTCTAAAATACCCACATATTTATAGATAAGATGCACATACCTATTTAAACTTTAACACAAATGTGTTTAATTTATCCTTTAATTTTACTTACATCTTTACTATAAATATCGAGATGAGTAATAATAATATACATTATACAGATCCGCATACTTTTGTTATAATAAAGTTATCTTACAAGGTATATTGCATGAGATTTTATAGACTGTGATAAATTTTGGATACACAAATTAATTTAAATTTTTGAATGCCTAGCATGCCTGCGACACCACAACAAAGGAAGGACCTATTTACAACAACCATGTAAATTATTTGGGAATTAACACATCAGTTGATGATATCACAAGTTGTTTTGTAGGCATTCAATATTTAAAGTGATTACATTATGTAAGTATTATTATTGTGAACGATCATTAAATTTTATTGAACACTGCAAGAAGCTAACCATATCCTGACTACCTTGGAAGGATAAGTTGCGAGCTAATAAATAAATTAATACAAACATGTCTCAAACAATAGTCTAGCATCTCAACACATCAATAATAATTGTCGATATAGAACACAAGCGTAAAGCAATCATACATGAAGACTGGAATGAATTATCACACAACTCCTTCCATCATTTAAAGCCATGTATTCACTGAGAAACAATTGTTTATAAACACTGTTTCAGACATTGAAAACAACTGATGATGTGGATAACAGTTTTCGAAACATTGTTCCTGTAAACATCTATATCATGTTTCAGAAACTGTGAATCTGAAACATTGTTTCTCAGTGAATACATGGGGTAGGCACAACAAACGATTTCAGATCAATGAGTACCTTCATTGGTACAAATACATATTGTGAACGAACACATACACTATGTTACGTGCGCAAAAATATTATTTGAGCCAATAAACTCGTTTCAGATCTTGAAGTCAGAATGAGATCGATTTTTCGATTCAGCATGAGCGCATTATTATAATTGGCAGGAAGCTTAGTAAAGGATTTATTCTAATAAAATAAAAATAAAGCTATGCATCATCACACGCAAATTATAACATTCATACATCTCTCGGTGTGCGCACACTGACAGTTGGTATAAAGTCCATAATCCACGACGAGGTGGGCAGCCATTGAATCAGTTCATACGACTAGGAATATGTTATTATATCTTAATTTTTATTACCGAAACTATAGAATAGGTACTGGACTATAATATAAAAATAATAATTTAGTATTGTAAATAGGGAATAACTGCGTATGCACATCCAACCAAACGGCGCGAGTTGCATTCGTGCATATAGAGATCAAGCGATATTCGTCAACAAACATCGCGTCCACGCACAAATCTCAAGAGAATAATACGCGGACCATCCTCTCACTGGCGCGGTAGTAAAGTGTTACCGCTCGCAAAATATACAGCCACGCTTGCCGTAACTTCAGATCAATTTTAGTCTAACCTCCATGGTCACTTAAACTTATCTATAGTATCGCCTACGCGGTGCGCGGCAGCACTGGCGGCGCGGGCGCGGGCGGGGGGAGCGCGGCGGGCGCGGGGGGCGGGGGCAGCGCCGCGGGGGGCGGGGGCGGCGGCGCGTGCGCCGGCAGGTGGATGTTGAAGTGCTTGACGGCCGCCTCCAGCGCCACGTTGTTGCCGCTGAAGTACGCCGACACAGCGTTGTGGAACAAAAGCAACTGTTTGTTCATCACCTTCACCTGTCAGACCAATCATTTAAATATGAACGAGATATAGCAATCAGTAGCACGGTTCACGAATACATTGGACGACGAGCCGGGGCGACCGTGCGCGTTCTGACGCGTGGTAAAAGCCGCGACTGCCGAACGATCGCCACCGGACCAGCCGTTCGGGTGAAATATTTCAGGGTTGACGCCAAAATATTATTTCATGAACGATGCGGCAATATGATTCGTAATGATAAGGAGCCGCACCCTGTTCTCGTGCAGCAGGCGCAGCTTGACGGCGGAGTCGTCGCGCAGGCGCTCGTAGTGGCGGCGCTGGCGCTCGATGCTGGCCAGCAGCAGCTCGGGCGGGTTGCCGCCGCTGCCCTCCAGCTCGCTGCGGTACGCGTCGTACTCCACCCTGCGCGGGACACACTGCTCGTTACCGACACTCGCCCACTCCCCGCCCCCGCCCCGCCGGCGCGTACCTGGCGGCCTCGTACTGGCGGATGGTGAGCAGCGTGTCCTCGATGGTCTTGTTGGTGAGCGTGTTGAGCGAGTTGTTGAAGAAGTGCAGCGCCGCCAGCAGCGTCTCGCCGTTGCGCGTCAGCGTGCGCTGCGTGTCCGCGTTGTACAGGAACCTGCGGGTGCATGAACCGCCACGTTTATGACGTGTACGAGCGAGCCATACGTCACGTAGTACGGCGAGGGCTGGGTAGGTAGCGAGTTTTCAAAGGAGATATTTTGTTAAAATAATAAATATTTTTTTTATATGGGATTGATGTGGCAAACAAGCGTACGGCCCGCCTGATGTTAAGCAATTACCGAAGTCTATAGATACGTGCAATATCAAAGGCGTTGCTCGCACGCTGCCGACCTGAAGGGGAGTGGGACAGGGGGAGGGGAAGAGGGGGAATTGGGCTTCCGGCTCTCTCATTGTACGAAACGCAGCAGCTGTAATAGCCACTTCACGCCGATCTTGTGTGAGAGGGTGGTACTACCCCGGTATATGATCTGCGGTCAACTACCAATGAATACTGACTGGTTCTGCAGCTCGGGTGACTTCTGCGCGAGCTCGGCGAAGGCCTCGCCGAGCGCGCGCTGCGTGTGCGCGGCGGCGGCCAGCTGCTGCGTGAGCGCGCCGCTCAGCCGCAGCACGCCGCTGTACTTGCGCTGCGTCTCGCGCACCATCTCGATCTGAGCCTCCAGCTCTACACCAACAACACAACACAACACATGACAAGTGACAACACACACCAAGTACACAACAGTTCAACTGTTGACACAAAAAGATCTTATAGCATTACATTACAATGCGATTTAAAAAGAATAGGACAAGCCCCCGGATAACTTCATTCATAAGTACAGTACTTTATATGAGTGAAGTTAGCCGAGAGAGTTAACCAATTCCAGTTGTGACGTCATAATATGGCGCTAGACCGTTCCTATTCATATTGCATCACATAGTACTTACAATATCTCTACACAAATAAATTTATAGTGTGTCATAGGAGAGAAAACATCAGTGTCTTGTCGAGGTTTAGGTTAGACACTGACTACATACAGCTTTGTAATTGAATGGTTGCTATCTTTTATTTAGACGTAAGATTGGCACGAATAACAGACTGACAGACAGACCTCTAATACCTGCTACCACCTCTAGTAGTAGTAGTCCTTAACATAAAATCTTTACTGCCTTTTTTTAGCTTCCTTGTTGTTCTAGGCTAGCTTCTCAGGGTGCGTGGTCTTGTACACCGCGCCATGCTTACCGTCTCTGTAGACAAGCTCGCATCACGGACGACTATGTAGACATATCACAAAAAGGCTACAAACTAACCCCAGAGTTTATAGTTTTAGCCAGTTTCTAATGATTTAAAAAAGCATTTCTAGGAACAAAAGTGATTTGTAATGCCAGTGGAAGTCTATCACAACTTTCTATAAAGGGGGTAATTTATAATCTAGATGTATAGAACTGACCAGTGTCGACGGTGCGCGAGCTCTTGCCAAGCTTCTCGTAGAGTATCTGCTTGGTGCACTTGTACGTGGACACGCTCCAGTTGCGCAGCGCGTCGATCTTGGACGAGCCGGCGCGCAGCAGCGTGCTCGAGCCCGCGCCGCCGTTCTGCGACACGTCTGGGGGCGCTGCACCAATCGTAACATACACTTCATAAACTGATTACAAGTTATTAATTCTGACCATAGGATCACATAAAACCTTTACGTAAAGTGATTCCGTTAACAAAATATGTTTACGGTAGTGTTAGGGTAAGTTTATGTGTTATGCCCATCTTCATCTTTTACATCTAGCTACATCTTCTTTCTTTGTAGATTACTTGCTTGTTTTCAGCTAGAGATTGCTACTGACTGATGTCAAGTGTTTATACTTATTTATCTTAGTAAGTACTTTTATCTTCACGGTTTCTGCAATGGGCGCAATTCTCAGTATTGAGGGAACACCAAAGAAGAATACATACACTCGAAGAACATAACCCTCTTTTCGGGGCAGTCGGGTAAAAAGTAAATGGCAGTAAATAAATAAAAAAGTGAGAATGTACCTATATTCTAACCAGAAGGCAGTAAAAGTTTACAGCCTGCGTGATGTTAAGTTAAAAGCAGTGACCATAGTCTATAGATGCTTGCAATACCAAAGGCATTGTTCACACTCACCAATTGGTATTAATAAACTAAAGTGGTCCAACTAGCATTGATACATCCAATCACATTGCTTGAGCTAATAAAACCACCATAGGTGATGTCACTGACATAGTTAACAACATTATTATTAGGTATTAGCTCAGTAGGTACACTGCACACTAGAGGAGAAATATTCCATCCCTTTAATTCATCAGTTAATGAATGACACATTTGACGTAGAACTATGTAAATAATATTGTAGCTCTCTTTAAAATCCCACAGGAACCTGACATTTTTCCTGGATAAAAAGCAGACTATGGTCTGCTCCAAGATCCCGCCTATCTCCATACCAAAATTCATCAAAATTGTTTTAGCGGTTTAGTTCTGAAAGCGTAACAGACAGACAGTTACTTTCGCATTTATAATATTAGAACAGAAGTAAAGATTGCGGTATGTTGACATAAAAAATGAAAGGCGAAAAGTCACTGTTTTCATGAAGGAAGTCTCACCGTATGCCGGCGGGAAGGGCATGGACCGTGACGTGGGGAACTTGGGCTCCGTGCCCGATGTTATGGAGTCGCTGGATTCCCGCAGCGGCGGCGTGTCTTTCAGCATCTCGTGGATACTGCGTTCAGACTGCCTGCGAACGACCAGACAACAAACACCTTGTACATTTATTGCTATATAGGGATGCGCTTCACTTCACTTCGTTACTGCACCAATATTATTATAATAATGCGAAAACAGAATGGATTCTTCGTAAAGAAATCAATCATGAATTCATGACGCACCATTTAGACATCTTGACGGAATATCGACGTCTTCTAACCACAAACTTAACACTAAGAGAACGTTGAATAAATTGTTACAATTTCAAGAGAAATTATAAATTTTTCACAGAAATAGGTACCGCAGAATAATTTTATTAGAAGAATAGAATTGATCTCATTTTCAATCAACGCCGCCGAGCCGATGTCAATTGGCAGTCAGACAGAGCAGTCAAACAAGTCACTAATTTTGACAGTATTGGTCAATCAAAATTACGCACGAATGTAAATACATAGGTACTGGACTGTTCACTGCTGCACAAAAAACGAGCAGAGCGAGAGGGATCCATTGTGGTTGTGTCCCTCTACTAGGGTGTCCACGCAGTAATAAAATTTTAACGTACTTATTGTATTATATAGGTACACTAGCGTTTGCCCGCGACTTCGTCCGCGCAGAAGTTAAATTTAAAAAAATTACGGATCCCGGATCTCGGATTCCGATGCAGGGGGAGAGTCGGCGATTGCACCAAGAAAAGCGCGGCGACTGCGACTTGAATTTTATTCTAGCGTCCGTAATATTTTTGCAATTACTCCTAAGATATTCGTTTAAATTACTTATATGGTGTAAAAGAGTAAAATAATGTGCATGAAATGCTTAAAGCCTCTAACTTATTTAAAATGGTAAGGATTAATACCGTATTTGTGTAAATAGCTTTCCAATTGCCGCTTTATAATTGCCCATTTTTTAAAGTATTAAAATGGATATTGTATGTTATCCTTAAGAGATAGACATATGCCATCGCAGACATTTCTGTAGACCTATATAAGATACACAATTACACCATACATCATTTTGTTACATCTCAAAGGGTTAAGGCAGCGTTTTCGTTGAAAGCTCCCAGACGACTTAATTTTTTCCGACACCTCCAACAAATATCATTTTGACGGGCCCGTTAGCGTGGTTGGCGCGGAGGCGCCTTTCACGCTGCAGGTCGTAGGTTCGATTCCTACCCGGGACATGCATTTGTGTGCATGAACATGTCTGTATGTCCCGAGTCTGGGTGTATATGTCCATAGTACAAGCTGTGCTTAGTTTGGGATCAGGTAACCGTGTGTAAAAATGTCCCAGGATATTATTATTATTATTTTAGCCAATGTATACAAAAAGTTGACAAATTATATACCTTCCTCGAGAATCACTCTATCCATTGGTGCAGCAGCATCAAAATCCGTTGCGTAGTTTTAAAGATCTAAGCATACATAGGGATAGATAGACAGACAGACAGCGGGCAGCGACTTTGTTTTATGTAGTGATAGTGATTACCACGTCAGGTCCATTGATATTATGTCCTTGACAACGATAGTAGACCATAGACTAATTTATTTTTAGGACTCCGTAGTTTCTACGAGGAATCCTTCAGAAACTAAATAGAGATGAATCCTTCCTTATAGGACCATCCAGTTTATCCGTTCATCTGTTTCTGTCTGTCACAAAACTCACAGTGTAAAACTCACATGCTCACACGCTATAACTTCTACAGTTTTTTAAGAAATTTATATTAGTAAAAACGATAAGAACTTTAATATGTATTTTCCTATATTTTCCTTTAAAAGTACCTAAAAATTATGTTGGTAACTTTAATCATCCGGTTATTCTCAGGTTAAAAAACGTAATAAAACATCACCTGTAGGTATTCGATTTTTTATATTTTATTTTAATTGATTACGTAGGTACCTACTCAAAATTGATAAGACATAATTAAAGTATAAAAAAGTATTATCTAATAAAGCTTTTTATATTATGCACATGTTGTTGCCTCTAATATATTATTATGATGAATACCTATTCCATATAATATTATAAATTTCAACGAGAGACAGTAGATAGATCTTACCATTATAAACAGACACTTAAATGTTATTTATTTGTATGTAGTATAGATAATAAGATAAGCAAGCATAAGTACCCACTGTTATACCTACTTATTAAAATTGGTCCATAGTCCATATTTCTGTTAGGTAATTACGTTGGAGCATAATTTTTTCCATCCTCGTGCTGAATTATTATGAATATTCAATAGCGTTAGGTAATTACCTACTATCTAAATAAGTCTCTTGCACAATCATCACACTCAATAATAAAATTAAAAATACATCAGTTCCATTCCATTGTAACATAATATTATGTATTTCGCGAATTCAGTATATACTTATTTTATAACTTATAATTTAGGTAGGTACTTATATAAACTTGTACCTAATACTTACCTATAATTATATAAAATTAAACCAAACACATAAGTAGGTACATTAATGGGTTGTATGTAACACTTTAGTGGTTTCAATACTATAAATGTAACCGCGGCTCCCCACTCTCTAGGAGGCATGAGGCGACGCGAGCACGAGAGTGTAGATGGCGCCCTCGCCTCCTCTTGTCATGTCTCGCCTCGCCTCCGGCGTGCTCCGCTCCGTGTCGGTTTTTTGACCGGAGTCAAAGGACACGCGGCGCGAGGCGGGCGAATCAACTGAATAAAAAGAGAGTGGATGGGTAGCCTCCGTTTGGCACGGCTCGTGCGAGGGCCTCCACGAGGCGTACTCACTTACTACTCTTTGGCGTACTTGCGAGTGTGAAGAGGCGCCATAAGATGTAAGTAAATATTCGTTGGGTTATCTGCTCCTAGCTAGAATAGAATATAAAAAGTACCCACGGATATATATAAGTACCTTACCATATCCCAGCCAAATTATAAAGATACATAACATAAGTATTAAAAATGTATTAATTTGTTCGTTTTACTTAATCTGAATTTAATTTTTCTTCAGTTTATTAAAAATAGTGCTAAACAAGTATACTTACTTACATAATAAGAAACAATAATAACATGGTAACATGACTTTGTAGACTAGTTTTTCACATTTATAATATTTGTTTGCATCTCATTATTTTTATAGAAAAGAAATGAAATACATAATTTGAAATGATTAAAATTAATTTTAGATACCTACCTACTATTTACATTTTCTTTGACTTTACATGTACTTATGATACCAAATTTTTATCGGTAAAGATAAATGATATAAATTGTACTTGTACATACAAAAATATTTTATAAGAGATCGTGATGTTTATTATTCTTATAAATTATGGTCGCAATACTATCTATGAAAACGTAAACATTCTATTAATAAAAATACAAAAATATATGTAAGCTAAAATTACTTTTACACTAGCAAAATTTTATTATAATGCCACTTGCTATAATTTCTATGGCTGGTCCAGTCCATACTCCGTCTGGCCATCCACAAATGTTCATGTAGGTACTGGTAACACTGGTAATTATTTGAAAAAAAAAAACAAGTTGAATAGTTGTATAATCAGAATCTCGAATAATTAATTATTCTGAGTACCTACTAGGTTTAATATCCCATAATAAAAATAGCAAGGATTTCTTGTCTGTAAGTTCCTATTTTAATTTATGTTTGTTCAGGAGTGGGACACCAAAATGGGCTAATAAAAAAGTTATTAAGGCTTTAAAAACTTCCTGTGTGTCATGCGTAATCTAATTGTCTTTGGTTGAGACGAAAAAAGAGCGCCAAAATTAATGGCGCCAAACAAAGTCACTTCAAAATTAGAAATGGGAAACTTGAAAAGAAAAGTGTTGTGTGTGTCAGTCGTCGATCCGGAGCAAGCGCGCGGAGGGCGCGGAGAGGTCGGGGGGCGGTGGCTGCGGCAGCGCGCGCAGCGGCCGCATCTCGGCGCCCGAGCTCTCGCTCACCACCAGCGTCTCCTGCGGGCAGCACGTCGTCGTCTTCATCGACATCGAATCCGTCGACATTTTGTGACTCTGATGATACAAAAATAACCCACTCTATAGTAAGTACCTATAGCCTATAGGTACTATAGGTATTACTCCATCAACTCTGAAAAGTTCAAATATGAGGCAATATAGGAAAAAACCGGCCAAGTGCGAGTCGGACTCGCGCACGAAGGGTTCCGTACCATTCTATAAAAACGGCAATCATGTCTGTTGTATGGGAACCCCACTTAAATATTTCTTTATTCTGTTTTAGTATTTGTTGTTACAGCGGCAACAGAAATACAAATTTTATTCTGACTTTTCGGATAGTTTTGATAAAATCTATTGCTCAATTCGAAATTGTATCCATAAAGGGCTATGGTAACTAAAGAGTGCACAGTATGTGCCAGCATTCAAGTCAATATTGATAAACACATTATCTATTTGAGTATAACCCGTTGTGGTAACAACACGAGGAAGTTTTGAATTTAAACCAATATGGTCAAAATATTTTTTTAAAGGTGCATTCTCATTAGATTCCAGTAAGTCTACATTAAAATCCCCGCACACTATAGTCGGAGGCAACGGGAGTATTTTGCCATCAAATATGACACTATGAAAGCAATACAACAATTTCCAATCGATCGAAACCTAGAGATAACGCAAAACTTGTCAATAGCAGGCGAATTTTGGTCGTGACTATATTGCGATCTGAAAAACGAAACCATAGCGCGATCTAGGAGCTCATCTAGCGTCATCTAGTGGTGCGTAGCGGTACTATTATTTTATATATTATGAGGTTATTATTTTATATTATCTTTGTTATAGCAACAATTATTTACTCTTTGCCACCTCACTCCCATAAAAAAAAAACTGCTCAACATCAGGCGGGCTGTACGCTTTTTTGCCACCTCAGTCCCATAATTGTTAGTACACACCTGCAATAATAGGTACATAAAGTACACAAATAAATAAATACACATTCTGTGAAAAACTATTACAACGCCATCTATAGTTCTAATACTCTGTGCTTGAAACTCCGAATGCATTTGAAACTTGATTTACAAATATGTTTACGTACGTAAACAATGTATTTGCACAAATCAGTTTAGTGTTAACATTATTTTAATTTAAGCTGTGGGCGACAAAAAAAATGCGAATTACTCAAAAAAAAAACAACTCATAGTAAGATTCGAACCTAATACCCACATACACGTGGACTAACGCCTTAACCATACGGCTAAGATGATCTCTAGTATTACACTCGAATTATTATACTACTTATGACACTGTAATGCCAATGATATCATAACAATGTTAGATGGCGCTACTTTGACTGGTACTATTAATTTAAAACTTATTTATGGGTCAAAAATGTAGTTTTACATTTCTTTTTTTTGTCAACAATTTATCTAAAATATGTCATAATGATCACTCATGGTTAAAATGTTAGTTTTCTCTTTATATATTGTTTAATTTATGAGTTATCAATAAAAACGCCAAAAATATCGAGTTTATTGTATGGGGACCCCCTTTATTTTTAAGTTTTATTTTAATTTTAGTATTTGTTGTTGTAGCGGCAACAGAAATACACATTCTGTGAAAATTTCATGTCTCTAGCTATTACCGTTTGTTAGATACAGCCCGCTGACAGACAGACGGACAGACAGACAGACAGACAGACAGACAGACAGACAGACAGACAGACAGACGGACAGCGTAGGCTTAGTAATAGGGTCCCGTTGGCACCCTTTGGGTACGGAACCCTAAAAATAGATGCACGCACGTGTATGTTTGTGAGCTGAAATTAATTTAATACGTAGATAACTAGATACATAGATACTGTTTGTTTATTAACATGACGGTATGTTAGAATCATTCTAGTAGGAGAATGTTCAATGATGATGGCATCACTACTCTACTCAGAGTCCACCCAGTGAAACTCACCCGCTTAAAGCAATGCGCGATGGAGTGGCAGAGGTTGGAGAGGGAGAGCCGGCGGCGCTGGCGCATGAGCACGTACAGGATCGGGTTGAGCACGTAGTTGAGCAGCATGAGCATGTCGGACAGCTTCGCGGGCAGCATGAGCCGCTTCCACGCCGGCGGCCCGAGCGCCAGGAACAGGGCCGACGTTACCTGCCGACAAAAACGTTACTTTACCTACTGATTTCATTAATTTCATGGCCATTCAGTAAAATACCTTTCCTAAAGTAATTATTGCATGACTTCACAAGAAATAAAGCTCACGTTGAAGTCTGCGTACAACCAGTTCAACCTCAAAGCCAATAAATTAGGTTGCTCTATATCACTAATCATCCCATTTCAATTAAGTACGTACCCATTACCTACTTTATCAAAACTCACATCGTTCCTATTTTTCGCCCACAATAATAGACGAAGTATCTAAATTATACTTATATAACGATGTCAAACGCCTACTGCCATCATTTCAATTAACGTCTATTAGTAGGTACCTCCATATATGTATAACATCATAAATTTCTTGTCCTTTGTGGGCTTTTAACGCAATCAAATAAAACTTCTACTCTGAAAAGAGTACCTAGGTATAGAGTAGCAAATAAAGATACCTATTATGAAGGGTGTTTGGTATTGTAGAACGCTGCGTGGAGCCAATAAACACTCCATCTATTAATTGATCAATTAAACCTCCTTTTAAGGCTGTTCCTCCCTTTAATGATTACTGAACAATTTATTTATCTGCGGAAGATTAATATACCTAACATTGTGATGCTGTAAGTAATCTATACCTAATCACGGACATCGGTTTACCAGTCGTAGCCTGTAAGCTACTAGCCTCATATGAATTTAATTAATAGATGTGTTCAAATGCCATAATAAAACAATGAAATATTTTCGCCAATGTCGCGCTTCCTGCATAGTGATGACGACACCAATAGACGAACAACAATAAATATTGTAAAGTTTCGACGTCGGCATGATTGCCTCAAACTGTCGTTAAAATTAGCAGTATCTGTATTCGGCGTGGCTCCTGCTAAATTCAGTTTGGATGTTATTACCTACCTGCTTGTGGAGACGACTATAGAATATTAATTACTGTTACTTATGATGTGGCAACAGATCGATGAACGCAAGTTATTATTATTACACTCTAAACGTTGCACTTAATAATTGAATAATTTATCAGTGCATCCATAGGTATATGAATCACTGAGTGCATCTCATTTATGCTAACTTTTATATTCATATCTTTATAGGGTAGGCAAATAGGCATACCTACAGTAGGGTTGCCAACCATACTTTATAATAAAGTATCCTACTTTATTTTTGATAAATATACTTTATACTTTTACATAAGAATAAAGTATGTAAAAACACTTTATTTCCAATCAATACTGGGGTGCGTAAAATGAAACACTTGTATGGATAATTACTGGACTATTACCGTTACTATCGGCGAAAATATATGAAAATACCTAGTTCTTGTTTGTTTATTTGTTTTCATTTAGGGCCTCCGCAGACTAGCTACTTTTAGCATCGGCGATCGGCGATTTTGATGCTGCGTCTCGCTCGTTCGCGCTCGAAGAAACGCGACGCAGCATCGATACGCCACAAAATCGCCGGTCGCCGATGCTAAAAGTAGCTAGTCTGCGGAGCCCTTAAAGAATTTGTTTTAAAGTAAATCTAATCATTTCAATTGCTGAAAATGACGAGTAACTCTGATAGTGATACACCAAACACTCCCCCAAATAAAGCTAAAATAATCAAATCAAAAATATAAATCCGAATGGGAAAAACAATACGACTGGATAACAAGTAATTCTCAAAACAAAAAATATATCTTGAAGATAAGAAATAAATAAATTCATGAAAAATACTTATTTTTTTGTTCCAAATACTTTATTTTTGCCCTACTTAAAGATGTGATACTTTATTTTTCTCAAAAATAGTTGGCAACCCTAACCTACAGACACTTTTAGTAGGTATAATAGGTTGCTCGGTATATGAGAACAAATCCTTATGCTGCCATGTGAGTGAACAATATAAATAGCTTGTGATTGCTTACAATGTTCAATTCAGCGCAGACACATTGAATACTGATGGCCTTAGCATGACAGATCCCGCGCGAGTACCTCCCTACCTAATATACATAGGTACATAGATTCAATTAAATCCCAACCAACATTCTGCGTGTAGATAAAATAAACAAAACGATTTACGAGATGCTCTAAGAAGCTTTTTTACGCAGAGAAATCTATTGTGCTTATTGAATTACTTAGGTACGTATGTATGTTTATGTATGTTTATTTTAATTCCATTTTGAACAACCAAAACAATAGCTTCATTATTTCCTGCGGGTGTTGCGAAACCGATTCGAGATTTCAAATAGGATCTTACAAAGTTGCAAATTAAATCTTAATGTTCCTTTGAACTCTGTGCTTATGATTCATTCCTATAAGCGCCTTGGCGCCCTTTGGAAGTTATACCAAGGTCGCCTAACACGGGGAGCTGGCGTTTTGCATTCTCACAGTAGCATTAGCATGCGGACAGTGCGGAATACGAATCGGGACTCGATCATCGTCGCCATCGATACGATACGATTGAACGCGCGCGCTGTGCGTGCTGCGTGTGCTAATGGGCGTTCGGCGTCAAAGCACCTTTGTTTAACGATAGCTGTCGCGACACAACTATTCTAATGTCAATCCTCAGTTTAGACCATGGAATGGTTTAGACCCATGATTGATCTAAGTCTATAAAAGCTAAGATTTTTGGGTGCTTGCTGCGTACCTTACCTACGTAAGGTACCTACTTAAGGTATAGATCGCGGTGCTTAAGTTGAACCTAATGAAGTTAGCTCTAGCGGCGCCGTAATAGATGTTTCGCATGAAAAACCAGTATCGCGACGCCGCGCTGAAGCTAACTTCATTCGGGTCAACTTATGTGCCTAGTAAGGTCCTCCATGGGTCTTCCATTATCCCTCCCTTGGTAATGGCGTTGTTTAACTAGTCATTGGATTCCTTAAAAGTAAGTAAGTACTTACCTATTGTTACTTATCCGATACCAATTTTGAAATCAATTTGGTCGAGGTACTACTCACCACGAGGCATTAAAATAATGCTCAATAATAACTGTTGTCTTTTCCGAGAACTAGAAAAATTAAGACTAGGACAGATACAGATAATAATCAGCAGCAAAGAAATATCAAAACCTGCCGCCGACCAATTCCCAATGCAAGAACAAACGGGAGTCAAAATCGTTGAGTAGGAGGTGTTGGATAACTCACCATCTGCGGCAGCCAGCATATCATGAAGAGCACCGAGAGCGTGGCCATGAGCCTGCTGAAGGCGACCTCCTCGGCGGTGGCGGCGTTGTGGTGCATGGCCTGCTGGTTGTTGCCCGAGTTGAGGCTGCGCTGGCGCTGGCGGCAGCTGCTCTTGGACACGCGCCGCACACACACCACCGGCTGCCCGCCGCCCGCGCCGGCGCGCGGCGCCGTGATGGCGTACAGCGCGCGGATCACCGCCAGGTTGCAGTACACTAGCACTAGGCAGAGAAGCGTACCTGGAACAAAACCAACTCATGAAAGTACATACTATCGAGTGTTGAGCTGATGACCGCTGGGCGTAGTGGTTCGAGCGTAAGCCGCTCGGCTCATTGCATCGGGACATGGGAGCAAGTAATTTACCCCGGTTTTGGCGGCCCTGGGATTGGCCCCAGTTCCTTGTACGATATATCCAATGGTTTAAGATACACTGAAGAGCGACCTTCACCGATCGACTTACCGGATCAACCCTGGATTTTATCAAATAAAATATGTGTCTGAACATATACCAATAGGGTTGCCATAAAGAATATGGTCAAGGATAGAAAAATAATAAGAAAGCAAAAAGCTAAAAGCATGCACGGCTTCGTCGCGCGCCTCTGTTGTACTGCATTCTCCTCTATCGCATCCTTCTATCTGTCAATCAATTTTTCAATTTAAAATTTTTAATTTCAAAGTCCGGCTACCGTTATTCTTGACTAGATTTTCGCAAGTAACACTATACGCTGTATTCACAATAAAATTACCTTCATTTTGACATAATTTTCATTTGGCAAGTAAGTTGGTGAAAATTGTTGAAAAAAAAATGGTTTATATAATTTTAATTAATCATAGCCATGACCATATTTTTTAAGGCAACCCTATTGGTATATGTTCAGAAACATATTTTGTTTTATAAAATAGATATTAGGGTTGTATATTATTTATTATTATTATTATTAGAACCATATTTTGTTTTATTAGGGTTGCTCCGGTAAGTCGATGGGTGAAGGTCGTCCTTAAGCGTATCTCGTACTACAAGGTCAACCTGTGGTACACGCCTTGCTTTATTTGGGATCATAATAATTGGTGTCCTGGCGATGTGTGAGTTGCGTTAGTCAAAAACGCACATAATCAACTTTCGCACAAAAAGTGTAATATAACACGGGAAAGGTAGGTACCTCTTGTGTCTGTGGTTCACTGGCTGATATCGCGACCCTACGCTGAGTTAGACTACTTTCTGTGGTTCAAACATAACTACCTAAACGACTGTGAGTAGTTAGAGACTGTTGACGCGGGTGCCTTCTTTATTGGCCCTTTGTATATGTGTCAGTACACCTATTGTGCTCTAGGTCGCTGTAGTGTATGCAGGGGACGGTTAGATTGCCACAAATGCCACAATTGTATGTACGTCGTGTGCCCAGTTGGGCACGCTGCCCGAATACGCCATATCGGACCGAATCTACAAGTAGCTACGTTTAGGGCTCATTTATGTTACTCATACTACAGTAAGAGGCCAGTCGAAGTAATAGTTCACGATAGAGATTCTTCAGTCTGATTGTAAAACGTGTCTACGCTACAAATAGATTTACTGCCAAAATATAACTTAAGAGTTACGATTTGGTTTTGTATGCCTGTAGACATTGAATAAAACTCTACAATCGATTTATTCGTTTTATATTGTAACAGGTACATTATAGTTGGTCAGCTGAGTTGCAGTCAGACTTTTTGTGTGGACAATGTAAAATTCAATTAATATTTAATTTGGAGCAGGGTCTTTTACTATAATAGAGACGGATCTACATATTATTATTATTTTTAACTTTAATAAGTAGTTGGATGCATTATCAAGGTGACCACCAACCTTCAATATAAAGGTGCGTCGTTCAATTTGTTGGTAAGGTACCTAGCGGTAGTGTCATGTAGGGCGCTATGAGTATCTAACTACCTACTCGGAAATATTAGTTTTTACCTCAACCGATCCGTGTATATGAGTGCATTCATTGGTTTCTTTGCTGATTAATCATTATAATTAGTCAGTCAACTTGCGGTGGGAGTGCTTTACTTAACATAGTACCGAATAGTTTATGTCCCGTAACTAGTAATTTTCTTCAAGCTAATCAAAAGAAAGTTACTGCTTATATACTGATTTTGTGTCCAGAACTTACCGAATATGACGTAAATGATCCCGTAAGCGAGGTCGGTGGGTTGGACGGCCTCCCGGTACCGCACGCAGCGCCCGCCGTCGCCCTCGTCGTAGTAGAGGCCGAGCCCGAAGATGGGCGCGCACGTGAGGAACGCCGCCCAGAACCAGGAGATCAGCAGTGCCATGCGGATCACGTAGTACGTCACTTGCTGGATCAACACATCGGGGCATACATTAATCATAGGTACAATCCGATGGAATTATTTTCACAATGATAGTAGGTACCAGAAGTTGGAAGCCTATCCTGGCAACTGGTCTAACGTAAGTAGCTTTTGAACGCAGACGACGGTGGACGGTGGTTGGGCCTCCGGTTCTCTCACTCCTCGTACGAAACGTGTAATAGCTGCTTTCCGCCGATCTTCCGTGAGAGGGTGGTACTACCCCAGTCGAGCCAGCCCACAAGCTATAGTCATTTGGCTACAGCTTGGTTCTACCACCAGCAAGTACATTACATGCCATGGTAGGTACTACATATTGGTAGTAGATGTAGAATTTCGTAATGAAATTCAAAAGCCTTCTACTCAACAACACAGTGAGTCGTTACTTACATAGGTATTTAATAGGTAAGTATGCACTCTATTATTGGCTAATTCTGTCAGCTAATTTTGATAAATATCTACCTATAAATAGGTACTTGGCTGGTATTCCTCAATAAATTTTCGTAATAACAAGCTAGAAATCTCGTGCGGTCTAGGTATAACGAGGTCCCACTTTATCCACGGCAATATTATGATAGCTTGTATGACCAGTTTGGTTACATTTGCAACTATGTTTAGCTTATAAGCTCGACTAGCGCGGGCGCAAATAACAATCTCTGGAAATGTTGCATTGTGCATACGTACCTCGTACCTACCTAATACTACTCGTACCGCAAGTGGTTCAACGAAAGCATGATAGTAGCAGGCAACAAAGAAATTTAAAAAACAATAGATCGATTTCGCATATTACGTACCTAAACGAGGCGAATGGTGCTTCCATAATGAAGCACAAGCTGCGACAAACACACTCCACAAATTATAAATTGTAATGTTATCGTCTTGTCGGCCTAAATGTACATATCTAAGTTGCTTACCTTACCATCACGTGGAAATCATTGATAAAAGATGTGACTTGATCTGCCGTAACGTAAAGGGAAGTACAGTAAGCAAAAGTAGTATAAAGACATTTAAACATACTTTAATAGTAGGTACCTACCCAGTAGTTATTTATTTGGCTGTATACAGCAGAATACCTACAGGCTACAGTATATGCATACAACATATTTGGCTGTTTTATTTATTACCTATACGTTGTCTCAAAATTACTAAAATATTACTTAAGTTTAGATGAGTATCGAGAATAGAATTGGATACCTAATATAAATTCTGTACCTATTAATACGATCACATTTGTCAAAAAAAAATTGCGCCAATTTTAAAATACTGTAATACCTATCATATTTTCATAAACTATTTCCTGAATATTAGTGGTCCTCCTGAATGCTGTTTCCACTAGTTCCTACGCCATTTAATGTGTTCTCGCAACACGGAAGTTGTCACAAATATTCGAAGGCCTGTAACCATCGGTAACTCAGAAACTATTGTAGCGACTTCACATCTCGCTACCAACAGATGGCGCTAGTTGCACGCGCCAACACAAAAATGGAGTCCTAAACCACGCAAGCAACATTCCCGAGGCACGCAGTATATATACGAGACCCCGACAACATCCATAGGGGCGTAGCGGCCGACCCCGCCAGGCATACCACCCGCCTGGCCGGAAGATCTTCCCTTTACCGCTAAATTGGTGACCTCCGACAAAGAACATTGAAGCCTCTGAAGATTCAAGCAAGAACATCAACCCCACCCCGCAGTCGATGGTCAGCAGCAAGTCACACAGCAAGTCAGTTGTCACCCAGGACCACCACAGCCGACTCACCGCGCTACTGGTTCTGTGACGCACACTGCTCGGTCTCGACCCACCGCAGACCTCGAGCATCCTGGCCCTTGCAAGCACCCAAGCACGACGAAGCAATCTACAACTATCGACCTCCGGTCTTCGTGGGGGAGTACTGTAGCGACTTCACATCTCGCTACCAACAGATGGCGCTAGTTGCACGCGCCAACACAAAAATGGAGTCCTAAACCACGCAAGCAACATTCCCGAGGCACGCAGTATATATACGAGACCCCGACAACATCCATAGGGGCGTAGCGGCCGACCCCGCCAGGCATACCACCCGCCTGGCCGGAAGATCTTCCCTTTACCGCTAAACTATTGTATTATTATATTGTATAGCTTTTCTCAGCGACTTCGTCCGCGTTAATTTTAAATTAAATAAATCGGATCTCTGATACCGGATCCCGGAACCTGTATCTCGGATCCCGTTTCCCGTTTTTACCGGATCCCGTATCCCGTATACTGTTTTCCGGATCCCGTATCCCGGATATCCCGAATCTCGTATCCCGGCCCGTATCCGGGATATCCCGGATCCCGGATCCCGTATTCCGTGTCCTGTATAAAAAGAAACATCCACACGAATTTTCATCATCCTAACATAAAAAATGACGAACTTCCATTAAAAATGTCATCCCTTATTTTTTAAATTCGTAATATCTTTTGAATGGAATGTCCGATTTAAATCATTCAAAAAGTAATCAACAGGTATTAAAATAGTCTCAAATACTAAATGATTTATTTGGATAAGGATTAATACTAAAGTATGGATAACATGGTCTGATTTTGGTCGGCATTTCTATCAACTTTTAAAATGTAAAAAAATCGTTATAGTAACGTAACTACAATACTTGGACATATGGTATCGCGAAGGTTTTTGTAGATATTGATATGTTCTTTAATATTGTAGAACATTTTTTTGTTCTATCATCAATAGTTTCCGTAGCGCATGCGATGAAAGACATTTTATGGCCATTTTTTTTACGCCTTTGGTTACATTATTGAAGTTTTAGTAGAGATCCCTATATTTTTCTAGTAATATTTATAGCCTATGTTACCCATGAATAATGTAGCATTCTAATGGTGAAAGAACTTTTGAAATCGGTCCAGTAGTTTTTGAGTTTATTCATTACATACAAAAATCCTAAAATATAAAAATACAAATCTTTTCTCTTTATAATATTAATAACTATTGTAAAGTCTGCCTTCACTAGGATCAGCTACCGTACCTATATGTAATTTAATTATATTATTATATCGTACTTTTGAGACACTCGTAGGTACTTATAATGCGGTTGCCGTTATTCCAGATACTAGAACACCAGGGGGGTTACTCCGAAATACGTCGCTGACGGATCGTCCGAAGTACGGATTCGATTTATGATCAAAACAATGTCAAATCGTAGAGAAAAACGAAAGAAGAAATGTCAAATCACGACAATCCGTCAGCCGAAACGTTAGGTTCGTATTTCGGAGTAGGCCAGCAGGATAATGATTATGTGCCTGTACCTACCTTAATATCTATTAATAGATTGCTAGTTCCCTACTGTGTAGGTACTTACCTAGTAATAATATACCTTTTATTTGGCTTTGAAAAAACAAAAACGTGAGACGATAACCGATTTTAATTATGTTTGGTGAAAGTGAAGTTATAATATTGACTCTAAATAACACATAGGTGCGTGTCACGGACGACCCCGTATGCAGAGCTCACATGGAGTCAGAAGAAACAGCCGCTCACGATCTGCTTAAAGCAGCGGACGTGCCACCGGGCGAACTACCTGGATACCGGGTAGCCTCCAAATCTTCGGTGACGTCAAGAAGCTGAGGACTTTCCTGCCGGAGATAGGATGGCTGGAGTGACCGGCCTAACCTCCCATTCATAAGACAGGCGCAATTTGGTCTTAGTTTTATGGACACCGCCCGCAGAAGAAGAACGAGTAAACATTACGCAAAACAACTCAACAGACAGAGGTCCCTAAGGTCCCCAAAAGAAGTTCCTAAGTATTATCTAGGTAGGTTTACCTAAGTTTATTATCCTCGCAGTCCACGTCCTTTATCGTCGAGTTGTACCTATCTCTTTACGTAAGTTGTAGGTATGCTGACTTGGGAATTAAAGTCTTGGATGTAGGTTGTGAGCTACATCCACGCAGGACCTTTCTGACCTCTGTGTGTAAAGCCCAGTCAGTTTCCACGTTATTTATTATTAATCTTGTATTCGTAGTTAGGTACATGATATAAGAAGACCATTTTATTACAGAATGTGTTGTTATAAGCTTTTCATGGAAATATGTAACGGGCACGTTTACTTGGCTTGTAATTTAACTTTCAAATAAAGATGTGCGTTTCAAGAGCTGTCGATCACACAGTGAATGGTGAAATGCATGGAAATAGGCTATGGTAATAAAGAGATAGGTACCTACACCTTCCTGTTGTTTATCTTGCAGCGCGCCAACTTACCTACCTATTTATAGAAAATGAGATGAGATGAGGAAAAACAAAATTAAAATGTTGGAGAATTCTGCGGTGACATCGATGCATGAAATGGTAGATAAGTATCTATAAAACTATTTTTATAAAATGTTATTGAGTGCCAAAGAATAGTCGAAGAGCGTCGCGTAGTTGGCCAACATGAAGTGCGAGATAAGCGAAATATTGTTGCTACCGTATCCGGTAGTGGTTGATTTTGTGGTGCCGGCGCGTGCTCGGAATAGGCCGGAAGTGACACACTGAGTGTAATTATGCAACGGAAGAGCAGGTGAACTATGGCTAAACAAACGGCATGCCCGGCCGGGCACGGGGCAGCCCGCGGCGCGAATCGTTTGAAAGAGTTGGTGAACTACATAGGTATTTGGGCTATTCCGAAGGCTTAGCGCATTACTTTGGTGATACAATAACAAGAATTCCACCATAATTATAGGTACTCAAATGCAACTTTAGAGGGCGGTGTCACGCGTCAAGTGCCCAACAAATGCAAGGTACGACGTTTCAGCCATCAATTATTTGAAAAATAATTTAGATAATCAATAAATTAAAATCAAAAATATTTTATTTCAGTAACACCACAGAATAGAGAACGTAGTAACACAGAGTTCATTATTAGTAATTGTTGGAGTCTCTTTTTAAGCGTAGGTATTAGCAGATAAACAAAGCAAGCTTTCTACCTATATCTTTATCATATTGATGATATTCTTGAACATCATCGTACAAACACCTACAGGAAAATATTTTAGGTCAGTTACGAAATGCTGACTCATTATAATAATTGGCCAATAAAGACATGCACGCGCTCGACCAATAATATATCTATGGACATGCATTTGTGCCATAGTCTGCATCATATAGGGCATAAATAGTTAGGTATATACTTAGGTACTTGCGTTTAAAATTAGAAAATTAGCCTATTTAGCAATTTGGAAAAAAAGTTGGTACCTATGTTGCCTTAAGAAAACAATCGATAAAATCTTTTACGATTTATTAATCGGACGTATAGTATGTGGTTCGAAAGTGCGCGAGCGTATGGTATTCGAACGGCTACTGTTACGATTTTGTTTTGGCAGGAGTGTTAATAGCGGGGGAACCCGATTGTGGGGCGAATGATACTACTTATTACGAGGACTACGAGATCTGATCGTGTGTTCATTTATAAAGATAATCGCGAAATGTGGATGTAGGTAATGTCGTGATTATTACCCTTTCTGGGAATACCATTATTAAAGTTAAAAGTTATAAAACTGCGCTCATTACACTCATTACGGGCTCACTCATAGTGCAACTCTACATTTGGTTACTTAAGCATATTATCTGCACATGGCAAGCCCGACCTTCCCTTATGGAACAATAGCAACAGACTGGCTAACAAAGGCGTCGCTAGATCATCTAGGTTTGCAAATACATTACTAGTTAAGAATAGCAGATATTAATATACCTATTTTTACCCGACTACGGCAAAGCCAAAATAATGGGTTATGTTTTGAGCGGTATATTTATGTATTTACGTACTTTTATTAATTTACTTACGTTTAGGTATTGTACCAACTAGTTTTCAATGATGCAGTAAAACATTTTCGTTGAAACTATTTAACAAAGACGTCATAATATGGTAGTAAAGTGTAGGTGGTCCTAAATAAAAACAATATGTAATAGACGCCTGATCGTCATCAGACATTTGTGTCGACAGTACCATTACTATAAGTACCTGTGCCGTCTGTAGTTGTATGTGCATGCCCTGACTGGCACCTGTTGTTTGTTATAGCTGTCATATCCCACTGCTTGTCCAATTCCGCTAAATGAGTGTTTCGTGGACGTTGTAGGTAGAGGGACTTAATTGGTACTGGCACTTGAGAAAATAACTATGGCCTATTAGATGATACTAGTAACAACTTGTATCATACCTATTTTGTGGATACTATGGAATGCGCGAATTGCCTCTTGTAATTCTTGTAGGTAATTAAGGTATTGTATTTGGTATAGGAATATGTAATTCATATTTAATCTGGATATGATTAGCAAAAGCTGTAATTCGTTCAAAAGTTAATATTAGTTTGATAGGTATTAATATTAATTAACATACTACCTAATTATTCAAGATTGAATATGATCGCGTCACGACAAACTCAACTCGAAGTAAACAAACACTTTTCCTGTCAATATCGGGAACGCCGGCGCGGGCGCTGCGCCGGCGGGTTAACCGTAAAAATTACTGGCGCTATAAATATATTCGATCTCGTTGTATCGATGCACGCGTCAATAAGACTCCACCATGTGAAATATTGCGCGAACTTCGGACGGAACACAACAAATCGTTCGCGGATTTTAAAGTCATCGATCATCTACAAAACGATTGGACTTTATTGGTCCAGGAATTGCGAAAATGATAAATACTTGACATACATCACATATACATCACGACGACTTTTATTCCCATTCGGGTGGGGGTAAGTAGCCAGAGGCATACACCACACAAAGCGCACATTTCACCAGACGGTCAGAACCCAACCTGACAGGCGGTGAACCTTGTCGCCGTGTCCGTGTATACAGTAACTGACTATTACCTAATCCCGAGGAATCTATTACTTGACTACCAATTTATTTTTATTTATTTTATTACATCGTACCCCTGTACTCCCGGAGGGGCTGGGGCAGCTAGAGATGCACCTATCGCTCTTTATCAGTTATTGCATTTATTATTACTGCTTATGGTATTTTAAGTCCCATTTAATAGGATCAAACGCGAGTTTGGAGGCTGGATTTTAGAATTGGGCTGTATCACACCTGGCGACGGGTTTGGCAACCGTCGCCAAGTAGAGTCCTGTCATATTTTTACATAATTCAATACGAATTATTGGCGACGGTAGCCAGCGACGTCGCCGGCCACGTATCCAAACAATTGGTATTACCTGTCAAATTCAATACGAATTCATTGGCGACGGTGGCTGGCGACGCGCTTGGCGTCCCGGTGAGATAGAGCCCTCGATCTCAATTAAATTATTAACTGAATTTGTAAAGTTGAATGTTCGTAAAACACATTCTATTGTACTACGGTGACCATAAACGGCCCATGACATGATAATTGACAGCATCTTTATAACAAAAAAATGATTACAATAAGTCTATACAAATAAAGAGCTTGTAATAATACTTATGATCATTGATATTTTACTTCTTGTAATCATAATTCGGCTGGCATAAAGAGCAATCTTCAAACAAAGAGCTACGAGTGATCGGCAACGCGTCTCTACATGTAGCTTTACATACGTCACACTATACACAATATTATTGGCTGCGTCTTATGTATAACGAGCATAGTAATAAAAATTCCTACTGTCTATGGGCGAACATGTATGTATTTAGACGTGCCAATCTCACTATATGTAAAAAGATAGATTGGCACTTCGCACCGACCCCAAAAACACACACCATCACGTAGGGGTAGGCACAGGTTGTAATAGAAATATTAGTTCATGGTTTATTGGAGTCGTTTTTTTTTGTATAATAATAAGACGCACCCATTTATATGTTCTATCGTCTCTTAATCAACGGTATTGAATGAGCTGCTAAAGGAGGTGAAATAATCAAATATTAAACGTCGTCACATTTAAAAATCAAAGAAGTAAGTAACTAATCTAGTAGCAGAGTGTAGTTGTTCTAATATGTGTGTTCGTTAAACGAATGATAGTTATTCGCCGCCGCCTGGTCCCGGGATGAATTTGCCGCGTTACAATTATGTCTGGGGCTGAGCTGTTCTATCTGATGCAAACTAAGTAACATATTGAACATTCTGAATCTACTAATAAAGGCGATATTAGTCCAGGCTATAACATTTTAGGTCCTTTTTATAGGAGGGTATAATCACTCCATAACGAATTCCTGTCTATAATAAGCTTGTGATTATAGTCAGAAAGGCCAGCAATAGGGGAAACTGAAACTTATATCATCAGGGTCAGGCAGGACATTACTATGAGTGTGCGGAAATGCGTAACACGTGTTGGTAAGTAGGTGAATATCGACGGTTGGTAACTTTATATTGCAGTTTGAGTGGACATCCGTTGGGGACAAGTGGAGAGGCTTTACAAAAACCACTTGCTGGAATTAGACGGCTTGATTCACGCTAATGTTTTTAGAGTGACCTTTCTATTATATCGTAAGCATTCGTTTTGATCAGGAAGTAGGTACATATTTTGTATTTTTGAAAAACTCTATTGAATCATCGATGACTTTACCTTTACTGAGTTTGCCGATAGCTAGAATTAATGTTTTTGAATTTGTTTAGGTACCTAATACGTGTCTTACAATGCAGTTTGCGTATGGCTCCAGGCGCACATTCTGATTCAGATAGAGACATGGTCACAAAGAGTAGGATAACATCAGCAATGTCTATAACAGCTCCTGGCTTGGTCTGCGCCGCGGCCCGCGGGCGCGGCTACTGGAAGCAGGGCAACCTTGCGTCTAGCATTAAGGTCGTGAACCAGATACTAAGATAGGTATCGTAGATATGCTTTTACTGTCTATTTTCATATCGATGACGTCAATTGGGGAAAAAATATAATTCATGTCTGGTCTGGTCTATGCAATGTGGTATTTTATCAAGAGTAGGGTGATGTAGGTAGTAGGAAAATTTAATATGTGCTAATGTGTGACTAACCTAACGTTTATGACTTTGTCATCGATGTACTATATTTACTTTATTATTTTATTAGTAAGTACCATCTAAAAATGACTATAAAACAGCCTGATTAGAAAAACAGGATATATTTTAATATTTTCGTACACTACACCCACAAGATATTATAAGAGGGATGCTACACTAGGTGCATAGAAGTCCAAGCATATCAACCGACTAAAACTCTAGAACAAGCCTGTTGTGTATCGGCACCGGCGACTGGGCTTGGAGGCTGCGACTACGGATCGTAGACCCGCCACTAGGTGATATGTCTTATGACAAGCGATATGTTCGAAATTGGTGTTACTGGTGAGCAGTGAGCACCGCACGGGATGTGAGATAGGTACTAGGAATACATCAATTGAAAGAGACTCACCTTCTGATAGAGGAAGGGCCTTGTGAGCGCGAGGTACCGCTCGAGCGCCATGGTGACGGCGATGCACACGCTGCCGATGCCGAAGATGCGCAGCACGACGCGCGTCGCGCAGAACGCGCGCAGGTTGCTCACGCTCGGCATGTGCTGGCTGACCAACATCGAGCACATCATGCCGACCTGCCACATTACATACCAAACATAGGTTACACTGTTCTCTCCCCTATGACATAGCCAAAATTATTACTAAAATAGTTTGAAGCTGATTTATTACTTTTTAAGGGCAGTCCATAGGGGAGATTTCGCGACATTGGATCTTTCAAATTTGCCATAACTCACCAACGCCACGAGATCATTAGCTGCCAATGACGTGAGCAGCAGCAGATGCTTCCGATTCCGCACCCTCCTCTCCCCCCGGCGCAGCGCGATGATCGCGGCCGCGTTCCCTATGATCCCTATCGTGTACGCCACCTTCACCACCAGGGAGAAAGGGCTCATGGGATTGGGAGCGCTCCCGGTGGCGGTCCCATTGTGTCCCAGAATAGTAGTGTTGTTTATCATTCCTGTGACGTAATCCATCGGAGCTAAAGTCGTGATCGCATCCATCTTTGTCTAATGTTTGCCAGAGCTGTTTGTTCGTTCGTGTCGGAATCCCCTAGATCACCACCGTTGGAGTTGGCGTCGCATTATTTGAGTACGTGTGTGCGTATTCTGTAAAGAAAGAAAGTAATAAATTATATGCTGAGTCTACAGCACCACCAACAATAGTAATGCTGACTTGCCTAGTTGCTTGATTTTCTTGTATTTGTCACAAAAATCCTAATAGAAATAGGTTCCCTATCCGTTCTTCAAAAATATATCTGATAAAGACACAAATATTTACAAGCGGTATTTGCATTTTTTACGTTTTGTCCTATCTACCTATTTGCTTCGTGGTTTTGTCAGATATATTTTTGGACCTCCTCATGGGCAGTAAATGGCAATTAGATGGAAATAATACTAATTTCGTAACTGCTGTTTTAATTTAATAATTTCTAGATGTAAAATTGCAAAAAATATATGAAGTCACACTATGGAGGGGAGAGTCTCACAAATATGACCAGCTGTGACAAGGGGGCGGGTAGGGGGTCAAAAATCATGAAATTCGTGTCATGTCATTTATGGATGGCCCCTCAGGATTTTGTCATTAGTTTTTTAAAGTTAAACTAACAAATTGATATTATGTAGAATGCGGAAATTTTGCAATTTATACCTATTTGTAATTTAGCATCGACACTCGTTGATTAGACGCGCTCGTATCGAAAGATCGAAACAGTTCAAATATAGTGCGAGCACAATTTATTAGTCTGCTAAACATTAATAGAAGAAATATCATCTACATCTTGATTGGATTTGTCTGATATTCAAGTGTAACAAACAACATATACCTACTCGTAGGTAGTCGCACAGTGAGAGGTGTAAGCTTTTCGATGCGTTCACTAAACACCTAATAGGTAGATTTTTTATTATAGTCCGAATTGGGGTTCATTATTATTTTTAAATAATTAATTCATATAAAATTCTAAATAGAAGAAATAATTTTGAAGCAACGATAATAATTTTGAAGTTTGTTCATATAAAATAACACATACATACTTTTTAAACCGACTTCAAAAAAGGAGGAGGTTTCTCAATTCGACCGTATATATTTTTTTTTATGTGTGTTCGCGGATAACTTCGTCGTTTATGAACCGATTTTGATGAATCTTTTTTTGTTGGAAAGGAGATATTCCAGCGGTGGTACCATGATAAGGAAACCAGGATCTGATGATGGAATCCCAGGGAGATCGAGGGGAACCTTCGAAAATCGTAGGGGCGACTAGTGCGTTTGTAATTTTTTTCATTAACTATTTTAAAGCACTACTATTTTATGAAGGTCTGGAGTCGATCTGATGATGAAGCCGAAAGACAGTCGAGGGAACTCCTCAACGATTTACAGCAATTACCTGGTGTTTGGGCTTGATTAATTTGTATTGATGAGAACTTTACACCTAGATGGGTTGTAACTGTCATTAGGGGTCTGATGATGAAGACGTAGGACAGTCAAGGGAACTCCTCAACGTTTTACAGTAGCTACCTTGTGTTTGGACTTAATTAATTTCTATTGATGAGAACTTTGCACCCATATCGCTTATAAGTGCCATTACAGGTCTGATGATGGAGACCATAGACAGTCGAGGGAATTCTTCAACGATTTACAGCAGTTACCTTTTGTTGAGCTTACTTCATACGGTTCAATATGCCAAAATGTTCATTGGTATGGCGCCACTAAAACTCGTGAAATAAAATGATTTTTATAAAAAAAAACAAACCGACTTCAAAAAAACCTGATGCACTAAAAAGCCTGAAATAATATTTCTATTACCACCTCTGCCTACCCCTTCGGGAAAACCAGACGTGATGGTGTGTTATCGAGTATTTGAAGTCGGTGCCAATCTTGGTATGCCAAGTCTACCTACTATAAAAGTAAGAAGATAGATTGGCACCGACCCCAAATACTTGATAACACACCATCACGTCTGGTTTTCCCGAAGGGGTAGGCAGAGGTGGTAATAGAAATATTATTTCAGGCTTTTTAGTGCATCAGGTTTTTTTGAAGTCGGTTTGTTTTTTTTTTGTTTGTTCTTCAGGCTTATACAATATGACTCCATATGACGCTCTCATTTAGAATTAGCCACTCATTTATACTGTTTCCCTATCTCAACACAGTTATAAAACTTCAGATATATGGCAGACCACTTTCTATCCAGCCCATGTCCAATGTAAACACGTCAACGAGGCGTCATTATCACGCTGCAACATAAACTGATGCATGAACGACATCACTAATAGCAGTAGGTCGTTATAAAATGGGCAAACAAATCGTAAAAACAAATTTCGATGTCGCAGCTCGGATGCTGTTGACAAGGGATCAATGTGTGCGTAGACAATATAGCTTTGAGTGACTAACTTAACCATGAGCAAAGAAAAATGAAATGTAACGTTACGACTTTTATCCCCATTCGGGGGTAGTCAGAGGCTTGAGTAGCCATCCACCACCACATTGTGGAGGTATTAACCAACTCAAAGCCCACGTTTCACCAGACAGTCAGAACCCAACGTGACAGGTGGTGAACCTTGTCGCCGTGTATACAGGAACTGACTATTACCTAATATAGGATAGGTAGGTTTCCTCACGATGTTTTCCCTCACCGTCAGCGAACTGTAAATTATGCACATAGATGAAAATTCATCCATTGGTGCAACGAACCTGGGACCAAAGAAAGAAAGCAAAGCATGAGCAAAGAATTTGGAATAATAGGGTCTTGAAACACAATGTAAAAGTTAGGTACCATCAATCAATCATTTATTGTGGAATAAGTAGATAGATGGTATTTTTAAGGATTTGTAAGATGTTACATTATTTATAAATAGATATTCCGCTATGTATCTCTGTTCTCTGCGCACGTACCAGGGGGCATAGAGGCTGGAGGAGCTATTCTAGCTATTAACGCTACATTCCTAAGTACTTTTCCTAGCACCCACGCCACAGTGCGGAATTCCTGTGTGCCCGTAGCCCGTACAGTCTGCAGGGATGCTGTTTATCACCGCCTCCCAGTGCAATTTATACGTCAAGATAATTGCAGCTTGAGGCACTGTTGGTGTATTATTTTGTATACATCTTAATAGAAGACAAGTAGTAGTGAAGGATGGAAAACCAACGGGACATGGAGGGGAACTACCTTAAATTGAGTCCAGAATCAAACTGATAAGATGTGTAAGGATCGATTTCTTCTAAACCTATCTTAAAATACAAGAAGGCCATGCCCCTATCGTCGAACTCCTTGTTATATTTATATTCAAATAGCGGAGACAATACGGAGATTAGAAATCGGCCTTGACCAGAGCCAACTACTGAATAAAAAGGTGTAGATCGATCGAATGACTTTATAATGGTAGAGACAAATAGGTACATAATTTAAGCTAGAACCTTTTAAATTCAGCGGTATCAAAGAAATTCGAATAAACGGTACGTAAAGCTATACAAGAAATATAGCATAAAACAAAATAAAACATGTAGAGATGCGTATGAGATTATTTTAAATTCAGGTCGAGTAAGTTAGGTAAGACCATTCCAAGATCACAAGTAACAAAATACCAAGTAAAAGGACAAAGCCCCTGAATGCTGCTAATACAAGCGCATGCGCGTGCGCGTGCGCTTGCGACGGGAGTTCCGTGCATTCCCTAATGGTACGCCGTGTTTAACATTAATTAGGTGCGTTAATTGTCGCGATAAACTGCGCCGCGCCGACACCCAGTCTTTTGAGTGGCGCCTAGTATGCTCGTACGCACTTCTGTATAAGTTTAAATATAGTCAAGAAAATTATTCGTGAGTACTGCAGTTTGTTACTTATAGGTACCAATTAATCAAAAGAAATAGGTGTAGGAACCTAGCATGCCTGCAAAAGATTACTTGAATAAATGCTATTTCATTCTGTTCATAGCGTAAGTATAGGTACGTCATTTATTAAAAACAAATATGTGCATTAATATTGTTTTCCGCGCATCGTTGGGTGCGTTTGATTGATGATATTTGCACAATAATTATAACATATCGGCACCGGCACTCGTCTTGCTGCCTATCTCCAATACGCATCAGCGCAATTGTACGCATTAGGTACATCTGTTATGCACCGAACTTGGTCGATTTTTGAACGTCCGTCCCCCACAATCTACTACACCTGGGCCAATGCCTGGGCACTCCTGTGGCAGTAGCTTCCACTACATGGTGGAAGGATCGCGGAATCATTGACTTATTTATCATTTGATATTTATACCCGAGTGCCTAGTTGGCTTGGTGTAGTGATGGGATGTTTTCGAGAACATTCTCACCCTCGGAAACTTACTCGTGAGGATTTTCGAGAATTTATCTTCTGAAGCATGTTAAACTTGGCATATACCTCATTAAACATGCAAGTAAGGTGGTTTTAATTGTTTTTAAGATTTAAAGTTAGGATAACGTCACCCAAAATATAAGATTCTCAAAAATTCCCACGAGTAAGTTTCCAAGGGTGAGAATGTGATAGAAGCTTCTCAAACTTTTTATTACTGGATAAGTTAAATCCTTAAGCTAACAAAACCTTACCGTCGACAAAACAAATAAATCATTTAGGAATAAAATCTAATTCGGTAAAGACAGTTGTACCGAACCCGGCTTTCCTAAACCACAATACTTCCTGAATTGGCTATAAGGTACGTACTCTACCTATAGTAATTACTTTAAATGAACACTAAATAAACTTTCGGTTTTTCCTAACGAATAGCGATACCCTGTGGAGGTCACCACCCTGCAGGGGTCACGGACCTCGCGTTGACAAACGCTGGTCTAGATATATGAAGCTGATAATCTATTTTATAGCTGACATATTGCTACGTAGATGATGAATTCGTGATACCGACAGATATTAGTGAATATACTGAATACGTCCTACACAGTTCGTCTATTACGTGCGGTTGGTACTTGACTTATTATACTATTACTTACCTATTAAGAGGAATATATAATCCCTTTTATCTAACTTAGTTTATAGGAGGTAAGTTCCTAAATTATTTAGAATTCTGTACTTCAATATTTTCAGCATAAGGAGTTACCGTCAACCATTATTCTGTGAGCATTCCAATTAGCAAAAAAAAAATACACGGTATACTTACTCGCTCATGTATTATAATTATTAAAGAATTTAAAGTCTTAAAAATTTGCCAAGTAAAGTAGATAATTTATTTAATATTGATAATGATAACACAACAACTAAGTATAACTAATACTAAGTTAAGATCGCTTGTTAGAAATGTTTCAATAAATTATAGGTACTTCGTAGGAAACAATATTTCACTTTTATGGGTGTTTTGTTTCAGCAAGTAATTTCAGTAAAACTCCCACAGATCACTAATTGTTATGCAGCCAATTTTCACCTCATTAATCTCTACATTTCTTCATTAAATGTTAGACTAAAGAATGGTAAAAGTGTCAAGTAAGTACTTTAACCTCTGAACGTGAATGCACTTTAAACTCGCGTCATCTGAGTGAGAGGTACGCACAGGACATAAAACCACCGAATATGAAAGCGTGAAAGCTGTACCTGCACTATTCGCAACATTTACGATCTAGCTAAGTATATGTAACGTATTTATCACATCATCAATTACTTCATAAATCAAAAGCGTTAACGATACCCCTTGTACATAGGTGTCTTTATTTCTAAATGGAAATGATGTTCCATTAACTTGTTGGTGTTCAACTGACGTGTCGAACACTGTAATGAAGGGTCTCAGGCCAGAAATAGTATCTGCTACCATTTACATAGTAGAGCCGCCGTGTAGTAACTCATACTGGTAGGCTGTGGTAGAGCCTAGCGAGCATGTGCATACTAAAGCTGCATCATTATTTCTGTTCAAGTACTAGTTACCCTCCGTCGTGTTTCTTGTGTGAAGTTATTGAGGTGAAGATGCCATGCTAGATTATCAAACCGGATCGCCAGGGGCGGATTTGATACGCTGGCTGCCTATGGAAGATTGCCGCCCCCCTCGCTCAACATGGACCATACATAGAATATACCTCTTATATTGACAAATAAACAGAATACAATGAACAAAGTCAAGAGGGCCTACTCTGTTTCAAACGAAAACGAAATTTCGGACGAAATTCGCGTATTTCCTACTAAGTTTCTCATTGATTCCGACATTTCTTACGAACGAAAATTGTTTGATGTTTAGATTTAATTTCTGAATACCGCGTTTACCGCTATTTTACACAAAACATATACATATATAATTCACCTAACCGACTAAGTATAGACACTACCTAAATCTAGAGATTTGTCAGATATAAAACACTTGATTTCATTGTCTTTAGAAATGTACCCGGGAGAAGGGAGCGGTCGCAGTGGCCCATGAAGGGAACTACAACAGAAGGCACTCTCGGATAGTAAAGTCATTATTCTTAATAACTTTTACAACTTTCGACTTGAAGGAGGAAATAGCGCTGAGTTGTATATTCATCATTTCAGCCAAAAGACGTCCACTGTTGGACATAGGCCTCCCCCAAGGATTTCCACAACGACCGGTCCTGTGCCACTTGCATCCAGCGGTTTCCCGCGACCTTCACTAGGTCGTCAGTCCACCTTGTGGGGGGCCTACCCATGCTGCGTCTTCCGGTACGTGGTCGCCACTCAAGAACCTTTCTGCCCCATCGGCCATCAGTTCTTCGGGCTATGTGCCCCGCCCACTGCCACTTCAGCCTGCTAATTCGCAGAGCTATGTCGGTGACCTTGGTTTGCCTACGTATCTCCTCATTTCTGATTCGATCTCGTAGAGAAACTCCGAGCATAGCCCTCTCCATAGCTCTCTGAGTGACCTTGAGTCTTCTTATGAGGCCTAATGTCAGTGACCACGTTTGTATATTATCAACAATTATTTAATTTCATTGTTACGTTTAATTAATGAATTACAAATACGTACATACATTCTTACTATGATATACCTAATTCGTTTAAGTGATAAAGAAGACACTCATAACTTGTTGCGTTTCAAGCGATTTATTTTCAAAGTCTGGCAATTTGGATGAGAAACAAGAAGATGGAAAATGAAGAAGTAAAGAATTATTATTATCTACTAAAAATTATTATTACTTATAATATATATTAAGATTGTACTTAGTAAGTTTTTTATTTGTAAGATTTTATATTCTTTTTATTTAGGGGTTGTGTACCTAGTGGTAATATTTTGAGAAACGTGAATATTTGTTTAGATACAATAATTTAAACAAAATGTTAGGTCGAGGCATTTATCTTCGTTACAGAAACTTAAATACTTCGCGTAGTATTAAGCTCAAATCATTGCTACGGAGCTGTGCGTCGGGATGCTTGTATAAGTGCATCGCTGTTTAACAATTATCGCGATAATGTTATATTATCTGGATACAAGGGAAGCGTTTCATGCCCACAAGTGTTGATGGAAGTTTGATAAACTTTTGCGACTCAACAAATCGCGCGAAAGTGTTGAAAACTTTTTTTTATTGAGGTTAAGGATACGAAAATAATACTCACTTGTTCCAATATGACTAAACAAAATAAAAAGATATAAGAGCACAACACTTACAATATAACATCCACAGTCAAAGACAATGTTTTCAGAAAAAATATTAATGTTCAATATTACAATTTCGTAGCGCGATGCTACGACGACGGCGACGTGAGTGACGGACGTAGCTACGCGCGACGAGCGCTCGCCGGGCGAATTCCACGACCACTGACTATTCACTGCACTGGCGCCGGCCGGCGAGTGCCACTAGCCCTGTCTTGCCTTGCCTTGCCGGTGGTGGGCCGCGCCGCGGGACCCGTAAATAATATGGGTGCGAAATGTCAAAGAATAGTTAACTAACGGATCATTTAATTGTTCTTCCAATGGTTTATCGAAAAACTAGCTATTGCCCACGACTTCGTCCGCGCGGAGCACCAATTTTCATAGTCCTAACTTCACAAATGACGAACTTCCATACAAACTTTCATCCCCTATTTAACACCCTTAGTTGTCGAATTTCATAAAACCCTTTCTTAGTACGCCTCTACCCATCAAGACAAACTCACCCTCCAAATTTCAAGTCCCTACGACCAGCGGTTTAGGCTGTGCGTTGCCTGTCAGTCAGTCAGTCAGGACTATGATTCTTATATATTTAGACTAGCTTTTGCCCGCGACTTCGTCCGCGTAGACTTCAAAATAAAAAAAAACCGGGCAAGTGACTTAAGAGTATTTAGTACTTTTTAGTGCGCCAGGGTTTTTTAAGTCAGTATTTGCTTTTTTATAAAAATAATTTTATTTCACGATTTTTATTGGAGCCATACAAACTTTATCACGGTACCTAATTCGGTGAATGCGTGTTTTGGTAGGTAGGTATATAGAGCCAAAATCCCAAATCCCCCTCCCCTTCTCCACCCCTTTTCCTCCCCTCTCTTCCTTCTGCTCCCTCCCCCTCCATTTCCCTTTCCCTTTCCCCTCCCCCTTCGACTTCCCTCTACCTTACGTCTTCCCCTTCCTCCCTCACCTACCCTATGCATACTAAGTTTCATGTCAATCGGGTACAAACATATTTTTCTGCCGTACTTTTCTACCTTTAGTTTCCCCCTTTTGGGTGTTGATTTCCGAAATGATTTTTTATGGGATCAAACTGAAGTAGGACCTACCATATTCAGCTCAGCTTATACCCCAATTATTTAAAATAAATAATCATAACCAATCTCGAGATATGGATGACTAAACATTCGCTGACCCCGCTCTCCCCTTTTCCTTCAAAATATTAAAAACGCTGAAACCCCAGTCTGATTATTTAAAATGAACAATCATAACCAATTTCGAGATATGGATGACTAAACATTCGCTGACCCCGCTCTCCCCTTTTCCTTCAAAATATTTAAAACGCTGAAACCCCAGTCTGATTACTTAAAATGAACAATCATAACCAATTTTGAGATATGGATGACTAAACATGCGCTGACCCCGCTCTCCCCTTTCTCGTCAAAATGATTAAAAATACGGAAACCCCAGTCTGATCAATTCAAATAAGCAATTATAACCAGTATCGAGATATGGATGACTTATTAAAACATCCCTTGACCCCGTTTTCCCCTTTCCCGTCAAAATAACAAAACTCAACCACCCCTATACAAACTTTCACTCCACATGTCACCCCTTAGGGGTTGAATTTCCAAAAACACGAAAGAAATCTAAACACAAACTTTCATTCCCCTATTTTACCCCCTTAGGGGTTGAATTTTCAAAAACCCTGAAATTACTCTTTTTTATGTTTGAAAAGACAACTAATCACCAATTGAAGTAATTCTAACTTCAAAAATGACGGAACTTCCATACACACTTTTATCCCCTATTTTACCCCCTTAGGGGTCGAATTTTCAAAAACCCTGAAACCCATATTTTTTTATTTTTCAAAAGACACCTAATTACCAATTGAAGTAATTCTAACTTCAAAAATGACGTACTTCCATACAAACTTTCATCCCTTATTTTACCCCCTTAGGGGTTGAATTTCAAAAAACCCTTTCTTAGTACACCTCTACACATCAAGACAAACCCACCCTCCAAATTTCAAGTCTCTACGATCAGCGGTTTAGGCTGTGCGTTGTCTGTCAGTCAGTCAGTCAGTCAGTCAGTCAGTCAGTCAATCAGGACTTTGATTCTTATATATTTAGATTATAGTCTGAATAGATTAGCCAGGGGAGCCTGGTTTTTTCATTCACATACCATAGAGACACATAACCTTAAGATATTATTGGTATCTAATGAAGCGCATACGCAAAACAGGTAAATAAAGAAAAAACTTTTTTTTTTTTTTTAAGTAAGTAGGTATCTAAAACTAAGATTTTCTCTAATCGTCAGTATGCTGTGTAGGAAAAGCTTAGGAAATTATGCGCCAGCAGGAAGCTCCGTACTTCTAACACATTTTTTTTGTGAATGTTTCCTCTACAACCTTTTGGAACTTAAATATAGTTGCCTTAAAATTTAATGAAAAAAATAACAAAAAATATATTGTAAGGGCAATCCATTATGTATTATTATTATTACAAACATTTAGCAACAATTTCGAGTAGATTCCGACTTCATAGATTGATCCTGAAATAGACGTGACACTTACACATTCTTAATAGGTAGGTACTATTTAACATTCCGTGCACAGAACGTACGTATCTACGAACTTGAACCACCAAACATATAAACAGAACACGAAAATTATCAATTCCGCTCTCGATAAAGATGCGTCGTTACCTATCAGGCGCCCGCGCCGGCGGCTTTGTCAGGAACTCTACAATTAGGATGATAGGAGCTGGCCGAAGCCGACAGAGCTGAGATGCACCATCTTGCTGTATTTTCCCATACAATAAGTTTTCGTCAGCAGGCCGAGTGTGTGCGTTCTATGGAAAACCTACCGAAACGTTACAATTAAAAAAAAACCTAGTTGAGGATTGTGAAACAGATTCTTCGGACAGATTCTTCAAATTTCCACCACTATCAAATGACAAAGAATTATGATTCGGCTAATGAAATAGGTATATGGCTTTTATAGCCGTAGAGCTTTTTTTTATGACTACTACTAGCTATCTTATCAGTGTGCTCGTTATAATGGAACATGCAATTAGACCGGCGGCAGGCGACGACTACTATTATTAGATAAATTTAACATTTAGGACGATAAGGACTAGTTGAATAAATAAACTAATTGTCTTGTTAAAAAAAGTGGAAAGATCATGTTAGAGGGAGAAAGTAGGTGTTGGGGATACCATCCGCTCAAAGCGACTTGATGAGTGACATAACTATCCTATGCGAAGAAATGAGACTCACATCTAAGTTTTTTTTTATGTGGCTAAGGTGGCAGACAAGCGTACGGCCCGCATGATGTTAAGCAGTTACTGTAGCCTATTAGTTGCTTGCAATATCAATGGAATCGCTCGCACGTTGCCGACCTGAAGGGAAATGAGACAGAGGACAGGAAGGAGCTGAGGGCCTACTCTTTTACAAACGAAATTCGCGTATTTCCTACTACATTTCTCATTGATGCCGACATTTCTTACGAACGAAAATTGTTTGACGTCTTCGTCGTCGTCGAATCTAAAAGTCAAACAATTTTCGTTCGTAAGAAATGTCGGCATCAATGAGAAACGTAGTAGGAAATACGCGAATTTCGTCCGAAATTTCGTTTTCGTTTGAAACAGAGTAGGCCCTCTGTAATCTCGTAATTCTTCTTTAAATCCGTCTCTCTGAATGGAGCGTAACATCAGTGCAGAGCTGACGGTCTATATTAGATAAGGTAAGCTTGCTAGCCGATGTAGCGTATTGGGTTCTGGCGGCGGCTGGATGTTGACTGCTGTCTGCTCTCTGCTGGCTGCTGGCCGGCTGCTGCCGTATGTCCAAGGCGGACTAAATTAAAATTAAAGTCACAGCAAAATGTTAACGCACCGACACTGTCTAGATGCCAGTCGAGATTAAATTCCTAGGCGTAACTCGCATGAAGCGATAACGCATTATAAATGCAAGTACTATGCTACAATACTATTTAATGAAAGGTTGCTTTATAAATACAATGGTGCCGATCATGTTACGCAAATTAAAATTGACTGAACGAACTGTATTGCTATCCTTATCATGATTAATGATATTATAACGTGGTACCTGTTTGTGAACAAGACGAAAAGCTTTCCAGATGTGTCAAAATTAGTCTTGTCTTTTGGTCGTTATTTAGGGTACTAATATTAGTGTAGGTAGGTACCTATCAGACTTGAAAAAAAACAGGAAATTTAAAATGAAAACTGATTAAAACGTGTTTAAATCATTGGTTTAAATCAGAAGGAATAAATCACCGTGTTTAAAACATGTTTTAAATGATTAAAACATGTTTTAAACACGGTGTTTAAAAGAAGATGATTTTTTCGTAACAACCCTGGTACCTATACTATAAATAATACATTACGGAGCGGCTGACTCCCATTCACAACATGCATTTAATGTGCGTAATAATGTTAAATAATAAACACATTGACTCACTCTCCCGCTCTACACTCTACACGAGGTAAACACGCTTATCTACGGACGTAGTTTCCAAATAACTAAAATGAACCTTGAATTAGCTTCAATGAAACCTAAATTTATTTTCTTTGGCGTATCTTTCCTTTGATAAATAATCAACGAAGTAATTTCCTACTTACATTATCACTGAAATATGGTATTGCTACGTTCTCATTCTATTGGTACATGATTTGATCTTTGACTGTACGTCATTCGATACCTATTCAAGGTTTTAACTAAATGTTAATTAAAATGAGTAGGTAAATAAAGTAAACAACACCGTTATTGCCAGTGACTTGTGTCTCAATTCATTCAATAATTTTATCAATTACGTACACAAAAGGTATGATCTTTGTATAGCGAGTAATAAACCCAGTACCTATACAAAAACATATTTCCTTATTGCATAGAGTAGGTAACTTTGTGGTCTTCATTCAACAAACACTTTTTTTCTACTTTTTAGTTCCTTAGGCTTTTGTTCGCTGTGTATATTAAACTGGTGCGGGAATAGGTACCTATTTAAAGAGAAAAAATAATTTACTATCTCCTCTTTCTACAGCAAACGGCAAACCTTGAAATCATACAGCCTCTACGAAAAATGAGGCGGCTATATTTCAATTGCTAAGCGATGACCGGTGACCGGTGGCCAAAGCTATGCCACATAATTTTAGTTCAACTTTACATAAAAACAATGGGTTACCATTTCGGGAGCGCCGTCCATTGCTGGCTTCCTTTCCGGATAAGGGCGCGGGTCCCATATAGAGCAGAGTTTGGACAATGGTGTGCGATGTATTGCGGTTTGTTATTTAATGTAGTTGGTAATCCAAAGGATCTGGTTGTAATTGTTGGCTTCCGCTTGGCACGTGGTGCACAATTACTATTTGGATAGCTGTAAGTGATTTATTGGTTCATAACCCTTTTAATGCTTCCCAAAACTATAACATTAATAAGTAGGGTAAGGTAGCTTAAGTCGTACGCCCTAAGGGAATACTGATGTATTTTTTACTGTAATTAAAAAAAAGCAAAATATTTTGCATTGATGGAAGCTTTAATCATTTGTACAGCACTGCTCAAGATAATGACACAGCTCTACCAGGCGTTGTAAACGTAAATTATTGATCTATAGGTAGAGTACCTGAATATATCATACTTGACGTGTCTTCATAGTGGCGTGCAGGCAGCAGCGCAGCGGATCCCTCTATAGTCTGAATAGATCGCGGGTCAATCATGCGCTACACGTCGTATTTTACTACAATACCGCATATGTTTTGATAAACAAGTGTTTAATGGCCATGTTGACACAACACATAGACGGAACACCTATCAGGGTTTTTACAAATTCATGCGCGTATCAGTTTTGAATATTATTGTCGTTTGTGCACAACGATTGAAAACTTTATTAGGTATTTTGTATGTCTGAGAATTATGTCACCCACATTCTGTACAGTTTTTAAAGAAAGTGTAGGTATATAGATATATACCACCACGGTGACCAACGTGGTGGTGGTCCGTAGTCGTAAGCCTCTCATACATTTACGAATACTATCGTTATCTTGTTGGTGCAGTGTGTAAGCGAGCGTAGGCCAGCACACTGCACCGAGTACCTACCTAAATCAGGCTAAATCGTTGGGGCATACCTATTTCGGAAACGGTCTTTCCATTTATCCGAATCTGGGTTCTATAGAACAAGTGGTTTTTGACCTCAAATATTTTACACTTGTATTGTTCACCAAAGGGGCGTAAGCACCACTTCTCGCCCCTGTCTATTTTGAGTACATCCATGTACCTATTAGGTACGTACAGAGGTCGTGGCTCCAAGTTGGCAGGGTGGACGCCAAGTCCGCGTCTCGCGATGTGAATATTGAATGGCTAATATCGCGGACAATGGATGACACGGCGCTATTGGTGGCCGCTGGCCGGCTCGACCGACGATGTTTTGCTCGCGGTTCGGGCAGTAACAGAATTTTGGAAATATTTTTCAACTATTTTGGCCGACTTCTGAGTTAAGCCTGTCGGCTCCTCTATTTCTGAAGATATCGAGTTCAATTATAAGTTGTTTCCGCTCTGTACTAACATATACCATCGCTTATTTGCTTGGCAGTGACGATGGCATGGCGCCTGCGCCAGCGCATGAGCCCGCCCTCCGCACTAATGCACGGCGCACACACACACTGTCGCCATGTCGCGTACATCCTCAAGTGCATTTATTTGCATTATTTTATTACTCAACATTGGCTTAACAATCAATACGGTTATGTCATCCATTTTAATTAATAGAATTACCGGGGCCTCGTGTCTGTTAACAATTGACCATTGCGAAACCACTGGTCTCTGATCTTCGTGAATTCTTCATTATAAATCGTAAATTCATGGCGGTCGGCATGTTGCCGGCCAGAGGACTGCTAACAGATGACACCATGTTGAACGCCACGAATTTATGACTTACTTATAGTGAAGACTTCACGAAGATAAATTAGAGACCAGTGTTTTCGCAATGATTTAATGCTAGCAGACTGGGGCCCAGTACTGACTGCATTATTATGAACATTCTAGTGCACTGACCATATTTCGTATTATCGCCCGCTATTGCTCGTCTACCTATCCTTAAGACTTTCCTTTAAGTCATGTACCTACCGATAGTTACATCATAAATTTATTAGTTGTTACCTACAACGTTGGGTTTTTGTTATCAAGTCATAACACGGACATGATCTTTGATCTCAGGAATGGTTATTGTTTTCTGGTCCCGTTTCAATTGATAACAAATCTTACGAACTACCTACCTAAGTGTCTAGAGATTCATAACGGGCTCTAGGTAGTTACGTAGTTAGTAAAGTTTAGTAGATATTTATACCTATTCAGTTAGAAGGCACTCCCTAGATGCCTTAACACATAGGTATCATCAATGAAGTAAGAAACACTATGATAGTAATCCGTATTTACGTAGCCCTACATTACTTTTGCTTTTCGATTATTCATCGTAGGTATACTGTACAACAAATCTTTAATACAATTTATTTGACCGCAAACCATTATTAGCACGAGCTGTGGCGACGACCGCGTGGTGTAGTCAGTGGCGTATAACTTGCCTTAGATGGGCCCTGTATCAAAATTTGATGGGGGGCCCAAATGAAGGGTCAAGACTTTTCACAAATGAAGGTCAGAGAATTTTCACACACGTTCGGGGGCCCCGTATCATTGCTATGCCCCTGGGTGTGGTGTTGTTTATGACTTGGCAATCCAGTAAAAAATTCGTTCCCTTCCACTGAGGCTATACGATCTTCATGATCTTCTTCTTTTTATCGTAGTGTTAGTGGTCAACCTGGTGACAGAATTGTTCAAGCCGCCTGAAGGCCTCAGACAAGGCTTAACGACTGCTGCCAACGATCGGGACTGACTATTTAGGTACGTGCCCTCCGAAGCACGGAGATGCTCAGTTCAAATGCCATTAACTATGGTCGTCCATCTCTGACTGATAAGCGTTGCTTAACCTCCGAACTGTTTACCGATCAGCTAATAAATGTCGATGCCGATCAGTGATAGCAGCTATGAGCGCTGGCTATAGCATGGGAGCATGCCTAGAGCTGAGCCTATTGTCGATGTCCGATACCCAGCTCGAGATGACATTGGGGCTGAAAGATTACCTAGAATAGAAGTTCAAAAAGAGCATATGGGACGGCCGCCAGTGGATTCGTGGAAGTCATTCGGCGTCGAGATTTGCTATGCGTGATTTAGAAGTATGATTGTAGCGACTTCACATCTCGCTACCAACAGATGCCGTTAGTTGCACGCGCCAATACAAAAATGGAGTCCTGAACCACGCAAGCAAGATTCCCGAGGCACTCAGCAATATATACGAGACCCCGACAACAACTATTGGGGCGTAGCGGCCGACCCCGCCAGGCGTACCACCCGCCTGGCCGGAAGATCTTCCCTTTACCGCTAAATGATAATAGGCTATCTTTCTATCTATCTCGGTACCTCATGAGTGATACCTGTGTGTGGTTCGTTAGTCAAGAGGCAGTATGTCTACCTACCTAGGTATATCTTAATTAATTGGATAGCTATCGCAATGTCTTGTTGACCGTCTACACCTGCGAATTGAAGGAATTTTTCTCATAATAACTGAACCTCATGGCTTCCATGTAATTGACAACTTCGTTAACTTAATCGACCCCTACCTCGCCACAAAGCTTTTGACATAATTTTGATGTAGGTACCTAGGTACATACGTCATAGTACCAAGTACGTAGTCGCTTGGTGATGTTTGGATTCTAGATTATTACCTATGTACCTATCTATTAATAATTATGGTGCCAATATTGTGGTCGCATGATGTAATAATGGATGGCAGGCAGTTAAGGAAATTACCTACATGATCTTTCTTGCGGCAGGCGCAATATAACATAAATATAATAAAATAGGTACCTAGGTAGTGACATTTAGTTAGTAGAGGTAATATATTTTATTAAGTTACAAGCACGGTTTAAAGTCAATCGAAAAAAAATCCGAGGCTACTCCAAATTAACCCCAATAGGGGATTTTAATTCCAGTCATTAGGGTTCTGTACCTACCCTAAGGGTGCCAACGGGACCCTATTACTAAGCCTACGCTGTCCGTCTGTCCGTCTGTCAGCGGGCTGTATCTCACGAACCCTAATAGGTACAGACTTGAAATTTTCACAGAATGTGTATTTCTGTTGCCGCTAGAACAGCAAATACTAAAAATATGATAAAATATCAGAATACAGGGGGTCTCAGTACAAGAAATTTGATATTTGTGACGTTTTTATTCTACGGTGGTACGGAACTCTTTATGTGCGAGTCCGACACGCACTTGACCGGTTTTTTATCCATGTCTCCTACCGAACAACCACACTCTTCCTTTTTTGAGGTCGGTTAAGAAAAGCATAGAGTAGAAAGGGTGGTAGGTAGCCCATGGGCATCCACGGAGGTTAACCCACATCAATCTATGAGGTAACCAAAGAAATGATAATGTCTATGGAGGTAACCTAATATCAATCAAAGACTACTATTACCGGAAATAGACTGGCAACTCATTTATTTTTTATTCAACATGCGCCCCCTGGTATTCAGATGGGATACTAAAACTGCTATATATAGCTATATAGATAGCTAGACAGGGTACTAGTTACAAGCATAGTAGTTAATGTAATAAGTTCTATTTACCACAAAAATTGAACTTATTACATTTTTAAATAGAATCCATTAACATAAAGTTTTTCATAGTGATTAAAAATCCATGAGAATACTAAAGTTCCAAAAGATAACAAAAACAAAGGAATAAATAAAACGAGTTGAAACATTTTAAGCACTTTATTTCAATACATAACTAAAACATAATTAGTTAAACATCAGTCTCGTTGCAATAATAAAAACCTACACGTCTCCTAACATAGTATCTTCTACACTGAGCACTCAATTATCAATTATCAACAATTATCGATCCAAACTCACTTAGACGAAAGGGCCTATGCACAGCAGCTCACAGTAGGTAGAAATGCTCAAAAAGCAAATCAAGAAGATGTTCACAGCGGCGCGTAGGAACTGATGCTCAACTCAACGGGACGGCAGTAACTAGATGTAGATTACGTTAATACGGCGGAAGGAACAGATGCTCAGCTCAGCGTGGTTAACATACAGAAAAGACAGAAAATAAAATACCGTTATCACAATAAAATTTAGCACGTTTCGAAATTACTATCAACAAATGTCCTGTTCAAGTGATATACTGTGCAAGTGCCATATCAAACAGAGAATCTACCCGACATATAAAAAGTTACAAAAACCTGTTCGTTCGTTTAATTTATTTCAAAATAAGTAAAGAAGTAGATGAAAATAAATAATGTATTTAGATATCTCGTTATTTTGCTCTTCGTATATCAGAAAACAGTAAATGTTGTTTTATTATAAAGTCTCCTTCTTAGAATTAGGTAGGCATTAAATAACGACAAAATTGTGTTTGTTCTGAAAGCAAAAATGTATTTCTATAAAATTACATTTTATCTATTTACATAGCAGAAGATTAATTGAAAAACACTCACCTGAAAGTAAAAAAAAACAACATTTAATGTCCTTATCTAAGCCTATGAAAATAACTGAATATAAACGTAAAAATCAATTAAATAATTATTCTTTCTCGTATGTCACCATTTGACACATTTCTGAAAACCATAGCCTTTGCCGATGTCTCGGCAAAGACAAAGGTTAAGAAAAATAGGTTTTCTTTACATATATTTTTTTTATTTCAATATCTTCCTAGCATTTATTACTTTATTTTATAGTGGCAACACAGCGTATTTTAATATTTCATTTGTCTCCCAGGTGGCGCTTTTTCTTGATAATATGTTCTAAGTTGCCATAGCATGATATCAATGACCTAAGAGAGAATGGCCGTTTTCACATTACACGGCACGGCAGCGGCGACGGCTGTCACTGAGATATTTGCGGGGTTTTCATTGGTCAGTGACCAGTTGTCATTGGTTACTGACCAATGAAAACCCCGAAAATATCTCAGTGACAGCCGTCGCCGCTGCCGTGCCGTGTAATGTGTAAACGGCCAATGCCTAATATCTATCATCATTGTCAACTCCAAAATATTTTTTCGCCTCTAAAATATCTCCTCATTAAAAATTACATTACTATGTAATCCAGAATACATTCTTAGGTACTCCAAGTATTCAGGCAGGCGGCGCGGCGCGGCAGCGAGCCGAGGTGTTAAGATGATGAAGCTAATGCACGCGTTCGCCGCTCTCATCACCATCCTGCTGTTCATCATCCGGGACAGATACGTCTCTGCTGGAGTTTGTCATGTTAGTTCTATACTTGGTTATACACAAATAGCCACGCGCTCAACCAATCTTTAAATCTATGCAAATAGCAATGTATCGCAAGATGCATTTTCAGATTTAAAACTTTCAGTCAGGCGTTTTATCGAAATTAAATCCAGTGTTGTCACTTTATAAACTTTTTACGAATTCGGAATAAACCTAGGCGAAATATAAAAGCAATTGATGATGATTTCCTATGGTTACCTACTACTTAGGTATTAACGTTGATACCAGTATACCCTTAGAAGAAATGTACCTATCTACCTAGGCACAAACCTACAAAGAAACTTTTGCTTAATTTTTTCATTTCTATTCTTACAGGTTAAAAGACGTAGAATCAATCGGTTTGAGTGTTCTTGTGGTGACACGGCTTTGACTTCAAGGACATCATCGTCAAAGGACTGCGCGGCATGCGCACGGACCGCAAGCTATGGTGACGAAATTTTTGTCCAGCCCAAATACAAACGTGACCCCGAAATCCATGTTGATGATGAATACCTTGGCATTAATCCCCATGGCTAATAACATGTAATTCAATAAATATGACAAAATAAAAATTGTAAGACTCCATTTTGCTCTTTATTTAAAAAAAAATCGCTTTTTTATAATTACACGACTGCCCAAAAAAAGGAGTGTTTTTTAGCTATGTCGAGGCTAAAAATATCAACTCTTTTCCCAAAAATTATAAGGAAAGTGGTAACATGGTGGTAATTTAAAAGAATCTATGAACACTGCCTAGTTGGTGACGTATAAGTTCGTCTTCTCGCAGCTGGCACCATGAGATATTTGACATTCTTTTTGTAGTATGGACAAGCAGGTTCATCGCATCCTAGGACTTCAGCTTCTCGTACTACTGGACTACCCCTATGTAGCAATTCATCTCCAATTATCATTCTTCTGGCGCAAGCTATAAGACACGGCCCGCATACTGCCACTGCACACAATGCTGCTAAAAATTCCAGTAAAAACATCACTGTATCACTCCACATAGTCAGACTTATAATCACAGCTTAGTAAATATTCCATATGGGAAGCTAGTTGATGCAATAATAAAAGTAAAATTCACATATATTTTTTTCCTGAAAAATCTCATGAAAAATATGCCTACAAAATAATGGCTAGGTAAATTAATATTTGATACCAAAAATACAATGCAAAATACATTAGATACGTGATTAGATGATTACAAATGACAAATTTAATACAATTGTCATTTTCCTGAAATTCCAATGATCTTTGATAACAAGCCAGCCAGTATCTACCTATTATACCTACACAGTTCGGTTTCGGAAGAGCTCGGGCGAGCTTCGGCTCTTCTCGGTTCCGAACAATAGTGACCGGTTCCTAGGAACTGCTAGCTGTTCGAATATATCCCTTAATTCTGACCGCATTACTAAGCTGTGGAGAAAATGAAAATATTTATGAACTTTGACAACCGCTTGGCGCAGTTCGGCTCACTGCATCGGGTGGTTGCGGGTTCGATTCCCGCCAGAGGCAAATTTCATGCGCCTTTTTGTAATTTGCCCTGGGGCCCTACCACCACCTCTTATAGCAGTATTATTTTTACCTTACAGCGACTTTTTGTGCAATGACGTACCTTATTGTCATGACATTAAGAAACGTAATTTGCTGTAAGGTTAAAATAATACTGCTATAAGAGGTGGTGGTATTATACATAGAGAAAAAAAACATGTAAAGGGATAATTTTGATTTAATACCTGGCAACACGTTCTTTCAAAGCCACAAGCACGAACGTAAATACATACTGGACTGTTCACTACGGCACAAAAAACGAGTCGAGCGAGAGGCCCCAGTTGGGACCGTGTCCCTCTCATTTCGAGTTGCCATGCCAAAATAATATTATCGTTGGGTAGTGGTTGTTAGTTTTTAAATCAAGCAAATAAATTAATTTAGTATTTAGCGCGACTATTGTTAATATGATAAAACATAATAGACAAACAACAATAGACCTTAAGGCAGCAGATTAAGTTGAATTTCTTCTTAACCAAAAACTCAACTTGTCTATCCTATATTAAAAGATCCTTGGCCACAAGATCGATCTGTTAGGTATGTCAATGTCTGAATGACGTTTTTGAATTCACTCTGTCTGTCACTGTCACAGTCAGATGGTCGGTCAGTCGACTCGGCAGGTAGTGTCGGTAGTGATTTGTTTGTTGTAATTTTAAAATGCTATCTAAAATAAATAATTAAAATATTTACATATACTAGTACGTAATATTAAGTATTTTCGTACAGGTGACGTATATTTATAGTACAAATGTACGAAAAATATTGATAATCACGTGAAATGAGTCCGAGAATGGCTGTGGGGTAAGTGATACTACACATTCGGTAAATAAGCGAGCATTCATGCGAAAATTATAAGTGAAATTCAAGGTCTACATGCGTTTAGATGAATGCCGGCGGATGCGGCATGCGTGTAGTGCTAAGCAACTTGAAACGAACATTATCATATTTCAATTGTTATTCTTTAGACGTGATTAATTTTGTGACTATGCAGTCTTGGTTCATTTATAAAATGCGGAGCACGCAAAAGAGTAGACGAGTATGTGGTTAATGCTGTGTTTGCACATTGCTTATAGTTATTACCTGATAGGCCGAGTGAGCTGGCAATAAAACTTTGATATAAAACCTAAGTGATAACATAGAACTAAAAAAATAGAATTATACTGTGCACACTATGTGCAGATAGCCTGAATTTTACAGCAGCAATATACCTAATAGGCATGGATGTATTAACTCAGGATGCGCTTCGCATGATCTTCCCCTCTAGCTTGTTTTTATAGGTACTAGACCAAAAATCTCTGACACGTATATAAAAACTGTTTTCGAAATCGATTTGATCAGAGTAAGTATCGTTTTCGCGGTGTAAGGTGCTCCGTGAAAAATGCCGAATTGTCCCATTAAACGTGTGCAAAGAAATTACAAAAAATAGTAATATACAAAAAGATGGGGTAACATTTCATATGTAAGTATTTTTGATGTAATTAATGCAATTTTTCTATTAAATTCATTAAAATATTAAATGTCATAAGAATCGAAAACATTATCGATACAATTAATCGAGTACGAATTAATCGAATAGTCTACTGTGACCATAGACAAATCTTTTCTACCCTGGCAACTGTATTTTTTATTTGTCAAATAATTGTCAAGTATTTGAACTTTGTAAACAAACGGATAAATACTGAATTACGCGGTGATAAACCAGTCGCAGAACGTTAAAAACGATTTACAATGAATAAATCATTAGTAATTCAACAAGAGAGGTGATTCACAAAGTTTACAGGCGGTGTCTCGCGGAATTTGAGGTGCAAAATATTTTGTCAGAACTCGACCATGTTTACCAAAGAACCGCTGATATTATAGGTATATAAGCAGTTTATTTTACAGTTTTTAAGTTAAATAATGTGTTTATTGTATACAAAGGCAGGCTCAAAGCTTCAGTTTACAGGTTTTTCAGTAAATATACATTGATCGCTTAGAGGTACATTCGATTGAACACACTTGATACTTGCGCATTGTTTTTATGTGTTGCTTTCATCTCGACCAATACATAAACTAAGGTTGCTTTATTTTTCTATGTTTGCTTGTCAGTTAACATCGTTATTTAATTACTAAGTAAACAAATAATCTTAAAGCATTAAAGAAATTATCTTTTATTGAATTATTTTATTTTTCAGGTACCGTTAGAAGAATAGTCGAAAATTGCTCTTTACGATGACATTAATCGATTAATAATAAATCTTCAAGATGACAGCAATGCTGTGGAGACTGATGATGATGAGTTGATGAGGCAGCGGCAGGCCCACGCCAATATATGGATTTATCAGGAGTGGAATATTTAGATAAGATTAAAATAAAAAAAATAATTTAAAAACGCAGTAGCTATGATATGTTTGTTTTATTTTCCTAAAATACAAAAAAAAAATAACTAACTCATGTTGAAACAAAAACACCCACTATCGAAACAATTCAGATAAATACGATCTCGATAAATTCTTGATCTTGATAAACGGAATCGAACCTGACACTGCTCCGGGTCCATATGACCCAGAAGCAGGCAGCGTCTGCTACTGAGGCGATGAATCACATATGGCATAAATATATGTATAACAAATATTATCTTATTGACCAACATCAAAGAAAACTTAAAAGTGCTTGCGCTTGCATTATGAATAATAAATAATATGGAAAATAATAAATCAAGTATCAAAATTATTCAGTTGTATTAGTCAATGTTGCAAGACTGATTTTGAATTAAATACTTTTTGATTTGAACAGTGTTGTAGTAGTGTTTATTTATGATTGCAGACCGGTATCGATAAAAATATAATATATATAGTGTATAATAAACCTTGGGAGAGGCCTATGTCTAACAGTGGACGTCTTTTGGCTGAAATGATGATGATGATGACATTAGTATAATAATACCTATTACGTTTATACGTACCTACCTAACAAAAGATATCAGCCAGGCCAGTGGCAGCAGATGGCGCTGGTCGAGTGGGAGTGGGGGGGGATGAAACAGCTTATTTGGGAACATTAGGTACTTATTTTTTAGATAATCTCATTTTCAAGGAACTGAATTGGGATGTACCCGGAATCATCTTGTTTCCGTTGAATATTTACGCCTCGTGAGTTACTCATTATTTCTTGTTCAGCTGTTTCAGTAGAGATAATTCAGTATAATTCAGTAGATTATAATGACAGCTATAAATGTAATAATGAGTATATGAAACTATCGATATAGCTAATTAGAAATATCGATAGTGGTATTCACCCTATTACACCGATGGTCCTACGGTAGTAAAATTTTGTATGTTGACGTATTAGATCTTTTAGTGTGCGTAAAATATACTAGTGTTGCTCATTTCTTTACGGGTGCGTTTATAATGACACAAAATGTTTTGAGTAAGTGTGCGTCAATTTTAATGTAGTGGTTACCTCCCCTCCCCCAAGAATTGACAGAACATTTTGTTCGTTGAATTATGCGTGTTGCGGGTCCATTTTGTTACTTTGTTCGAGCTAATAGGTAATAAGTTTTATTTGGAATTCAAATTTCGAATATTTAACTTGCAAAGAAATAAACAAGACAAGTTCGAATTGGAATCTCTAGTCCATACATGAACGTAATAACCCTACTAAAGGACTGTGGACTACAAACTTTATTTTCCATTAATTCAATCAAAAATAATCCTTATGTGACGGACTTAATGCCCACGATGTACGCATTATAAAAACCGGTCCCAGCCAGATAGTAAACACCACCCTTTTGTCCCGTTCTAACAGTACACCTTTCACCTTCCTTGTGTTGCCAGTTCATATTTATTCGATCACTTTAAACTTGGTAAATTTTAATGTTAAGAAGAGTAAACAATAAAATCGATTATTGAGATGCATATGGTAAAGTATGAGAATATCCTAAAATTAAAATTACAAACATAAATAAATGTCTGGAAATTAGTACTTACCTCCTTCAATAATTCGCTTGTAATTGTCAGTTCCGTGATGTCTATAAAATCGTAGCAGAAATAAAATTAATAACTTGAAACACAGAACGTCATTTTGCGTGACACATGACTTTTGTAGCGAATTTTAAATTAAACGTATTGTGCGATATTTTCGTCACAAAATGGGTAAAATATGCATCGTAGAAGGCTGAAAAAGCGAATATTATCCGGATTGCGGTTTAACTTACCATAAGTAAGTGTTTAACTATGTTTTCTATGTTTCGTACATTTTAGAAGTTCGGGTGACATACATTTCGATAGCAAACAGGACTACAATATAAATCTTGTTGTGTTTAGAACTGAACTGAACACAGCAACTGTTTGCAGCGATAAGTCGCGCTTTTCGTTGCCACACGACTGCATCGCTACTTTTCGAAGTCGGTCGCATTTGCAACGCGCGACAGACAGCACGCTGGTAAAACGCAACGCTCACGCCGCGTCGTCACGGCACGCACGCGGCGTTCGCGTCGTTCACACGCTCGAGGAACGCGCACGCACGCCCAATGAGGGGTCAGCCTTAGCGCCTCTACGTCGCTACTAACGCGTAGTGCTTCGAATGGGACATCGGGGATAGTGGGGGCGTACCAGGCAGAAATAATAAACTGCATCGCGACTGTATCGCGTTCGTGTTGCGTTTGTTGCTTTTTTTTTTTTTTTTATAAGATTATTTTTACGGCCCCTGGGAACTAGCCCTTTGGAGCCTAACATCAGTATACTTTTACTACATTTTTTTCTTAATTCTACCTTATAACTACCTTAAATCTACCTTATAACTACCTTATTTCTACCCCCCCAAACCCTATCAGTAAAGTGGCGGATACTTTACTGACAAATTACTAGACTTCTTGTGAGAAGCCGAAAATCATGTTTCATCACTTTTGTTCCAATTGCCCACACTCACGCACATTTATGACCATATAATGGTTAATATTCCACCAATATTACACACTATAATACACGAAAACACAAGTTTTGGAAATTAAAACAAAAATGACAACATGACTTTTCCACTTCCCGCCAAAAAGCCCTGCGTTTGTTGCGTGTTGTTCATGTTGCTAGTCTCGAGTCTTTTAGCCTTTTCAAAAGAGGTTCGAGCTTTTTTCTGGGGCTCGTCGTAGCAAATCGCCTCGGAATGTTTCAATGCTGAATAAGGACTTGTGTTTTAAATAAACCTCGAGCCTTTTTTAGGCTCGGCGTTCTTATTGCAGCTCCGTTGTTGTGAGCTTACAAAAAGTCAAAAATACTGGGTGAAATCGAAATCGTCGGCAATATTTTAACCAGTGATTCTACACATGATTCAAAATATTTTAGGAAAACAAATAAAAAAATCTATTGATAAAAAAATATTGATCGGGTAAGCAAATAAGCAAACTATTTAACTGTTATACCTTACCTGGGTAATAAATTTTTATCAAATGCGTTATTTTCGCGTTACTGTAACATAGAAGTGTCATGTTACGTACTCTATGATACAAAGTGGCCTAAAATCAACGGCCTTAGCCTTGTACATTTTTCTTAAACACTATTTTGTAGCTCCATTTAGGTTGCCAAGATACCTAAAGACAGGCGCTCGCGTAGTTTGGCCACCGCAGACTAATTTATTGTACTCATGTTCTTATAAAAATAAACATCCCTTTCCTTATTTTATTATTTTCCTATCATAACAATCTCGGAACAATAGCACGTTTTCACCAGATGTCCATGGGGACTTGCTCCAAATTTCAAAATATTATGGTCACTCTTGTTTGGAAAAGGAAAAAACGTTAATGTGGTATCTCGCTGTCGGCCTCACTTTTGCTGGCAAGTCCGCATTCCCTGGTTATAATTTCTTTGAGTCCATACGACACCACCCTAGTGATGTCCAGAAACGCGTGTTTTTGACAAACAGCTCCCAGTTCATTAAAATAAATATCAGACAACATCACATACATTGATCCGACCCCAAAGTTATTATTTTAAGTTATCTATAGTTAAACGATAATTAATAAAACAGAGTATTATGAAATAAATATAAACTAAACTAACTAAACTAACAGATAAATATAAACTTTATCAAATGACATACCTCATTAATGAAACTGCTTGAACTTAATTGGAGTTTTCATATCAACAACTTTGTATGTAGGTAACCTCACTAATAGTGGGTGGTGTCGTATGGACTAGAGATTCCATACGACACCACCGGTGGTGTCGTTTTGGTGGTGTCGAGTGGAAGGAATGCCCCTTGTCAGTAGACTGGCCTGTGCCAAGTCCCTCAATCAGGAGAGTAACTCCACTCCAAGTTGTTACATTATACTTTCTTCTCATACCTGACTTTGTTAAGCCCTCTGAATATTTTCTTTGTCTAGTAGACCTTGAAAAACAGAAAATAATATTGCTACACTAACACAAAGCATTATTTCTTGTATAATGGATACCATGCAGTCCACTTGAACCAGTAGAATAAGCAGTTATCATCATAATTAAATCATAACGGTCCAGTAGAATAAGCAGTTATCATCATAATTAAATCATAACGGTCCAGTAGAATAAGCAGTTATCATCATAATTAAATCATAACGGTCCAGTAGAATAAGCAGTTATCATCATAATTAAATCATAACGGTCCAGTAGAATAAGCAGTTATCATCATAATTAAATCATAACGGTCCAGTAGAATAAGCAGTTATCATCATAATTAAATCATAACGGTCCAGTAGAATAAGCAGTTATCATCATAATTAAATCATAACGGTCCAGTAGAATAAGCAGTTATCATCATAATTAAATCATAACGGTCCAGTAGAATAAGCAGTTATCATCATAATGGTGATGGTACATACATATCTTATAATGGGGCTTTTATTACAGTTTGCTGGGAGTGGGGTGTGTGGTGGTGATGTGGCTCGTCTCCCACCTCTACCGGATGCTGTTGGACGCATACGAGCAGTTGGCCTCACTCAATGACATTGAATACTCATGGTGAATACATGTTTTATCCATACTGATCTCATTCAAAAAGTATGTTGTAATTTACAACAAGCAAAGTTGGAGATGTGAGTGGCTGACATTAAAAAAAATTGAAATTGGCAAAAGTAAATACTAGAAACATATTTCAATATTGTTTCAATCAAGAAAAGTAATGGATATCATGTGCAAAAAAAATTGTGCAAGCAATTTGAGAATGTTCAGGGGTGTGCGTGTGGTACAAATTACGTGAGTCCTTAAAAATATTTTTGTTTCAGGTTTTTCCGATTGTTGCTGAACCTGCTCGGCTACTCGACCGTGCTGCTGCCAATGTTCCTCTGCTACAAATATTTGGAGAGAACTAACTATTTTGATAAGATAAGTGAGTGCGGAGCGTGTATTGATTTAATCTCGTGAAAGTATATTTTTAGACGTAATCTCGTGTTTGGAACTATGATGCTGATAAAAAAACGTGATTTCATTATTGAGTATGTAATGTGTGAATGTATAAAATTTTTGTAACTAATTGATAATTGGGGTCATACACGTGAGAATTTCTACTTGCATGCATATTGCAAACATATATTAAAAGTTCATGTTATGTAAGTTTACCACACTGCGCTTCTGTGACGGCAAATTCATTTGAAATGCCACCAACAATCGCAAATCAATTGGATATACCTATAGAGAGTCCTGCCACGCTAACTCGTATTGTGTTGTCAGTTGGGTTGTGTTCTCAATTATAATTTTTAAAATTGTAATAGCGACAAGCACGTCGGTAGTATCCCGCGCGCTATTCACGTGCTTCGGCGAGCCGGGCGAGCGGCTCCCGGAGACCGGCAAGTCGCGGCGGGAGGAGGGCGCGGCGGGGGCGGGGGCGGGCGCGGGGGCGGGGGGCGCGCGCGAGGGCGCCGAGTTGGCCTTCTGCTTCACCGGCCTCATGGGCTCCTACCTGGTGTGGGGCCTGCTGCAGGAGAAGATCATGACCACTGTACGTTGACACTACACATCACTGGAAACACACACATGAAGAGTCCTATAAAATTAATTATAATTTATGGTGATTTTAAATGGTACCTCCCAATGGTTCCTCGACACTGACCGGCCGCTGCCTCACCAGCACGATGCTACGTGTTTTGTCTAGTGTGCTTTAGACGTGCATAGAGAATTTTGATATTGGTAAACCACATCTATCAGGACTATTTAGGTCATCAGTAGGACCACTGCACAACAGGTTGTTGCAAGTCGTTATTCTTCTTCCTCTTAACATATGGTTACCGGCCAACCTGCTGTCAGTTGTTCAAGCCTCCCGAAGGCCTCTGACAACGCTCAACGACTGCCTACAACAACCGGAACCCACTTTTTACGCGCCCTCTGAAGCACGGAGACGCTCAATTCAAGTGCCAGTAAAAGGTTACCCATCTCTGACTGACCAGTTAAGTTAACCAGTTGCGTTACTGTGATCCAGAAATACGCGCTGTCGGACGGCAGCACGCTCCGGTTCACGGACTCGCAGTTCCTGGTGTTCGTGAACCGTCTGACGGCGCTGCTGGTGGCGGGCGCGCGGCTGGGCTGCGTGCAGGCGGGCGGGGGAGGGGGGGGGAGGGGGGCTGGCGCAGGCCGCGCCGCTGTACCGGCTCAGCTACTGCGCGCTCACCAACGTGCTGAGCGCCTGGTGCCAGTACGAGGCGCTCAAGTACGTCAGCTTCCCCACGCAGGTCAGACACACCACGCCACGCCACGCAAAATACGAGAGAGCAACTTGTCCAACTGCTCAACAGACTTGGGCTCCTATTAATAAATGCATCTCAAAGTTGAGATCGATCTTAACGACCAGCACCACCTCGTCGCTCGGCGTCCACTCGTTGTCGACAGGTGGTCCGCGGGCGGACGCTGCGTCACCATAAACGTCACGTGATCAACTAGTGCACCGCACGTGGTCAACGAGTGAACGCCGCGTGATCAACGCGTGGTGCACTAATATCCGGTTCAGTTAATGGACGCCGACCGACGAGGCGGTGCTGGTCGGGTGCCGAGTCGTTAAGATGCAGTTTTGACGTTAAATGTATGGACCATCTGTCAGAAACAGCATCTTAAGATCGATCTCAACTTTGAGATGCATTTATTAATACGAGTCTTGAATCATCCATTTTGCCCAAAATTAAGCAAGCATGAAGCATCGCCCCAAACATGCAGTACCTACTATATCACTGGTCCTCAAACGTTCTTTTTAACGGCTTTCATAACGTTAAAAAGAATTCAACAGTCCTTAATTTTTCCTTAGTTAATTTAACCGCCATAACTTCAGCGCCCACCGGGGAGCAAGGAAGTAGTGCCGCCCCCGTTGGGAATCTGTATTAGATGGTCCAAAGTGGACTTTATTTAAGTACCGGTACTGTAATCACAAGCAATCACCGACATCTAGTTATTTCTCGAACACCTTTAGTTGTCATTCCCAGCAGGCCTAGCACGCACGCCACAAGACTTATCATAATTCATAGCGGAGAATGAGAAGGATAGCAGAAATTTATCTAATCCTTTTGGTAATAGCGGGCGCGGGCGGTGGTGCAGTAGTGTCAGGGTGTGTAGTGCAAGTGTCGTGTCGGCAGGTGCTGTCCAAGTCGTGCAAGGTGCTGCCCGTGATGCTGATGGGCAAGCTGGTGTCGCGCAACAAGTACGAGCTGTACGAGTACGTGACGGCCGCGCTCATCTCCGTCGGGATGGTCATGTTCATGTTCGGCAGCCACGACGGCGACGTCGGTAAGTACGACGTCCACACTATCACTGTCACACTACACGTACCGGAGCCCTGAGTCGCTCACCACCCGCACTCCATGGAATGCTAACGGTTCAATCCCCGCTGGGGACGCCAGAGAAGCCGACTACCATTTCTCCTGAATGGTACCGGAGCTGTACGGCGCACTCACTTCCCAGAACGCATAGCGCAAGCGCAAACACCTTACGCACCTACCCAAGTCCTACAGCTGGGTGGCCGGAGAGCTAATCCAGCACGTAGCTCTCTACTTCCTATCCAGGGAAGTACCGGAGATGCAACGATCACTCGCATCACTCACATTCTGGATAAATGGTAGTGAGCGATTACGGTGCAACTCACACGTTGAGTACTAGAGTGGATGCTCTGGCGGCAGGACCTACCGCAGATGGTCCCTGACGCCTCGTAAGGGGTTGCCAGGTATAGTGTGCCTACTTTTGTAACCTTACGGTTGGCCACTATAATAAATCTCTTAGAAATAGGTATGGGTGTTGTCACACTACACGTTCGTACCGTATCCGAGTGTTGTCGTCGCAGTGTCGAGCGCGACGACGGCGTCGGGGCTGTGCCTGCTGGCGCTGTACATGGTGTGCGACAGCTTCACGTCGTCGTGGCAGGGCGCGGTGTTCGCGCGCACGGGCTGCGGCCCGCTGCCGATGCTGTGCGCCGTCAACTTGTTCTCCATCGCGCTCACCGCCGCCGCGCATCCCTTCAGCGCCACCTCGCTCGCGCTGCTCACGGTCAGTACCACAGAGTAAAGACTAAAGACGGAGGTGCCCTTATTAGATATATGTGTGAAAAAAAACGTGGTCATTGTTTTTTCATTTTCATTGTTCTATCTACCGGTAAATAGTTGAACTACTCGCTTCGTTTTATGTCGATGTTAGTACTAGGCCGACCACTCGGCCGAGTTGCTTAGGGCCAGTCCCCTTAGTAATTGGTCCATGGTCAGTACCATTCCTATCTATACAGGGTGAAATCAAAATCGTGGGCAATATTTTAAAATATGACTCGACACATGATTCAGAATATTTTGGGAAAACAAATAAAAAATCTGTTGATAAAAAAATATTGCTCGGGTAAGCAAATAAGCAAACCATTTAACTGTTATACCTTACCTGGGTAATAGATTTTTATCAATTGATTTGTTAATTAATATTCCCTAAATATTCTGAATCATGTGTAGAATCACCGTTTAAAATATTGCCCACGATTTCGATTGCACCCAGTATATAGCTTGTACCCGTAGCTTATACCCAGCAGTGGGTGCAGATAATTCTCTTTCCATTTGAAATTAAATATAATGATATGGGATGGGGAGGGCTGAGATGAGTTGGGGTGGGATAAGATGGGGAGGGATTCGATGAGGCGGGAAGGGGTAGGGTGGGATTTGAAGAGGTGGGATGAAATAGGATCGCGTGGAATGAGATGGGATAGGGCGGGATGAGATGGAATAGGGTGGTGTGGAGATGAGATGGGGTGGGATGAGATGGGATCGGGCATCTTTCTAAAAAGTCAAGCGTCTGAATGTCTGAACTACGTACGCGCAGTCTGCATCCGGTGTAGAAGAGTGTGTTTTGGTTTTTATTTTCCTTCTGCAATGCCAAGTCGCTTGACTTTTTAGAACTGCTGACTTGTCTTGTGGTGGAATAAGGCCTGTATCCACCCTCATGAAGGGTAGGCCTGTTATCCACCGGCTTCACGCCTGTATGGCCCGAGGGGTAGGCAGACGTTGTGATGTACGTGTGGTGTGTGATGTAGCACCCGGTGTTCGTGGCGGACTGCGCGGTGCTGTCGCTGAGCTCGACGCTGGGCCAGCTGTTCATCTACCGCACCATCGCGCGCTTCGGCGCCGTCGTCTTCACCATCATCATGACGCTCCGACAGGTACATGAGAATCCGTAACGAATTTAGTTGAGAATGCAGATTTATAGAGCTAAGAAATCCATAACATACAGAGCAAAAAATTTTGTTCTACGACAAAAAATTACGAAGTTATGACCAAATTACTAGCGAAGTTCGCGCGCCGTTGTAGTGATATCACATGGGTCACCCGCCTAGTAATGATTTCCATTACATAAATATCGCCGGGCTTACTCACCAACTGTTTGGTCCCAAACTAAGCAACGCTTGTTCTATGGCTATCATACAATGGACTGGAGGCGATACCAGTGACATCTACACCGGGGCAAACTACGAAAAGGCCGTTTCCTAAATTTGCTTTTGGCGGGAATTGACCCCGCAATCGTCCGATGTAGTGAGCCAAATGGCCAACACTCAAGCCACTGCGGCAAGCGGTCGTCAAATTATAAAGTGTGTTGATTCTGGTTGGTTCTTTATGGGACTGAGGTGGCAAACAAGCGTACGGCTCGCCTGATGTTAAGCAGTTTCCGTAGTCTATAGATGCTTGCCAAACCAAAGGCATTGCTCGCACGTTGTTCGGGGAGTTGTTAACTGATGTGTGATGTGTCGTGTTGCACGTGTGTGTCGCAGGCGGTGTCGATCCTGCTGTCGTGCGCGGTGTACGGGCACGTGGTGTCGGGCGGCGGCGCGGCGGGCGTGCTGGCCGTGTTCGCGGCCGTGCTGCTGCGTCTGTACTGCCGCCAGCGCACGCGCCGCGCGCCCGCCGCCAGGGGACCGCCGCTCTAGGCCGCGGACCACTACACCATCTCCAGTATACTCCAGTGTCAGTCCTTTTCAATGAAGAGACCGATCCCAATACCATACCAATACAGCCGGGCTAATATCGTCGCTATGCAACATTGCAGCAATTCTGCAAAGGCAATTAAATTATCCGGCCGACAGAATCAGCTGCGTATTATCGTACGCGGTATACTCTCTGATCCGACTTATTGTTTAATGCAATCCTTCCAATATACTGTCACTTATCCGACTATAGGATTGGAAAGTATGTTCGGTATTTTTATGTATCTCATTTCTTTTCTTCTTTTTTTTAAAGTTTAGCGATTTTATTCGACGGGTTATGAAAAAAGCCCTAAAGTATTTGACTATGTAAATTGAGGTTGAATAGGCCTCCTATAAGCCTACAGGCAGTTACGAATGAAAGAGTGGCCTGTACCAAAATAATATTACTTTATGTGTTAGCCGACGACACGGCGTAAGGCCTCCAATCATTCCTAATACACCATCACGCCTTTGTTCCCCGAAGGGGTCGGAAGAGGTAGTCTTTCAGTGCCAGTGTAATAGGGGGCGAGATTTCCTAGCATTCCTTTATTTTCCAATTAATTGATGATTGTACTTCGTACCTATTGTGAGGAGGCCATTTTGTATAGATTGTTGTAAATATAATGATCTGGTGCGCTTGAGTCATGGACCAAGAAATGACCCGGCGTTGTGTTGCGGCCAGTAGCCATCAGGTGCATCCTTTAAACTAAGTATTTGTAAGGGTTGTGATTGATGTCATGTAAATATAGTTTAAACGAGTATAAGATGTTGAAAGTCAATTATTTGAGGCTTAGATAATTTATTTACATAATTACAAACAATATCAATAATATTAATTAGTTGTCAATGCACCAATGTTTATTGGCTGCATCTTAAATGTGGCGAGCGGCTTGCCCGAGCAATCGGTTTCCGACCACATCGACATAATGTCATAAAATTATAGCTCGGGCGCGCCGCTCGCCTCTTTTAGACGCACCCATTTGTGTACGATTGGACAATGGAATCAGACAAAAAATGGTTTAGTAATTATGAACTGCCAATATAGTTATATTTATTACTGTATTTGTTGTTAGGTACACGAAATATTTTATTTAATAGTAATGTAATATTACAGTATTTTCAAACAAGGACTCAAAACACTCAATCTGAATGATGTGATATTTAAGGAAAATAAATTTAACTATTATTATAGGTACATCGTTATTTTATTGTGACGCTTCCCTTATTATTAAAAAATATCAGTAAAGATAATTTATATTATAAAAATCAAACTGCGGCTAGGGGAGACCAAAAATATAAATTCATGACTTTGGTCGTAATTTATGCATCCAAACCTCTCAGCCGCTAGTTATATTCCTCGATTTAAACAAGGCATTGCAACACAGAGTAAAGACTAAAGAAAGAGGTGCTCTTATTAGATATTTGTATGAAACAAAACGTGGTCATTGTTTTTTCATTTTACTATTTACCGGTAAATAGTTGAACTACTCGCTTTATTTTTATGTCGATGTTAGTACTAGGCCGACCACTCGGCCGACTTGCTTAGGGCCAGTCCCCTTAGTAATTGGTCCATGCATTGCAAGAACTTTGAGCAAGGGGCAAGAACAAGAATTATGGGTTAATGACCTCTTTGTACGAGACAGGGTGCGAAGGTACTGGCTGTAAAGATAAAAACATGTGACTGCGAAAAAGAAAATAAATTGTCAGTTTTTCGATAGATTTTTCGCAATTTCCATGTAAGCTCGCCGGCATTGAGGTTTTTTAGGTGTATTTCAGTATATTTGGTGTCGTCTGCCTGTCGGAGCGCCTCCAGGATGCTGTGGCTCGCCAACCCCATTAGCATCAACAACTATTATGAGTTTAAGCAGTTCGAGAGCACGCTCTTCGAGAAAGACGAATAGGTGATAAGGGACTGAGACCAACAAAGGGTTTGTATTGAATCTGTGACTAGTAAAGATACTATGGGTTTATTCGACTATGTCCATTATCTTCATCATCATCTCAGCCGAAAGACTTCCACTGCTGGATATAGGCCTCCCCCAAGGTTCGCCACAATGACCGGTCTTGCGCTGCCCGCATCCAGCGTAATCCCGCGACCTTCACCAGGTCATCGGTCCACCTACCCTACCTACCCACGCTACACTTTCCGGCGCGGCCGCCACTCGAGAACTCTTTGGCCCCATCGGCCATCCGTTCTACGAGCAATGTGCCCTGCCCACTGCCACTTAAGTTTGGCAATCCTGCGGGCTATGACGGTTACCTTGCCTTGGTCTTTCTGCGTATCTCCTGAGTTGATTTCGCACGGAAACTCCGAGCATAGCCCAGACCCTTTGAGTGACTTTGAGCTTTCTTCCGACTATGTTCACCTCAGAATAAATTACCGGTTGGGGTGTACATTTAGGGGTTCTAAAATGCTCATATAGGTAAGGTGTTTGTGAAGAAACTGGATGTATTTGATGTCCGTTATTCACCTGAGTAGCCAAAGTGGACATGCTGGTGTCCATTGTTCAGATGGGTGAACAAACTGGACAAATTTGGTGTCCATTGATCAGCTGGGTGAACAAATTGGACAAATTTGGTGTCCGTTGTTCAGCTGGGTGAACGAGTTGATGTGTGTGTGTCTGCAGAGAGCCCTAGTGGTCAGTATGCTGGTGCAGCTGGCGCTGACGGCGGCGCTGGCGGTGGGCATGGCGCCGTGCGTGCTGCAGAGCGCCTGCGCCGCGCACCGCCCGCGGCCACCCTCCAGCGTCTGCATGCACCGTGTCGACCGCACCCTCGCCACACGTGAGCACTTATTGTGACATAAACTTACACACCACCAGATCGACCCCCTGACAGAGAGGGACGAAGCTATGAGATGGATCTAGGCCCAGTGGAGTGAGGTGCGTGACGTATGTCCTCAAGACATAGGGTGGCTCTTTGAGTCTAGGATGACGCCGTCTTCTGCTTCTTTACATTTTTTTTCTCTTGCAGAATGTGTTGCACCTAAAAAAACGATGGAAAAGAAATAAACCTCTCGTACAAATCAACAAGATTAAAATAATTACTTACTTATCCAACTACTCACCTACTTATCAAACATCGGCAAAGTTGCTTTGCAAAACATTTCATATCAGTTAATAAAAAGGTAAGTTTTACAAAAGCACATTCCTATACTCAATCAATACCAATGTCTACGGAGTGTAAAAAGTTTTCTTTACTTTCTTCTCCGTGACCTAAATCTCCCTAATCCTCGACGGAACTAAAGCTGAGGCCCTCTTCATGAATATAATAATACCTCTGCCTGCCTCTGACCATTACCTGCCCTGTACTTACTGAAGCAACGTCTGAAGTAAACCACGTAAGGTATGCGGCCTTATTTATAAAATTGTTGAATGCGATTTAGACAATGGTGCTGGGATATTTGGCGGGTTACTGTCCGTGTTGTGATACAGCCGTCCGTGAGTTGACCAAACAAGCGTCGTATTGTAACATTCCATAATATTGGCCCCCTACCAAGATACCTGCTGCATGCAAACCGGAATACATAGATTTATTTAACCAGCTGTATACCGAATACTTCAAGTAAACCAAACCTAGAGCAATTTTCATTGAGGGGAGCTTTTAACATGTTTTCAGCAGATAAAAACAGTTGTTCATTCTGGTTGTAGGCTATCCTTAATTCTTTAGTCACACATAAGTGTTCCTTATTGTCGGGTTCATGAAGTTTATGTTTTCTCGGAACCATTTACGTAATATCGCGTTATGTATTGGCATTATGTGATTCCATTTACGAAATATTTTCCCGCAAAATCCCTCGCCTGTTCACGACAGACGGTATACATTACGCTATCCTAATTTCCTACGTCGTCGATTTCAAGAAAGTGAGATAGTTATAGATACCATTTACATTCAACGTATGAGTCATGACCCTAGAATAATCTTAGGAAAACATCTTATTTTATTTTTCTACATTCTAGAAATCATTATCGAACGTTAACATTACTTTCCTTCACAGTACGCTATCTAAAACAAGAGCCTCAAAAAAAACAACGATAATTTCCAATCGCGCGACACGTCGCGGTAGCGGGTGTGAGCGATGCGCGCGCGCATAAATAGGCGTGTCAAGAGGTGCACGCGCGAGTGGCACTGCAAGCGGATCTGCGCTTGCCGTTGGTTGCTCTGCTGCTGTTCCTGCCGCTGCGCCTGCACCAAGACCACCTGTCCACCTCGTGACCACCCCGTGACCACCCCGTGACCACCTCGTGACCACCTCGTGCCGCTCGCTGTGGACATGGCGCTCGCTCAGGAACACTTGTGCCTCGGCATACTGCTCGCCATCCTGGCCGTGGCTCACCAGGTATCACTTCATGTGGCTCATCAGTGAAGTATTCAGAGGAATTCCAATCACTTCGCAACATACACTTCACGGAATTTTTATGGAGTTTGACCGTAGTGTGAAATTGTATCATATTCCAGACCAGCTAAAGAGAACCGTACATACTACGATGACAGATAGAGAATTACGGCGGTGTTCATCTCGGCACCTTCAATTGTAGATGATTGAGATTTAAGTTATCGTAGAGTGTATTAATTTGTATTTTTCTTTGGCGATCTTAGCTGTTGATTCGGAAGACGAATCTTTATAATCATCAGGATAGGGTATAACAAGGTTAAATAGAATGTACCAGGAGTTCAGAAACTATTGGAGTTGGACATGGTTGGGTCGTGACTTACTACAGTCGTGATCAATAGCTATTTTAATGTATACTTTTTTGTTTCAGGCGACAACTGGGTGTAAGAACTGTATTGTAAGTTTCTTTCAACTCACGTTACTTACTTGATCACTATTCATTTGTAATAAGGTCGTTTATTCTCTAGAGGAAAAAAGCAATAAGCAGCTGAGGATAGAGTTCAATGGATGTGGATGGGAGAGACCTTTGCCCAGCAGTGAGACGAAATGGGTTAACAAGAAGTATCTCTCAGCGGACATAAGCAGCTGCGGCCAGAATATTCTTAGGCTGAAATTGTAAACTAACGGTGTCAAATTTATAAGATTTTAGCCAGTTTACAATAGTTTTTACCCGGCTACGGCGGAGGATTATGATTTTGACCGGTATGTATGTATGTATGTACGTATGTGCATCTGTGCCCACCTAACTTCCAAACTACTCGTCGTAATTTGACAAATGAGGTATCGTTAGAAGCGGCTTAATGGCGCGCTGGTTATAGGCTATGTGACGTCACATAAAATTGCATATGGCGCCCTCTAGAGGACATAATGTCATGAACTAAAAAAAAACATTTTTTAATGAAACCGTGTGGGGTATCAAATGAAAGAGCTTGATGAGCACATTTCAAAAATATATGTATTGTTACCTATAACTCCAAAATAATTAAATAAAAAGTAAGTTTAAAAACTAAAACCCGATTACTGAAAAATCGCGCTCTAAAAAGTATGAAACAAGAAAATATTCTCATCTAGAGGATAGCCGTGGTCCGTTTAGGCCCTTTAGGTCAAAGTGGCATATGACCACGGACCACGGCTATCCTCTAGATGAGAATATTTTCTTGTTTCATACTTTTTAGAGCGCGATTTTTCAGTAGTCGGGTTTTATGAAAAGTATATCTAGGAACAATGGTGATTTGGAATGCCAGTATATGTCCATCATGACTTGCTATGGGGGTAAGTTTTCTTAGGATGAAAGAGACGGATTTACTACTCCACCAAGCCAACTAGGAACCTGTCAAATGTGACGTCATCCGCACAAAAAGGCGGCGGGTATGCGGGCGGGGAAGTCGCATTCCATCTGAGTTCCTAGTTGGCTTGGTGGAGTAGGTAGTACCTAAGTGTACGTTCGTAAAGTCACTTGAGGTTGCCACTGATGCACCCCCCGGCGCAGATGCTGGGCAAGGAGGAGAAGGCGATGTTCCGCTTGCACTCGGAGGCGTGCCTGGCGCAGTCGGGCGCGGAGCCGCGGCAGGTGGAGCTGCTGCTGCGCGGCGGCGCGGGGGGGGAGCTGCGCGACGCGCCGCCGCTGCGCCGCCACGTGTACTGCGTGCTGCTGCGCTGCAAGCTCGTCGGCAAGGACGGCAAGCTGCACAAGGCCGCCGTGCTCGGCAAACTGGCCGCAAGACCCGACGCCGCCAACGCCACCAAGGTTTGTACTCCTGCCGTGTGCTGACGGCTTGTCGTTTGAGAATGGACCGCTCGAATCACCGAGTTTTTGCGGATTCGATTCCCGCAGGGGCTTTCGAAAACAACCTTTTTGTAGCTCGCCCTGGTCTGGATGTCACTGGGAACGTTCCAAGTCTATTTAAGTTAACCATGTTAGCACTCGGTTCAAGTGTTGCTTGTCTGGGGTCGCTTACTATGCTCGCTTGGCTGGACTGGCCTGTCTTCTGTCATTTCATTTCTGTCAGTGTCACTACAACGCCCGCGCCAATGAAGCGCCACCCTGTGACCTTTTTTTTGCCCCTTTAGGGGACAGACTATAACAGACTCATGTCATGCTTAATGCTCTTAGGTGCTGGAGAGCTGCGCCGAGCAGACCGGCGACACGCCCGAGGACCTGGCGTGGAACCTGTTCCGCTGCGGCTACGACAAGAAGGCGCAGCTGTTCGCGTACATGCCCACCGCGGGGGCGGGCGCGGGGGATGGCGCGGGCGCGGGCGGGGGCGGGGGCGCGGGGGCGGGCGGCGACGGCGACAACGACTCCTAGTCGTCGAGCCCTGGGTAGTGTCGTGTCTAGTTCCATTCCTATTCCACAGATGGCGGCACCAATATTTCGGTCTTGCCAAAATTGATTTTTGTTCAGATTAGAATCATGTTTTTCTGTAAAATGCACACTTGTAAGAATATTTTAATTTTGTAAAGTTTCCCCATAGTAAACATTATTACAAATACATGTTGGTTTTTTTTATAGACTACAAAAGGAAGATTTTTCTCCGGTTAGGTACTCTTTTTGTCAGACGGCGCCACGGGACACGTAAAACGTAAAATGTACGCCCCCTTTTGCCCCCCTTGAATCTTTACCTTTGTCACGTCATCCAGTCTAAACAAACGACATCTAGTGAGTGAAGTTATTTTGCCAGTTTGTAATCGCCTGATAAACTGATAATCAGTTACCGTAGCCTACAGATGCTTGCAACACGAAAGACATTGCTCGCATGTTGCCGATCTGAACGGGAGTGGGACAGAGGGAGGGGAATGGAGTTAGGGCGAGGTTGGAATTCCGGCTGAGTTGTGTGGTTTAAATACGGGATGTCGGATGCACTTGTGTGGCGGTGTGTTCGGTCCAATGATTCGTCACTGATGATGCATGGCATTACCCGCGGGTGAAGTCACCAGGCGCCGCTGTGGTTCAACTTCCGCGTTAATAGCGCACGGGAAAACCGATCTAGCTTACCTATAGTCTATGGCTATCATACCTACGGCTCTACCAAAGAATTCGGTCTCTATCAGTGCAACCATTGTTGTGTATTTGCAACAAACACGGCAATAAGTAGGACGCAGCACCCCCCTGTCGGTTCGTGGCTAAAAGGTTATGGGGCGCTGCGCGTCACTCTAAGGTTGATGCAATGAGGTTGATGCGATGCAATGTATGAAAACCAACCGCTTTTAACTGCCTATAATAATAATAACCATTTATTTCAGGCAACGATGGCCCATATTATAAATACCTTTATGACTAACATACATATTATATTAAAAATAACTTATAAATACCGAGGATACCGAGGATGTTCTAGTTCCATGATAAATTCAGGGTGCACTAAATTTATCATAGTACCGCACCAAAGCCATATTTTTTCATTGTTTTTCGTAGTCTGCAAGCAGTAGGGATATCGGTCACACGATGTAAAAGAAAATGGCAAAGCCCAAATAAAACTCGTACAAATCAATGAAGCTACCTACTTCGTACAAATCAACTATCATTACACCTTCTATTTATTAACAAATATGCTCAGTTTAATTAGCATAATGTACCGCGAGGGAGTAGGTAGGTACAGTTGGTAAGTGTTCAGCACCGAAGTGTAAATGATATTCGAAACAGCTTTATGATCTCATTGCGGGCTGTGGGCTGTGGGCGGTGACCCACAACAGAACACAACACAGCCGAGAGCACCGCACAGCCTCCGCTGGCAGTGCGCGAGCGTGCCTTTGCCAGCCCTGTGCTTTCCAACCGGACATATTTCATTTCCACATTAAAATTCGCGCGCCAAATTATTTTATCGAATTGGAAATTGGAATTTTTTTTAAGTACCTTGATGGTACTCTATCCATACTTCGGAAGATATTTTGAATCGCACGCCATTGTTTTTCAGCTTCTAATTTTGAGGAAAGAAGTCGTAGATAGATTTTATATTTTACATAAGTTAGTTAATATGACTGTGATTCCGTGAGTGCAGTGTTTTCTAATACCTAATTGTTGTGTGTTGTAATGGAAACGATTGGATAGTTGGAAGCTGATGTGTGGACTCCGGGAGGGAGCCCCAGAGGAGGATTTGTTACGTGAGTTAACATGAAACATTTTAACTTAGATATTGTGTCTTTTATACTCCCTTGCTGTCCTGAGATAGCTTTGAAAGCTTGAAAGCATACTGAAATTATTACAGACGTAAAATACAGGCGTAGGTAACATAGGGATGGCTCAGTATGAGGACCTCGGAAACTATAAGCGAGAAAAATATAATAATTATTCTAAGGAACCATGTCGTCGTTTGTCGCGATAAGAAAAACTGCATTCATACAATTTTTCATATTTCTACAGATGTTCGTATACTAGATTTACATTTTTACAACGTAGGCAGGTCTATTATAGTTGATGTAAGTATTGTATGGTTAAGTTATTAGACATTAATACATACTTATATTTTATTAAAGATTTCACACGCTCGACTCAACGATACGACTAACTTGTCGTTTCGATCCTAACCTGTATACCAGTTCATTTAGATTGTATCAGCGCATAGCCGCGACGGTAGATAGATAGGAAAATGCATATTATGCAAATGCATAATTTTATATCTGGCCAGGTTTCTGCCCACGATCAAGTACTAAGTAGGTAAGTACCTTGTTTATTTATGGCATAATATGTAAGCAGTATATTTTATATTTACATAGGATTATAGTTACCACGTACCTACATACTTTTAAGATATTTACTTAAATTATAGCTATAATAACTCCGGGACGAAATAAATCAAAGCTCTACATAGGCTCTTTATTCTTGTTTCTCTTATAAATAAGTACCTAACACGGACTCCAGTAAACATGGCAGTAGAAATCAGATACACACGTGTGTATCTGATTCAAAGGCAATCACTAGTTTACAATTACATTCTCTACATAGGTACTTAAATATGCAGATCGCAATTGTAACAGAAATCCTTGAGGCAGTTGAGGTGCGATAATCGTGAACGCACCGCAATGAGAAATCATACTCGACGCATTTGCATAAACACGTCTCTAGGTAGAGCGCGGCGAACGAGTCGAGGTAGGCTCGCGGGCGCATTCCTCGTGCGTTGTTTACATTTCACTTGCGAAGGTAGAGACCGCATTGTGCTAGAAGCCTAAAACCACTCCCAGACCGCCTGTGAAGGTTGTAAATGGTGACTAGAGGAATTAAATCCGTGGGAAATATACCCATTTGTAACTCTACCATGACATTAAACGTTCGCTAGGAGTCGCTAGTTTAATAACGTAATATTATTTGAATGGCCAGGTAGTGGCAATAAAAATTAAATAAATATATTATGTAAATTCTAGTGACTAGCGAGTGCACTTGTAAGACACTATGGTGGTAAAGCTGAGACCTACTGGCCACGGCGGCGAGCCTTTAAGTACTTACCTGGTCCTAATTTTGACGAAAAGTGTTCAAAATCTATTAATTTATTTGGAAGCCTGATCATCCCATCACGGATTATGTAAATAATACCAGAGTAATACTAGGGATCTGTTACTGATTGTGCGAATTTCCCTTCATGAATAGCTTAGTGGGTATGCGTGGGCGCAGCGTGCAGGGCCGCGGCGGCGCGTCGTGTTGGCAATAAACCTCCCGCTTATTACTATAAGCCTTATACGGAACCATTTCGCAGTGTATCCGGTCAGGTATCTTAATCGAACCCTTATCTTTTACATCTTGACATAATAATTCCAAAGGGCTCGGCTTCTTGTGGGTTTACTTTTATGATTTACGGGTGTACTCACACTGGGTACCTATTTCATTGCATTGTGTAATGATTAAATTTAATATAGTGATATGATAAATAATTAATGGGAGTACCTTAATTCCAATGGATTAGTTAATTTAAGTTAGTCTGTCTTTGAATGGTAGCGTATAGCTGAATAATTTCATGAAGAGATTAGGTTTTGTCATAACTCACGCATTACTAATGGCTAACACCTGCTCTACGCACCCTGATTTGATGACTGATATAGAGAGACGTTACGCGTACGGGGCTGTAGGAAAATGCAGTCATATGCCAGTGCATCTTTTCATTCTTATTTGAAATTACTATACCTAATTAAGTATAATTGTAATTGGTTCTGTAGCGGGTGATAATTAGATTAGTTCAATCTTCTACGAAAATAGACAATCCCTATTCTCGTCTCATTTGTGATGCAAATCAGGCCACGTGCAAAAACATGAGCAACTAATAAAACAAAGCGCACTGTGCAATACACTGAACACCTCCGTGGGTGATGGGGTATTAACCTGCCGTTTTTATGAGTAATTATCAGATGCTTAATACCTACTTGGTATTGAATTATAAGACACCCTCATATAGATAGTGGGCGGGTGCCTGCACGGGTTGATGATGAATGCAATCATGAATCCAATAGGTATTGACATAATATTGGTAGATACTTGACTGGTGGGACTCGAGTAAGCAAACCGGATTAACTTGGTGTACGATTATTTCAAGTCAATCCGAGTTAGACTATAATAACCAACTTGAGTTGTGTTCGCGAGGTGCGCGGCGGTCGGGCGCCGAGGGCAACGGGTAGAAAATTAGATTTTTGAAAATTTTCTTAGTTGTATTTGTGAACTACACCTTGTAAGTGTGAAAGTTTACACCCATTCAATTAAAATCTATTCGCAAGCCGCAATCTTAAGATTGTTCCTTCCCACCACCCTGCTAACTCGGTTCACGCATTTTCAACTCGGATTAACTCGCTTTGGCGAAAACCCGAGTTGGCCCATAGTTATCCACCTACTTACTGGTTTTAGATCAAATATTAAATCTGAAATATTATGAGGAAAAATTAAGCACTAATATGATGTTCATCACGCGTATAATCGCAGTTTTTCTCGTTTACCTCATAAGGCGGTTAGCGTGAAGGAGTGAGTTATGGATTGCGCGCCAATATGGACGTAGATATAACTAATTAAAATAAGCATTGGTATTGACACTTGACTACATCATGCTTGTTATTAATGTCCCTTAGGTTTAGTGTAGGCAGACGTTATGATGCGAGCACTCTACCATAGCACATGCTATTTCGACGAAAATTTGTATACACATGAAAATATAATGTTAGTATATTAGTTATTTACTAGATCTAGGTATAATACTATCTAAGATAAAGGTTTATAGATAATAGGTATTCAGGTATCTGTCGTTCTTGATGAAAATTCTAAAGAAAATTGTTTAATTTCTGAGTGTGTGTTATAGAGCCACGAATAAGTTGTTAAACCATTAACAGATACTTGAATATAAAGTGTGGGTACGTGGTACACGCCAACGTGTCGACACCAGCTCATTACTCCGCATTAACACATTATATTGCATTAGATTATCGGCCAATCAATCTGTCGTGTTTTTGTCCGCTATTATTTATTCGAGACCATACCTGCTGCCGTGAGTCATGGTATGTTGTGGGTGCCTCCCACGTGGCCGCAATAATTATTACATTAAACCTAATAAAAACGCGCGTATTCGTCCATAATGTAATGCTAGACATCGCATTATGGCTGGATATAGCGACCGATTTGAACAACGCCGCGGGCGCACAAATTGATTTTGTGTAGCGTTTTAAGTTTATGTTTTGAGTGATATATGATTGAGTGCAATTGTAATTTATGTGCGTAATGTAAGTATTGAACACAATTGGGCTGCTATTAATTTATTTAATAGCTACTATCATAGACAATAATTGCATAGTGAGATACTAAGTATCATATATAAGGTAAAGACCGATTGGGTATATTATGTTTAATAATAAAATAATTAGTAAATAATTTGTTCAACACTACATTTAGGACGTTTTCAATTCATTGTGTTTAATTTGTATTCTGCACTTTAAGTTTTTACATTGCAAATTGAGAATGGAGTGAAACGAGTTAATCCAATAAATATGGTCATATATTTGCTACCTGTCATTATTGTGCGGGTCAGTGCAGTGTTGTTTCCACCGTCTGCGCGGGCGCACTAATGAGTAACCGATACCGAGGATGGCGCGCGTCACACTCACCCGTCGTAAACCATAACCGGTGGACAATGCTATGCGCACGAAATGCAATATCCAGGGCTGGCCCGCCCTGCACCCGCGCCGCGTGCAGTCAAATGACGAAAACAGGAATATGGGTTTTTATTTCTTGTACTCCTTGATAACTTGGCAAGTGAGTTGATAACAGTAGCTCTACTATAAGTTTTCATTCGCTAGACTTGTAGACGCTAGTGACTAGCTAACGTAAAATTCATTATAGAGCATGGTAGAGCTTCAGAGTGACTGGATAGGTATGCATAGATAAGATCAATCGAACGGTAGAGCCTGAAACGCCGACCTGAGGTGTACCAAAATCTTCTCTTTAATAATAACTTTGATATTTTAGGTGTATTGTATGTTTCTAATAAAGCGACTCCATCATGGTTCACTAATGTATATGTAGTGTATAGTAAACTTTCGGCTCACAATAATACCTTCATATGATACGCGACTGTGTTGCATTTTCTTCAAACATAACATTAAATTAATTAACAGTATGAAAACATTAACGTACACCGTGTGTGGGAAACGGCGTGTGTCGTCCGTTCAATTTGTAAAATAAACACCTACACATGTGAGAAAACATCATCAAGTATTATTATATCGATCGGCTCCTGCGCAATGGCTAAGCGAGCTCTGTCCAGCCGCTTGTCTCGACCCTAGCCGCCGGAGTATAAGGAAATATCGTCGAGGCCGCGGCCCGTTCAGGCACCAACTAAAATGTATTTATATTTATTGGTTCCTGGTTTCGGTCAGAACCACAAATATGGCCTATATGGCCACTCGCCGATGCGGCCTATATGGCGTTCTCATCGATGTCAGCCAATGGCGAGTTGTTTCAATAAATTATTGCGTATAAGACAATATCAGAATGTCTTTATGAAATCTGGGAATGGGCTTACAATCTTATTGGGTTTTAACAGGTTTTATGTTGGGTTTGTTTGGTGTTAAATGTCAGTGGACTTAGTGGGTTTTGAGCATATGTATTTTGAATTATCTTCTTAGTTTGCGTTTCGATTGGTTTAGATAGAGCTTATTGATGCTGAGCTGTTTACCAATATTTATTTCGTGAATCTTACGAGTCACTTTTAAAATATTATATGTTGAACTGTTTTTACCCGTTCAGGGACTGTAGTACCTACCTGGTATGTATGTATATGTGTACACGATGCTATCAAACATCGCTGGATGGGTACATTATTGCTGTTATAACTGCGTATAAGGTGAATTTGAGGCGGTGCGCGTGGGATCCGCTTTTGGGTCTGCGCCTGCGCGTGCGTGCCATCTCGACGTGGCCCATGTCATGATGGACAGACTGCCTACATACAGTTCCTACACGCGGCTACTTTGTGCGGATCACTTGAGATGATTATGATGTGACAGCTTAAATATAACAAAACGATTTTGACTAAGTAGGTACCATAGTAGATACAAGCGTTAGTTAATTTTACTGATAGTTATCACATATACTCTTACCGTAAAATTTATAGAAACTGTTATCCGGTTTACAATGGTAATACAGAGCATTTCGAAGATCAAAAGTGATTTGTGTCCATCGGAACTTTCTATAAAATTGGGGCTAGTTTTCCCAAGTGTGCCTGCGTCACTAAGCTTTACCTACCTTTTTAATCCGAACAGAATATTTAAGGCGTTCCGCCTTGTCATGCGAGGAGAGGTTCCTAACCCAGTAGTGGGTTGTCGATGATTGACTAATGAATGCAAATTACGAGCTGAGTACGGTTTCATTTCGATGAATATTGAGCCGCACACAAAACGGAGCGAAGTATCATCTTGCATGTTTTGTTTGTTGCTTTTCCCTTTGTCTGTTTAACTTGTTATTATACCTACTGGTTCTGTCCTGTCCTGTCCATCAAATAGTTAGTACTTAATACCATTTTGATGCTTTACCTAGTACATATACTTACCTACAGGTTGATAACAATATCTCTAGCTCTAAGTATTGCAAAAAACACCCAACGAATTAAATTGTTCAAAACGAAATATTTAGAGGCGTTTACATCACTATAAGTTGGTATTTCATGAACATTAAGGTCAGTGCTGGGCCGCCCGTCCCAGAGGCCCTACTCTAAACGTCAAACAATTTTGGTTCGTAAGAAATGTCGGAATGAATGAGAAACGTAGTAGGAAATATGCGAAAGTTCGTCCGAAATTTCTTTTTCGTTTGTAAAAGAGTAGGCCCTCTGTTCGTGTACTGTCAGCCCCCAGGAACGGTCGGCCGGCACTAGCCCCGCGCAGTGCAAGCAATGCCCCTGGTGACAAGCTAATGATTCCTAGTTCGTCACAATGAGTAGGTAGGTCATACGCTGAAAATTTTCAGTGTATTAGCAGACTGACAACGTTCCAAGAAAGAGTTATTTAAAAGAGCAAATTAGAATGCTGTGGGCGGTTGACAAATTCCGTATTGTCCAACCGATGCACACGCATCCGTTGTTTGAGTATTTTTACACGAGAATCCTATTTGGATGCCTGAAGTATTTAGCGGAGTTGTCAAGGGGCGAAATGCCAAAAGTAAGAAGCACCATATAATATCGCCAGACGACGCCAACAACTGTATGGTCCCAAACTAAGCTACGCTCGTATTATGGGTACCGTACAATGGACTGGGGGCGATTCCAGTGACACCCAGACCAGGGTAAATTAAGAAAAAGCCGTTTCCGAAATTGGCCTCTGGCGGGAATCGAACCCGTAACCACCCGATGCAGTGAGCTAAGGAGCCAACGGTCAAACTTCTGCGCCAAGCGGTCGTCAAATAAGCTGCGCTCTCTTTATTAATGGCACCCGTAATTAAGAGAGCTCATCTTATGTTGGACATTTTACCAAAGACGTGCGTCTGTACCTACAATAAGTTGTGTGTTTTTTGGCCAAACCATGCATAATTTATATTTTACAAATAATATTAGTCAAATCACTGCATGATAGGAGCGTATCTTCTGTAAGTATATTACATTGCGTGGCCATACGCGTAGTCGTAGTTATATTGGGTGTCTATTGAGTGGCATTTGAACTGAGCGTCTCCATGCTTCGGAGGGCACGTAAAAAGTCGGTCCTGGTTGTTATCTAAGGCCTTCGGGCGACTTGAACAACTCTGACACCAGGTTGGCCACTAAAACATACGATAAGAAGAAGATGTTACATGGTCCGCGACGGATTGTGGCGTATCTTGCGTGTTGATGCGGCGTATTATACGTTCAGTGCGGGTTGGCTCTTATACTCGAAGCGAACACACAAAACACACTTTTCGTAGGTAGTGTACAACACTATCATTTGTAAATGGTCACTTCTTTCAACTAGACCAATTAGTATAATCCCCTATCATCGATCTGTCAAATGAAATGGACTCATGTGTCACCGCGTGCAGTGGAGCCGCGGGGACGTGGGTTCGGGGACCGGGCCGGGCTCGCGCCGGCTAATGTACCCGCTGTGGGCGGACTTTTGACACTATCGATCAATAAGAGCCATTGCTATAATTGGTAATGTACCGAATTCAATGGACTATTGTGATCTGTCATGACACGACCACTGCTTTATTGATAATAAGGCTTTTCCCGCGGTTGTACTAGCGACAAATTGATTTCAATATTTAATGTGAGTTTACAAATGATATGTAATTAATTTATTATTATTAGAAATTAAGCCGTTGACATGAGGAAAAATGACATGTCCCAAATTAAGTACAATCTGAAAACAACCGCCCAAAATCCGAATAGAAGATAAATGTATACAATCTCTATTTGACAGCGTACAGACGAATCCAATCAACAAATATACAATTTCATCAATACAGGGTTATTGGTAAAACACTAACAACCTTGCAGGACTGTATTACTGACACCTTAAACAAAAAACTTTGTTCTATGACTTTTTATAAAACAATAATATGTACATTTAACAAAAAATCTGACTCTAAAATGTATGAAACAAGAAAATATTATGCTCATCTAGAGGATAACCGTGGTAAGTGGTTACATTCCACTTTGCCCTAAAGTACCTAGACGGACTATTTTTACAACGAAAGTTGTTGTTAATGGTGTCAGTAATACAGTCCTGCAAGGTTGTTAGTGTTTTTCCAATAACCCTGTATAAGAAATGATCTCTCTCAGTTGTTGCAATTTATTAGATCAGACGGTCGTTATGAAATGACAAAAGCTTTCGTGTAAGTGAGTGTCTTGCGGGGGTGTGGAGTACTGCTCGCCCGACACGCCTATTGCATGCGGTGCGCGCGCGCAGTGAAAGGCCCACTCGTAGCGTTACGTATCTATTTACATTTTAATAGTGCAATCATAGTGTATGCGATGAATTTGCTGTAATACTACTCGGAATATGTAATATTATGTCGAATGTTTTAAATTGTTATGCAAGGCACATATAATAATATAATTTAAAACCGCCGTTTAAACTCACTAGTTTATAAATATATTTGGAAGTTCTAGATAAGATAATAACGTGTGATATTACAATCACATGTAAATAGGTAAATATTAAATTATACGACATTTTGTTTTTAGGTATTTTTTACCTAATTATAGAAAAAAACAGAATGTAGAGAAATTGATATTATTAGGTAACGTTCCATATCCCACTGTGATAATCTTTTGCAATGATTTATTATTCATAACTGTATATTAATATGTATGCGTCTAATTAAAATAATTGACGCCTAAATGCTGAGTAGGTGCCCTCCTACCTGGTGGGGAATTGGGTCGCCTGGTGTGATGTGGGCGACGACCACGACCAGCTGCGGCCGGCGACCATGCGACCATAACTGCCTAGTTGCATTAATTTTAATATTCAATGGATTTGAATACTTTATACAGAAAGCAATTGCATTTTACAGCAAGTACTTAGGACCTCAAGGATTACAAATTCTCTTATAGGAACATACCTACATGAATGTATGTTTATCTGTGTTTATGTTTTATAAAGTTTTAATTTCTATAGTTTCTGAGGTTTTTTTGTCCTGTCTTCAGTAGTGTTCTTTCCCATTTCCACTCCAGCGAAAACCAGTGAGCTAGCTAGAGTAGAGCTTATAAATAAAATGAAAACATAAAATACCAACGATAAATGGCCACAGACTATTATTTTTACGATACAAACTTTTCATGGTATTTTGACAAAATTCGCGGATTTTATACGACAAATACTTCAAATGTTGAAATGTTGCCAATTACCGCACTCTCCAGCTCAATTACAATTCTCGTGGCATTACACGTGATTGTTTTTTTTTATATATGTCTTATTGTAGCAAAAATCACATTTTTATAGGAGGTAAAAGTAAAATAGAAAAAAATACTTAAAAAATATTAGACCGGAAATTGCATACTGTATGGACACAGTCCATCATACCATCCCATACTTACAAACAAATTATAAAAGTTTAATTGCAATTTATTAGAATATGGTGAACATTTGAAGTGCTAGTTTCAAACGCGGTATAAGGGATTTCCTTTGTTGCCTGTTTATGTAAACAGAGAGGGGTATTTTAATTCTTTCAATTATTTATCATCATTTGGTCGGAAATTATCGAATCAATCTCAGAACGATCGACATAACACAACGACATAAATATTCCGCCACGCTGCTGAAAATATTTCAGTAAACCGTCCCACTGACGCACTGTCCACGTGTAACCACGATGAATCTGTAAGCGGAATAATATAAATAAATAATGGGTAGATACGTACCCAGTGTACGCAGTATTCAAGAGACGATGAAATATTCTACCTGAAGAGTGTTTTATAGGAAGCTAATGTTAAAGGTATTTCAGTGGACAATTAAAAGCATTCTGCGAATGATCGTTGAATGTTCTTGTGTCTTTCTGACGTAACCGAGTAAATACCAGACAAACATAACATGATACCCAATAAATTAGGTCGGTTTATCATTGTGCCAAGGAGCGGCGTGGTAAATGATAAACAAAAACATAGTAAACTGATCATTTAGCTGATGAAGTAATCAAAATAATTTCTATCCAATTTGTGGAAAACAAAACCAGGAAGACTTGATGGTATGTACCTAAAGCAAGACGCGAAAGATTAGATCCTCATTTGAATTTTATTGGAATCGAGGTTAGACTGAAATAACTGGCACGTGCTAATTAGGTATCCGAATTTACATTTTAAATTCAGTCCAGTGGAGAACAATGACAGATACCTATGTATATGCGGCTCAGGATAGTTTACCGATCAAGAGCTACAGTTACGGACGTTAGTGTGAGTAGCGGCGGGTCGACGGACTTAGATCATCAGTGTTTGCTTTATTTATGTCGATGTTCCTGTGAGAGAATACCATATATGGCATGGTAGTCGCGGGCAGGTAATGCATCCCCGATCAGAGAGCGATTACAACGCAACGGAAGCGGCTGAAATTAGCAGCGCGTCGCCGTCGGGCGGTCGAGTCCGGCCCGCTCCGTGCCGGCGGCGCGGACGCTGCGCTGGCGGCCGGGACGCGTCGAAACTAAATACCCAAAACCGTTTGTGATCGCGCGAGCGGCTGCCAAATATGGCACGAATCTCGGGTTTCGCGAGGCGCGCGCGCCGCGTCGCTGGCAAACCACCAGCCACTGCAAAAACGCTCACTGTTCCCGTCTAAAAACACGTAAAAAACGTTTTTATTTCTGTAGCGAGCGGCCTCTAAATTTAGGCCGTATGGAAACCGAAAGTAATACGAGCGATTTTGGTTGGGGCCGCGTTGTCTGTATTTAGATTAGAGCGGCGCGGGCGCAGCTCGCGCAATGGCTGCGCGAGTCGGGCGCGCGCGACCTCGCGCCCTCGCCGCCGCGCGCTCCATGCCATCCCGCCGCCGCGCCGCGCGCGCTGATAACGCGTGCCCCCGCGCACGGTACGCTGCACCGCATTGTGATCTTACCGTGATGCGATATGCGCATGTGACACACAGTTTATCAATGAAAAGTATCGTGATTCAAGTGTTGTATTAAAAAGGATTTGGATGTCACAAATGTTGCCCGAGGGCGGAGGTGAATAATAGTTTTATTATTTTATTTACTTTTAAGAAATATTTTTCAGTTTTTTTTGCTGGTTATACTTGCATGCCTATTTCTAATTTTAAATTGATTGCATACACAAATTTAAAACAAATCAAAAATGTATGTAGGTACCGAAGTAATTAATTTCAGTGATTTTTTTATACACCTGCTACCTTATCAGTCAGAACAAAAAGAAGAAAGCAATAGTAGGTACCGTTTTAATTTTTTTCATAAGCTTACAAAAGATAAAACACCCGCCACAGATGGGCTACCTATCCATCAAACGTACGTAGCATTCGTAGCCCTTTAATTGAAGCTAGAGTCGTTTATCTAAGTAGGGTAGCGCCGCATCGCACTTTCGTTATCTCCTGCGTTTGTCGCGCGGGTGTTTTGTATTGATTGTCGTCGCGGTTCCAGTTATCAGCAACTGCCATGTGAAATTAACGCAATGAGTACCCGGATAAGTTATATTGAAGTTGATTAAATTAATTACATATTCTTTACATAGGTTATTTTTTTAGCTGATAACTAGGTGATATGTCAAATTGATAAATAATACTTATTGGATTCCTGCAATTTGGTCTATAGGTGAACCAAACTATTAACAACGACGAACGAATATCAATTGGAAACTCAGAATTAGTCACGTAAACGTTACATGGGTGTCTGAAAAGAGTGTCAATTTCAACACTTCAGTCATACGCCTGTATACCGCCAACTGGCCCACTGAAGTTTCCTTTCTATTGTCCGCAATGTCCTTTTATAAAACGCCTGTAATTGCCGCCAGAATCTGTGTCATGTGTACACCTTTAATCAATCTGTTTGTTCTTGTACTTACCGCAAGAAAGCGTCGACCGATCTCTGCGGACGATTGCCCTTTTACGGCGAGTGTCAAATTGTCTCTCGGCGGCCAATAGCGAAATACTTGTGATTTAGCGTTAGTCACATACCGTTGTACAAATAGTCTTATACAGCACATCGAGGCGCTTTCTGTTATCACTTGTCCGGTTACGGCGGTGGCGAGGTGATGCTGTGTTTGGAATTCATTTGTTGTTTGTTTTATGACTATTTTCATGATTTCCAATGTATTTACTCATTGGGTTGGTTGCTATAATTGGAGTCTTCAGTTAATTATCATATTCCCTATTGGATATGCTGTCACTATAACAAGGTTTTCTTATTTGGATGATACGTACTTCTAGCATTTTGAATTGTTGCTTCGATAGAACCCTCAACTGGCCTCATGTTAACGAGGAGAAATTCTTCGCGTTAAATGCATTTTCTTTTAAAATAAATTAAGTAGGTACCTAACTACTTAATGTAAAGACCATGTAGGTATAGGTAAAAACATGACTAATCTTACGTATCGAAGTTTTGTATTTTTTATGATATATCTAAAACTTTTAAACACGTGTCATATAGAATTAAATATTAACTACCAATTAGACCCATAAGTGTCACATAAAAGCTAATGAATAGGTGTGCTTTGGAATACAAAATAATTTGGAAGTATGATACCTCTATGGCTTCTATGAAAATTACTTAAAATCGATTATTTTCTTGCAAAAAGTTCTAAAGTGACAAATTCTTAATAAAATATATAATAAACAAGCTTGGATAAGGTGTAACTAGGTACACACAATTAAATCTTGACATGAAAGTTACCAAGTTACTGAATTATGTAAAACAATACTCCCATAACGGGCTCGTTGGTTATGTTTGGTCAATCGTTACTTTACCAAAACGACGCTAAATACCTCCGCAGCCATCTCCTACGCGCCTCGTGTTATGATACTTATGATTCATCTCCACAACACAACTCCGTGCTCCATAACACCGTATATTCCTAATACGGACTCTATTAGCATTCCCTTTATGCCGATATCGAATTAATACTTCAGCTCCGTGGGCTCGTCTCGCGTTTTGGAAAGAAAAGATAATAAAAACCTAATTTGTTGTTTATAATACGCTGTTGGAATGGAATCAGGCTCAATTCTTGTATTTGGTGATATAAGTGTCGATTCAAACGACTACTAATATTTTGTAAACAAAAGAGACACTTTTTACAATTTTTTTTTTACATTAAATACTAAGATGGTTTTGTTTTTCAATAAAGTACCTACTCATTTATTACGTAAGTAAGTAGGCACAATACCTACTGTAGATAATAACTATTTATCCTATATAAGAAACACAAAATAAAATATAAAAAAAACAACAAATACAACATTGTTAACATATTTAATGGATGACCCCTAATCGAAACATTAAAATACTTAATAAGGTAAGTAATATTTTTTATTTCAATAACACTTAAAGGCGATCGATATAATAGCAAGAGAAATCTTCTATCGTTTTTAAGATAAGTAAGATCTTGTTCTCATAAACTACTTTATCTTAAATATCTTAAGTTACTCACCTATGAAGAATTGTAGCCACGGTACACCTACCAAATCATCTCGAAATAGTACTACGAATGGTTTCAAGGAAAAGTCATCGTATTAGGTCGTTCCACCACAGTTCCTCATCCCCAGAAGCCCGTCACCCATTAGCCCAGTTGCTGACGCGGCTCTGGGCGGGCGGCGCGGCGCGGGGTGGGCGGCGCGGCGCGGGCGCTCGCTGGCGGGCGGCCAAGTGCCAATGAAACGACACGTAACACTGACGTACTTACTACGGATGCGAGTATTGCATTTTGCGAGTAAACACGCCTGCGGTACTTATATTGCGGGAACATGTATTCTTTCTATTAGGGGTGAAGAACTCCTGAAAATATCTGATACAACCCGAGTTGGGGACCGGTTAGTTCACTTAGGAACATCGTGAGGGTATCTAGCCGAAAGGGTGGAAGGTCAAGCAACTAAGCAACAAGTGATTGTGAAGTGTAGCTATCGAATCTTGTGCCTGCCTTACACATCTTTTCTATTAGTTTACAAACATCTAAAATGTAAACTTAGTTTAAAAAAGTCAATCGTCGCCGCGCATTATTGAAAGACAAAGATATTGAAAATTAAGAAAAATCTAAATTTATGACTCTGACCAATAAAAACCCATAGGCAAGCAGAATAAGAATAGGTTAACAAATTTAATTAAGGTAATATTATTTCCGAGACCACCTGACATTCATTTACAAAGTAATGGCTAGATAATTTTATTATCTTGTATTCTCAATCGATTACGGTGAACACCTAATCATCATGGCGGCAGTTGGATTGGAATTCGATGGCAAAATATAGTAGGTATATTTAGTCGAGATTGAGCTTAAATCGGTCGGCGATGGTCGGTGAATCACGCTTGCCAGTTATAAGATATGTATTTATGAGTTGTTCCACTCCTGGTGATGTTGCACGAGAGTATATTGTAGGTCTGTACGATTACTCTAAGGCCGTGGCTGCACCGGTAAGGCGATTGCGACGCGACGGCCGCGGCGATTTCTATACAAATTTTCGCTTACCACTATACTATGATGCGGCCACCGCCACGTGTTTATAGGGGTTGGATCGCTGTCGCAGGGGTGTAGCATCGCGATCGCCTTACCAGTGCGGCCCCTAAAAATAAATACTGTACCGTAACAATAAGTACTTTGATGTCTTGGAGAGTATGTATTGCGAAAACCTTAACTTTTCCCATTATCTGGGGTCGGCGCAGTATGTCTTATTCTTCCATTCGTCGCGCTTTGCTGTCATACTTACATCCACTCAAACTTATTTTTAAAATGATGATTGGCAAAATTATACCTAACTTAATCGTTGATTCTCGTGTCGCCTCTTGGTTGTAGGTATCCGTACCGCTTTTGTTTACACACCATCACTGCCACCACTGCCTACACATAGTTACTGCTTACGTACGTTCCTATCACGCCACACTGCAGAATCCACAACAACAAACAGACACATCTACTTACCTAAACCACAGTCTAATGCCTAAACGATGTATTAGAATCAGCAGCCATCCTCTATTTGTGTTACACGTGAAAAATCTGTTACTTTTTCATGTGAAAGCAAATACACGGAGTTAGGTAGGACGTGGGAGGTATTGACGGAGGACATTCAGTATTGTACAAATATGTAAAAAAACTATTACCAATTCTAATTATCCAATAAAATACGAATAAATGAAATAAGAAAGAAAAAAAAAGTTTGAGGGGAAAATGACTCGCGTAAATTCTTAGACATCGCAGCTCACGACGCTTGATATCGTGAAATGTTTTTGCTAACTTTTCTCCAATGGTTTTCTCTGTCATTTATTAGAGATTTTTATACTGTCAGGCTCAGCAGCACATACGTATACCATATACCTATTGTTTTTTGTCAATATAATACTAGGAAACTAAAAAATATAATGACTTGAATTGTATAATATTCACAAGAACTAAGATCTTTTGGGGAACAGCCGAATGCGATGTGACTAATTACGCGTGGATACCAAATATAGCGACCGTTTGATCGGACCGCAGTGCGCCGGCGCCGGCTACCAACTCACGGCTATATTTACACAATGATCTAGTTCACAAATATCGACCTATTTCATAATTAGCTAAATTAACTCTTTCACGGTAACTGAGACAATCTATACATCATATAGGCACAGACTGGACACATCAACATGTAATATCAGTAGTAGTAGAGTTGAATTGAATGTAGAGACACGTAGAGTGAATATGAACATTTAACTTATGTACAAGTTATTAGTTTTGGAGTCTATACCTATTGGTTTTGTGGTTTCCTGTGGTGTTTTGATAATTTCCATTAGCGGAATGTTTATTTAAATTAAATATGGATATTTTCAGATCAACCAACAGAATAAATTGGAACTTAGGTATTATACAAATGTTAGAGTAGGTAGATACCTAAATATGGCATAACTAACAACATAATTGCGTGTTAGAAAAATCTGAACAAAGTCGAAATACGAGTGTTCTTAAATAACATTATTTAGGACAAAAACATTGCCAATTGATTTTGAAAACCTATTTATAAACGTGAGCAAAACCAAAAACTAAATTGTCATCCAAAACCGATAAATTATAATAAGGCAACTGCTAATACAGCGTCTCAGTCCATATCGCTGCCTTACAAGCGAAGGGTTTTGGATTGCCTTACACACTCCGGCCAATTCGTATGACTCACGGGGATTTGTTTTGACTGTAGTCGTATGTAATGTAATGTAGAGCAGCTCTACATCGTGGTACGGATCGCAACACTGCGGGATTGCCGATCGTAAACGTGAATATTTATAGAACTTTTTCAATTCGGTGTTTTCAAGTTTTTCGCGCGATTCCTTCCGTCTGCTGGCAACTCGCCACGGCGGTTGATTCACGTTGTTGTGGTGGGAAGAAGATTCCTTATTGTGCTGTTGAATATTATGCTTTAATTAAGTTTCTCTTATTAAGTAAATTCGAGAAGGACTAGCAGAGAGTCGCTAGGGCCAGAGATCGGTGGAGGAGGATGAGAGAGACTTTTGCCCAGCAGTGGGACGAAATAGGTTAATAAAAAAATAAAAAGTTTCTCTTGGCCGACTGTCGATATTAGATTACTAGTTAAAAATAAGCACAATATAGAAGATAATGAAGAATAGGTAGATATATGTTTATACGATTCCGCATATACCTACGTTGGTTCTTTTAATTCTTAAATATTTTAATTAAAACTTTAGGTTGAGCTACCCTTGAGGAAAACCAATCCAGATATTAATTAAAAGTAGAACAATCAACAATAGGTAGGTAGATAGGCAGGTAGTTTAGGTTTCTATTGTACCTTTACCTCCACCATTACAGTTACTTCGTTGTTGGTTTAATACTCGTTACAGCTCTGCATCTGAATCCCATATGTTATTTTGAAAAATGTAAATCTGGAATTGTGCCCGGTAATGACAACAAGCTTATCCTTACAGCCGTAACAATTGTTATGGTTACCTAGTAGCTATAGTCCGCGACAGGCTCGGAAGGCACTCGGGTTATGAGCTTCTTCCTGAATAAAATCCGAATCAAAATTAGCAGGACCCGCAACGCAACAAAATAATGTAATTTAATAATTTTGTGGGCGATTTTAATTGTTTATCGGGTCCTGCTACTTTTGATTCGGATTTTATTCAGGAAAAAGCTCATAACCCGAGTACCTTCCGAACCTGAGGGCCTACTCTTTTACAAACGGAAACGAAATTTCGGACGTAATACGCGTATTTCCTACTACGTTTCTCATTGATTCCTACATTTCTTACGAACGAAAATTGTTTGACGTTTAGATTCGACGACGACGAAGACGTCAAAAAATTTTCATTCGTAAGAAATGTCGGAATCAATGAGAACCGTAGTAGTAAATACGCAAATTTCGTCCGAAATTTCGTTTTCGTTTGAAACAGAGTAGGCCCTCTGTCGCGGACTATACCTACTTTTATTCCGATTAAACGGAAACTCTTATTTTGATGAGGCGTCTTTATTATTATGGTGATGACAGGAGATACGCTTAGTCAAATAAGTACTTACACAGTGATACAATGATACCTATTCGGCAATAAGTCGCCAAGGTGTCAGTTGTGCTCAAGACAGACAATAGCTGGCATAGCCGTAGGTATACAGGAAATAGATAAGTAGGTACTAGCAGTCTTGTAATTGATAGAGTTCGATCAATGTAGACATGGGTGCCAAGTAGCGAAAGTGTAAACATTGCGTCTCGTAGAGGTGTGCTACATATAGAGACATCTTCTTACAGTATATCCATGGTGGGCAATCAGGCTTATTATCCGGTGTGACCAGTGTTTTCTGAAAACCCAACTAGGTAGTACCTATTTGTGGGTACGTACCTAACACATTGTAACAAACAGTTTCCTACCTATCGTAAACAGGAAACTTGGCATAAAAAACCCTTACGAACCTATCGTATTGAGAAATATAATAATGAAAGCGTTTTAGCATAGGTATAACGTGGCTAACGAATGTAAATACATAAGTTATCTACAAGGAAAAGCTTTTCCAAAATAGGAATGGGAATTTCAAACAACTAAACCCAGACTCTAGGTAGGAAGTTCCCCGTGATTTATAATGACCACCGACCGTCACTGTATTTGTATTAGAGTCCATTAAATTTGTCAATCGTCGAATGATCATTCTAAGAATTTTAATTATTATCTCGCCGATTCCCGCCCACCACGACTTGTGTGTGTGTCGTGACGACAAATACCGCGTGTGACTGCTACCGTGCTCGGTATTTCACTTGACGATTTATTGATGGACAAGGGTATTGAATATTGAATTGGTGCTTCCGGATGCCTCGCATGCCTCGTCCGAGCCCTAATGTTGTGATATTATGTCTATGCGTGCCGTTTTCAGAACTCGGGAGCTCGGGCGTGACATGTGCCTGATGTAGAGACACTTAATGGAGACTATACCTACAAAGACATTAAAAAACGGATTATTACGAATTATTAATCTAGTAGTAGTATTAGTCTGTAGGTCCCAGGTTCGATCCCCGGTGGGGCATGCACCAATGGATGAATTTTCATCTATGTGCATAATTTACAGTTCGCTGACGGTGAGGGAAAACATCGTGAGGAAACCTACCTATCCCTCGGGATTAGGTAACAGTCAGTTCCTGTATACACGGCGACAAGGTTCACCACCTGTCACGTTGGGAACTGACTATCTGGTGAAACGTGGGCTTTGAGTTCGTTAATACCTCCACAATGTGGTGGTGTATTGCCACTCAAGCCTCTGACTACCCCCGAATGGTGATAAAAGCCGTGACGTTACATTTCATTTTATTTTCATTTAATCATTGTGTATTTGATAGAAACGCAAAGAAAGAAAGGCAAGAGGTCAGTCTGGTATTTGAACTGAGCGTCTCTCTGCTTTGGAGAGCACGTAAAATGTCGGTCCCGGTTGTTGTCATCTAAACAGCAGTCGCTAAGCCATGTCAGCGGCCTTCGGGCGGCTACGTCTAATCTGTTACTAGGTAGGCCAAACATACCATAAGAAGAATATGTCTCCAGTACAAATATTTGAAGATTACAATTAATTACCTTCACCTACGAAGGCACGCAGTTTGTTGTTTAGATATTCTAGTTTCTGAACGTAATCTAATGTTACTTTAACCTAACAATGTGCTTACAAATCAATTGACAAGGGTGTATCTGAGTCAACAGTGTATCGATAAGTGTCATGTGTGAATAGGCGTCGTTTATCTACTCGAAAGTTCAATCAGAGATAGGTACTTAACGTCCAATAAGATTCTTACGAGATCACTCGACGACGTACGTAATTTAGTTGAAGATTGAGTCTTGTTGAGTTTTGACAGCTTATGAACATTATCGAATCTTTCCATAGCTACATTTCGACTCTACCCATTGATTTTGAACGTAAATGACTCTACCATAAGATAACGACGTTGTAGATAGGATTTCTCCAAAGGTAGGTAAGGCGTTTTTCGGTAGGCTGGTTAAATTATTTATTCATCAACCGGAAAACGAACACAGATGGACATAGGCACCAACTGCATCGACCGTCGTTAAATATAGCGGCACGGTGATCTGCCTCTCGAGTCTCGACAGAGCAACCCTTTCGCGTTAGTTCTATTTCACAGGCATCATTCGTTGCGTTGCGAAATTGGTGCCGTGTTTGATTTCAGCGCGCGGCGCGCGGGCGCAGCGCGCCTTTCGCGGCGGGCGGGTATTTCGGGCCGCACGCGCCGCTCGGGTTTCAGGCCTTACCGACACGACACACATTGTATTTAGAGAAATGATAATGCAGTTAGTAGATACCTACTTATTTGCTTGAAAATTCATATACGCTATTGTTTTAGCTAATTCAACCAAGTATATTTATTTAGATACTCTTCCGATGATTTATAAAAACACCGCTAAACGATGATCGGAACCGGGAATTGAAGTAAACAGAATGATCACGGCGTTTATTTACCCAAAGGCTTTTAGTTTAGGTATTCACCACACATAACTATATGGTATTATGTATGTTTATTGGTAGTAGGTAGCAGCAGCTATTATTCTGAATCATTCCTAAAAGATTTCGCTGTCATTGTGCGGTGTTCTGCGTCATAACGTCTGTAAATGGTTTAAATTGAATCTGTGGTTATTCTTGTTCCAGAAGTGATGCGTCGCGTGGCGTGCGGCGACGTGTGCCCCGCGCCGCCGCCCGCGCAGTCGCCGCATAACCCAAACAGGTAATGCTGTGTAAAAAATATTCAACCCATTTATTCCAGTAGGAACCTATAAAGTATAATCGCTATTTCATGAATTTCAGTGTTGGTTCACATTCCGTCTGAATAGGTTGACCGCAAACGGAATAATTTTACCGCGGGTTAAATACCTAATAGAGTTATTTATTAGTTATTGTCATACATAAACGTACTTAAGTAGGTAGAATATTGGTGTCCGTATTACACATATCGTGAAGCTGGCGAATGCTAAACAATATTTTCTTTTATAATTTCAGGACATCAGATAACAAGGAGTTACTCCGTCAGCAACTGCTCTCCGCGAGCAAGGAGCGGCTCGCGGACAAGGGCGAGCCGCCCAAGCAGAAGCTCGCGCGCAGCCGCCAGAAGAACCGATGGAAGCTCAAGTTCCACCACCAGGCGCTCCCGCAGGAGTACCTCGACCACTACGAGCAGAGCCTGCAGAAGGCGAGCGCTAAGCAAACACACAAGAAACCGCCAGAGAAACCTAAACCGGAACCGAACTTCGACATCAACAACTTCACCAACGAGACTTTCAAGATCTGGGCCCAAAGACTAGCCGGCATCCAGAATGAGACGGGAACGTTGACGGTGCCGCAGGTGTCTTCCGTGCTCAACATGGCCGCCAAGCCCCCGCCCAAGGCAGACGAGAAGAAAAAGAAACACCCCGCCATAGCGCCCAGCAAAATAGTCACGTACGACGACCTTCCGTACATGGGAGAGATGACGCTAAACAACTCCAAGCCGAGGAGAGGGCGGAAGCCGAAGAAGGCCGACATCTGCCATTTGATTTACGAAAATTACGGAACCGTGGTGCCCGGACAACCGCCCGCCGCGCAGGAGAGACTGAACCAGCTCGGTGCGGGCCAGTTCAGGAGCGGCGACAACCCGCCGAGCCATCCGAAAACGGACTTGCAGAATAAAATAATCTCGAGTCTATTGGAAAGGAAACTGTCTCAGGAGAATAAGAAGAGGTTAGAGTCTCTCTCCCCGCCGCGGTTCAACAGCCCGGACGAGCCGATGCCCGCGGCGCCGGTCACCATCGCCGGGCCGCTGCACAGCGACGACGAGCCCCTCAACCTGTGCATCCGGGACCTTCACGACTTAAAGATACAAATACAGAAGAAATTCGGTAACATTTACACTTCTCTCCCGGCAGTCAAGACTGAGGTCGAGGCGGAGACGTCCGAGGAGAGCCCTAAAAGCCAGCAGCGGCCGAACGCCATTTCCGTGATACAGAGGAACACGAACCTGCTGCCGCACACGGCCAGCAGCTCGCCCGAGCCGCCGCGCCGCCCGCACACCGCCTCGCCCGCGCTGTCCGAGCCCGCTCGGGGCTCCGCCGCGCCCGCCGCCGACGGCAAGTTCCCGGGCTACGTGTACTGGCCCAACGCCGGCGTCTACATGCACCCGCTGGCGCTGCAGACGCAGCTGCTCTACTACCAGAGGCTAGCCGCCAACGGGCAGCTACCTTTCGCCGGTGACGACCAGAATCGCGGCGTTTCGACGCCGAATAGCGTGAGCGAGGTCTCGGAGAATTCCTCGACGCCGGACGACAGCAAGAGCAAATTGGTGCTCAAACAGATATCAGAGCTCTTGGACCCTAAGGTGATCGAACGAGTGGAGGAAGCGAAGAAGAGCCCGGACCGGACTAAAGCGAAGAGGACGTCGCCGAATCCCGCTCGAGGACCCGTCAAAAGGAAGAGATCTGCGATATTTATACCTCCGATACCGACGAAGAGTAGTTCGACCACTCCCACCACTGAAGTCAGCATTTGCAAGTTCAAATTCACCGGCGGTTCCAAACCTTCGCTGCAAGAGAAGAAGATGCTCTCGGTCGACTCCGGCGGGAACTTCAGATACTACAGCGGAACCGGGAACAAAGGAAACAAGGGCTACGATTACCTGCAAAGAAATTCCAACGGAGAAATGAGGAACGTCGAACCGGTGGGGGAGACGTCGGCGTCTCTCCCGAAGACGGAGGGGCGAAGAAGCGCCTCCCCGAGCAAGGACGACCCCAACAAGAAGAAACGGAAGTCCAGGAAGAGTCTCCAGCGAGAGAAACTGGAGCAGACGTTCAAGGAGAAAGGGTTTCTGATCCAAACGCAGCAGTTGCAATCGGCGGAGGGCGCGACTTACTGTAAATTCAGGCAGCTGAGGAAGTTCACGAGGTACCTGTTCAGGAGTTGGAAGGACTACCTGCCGGGCGAGCTGGAGGACGGCGCCGCCGCGCCCGCCGCGCCGCCCGCCGCCGGGGAACCTTACTGAGCCAGCCCACTGTGTTCGCGTTTGATACTGAACGTTTCATAACAATCATAGTGACTATAGTGTGTTGTGGGTGTTAGGCCGCAGCGAGCGGCCGCATAATGCATTTAATATTCGTCTATAGTGAGATTTTAAAACTATTAATTTGTGTTTTCTTGATCGCCACTCCGTCCATGAACAATAGCCGCGCGCCTTCGCTTAAGTGTACATGAGTTTTGTTTTTTACGCCGGGATATGCTTGTGAGTATGAAACGATGCCTGCGACAGGAATGAATTTATCAATAAGAACATATGTTGAAATGGGTGTGTTCAAAAGAGGCGAGCGGCACGCCTGAGCAATGCTTTTATCACGTTGTCCCTTCGACAGCTGTCAAAACTCATTGTTCGGGCGCGCGGCGCGCCACATTTAGACGCAAACATTGGAATCGTATAGCGTCGTGCCATGTATATAGTTGTATGTTTAGTGTAGATGACCAGACTATTATTATAGTTATCTGGCATCCAAACGGTGTCAACTCGAAACATGTTCGATTGGTCTGGCCTAGCGAGAGATAATAATATGCTGAATTGTTCAAGTCGAGTCTGGGCTCTGGACTTAAGAGGCAGATATGGGAATATAATTTAGTGAATTCTTGACAAAACTACAGCGTTTGACCTGCGTCCGCGGTGGGGGTCACTTGTAGACTAATATCGCCACCACAGAATAGGTGCTTTAGCTCGGCTAAGACCGGCCAAGAAACAAATTAGTTGGTCGTAGACACACTGCCTGTAGCCTGATGCTCTGAGCGTGATAGTTTTATAAATCGTTGTCTGATAACTGTTGTTACATTACAAGACCGTTATCAATAATTTGTTAAATTAGTTTATTACTAACAAAACTAGTCATGTCGCACCTCTAACGTAGCTGTACGTGTTAGAACAATTGGTAAATGTAAATATATTCGCAAAGAAGAGGCATTCTAGTCATTAATGTTAAGTTTTTTACATCGTTGTTATTAACTTGTGATGTACAGATATTTTAATATGAATGTTTGTTTTTATATTGGTAATTTTAAAGAAAAAAAGTTTTGTATACAATAAACGTTTTTTATTGCAAAGAAAAAAAAACACTTCGCCATGATTAAGATACAAGAAAACCAAATGCAATCAACAGGAATGTAATACACAAATAAAACTTTTAACCAATTCAATGAGTATGATTTCACATAAGGAAGCCCTTTAGATATGCAAGTTTTGGCAACTTCTATTACCAACACACCAGAACAATAATAATATATTTCAAATAAATGGAGATGTTTCTTACATGATGACAAAGATAATATACTTATAATCTTAAATGTTACTCTTACACCTATCCCTTCAAAAAACCATCTAAAAATCTTCAACAGCCTTGACACACTATGCGCTCAGCGTAAAGGCACTGGTTCATAACAACTTTATATAAAAAAAGTATAGAAAAAGATCTATTTTCATAACAACCATTCCATAACTACACGTAGTTACAAACTTTACTTAGGAACTAGATATACTGTAGCGAGGACAGCTACGATTGGACCGAATAACCCATAGAGTTCGATGGGAATGTTTTACATAGGAATGTCTAATCGTGTAGTCTTTTTAATAACTCTATGGTCCACAATTAGGTTCTTTGTATTAGTACTACTTTGTGTTCTATCAGTTTAGGTACAAAAGGAGCAAGTATATTCAGTCATAACCTTTCGTGCGATTGGTATCTTAAAACCAGTTTACGTAGACTATTTTATGAAATGTAGTACCGTGTATAATTATTGCGGTGAGGCAAGCGTTCTCACTACACCTTACATTGGGACGATCATCGTCGAGAGGTGATCATCGTCGTTAGTTCTCACCAAATTCGTATAGATTGACAAGTTGTACAGGAATTTCTCTACACCTTTGGTTGGTTCAACTTTTCCCGAAGCCGATAGTTTCAAGTTGAATTCTCTCGCGACAATAGTGATGTTCTATGAAATGGTATCGTATTCCCAACGGAAGGTGTAGTACGATTGCGGTCGTCGCAACCGCAGCCGCGGCCGTTGATGTCTATTCCTTGAGCAGCTGGCGGGCGGCCGCGGCCACGTGCGGCGCGGAGATGCCGTACTTGTCCAGCAGCGCGGCGGGCGGCCCGGAGCGCGGCACTTCCCGCACGCACACGTGCTTCACGATGACGTCACGCTGCAGCGCCAGCGCCGACAGCACTGCTTCGCCGATACCACCTGCACATACACCGACGATATCATTGGACGGAGTTCAGCGATGTTAGCAGAAGTGCGGACGGTCCCGACTCCGCCTGGCATATGAACAACGCCCCGCAGTCTCGATACCCTCCTAGAGGAAGTAGCCACGCGGGCAGTCTGGCTACTTATCTGGGCGACGATCAACCGGACCGAATAGTTGTCGACAATTAAGTACTAATATAGAATATGACAATATACAAGCCGGAAAGTGTTTAAGTTACGTCCACTTAAAATACCTCTCCAATAAAACTACCAAAGCAGGTCAATTTGACAGGTTTTGTCGCAATTTTTCTTCTTAATTTATAGGAGAGAAGGACCAAATTAATGTCTCGTCACAACCAGCTACACTAGGCTGGCAGAAGCCACTAGGTTCGCTAACAGTATAGAGAGCGTGGTAAGTGTAAGGGTAAGGGTGAGTGACTGACCAGCTTGGTAGTGGTCTTCCACGACGACGACGCGACCGCCGACTGCCTTGGCATGCAGCCGCAGCGCCGCCTCGTCCAGCGGCTTGATCGTGAACGGGTCCAGCACACGGGCGTCCACACCTGAACACATCACACAATATTATACCAGTTATATTGGATACATAACACCATGCACCAGTTACTAAGGGGACTGGCCCTAAGCAAGTCGGCCGAGTGGTCGGCCTAGTACTAACATGTACATAAAACGAAGCGAGTAGTTCAACTATTTACCGGTAAATATTAAAGTGAAAATGAAAAAATAATGACCACGTTTTGTTTCATACAAATATCTAATAAGGGCACCTCTTTGTTTAGTCTTTACTCTGTGCATAACACCAAAAGGATAGGCAGTGATGCAGTGCACCTACATTTCGCCGATGGTAATTTGATGTGAATGTAATAGGGGCCAGTCTTTTGCCCTTATATCAGACACACTCCCTTGCATTGAGAAGTAGAGAATGGGACAAGGCCAAAAAAAATGGTAGAATCAAGTACTTTTTGCAAATAACATACTAAAATTAGCTTTCAGAGAAGCGTGCAAGCAAGCGTATGGCTTGTCTAATATGAAGCGGTTATGTTGCCGACCTGAAGGGAAAGCTGTCTCACTCATCGTACGAAATAGCTACTTTACGCCGATCCTCCGTAAGAAGTACTCTGGTATTCATTAATACGATCAAAAAGAAGTTGACATATACAAATAATAAAACTCTAGTATTTACTGTCAACGTAAAAAAAAATAAAAAAATATAACGTCACGACTTTTATCCCCATTCGGGGGTAGTCAGAGGCTTGAGTGGCCATACACCACCACATTGTGGAGGTATATTAACCAACTCAAAGCCCACGTTTCACCAGATAGTCAGAACCCAACGTGACAGGTGGTGAACCTTGTCGCCGTGTATACTGTCAACGTAGTTAACATAAATAACAAAAACGGTAAGTGGCGTTGTTGTTTACCTTCTGCCTTGAGCGTGTCGGCGGCGGCCAGCGCCTCGTGCAGCGTGACACCAGCCCCCACCAGCAGCACGCGGTCCTTCGCCGACTGCCGCACTACCTTGGCCTCGCCCACCTGACGCACACACACACCGTTACTATCACCTGCTACTACACCACCAAGCCAACTAGCCACTCGGGTATCAATATCAAATGATAAGTCAATGATTCTGCAGTCCTTCCGCCACGTAGTGGGAGCTACTGCCACAGGACTGCCCAGGGCACTACGTTGTGGACGGACCGCGCGCGGAATCATTGTCATATTATCATTTGATATTAATACCGGAGTGTCTAGTTGGCTTGGTGGAGTAGTATAGAATGACACGAGAACAGTAGGGCTAGACAAGTGGCTGACGTCTACAAATTCGCTACGCTTCATCTATGGAAATGACATAAGTGACGCGATCTCAAGCGTGATCTTCATAGCAACTTTTTGTTGATTTACATAGCGACGTTTGACATTTCCATACATTGTGAAGTTTGTTCTTTTCTATTCGATTAGCGTTCATGCCACTTGGCTAGCCCCTCTGTAGTGTTACGGTCGGAGTCGACTTCAACCCGACTGCTCCGAGCTGTCCTTGTGCAGTTGTGTTTGTACGGGAACCGCTTCGAGCGGTCTGTACGGCGGGTCGAACAAGCTCTTTGCTGCCGGCATTAACGGAACGCCGACTGCATTTTAATTACTTGGAAGATAAATCAGCTTGGGACTGATCGCTAAAATATACTTCGTTAATAACAGAGTCATGTTAAAGTGTAGCGTGTCTTGCCTTGCTTATTGTTTACCAAAATACATTGTATTAAAATAAGTAAATGGCGATTTAAAAACTATAACAATGTAAGAAAAGACAAGCCCGCTGAGTTTCTTGCCGGATCTTCTCAGCCGATCGCGTTTCCGATCCGGCGGTAGAGTTTAAGGAAAAAATGTAAAATGACTATTTGTAAGTGCCCCCGTAGGCCTAAAAAAAATAAACGCTTTGACTTTGACTACGACAGCAAATGAACTGCTTGAACGGTCCGTGTATGGCGAATGTCAATTTCATATAAGAGATACAGGGGAACTGTGTTAGGAACCATTAGATGTTTTTTTTGTGAAAAAATGTTGCTATAGTACTTTTTGGTCAAGTATGAATTGTCCATAAAAATCCGAGGCCGCGGGAATCGTAGTATAATGTGTGTGTAGGTGTACTGACCTTGAAGACCTCATCGTTGGGGTAGAGTATGTTTGTGTTGGGTCGCGAGGTGCGGATGTAGCAGATGCCCTTAGTATTGGCGGCCAGCTCCACCGCGCGCTCCGTCGACACCGCGTCCCTACACAACACATATCGTAATATAATACAACCATATTAACGTCCTCCTTTGTACTAAATATAAATAGATAAAGAAAAACTTTCGATTCTGATCCGAACCGGTATTTAGAGTTAATATAAAGTTTCTAGTTCTAGACTGTAGGCGAATACTACTTCTATCGGAAACTTTTATCTCCACTCTCTCTTGTCACCATAGAAAGTTCTTATGTTGTGTGTGTGTGTGAGAGTGGGGGTGGTGTGTGTGTGTGCGTAGGTGGTGTGTGTGTGTGTGTGTATGTGTGTGTGTGTGTGTGTATGTGTGTGTGTGTGTGTGTATGTGTGTGTGTGTGTGTGTAGGTGGCGTGTGGGTGTGGGGGCGGGTTGGGGGTGTACTGACGAGGGATAGAAGACAGTGGCGGTGGGCACGGCGCGGAAGAGCGCGATGTCCTCGAGTCCCATCTGCGAGGGCCCGTCCTCGCCGATGCTGACGCCGCAGTGCGACCCCACCAGGTTCATGTCCGACTGGCTGATGGCGCCCATGCGGATCTAAACCAGAGTTGCAAAAAAAACAGGAAATTTAAAATATATCAAACGATCTTGACAAACATGTTTGTCAAGCTTCACGTTTTCACCAAGCAAGAGCGTACACGATTAAGCCGATGATCAAACTTTGTGAACTTGCCCGTAGATTCGGGCATGACGTAACGTGATAGGTATGTGTGAATGCTACTGCCCACATCGACCGACGTCGGTCGCGTGAGTACGACAAACAAGTCACTCTAGCACTTGGCTGCGTATAACGCATCATGTACGATACATTATTTTAGTAAGACGCAAGTGCTGTGTTTTGAATCAACCTTAAGCAATTTGTTAAGCGTTGGTAGGCTCAACCGAATGATCGCCAGTTCCATTGCCGTCGGTACAACTTCTGCAAAAGGACTGACGGTAATTTATCCTGGTCAACCCCCAGGCCAATATACGACACACAGATTGCTTAGTTTGGGACGATACAGTAGGTGTTTTGTTTTTTTTAAACTACTTTTTATAGCCTATTTTGTTTCCCTCTGTTGTTTCCCCTTTTTTCCTCCACACATCCCTGTCTTGGGCTTGTTATAACCACGATAAAAAAAGAAAAACTTAAAAAATGAGGAGGTTCTAAATACGACCCGTATATTTGCTACCAGAGTTAAAATATTTAAATGTTAGGATGAATGAATTATTTCTGGACTCTAGGGTATTTCTTGAAAGACTAGTATTTTTGTATGTTTTATGTACCTATTTATGTACCTAGTATGTATTGTATGTTAGGGTACCTGATCGAACGTCCTGGTGAAGAAGGCAGCGAAGGTGGATGCGAACGCGACGGTACGTCCGCGACACGCGGCGCCCGTGGCCACGCCCACCAGGTTCTGCTCCGCGATGAAGCACTCGATGTACCTGCACACCACACCACACATTACCTACCACAGATTACCACATGACACGAACACAAGTACTACTCCGCCAAGCTAACTAGAGACCTGTCAAATGTGACGTCACCCGCACAAGGCGGTGGCGGTGTGGCGGTAGGCGGTCGAGGAAGCCGCATTCCATCCGAGTGCCTAGTTGGCTTGGTGGAGTAGTAATAGGTAGCAAGTACACAGTTAGGAACTCGCTACCGAATCTTGAGATAATTGGATATTATTTCTAGGGTTTTACATCAGTAAATGTCTCAAGATTTCGCATTCTTAACCTTCTAAATCTTCTCCTAATACATTATTAATTTAGTTGCTGAACAACGTAGGTCAATAACACTACACGCTGAAATAAAAGTATCCAGAGTTCTTATTTCAGAAATACGAAATAAATAATACCATTTGATCCTTACAAATTCATGTAATAATACGAAGTCTGTGTTTGCATATCACTCAAAAATTCAAATTCAACTAATTTGAATAAATTGGGTACATAGGTAAGTTATGCGAACACGGGCGAAGCTACGGGTAAAGTTAGTGATTCATAAAAGTAAAGACAAACTATTTGGCTAACAGACACACAGTGAAATAACACTATTTAGTAAACTATTTCAAATCTCTACAGTATTGCTTGACTCTGCAACAATATATTGAACAGCATCCTCACCTCTCCGGGTACGCGTTGCGCAGCTTGTCACTGAACGTAGAGTTCTTGGTGTCACCGTCCAAGGCAATCACACTGGTGGCGAAACAAAACACTATTCATAAAACAATAGAATAAAAATAATAATAGTGTAATTATGAATAATAGGTGTTAATTGTGTGAATGCTACTGCCCACATCGACCGACATCGGTAGCGTGAGTACGACACACAAGTCACTCTAGCACTTGGCTGCTTATAATATGTTATGTTGAACACATTATTAATAATGTACCAAGTGCAATGTTGATGATTGACCGAAAAAGACTGGACCCAATGTGGTTCCTTGAGGAACACCCAATATTTGTCTAAGGTGACAATTCAAGGTAATTTTATAGTAAAAATACTCATTTCTCGGCTGTATTATTAATAACTACCTATATGTCAAACAATAAAATGTTATGTATATGTTACTGTATTGTCGAAAGAAATAAATACATGTAATTTAGTTTGCAAAATGCATTCCTTGTTAAAAATTCCAAATACATTTCAGTTGTATAATGTTGTTATAAACCCAAATTCATCTTCTGTCACATGGGCTCAACTTTTCTCATATAGTTGAGACATTGGGATAACCTTTTCTCCTATAATATTCCAAAGGGGGCCAACTTGTCTCCCATACTTGACACAAGGGGGACAACATGTGTTGTATTGTGTCGTATTATGCGTTAAAATAAGAATAGGACTGGCCTAGCGCCATGTTGTGACGTCACAACTGGAACTGTTCCGGCTCTCGGCTAACTTCACTCATAAGTACAGTACTTTATATGAGTGAAGTTAGCCGAGGGCTCGTCCTATTCTTATTTTAATCGCATTGTACAGTGGTTGCAGTAGTACTGACCGCATGTTGGTGTCGGCGATCTTCTTGAGCGCAGTTCCATAGGCGAGTCGCGTGGCGACCAGCTCGCCGGTCTTGTACGCGGGCGGCGCCGACAGCGTGATGTCGCCGATATGTACGGCGGGTGCCTCCCCCAGCGGCGGCTTCGGCTTCAGGCTCACCGTGTTGTTCTTGATCAGGGATTGCAGGTGCTGGGGGGAGAGACGCCCTTGTACACGGACCGAACCCAAACATTGACAATAGTACTACTCCCAGTGCCTCAGTGGATGTGGTGAAACGTGACAAATCATGGACCATCTAAGTAGTATGGAAGTATTTGTATGTGTTTACCGCCTGTACATAGTTCTATATCAAATTTTAGTGAAACTGAATTGGGTATGTTTAGATTAACTATTTGGCTTAGCTATTTGGAATATTCCTAATCAACTCTTCAAAGATTACGGTCGTTGTGTTATGTACACATATATTGTGACTATAAATGGCACAATTTTGTTTGCATCTAGAAATAATGACAAGCACCAATGAAAAGTAACGAATTTATCCTTTTGTGGCATCTAAATTGACAATTGAACTACATATAACATACCAATTGGCAAACTCGGGATAGGAAAAACAGTTCACCCCATATATCTAGAAGCTGATTTCAACTTGGCTACCTGGAAGGCAGAACAAAAGCGCATAGCACACTGAAATCTGCAGGTAAATGTTATAATACAAATATAATATTTACCTTGATAACCTTCTCTCCGTCAGCGCCGAGCGCCTTCCCGTGCCAGTTCTCGAGGTCCTCGATGCCGGGGAAGTTCTTCCCCTTGAGGGTCTTGGCGACGATGGCGGTGGGCTTGCCGGGCGTGGCGGCCGCCTCGTCCAGCGCCTTCACCAGCTCCGACACGTCGTGCCCGTCCACCACCAGCGAGTGGAACCCGAACGACTTCAGGCGCGCGTCGTACACTTCCATCTACAACACATATTACTGCTATACGATGTAGAATTCATAGCCTATTGCGCCAGTTGGTGCCTCGGAAAGCGCAAGTCGCCGACGGTATCCGGCCTTATTGGTGCTTCGCTTGCCTCTATCCGGTCGTGTCGGGTTGTCGTCCCATCGGACTGTGTGTAAGGGATGTGAGTGCACCAGTGCTTGTGCACCCACGCACTACACTATAATATCTCCTGCGCCAATTGCTGCCTCTCTGTTTGGGATTAGCATCGATGTGCGTTTAAAAACTAACAATCTCAGATATATTTTCTTCTAAGAAATATTTAGCTAGTCCAAGAGGGTGCACATCCCAGATTGAAGAACCTATTAATGTCATGAGAATAGATAGTATCTCTAGGCCCTAATACAGTATGGGACATATTATATTTTGTGCGCTAACGTTCACATGCGTAGAAGTGTATACTACTTTTTTCAGAAGCTACGCAGTTGCAAGGTACCATAGGCGCAATGTGGATGTACTTTAGGCGTCATTATGATATTTTTGATCATAGATAAACATACTAGACATACTTATCAATAAGTCCACTCATATTAAAATCTCTAATCGGTATATTGCGCAATTGATATTGTTTAATAATGTAGCGGGCCCGTGTTATCATCCGACGCAATAATCCGTCGTTTGGGCACGAGCCGCGCCTCGATGTCGCACTACTTCGACACCGCACCGCGCAATGTACGCGGCATGGCTCTAATCTAGTGCACAGGTTTCATTGGTGGTTATGCAAAAGGAACATGTATTCGCTAACATACGTATGCTTCCATGTATAAAAAAGTGTGTGATCTGATGAGTTTCTAGAACCTATATGGCATTTCCGGCCACCACAGGCCAGGATTAATTGCGAAAATACTCTTGTTGAAATTTACCTGACGCCACCCTCCCTTTACAAAGGGAGTTGGAACTTTACACAAATCTACAAGAAAATATCTCAGTCCCATCTCTTCTTAAATGACCTGTGAATATACTACAGATTAAAATGGAATATGGCATGTGAGATATTTCAAAAAACTCTTTCCACAACTATCTTCCCATTAAGACATATTTTATCAGTTGAGTAACCATTACCAAATATTTACAGTGTTATAATAATAATATTTTTTTAATCAATATTATGATCTGACATCTAAGAACACACAACTTTTGCCGTAAATGCCAAGTGAGTGGTTTACCTTGTGCTGCAGCGAGGTGGGTTCAGACTGTCCGAGGCGGTTGACGTCGAAGATGACCACCAGGTTGTCTAGCTTGTAGTGGCTGGCGAAGTGCAGGGACTCCCACACGCTGCCCTCCGCGGCTTCGCCGTCGCCCACCAGGCAGTACACCCTAGCCGCAAGACAAATTGGACTTTCAGTTGCTGGTGGTAGGAAAACTTTAAAAATTTCGATTTGTCAACCCGTTTCCAAAAAAGGCACTACAGGCACCCTTCAGTAGTATAAAAAAATTAAAATGAATAATCTCATAATTTTCCCAGAGTCCCATAGTTGCTGGGATCGCACCAGTCCATTGTACAGTATCCATATTGCTGAGTTTGGAACCATACCACTTTGCAAAACGACGGGTATTATAAGACCTAAATCAGATGCATTTTCTTCTAAGAAATATTTAGCTAGTCCAAGATGGTGGACATCTCAGATTGAAGAACCTATTAATGTCATTGGTGCCGGTTATTACCGGTACCAATACAGTACGCCCTAAGGCCCTAATACAGTACGGGACATATTATACATAATATTTTGTGCGCTAACGTTCACATGCGTAGAAGTGTATAAGTACTATTTTTTTTGAAGTTATGTATTGCCAGGTACCATCGGCCGAAATGAGGATGTACTTTCGGAATTATAATATTTTTTGATCATAGATAACTATACTAGACATACTTATCAATAAGTCCACTCATATTAAAATCTCTAATCGGTATATTGCGCAATTGATATTGTTTAATAATGTAGCGGGCCCGTGTTATCATCCGACGCAATAATCCGTCGTTTGGGCACGAGCCGCGCCTCGATGTCGCACTACTTCGACACCGCACCGCGCAATGTACGCGGCATGGCTCTAATCGTGTGCACAAATGTTTCATTGATGGTTATGGAACAAGACCATGTGTTTGCTAACATATGCATGCTTCAATGTATAAAAAAGTCCGCGATCTGATTAGGTTCTAGAATCTATATGGCGTTTCCGGCCACCAGAGGCCAGGATTATTTGCGAAAATACTCTTGTTGCAATTTACCTGACACCACCCTCCCATTACAAAGGGGGTTGGAACTTTACACAAATCTGACCATAATGTTATATTATTTATCTGGCGGTAATATTTGTTTGTTACCAACAGCTAACACTCCACGATCATGTTTAGTGCTCAGTCACACAGTCCAGGAAATTTAACAGTAGGCGTTCTTTAGGGTAAAATAGTTAATAAATTCGGTATCCTCATATCTGCAAGCAAAACGTAAATTCCGCGCATTGTTTTAATACCCGTCTAGTTGACGTCAGTATACACACAATGGGTGTAGTATCAAATATAATAGATGACACAAACTTTACCTACATCAAGTATACCTAATAATGCATGTCTGTCATAAACCTACCGCACTGGTCTTCAAATTACAATGTGCGAATACTGAATATGAAGCCTGAGAAATACTACAGCCCGTCGATCTGCATTCGATTTGATATCGTGGGTATCGTATCGTAGGTAGATATCGTAACATACGTAATAGCTAATCAGTAGTTACTGATACTACTATACATAGTAGGCCCCCCACAAGGTGCGCAGACGACCTAGTGAAGATTGCGGGAAACCGCCGGATGCGAGCAGCACAGGACCGTTCGTTCTGGAATACCTTGAGGCTTACGTCCAACAGTGGACGTCTTTTGGCTGACATGATGATGATTACCTACAGGAATTACGGGCATGAAATTATTTACCTGTAGGGTGCTTGGTCGAAGTACTTCCCGACGTAGGCCATGCCGGCGGCCACAGCGAGGCCCTGGCCCAGCGAGCCGGTGCCGACGTCCACGAAGTTGAGTCTCGGCGTGGGGTGGCCCTCCAGGTCCGAGTCGAGCTTGCGCAGGTTCTTCAGGTCGTCCACGGGGAACAGACCCGCCTCCGCCCACGCCGCGTACAGGATGGGGGCGGCGTGGCCCTGGTGGGGGGGACAGATGGCATGGGAAATGACGCACTAACACTTGTCCTATATTTAAGCATGGTAAAACATGCACATTATGAGTCTGTGCTTCAGTCCATCGTATGCTTAAAGCAGGGATCCAGAAGAGACAATTGTTTTTCTATTGTGTCTGATTGTCAGATAAACAACGCAAAGTTAAACAACAAAAAAAATCATCGCAGATTCCACGTTTACAGCAGGAATTTAGGGAACAAGCAATGAAGGAACATGGGAAAAGTGATAAGAGGCCAGAGTTCATACACCCAAAACGATGGCGAACTTCAGAAGTCCTTGAAAACCGCTGGACTTTACACAGTACATTGTTACGTGTTTTCAAAACTACCGGAAATGGTACAGTAGATGGTACCTTGGACGGGATCCATATCTCTGCTTTTAGATTTATTATAGTGGCCTCTCCTACCAACCCTGGGGGTCACCAAAAGAGGCACACTATACTTGGCGTAAGGGTACCTACGGTAGGTCCTGCCGCCATAGCGTACACTCTGGTACTTAATGTGAGTAGCACCGCGATAACTCACTACCATTTATCCAGAATGGTACCGGAGCCGTAAAGTCGCTCACCACTCGCACTGCGAAGAGAGCTAGCGTATCAATCCCCGCGGAGGACGTCAGAGAAGCTGACTACCATTTCTCCCTGGATGGTACCAGGGGGGTTACTTTGAAAAACGAAACGAAAGCTTCGGCTGACGGATCGTCCGAAGTACGGATTCGATGATCGTGATTTGACGTTTTTTCTTTCGTGGATCTTACTCTGAAAGTTATTTGACATTTACGATTTCAGCGTTTGACATGGTTTTGATCGTAAATCAAATCCGTACTTCGGATCCGTAATACTTTCGGAGTAGGAAATCGCCCGATCCGTCAGCCAAAGCTTTCGTTTCGTTTTTCAAAGTAACCACCCAGAGCTGTAAGGCACGCTCACCTACCTTGGACAGAATGAACCGGTCGGCGGAGGGGTCCCGGGGCGCGGAGATCTTGTACCGCATCGTGTGGAAGAACAGCACCGACATGATCTCTGCCATCGACGAGCATGACGTCGGGTGCCTGCACACAACATGCACCATTGTAACGTTTATTCACAACAACATAAGGTACTACTGCACCAAGCGAAATAGGAGCCTGTCAAATATGACGTCACCCGCACAACAAGGCGGTGGCGGTGTGCGGGCGGTATGCGAGCGGGGAAGCCGCATTCCATCCGAGCTCCTAGTTGGCTTGGTAGAGTAGTATAAAGTCGAGAACACGAAATCTTACCGATATTCTTAGCATGAGAATATCATAAGTTGCCCCAATCAAAACTATCTGATTGGTATTGCAATAAACTCCGTTGAAGAACTTAAGTTTCATACATTAATTAAGATTGTACCTCCAAATATTGTGAATGGATTTTAGTGTTATAAAAATTCAAGTAGGTACTATTTATTACATTACATACAACATTTTATGCAGTAGGTATTTATTACGTGTCTTATTCTACACATAAATTAGCAACTTGTATACATTTTAATGATGCAGCTTATTATCATACTGTAATTAAATAAATCATGATTATTAAGATGCGAGACCTCCTCGACTAGCACCCAAAAAATGTTTTTTACTGAACAATAATAAATGATTGACGTGTCATTAGACCAACGCATTGCCGCTTGAAATAAACTGCTTGCCCGTACAGGACACTTCCATGTCATTTGGGACTTTAAAACTATGACAAGAGGGATTAAGATTTCTATGACCAGATAACTAACATCGCATAAGATAAGGCAGTGAAGCCAGGGGGCCTAATAGCGATGCTATGCAACATTGCCAATGTAATTAATTTTTCAGATTTTCGGAGGAATCCTTAGCTATCTGCTATCCTTTGGTATTGTAAGCATCTATAGGCTACGGTAACTGCTTAACATCAGGCGGGCCGTACGCTTTTTTGCCACCGCAGTCCCATAAAAAAAAAAAAAAAAAAAAAAAAAATCTGCGAAATTTCTGTAAAATAGTGAAATTACATTTGACCATTCGTGACAGTTTCACAGAAATTTAGCAGATTCTACTGGAGGGTCGCTATTAGCCCTTGCTGTAAAAATAATGTTTTATCGCATAAAAGTATAATAAAAAATGGTTTAATATAAAAGCTAGTGTGTGAATGCTACTGCCCACGTGCGGCACCCGGCCGCCGCGAGTACGACACTCACTTGACTTGCTGTAGCATGCTGACTGTACACACAAACTATATCAAGATTGTGAATAAACTATAGTCATCATGCTGAATCAACTGTGTGCAATTATGGTCACATTGCCAAATCCCGAGGCCATGAGTAGATCTTCTAAAAATAAATTAGCCAATAGGAATCATAGTAATTCACTCGGCTGATTGTATGAACATAGTTTCATAAGAATACTAAGAATTTAAAAAATAGTTCAAACTGAAGTAGGTACAAAACTTACCTAACTATTTAAGGTAAGTATCTAACTTTTTTGTGATAATTTCGTTAATAGCTCATAAACGGGCTGGCTCGACCGGGGTAGTACCACCCGCTCACAGAAGATCGGCGTAAAGCAGCTATTACAGCTGCGTTTCGTACGATGAGTGAGAGAGCCGTAAGCCCACCCCCCCTCCCCTCCCTCCATCCCACTCCCCTTCAGGTCGGCAATGTGCGAGCAATACCTTTGGTATTGTAAGCATCTATAGGCTACGGTAACTGCTTAACATCAGGCGGGCCGTACGCTTTTTTGCCACCGCAGTCCTATAAAATAAAATAAAATAGTCAAAATACATCAATCTTTGGCTAGCAACAGGCACCAGGAGTGTACTAAGAATAGAAAATCTATTGAGTGACCAAGTACATTGCATCAATATTAATTTTTCAGTATAAAGATAAAGCGGACGGAAGTCACAACAATAAATAATTAGGTACCTACATAATTAATTTGAAGATCAACCTCTAAATGACTTTATTATACAATATGCATCTTAACAACGCATTTATCAGCTGACCCCTCGACTCTTTAGCAATAAATTTAAGATAAATAAAAAAGTATTCAACTATTACAGTCAAAAGTAATGAAATAGAATGTTGCAATGGTAAACTACATATTTATCAGAGCGTAAGACATAAGATTGCTGAGGCAATGTGCTTTCTAAAATTAATGTTTTCGTGGTGGTGGGTATTTCCTGTTATGAAATTTGCTGCAATTAGGTCAACATGAGGAAAAACAGTAAGTTAATTTCAAATTGAGTTTGAATTGTTCACAACAACTAAATCATATCAGATTTCTTAAACAATAAATTAACATAATTAAAGTTTGACCTTGAGGGTAGGTGTCTGACATCAATATATTTACCTCGGCCAACATACTAGTTTGGCCATTCAATGAGGTAATATGTATAGTCAGCCTCCTGGGCACCCTGCCCAAGGACAGCAATTTAGATGCTGTTTTTTATTTATAGTCATTTTAATAATAATAATAATATCCTGGGACATTTCTTACACACGGCTACCTGATCCTAAACTAAGCAGAGCTTCTATTATGGAAACCAGATAACTGATATTACTATTATTATTTTTTTGGTTAGTTTTGTAGGTACTTAAATATGTAATTTTATATGTATTGTTGTCATAAGTGTTTTTAAGTATTGAAATAAATTATATCGTCATACTTTAATAAGCAGTATTCTATTTACAGACAAATGCAAAGTACATTTGTATCAACAACATAAATAAGATGCTAACAAGTTGTAATTCCTAAATAAACAATTATCATGCTTAGTGCGTTCGTGCAAACATGCCATGATGTAATGGAAACTCAACGGACCCAGCATGACTATGCATAATGACTTCCACCAACAATACAATCGATATTAGATAGTGGCATAATTTCACAGTTGATAACCTTGGCGATATTCTTGATAATAATGCGCCGGTCACGTGGAGACGGCATAACCTCAAATGTTGAATTTCACTAAAATACTTAGCAAACACAGTCAAAGTCCATCGGAATAGTAAACTACGCCGGCTGTGAGTAAACTGGAGTAAACATCGGACAGGAAATTGGCAACGAATCAGAAATAATTGCCAAAATCGTAAGGAAACTTTACGATGATATCGCTATATTTAAACGTTCTAATTAGCAGGGTAGTGTTCCAGTACATGGCTAAACAGTATAAATTTACCGTGTAGGATCCTAATAAGTTTGGACTCGTAATGTTAACCTTCATTAGACCTTCAATGTAGCGGCAAAATGAATAAAGGTTATTAACTCACCCCGATTTCGATGCATTAGTGGCGACGATGCTATCGATCCTCAGTTTGTTGGCGATGTCTTTTAGTGCCTCGATGTCAACGTTCTTGTCGCCTTTCATTTTGGAAATGTTTTTAGCACTTATGTTATAAAATAAAAAATGCAACACGTTGTCGTACGACCGGTCGCTAGTCCGCCGCCGGATTCAATGTCCACAGAGCATTTAAAATATTCAATGACAATATAGAATAGAGACTTGACAGGACAGATAATGATTTGACCATAGATATCTTATGGTCAATGGATTTGACAGACTGAAACAGGGCTTGGAACCGGTTTTGAAATACCGGTTAATATCGTTCATGAAACCGGTTTAATTCCGTTCGTTGATTAACCGGTTAAATACGAAACCGGTTTTAACTAAACCGAAAAAAAATTGGTTACCGGTTATGGCAGCGAACGGAACGCTTACCGATATTAAGACCTCAATTAACCGGTTAAACTCAGGCGCATGCTACAGCCGACTAGCGATCAAGGTCGAGTTCCGCACATAAGATGCGCTCACTATCCTTTTCTAGCACGCGCGCTTGGTTCGTTTGTCTCATTCACACGCTTTCTGGTGTTTTCTTTCGTTTTCGCCGCAAAGGGAACCGAGTTAGCATCTTGCATTGCATCCTTTTCATTATTCTTGCTGTGGCGGCTAGCGGCCAAGTGATCTATACTACCGCCTGATGTTAAGCAGTTATATTTTTATGGGACTGAGGTGACAAACAAGCGTACGGCCCGCCTGATGTTAAGCAGTTATTTTTATGGGACTGTGGTGGCACACAAGCGTATGGCCCGCCTGATGTTAAGCACTATTTTATGGGACTGAGGTGGCAAACAAGCACACGGCCCGCCTGATGTTAAGCACTTTTTTATGGGACTGAGGTGGCAAACAAGCGTACGGCCCGCCTGATGTTAAGCACTTTTTTATGGGACTGTGGTGGCAAACTAGCGTACGGCCTGCCTGATGTTAAGCACTTTTTTATGGGACTGAGGTGGCAAACAAGCGTACGGCCCGCCTAAAGTTAAGCACTTTTTATGGTACTGAGGTGGCAAACAAGCGTACGGCCTGCCCGATGTTAAGCACTATTTTATGGGACTGAGGTGGCAAACAAGCGTACGGCCCGCCTGATATTAAGAATTTTTTTATGGGACTGTGGTGGCAAACGAGCGTACGGCCCGCCTAATGTTAAGCAGTTTTTATGGGACTGAGGTGGCAAACGAGCGTACGGCCCGCCTGATATTAAGCAGTTTTAATGGAACTGAGGTGGCAAAAACGTGTGGCTCTCCTGATGTAAGCAGTTTTTTTATGGAACTGAGGTGGCAAGCAAGCGTACAATCGCCTGATGTTAAGCATTTTTTAATGGAACTGAGGTGCCAAACAAGCGTACGGCTGGCCTGATGTTAAGCAGTTACCATAGCGTAGCCTATACATGCTTGCAATGCCTTTGGTATTGTCCTTAACATCAGGCGGGTCGTACGCTTGGTTGCGACCATAGTCCCGTAAAAACCTGCTTAATATCAGGCGGGCCGTACGCTTGTTTGCGACCACAGTCCCATACAAACTGCTTAACATCAGGCAGGCCGTACTCTTGTTTGCCACCTCAGTCCCATAAAAAAGTTCTTAACATCAGGCGGGACGTACGCTTGTTTGTCATCTGCCCCATAAAAAAGTTCTTAACATCAGGCGGGCCGTACGCTTGTTTGTCACCTAAGTCCCAAAAAAAGTACTTAACATCAAGCGGGCCGTACGCTCGTTTGCTACCTGTCTCATAAAAACTGCTAAAAAAATTTATTATTATGCTATTGATAGCCCTGTCGATATCCGAAGTGATTTTCAAGGTCAACTATCGATAGTGTACTATCGATATTTTGGCTTCACTACTGCCGGAAAGCATAATAATAATATTCGTTTGCAGCGCGCGAGAGTTTTTTATTGGAAAGAGATGACGCATACATACGTCATAACTCGATCGCTCGCTAATACAGCCAAATCTCAATTTAACCGGTTAATTTTCCTTAATAGAACCGAAATTTGTGTAAAACCGGTTTCATCATACCGAAACCGAAACCGAAACCTTAACCGCAATCCATTCCGGTCTGGGTTCAATGGCCGAAACCGGTTTGAAAAATTAACCGGTTTCCGAGCCCTGGACTGAAATAATAAAATGACATTGGCAGATGAGAGCCAAAACAGGCCACGTTCAGAGGCAACGATCCGAGTGCAACTTTTCACACTATTGCCACACGTTCCGTACCCCAGAGTTCAGTGTAAAGCGTTTGGTTGTCGCACGTTCCCGTTCCCGATTGTAATTTTGTAACTTCCTATCAAATTTCGTGTTTAGAAAACACTCTGATATTTAACTGACGTATGTAATTTGTCTCAGACTACTGTGTTTTTGAAGCTCATTTTGAAGTTAAGTTCATAATATTTCTTTTTCGATTTGTTGAATCAACACATACATACATACATATAATCACACCTGTTTCCCGTAGGGGTAGGCAGAGACCACTTCTTTCCACTTGCTACGATCCTTACATACTTCAACACGGAAGAAGATTATTTAGAAAAGGATGAAAGTTTTTTGTTTTAATATTTTTTTGGGTATAAAAATGTTAAGCAATCGATTGCCTAGTCAATTCAAACCTATTAATGGAAATACAACCACACTTCGAGGCTCAGAACGAAGTCCTGTCTTTCAAATCATAGACAATATATTTTTTTCAAATATGGATTCCTTTCATTATTCTTAAATAATAATTGTGTCATAAAATTGAACTGTGTATTTCTAGGTGTATGGTGTGTTCATAAAATTGAAGATAATAAAAAAATAAATAGGTATGTAATTAAAGTTAACCCGTATTAAATATATCGCTAGCGCCATCTATAAGCAAGCACTGACACGTAATTTTAATAATCGTTGAACATAGATGGCGTTTATCAGGAAACAAACCAAAACGTTCGTTAGTTTGGTTCTTTTTTTATTTAAATAAAGTTTTGCTAAAACAACAACGTGTGTTTTAACAAGGAAGAAATGAAGGAATATTCAAGAGAATTTGCCCGCTATAGTATGCATACATTAAATACCTAGGAAACCTAGGTATCTTGTACACTCCTTTAAATAAGTAAGTACTTACATACCTACCTACAGACTTGATGTTCTCCTCGGAAGCTCTGATAATTACCTACCTACCCGCACGCAAACGCTATAAGATCGCGACTCGCGACGAGTGCTTCGCTATGAATTAATGAGTCAGATAACGTGAGTTGGGAGTATTTGGGAATTTGGAGTTCGCACCCTACAAGTAGGTGCGTAAGGAAATGTCGCACACGACGAATTGTGTTTAGTTAAGATTTCATTTCATTTTGCGTTCATAAAACCTACTCCTAAGAATAGGCCAATTGTATTCGCTCGGTTCGCGATTATTCAAATTACGTCCCGGGAAGGCAAAAGGCAAAGATATCGATAACAGCATTCGTATTAGAAGGCACTTGGACATTGTTTGAGCAATATTATAGCAACGACGCTATCAAATGCGTGTCATATTGAATTGATTCCGTACAGAACGGGACGCGACGGACATCATACAACAAAACCACGCAGATGTACATTCACCTCCGCCTTATAACACCAGGAAATAAGGTTAATATTCTGTTGCACGAGCATCATAAGCTGATCATAACGAATCCAACGATAATGCTGCGGAGGAATTACGTCTTGATACGTCGGAGTTAGGTTTAGTTTGGTGTGAATTGGGTGTAATGTGTAAGTTTGGAGAGGTACACGATAAAATGAGGGTGGCTATTCTAAATCGCGCTGACGTATCATAGTCGGACCTTTGTTCACCTGATACTGTTAGCAACACGAGGATAAGACCCGTTAATGGATCTGCTTTTGTTTTGATTTAATTTTGTGGTGTATAGGTACCTACTGAGGTGATGGATAGTGATGCGATGTTATAATTCTCCAGCCATCCATACCACCCCAAACAGATATAAGTAGGTGTCCTGACACGTTTTCCATTTTACTATGTCTATAGTAGGTACTTAAGTAGGTAGATACCTATTTATTTAGATATAAGATAGGTACTTACTTCTGAATCAAGAATCTTGAGAATTAATTAAAAAACCGGCCAAGTGCGTGTCGGACTCGCACTTAAAGGGTTCCGTAGAATATAAACAAACATCCTCAAAATAGTGACACTTAGAGTCACACGTTGAAGTCTTTTGTATGGAAACCGACCATAAGACAAATAAGTAAAAAATATTACGTTTTCTGTATGGGGACCCAATATTTCAACTCTCTACCTATTACGGTTTGTGAGATACAGCCCGCAGACAGACAGACAGCGTATAAGGCTTAGTAATAGGGTCACGTTGGCACCCTTTGGGTACGGAACCCTAAAAATGATTCAGGATGAGTTCAAATTGAACTCTACATTGAGATACAGATGATAATTATTAAAAAATGAGCTCCAAAAAGAAGCACTGGACGAACAGCTAGGTACACGCAATATTTACAACAAAATGACCTTAATCATCAACATTCTTTCCAGCACTCACGTTCTCCCTTTGCCAGGTCACATGCGATACGCCACTACGCCGACGGCAATACGCCAGTACGCGGGCATAACGATACGCCGCCAGATAAATAAATATAAAAACAATAAAACTGTTGTCTATCGCCGGCGGAATGGCCGCGCTGGGCACTCGCCCGGTAGGGATACCATGATGTAGGAAAGCAAAAGGAAGTTTTAGTTGTTCGTTCTTTAAAAGATATGGTCGCATAATATAATATTATGAATGATTAAACACCAATTTTATTTATTTTTTCCCATTGCTTCAGACCAAATTTATAAAATCGCGATTTATCTGTTAGGACAGGTTGCAATCCGTATCCGTATCCGCATTACAGTTTATTTTTTGAAAATTGTTTTACAATAAGGTAGGGAATGTGACAATCACTCATCTTTGTTGATATAAGTTTAAAAGTCTTACAAAGAAACAGAAACGGGGCATGTTACAGAACTGTCAGCTAACTCTTATCCACCAAATACATATGGTGTATTCTATGGAAAAACTGTCAAAACGCCATACCTTTATTTGGTGGATAAGTTATCTGATAATTCTGATACAGGCCACTTGCTATCTGGTTTCGTGTTATAAATGGATAGTGATAGTTTTTTTTAACCCATTATTCAATTTCCAGTTAGCGGATAAAAATGAAAATGAAATGATTTGATGATTGTTAAATAAATCTGTTTAAAATGTTGGTTAGGTACTCAAAATGTTGGGTACCTATCATTCACGGGTTTGTGTTGGTGTCCAAAATTTTCCTCAGATCCTGGTGCACCTACCGCCGGGCATCGCGACCGCGGTGTGAGGGCGAGGGCTGGGAGGGGGGTGCGGGGCGGAGGGGGAGATGTTCTGTTTTCAAATTCAATTGGCCGGTGTCCCGGAGCGATCTTTCTGCGCGCGATTCCGAATTGAATATCAATATAAATGTCAGAGATGGAAATATGTGGACACGGCCGAAGAAAGATTTATTGATGATGCCGTGAGGACTTAACATGGAGGTAAGTACATCCCTTGGTCATAAGGTTTACTGCATTACGGCAGGTTTAATAAATCGATCACTGAGAACGAAATTGAACACAGTAGAAATGGAGACTCAAAGTGAGGAATCAATGTTATTAATATGCATGTGTATGCATATACAGAGTGGTGACGACATATAAATTAAAACACAATCCCTGCTTGTCAATCACAACACATTAAAATTATAAAATTAGGTTTACATCAAAGTCCAAAATTTCAAATTTTCTAACAAATTAAATGCGGTAATAGTCTAAACGAAACACAACATCCTTTATAAACATCTACCGACCTCATAGACTGACCTGTAAGTACAAGTGTGGCAACATCGCTTCGGTGTCGGTGTTTTTAGAGTTATCTTTGTAGGCGTAAAGTAAAAATAGTCAAAATAAAAAAGCAATCCCATGGCAATACCTTTGAATATAATTTTATAATATTTTATGTGCGAACTGCTAATGTGATACCCAGTATGTGGTTTCAATTATTGCCATGATGTCGTCACTATCCTGTATAAGTGATATTCTCGAGATATTATCTACTTACTCCGAATGGTATTGCCCTAAATAGGTACATCTGAGTGCTCTGAATATAGTAGAACTACCGAAACTCACTGACCTAAAACCACTGCGCGTAGGTAGGTAGGTAACTATGTTAAGATCTGGCCATTATGTAACAAAATGATGTAAGTGTGGAATATCCACAATGTGTCTCCATCAAAACATCGGATCAGCGTAAATAAACGTTTGGAAAATTGTAAAGGGCGAACTCCTTGCCAGGTACCTATTTCGTAACGTTTGGGAATATAATCCGGACGCGGCCACGGGCCACTAGCGCCATCGTCGCCGGCGGCGCTGCGGGGAACTCACCACTCTACTTTGATTCGGACTAATGTTTCTTGTAGGGGCTTTGATGTTTCGTTGGGTAGTTTTTTCAGGTGCATAATAAAATGTTTGCGCAGATACCTACTCAGTAAGTGGCTTTAGAACATGTGGCCTAGAATTGGGATTAAGTAGGTAAAAATATACTTTATTATTTTAAATTGACGGTTTTTAATGGGTGCCAATTTCGAGTGATAGCTTCGATCATTTATTTAGGTATACCATTTAATTATACAATATGTTAAAAAAACCCTGTCCGAGCCGAAACCGGTATTTAGGTTTCCCAATCACTTAACCAAATAAAAAAAAAAATATCATGATAGTAAACATATTAATGACCATTTAAAATGCCATTATTTTTTGCCTTTTTCCCTAAAAAAGTAGCAAATTTTAAAAATATGACAAAACCGTTACCGGAAGTAATTATGTTAGATCATGAGTGGCGGCACCTCTGACCACAAAGTATGCGATGACGTCATTTTATGTTTTTTTTTAATGTAAACGTGGTATTATTCCAAAAAAATATGGGAGGCCTTTGCCAAGCAGTGGGACACTTATTTTGCTAAAAAAAAAAAAAAAAATTTAAATAAAAAAAAAAAAAAAAAATAACTTTTTACGAAAATAGAATCTAATCTTGATTGCCAACAATACGTTTTCGGGTCGGACAGGGATTTCTTAACATATTGTATGCCCGATTCTCTTGTACAGTTATACACCCCAAGTAGGTAATACTTCGGATTTTTGAGACACCCTCATTAGGTAGAAGGTACTTTAAAAGGTACAATATTTTGTGTTCTATACCAACATAACAAGCTGCTAATAAATATGTTAACATCGATCTTGTGTGTAATCCCGCTAACACAATTAAGTGTTGTCCCGCCACGCAATTGCGTGCGGGTCGCGTGCCAAGCGCGACAGTCACGTGCGGGTCGCGTGCGGGTTGCGTGTCACGCGTGCGTCGCGTCGGCGGCGGACGCGTGAAGGGTTAAGTTTGTAAACAGTGTGTAATCATGTCGTGGGATATTAAACGGTTGTTTTGATGTTAGATAACAACAATGATAAGTAACCGTACGGAATAAATGAACCAATGGGGTCCCAAAATAGGACAACATAGGTTTGTAACCATACACGTTTATATTGTTTGGTAAGATGCTATTCTAACTAAACGACTACACAACTTAAAATAAAAACTAAAACCCGACTACTGAAAAATCGCGCTCTAAAAAGTATGAAACAAGAAAATATTCTCATCTAGAGGATAGCCGTGGTCCGTGTAGGTCCTTTAGGGCCAAATGGCATATGAACACGGACCACGGCTATCCTCTAGATGAGAATATTTTCTTGTTTCATACTTTTTAGAGCACGATTTTTCAGTAGTCGGGTTTTAGTTTTTAAACTTACTTTTTATTTAATTATTTTGGAGTTATAGGTAACAATATATATATTTTTGAAATGTGCTCATCAAGTTCTTTCATTTGATACCACACACGGTTTTATTAAAAAAATATTTTTTTTTAGTTCATGACATTATGTCCTCTAGAGGGCGCCATATGCAATTTTATGTGACGTCACATAGCCTATAACCAGCGCGCCATTAAGCCGCTTCTAACGATACCTCATTTGTCAAATTACGACAAGTAGTTTGGAAGTTAGGTGGGAACAGATGCACATACATACATACATACATACATACCGGTCAAAATCATAACCCTCCGCCGTAGTCGGGTAATAAACTGAACATATTATTAAATAAGTAGTTTTAAGGGCTCCAAGTTCTTAAGTCACTTAATTCTGCCGTAACAATATCGTGGCCTACTGTAGTGGCCTGCCTCGAAGACGACCCCCTCTCCCCGCTACACCCTCCCCCCACATGTCCGTCTTGTGCTCATCATTTCACTATCAATAACATCCGTTTCTTTGTACAACCAAGTGCGACAGTGTTTAGAACGGTAGTATAACAATATTGTCAGAGTAATAACTAACGATGTACAATGTTCACGAGCTTAATGAATTGATTAGTGAATCGAGGATGTACCTAAGCAATTAGAACAACCCCAAAACAAAAAGCTTTTATGATAAGAATAAGAAAAAGGTGTTAAACAGTGATGTGTTTTCCGCTTTGTAGTAGCCTATTGCCATTGACTATCGCCTTTTCTAGGCTGCACGATGCTTATAATCATTACGTCACTTTCCGGGAATTCAGTAGGTACCAACCTAATATAGGTACCTAAGGACCTAAGTAGTTATGAGGTTAACAAATATAAACTTTGAAATTGTACCTATGTTACTAATGTTCAGTTACAATAATGTTATTCCGCGACTGTACTAAAATAATATTCAAATAAGTAGTGAACTGGAAATAGTGATGGGGTGTTACACTTGTCAGAAGCCCCCACTACATCAGAGGGGGGCAAAAACTTACGGCAAGTTGTAACAAGTCCGCTGAAGATGGCTGAAGAAACTTACGTGTAGCATTAACTGGCCTTAAGAGGCTGTTTAATTTATTACATTTGCTCATTGTTTATCTATTTTGTAACTAGCTGGTTAAAATAGGCATGAGGTACAAGAACTCACTATAAGGGAGAGTTTGAAATTAAGGAAGTACCGATAGTTTTTAGAGTTCTAATAAAAATAAAGTTAACAAAAATACGCAGTATATTGCCAAACATACTTAACCATAAATATCTACGAAGTATACACCCAACCAAGGAAAATATTACTGAAAGAATCTCCCTCAGCAAGACATTATACCTACCTGTGGTTGTGGCTCAGAACAAAACATCAAATAAGGCAGAATTATAAGAAACCCGATTCTGAATTTCACGTTCAGATATAGGCATAGTGCTTGTCTAAGTGCGAAGGTGGTGGTATCCGTGCGTCGCCTACCGCGGGCTGCATCAGGTGCAAAGGGCGTAAAGTTTTTATATCTCTATAGAACCCTTCCTGCCACCATCGCACGCGGGATGCCATAAGATTATTACGTAAGACCTTGCTATGGGTTCAAAAGTCAAATGTTACTTTAGGGCTACATTTTATATTTACCTAGATCTTGGATACTTTAAGTTTCATAAGACAGTAGATAAGTACCTACCTACAAATCTTAGCAAGTCTTAGCATTACAAACCGGCGGTTAAATCTTTATTTTGACTATTCATACGTGCTTTATTTAGCTTACATGAATAAAAATGTTTTGATGTGGACTTTATCGTAAGTTTCAAACTACAACACTTGCACGGAAAATCTGAAATTCTTGACTTACTTAATTCATAGTATTTGACCCCAATGTAATAGGGGTGAGTCTGCCACTATACCGGGCACTCTCCTCAATGCGAGGGGCTTCGGGCCACAGTCCACCACGCTGGCTTAGTGCGAGCTAGCGAACATGACACATCTTTCAAAAGACTTCAGCAAATTAAATCCGAAAATCTTAGGTGCGAGCGGGGGTAAGTTAACCTTATTATCTCTTGTTTCCGAGGCAAATGTTCTCCTAACTTGATAGAACCCTTGCTGTTCAATATTCTACAAATATTATAAATGCGAAGGTTTGTGTGTGTGAATGTTTGTTACCACGTATCTCCATAGCTACTAAACCGATTTTAATGAAATTTGAAACGTAGATAGTGTAGGCTCTGGAACAAAACATAGGCTAATCTTACACATCAATTTCCACGCGGGCGAAGCTGCGGGGCACAGCTTGTAAATAATAGTCTTGTAATTGTTGTATTATTTTGATACGCAGTCGGTTGTGTGTGGTGGTTATAAGATGAAGCGTGAGGTCTGCAACACAAATAAGTACAGGTGCGGAATTAACCTCGGTCCGGTTGTTTCGGGTTACGAGCCGCCGTTACCCCGCGTTATGGCTTGTATTATTATAACTTTTACATAGATACTGCGAGAACTGCTGGAAGAGCTGATTTTGACGGTGTTTTGCGATAACATGTGGTTACAGATAGTTAGTCGACTAATATTGCAATGTTCGGCGCTGGCCGCCATCGCAACCAAGTTTTGCAACCAGTTTGCACGAAATAATATTCTTCAACTATTTCACTATTGATTCCTCGTAGTTTCGAAAGAATTTAAAGGTCTAAGGACGTTAGATACCTTCCTATTTAGTCAAAAAATCAAAGAGAAAAATGATACAGTCGACTCTATCATTCACTTCTCACGTAAAAGTACCTACATACAAGTTACATAAGTATACCCAAAAGCTTGTTTATATGGTAATTATAATCATTTTTAGGATGACTGACCGGTGGTAACGCTAAAATATTGTTTATATTGACTATTTATAAATGCTCTAATGAGCTTACATGAATAAAAACCTTTTGACTTTGACTTTTTTGACTTTGACTTTGACTGTTTAAGACCACGTGTCGATCGTTTGGCATTGTGTTCGTTTGGCAATATTACTTTATTTATATTAACAGGGCAAATTTCCTTAAAATGTATCTTAAATTCGTTCATATCTCCCGTTGGCGCTTCCAGCAACTCCTACCCGCGTCTGATCGACGTACACAAGGTTATAAGTTACAGAGGTCTGATATTTATTCGTTCGGTTCGATTGTAGTTTTATGTGCGGCCATAAATGGCGTTATTGGCGCGCATTTGAATAATACGAGCACGCCGCGCGTTACTTGTTACCCGCAAAAATATTTACTTAACCAGAGTAAGAGTATACAATATTGGTAGGTACATATAATACATGGTAATGAAGGAAATTAGCTAAGCAATCAAAAAAGTATTAGGTAATTAATAAGGCCCCACCAGAGGAGCTAGCCAAGTGGCATGAACGCTAATGGAATAGAATAGAATAGACTTCACAATGTATGAAAATGTCAAACGTCGCTATGTAGATCACGTGACTTATGTCATTTCCATACATGAAGCGTACCGATTTGAACGACCGCTCGTCGACGTCAGCCACTTGTCTAGCCCTTCTGTACACATAAAACATAACTCTACTTTCTATCAACAGATGATTTCGTTTGATAAAGTCGACAATTCAGTTTCGAAATTAGACTTGGCCACCACTGTTCCTACTTCTGTAAGTTACGATCTACAAAGAGTGTTCGACAAATTTAGTTTTGAATGTCGATATATGAAAATATGAATGTCGACTATTCATCATATTATATTTACCCAAAACACACTGTATTAAAATAGCAAGTGGAGATCAAAGATATCAGCAATTCAGCAATCAATATAAAAAAGACAAGCCCGCCGAGTTTCTTGCCGGATCTTCTCAGTTGAGATTACTTTTCTGAACCGGAGGTAGAATTAAGTAAAAAATTAAAAATGACAATTCTTCAGTGCCCCCGTAAGCCTAAACGAAATAAACTATTAGAATTTGAATATGTGCTTGAAAAATGTAAGGGTAACGATTCATTTTAGGTCTGAACGGTGAAGCGGCTGGTCACATTGTTGTGGCGTTTACCGTGGACCCGGGGTTATACGAGTGGATGGAAACTAATGGCATACTTATTTTAGTTACCTATTTTATGTCAAGAAAAGTTAATACAGCCCAATAAAGCAATAAGCAACCCAAATAGAGGATTATCCACAACAAACTACATATTTTCCCATTAAACCAACACGATCCGCCACCAGGTGAGCCGAACACCTAAACCATTCCTATATTTATATTTATTCCTCTTTATGTTATTTTGTTTTCTTTTATAGCGGGCGCGAGTGTTGCCATATTTAAATTTTATACGCCTTAATGTTGCCACACACGCTACTCCTTGCAATCTCATACCTATAACGTGGCAAAGTTTATTTTACTACTGTAAGCTTGTACCCTCAACTCTATTTGTAGTTCAACAGGGTTGGTATTCTAGTTTGGTGCATGTAAATGTACTGTGGTATTATGTGCAGATGCTGGGAAATAGAAGCGATTTGGGAGCAATGTTTTTATTTAGAACGAGGCCGTTTCAATGTGGAAGGTAGTGTGGCCAGTTTTTAGTTGAGTTTTCAAAGTAATTTTTAGGACATCATCTTCATAGATAATATACGTAATTTTTTCTTGGGCTGGCAACATTGCTAGGTGAGATTAGTAACACTGTGAATCTAAAGACTTATCTACATATCTTTTTCTTACTTTTGAATATAACTACTAGGACTTAGAAAGAATACATAAAACTAAAATTCAGTTAAGTAGGTACACCAAATGTAAGAAAATCGCAATATACCTATCTACTTATTTACTTATTTTATTTATTTAGTTAAACAAAAAATAAGCAGGCTTACATAGAAATCTCATTAACACACTAACATTTACCAAGATACTTTCGAAACTACTTACTTTTTCCATTTATATTTCACAAAACAACAAAATAGGACCCGTCCCGCCTTGTTCATGGTCTTCCTACTCAAACAGCATGTTTGATATTTCTACCTGTATGTTTTGATTTCCACTGGCTAGGGGTGGCCCATCCACCCCGGAACACGAAATCAAAGGAACACAAACACGCGTTATGCAGACACACCACTTGTAACGTTTGACAACCCTGCAGGGTGTTTTCGTACTTAGTTTTGTTATTATTGTCATTGAGAACTTTCTTTTGATGAAAATAAATGTTGAATTATGTAATAGGTTATTTAGTCAAAAGGGTCTGCGGGCTATCATTGTAAATTGAAATGGGAAGACAATGCTATTGTGAGGTATAACCTATTGCTAAATATGTATGATCGCCCTATACCTATTTAATTGTAGGACGCCTCTGTCTAGCAGCTTTCGGTTAAATAATGGGTTGATGGTTTGTCTCTAATTTAGACTTCTAAAGTAAGTTCTGTGTCGTGCTACTTAAACAATCATCTGAATGAAGTAACCCGTAAGTCATTTTAATTTAATTTCTCCGCCCCAATAACATTAAAAACTTAATCCAGCCTGAGCTATAATTCACATTCATTTCGCGCCTGCTTATCGACATAAAAAATTATTACCACTGGCAACACAGAAAAAAATTAAATTTCGAATTCCAACCGCCCTTTAAACGTCATAAATCCCAGAGCCGATATAATGCGCAAGAAAATCATTCGCAGTCGCGGCCTTAGATTTTATATTAAAAAGCATTACTTTTCCAATAGCAAATCTTATACAGGAACATACACGATTATTTCTTTTAAACTCTACCAATCAAAGCTTAACTATATTTCTGGAAATGTAGAGTCTAGTTTTCTTTGTATCAGAAGCGAGGAGGTTGAATCTTAAAGAGGTTCGATTCGTAGAGAATTCTTTTAATAAGTCGGGATGATTTACGCGACGCCAAGAGCACACGGCGCGGCTCCCCCCTAATTAGAGTGGGGAAAAAATTCACAGCGCGCACCTTCCATGACGATTGTCACGGCAGCCAGGATAACAGCCGAGTGTAATTAGCGTTTGAAGATCAGAGGGATTTACACTTAATTTTGCGCATATTAAGTACGTGGTGAATCTTTTCGGTTCATCAGTTACAGCATTTTACGAATAATATATGTAGTTATAAATCCTACTTATTGTCATGGTAGAGTCACCCGATACAATTTGGATCGCATACTTCCGACTTTATCCCATAATATTGGTACTTTATTTACACCATTTTTAGGGTTCCGTACCCAAAGGGTGCCAACGGGACCCTATTACTAAGCCTACGCTGTCTGTCCGTCTGTCCGTCTGTCAGTGGGCTGTATCTCACGAACCGTAATAGGTAGAGACTTGAAATTTTCACAGAATGTGTATTTCTGTTGCCATTACAACAACAAATACTAAAAAAAAACTTTAAAATAAAGGGGGTCCCCAACTTATGTGTCTTATGGTCGGTTTCCATACAAAAGACTTCAACGTGTGAGTCTAAATATCACCATTTTGAGGATGTGTGTTTATATTCTACGGTGGTACGGAACCCTTTAAGTGCGAGTCCGACACGCATATGGCCGGTTTTATTTTTATAAAGTAAATTTTCAATTAGAAACGTTTTCAGAATCAGTTCCCTATATTTTTTTTACTATTATAAATTGATCAAAACCATTGTTTTTGTATAGAGGCTGTTTAATATTTCCGTTCGAAATTAATAAAAAATCTCCCTCCCTTGCCCTGAATACTCGAGAATAAGGTAATCACATCAGATGTTTGCAGTTCCAGGGTATATAAACTTGGTCTGTATTTGCATTAGGTAGCAACCATTTTAATATAAGAACCGAGACTTATAGAGCAGTTTATACAAAATAAATCGCCCCTTCTTCTTCTGATTCTCTTCTTCTGATTGTATGCTATACAATTCAGAATAAGTTAGGTAATCATCCCGTATAAATCCAGCCCTCTTAGATTCAAGCATATTTTCATAAATGCAAACATTCAAAAAGAATTTCCTTCGAAAGCTCATAAATATTTGCCACTTTTACTACCCTCATTCAATCCCTGCCAACCGAAAATAAATGTTGAAACCGAGCTGTTTAAGGTTGAAGTTACTTTGTAGGATAAACTTATAAGCGCTTTTTAAAACTGATCACAAAGAGGGCAGATTAAAGATTAATCCGAATATCCAATAAATATCCGAATGGATTCGTTCTGGAATTGGAATCGAAGAATTGGAACTTATTCCAATTCCATTTCGTAGATGAAGTGGTTTTTTTGTTTTGCGATGAGTTATACTGCGCTTCGAGACCTCGGGAGGTAAGGGCTATTTTTTAATTGATTTCACGCTAATGAGAAAGGATTGGTGTTTTGTTTGTTTTAATCAGCGTAATGGCCTTCCTTAAGTTTTTTTGGCCTAAGTACGTACTATAGGATAGGATTGGGGTGAGATTTTACATATTATAAGTACCTATGCTAATTTTATTTGCTGCCTAAAACGAAAAATTTTAACATTCACGTTTTTTTAATATGTTCTTGTTATTCCTTCATGATATTGTTTTAACTCCAGAATTAGTTCACAATTATGTTATGTAAGTGCCAATAGGTATTGTAACACCGCCTTTACAAACCTGAGAATAGATTTTAGTTACCCAATTAGTATGACAGCATCACATTATAAAAACATCTTCACACACAAGCCGATGGAACGGATCCAAAGCGATCCAAGGCACATGGATCCAAGGTGGAGATATAAATTAGGAGCGTGTTAACCGCCGGCGCCGACGAGACGCGCGGTCGCGCGCGTAAATCGCAATTTGTCGTGAGCGTGCGCTGCGGAAGATCGACGGATTAAATGGCGGTAGAGTAAGGAACTGGATAGATAGAGATTTCAGGAGACTGTCAATGACAATGCGGCTGTAATATTCAAACAGTTGGTCAACGACTTCCCTAATACTTAGAGCAGTCTTCGCTAACAACATTAACGCACCGTTGGATCAGGAAAGGCATGATACCTGTATATCAAAATCGTTTACTGCACTAACGGCTCGTTTGAGTGTTGGTGAAAACGGCCCTTAGTTGAGTATAACAAAACAGCCTGTTTTCATTGTATCAAAAACTGCATTCGTAAGAGGTGGTTAGAGTCCATCGGGGTAAACGTCATGCTTCTACATTAGGTAGCGTTATTGAAAATGTTATGCATAATGAATTTAATTCTTATTATCAAACCTAGTAGAGCTGTCGGGACGTTCTAGTTTCTCTGTATACTATTAGGTAGAAAGACATGAATCTATGATTAAAAGGGTGAAATACTATTATAAGTGTCCTTTCTATACAAATGCCTAGCTCTACACGATCGCCTTTTAACAGTGAGCACTTCCGTTTGTCTCGCGTTACAATATTTGCTAATTTGCCCCCCTCCCCGCACTGCGCACCACCACCCTCCGCCACCCTACACCACGTGAGGAACGGAGCAAATAGCATAAGTGTATTTTTGGCACCAGCCACCATAGAGTAATGGCATTTCGATATAATTTCTTGTTGAACTAAACCTTTGTTGAATTTTGACAATGGTTATTACTTATGCTGTGTTTTTTTTAATATTGTCAAATCAAATCAAATCAAAAGTTTTTTATTCATGTAAGCTCAATAAAGCGTTTATAAATAGTCAAGATAAACAATATTTTAGCATTACCACCGGTTCGTAATGTTGCTTCCATTGAGAAGAGCCGGCAAGAAACTCAATGGTTACTCTTTTCAAAAGAATAATTGTACTTATACATTTTCAAACAGCAACGCTGATATTGTTATAATTTATATGCGGGTTGGCTTCTAGTCTTCCCTGATTGGGTTGTCAAACTATTCCATAGGAGTGAAATTTTTAATAGGGGTGGAAGAGTCTTAAAAACTACACACGATCTGACTTTATTTATAACAAGAACAAAGCTATACCGCCAAATTTGTAGACACAGATATTCTTTGACAGTTTACAATGGTTTTACAAAGCATTTCTAGGAACAAAGTGATTTGTAAAGCCAATGTAAGTTCCTCATAATCTATACTAATATATAAAGAGGGAAATGCTGACTGACTGACTGACTGACTGACTGACTGACTGACTCATCAACGCCGAGCCGAAACTACTGAAGTTAGAGACATGAAATTTGGATAGTAGATATATTTTGTGACGTAGACAAGCAATAAGAAGCGATTTTAGAAAATTCAACCCCTAAGGGGGTTAAATAGGGGATGAAAGTTTGTATGCAGGTTCGTCATTTTTCAAGTTAGAATTATGAAAATTTGTGTTATGGTGTCTTTTAAAAAATAAAAAATATGGTTTTCGTTGTTTTTTAATATTCAACCCCTAAGGTGGTAAAATAGGGGATGAAAGTTAGTTGGGAAGTTTGTATAGATGTTCGTCATTTTTGAAGTTAGAATTATGAAAATTGGTGTTTAGGTTCATTTTTAAAAATAAAAAACTTGAATTGCTGCGTTTTTGAAAATTCAACCCCTAAGGGGGTAAAATAGGGGACGAAAGTTTGTATGGAAGTTCGTCATTTCCGAGGTTAGCATAATGAAAATTAGTGTTTAGGTTTCTTTTTACGTATTAAAAATAATAATTTCATCTTTTTTGAAAATTTAAACCCTAAGGGGTTAAAATAGGGGGTGAAAGTTTGTATGGAAGTTCGTCATTTTTTGAACTTGGAATTATAAAAATTGGTGATTAGGTGACTTTTAAAAGATAAAAAATATTAATTTCAGGGTTTTTGAAAATACATCCCCTAATGGGGGTAAAATAGGGGATGAAAGTTTGTATGGAAGTTCGTCATTTTTGTAGTTAGAATTAAGAAAATTGGTGATTAATTGTCTTTTAAAAAAATAATAATAATAGAGTTTTTGAAAATTATACGGGGTATGGGATACGGGATACGCGAAATGGGATACGGGATTTTGTATATGAGATACGTGATACGTGATACGGGATACGGGATATGGGATGCGGCATACGGGATGTGGGATGCGTGATACGGGATACGGATACGGATACGGGATACGGGATACGGGATACGGGATACGCGATACGGGATACGGATACGGGATACGGCATACGGGATACGGGATACGGAATGTGGAATGCGTGATACGGGATACGGATACGGGATACGGATACGGATACGGATACGGATACGGATACGGGACACGGGATACGAGATACGAGATACGGGATACGGGATACGGGATACGCGATACGGGATACGGGATACGCGATACGGGATACGGAATGTGGGATGCATGATACGGGATACGGATACGGATACGGATACGGATACGGATACGGATACGGATATGGATACGGGATACGGGATACGGGATACGAGATACGGGATACGGGATACGGGATACGGGATATGGGATGCGTGATGGATGATACGGGATACGGATACGGATACGGGATACGGGATTTGGGTTCCAGCAAACGGAAACGGAATTTTTAAATTTATATTCTGCGCGGACGAAGTCGCGGGCAAAAGCTAGTTTTCTATAAATTTAGGGGATAGGCTATAGAGAAAGAAATCACAGTACTGTTAGCTAACTACAAGCAGACGGGCAGATGAGGTTGTGGGAGTTGTGAGTTTAGTTACAATATTTTTGGAACTACTTCACGCCGATCTTCTGTGAGAGGGTGGTACTACCCCGATCGAGCCAGCCCGTATATGTGCTGCAGTCAATTGTCTACAGCTCGGCTCTACCACCAATAAGCATAAAAGACACACTAGGCTATCTACTACTAACTAAACAAAGGGGTAATGTTGACATTTTAGCTGGTTTATTTTGTACCCCTAAAAGTTAAACTAATTAACACGAAACCATCTTTATTCCTCTCGAAAACAACATTAGGGTTGTTAGCCAAATTGAATTTATTTGCCGATGTCCCGACACCGGGTAAGTGTCGGTTAATGGCGCGAGATTTAGCGCTGCGGTCGGCTGACACTCGACACTAATGTACAGACATTTATGTGTATTTATGGGGGTATAGTTTCCGTAAGAGGAAAATACATAGATTTTTATTTGCAACGTTTTTTCGTGAAAGAAGACGGTTAAAGAGCAATTTTATATGAGTTATAAGTATTTGCGCCATATAGTCATCAAATATAGGTAAAGTACTCTTAACTTTACAGTATACGACTGCCACTGCGACTGTAGCCTAGGGGCGAACACGTTGGATTAGCGATCAGAAGATCCCAGGTTCGATCCCCGGTGGGGCATGCACCAATGGATGAATTTTCATCTATGTGCATAATTTACAGTTCGCTGACGGTGAGGGAAAACATCGTGAGGAAACCTACCTATCCCTCGGGATTAGGTAATAGTCAGTTCCTGTATACACGGCGACAAGGTTCATCACCTGTCACGTTGGGTTCTGACTATTTGGTGAAACGTGGGATTTGAGTTGACTTAACAATGTGGTGGTGTATGATCACTCAAGCCTCTGACTACCCCCGAATGGGGATAAAAAGTCGTGACGTTATATTTATTTATTATTTTATTTATACCTATAAAAATATTATCAACATATTTACGACCACTTCGCGCAGTAGTTCGAAAGTAGGCCGCTTGTCTCACTGCTTCGGGAGGTTGCGGGTTGCATTCCCGCCAGAGGCAAATTTCGGAAACTACCTTTTCGTTATCTACCCTGGTCAGGATGTCATAGTACAAGCGTTGCTTAGTTTGGGACAAAACAGTTGGGTATGTTACTCTGGCGATATTTAAAAGTCCTCCGGTCTCCCGCATGATACCTACCGTAGTATAGTGGATACTACCGGGGGTGTATCTATTGTCCTACTATCATAAGGGCAAGATTGAATAGATTTGTCAATCCTAAATAGATAGAGACCTATATAAATTGTGACCCATTTTGCAGTTAAGGCAACTGAGAATTACATGTAATTCTTAAATAATTGTCTCGATATATACATAGCTGCTACATAACAATGTAATTTCAGAAACTGCTAAAAAGCCATTAACTGGAGCTAACGCTGAAACAATGACGTCTTATTATTGAGTTGAGAACAGTTTAAGTTACTGACATTAGAACAAGACTGGTCAGAGCCGGCTAATGTTCGGAGTTCTCACTGACCGCTGGGAGACACTGGACAGGGGTGGTTAATGATTGACCTAAGTCCCAAGTCTCCTAGTATTTAACCATTAGATAACCACTGGTCATATCTTTGTGAATTTTTCATAGTTCTTCAGTCGTAATAGTTTGTCATTGGTAACTCTACCATGAGCGTATCGAAGTCGCTAGCCACTAGCGTCTACGTAAAGTAGTTATACGGTTAATTTCACTGTTAGTTGCTCTGACCCATAGGAGCGATATTTCATGTAGACGTTAGCGAATAACGATCGTAAACCCCTTGGTAGAGTTTTGTAGAGTACTACAGTATAAAATTTTGTGGCAGTCTAATTTAAACTCAATACAATACATTTCTACTGTACAGTGTAAGAATGAAGACTTTAGACTGTCTTTTTAGTAAAATGCACACTTTTTTAAAATCAAGTATAGTAGTATATAGTATATATAGTAAGTCTTCATTGATTTTCTGATAATATGCATTGGTCATCCCTAGAGTCCATCTTATTACGACGGGTTAATGCGCATAGTGGCGGGACACTGGATAGGGCTATTAGCAGCAGTCGGCGGCCATTAGCCGGCCATACCCAAGTCCAGAAGTTTCGCACTTGGCACTGAGTTAATGCGGCGTGGTGGACTCGCCAGGGCTCACTTAATTACTTATTGATGTTTTGAGCTGATAAGAACGTGGATAGTGAAAATTACGCTATGTAATGGGTATATTGTAGAGTAATAGAGATAATGCATGCATCTATATTATACAGGTTGAACTAGAAAGGTTCTATGCCTTAAACTATACATTCTTTAGGTCATCACCGACGACTATTTGAAGTCAAAAATTAATAAGCGTTGTTTTAACAGGAATTTAAATTACTAGTTTATCTTAAAATGTTATAGCCTTTCTGGTTCATTACGTAATATAAGCGATAAAAAGAGGTACACTGACCCACTCATCGCATACCTAAATATCGGCCCTTGTGATTAGTCTTTTTTGAATTTCAAATCTTAATAAAACCGTTAATGCTGCATTCATCACCTTAACGACTACAGTACCTAAACTACTGGGCGCTATTTCTTTCAAAACTTCGTAAAAGTTAAACCATAACAATTATTAACTACAACATTTAACACGGAAACAAAACAACTTCAAGAAAACAATAATACAGGTAACAATTTAAATTTTATCGATAAATTATAAACAATTGTTTTTCGGAAACTTTTTTAATCGGAACGGGGGGTTGTTGACTATTTGTTGGGTAGGGTTGCGGGGGAGGGGGAGAGGGGGGTTGCAACAATTTATCGTTTTTAATTCAAGTGGTGGCAATACAGTGGCTGGCAATCACTCGATACGCCATCAAATAAATGTTTAGCTATTTGGACTAAGAGAGGGAAAAGATAACAAGAAAATCTATCGATGTAATAAATTATTTTTCACGTTATATTTAGTAGGTTCTTTATTATGGTAGGTACTGTTTTAGGCTGCATCTAGCTTCACGTTATGGTGAAGTACGCCTAAATAGTGGATTACTACTGTCAATTATCGCATCTGTCAATTATCGTACATACAACTTCTTGTCAAAAAATACATTTCTAGAAATGTAGATTTTCGGAAAATATTTTCTTTTATTACAATCAGTGACGGTACTCTACTGAAACTAGTTTAAAAAACTAGAGTAACGTACGCAGTGTTTTGAGACTAACCAACTGATACCCAGATTTTAAGGTTAACACAAAATTTTATATTTTCTGATGATAAAACACATGCCATCGATATCCTACAAGGACCTTTCCCGCCCCAACTTTACCTAGCGACCGTGAAGTCGGCAAGTTTTCCAATAGATGGCGGCACCTGTGCCAACATGTTTATCGCACCCGCCCGGAACGGAACCCCGTACTACCTGCAGTATCGGATTATGCTATTAATTAACAACCGAAATTGGCTAACAAAGTTCGTAAATACGATTGAAATGCGATGTAAATTTTCTTTTTTCGTTAATTTGTTAATTACTAAAGTTATTTATAAGTTAACAGCCTGTTTCTAATTGTCAAGCTGAGTTGAGTTACTTGAGGAATAAAGCTCTTGTTGCTTTAGTAACGGTTCTACAATATTTTAGAGGTTTTTGTGTTTGCAAATCATCTGTTATCAGATTTTTTTTAGATAATTCAGGCTCCTTCTTCTTATGGTTAGTGACCAAACTGGTGACAGACTTGTTCAAACAGCCCGTAAACATTATTACTTACCCTTGTCAACTTTCTATGGGATAATGGGAATCGAACCCGAACTCTACCTAGAATAAACAACAGACCAGCACTATATTTATAAATTTACTTCTTGAAACTTAATAACATTGTAATGATACAGCATACTGAATAATTTAATTATCCATTTCATTACATTTGTGTTTACAAAACTAAAACTAAATCGTGTGTTATAATTACATTTAGCAACAATAGGCCGGCTCCGACACTTTAACCGGGGCCGGGGATCGCGGGACCCTAAATAATCGAATTACGGAACCCTTCGAGGGGTGTGAAGGGTGATTTAATTTTAGTTTGTTTAGTGTTTGCAAATATGATTGATTCAGAGCATTTTTGTTGATTAAAAGTGGATGGGGTCGGCTGGAATGCGGTACAAGTCGATTGGTTGGCAATGTTGCTTTGTTTGATAAAAGTATTGTCTTTCAGAGATCCCTTACATAGAAATGAACTACGGTACTTACCTAAAACCTTTAGCTAAAATATTAAACTACTGAAACTCTATCCATACCTAGTAGGTATTTGAAGTTTGAATACAAATTAACTTTCTGATTATTAAAGTTGGTTTAAGTCGCCTCATAATAAGATATTTTTTTAATATGTACCATGGTATTTTTTTGTAATGTGAGGTTATCAAGTAGTCGTCCCGCTATCCTCTTCAACTTCTTCTTATAGTATGGTAAGTAGGTAACCTGGTGTCAGAGTTGTTCAAGCCGCCCGAAGGCCTCTGACAAGGCTGAGCTAAATGCTTGTTCTAGGAGTAACCTGACGGCAATACCTAATTTGATGGTCACGGTGGGAATTGAACTAGTAACTATAACGCCGGCCGCCGAAGCCGACAGACACGGACATCGAAAGTGAACTTTTTCTATTCGTTATTAATTAATTATTAGTTCAAAATAATTTTACATCCTCTATGCATAATACCAAAATCATAAAACATCCGCACAAAACACTCCCCGCATTCAAATAAAATTAAGCGCACCTGTGCATACAAATAACTACATATCAACGTAAATTCCTGAAAGTTTCAGTGCAGCATTGTCACGTCCGGTCTGTGTCGCCTCTGAAAATCGTCTGAACGCAACATAAACACGAGGATCTCTTCTATGGCTGGAAGGCGGGACTTCAGAAAGCGGGCAACCAATCAGAAGATAGAATTCATAATTTGTCTTGCTCTCGCAGCGCTGAGTCTCGTTCTAATAAGTAGATTACAGTAGTCGATGTTTCATATCTGAAGTAGGATTTTTTATGGCCATTTTAAAGTTGGCGAATATGGTTCAGTCCGCGACGTGTTTAAATGTTGCCAAATTGAATGTGAGTGTGCAAGTAGGTAATGGAATGTAGAGATTTTTATTGTAGAAGTGTTTAAACATTTTTTATTTTCTGTTTGGTATTTTGCAGAAAAATCTGAGTGTAGCAAGAAATTATTACAGCCTACTATAGTGTTATGAAATTAGAGTTAGCAAATTACCAGTGCTTAGGTATAATGATATTTTGCATAATTCTAAAATATCCCAAAAGCTCATTATAAACTCTCTACAAATCACATTAAAATTATACAGATCCAAAATGGCGTGTTCGTACCATATATATTTAACATAATAAATAAAGAATTAAATTATATCCCACTATCAATAAAATATGATCACACTTTATTGTGAACTCTTTTCCAAGATGTTACGGTTTAAAATGACAAGTTGTTAGTAGATAGAGGCAACATAATAAGCGGATGATAAAAGACCGCCAAAGTAAAGGTGTTGGGCTAATTGACGGCGGTGAATGGGCTGGCCACGGCTTAAGGAAAACTGGGTGGGGTGCCATTTGCAGCGGAAAAGGTGAATTAGTAGCGTTACAGATAAGTACTCTACTACCTAATGGTTTTTGTAAATAGTAAATAGGTACCTATCGAACTTAATACCATATCGTACTATAATTCTAGACATAGGAGTTTATCAGATATATTCTAAGATGCATCCTCTGCAATAAGAACTGTTTACGCACGTGTCAGCCCATTTCCGCTAGTATGCAATTTCTCTTATCAATTTCGAACATAGAAAGATTGAAGGGGGTACTATTTTGCCCTGGGTTGGTTATAATGTAAGATCTAAACGACAAAACTCAGAGAATTATTAATTTCACTATTTACTACAAATAAATTATTACTTCATTATCTATCTGCTCCATAGATATTTGGAGAAGAGTTTTTTTTTTATTTGACTAACAGATAATCGTCGGATACTCTATATTTAATGTTCAAATTGTATCCTATCCCCGCTCGCAGTGGCACCGCACCCGTCTGTCCTGGTCTCTCGCGCGGTTACGTCACATCCGGTGTGCTCAGAGCCGGGTTCCTGCGCCGCGGGGGGACCGCCATTGTCCCGCGCCTTTTCATACTGATGCTGTTGCCGTGGTATATTACAGATGGTTATCATCTCTAGTGATACGACTTGTTGATCGTTATCTCGTTGAGATTTGGGGGTAGTATTGTTTGAAGTTAGATGGCGGGTAGTTGCATAAAACCGTTGGATTGAATAATGATGGTATGGACTCATGGTCATTTTAATAGACAGCTAGGTATAGGTGAGTTTGTATACAAATCTAAATTTTTATGACTATTCGAATACCTACGGGACTCTAATTATTAATCCTACCCTATTTCAGTTTAATAAGTTACTTATGTATCTACGATTCTCTTCTTTTTGCTTTACTTCGACTAGCAAGTGGCAGCCACAACCCCAACTTTTGAATGTAGACTCTACCAAGTTAAATAATGATAAAAAAAAGTTTTAAAAACAATTTAAAATAAATAGGTACCTATTTATATTAAAATAGGTACCTATTTATTCCACCTACCCAATTGCCACTTCAATAAAAATCAACGGAACCTAGATAACCGACAAAAGGAACCCTACAGAATTATATTTCAACAGGATGTGTAAGTGATTTTATTTATAAATTAATAGTTTATATCGAGTTTAAAGCTGTTTATTGTTATAAAGCGCCATTAGCCGCCATTTTATTGGGGATGCAGTTCTAATACCCTATTTATATTTCCACTAGCGCGGAGTTAATGCTTCGTGTTGGGGGATTTGGGAAAGGCTTTAAAAAACTATTGTGGTTTTTGTATTTCTATTGAACGGGTGTTTTAAAATGTAGAGAATTCGTTTAGGCAATCGTGAAATGTTCTGGGGTTGGATAGAGTCTTAATAGATATGGATGCCTATGCCCATGGATGTGTAAAGCCATAATTATTAGACGTAGATAAAGTTGATCACTTGAAGTGAACTCTACCTATGGATTATAGAAGGTAATCAATATGAATAATATGATGGAGTAGGTGGGTACTTATAATAATAACATGTTATAGAATGCTGTGTTCAAGCGAGTACTAAATTCATAATATGTTATTGGCTAGCAAAGCTCTAAATGAAATATAAACTTAGGTATACTGTACTAAAACATTTTTTAAGGTATCTATCACATAAAAAGGTTAAAGAAATAAAGTCCAGAATGCGCAGTTCATTGACTCTACATTTTAATGCTATCCAATAAAATAATACTCAGCCTCAACCTTTTAAAAGAAGTTATTCTCTTTATTTCTATTTAAAGTATCACCTCTAGTGTATAATTTCTCAAGCGACACGCAATTAATCACAATTAATATCTGCAAATGAGTCGAGCATTAGGAAGGTGCAACAATGGCGCGACCCTCAGCAGATGTCCGTCGTAATGCTCGGGGTGTTTTATTTCCTTAACAAATCGAGTGCCATTCGCACGGCGGTGTCAATTAATATAATATTTGTCACATAAATTACCCGAGATCCATCCGGGGTTGCTGTTCGAACGCGCAAACCTTATTATTCGAAGCACAATAGTTTTCAGCGCCGGGCGACGGAGGGGAGCGCCGCGAGGGGAGGGGGGCGCCCGCAAAAACTGCACCCGACTTAATTATAAAGAGACAAGAAGCGCCATTAAATACCGATTCGTTAAATCTACGCTCTCGTGTTAACACCACTCATTGCCCCTCTCTATCCGACACACGAACATAAGAAAGAGACAGACGTACTTTCGACGTGACAGCCTCGCTTAGGGGCGGCGTCCACGATATAAGGTTTAGATTGACTGGGCGTTCTCTATTCAACGTATTTTTTTTCTGTTTGCGCTCGGCAAAAGCTCGAGAGCTTTTCATTTGGTGTCGGGTCGCGCACGCGGGCACTCGTACGCATATCGGACTATTCGAAATTCGAACTGCAAGTGGCAATGACCGAGTGACGTTTTGACTTTACATTGGACTGTGTTATCGAAGTGAACTTTGATGAATATGTCGGAGCTTCGCGGTTCGCCGCCGCTGTCGAGGGGCGCGTTGGAGAACGGTTTCGGGGCTCCGCTGGCGGCGTTGAGTTCGTTGGCGGAGGCGTCTCCCCCGGCGCCGAACCCGCACGGGATCGACCACATCCTGTCGCGGCCGACGGTGGGCGCCAACATGGGCGCGGGGCTGCTGACGCCGCGGCTGTCGCTGGCGGCGGCGGCGGCGGGCATGGCGCACTACCTGCAGCACAAGCCGCTCTACTGGCCCGGCTTCCAGGGACTCGTCTCCAATCCTATGGCGTGGCGGGAGCGGCTGCAGTCAAGTGAGTATTTTATTCATGTTTTTGGGAATTCATTTGATAATCATAGCACAGAAAGAAATTGTAATATTGTAACCTTTCTGCCTCTCATGATCCTTTTGTTTTTGATGATCAAGTGGTTATAGGCTTTGTTACCTTATTTAGCTACTGGTAACAGACTATTGGTTAGATTTCTGTTCAAATTAAATGACCCTTAACTATTTAATTAGCTTCCATACAAAAGACATCAACGCGCTATCGATGTAGGTAATTTTTTTTAGTTGGACTATCGAATGATTTTAATTGTTTGTTGATTGTTTATGAATACTTATTAAGTACAGATAATAGGTACTGGGTTATTTAAGTATTATTAAACTAAAGGCAATACCTGATAATAATAAATAATAATTTTCAAATAAACTAACTTTTTGAACATTATTTTTAACGCACACACCTGTTAATACCTAATACCTACCTAGCCGGTCTAGGTAGGCCTAAATAGGTCTATGTAGGTCCTATCTCTACACCTAATTAATAGTGACCTAATTAATAAAGTACTTGCCTACTCTGCACACTTAAACGTTTTGTAAGACAGTACATCTACTCTACAGTTTCAAGAATAAACGATTTTAATTGATCAGAATATCCATATTGAAGTTATATTATATTTTGAAATCAATAACCGCTATTACCACTTACGAATTCAATCCTACAACTGAAATAATAACATAACATTACCCAATTACAACCACAATAATATTCCCCACTTCCGGTTTACGCGCTTCCGTCGGTCGTCACATCCGGCGCCCGTCGGGCGGGCTCTAGTTTATAGCCCTAGGGCTGTTTGCGGCCCGTTTCAGCGCATTACACCTTGTATCACGTACCATGCGCCCTTTAAAGGGTTCAGGGGTAAGATTTCAGATTTCGGTGGAGTAGGTTTAATGGGATATGACTTCATTTAATAATGCTATTATTAATTTAAGTTTTAAAGTTGACTGGCTGGACAATTTTTAACTTTTCCGGCGATATTAAGGCTTTTCTTTTCTTTATAAAATGTTATTGTTTTTCTAGAGTTTTTGAACAAATACTGTTTAGCACATATTTTGTGTTTTTAAATATAAAAATAAGAACTATTTTTGTAAATGTCAATAGTTTTACAGAATTTTTGAAGAGACATTAAACTTAACGGATTCCTCTTTACCTGATAGAAGGCACTAAAATGTAAAAACCAAAGGCTTAAATCGGTGCATGCAAGTTGATTATTTTCCGATTGTTGGAAACTCAATTCGAAAAGAGTTGGCACTAAATGGTGTTGGTTCATGGCCTAGAATCTAGATTGTCTCTACGTTACTTTAATATTAGTTGACGCAAGCTATTTCCGATATGTTTGTTGGAGAAAGTATTAAAAAAGAACTGTAGTTTTCTTTACTAAATATAATAATGTTATACGTAGTGCATTTTTTTTTGCAAAAAATTGTATCAATACACTTTAGACTTGTTTTAAAACTATCAATAACTGAAGGTAGGTATTTATTTTCGGTACTTACGTTGTTACGTTACATATAAATGTGGTTTTACATTTTTAAACTTCAAAATAATCGTCTGATTTATTAAGAATAGGTAGGTCGTATCGTAAGTATCTATAAATTAGTGTATGTCATGTTTGTTATAGTTTAGTTGGAACCTGCCGTAAATTTATCAGTTGTTTAGTAAACCGTAACTCCCGATCCGTTTACCCAGCAGTAGGTAGGTATTAATATCGTATATGTTTATTCAAATATTCATTCATACATCATAATTAGCGCGACGCGTACACAAGATTAGTTTCATCGTGTTTGTGAATTCAATATTATTAGGAAAATTAATTGCCGTCAGTTTGAACTGATCTCTCGTTCTAATATTCTCGTTAAAGATGATATAATGGAAACTTATGTAAATTTTTTTTCGAAATGCGATTGGTTTGATACCTACTACAACTAGGTGTTTCATAAAAACTTCCGAGTTCAGTCTGTGGTTCAGTGTAGTTTGGCTGCCGTTTTGTACTTCATTACAATTCATTTACTTTTAAGTAGGACTGGTTATACGGAAATGAAAAATCGCTACGGATGCTTAAATTTAAAGAGCACAAAGTTATGTACTTGTTGATTTGATTGTCATTTATTTAACTCAATTTATTTTGAACATTAACTACCTTTGGACCTACTGCCTTATGCCTGGCATCCCTACTTGCATGTCAAGGTCTATTACGATTTTCTTAGTGTTCCACTAATACATTAATTATTTAGTAATTTTGCGAGTCGGCTTGGCGCGTCTGTAATGGACAGTAATTAATCAAACGAACAATATTGTCTAATTAATTCAAACATGCACAGTATCGCGAGTAATTCCGTCTGATAGCGGCAATCTATGCATCGTATTGGGCCAAGCGACGCCGCCGCTAATCACAGCACTTGAGATATCAACACCGTATGTCGCTATAAACTGACACTAATGTTTGTAGCAATTTAACATTACCTACCAGAGTTCAAAGTTTAATTAGTAACAATCATATACAGGTTCAATGTTTCAGATGTAAGTCCTATAGTGTGTCAAATGGCTGAATTGTTCAGAGTCAAATTCGAATAAGTTTTTAGTTAATTATATTTTCATAGAAATCTGTAGGTAAAGTTACTTAAGTATGTATCAGAATACGGGCTTACGTTTTTTGTATCTCCAGCAGGGATAGCCAAGGGGCATGAACGCTAATCGAATAGAATGGAATAAACTTCACAATGTATGGAAATGTCAAACGTTGCTATGTAAATCAACAACAAGTCGCTATGAAGATCACGCTTGAGATCACGTCACTTATGTCATTTCCATAGATGAAGCGTAGCGATTTTGTAGACGTTAGCCACTTGTCTAGCCCTTAAGTTCATAATTATGATATGAAACGTGACTTTTTGTGACCTAAATTTCTTAGCCTCAATAGAAAATATAGGTATGTAGCGCTCAGCGTATATTTGTATTGATATTATGTAATATTCAAATGAACTTGAACAAAGCTCCTTTATATTCCGTATAGGGTTAAATAAAATAATAAAAGTACAGTCACTTCAAAAAATTAATAAAAATCATCGCGAGACATCGGCCAATATGTTTGACACAATACAAATTGACACAGCGTTTAACTGTCGCAACCGACAATTATATTGATACACCAGACGAAATACCATATCGTGACACGATATCACCTTTATTAAAACACACACAAAATATAATCACATATAATGTTATTACGCCGTCACGGCTCGCGATACATTTTAATAAAAACCGTTCTATACACAATGATAGTCATGCGCTGAGCTTATTAAACGATATAAAAGATAACATACCTAATACAGGTATCACTTATCTGCACGATAACTGATCAACTAATAATGTTTAATGTCAAGTATTTGTTGGGAAAAATTCGTCGAGTGACTAACCAATTACTTTCGTTTGACAACTCGTATCATTAATGTACATATTATAATCATAGAATATACAATATAATTAAATTGTAGGCCGATCGGTTTATCAGTTTTTATTAAATGCCATGGCAGAGTTTGATGTATACACGAATGATATGGAATTAGTTGCGTCAACTGTACTTAATAGAGCGCGAAGCGATTAGCGTTGCATTCACCTTCAAATTATATTTATAGCAGTCATAGGTAGGTCGTAAATTAGTGACAAAATTACGAACAAACGAACGTTTAACACAAGCCACTTACTCATTTAAAACTATCAAGCGAACGACCATATTCCGCCCGTCGAGCTATTAACCAAAAAAGCCAAAAAACCTTCATATCCCACTATCGTATGACCGAGGACAATTGAACTCCGCATCACAAAACGTGAATTTTAATTCAGCGCCACATATGTCGGTTTGGGGGTCCCAGGGGGCCGGGGGTGGGAGGTTCGGGGGGTCACTGGGGGAGTGTGTAATTAAAAAAACGTGTGGCAGTTCATTCGTGCGCGCCCAGTGTGACCGCACCGCAGCGCGCCGTGTGCCCCCGCCCTAACTAATTAATAATTTCCCCAATTGTTGTTTGGGATTTTAATAATAATCTCTTAATGTTTTTACGTGTTTAGTTACGTGTGAGGGTTAATTGGCTGCGTATGCCAAGTGTTTTAGGATTCTAGGGATGTACTGTTATTGAAAATAATGTTTTCAGACATACAATACTGAAAATGCCACAAAAATATACCTGTCTTGCTCACAAATTTTGATCATGAGAAGGAAAGCAATACATTTAAATTATTTGAGGCTGGCATCTGTAAGAATTGCCACAAAAATTTAAAATAAGGTAAAATTACTAGTTAACCCTGTAAGCGACTAGTTAACACTGTAAATTAACGGTTTAATTCGGAATGACTGATAACGATCGTAAATAAAAACGCACGAAGCTAATTAGTATTTTATATACTTAATCCCACTTAATTAAAGCGGAACGTCTTTAAATGCGCAGCAAACAAGGAAATTTGTTGCACATGAATATGGATGTTAAGCATTTATTATCTTTGAGTTTTTATGGCATTACGTAATTATGAGTGAATAATAATAACTACTTATACACTACTTACAGACCAAACTCGGTTTTAGCAATCCATTCACATTCTATGTAACTTTGGGAGCCGTATTTAATGTCAAAAGGCAAAGTCAAAATGTTTTTATTCATATGGGCTAAAGGAAGCAATTTTGAATAGTAAACATAAATAATTTAGTCTTACCACCGATTCGGAATGCTGCTTCCATTGAGAAGAGCCGACAAAAAACTCAATGGTTAGTATTTTCCATGGAAAAAGAAAAATTGTGTACATTTTAAAAACAGAAACGCAATATGAGCTGGCAACACTAACCTAAACTTGCCGCTAGAAAATACAGTAATTCTATATTATCACACTAACTCGATTGATGGGCTTTACTAGCCCCGAGGAGTAAGTAGAGCGAATAAATCCCCAATAAAGCCTACCGTCCATAACAAACGATTGAGAAGGCCATCCGCACCGGCGTCGGTATTACAGCGATTCACTAATAATTACATAGCGACATAAAACGAGCGGGCAATTATACCGGCCGACATAAACCGGCGCAATCTCGCCCGGCCTAATGAAATTAAATTAAGAAATAACATAATTCCGCCCGCGGAGGCTCACACCGCACATTTTCGCGTTTAGGTCCCCCGCCCGCACCTCTCCACCCCCTTACACATAGGGCTGCCAAATGGTATTATAGCGCTCTACATGTACTACTTATACTCTGATTTTTAATTCCGTGACCTATAATGACAGCTTTTGATGTCAACCAAAAAATAATTTGATCTGTTCATTATGAATTATGTTGTTTTTATGATTTTGGTTTAATTTAATTCTATTTTATTTACTAAAGAATTAAATAAACAAGATCACTCATAAAAATATATTTAATTAAAATATAAATTGACATTTATAGCTGTCATTTTAGTAGCTGTGTGTTTTAGGAAATTAAAAATCAGAGTATAGTTATCAAATTATAGTATGTCACTTGGGCTCGAGTAAGCAATGACTAACTGAAATGTGACTAATATTTTCTCCAAGTGCCAACCCTGTACTTGCCGCAGCGGTGGCTTGTGGGGGGTGTGACCCCCCCCTGCGGGCTCCATCTTTGTTTTTCGCGATGAGGTGACGGTTATTATGCGACGTCGATGTATTATTTTGTTTTGGTCGCGATATAATAGAGGTCTTTGTGTATGACGTTTTTAGGCAAATGTATGTTAGAACGTAGTATGAGTAGTTTCAGTAACTATCATTATAAAATGTCCTTATAAGTATGTCACATAGAATTCATCTCGAATTTAAGGGCTGTATCACACCTGGCGACGGGATTGGCGACCGTCGCCAAGTAGAGTCCTGTCATATTTTGACATAATTAAATACAAATTATTGGCGACGGTAGCCAGTGACGTCGCCGGCCACGTATCCAAACAAATTACCTGTCAAATTCAATACGAATTCATTGGCGACGGTAGCTGGCGACGCGCTTGGCGTCCCGGTGAGATAGAGCCCTAATAAAAACATTGTATTTATTTCAAGTTTTTCTTAAGGTTTCTAGGGTTGAGTGATTAAAATAATATAAACTATTCCTCAATTTCACTATAAAGACGCTTGGTCAACATAAATAAACTATACACAGTGATATTACATACCTACTACATTGAATAACTTCTGTACTGAATGTATTTTAGGGTATAACAGAAACAAAATACATCGTAGCATTTTAATAATGCGCTACGAGCTTTGATGCGCCCGCTACACGCTACACCGATGCTACGAACAACTGTCGCTACGAATATTCGTAGACATAAGATTGTGCGCACACTGACTGTACGGAGGTGTGCGTTGTGATTTTTATTACCATTAAATATAGAGCGTGTTAATGTCCTATACATTACATCGTTTATTTTAATTAAGGTTTATTCATATCATATCATAACCTAACCGTTTAATGGTAATATTGTTGTTGATTAAGAAAAAAATCCTTTTGAGGAACGACTGCAATGCAATTAAAGATAAGCGTGTAATAAAGAGGGCTTGTTAATAACCTAGTTAACTGTATGACAATTGGTGCAGATATTGTTGGTACAAGACTTCTCACGGCTCAAACAATTGCAGAAATATATTTATACATGTTTATGCACCTTCATCAGTCGCAAAGTCGCAACTATACGCCTCCACTTACAACCGTTATCTATCGCACAGGTGCGGCGTATGTCGGCGCGCGTTCCCGCGATATCGCCGTATCATCGCTTGTTCGACACGAGCCATTCTTGTCGCGCGATTATTGCTCTCCTTACGAACGCGCGTGCTATGAATGTAGAGCGTGACGTCATCGGCGTGAGGAAGTCGTTGAAGCTGTTTGTTGTTTTATTGTATTAGGGTAGTTCTTGTAAGGATGTACTTGAGTTAGAAGCAAGAAACTTGGACTGTTTGGGCATAATAATAGGCTGTAACATCAAGCTCAGATATTGGTTTACACACATATTTACGTCTCATGTAGTTACTTCTATATTGTTTATAAACTTCTGTTGATAGCATATGTGTTAAGACCAAGTCGAGAGGGAAATATCGTGAAGGAGACAGTATTATGCGTCTCATTCTCCCTTATAGCTCCGTTATTCTTTGTTGGGTAGTTGAACCAAACATGTAGAAAAGTTATAAGGCAGCAGCGTGGCCCCCATCATAGTAAGTACTACGGTTCATTGCTTTTACTACGTCAGAAAGACTGTGGCGCTGTTTTAAACAAGCATCACACATGGACGGGGGCACATTATGTAGGTACATACATAACAAAACAAGTACTCCGTTAAGTAAAGATATCAAGTTATATTGTCAACATTTCCACCAGCTATAATCAAAATAACAGTCGCCACTACACTCACGCGAACATTACGACGCAGGGAGACAACTTGGCGAACATAAACCCAACTCGCAACTACTCAAGTTACGAGCCTACAATTAAAACATCCCGGCAAACTTGGCTCTTTCATCCCTTGTAGAGTACAGGGAATTTTACCGCGGTAAATATCCCCCTTCTCCCGGGTGGGGTGAATGAGCGCGGAATTTATTTGTAGATGATGGAGCACAGATTTCATGCGGTACAATGTTTGAGCTCGCGTCTGGTTGTTGCAAATTAGTTTGTGTATGATTGTGTGTATTATTTGTGTATTTGCACGTTCGTACATCTGTGTTATTAAGTGCTTTTTAGTATCATTATGTTATGTCATAATTTATTGAAAACTCGTAAAAAGGTCCTTATAGGTGTGGTTTTTATCAATGAAAATTAGCGTCAATCATTTTTCACAACCTACATAAGATTTTAAATATTCATTGTAAACAATTATGACCTGTCATTGTTTCGTTCTTCAATTTCAGAGTTTTAAACGAAGAAAGACATGTGCTATCTTTTCTATAACAAGCGAAAATTTAACGGTTTTAACGGTATTAGTTTACTTCTTATTCAGTCCAACAATAAATGCAATCCCCAAATACTTTACATATACACGCACACATCACATCACCCGCAAAAAGGCTCTTGTCCCGAGGAGCCGAGCCTGATCCGCGCACGTTAACAGCGAAGCCCCCGTTCGCTCCTCGTTAGTCCCCTACAAATTGAGACACGGCCGTTAGCGGGGGCGGGGGCGGGCAGTGCGGGTAGGGCTGACTTGCACTCGAACACGCAGAACGTGACGAGGTATCAATAATGCAATGTACCTATAATAATAATAATAATTTAGCCCTTTTAACGTCCCACTGCTGGGCACGGGCCTCCCCTCAATGCGAGGGGGATTCAGGCCATAATGTACCTATACTTACCCAAAAACTTCGGATATTCAGATATGTGGAATAGCTCAATACATAAATAATATAATATCTATTGAACAAAGTAACCAGTGTCTTTCTTTCAGTGTCAGTGTGTTTGACGGGCCCGTTGGCGTGGTTGGCTTTCACGCTGCAGGTCGTAGGTTCGATTCCTACCCGGGACATGCATTTGTGTGCATGAACATGTCTGTATGTCCCGAGTCTGGGTGTATATTAAGTATGTATTTACAAAATAAAAAGTAGTATATGTAGTAATAACAGTTATCTGGTTTCCATAGTACAAGCTCTGCTTAGTTTGGGATCAGGTAGCCGTGTGTAATAAAAATGTCCCAGGATATTATTATTATTATTTTTTATTAGTGTCCTTTCTTCTCCATAGGAATGATATTCTGATAGAGGTAGAGAGGCTAAATTTTAGACTTAAACTCTCTTAGTCTTCTTTTACTTCTCTGTCTACTTATTTTATGATTCTTATTCTCATGTTGCGACAAAATTTCTCGGAGGTTCAGTGAGGGTGTCTCATCAATCTTTTTTATGTTGAAAGATTAAATTTCTCTACATTTATCTTGTAATTTGTATCCAGTGTAATTTCCAAGGATGTTCCGATGGTCTGTTTTTTCTTTAGTAAAAGCTTGTAGCTGTTTATACCGGAGTCACGACGAGAAACATGATAATTTACAAAGAGTGACAGATTTTTTCGAACTCTACATTTGTTTGGGAGGATTTTACCTCTAGTCATTGAATTGGGTTGTATAGAAGGCGTTTTCACTCCATTGTCTCGTCAGCCCTAGTGGGTGGTACCCTCGAGTGAAGGGGTAGCGTGGGTCGCGGGCTGCGGTCACCCTCCCCGCGCACCTTGCCGCGCACCCCCGCGGCCTGTGCGTAAAACTGCACGGATTTGAACGGTAATTGTATATTTTCGTATAATTGTTACGTGTTGTGTTCCTCGCGTCGTAGATGAAGAGCGCGAAGGTACAAGATTGTTTTGGATGGAGTGTTATGTTGGTTTTATTGTTTGGGTATTTACTAAGTTTATAATAAGGTTTATTTTTGTTGATTGTACACTTTAGATGATTGGGGTCATAAGTCCACTAGATCTTCATTGTTTGGCAAGTGTTAATCAATTTTTCAAATGAGAATCGCAAATGGTCGTATAAAAATCTTAGTGGTGAAAGCAGTGAATCGAACTTGTGGACATCGTTTCCAAGACAAAGGTTCAGCCAATTGAATTCTATATTCTACAATAGGTAAGTCTAAGTGCGCTCTACACTTCTACACCAATATAAAGAAGGATAGAAGCAATATCTCCCCGTTATGTTGTGCTTTAAAATATTCCTCTAAATCAAAAACCCGGAACGCGAACTAGCCCAAAGTTATTCAGCAAGTACGGTCAGCATGCGACGCGGCACAATATTAACGCCGCACTGCATAATGCATGACGCGGCGCAGCGGGCGCGGCGCGGCGCGGCGCGGCATATGTCGCGCGGCAAAAACTGCGGACGGCACCGATATTGCAGTTCGGTTATAGTTCCCCGCTAGTTTTTCATATTGTTTAAGCGTTCTTTGATGACTCAACTTATATATGGCTGCATGAGCTACTTAATTGTATCTTCAATGGAAGAACAAACTACAAGGGTACTATCGACCATTGTACTGCATGACCATCTTTTAAGTAATTTCATATGAAAGTCAGCTATAAACAGCACCACGCTCCATGCATGGATTAATACTCCTAGGCTTGATAATAAGACCGAGGTTTGATTCCCGGGTTATACAAAGTGTACAGAATTAGTCCTGCCTGTATTTAGTACCTCCATTTGCTTAAATAACCGCTAAAACTGTTAACCAATAAGATTAGTAGGAAAACCCATCAATATTCAAACCTCATTCAATGTAACGTAACCACGCTTTAGGTATACACCAAACAAAATGTCGTTCGTTCCAATAGAGTACAAACACCCATATTGCAGAACAAACGAACGTACATACCAAACATATGCAGCATTCGCGCGCCAATAACAATGATATTCACACTCTAATACCTTGTAATAAAGTCTACATTGGATTGTGCGCACTTGGGATGGAGTGGATGTCGGACAGTGTTAATAAAGACCGTAATGCTCGAGTGGTAAGGTTGATATTAGTTTGTTGGCGGCTGTTTTGATAAGGTTCGGTATCGTATTTGTACTGGGTTCATTGTGAGCCTGTAGCCGCGGCTAATGTACGTACTATTATCATCAAATAAACCAGATGGTTTATTACTATTGTTAGGTACAATCAGCATCATTACTTCATGGCCATTAAAACATTTTTATAGTTGCATAAAAGCGTCGGTAAGTGATTAGGTAGGCCGGATGCACAATCACAACGCCATATTAAGACAATATCGGTGTAAATAAAAAAAACATGACCCACACGAGTTATGTCCAAATATTCCTATTAAAATTTGTCATAACTTGTGTTTACCTATCATGTGTTTAACTTTTTTTGTAATAACACGATATTATTATGTCTTCATTGAAAATCTTTGTGTACATTAAATTGTTGCTGCTATGCAATAGAGCGATTGCGAGTACTCTAGTCGACGCGCAAATCGTTTAGATTTTATTTCTATAAAACAATAAAAAAATAGTAGATATTGTTATTCATCCCGGGGTGTCCCTCGTGACGTCACACGACTCCCCCTGCCCCCCACTCCACCTCCCTCTGTCCCTAGGGGTACACTCACGACATAAAACACGTATTCAATTCTGACGTACATAATATTTTTTATTGTACAGTCAGCTTATAAAGACAATGTGTTTTTTATTCAGTGCGAACCGTTACATGATGGTCTATTGTCATTGCTTCGAATTGAGACAGGCTATGATTATTTTCAGTAAGTAATTATGGAGACTACCTAGCTGCGTGTATTCACCGACGATAACTATTAAAATTTAAAATGTTTAGTTCAATAATTAAAACAACTTTTTATTTCTTATCTCAAAATAAGCCCAAGTTTTTACTATGTATTTGGGTGCTGGGTTAATTATTCCGAGTATTTTTTTTTTTTTCAAAAAGTTCAACCTCAAAATTCCGTTTCATCGACAGACATTTTAATTATTTAATTCGTAGTTAATTCAGTTTGAACTAATTAGTAAACATAATGCAATTAAAACAGCATCGTTGTGTCCTCGCGCCGTTAACGAATGATCATATACCGATTCGGTGATAATTGTGGTAGTTCCACATTCAAAACACGAGAATATTAATTTCGTCAGTGGAAAGGAAAAAACGCTAAAACGCCAAAATGGTACTTTTGGAAAACGAGTTTTAAAGTAATTTACTTAAAACCTCGTTTTCCAAAAGTACAATTTTGGCGTTTTAGCGTTTTTTCCTTTCCACTGACGTTAAATACAACCTTAGCAATGATATAATATTAATAATTTTATTATCATTTTATTTGAATGTCTGACGTTCCCGCTGACATCGTGTCGTCGTTTTAATCATTATTTCCATTCCTCCCCTCGAGCCTTGGTTTTGCGTCGTCGACTGTACCCGACGCTTTAACAAAACAATTTTATATGCCAGTAGGCAAAGGTATAATTGTTTGGGTTTAATAATATTTTTGAACTCTACATTTGTAGAATTAATTGGTAGATCTAATAACTTTTAGATAAAATGGATAACGTATAATCATTTGATTTTTTATTTATTAGCCTCTTCAAGGGATTTTCACAATTTATTCTTACGAAAGGGGTAACATTACTTACAATATTAAATGTATCAAACGGCAAGACATATTGTAATTTGTATTAATATTAATAACTTATGTGGAAGGTGGCTTATTTATGGCAACACCGAACACAAGTCAAAAGAGTTATTACGATTTATTATGTGCATATTGTGTTGAATTATTTACAATATTGTCGAGAGTAATGTATCTATTTGGAAGGCTGGAGACATAAAAGCATCTAGCTATTTATTTAAATCGAGATCCTATAAATATTCATTTGGTCAAACTTCCACTAAATAGATACCATTTGCAGTCTTTCATTTTATGTCATAAAATGTCCTCACATTCTAAACTAGTTAAAGACTAGTTATGTTTCCAGCAATAGGCTCCTTACCTGTCACATAAACTGTTATTAGATAGACATCAAAATTAATGAAACATCGTGTTTCACTGTTTGAAATTTATGAACAACCCTTTGAAGATTGAAATCTCCTATACGGATAGAAAAACCATCCAACAGAGAACATATAGAACATTTACCTATATAGAAACAGTTACTGTGCGTCTCATTTTACCACATAGCTCCGTCTCTCTTTGTTCAGCATTTATTTTACCACCTATACTACACCAAGCCAAATAGGAACTCGGATGCCACACCGCCACTGCCTTCTTGTGCGGGTGACGTCACATTTGACAGGTTCCTAGTTGGCTTGGTGGAGTAGTACGTTCAGACCAAAATTCTTGCAACAATCTACTAGTTCACGTGACCCAGTCTCCTTGTTCCCAGTGAGCAACGGCGCGCTGAGCGCGTGCGCAGCGCAGGGCGGTATGGATAAGGACGGCAAGAAGAAACACACGCGGCCCACGTTCAGCGGGCAGCAGATCTTCGCGCTGGAGAAGACCTTCGAGCAGACGAAGTACCTGGCGGGGCCCGAGCGGGCCAAGCTGGCGTACGCGCTCGGCATGACCGAGTCACAGGTCAAGGTGAGCTGGCTGATCCTTCTTGTAATGCCGCCGTCTCCTACCCGAGGTTACTACCACTTTAGATACGCACCTCGGAATACGTAGAAACTTGTGTCGAACCACTGTCGTTGTAAGATCCAACCACGTTATTCTCCTACGATGTCTACCTTTTTAGATTATAAGTTGAAGTAGCTCATGACATGACCAAAATACTTCAACTTTATTTTTTCTATGGTCTTAAGGATCTCTGTGGAATTCCCTATTCGTTCCACGGTGGTGTTTCTCACTCGTTTTGTAGATCACATCTCGAATGCCTCCAATTTCTGGACTCATTGCCTTTGTTAAGACCAGGCTTATGGATTGCTTGTGTGGCCATAGTGACTTCAGATAGAGCGCGGTTCAACTAAAGTTAATTTTTTATGAGGCAAATTCTTTTCATGAACTAGCCCATGTTTTACACTGTGAAATTATCCATAAATTGTATCGATAGATACATTTTGAAACTATCAAGAGTATTGTTGTCCTGGCCATACATTACAGTGATGAAAGGGACGGCATTTGTTAAGAATACATAACGTACAGTCATGTTTAGTTCAGATTATAAGACGTGGGACTATTAACCTTTAATTAGTTCATCGGTGTTCCATCAGCATGCCTTGCGGAAGATTTCCCGTGAAGATATTTAATACATCTCTCCCTAATACAAACTTTATAATAGTTTATTGAACTAAACATAATTTCATCAATTAACTCAATTTATTTATCCGAATGATTGATGCCTAAATTAAATTCTGACGACCGAGTACCAGGAAGGCCGTTGGATGGCATCGTGGATGGCTACCGTGGCGTTTTTTGTCCACAGCTGGGTCAAAATAAATTAATATCACACACACAATTAAACGGCTAGAACAGTCGACAGTGACGAGTAGGGTAAAAGCACCAATGCGCGGCACTCGCACCGCTCTGTAATCCGATTACACAGATTGAAAAGTCAATCACTTTGGCCGGTCGCGCGGCGCGGCGCAATCAAACGCCACGCTCTATTACTGGGGATTAAATACGGGCGACATGTGGACGTATCGACTTTGTTTTGTTTTATTGTGATATACACTCCGCGTTATTTAATACCGTGATTCACAGTTCCAATACTTCCAATAGTGAGTGACTAACTCGTTCTACGATTCAGTTGATAACATATTTGCTTGATTGCTAAGTTTTTGATGGCTGGATATTGTGGTATTATTTTTGCCCATCTCGAAGTACTTGATAGTAAGTGTAGGTAAAGTCTTGATGACAGCAATGAACAAAACTTTACGACAGACCAATTACCTCACAAATTCATCTCCCTTCCTACCGTACAGTCAACTAAACACGTAATACTGAAGGATCTTTCAATTAAACCAAACACATAAAATAGGCGTAAAAAGGCGCAGTTTTATATCGAACTAATTAGGGTGTGACAGTGGGGCCGCGGGGCTAAACGGCCGCTAACGCGAGGGGTAGGCCCCCAGCGCAGGGCCCCGGGGCCGGCAACAGTGGTGCCCACCCCGCCCGCGCTCTGCGGTCACGCGTGCTTAGCGACTTGACTCAAACTTTATTGAATTGAGGCCTTTAGCTGTGTTTGCACAGAAGTACATTTTGGATAATGTTTGTGCACCAAGTCATTAAGCCATCTTTAATGGTGTCTCGCAGAAGGACAATAATGTTGAAGTCGTATATACAGGAGGGAAAATGCATAATCTCTTTGTTGGAGACGATAATTAAATAAACATAAAACAGTAGGTAAATAAATATACGAAGAGTCAAGAGTGTCACGGCTGGGCGAAATACTTAAGACTGGTTGACAAAATACAGTATGTATAAATATCTAAATAGTCATGAGTTCTTGGTGGGGTGAGCAGATTGCCAAGCCAGACAGAATAGTTTCTCCTTCTAAAGTAGAGAGTTGCATTTGTTAATATACTCTACAGCGTATCAAATTAAACATTTTCAATACTTTTAATAGCAATTGGAAAAGATCACGAGCGATGCTTGAATATCTAATGCAGCTATCTCAAATCTTTCTTTACTGATATTTTATTCGAATCCAAGCGTGTAATACGTTACGAACCATTCCAGTACAGTTAAGTATTCATCAAGTTCTCAAAAGTAATTTTGTTAATACTAATATTGGGATTATATTAATCGTGTTGAAGTTAGTATGGCTACGTCAGGTCACTTCTTTACTATGCACCTCGAACATAAAAGTATACCTACGAAACAGCTGGCCTACTACGATATACGAACCTAACGTTTCGGCTGACGGATTGTCGTGATTTGACATTTCTTCTTTCGTTTTTCTCTACGATTTGACATTGTTTTGATCGTAAATCGAATCCGTACTTCGGACGTCAGCGTCAGCGTCAGCGACGTATTTCGGAGTAACCCCGCAGTTCAATCCCGACAAATTCTCAGATTTTTATTTTCGTGGACTAAAATGACAGGTTTTTTATGTCAAATTTGAAATTAATTTGATCTGTTAATTGTGAATTATGTTGTTTCTATGATTCTAGCTCAAATTGATTCAATTTTATTTACTAAAACATAAAATAAACAAGATTACTCATAAAAATATATTTAATTCAAATATAAATTGATATTTATAGCTGTCGTTTTAGTCCACGAAATTAAAAATCTGACTATAGAAAGATACGATCTAGCTATTTTCCCCTCTATTTTCTCCATCAAAATAATACGGTAATCTCATAGACTGCTAATCATAAAAGATCATTGTAATAACAATGAAACTCCTTAGAGCAAGTCATTGCATCTCAAGTCAAGCCGACTACCCTCGCGAGCGTAAAGGAAGGGGACGCATTATATTATACTAAGTGATACTCGCCATTAGGGGATGCGTTGCGCAGTATGGAGTGTCGTAAATCAGTTGAATTATACGGTTATTTATAAACAGTTAATATTAAGTATTATATTATTTTATTAAAATTTGATAAACTGATAAACAACGACAAAACTGAAATAAAACCGTATATTTTTAATATTGTAACATGCAATTAGAGAGTTCCAGGAATGCAAGCCGGCAATCGTAGAGTTACCAAGGCCAACATTTGATTAACTTGAATAAAATCAATCTACTAGCTAGACTAGAGTATTAAAATGTTCTCTACACAACACAGCATGGCTTAAAACTAGAACACAAATAACCGGGGGCTAAAAGTTGCCGAACGAAATGAAGCGAACACAATGAGATTAATGGATGCAGTACATCGCGCGGAAACACTCGCGAAATTGTTATTGTTTACGAACGCAGCGCGCAATGTGAAGTGATGTTGCAGATATTGACGACATTAATAGGGCATGATTGCAATTTTCGCCAGATAATGATCTAAAATTGCGAAAAATGCAATAAAATCGGACCCTAAAATCTTCTTGAATGCTAAAACCACAGAGAAAAGGCTTCTTTTATTAAAACTGAGTAGGGTAAAAGTGACTATTCTCGTCACTCAACTTTTCCATATCAACTAAAGTTAGACCCCATTACTCTGTATAAGCTATTTAACTTTATCGACACAAAAGACCAACAATCCTTTACAATACTAAATACGCATCATGATACCCATTCATTCACAAATTGGGCTCAAAAGGCACTAAGGGTTCAAAAACAACATAATATTTACACTTCCACCTCTCAATTTTGGACCTTATTGTTGCATGTTAAGGTTGATATGGGTGGTAAATGTGTGGTGACTTCACTTCCCCTGCATGGGTGTCATAGCTCATTTGGCATTCGATAAAATTAATCTATAGGGAAGATTAACATCGTAGAGGGAGCAGTATTTACACATGTGCGATGCACCGGCGCGGCGCGGGCGGCGCGGCGCGGTGCATTCAGAATGCGTAATGCAATTATATCTGACTGACTATCCGTTTATTCAATAACTATATTTCATAGTTTTAATGGCGTTAAATTGTACTGTTTATTTAGTTATTGGATCTGGTTTTAATTGTATGAGGTACCGTTTAATAAAATAAAGAAATTAATCTTTTTCGAAAAAAGGTGAATTTATTATAAAAAACCTGTACACCAAATAAGAAGATTTTTATAACATAAACAAACTTATAAAACAGTTCACTAGTTATACGTAGTTCTTTTACTTCTCTCAATATTCTTACACATTAAACATAAAATTAAATACCTATATGTATAGTTTTAATGGCCACCAAGCATCTTAACATAAGCAATTAAGGTCAAATTCACATACATATTTCATAACACAAATTAGTCATTCTAAACACCAATGAATGAATCACCTTTAAACAGAAATGTATCCAATAAATTTTAATTTTATGATCTGATGTTAATTTGGGTTTGAAAAATTTAGTGATGAGGAAAAGGGATTTAAATTAATAGATTGGAGCTTTCTCTTTATTTTAAATAGCTTTGTTTCAATTATGTTAGGTAATAATAATGTTGTCTACTTAGGAACAAAATATAATGATTACTTAGTTACTTAAATAAATTACAATTTTCAATTAATTTTGCTTTAGTCTATAACTTGGTGTCGAATCATCATTCGTTAATTAAATTTGAACCTCGTTAAACTAAAACAGGATCGAAGGTGAAGCAAAAATAAGCAGCTAAACTCTCCCTTTTACAGCTACAATACAGCTGCCAATAAAAAAATACCCACTAATCTCATAATCCGCACCTCGCCTCGGCCCGACTATAGCTGTAGGCGTTAAACTTTACAACTATGATATATTATAGTAATGAGGCCCTTACCGCCATAACTCCCCGCGCTCATGCAAATCACTGTTTCGTTATCATTCCTTTTATGGCCGCTGTAAACCATTGAATTAGTTGTGACGCGACTCCGTCAGATTCCCACAACGTTTAGATAAATTTTATTGCGGGCTATCTGTGTTTTAAATATTTTTATGGGAATGTTATGGTGATGTGTGCAATTGAATTTTGCGGATTCTGCATGCTAATTATAGAGCAATAAAATTATTTTCGGGAACAACATTATTTTAAATTGGGTCCGTAAATGGTCTTATTACCCTATGATCTGGAATAATGACACATTTCACTTAAAAAAACACAGATAAAGTGCTATTTTTTTAATAAAAAATAATGAAAATAAGATGCGACCCACTTTACAGGGTGAGTTACAACAAATAAATCATATTCTGTGATATTAATAGCATATTTACCTACTTGTAGTTATATAGTTCTATTACAAATGACCTTACATTGCATCTATTAAACATTACAAATAAAGATAATAAAAAAATCAAGAAAACCTCGTCTGCTCTAAATATAACACTTTAGGTTGCGTGCGCCACCCGACACATAATAAAATCCATTCCGTTTATAATGACGTGTGGCGACAGTGGCGTCCTAATGACGTCAGATAAGATAAACGACGCTTTAAACTCATGTAGATGAGCATCGATGGGACCGAGCGACTGAGCAGGGGAACGATGTCGAGCATATTAAATTAGTTTGATGGATGGCAACATAATTCAATATTAATGTTTTGATAAAACACCACTTTTAATCGCGGAACGTTTAATGGTCTTTTTTCGTGAATTTAAAATTAAGTTTTTTTCGTAATTGGTATTTGATTCAATGATGTCGATGCGGGGGTTAAAAGCGCTGAGTAAGCGATTGTAAAAACACGTTAAGATTTTGATTTCAATAGATTTTATATTTGTTTGCTAGCTTTCACTGTTGTCTTTATGATGTAATCAGCATACTATTATAATTATCATAGTCTCCTAGGGATCATAATGATAAGGTTGTAAACTCTTAGACCATGGCGTGTTTTGCATTTTAAGTCCGATTATTAAGTACCTAAATAAGTAGGTACCACGGATTTTGAAGCGTAATTTCGTTTATGTTGCTTGTTTGCTAATAATATTACTAACAAAGATACTACTACTGATTCAGTTCACTTCGAATTCAAATGGAATTCACATGGAATTTATTAATAATAACATTATTTTAATAAAACAAGCAACTGTGTCAATTACAGAATGTAAAATGGAAAATAAACATTTTGTTGGGTTATTCCTCGCTCATCCTAAACGTTCCCAATGGAGGACCAGCGCTGGTTGTTGACAACCAGCACATGCTGAATTGGACCGGTGGCGGCGAGCACAACTAGTGTGTATTTTTGTAACATACTTGTTACCAACCTATTGTGTCAATGGTTTTGCTTGGCGCAATAAAGATTTTTTCCTACTATTTTTTTCGATTACACGGAGCTTGTTGGAATAAAATACTAAGTGAGAGGTAGTATCCTGTAGTCTGTTACTGTACTGGACTGCATATTTCATAAAAAACAAACTATCCATCGCTGGATCCAGTATTATTTATCAAAACAAACGTCAAACGCGTTTTGTTTCCGGATCGATTTGCCCGGAGTGCAACACGACACTCGATGACGTATATCTGCCTAAATTCCGGCTAAATCCATCCGACAGACATCCATGGTAATGCCATACATCCTGTATATACCGAGAACAAAACACGAATCAATTTCAACCTTATATCTCACACAGTTACGTTCATTTTCAATTGGATTAACTATATCAATTGGCACGGTAGTCGGCGAATGGAGTGAATTTGAATTTGAGCGGTATTGTTGTGTGGATACGGTTGAGAATGGCATGGTTGTCGCTCAGGCAATGAAATGATCGATCGATTGTCTCGATGACAGGCGAGAGCGAACGTTAATCGCCGCTCATTAGCCGAATGCTCTATGCGCGTCGCATGGATCGATTCGGACATCTGCGTTTTGGTTACAAACGGCGATTGGATTATTTTTGTCGGGATTTGGGGAATCAATGATATACCAGCATGAACTTATTATTTCCCCCTCGCATGGAGGGGATGCCTGTTACCAAACGCCCTAATGCTAAGACATCAAAAATAAAAGCGAGGTTGGCCTCAGATTTTGTAGAGTAGATGGTGTTTATTTGGTTGGCTTCCAAAGACCATCGAGATATAATGAGTCGTTACGTCAAAAAACCTCATGCGCCACAAGCATGTAGGAAGAGCGCGGGCGGGTGAGAGGGAATAAGTAGAATGATTAAGGGAATTGCGGTGTTTGGGCTGCAATAAAATACGTCGTAGTGATACGCGGTGACTGCTCTAGTACGTAGTACATATTATCTCAATGCCTACGACTAAACTGTTGACACCATGAAAATGATGGAATTACCTACATTTAAGTTTATTTTGTGTAGAACAGAATCAACACCATTCAGCACGATTTCTCAAATTCTGATACGTTTCAAGATTGTACTGAAGGCCTAGTGCCTTTAGTATCAATCTTGACATAGCTACTTGACTCATGTACTTGTCAATAAGGTCGTTCTTGCACATGTGGGCGCGGAACCCTAATTGATTGGCGGCAGTTAACGGCGCGTTTTTAGGGTTCCGACAATGGTTCGCAGTCGCCTTATTTATCGACTATAAATTATATTGATGGTGACGGTAGCTTATGTGTACTGAATGTTACTTGCACCTTATACGCGAGTGGTGTTAGGTTTAGACAATCAAGATTTCTGTGGATATCAATTAATTAAAATTGTATATGTGAGTATTTTTTTACAACAAAGTAATAGAATAATAATAGGTGCCATTAAAAGTGTTAAATTAATAGTCTACATGAAATTCAATGAGAATGTTATTATTCTATTTATATTCAGATTTTATTATATGTTCTGTTTTTATAATTATTATTATAATTGAGAAAGGAACAATTAGGAATGAACGAATTGTTCAATTATGTGGTCCAAAGTTTCTTGATATGTCATTTATTTTTTGTAATAGTTGATGCAAATTTAATTATTTAAAGATATTACACTTATTTATGAAGGATTTCATATAATATTAACATTAATTAATTATCTATCATAAGGCATCAATGTCACACATGATTTAATCGGTAACAAATTGACAACACATTATATCAGCTTAGCACTTATAATTAACTCTGAAAACCGATTGCATTTGCGTTGGTATTTTTACCACCGAATTTTTTCGTTAAGTCATGAGAATATCTGTAAACACCGGAACCGTGCTTAACTCACCTGTCAACAGATCTTTATGAAACCCACGTGAGTGAACCCCGCCGTGATATTCCACCATTTGACTTTACTGATTATGACCAGTCATCGAGATTTCAAACGGAGGTGTTGCAAGAAGTTTTTGTTACCAACCTGTAAATAATTTTCAGGATTTTAACCCATTTTTCCTGTGGTACATAATATTTTTGCGCAAAATAATTACCTATAACATTGTCATCAACTAATCAAAACAAAGCCAGGGAATTTGTGAAACTAGGTGCTTAGTAAGAATTAACTATTTTAGTGCCACCGCAGACTTGCTACTTTTAGCATCGGCGATCGGCGATTTTGATGCTGCGTCTCGCTCGTTCGCGCTCGAAGAAACGCGACGCAGCATCGATACAGTCGTAAAATCGCCGGTCGCCGATGCTAAAAGTAGCAAGCCTGCGGTGGCCCTTAGTGTTGTGCCCAAGATCGGTCTGGATTGGGGAAACTGATTCAAATAAATAGGCTCCTTTTCCCGTTACTAACAATTGAGTACCTTTTACCTGCGGTGTCTACGAGTTTCAAGCGAGATCTGCTATGTCTTACTGAATAAGTGATTGTTCTTCAAGTTGGCAATGTGCGAGCGATGCCTTTGGTACTGCAAGCATCTATAGGTACGGTAACAGATTAACATCAGGTGGGCCGTACGCTTGTGTGCCACCGTAGTTGTATAAAAGTAATGAAGTAAAACCTAAAATCATAGAATCCAGTTGAGCAAATAGACTACCACATCATTGGAACTGATTCTCTACGCTAGCAAGAATCAATAAATCTATTGTCCCCTAGTATTTTAACACTTTTTTGTCAACATAACATCTGTCAAACGGCCACAAGTCTCAGCTGGTCACAGGCTCCGGGCACGGAGCTGCCCCTCGCTGCTCAGACGTGCCCCTGCCTGCCCCTGCCCACAGGACGCAGCTTTGCAGAATTAACCGCACATTCGACGCGGTTTAATGGTTTTAACGTGGGTGGATTTATTTTTTCGGTTAAGGATTTTTAAATTTTTGCAAGTCATCATACTGTAGAATATTGGAAAGTCTATAAAGTTATTGTAAACGACCAATAACACGTCGTAATTAACAGTTGAGTTAATTAAAATCTGGCTATTAATATCAGGAGGGGTTCTTCATTAGATCAAGTGTTTTAACCACTTTGTTTCAGTTTAAAGAAAACTAAACCACAGCAAATCCAAGAGAAAGAAAGAAAGAAAGAAAAAACATTTATTCGCCACAACACGCAAGACATAGAACATAAACAAATAAAACAGAAACAAAAATAAAAAAGAGGTCACTGCGAACTGTGCCGAAAAGGAATCTGGCTCCGCATGTGCTTGAGGGTACCGAGACCCCCCCAGCGCTGATTTTCAGCCAAACCCTCCTCAATGGGTCATATGTAGGTACATAGCACTGGCTACGCAATAGAAAATAAATAAATAAAAGTAACAAAATATATCTAATAAAATAAACCAGTAAAAGACATAGAGGGTATTCATTCTAGAACTATCTAGAAATTTGATGGTTCAGAAGTCAGAAGTATTGATTTGAGGGATTGGATGTATTTTTCTTTTCCAAAACAAACTGTTGCCGATCAAACAAAAGTATCCACTGAAGGCGTGTCGCAGGTCATTAAACAGAGCTTTACAACGCACATTAGCATGACAATGCGCGCGCGCACTGCGACTGATTCCCGCATGATGAATGGGCCGAGATCGGCTGCGGCGCGACTTGCGGAATATGCTTCCAATTACATTATAATATACAAGGGGACTATCGATAGCATTTAATTTGTATTGATTGAGTGAAAAATATATAAATAAATAAATATCGCCAGACTTACAAACCAACTCTATAGTCCGTAGTAGTATAGTAACGCTTGTACTATGTTACCTACTATAGCTACCATACAATGGACTGCGGGCGATCCCAGACTCCCAGAGATACTTGAACGAGAGCAAATTACGAAAAGGCCGTTTTCCTCATTTACTTCTGGCAAGAATCGAACCCGCAACTATTGCATGTGATATGCAGAGCGGCCTACGATTGGACCACAGCGCCAACCGGTCAATACTTACGATGATTATACACTTAAGTAAGGCGCCATTGCCATGTTGGTCAAATGCACTAAGGCCACACATTTTATAGCATATTTTCTTTACTGCTACGCTGCTACGTAGACATGTTTACGTTTTACGAAAACTGCAGGGGGACCGGTTAGGTAGGAGACAGGCAGGAAGCTCATCTCCACATACTTATGTTATTCCTATTATTGCAAGGTGTTACTTCCTTTGCGAGATCATCGATATCGACAAAAAAGCAGTACCGCACAAAGAATTGAAATATATGAATTGCGAAAAACGTAGATTGTAAATCCAATTTATTTTCCTCGATGTATATACTACCGTGTTATTACAACAATGTAAGACACGTTTTGGACGCGTGTCTTGTCATACGCTTTTAAATCGTGTCTAACTTTTCATAATAACACGGCTATGGTTTTAAACATCATCATATCAAATAATACCGAACGTTACATACAGTGAGTTGATCCGTCGTCCCGCCCGCCCTGCGCGAGGGCGGGCGGCGCCCATAAAAATGCAAATGGCGGCGTCGACAGGGGATTCCGCCGTTGTATCAATCACGCCACCTCCTTATTATGGGGGGATTTAGGGCTCGCGCTGCGTTTATTGTTTTCAGAAGTGCGTACTTGTGTTACTTGAGAAAGGTTTGTGTGGTTGAAGGAATGATTTGGTGCGTCGAGATGCCTCACATGCCTCGCCCGAGCACTTATGTTGATCTAGACGCAGCCATCGGTTAGTTTTGACTAAGAAAAGAGTAATGTTTTCCAGGATGAGCTCGCCCAGTACTAGTGTGTCGTTTGTGGGAAAGTCGATATTCTAAATCTGTCATAATGTTTTTGACCAACCTTGATTTGGCTCGATTCCTAGCCGTGCGTCCTCAGTAGATTTTTGTTTATCCGCTGTGCCCCCACTGATAATTCCAACATGCAATTTCTCTCCTTTAATGTTATCTTAGTATATCAGTAGAAGCTCCACCCATCTGTATGGCCGTGTACTTTGTTTACTTACCTATAATACTTGGTGTTTTATAAGTATGTCGTCAGTCGCGCCAGTAAACTATTATTATAAGCTGTGATAATGTCATTTCCCACGCAACCTTATTAACTACTTTCCTTATAAAACAAAATGAACCCATATCAACATTTGTATCATGCCTTATAGAGCGACACTGATCATTCCCACCCTATATCTAATTAATCTCGACACAATTAAGAGGCGATTATTATAATTTTTAATTATCAAATGTCAGGTATCGAGTGAGACTTCCGGCTTAATCGATTTATTGTATCCGAGTGGACGCTCGAGATGTGTCTCTTAATCGACTTTGCATTCGATTAGATAAGTTTGATTAACTGTTTTATTTTTAGATAGCATCTCTAAAAAGTAGTTTCTGCAATCGTTGCTTTGGTACTTAATTAAGAAAGAATCATTCTAGAACACCCTACAGAACCTTTTTAGGATCAAATAAAACAATCTATGTAAACACACGGAAAACAAAACAATATAGGTATGTATGCATCGCATACTCCATCTAGTTGGAGCGCCTTTGCGGAAACAAAATTAAACAATGTATTATGTATATTATTATATATTTTACGAAATCTATATTTTGTCCATATTGCTAACAATTTAGATCTACTTATGTGATATTTTGAACATTCTGTAGCCCAATTTAGGGATGACAGACAGTTTTATCAACATTAACTAGCGATAGAGATTAACGCCAAACTAATGATATCCCAACATTTAGCGCAACAACGGCGCGCAAACACGATAGCTCAGTGTTGACAAGCTGTTTGCGCGATCCGTCGAGTCGCGTCGCGTCGTGTCGCGTCGCTGGCGCTCCTCGTTATCCAAGATTACTTTAAACGATGTCAAATAAAACAATCCTGCTATCCCCGACAACCTACAAACGGCTACAGTTTTACGCGCGCAAACAATTATTTATTGCTCCGAACACCCTGTATATGAACACCTGTCGAACCAAAATCAACTGTAACTTTACGCGTCAGGGTTCAAAATCGAATGGAACATCACAATCCACAGTCGAGCAAGATTAATAGGGCATAAAACGTAAGATAATACAATATACAAGAAGACACGTTGTTAACCGTTCCGTTTTGAGGCGGTGTTGAGTGGGTGGGTCTGTCTCTTTCGCTCGTGTGAGTGTGTGTATTCGCGTCTCCCTCGCACAGTTTCAATTATCTGCCTAATCCTTCAATTACGTCGACAGATGTCGCCCGCGTCTTCGAGCTTATGTGCCAGTTTAAAGTACCGTCCGCAAAGCAATTACTGTTGATCGGCGAGATTTCGTTGGGTTTTACTGCTGCCCGTAAATATAATTAAATTTTCATTGGTCTTGTGTACTGTTATTTTATTTATTCAGTATTTTATTGGGGAATAATTTGAATAGAAATTAAATTCAGTGTATCATTAAATTTATCATCAACATACTCGATGCTAAGAGGAATCTCCCTTACATTCCTTTTAAGGGTTCCTTACGAAAATAATTTGCTGTTTTTGTATTTTTTTTTCTTAAACCTAGTTTGTGTTTACGGTTTAACTATACCTACAGTCAACTGCATACTGATTATCAAAAATAAAAACAAGTAATTAAAATTGATTTAATTTGCTGGCTCTACCGCTGTCCCTTAAGGGTAGGGTACACGAGTTAGCTAATAATTAATATTATAATTAATGTAACGGTAGCGAAAACCGCGCCGCTATTAATCCGCCCCCGCCCCCGCGCCGCGCCCGCCGGCCCCCGCTGCAACAATGTTTTTACTTTGTAACACTCCATTCATTAATTTAACATTGCTGTAATTATACTCCGTGTTATTTGACATTTAAGATTATTGAACTGAATAAAAGGGGTTCTTAACTTTACGCTGTCGAATTTAAGTCAAATTGTGTGATTTTTGCCATCGTAATTAAGCCTTTATAGTCCACAAAAGTGGTCGTAGTAGACGCGTTTACGGGTGGTAGAGTCAGCAATTTGTCGATTTATCAGTATCTACCTAATTTTAGTGCCGTACGACTAAATCATTATGTGGTTGTCTTTGATTATATTCGGTATAACTCTTATTGCTTCCCTAGATCGTAGAGAAAAGGGCAAGAACAACTTATGACATAGCTTATAGCTATGTAACATTTTATAACTTTAGTGTAGAAGCTCCTAAGGGTTGTGATACATTGTGATATAACATTGTTTAACTACAATGTGTGCAACTAATGTTGGTCTCACACTGTAGGAGTACTTGTAGTTGACTAATGTCAAAGTGGCGGTCAGTGCGTGTGAAGCGGCCTGCAGTGGCAATCCAATAAATCCAATCACGTCAGTTGAACAATGAAAGGCAATTTGGAGCAGTTGTAACATCTCAACCAGTAGCCGAACGGCAATAACATTTTATTGAGCACGGACACGATCGGTATCTTAATCACTCGACTGATTGATTTCATAAGCCTTGAAAAAACTGTAGGTATTTTGAAAGCTGAGTGCTGGTAAACAGATTGGAGCGATACCAATGTTGTTTTGGAAGCTGGCAGTGCTAATAATGTTATGGACATTTTAGTAGTAATTTATGACCATTATAAAGTATAGACACATTTTAATCTTCTGCTCGGGATACACGGCGATATACGATATACACTCGACACTCAGTGTATCTCAGTATAGCGACACCGCTACTACAACTGTAACAAGGTGTCGCGGTGGTGGACCCACGCAGACACTCGGTGTATACACTGAGTGTATTCGTGTCAAGTTTCGTCGTGTACCCCGAGATTTCCACTGTATGTAAACTAAAATATAGTTTTTAAGCCATTATTAGCTGGCTAGAGCATATCAATTCGTTAGTATAAACTCTTCAAGATCGATCAACTACCATTGACTGACGGTCCTCTGTCTTTCCTACTACTAAATTTACCTCCGCGCTTTTAAAAATGTAAGTAATTTTTGAGATTTGGGTGCGAAGGTGTGTGTAAGTTGCATGTGAGTGGATTGGGTGAAGTGTGTAGTGTGTGTCGTGAGGTTATGAATGCATTGTGTGGTGTATGTGTGTGAAGGGGAAGTGTGAGTTAAAATGAAGGTAAATTAAAAAAAAATAAGATATTTATTTGCAAGCGTGCTAGTAAGTTTGTAAGATGGTAAAACTTAACCGTTGGTATACCGGAACGAATCCATTAGTTGGATTTCAAATAACTGCAATAATTTCTAAGCATATTTATCAAGATCACTAATTACAATTAACCGTGCAGTAAAAACAGTGACGCTCAGAGCGCGATAACATCGCGGGTATAAAAACACCCATCGATGGTATCGCCAGTTTTTGTAACTTAGTTAATACGATACCAGCTTTATACTTGTAACTCTACTGTGCCTCGCGACTTCGTCTGCTATTTTAAATAATTAATTGTTCATCTGGTTACTGAACAAGTTATTTTATGAATTCAGCATGTTAAACATCAACCCAAACAGCAAACTTTATTTTATTTTATTTTTTATTTTATAGATTTTTCATACCGACACTCTATCTCTTTCTTATAGTATAGGAGAGATTAAGACAAAACCAATATATTTAAATTTTGTCCTTTCACAGTTGGTTGTGTTTTACCTGTTAATGTCATTTTGCTTATTTGCCTGAGCCTTTCAGTAAAGAATAAATCTAAACAGCTTTTGAAGTTTTGTAAATAAGCATAAAGAATTGAAGTAAATAAATGATAAAATTAGATATTTTTTTTATTTTAATTTAAGTGATAAATGATAAATGGCAACTAGCTGTGACAATCAACTTTAATGTCATCTAGTTTCAGGTGATAATATTTCGAAATGCTTATAAGTTGGCCAAAACGTAATCAAATTTCTTTACATAATACAAACAGGCCGACATTGCACACGGGCAAACAAAAAAAACTAAACACAGAATCAATTAATCGGCCTCGTCAGTAGTCACCGATGTCTAAACGGGTGAAATTAACCCGCAGCCAATAATGGTTAGCGGCATTTATCTAATACCATCACGGTTTAATATATCACCCGACACAACACGGCCACTCCATCCGTCCGTCCGTCCGTCCGGCTGACAAATGAAACCACCGACCATCCAATTACTACGATAATTATCTCACATCCGTACACTCCAAATCAAGTCTTAAGCATCAATATCAAAGATTAATTTACATTGACTTCAGTTCTAGTAAAGCCTTAAAAGTTTCTGAAAAGATGTCGTCACGCTGCAATCAAAATTTGACGTTGTAATTTAGTTGTCAAAGTTTAAATTTCTTCGGCAGTGTTTCTGGTAGTTAAGGCTAGTACACATTGCCGCGATCGCGGGTCGATTGTCGTGTCAAAATGGTAATCATTGCGCGCGACAAGCCGGAATGCCGTTCGGTAGCCGCCGACGATTTCATTAATGACATTAGACACAGTAATGAGCTTTTAAATCGAGTCTCGAGCCGCGTAAACGCACGATTGAGATAAGAGCAGTTTCACACCGGGTGCTTGTGGACTGTTTATTGTTGCATTAGATCAGCTTAGCATTTATAAAACAATTTAACAATGTACCTAGGTAGAGTATTGCATTTGGGACGTATTCTATTAGGGAAATGATATTTTTATTTTATTCCAGATGCATTAAATACTAAATCGTTGCATATCGAATTAACCTATTGAACCTCTGTGCTTATGGTAACGAGTTAGATATTACAAAATATTAATATTAAACTTGGCAAGCATATTTGGAGGAAGATTGAAATTCGATTATACATATTTTGCAGTAGCATGATTAAAAACTGTTTTCCCCATTTGTCTGATAACCTATATAATTATTGTAATCCAATATGTCCCCACCTTAACCTAAATTAATTATGTTAACCCGAGACGGCGTGTGAGCGCTACATGCGTTACATGCGCCCGCGCACCGCCACGCTCGATCGCGCGCGAGACCTGATCGACAGATAATCGTCATTTAACTATGGGAATTAACTCGTGGAAAATTACCTGCAGGTTGTAAGTAGGTTGTGACGATTTTTGGGAAGCTTAAAAGTTGTAAATGTTGAAATGCTTCTTAGAAGTCTTATCATAATGTTGCTTTGACCAAATGAACCATCATTTCCGTGCTAGCTTAGAATAACACCATTCCCAGTCTTCCTATAGATGACATAAAACGCGATAAAAATAATTAATGGTCACTATGGACCATTTGAATTTCATCTAAGGGCTATGCGTTCCTCCAGATTTCTCAGACTATTTTAGTCAAAATATCTTCCAAATCTGTTCAACAGTCTGATTTGATTTGATCTTCGAAGATACCTATGTTACCTATACCTAAATAGGTAGTTATAGGTTATCAATATCATTCAATATTAGTGGGAAATCTATAGCTATGTTAACATAGTTATTGTTATAGACAACAATAACATGTGCAGATAATACAATATCGGTTGCGTCGCGAACACTGCGCGGATACTGCGGCAGAGAGAGCGAACAGAGGTGCAGTAGAGACGATGTTGTTTTTCGAAGTTTTCCGTATGTCATTACTTTCCAGAATTCGTTCCTTATCAGCGACACTATTGAATGGTGTAATACAGTATGTGGTATTTTTAAAAAAATCAACTAGTTCGATTCCTGGCTACGAATTTTGTTTTTTCAAAAATCCAATGATGCAGTTGTAGTTTTCATCAAAATCGGCCCGAGACTCCTTTGAGTACTTTTCGATATTCCTCATAGATTCGGATTTGGCCATCCATGCACACTTGAAAAATTCACCCTGTATAACACACATAGCATACGCAGTTAATGATTGAATTGACTCTACCGTCACCGTACTCACCAGTGACTTTCGAGCAACTAAAATAATTCTTCAAAATTATATAAGCAGCACCTCCATGGTTTTCACTGCGATGAGCTAAGGTCTACCGAGACGTCTCTACTATGAATAATGCTCTATCGATTGTGTCCGCCGCGACCGCGCCGGTGCGGTTCACTTGCTCTACACTTGAAGTTTTACGCTTTCACGTTGTTAGCGTTGAGTATGCGTCATAATAAACATAATATACCGTGCATGCATGCATTGCATAGCATAATAATATGCCAAGTAATGTGTGCCTGAAAGGTGAGTGTCGTCGCTAAATCGGTCCCAAAAAGTTTTGTGTGACGACCTAGATGTAACATACCTTTTTCAATAACCACCTATAGAAGATCGGCGTAAAGTAGCTATTTTAGCTGCGTTTCGTATGAAAAGAGAGAGTTGGAAGCCCGACTGCCCCCCACCCTTCCCCTCCCTCTGTCCCACTCCTCATCAGGTTGGCAAAGTGTGAGCCAAACCTTTGGTATTGAAAGCATGTATACTACGGTACCTGATTAACTTCAAACGGGCCGTACTCTTGTTTGCCGCTATATCTGGAGGTTTTTTGGGACCTTTGCTGAGCGGTGGGATGACGCGACATAAATACCATCGGAATGTGGGTGCACTCACCTACATTTCGGTATATGTTACTAACTGCCGTAGCCTATAGATACTTGCAATACCAAAGGCATCGCTCGCACGTTGCCGACCTGAAAGAGAGTGGGACAGAGGGAGGTGAAGGGGGGTTTCGGCTTCCGGCTCTCTCACTTATCGTACGAAACGCAGCTTTAATAGCTAATTTACGCCGATGTTATGTGAGATGGTGGTACTACCCTATCGAGCCAGCCCATGTATAATATCCAGTTAATTGGCTACAGTTTGGCTCTACTATCAACATTCACTCTATAATGTAATAATCCTTCAATGAACGTAACTCTACTTAAACCAATATATTACCAGCTTCTCTCAACATTTTCAAACACCACATTGCCCATCTTAAATACATTAGGCGATATCGATTCCATCCACTACATGTGTACTACATCGACCCCCCGTCACCCCCCACCCCCGCCTGGGGGAGGTCCGGATAGACAACGGAAAGTCAATATGTAGAAATAATAATAAAGGATGGCGCGGGCCGCATACATATCGTATTATTATCGAGGCATTATCGATGTTATATCGCTCGGGTTATAGTTTAACAGAGTACTGGGTTTATATTGGATGTTGTTGTCAGTGTTGAGATGTGAGGGGGAGCGCTGGGGGGGGGGGTTCAATAGAGAAAAGGTTCAGTTAAAAGCCTAGATAGTCTAGTTAGCCGAACTTGCCTCAAGTCAATGAGGTCTAGGTTTAAAGTTTGGCAGAGATCCTGGTATTGGATTTGTAATTTCTGAAACTTTGAAGATGTATTTATTTCCGAAAATAATCTGAAAATAAATAAGATACCTAGTCCTATAAACACATCGAACAACAAATTTGGTACCGTATCCGCCCTCAATATACTTCGATAGCTATACTTTTTATGAAATCAAGCAAATCTCAAAGAAATCTCATGAAAAATTCTGCCAAGTCAATAAAATTGGTCCTTTACATCAAAATACATGGCCAGTGAAGAGCCCGTTTTGCCATCATATCGATATTACGGCCGTCCCGACTCCATGCCATTCGATTCAAGACAATCGATTCATGAATACATATCGCCACTTCACTAGTGAACATCTATAATAATGAATATATTGATCGTGTACGGATCTCGTGATTTCTCCTGATTATTTTTGGGGAAAGTCGTTGCTGAAAATTATGAGATTGCCTTTGAACTACAGACGGAGAAATTCTGAAATTATCAGTATTTGGGATGAGATTATATAACTATTTCAATCATGGCATATCCATTGCTTGTAAACTTCTGAAAATCAACTAAACCGACGAAAGCCAAAGGAAGCTAGGTATATCCTGTGTATCTAGTTGAACGCTATAGCTAGCAACCATCAAACAACATAGAATACGGCCTATCCTAGCAATACATACTTTTAAAACTTCATTATTACAAAAACAGCATTCGTTTTGAATACCTAGATGCTCTCCTGAACATTACTGGGACCAATACACTTGATTGCATTAAAACTGTAGCACCAAACAATACGCGTTATGTGAGTGTATATTGTAAAAGCGTCGCACGGGCGGGCGGGACGGGCGGGCGGACAGGCGCCACTATCCTATCTATAGCTTGTAAATATCCGCGAGACACAACGGTGCACTTGTGGCCGGGATAAAAAGCGCACTTTATAAAAATGTTAGTTGATTTTTATGATGAGTGTGGTCACCTTTCAGTAACAGTTCAATTTAATGAAATGGAAACTATTGCTGTTTTAGATTTTGTTCGACTATCGTTGAATCCTACTTCCACTAATATTATAAATGCAAAAGGGTGTGTGTGTGAATGTTTGTTACCACGCAAATCCATAGCTACTAAACCGATTTTAATGAAATTTGAAACCTAGATAGTGTAAGAATAAGGCATAGGCTAATCTTACACATCACTTTCCATACGGGCGAAGCCGCGGGGCACAGCTAGTACAAAATAAACATTTAAGGGACACATCTGTTTCAGAGTTGTGTTTTTTTTTTATAATAGATGTAGTGACTGAGGCTCAAAATCATAAATTAATATTTTAATTCTTAATCAGGAAGTTAGTAGACGTCAAATTAAATGCATGTTTTTATAAATACTTCGTTTAAATCAGGGTCAAATATTAAACTAAGCAATTATTGTGGCACAGCAAAAAGCTTAAGTCGTTTGATGAAGTCAGTTAATTGCATCATAATAATAATTTAACGTAATATTACTATTACATATTAACAACTAAGTATTATTACATTTAAGACATTATTAATTATCTTCACACTTCCGTGGATTATTTTAATATAAAAAAATAAAATATCCCGAGTATTCTCGAACACAGTCTTTTAAAAACTCAAAACATACCTTAAAACGGAAACAAAGAAGTTAAAATCGATAAAAAAATAACGGGGCACTTGGAAAATGAAATATGTCAATAGTTGTGTCCCCAAGTGTATCAATACAGTGGCGGGCGACGGGGCATTATTGGAAAACTTGTCGGAGTGCGTTACAATGTAGCGGCGATCGGTTACCTAACGTGCGCGCTGACTCGCCGCGGTGTGCCTTGTATGCAGCTTTGTACACTTTTCAAGTTTGAAAATATAATATTTGAACAACATTTTACGAATATCTAGATTCAATTCAAATAATATACTTACTTAAATATCGTTGAACTATAATGTATTAAAAGCAAAAATATGACTGAATAAATTATTGTATTTCTTTGTTGTATGAGCGATATTTCAGATAAAAAATCTTGTTGAAATACCTGCCTAGTTCCTTGGACCAATAGGTATCTTAAGCACAATGTAAAGATTTCATGTATATCCGACAAGGAACTCTATATATTTTCATTGTTATATCCGAGCTATAACGACTGTTGTAACATAGAGACGTGCAGTAACACTCCCAGCAAGAGGATGCGCCGTAAAACACCGCTCGTAAACTCTTGCTGCGCCAACGTTTTGTGTTAGTATGTAGCTTTTCTATTCCAGGGGATGAGACGAGATCTATTGAACGCTTATATAACAAATATCACTTGCTCATCTTTTGGAGAAGACGTGAGAAGTTCCCCATTTTGCACACCGCCAGGGTAGTGGAATATTGTATTATATCTCTGTGGAATATGATCTGAATTTCACAATATATAATATTACATTCATTGAGAAGTGTGCCCTGAGTAATTACATAAGGCTCGCCCCGTATTATACGAAGGCTTGACATACCAGAGTAGGTAAGTATGTATCCGTTACCTACTCTGTGATGATAATGGCAATGATTTCAGTCATGTTCTTATTCTATTACGACAGGTGAAAATTCGTGAATGCCTCCGTAATAAAATGCTGACTGCATCCATTTTTAGATAAAACTGTTCTGAAACAATATCCCACAACAGAACCCACCCAATTCGTAAACCTACTGTTTTATTATTTATCAAGCTTGTAATCCGAGCGATAAATCTGTAACGGACCAACATGGCCGTTTTTTTTCGCGCGGAAAAGAATCGTCCCGCGGAAAGCGCCAATGAGAGGCAGATTAGGGCCCGATAAGTCTCCGTTATTAATGGACCAGAGATACACACGACAAAATGGATAATAAATGGATGTGGGCTCGCATTTTTTTCGGCCAACAAATTCGTTAAACTTGACAGGCCGGTATCTGTATTGGTTATGAGTTTTGTTTTTAAATCCGATTGTTGGATGATTTGATATATTGAATTGAATATAAATTGGTAGAGTTTATTAAGATAACAAGCCCCGCTCAAATAAATAAAAAACAATGTACTAAGATAAGAGTTACCTAGTTTGGTAATAATACACCTTTATAAAGACTGTAGGTTTTTCGTCTACAAGCACATGATATTTTAGAGTATTGTGAGTGCTAGTGTCATGCATAAGTTCTTTATATACATTTAATGTTTAAATCAATTGATAAAAGATATCAATCTAAACCCATATAACATGCCACCGCTATCAACATAAGTACCAGGGCCACATAAAAATCCAGGAGGCCGTCCGTCTATACCGAACAAAGAAAACGCATTTTACATACATACAGGGAGATTTTCAATTTGTCCCGACCGCGATCCCGCTTTATCGGGAATTCGCCACTCCTCAGGGATTGAGGGATCGCCGCGCGGTGTTTTTGCGGGATTCCGAGATGTTATTGGGCTCAAAATGAGTGATTGAAGTGTTTGTTCCACACTTAAGATAGGGTACGAATGTTTGCGCGAAAGCAATTTATTTTGGTTATCATTTTTATGATGTTTTTGTGGGGATAACAATGGAAATAAAACGGAATGGTCACAAACAATTTGAGGCTTGTATTTAGTAATCAAATTGGAGATTATTGAAGGGGAAACAATTGCGTTTTGGATTGAGTAGATACGTTTACTATAACAGTAGAGTCTTCCTTAAATATTGAAGGTTGTATTATTGAAATTGTACCGACAAAACCTGCAGAGCAACGTGCCTTTTACACTTCCTAATAAATATATCTATAGCAAAGGTACAATTTGAAGTCGTGATCAATATAGAATCACCCTTAAAATCCAACACAACAACATTCTCAAACCCAAACAAACCGCCCACTAAACGTTCGAAACCCAACATTTAAACCGTTATAAGGCTAGTTGCACATAATTTAAAATTCCCCCAAATCGGCCCGCCGCGCGATAAGACAAACGAATGCGCACTCGCAATCCGCCGCGGCTCATGGCGGGCTTGTAATACCTTAATTTAAATTTAAATGACATCTAAGCCTGGCTGATAAAATCGGTCGCATCATTACAGCGGGCAGTGGCGCTGGCAGTGGGGATGATTGTTTTGATCGAAATGCTTTTGGAATGGTTTTGAAAATATGTACCTACCTACGTATCAAATTACTTATTTTATTTCTATGTCCCATTACTTGTATGAGTTATTATCTTGTAGGAACTTACTAGTTATTTTAACATAAGCACAAAATAGATAATAGTATCTCCCATGTGTGGTAGTGTGATTTTGTAGTGAAGAATATTTAAGTTTAAATTATATTGTGATACACACGGAAGGATGTGAATACACATTTCTTCACATCTCTTATTTTTATTTAAATCGGAAGGAAAGGAAATTAGAACACTTTATGTGCGTGAACATAAACTCCCCATATTGTAAAAATATTTTGACAACAGCTCTAACACGGTCTTGACGATCGGCTTACGCGCCGATAACGGCGGGATTACGCGCTGTGGGGGCGCGTGTACACACACCCTTAGTTTAAAATTTGAAGATCCAGAGATAAGAGAGGACATGCGTGATTATAGGGATTTGATATTGTAATTGCCTACAGTTTTGGTTAACACTCTATGCAAGGAAGATTAACTTTTGCTTGTCAGTAAAAAATAAATGTAATTCTTTGTTTTTGAGTTTAGGACTAAATCAAGTAAAATATAACATTAACGTAGGAGTTACGGAAAAGGAAGTCACGAATTAAAAAAAGAAAATTGCACCTGTTCAAAAAACCGCCCACAAATTTTTAATCTTTTCAAAACTAATAACCCAACTTTCTTAATCACAAAAAATCTCAAACGAAATAAAATCTCTCTAATTAATGAACGTAGGCTGAATTCATTAGTCACAGAAGAAGTTAAAAAAAACTAACATTGCGCATCAAAAATCTCTGCCGTGCCGTTTCATTAACTTGCAGAAAAAAAATACGAAAAGGAAAACTGTCACCGAAAAAGTACAGATTAAATTTTAAAGGCACTTTTTCTAAATTAATTAATAAGGGTGAGGTGACTGAGGGAAAAAATTAAATGTCAAAATTACAACAAGATTTGCCTTAATTATGTCCGCGGAGGGCGGCGGAGCGGGCGGGGGCGGGCGGGGCGCCGGGAGCACTAATTACATTTTCTTAATTTGCAAAGTTTTCTGACTCATTTGTGTTTTGGAATTGTAAAGTTGTTTTTTCGTGTGGTTCCCTGGCGATTCGGCGTTATTATATTAAAGTGTTTTAATTTTGTGAATTAACTTTTCATTTGTTAAATTATATCCTGACTTTGAAACTTCTTCACGTCGAATATTATAAAGTTTATTAAGTTATCGTCTAACCACAACTAGATTGACACCTCAAAATTTATTTCCGTTTTGCTCTTTCGTAACGACAATGAGAAGGATGGTGATACGGTTAGTTTAGTTAAGTTTAGTTGTGTTTAGTTGTACGAACAGCATCATTATTTTACTTATTTTAAACTAAACTAAACTGAAGATTACTGTGACAGGTATACCTACTCCACGATCAAGTTAAATAAACCTAGTTTGGAATTTAAATCTTCTTTCTATTTGTGTCAATACTGGCCTGGGACTCTATCAGTTATACAATACTCTATATTCCACACCCATTTGGTTTGCATCTTAAAAATATTAGTTTTGGTAAATAAATAAATATATCCTTATTTCAACCTCAGTTGTTTTTAGCTGTATCTCTGAACAGCATCATGAAGACGCCGCCGCTATCTATAGAGAGCGGATGACACCCCGGTTTACTGCCAGCTCGGCCGACGCTAACCGTGGCGCATTAAAAATTTTATTTTCACTTCAAGTTGGCACAGAAAAGGGGTGTATTTTTTTAGCATCGCCCACCGGGGACCGGCCAAATTGAAGATAATTCAGTTTATCGCTTTAATATCTTTTTGTCTTTCAAAATTTGCAAATGAGTTTTTTTAATAACGCCAAATTCGTAGCGGCGCGGCGCTCTCGCTCTAATCCTTTTATGATTTATAGACGCCATGCGGATAGATACCTACTCGGTTAATGAAGTTTCTGTTTTATTTTTTGCTTTGCCTTCACCCCTTTGTTTTTTAGAAGTAGATCGCTGCTTTAGAGGCGAAATTTTCGCTTTATTTAATAAATTTTGAAATTAGTAATAGGCTAATGTTAATTTTATATTTTAATAAGTTAAACAACGAGTTTTAACAGCTGGTTAGCTTAGGATTGATATGATGAAATTGATAACATAAATGACCGAAATTTTTCAGAGTGCAGCAATAGTAAACATCTAAAATTCCAATAACAATTCGGAAAAACGTCGTTAGCATATGAATGGCATGCATGCACAACGGGAATGCGTTCGCTATTTTCGTGCGGCGTCCATTAGTGGCGGCCATCGATCAAAAACACAATTCCAATTTACCCATCGGCCACAAATTCTTCAAAACGACTGTCCGATCTCGCGCAAATAAAGATAAAAAATAAATTGCCGCGTGGGGTCGGCGCTGCGGTTTTTGCTGTTCTATGCCATATATTGAGCGTGGAGAGATGAATTAATAAAGCGCTGGGTTCCTCCAATAGCGGTGCCGTCATATAACGGCCGCACTAGAACATTGGCTACGTAAACAACGGTGTCCAATGTTCGGCTTACGTAGCCAATGTTCTAGTGCGGCCTTTATTGTCGGCGCCGCTATTGGAGGAACGCAGCGCATTAGAGATGGATATGCCACCAGCGTAGTATTTACCGAATATTTTACACACCAAATTATGAACATTATTATACTCAATAGTCAGAGTTCAATACATTTCCATAGCGTTGTTTTGTTTACAGCTTCTACGCTCTACATACGGAGTATGGAACTCTACCAAAAGCTTGTTTGTTTGTAACTATGCTTGCGATACCTATAACCGGATAAAAAATTAACGATTTTTAAATGTCATCAATTTCTTAAAGAACCTACAAAAAAACCTGTCATTTTAATTTCTATCTATTCTACCTACCTACACACAGTAGGTAGGTAGCTACTTCGCAGCCCAGTAGCCAAATCTTATGTACCTACTGTAATTAAAATGGCTCGAATTGAACATTGAGCAAGAACATTATAACATATAAGCATACTTTATTGTGTACTAATGATCGCTGCGTAATCATCACAGTTAGGAAGCAAGTTACAAGCGGAAGCGGGAGCGGGCATGAACCGCTTCAATAAAATTATCCTAATTCTTCTTAAGCAGTGGTAGCCGATTGGTTAAGCACGCGTCTTGCGGGCTTAAGGTCATGGGTTCAAACCCTGGCTCACACCTCTGGATTTTTCGAAATCGATGTGTGAATCATAACTTTAATATGATTATCACTTGCTTACGGTGAAGGAAAACATCGTGAGGAAACCTGCATGTCTTTAGACATGTGAAATCCACCAACCCGCACTGGGCCAGCGTGGTGGATTATGGCCTGAATCCCCCTCGCATTGAGGGGAGGCCCGTGCCCAGCAGTGGGACGTTAAAAGGGCTAAATTATTATTATTATTATTAATTCTTATTCGAAACTTGCTGATAGCGGATGAAATCTTTTTATTATTGACACCCTTAATTTACAGCGCTCAGCTTATGTTGGACATGTTACAATAGACGTACAATAGACTGTTACCATCCCACACTAAGGTCAATAACATTACCTATTTAACTATGCATATAAATACAGAATCCACTCTACCATTGAGCTACTCAGCCCGAACATTTTTATTCGCTCTCTTGGTGTGACATATTTTGTTTGTTTGATGGGCAATAAAGATTTATCTAACCATAGGCCTGTGAATCAATGGTAGTTCATCGATCGTGGAAAATTTAAACTAACGATTTTATATGGAAGACGGGAGATTAAACTCTCTTCTGTGTTAATTATTGATCTTCTTCTTCTTCCTCGTTCCCTCAATTCTGAGGATAGCTACTATTGCGGATGCCCTCCCAATTTTCCCGGTCATATGCCCTGTGTACTGCCTTGTAAAAACTGCCGCCTACAGCAGCTTTTATAGTATCGGACCATCTTGCTGGTGCCCTTCCTCTAGCACGTTTGCCTTCCATCTGGCCTAGTATTATGTACTTCTCTAGTTCATGTCTGGGAGACCGCATAATGTGTCCGAAGAAGCCGAGCTTCCTTTCCCAACAGATTGTGGTGAGCCGTGTGGTGATACCAAGCTCTTTGAGAATGGACTCATTAGTCCTCATAGCGGTCCATGGAATGCGGAGCATTCTGCGCCAGCACCAGCTTTGATCTTACGGCCTTACATAACATATCTATAGCTTAATGCTTTAGCACCAACTCTCTCCGCTATGTTCTTTCCGCCCCCACTCCTAAATCACACCACAACAAATTATTTTCAAACCGCCACATGCACATAATCCGGGCGGCTAACGACTGCAACTGTAGCGTGGCTTATTAATATTGATCATTTCACTATTAGCCAGGCGCCGGAGTGGCCTCGATCGCCTATTGATCGAGAATCCCATAGTTAAGGCACATTTGATGGTGCAGACATGATGCAAGTGTGGGAATAAACAGGTGATACTCATGTTACGGTATATCATAAACAGATACTTAATTTACAATGGATCTAAATATATCTGTTCTTCCCGTCTTTTACTGAACAGTGGCTGAATACTCTTTTGTAAAACTAAGGTGGCAAGAAGCGTATGGCCCACCTGATGTTAAGCATAAGAGAATAGCTTTACATTGTTTTGTGTGCTTGGGTAATTAATTAATTAAACAACCACAAATTAACCAATGATGGCTTGTTTATTATCGGCTTCATCTTCCATAAATAATATAATAATTTAGCTCTTTTAACGTCCCACTGCTGGGCACGGGCCTCCCCTCAATGCGAGGGGGATTCAGGCCATAATCCACTACGCTGGCCCAGTGCGGGTTGGTGGATTTCACATGTCTAAAGACATGCAGGTTTCCTCACGATGTTTTCCTTCACCGTAAGCAAGTGATAATCATATTAAAGTTATGATTCACAAATAGATTCCGAAAAATCCAGAGGTGTGAGCCAGGGTTTGAACCCATGACCTTAAGCCCGCAATACGCGTGCTTATCCTATCGGCTACCACCGCTTCATCTTCCATAGCTCGGGGAAAGTCAAATGTTACAAATGGAGAGCCCATCCGCTGACTAAACTTGTTAAACGTAGTTCAAACGGCACTAATCTACCGGTGACCTGCGCAGCCCATCAATATGTACGCGTACTATTTTCCCTTTCATGTATTACTCTCGTTTCTAATTCACACAAGTCACTAATTACCTACAATGATGTGTGAAAAAGCCTTCACAGTGGTCATTAAGGCGGTGCGCATTAGCTCGACAAATCGCAGCGACTATTAGTCGGAGCAAAGGGTGCGATAAGTCGAGTGACAAATGACGGCGGCGCCGCGGCTAATGATGCGCGGATCCAGTGGGAGCGGGTTCGATTCTATCTCGGTTTTACGGGAATATTAATGTTCTCTGAACTGAGTTGATCCAGCACGCTTTGGAAATGACTTTGTTTTTTTTTTAAATATCCTCATTTTTTAAGCTTTACCATCATTAAAACAATACAGTTTTTTTACTCCATTTTCATCTGCTCGATGATTTTCATAGTCCCCTATAAAATGGTGCGTTAATATAAAGTTTTACTGAATTAAATTGTTTCTGGCTTTCATGATTTTCCAGTTTATACGAATGCAATAATTACGCAACCGAATACGAAGACCTATTACGAGTAGAACTGCTGACAAAATACGGTTTTCACATTTTTAGGTCCATGGTTTCCACACTTTTCGAAAACAATTTTCTTTTTATATGTAAGTGTATTGACACAGTACGAGTAGGAAGATAAATAAATGTACAAGTTTCCTAACCGTGAGCCAAAAAACATCCTCTCCCCTTTCATACAGATCCACTTGTTTAATCTGTTCCTTTTCCACAAGCCAGTTGTACATCTATAACAAAACATCAAAACTTATACCCGTCTCTCATTCGACATTTACGACGACTCGTAGATATATACTTATTTTTACTTACATATGAAGTTGTAAAAATAAATCGGCCGAGCCGATACAGTGATCGCAATAAAAAATATGCGCGCACGAAACAACACGACGGCAATACGTACGCATTATTATTGGGCCATTTGCTTTTATATCGGAGATTCCAGTTGCTTTATTGCGAACTGTACGAGGTCAGCGCGGAGTTTGACGAACATTTGTCATGAACACACTACTGGGTGCTACTAGTTGTTACTACAAAAAAGAGGTGCCTACTCAGAACCCATTTCATATGACAAAAGCAAGCGGCGACGTCTAATTCAGAGTGTTTCAGAAGTGAGAAAAACTTACATGTGGTTTCTCTATTGTTTCTCATACTAATATTTTCTCTCCATATATACCATTATAGTCATAAACATAATTTCGGATATTGCTTGACTAGACACGCGTTCAAAATGAGTTTTATTTTTGTAATAACATCGGTAGTGTTAAACTACGGTTTGTGTACCGCTTTAAAATAACTAAAGTGTGCACAGTGTAGTATGTCTTGAAAACCTCTCCTTAAAAGTAGCAACAATCAATTGATTAGAAACTTACGTGTTCAAGCCTCTCAAAATAAAACAATAAAATTTCCTACCCCAGTAATAAAGGCACTACTGAAATAAAACTCGAGCAGAACAATACTTATCGTATCAGCCCATATACCCTGGAGCCTATAAACGGATAGACAAACAGACATACGTTCATCGCGGCGTGTACTATGTGACTAACATCTACCCTCCGCTCAAACATTACTTATTATATTATTTTCCAGTCTCCTTTCATGCCGATCTTACCCTCTGTAATATTCAATTACTTAAGTGTTTGAAGACGGTACTTCCAAAGCACGTCCATCTCTTTTCAACGTATGGTCTGTGGGTTATATTCTATCTCGTTCGCAGCGGGTAGGGTCGGGGTAATTATGTGAATAACTATTATTTTTCACAAGAGCTTTGTAATGGTTTGATGTGGATAACGGTGGCGAGTGTTGGATAAACAGACGCCATGTTGTTCAGGTAATTAATTCGAATGAATCGAGTTTATTTGTCGGTCTTCTCGCTCAGTCTTGAGAACCCGTCTTCAGAGAGTAAATGTGTAATGTTGAATGAATGATAAAATAAATTGGTTACTTCTTTTGGTTCACTTTACAACCTACTATACTTTCTATGTAGGTATATCATCTTATTACTAGTGTCCGACCGAAGATTCGGTTTCGGTTTCGGTTTCGGCCAGTTTCGGCTCGAAAATCTAGTTTCGGCACCAGTTTCGGTTTCGGCTGAAAACCCACCGAACCTTTCGGCCGCGCCGAAACTCTGCGTTCGTGAATTATCGCGCGTCACGGTTGATTTCGGGAGAGTTCGTGTCTCGCGTTGCATCCGCCATCGCGCATTGTTTTGTGAGTTTAGTGTTATTTCTCGTATTATTGGCCTTCATTAAGCATTGAAGTTCTTTCCGTTGAGTTATTCACTCGGATTTATGAATGATGAGAATTAAGTATGTAAAAGAAAGAGGTTATATTATATTATATTTGATTCACACATTCATCATTTATTTATTACTTATGTTACGGTACATTTGTTTTAGGTTATTGTTGTTGGATGAAGTTTTAAATTACCCAAACAACTACCAGCTATGATTTACCTGTGTGTGACCTTGAGATACATCATTTTTTATTGTTCAAATAATTTTCTGTTATCCGTATATTTTTGAGAATCGATCTGAACGTGACATACCTATCTACTAAAGTAGAAAATGAAAACGGGGGTTTAATATATTCCAATTACGATTGCCAACCTAAATTATAAAAATAATATGAAAATCCCACAAAAACCCTAAACTACCAACTACAATTAAAATTTAAAATGATCTCAATTAATGTAAAATGTAGTCTTAAACATGTTGTGACTATAAACGAAATCGAAATACTCCATTAATGAGGTCCTTTTTTATAATGTAAGTAAGTGTTGATTATTGACAAATTTTTGTTCCAAGAAGTAAAACATGATTTTGATTATGTGTTTATTTTAATCAGAGCAGTAATATGAAAATAAAATGAAATAATAATAATATTATTATTAATAATTATATTTTCACATACTTCAATTATTGTTTTTTATTTCATTTAACACATTCTAACATTTCTAACTGTCAATATAAGGGTATGCAATAAGGCAAATTTCAGAAAACAAAAGATTTTTTAACTTGTCTGAAAAAGGTTCGGTTTCGGTTTCGGTTTCGGCCGAACCTAAAACAGATGCCGAAGATTCGGTTTCGGTTTTGGTTTCGGCAGAAAATCCTGTTTCGGTCGGACACTACTTATTACTTTTAACAAATCTAGGTAGGTATACCTATGTGCTTATATTATCCCGCTGTACCTAAACAAAAATATACATTTTTTTCCATTATATTTTTAAATAAAATTTTATACAAATTAATCAGTAATGTTGCACTAAATTACCTACCTAAAATTATGTGTGAAAAGCAACATGAAGTATTATTACACAGCATAGAGAATGAAGTACAGTAACTCTACATAAACTCTATCTTTATTAATAGATTGACGTGTCGTGTAGGATTGTAACCAATGATTTATAGAATATACCATAAGGTTCTAGATACGGGTACTATGTCGGTTGTATAAATTCATGATGTTGGATCAGCAACCTGCTCACGTCTCGTGCAGCTCACTGTGCCGATGAGATGCGTGATTTATGCCCGCCCATTGACAGGTAGAGGGATTGGTCTACTTTCCTATTATAATGTTCACTACAAATTACATATACACGCTATGAAAACACCTGCGAGCCTAGACAACTGGATTCCTCTACAAGCGTTTCTAAATATCGTTACGTTTGTTGATGTCAGTAGGAGGAAGTTCAATATTGGTGATGGGCTAAATGCCAACCGTTAATCTTTTGAAGGATTGTCTCACGCCTGACATCGTCTAGCACGAAGGGATTGTTGCATGTCCCTTGGTGGTCCCTTTCCGGCTCTCTCACTCATTGTACGAAATGCAGCTGCAATAGCTACTTTACGCTGATCTTCTGTGAGAGGGTGTTACTCCCGCGCGAGCCAGCCTTTATATGAGCTGCAGTCAATTGGCTACAGCTTGGCACTACCACCAAATAGTACCAATAGTTCCAATAGAATAATAGTTTAAGTTGGAAATTATTATTTCATATCTACTTGTGTGGATGAAGTACAGTTTACATCCATTGCACTACTCACGTCTTCCATATTTCTACAATAATAAATCACGATAACTTAACGCCCCACTTAATAAATGGTGGAGGCAAGGATATTGACGTATTTACGACTGGTCGCGCCACCCGGCGTCGCCCGCGAACGCTAATTAATAAGTGGCAAGTAGACGCCATTAAGGCGTCGTTACAAGTGCTGTTATGGTAGTCATCCCTTTGTTCGGCTGCGGCCATGGTGCTCGGGAGAGCGGGGCACAGCTTTATTAAGACAATGTTAACCTAATTACTTATTAAATACGTGCCTATCATACTGCCAAATGTCGTGTTCTTCTATGTTTTCTTCTGATTGTCTGATTGGTAGTCAGTTTAGCTTCTCCCTGGCACTCACAGAATTTCAAACTTTGGCGTCTTCGTTAGATATTGCTGTAAATCCTGGCTACTGGCTTACAGAAGGGAGTAGTAATGGTGGCTTACTGGCTTACAAAAGTAGCAGGACAGCAAAGTTGATTTAATTTGTGACTTTATTTAATTACGTTTCCGCTAGCCCTTATCACAGAGCGCTCTTTATATTTTAATAATCACGTACTATTGCGGCAAAATGATTTGTCACAACGCCTTAAAATGGCTATGCAAACAAGCTGTAAATGTTTAGTAAATAATCTTCATTGAATATGATTTCGATATTTCATAACGAAATGGTGATCGATTGGTTAAGCCTAGAATTTTCTTAACCCTAAGGCCGCGCTCACTTTGGCTGCGTTTTCGTCCGAATTTTACTCGTGCATACACGTACGAACAACTAGAATGATCCCGACCTTCCAAGTACTACGGGAGTGCGCACACTAGGTGCGAGTTGGTCGTACGTGTATGTAACTATAGGTTGAGTGCAAAGAATTTTATGTCGATTGTTGAGTGTTTCATATTTAAAAACTCACACTATTGGATGCGTCTAGAAGAGGCGAGCGGCGCGCTCGAGCAATTAGTTTTGACGTCTGACCACATAGGTATAATAACGTCAAAAATTCATTACCCGGGTACGCCGCTCACCCATTTATATGTTCACAGACTAACAATAACTTTCAAATGATTTGAACGCAGTGTCTGGCAAGGCTAAAAAGTTTGATTAGTAATTGGACTTACTATAATAATTGACCTTTGATTAACACTTCTATGACCTTAATAGAAACAAATAATCAAACTAATTTAGCAACAAAAAAACAGTAAAAAGTATCCAATCCAATCAAGTGTTGGTGCATACAACGGGCGAGACCTAATTCGTACCTCGATGGAACCCTTTATAATGACATCGACATCTGCTCTGAATAACCGAAACTTCGCTAGAATCGACAGCCGACCTACACTCTAATCATGAAAACGTATTTATGACCTAATTAAACTCGTGTCGGGCCCGAGAGAACGGGACAACCTATACAAATTGCTGTTTGAACGAATGAGATAGCGCGCACCCCGGGCCGGTGATTAATGCTTGTTATATGGCTGGTTAAGTACCGTGTAATTTGCAAAACGACCCTTAATTACCGTAGAACAGGGCTACCAGCGCTGTCTTTGTCGCTCTCGAAGATTGTCGGTGGTGGGAAGGGAGAGAGGTATAAGTTTGCGGTGCGACTTTAAAGGCGGTATTTAATGAGGCATTATGATGTCGGCCGCGCAGATTAGGTCCGCATGGACGGGATCGTTTGCTCTTCTCTTTATATCTGGGTTCGCCGACGCCGACGCTGCGTGCAAACAAGGGAATTTAGTGTTTGTAGGAATTCTCGCGAATGCGTCGCTGTTTGCCTTTTAGTTTACAGTTCTTAAACGCTTTTTTAAAGTTACACTAGCTATTTTCATTGTAGAAGTTGCGTTAAAATAAAACCCGATCAAGTAACTTTGCTTCGTGCCAAAATATTTGCCCATCTTTCTCTTTACCAAAGCTCTACGTATTGGCCTCTATTTACAGGAAAATATGGGATTCCAAACTGGTTTTAACTAGGTGTTTTAAAAATACAAAGGACATTACAAAATTTAAGGCTTTTAGAACCGAATGCCCAAATAAACATAGGTTCGCTTACTCACGAGTGACTAGGATGAGACATCATCTCCTGTTATGACACACAGCTTTGAACGTCACATTTACATTGCGTCACAATTGTTCAACACATTTCGTCACCCAAAATTGTTAATGCTGACAATAATAATAATAATTGTCAATAATGACAAGATTACTGAAAGCATCAAATTACCTACTTACTGCAGAAAATACACGTACCTATCTATTGCATTCAATTGTTTATCACTAGATATTAAAGTATCCCTCTCTTCCCACAGGTGTGGTTCCAAAACAGAAGAACGAAATGGCGGAAAAAGCACGCGGCAGAAATGGCGACCGCGAAACGCAAGCAGGAAGAACTCGGCGAGGAGTGCGACGACCAGGAGCCCCACGACAACGAGTGCAGCGACGAGGAGGAGGCCAAGAGGCCGAGGCTAGACATCCACCAGCACATGGGCCACCAGCTCCACCGACAGTGATCCCCCGCCCCCGCCCCCCCGCCCGGTGACCACACCGGACACAGTGACAGTGTCAATTACACGGACGTTGCAGAGTACAACTGCCCGGAATATAGCAAGGTGGTGGACGAGTCGCCCTGTGACCTGTCCAACTGGCACGTGAGAGGGGACAGTGACCATTTGAACAGTGACAATGCTAGTGATAGTGACCAGCCGATCAATTTTGCGTATTATCATTTTTAGTGATTGGAGTGTTGGACTCGGCAAAGGATTAAGTTTGCCGTTGAATTTACCGAAACTCGAAATTGATTTTTTTTTGGTATTACATCACCTTTTTTGTAGTCTGAAAAATATGATAGTCGATTTTACACAGTTATACCGTGTAGAATCGACTATCATAATATCATGTTGGAATGATAATCATCTCTACATTGTCGAGTTGTAACATTTCCACTTACACCTATGGCTTCAAATACATTTGGTTATTGATGCCACCAAAATAGATTCGGAAAACATTATAAAAATGAATTGTTATAAAAACTGATACTGTTAAAAGTACACTCATCGAAGGCTTTTAATTACTTGGTATTTGTTTATAATTTAAACAACCACTTTACTTCCACGGGCATATAGCAAATTGTACAACCATAAAATTATGTTTTATGTTCTAGAATCACATGAGATATAAATATATAGAAAAATCTTATTCGGTATCCGTGTGCTGCTGAATTTCTTTGAATATGTCAATTTAAATTATCCGAGAGATATGCTTAATATCAAGTTAAGAATACTACATAAGCGCTATGTAAAAACTATAATTAAACTAATTAGCTGCATAAGTGTAAATATTTATTGTATAAGTACTATAAGTAGTCATGTGATAAATAAGTAATTTATTAATTAAAATTAGATTTTACATCGTACTTTAAGAGTATAAGATTGTAAATTGTGGATCTTAATACCGGTGCCAACTTCCTATATGTAGTGATGTGAATAATGAGTATTAGCTGTGTTATGTTCCAATTGTATTCTTTAATCTGTTGTCAGGGTGTGACTGTATTAATTTTTCTTATGCATTAATGGAACTGAAGTACCTACAATATTACCTTTTTTGATCGAAATACTTGTATGTATGTATGTATGTAACGTCACGACTTTTATCCCCGTTCGGGGGTAGTCAGAGGCTTGAGTGGCCATACACCACCACATTGTGGAGGTATTAACTAACTCAAAGCCCACGTTTCACTAGATAGTCAGAACCCAACGTGACAGGTGGTGAACCTTGTCGCCGTGTATACAGGAACTGACTATTACCTAATCCCGAGGGATAGGTAGGTTTCCTCACGATGTTTTCCCTCACCGTCAGCGAACTGGAAATTATGCACATAGATGAAAATTCATCCATTGGTGCATGCCCCACCGGGGATCGAACCTGGGACCTTCTGATTGTTAGCCCAACCTGTTCACCCCTAGGCTACAGTCGCTTCAAATAAATACTTAAATCGAGCAAATTCACATTGTTCCGTCAGCCACAGCGCACAATAATGAAACTCGACCATTATTTTTAAAACACGCCAGTCATAGTATTGGTGGTTTAATCATGTAACCCACATTGTAATTGGAGGTGTTGACCATTCATTTCAATAATGATGAATTAATAATTTGCCAAGTTAATTCTGTACACATTTCCATTTTGTAAATAGTCTAGTTATACTACAGATTATAGAATTGTCGCGTACGCGCATGCAATATGTATATTGTACATTCTAATTATAAACGATTGTAAATAAATATTTAAACGAATTTAACTATTGTAACTACTTTAGTGATGACCACGCAGACATTATTATACGGAATTAAATTAACTATGCACTATTTACGTACAATCAGCGTTCATAAGTACAGTAGCTTGCTACAGATTATATCAAATCAAATCAAAACAAATCATGTAATGTTGCATACTGAAAGGCCAAAATATAGTGACACGAAAAATGTATTAGCAAATAAGACCTTATGTAATTATCTATATTTAGCAATAAATGAATTTGATTTGATTTGCGAACGAAAGCTCATTCGTTTCAAAAAATATTTATTTCTAAAAACAATAAAACTGATATTAGTAATTTAATGGGTAGTATTTATAATTTTGATTTGTACTAAAGTGTTCAGTTTACGAAATAATAACCCTAAGATTACAAGTAAATAGTGCATATTTGATACAAAATACATTATGTAACATGAGCATTACAATATAAGTAATAGTGAATGAGCTTCAACAAATACGAGAATATCGCTTACAGCACAAAGTAATAGACCGGAGCAAATGCTTTATAAACAATATAAACCCACCAAGTTAAATAGCCACATGTAACGCAGCGATCCAAGTTGACAGTGACTTCTTGAATTAATCGTGTTAGATCATAAACTGAGCGTGGACAATCTACGTATGTGGTTAAAATAAACAGTTAGTAAAACGTAACTTTGGTTTTATTTATCCCTTTAACTTTAAAGATACTGCTCTCTATGTAGAGAAGTGATAGTTTAGGTAGAGCCGAAAACACTGAAACGGAGGAAAAAAAATTAAAATGCAATTTTTGTAATTAGATGTAAACAATCTTGATAATTTGAGTTTGAGGTAGTTGACATTCCAAACATATGAACGGATTTGGAATATACACTTTTCAACAGTTGCTCTACCATTCGGTTTACGCTCGCTATTTACTAGTGTCTACGTAAAATATTTGTATAGCAAACTGTACAGGACATCCGTGGAACATACTTTTGCCATACATTTTACGCACACGTTAGCAACTAACGACTCTACCGAAGGTATACACTCATGGTAGAGCGACTTTATTAGATAAAGGAACATACGTATCTACAGGTGAGGTGGTGTCCATTACCGCAAAAATGATGATCTTTTTTACAAACTATATTTAATTAATTGTTTGCATACCCAGAAAGCTACAGTCAATAGCAAAAGTAAATTAATAAATTTCAGAACTAAAGTATTTTTCATAATATTAAGATCTTTCTCACTAGTCCCTTGAGCAGTTCCTTTTAGGGCACCACTGAGATTTTTAGTCCTTATAGTTCCTTTTATAATTATAGGTGACAGTTGTGTTTATCAATTCATTAAGATGTTCACTGTAAAAAAATCTGAACATGAGATTCTGTGGTACTATTAACCTAGGTGCCTTCAAATACCTGTCTACTCATAGGTTGTACATCTTTTTTCACCTACTCCACAACTAAATCCCTTACAGAAATTCCATCTCACCAAATCAGTAGCATTACCCCAAGTTCACCACTCGCCCCTCCCGTCGAATCACACTCGCGAACACACTCGCCCCCGCTTTAAAATGGAGTAATAAATAAAAGGTAGACACGGCACCTTATCGCTTCGAACCTCGGCCACAACAAATGAAAGAATACCCCCCTTTTCCCTCCCTTACACGCTCACCGTCTCGCTCTAACAAGCAGTAAACGTTGTTTTACATTTATAACTACAAGTGTGCTCGCGACTGTACAAGAATAACCTTCTGTTGGAGATTAAACTCTATTTTTGTATTCTTAAAGTTGTGTTTTGGTTGGGTGAGGTTAAGGATGTCTCAGTCGGTTGCCATGGTGATGGGTGGCGTCTCGATTTTTGCCAGCGAGCGGCGAGCGCCTCCTTCGACGAGGTTTTCCGATCGTACATAAGTATTGGTTCGATAACGCGGGGATTGAGCTGCCGCCGTACAATGCTGTAGGTATTGACAGATTTGAAACGGCTAAAAATGGTTGCACGTGTTGGGGCACTCTGATAGCTTGGATGGGATTGCTTTATATTCAAATTGAATAATATAGGATGTTTCAAAAGTGCAAAGTATGAAGCTTATGCTTAAATGGAATAAAAAATGTATCATACTTCGAGTAAAAAAAATCTCTACTATATAAGTGACCGCTTTTCGTAAGTGTTCTAGGGCCGCAATACGAAAGTTGTGACAAATATTTATTTAAAGGCTAACTCATAAAATATGATAGTTAAGTATAAACTGTCTTCTCTAGGCAACAAACGCACATAACGCTACCATATAGTACTAAAATTATTATTTCGTAATTTTGAAAAACCTTGCATATATTTTATTATTTGAGAGTGTTAGGGGCATAACACAACGGGTAGCCATGATACCTGTCATACATTTCAATACGAATTAGTTGGCTTCGGTGGCTGGCGACGTCGCATGGCTACTCGGTGTGTTATGGCTCTTAGCCCAGAGGACGAATGCACGCTTTGAAAGAGGAATGCAGGGCGGAACTAATTTTCGCACCCAGATCCCTTACTAAATGGTGATGAAAATTATAATAAAGAAACCTAAGTGTCTGAAAGACGTATGAAATCCACCAACCCTTACTGGGCTAGTATATGGCATGTATCCCCCTCGCATTGAGGTGACCCGTCTCAAACATTAGAATAGAAAATGGTCTGGTTACATAAAACAACAAGATAAGCACCTATCTTCATTTAGTAATATTAATGTATTTTCTATAACCATAAAGTCCATATGTGGCAACATTTATTAAAAAATCGATTGATGATCGTATTTAAATGTTATTGTTAAATATGGCAACTTGTAGCAAAACAAAGAAGTTAATATAACCATATTACTATAAGATATTTTATAGCTTCTTATAAAACAATACATATAACAGAGTATGACAGTTTATTTGTCTAATAATTATAGGAAATATAGTAACTAATTTTCGATTAAATAATCAAAAAATAAGACTTAGAATAAGTCGTAGAAGTCATGGTAGAGCTACTCTACCATGTTTTTGTGAATCGCAAACTCTACAATGCCCGTATCGGTCACGTGAGAAACTAACTTTTACCAAAACCAAACAAATATACGTAGACGCCAGTGAATACCAACTCCTAGCAAACATCGTAGAGCTATAGGAAGGATACAGGCAAACAAAGTAAGCGACGTAAACAAATGGAGCGTCATTTGTGAAGTATTTTAACAAGGAACCCATTGTGAAACTCAGCAAAATTTAACACCCATTTTACTATCAGATTTCACACCTACAAATACCGTATTCGGAGTAAGACAACACGTTTAACGACGAAACAACGGCGATTAATCGTCCCCTTACCGATGGATATAAAATCGTAATAAGAGCCTACACATGCCGGCATAAAGTAGGCATTAGGAGACACAGAGCGGAGTGGCCACCAAGTCGAGAGGAGTATTCTGGAGGCCGCGAGCGATGACAAGCTTTCGTATTGAAATATGCCAATTACCTATAACAACAAATATCGCAAAATGAACAGGCCCGATATAGGTCCTAATCTAGCTTAGCTTGGGTACGTATTAAGCTGTTGGGTGATTGCAATGACTGAACAGATAAAATACGAAAATACTATATTATCTGAAATCTTGACGGAAATCGAATGCTCAACCTCTCGGTGCAGTGATCCAAGCGGCCACTTTACTGTTAAATAGATACAGTTTGTCTTAGAAGTCTGGATTTAAGAATAAAGTAAGTATTAATTCAATAGCAGCCAGAATACACCTCCGAGTATTGTGAAACAGCTCAAAAACACCGCCTCGTGAGTGACACTCGTCTGTAGATTTAGTGCGGCCGTCCGGCGAGCGCCTGCGCCCGCGCAGTGATTTACGCACTCACCCACACCGCCCACGCAATAATTAATAACCTTTATCGCCGATACAGTTCCGAATAATGAGTGCTCTTGACGAATGGACACTTTTATTGTATGACAATAATCGTGATTTTTTTATTTGCGTTTTCTCGCGATGCGGTAGAGCTAGGGATTATCTGTTTACAGTTTTAGTAATATGTGAAATTCCAACAGAAATATGATTTATATTTACCTTTGTCACATTTCCAGCAATATAACTCACACTTTTTTTCTGAATTACGTCCATTGCCACAAACTGGTACCTACATCCCTGATTTTTTGTAGCCTGGAGTTCTTCTGAAAAACATCTACAAGCTTCATATTATAGGCTTTACAGCTTCAGGGCTTTCAAAGTTGACTGCCAACGAATGTTTTGATGGTACAAATAATGGTACAACATTCTCAGTTAAATTTATTTCGGTATATAATTACAAACAGGAATGAATTCACTATAAGTATGTTATAAAATAATTAAGTCATACGATATGTTCATGTGTCTTAAAATCTTACAATCAACATTAATCTAACAAAACTCGATCGTCCAGAACTCACACGCACTGCAAGCGATTGACATAAAACAAAACATTTAATAGTAAATAATAAAGCGAAACGAAGCGGACCATAAAGGAGACGTGAAATAAAACGGGATTGATTGGCAGCCGTCCGGGACATACCGCTGTAAACACAAATCATGGGGCAGAGAAGATCACATGGCGCTGGTAATTATTGATGGTTCTGTATGTTTACCGAGGAATTTTAGAGGTTCTTGAACTACATTTTTTTTTATTGGACTGAGATGTCAAACTAACATGCTTCCCGTCTGATGTTAAGCAGTTAACGTAGCCTGTAGATGCTTGCAATACCAAAGGCATCGCTCGCATATTGCCAACCTGAAGGGGAGTGGGAAGGAGGGGGGGTAGGTTGGGGGTGTTGGGCTTCCAGCTCTGTCACTCATCGTACGAAACGCAGCTGTAATAGCTGCTTTACGCCGATCTTCTGTGAGAGGGTGGTACTACCCCGGTAGAGCCAGCCCGTTTATGAGCTGCAGTCAATTGGTTACAGCTTGGCTCTACCACCTTCAAAATTAAAAACACAACAACATAAAAATACAGCAACATGAAGGAAAATGTGTGTGAATCAGATTAGAATATATTCCCATAGTCTCCTGCTAAATAGTAGAGTCTAAAGACAAGAAAATTGTTACATTACTAGTGTTTACCATATTCTGTTGCTTTATCTCCTACCTAAATGATCTAATAACATAAAATCCTATCCTTACCATATATACCCCCAAATTTATAGAAAGTTATATGGACTTACACTGGCATTACAAATCACTTTTGTTCCTACAAATGCTTTGTAAAACCTTTGTAAACTGGCAAAAATCCATACTGCTTATACGGTACTGACGAATTTGCTGGATGCGTTTCAAACTATGATGCGACCGTGATAATTGCTATCCACATTCATTTGACTAAATCGTTGAATAGATCTTCAAAAGAAGATTATTCATTAAAAGAAAATACGTGTAAACCAATACGAAGCTTTATCTCCCCACAAACACTATCTATCTACTAATTAAACAGAGCCAATAATGTGTGTGAATGAACTACACTCCGGTACCTTTATGAGCACCATAAACGGTTTAATGTCGCACTCATTGTGATTACCCCCCGTGTCCGATTGATGGCTTGAGTTATCACTCCCAAGAACAAGGGTTTAATGTCAACAATCAATTATGTGCAAGAGAATTTGATGAGAACACCAGCTGACCTATGTATGGAAAATTAGGCAGCGAGGCATCAGTTCAATTCGTAAGCTCGTGAATCTAATAATTTCCGACAGCCAATAGGTGCGTTCACATGCCCCGAGCAACCGCGCCCGGGTCATCAGTTATAACATTATGTCTTTGCGTGCCGACGTCAAAACTGAACGCTCGAACGCACCGCCTCGCTCGTCTCATGAAGACGAACCAAATGATATTACCCACATTGTGACCAAACACTAGCGGCAAATAGTGAGTGTTTAGTAGCGACCTCACATCTCGTATCAACAGATGGCACGGAGTGCAACTCTCCAGTACAACATGCGATCCTGAATCACGATATCAAGATTTACTTGGTACATCAGTATAACAGCTCCATCTGTTGGCAGCGAGATGTGAAGTCATTATACAGAGGTATGATGGCTAGATCCCAGGAATACCAAGTTATTTCTAGTAACATTTATAGTCTCACGTCTCACACCCCTCATGACACCTCACACGACATTTGACACTGACCCATAATAACTCTATAAGTAATCCAAGAGTTAAAATAAAGCTATAGCGTGCTCGCAGATCATTATAAAGCCGGTACATCTCAATCGATGAACAGCAATACGTGATATGGCCGCCATAATATGTTACTGGGATTGCGGATTTATTAATGTTTAATCACTCAGGTAAATGGCAATTATAATTCGTACTTATTGCATTTCAAGATACGTTTGTCTGTATTTTTTAGAAGATATATTAAATATTTAAACCATTCTAGTTTCTGAATAGCTTGCTGAATGCTATTACACTTGCCTAAATTCAGTTATGACTAAATTAAGTAGCCTAAATTTAGTTAAGTGTAATAACCCCATGTGATAGGTAAATCTATCAACAGGCACCCATAATTTTACTTTATCAAAAAGAATTAAATATCGCCAGACTGACTAACTAATAGTATAGTCCCACACTAAGCTACGCTAGTACTATGGCTACCATACAGTGGACTAGGGGCGATCCCAGTAACACCCAGACCAGGTCAAATCATGAAAAGGCCGTTTACAAAATTTGCCTCTGGCGGCAATCGAACCTGCAACTACCTGATGCAGAGAGCCGAGCGGCCTACGCCCAAAACACTAAGCGGTCGTCAAAACCATTTGACAACACAAACTAAGCACAATTGTAGTATTATGAGAACCTATTGCACTATGGCCTGCTCAGAAACACCTAGACCACGGGAAATCAAGGTGGTAGAGCCAAGCTGTAGCCAATTGACTGCAGCTCATAAACGGGCTGGCTCGACCGGGGTAGTACGACCCTCTCACAGAAGATCGGCGTAAAGCAGCTATTATAGCTGCGTTTCATACGATGAGTGAGAGAGCCGAAAGCCCACTCGCCCTCCCCCTCCCTCCATCCCACTCCCCTTCAGGTCGGCAATGTGCGAGAAATACCTTTGGTATTGTAAGCATCTATAGGCTACGGTAACTGCTTAACATCAGGCGGGCCGTACGCTTGTTTTCCACCAAAGTCCTATAAAAATAAATAAAAATAGTCGAAAACGTTTTATTTGTGTGTAGATTTTTTAGGTGATTTGGTGCGCCCAGATGACGCACGCGCCTCGCTCGAGCCCTCATGTTATGACAGTATGTCTAATGTTTTGACGTCAAAACTGAGTACTCGAGCGCGGTATGCGCCTGAACTAGACGCAGCCATTGAGTGAATTAAATCGGAACTATCTGACAGACAGTGCTGGGTATCATATCCCCGAAATATTAAGCGAATCCGATGGAAATACCTAGTGCATCATATACCGGGGTACCATAAAACCGAGGTGTTGGGTTTTAATACGTGTAATAGCCGCCATATTGTAATTATCAATTTGCGGGCTCCCGCGAATGCACTGCGCGCCTAACGAGAACGAGCCAATATACTCCTGTCCTTGGATGATTAAAGGAATTTGATTTTTATGATTGCCTGCTCTTCGTTTATGCATACTTTAGATTTTAATCATGTTTCTCTCCGTTTCCAGGAATCAGGGTTCTATAAATAAATAAATAAAGAACAGGGGCTTACCACGACCTATTATCGCGATTCAATTATAGGAACGTTTAACGTTTCAGCGACTTTTTGTGCAATGACGTACCTTAGGGCCTCCGTAGACTAGCTACTTTTAGCATCGGCGACCGGCGATTTTGAGACGTATCGATGCTGCGTCGCGTTTCTTCGAGCGCGAACGAGCGAGACGCAGCATCAAAATCGCCGATCGCCGATGCCCTTATTGTCATGACAATAAGAAACGTCATTGCACGAAAAGTCGCTGAAACGTTAAAACAATACTACTATAAGAGGTGGTGGTAGGGCCCCTGGTACCAATAATATGTGTATTTTTAAAACGGCTGAACCAATTTGTATAAAATATAGCTAAGAACCATCTCAAAAACCAGCTATAGAACAAACAAAATGCTCTGAAATCGGTCCATCAGTAACTGCCTATGAAAAATTAATATTTTGCGTAGACGCTAGCGACATGAGATGTAAGATACGCCTTAATTCCATGGTAAAGCCACGGAGAGCTATCAAAGAACAAAGAAACAACACCTCTACATTATTAAGTACTATCCCCATTATCTTGTGTTTGTTTTGGCGCCACGCCAAGCTACTTAAAGCAATGATGCTTAAACTTAAGGACAGATTACATGCACCATCATTAACCCGAGGCCGAGGCAAAGACGAGTAGCTGATACCACGTGTTGTTACTTACTATAGTACGTTTTTTTATACTTGTCCTATTTGGTAAGCAAAGATGGCGTCCAACGGGCCGATTGCGTAACTTTTTGTCAATGTTTCAATTGGTTTCGTATATAATTGACACAGGATGAACGAAACCAATTGAAATATTGTCAAAAAAGTTACGCAATCGCCCCGCTGGACGCCATCTTTGCTTACCAAATAGGACAAGTATAAAAAAACGTACTATATGCATGACAGGCTCCCATAGGCAATGTGTAATTTGTATTTTTATACAGGATGTATCAAAAGTGTGAAATTGGGGAATTGGGGTTGGGGTTTGGATGAATATTGGGAATAGAATTAAATGTACAGACAGATAGGTACAGATAGACAACCACGGACAGACGGATTCAGATAGACGCAATACAGATTAGACCATAGACAGAATTATATTTAAGGGCTTCACCAACTGGACGCGGACGGAGTTGCGGGCACAGATAGTTTATAATATTAGTAAAGATGAGTATTATTTGATAAAAAATATTACAAATAGCAGCAAGCAAAACCGCGGTAGTATACACTCTAGAACAACTCTAGCGAGTTTCAAAGTCAATTTATAAGAATTTCATGTGAGCTTACAAGGTTGGAGATACTTTATGTTATGGTAGAGCCCTGAGCCCTTGGAGTGATGGGCACAGGGCAGGGGTCATTCACCCGAGACCAGTCAAATCTGGACGTAAGGCGATATCGATAACCGAGTTATTGTCACTGGGCGAGTTGGATCGACAACTATAAACCATTATGCAATGGCGAGCAATTATACTGGAACACTAATCACGAGATTTATGCCGATACATTTGGATGCAATAGTGGACTCTATTTTGGAAGCAATATGAGCCTATAATCTCTGTTTGTCCACTCCAAGAGAAGACATATGTTTTATTAGAAAGTAGGTAAAATTTAGTCTTATAAATAAGTTATGATAAGGAAGACGAAGGCTTCAAAACACCTGAGTTGCTAGAGGATGGGTAATGATGTGTATTTTTTCGGGATTTTGTTATAATTCATCTCTGGATTTCGCATCACGACTCCCGCCATCAGCAAACTCTTATCAGGTACTACTTACTAGGTGTACTTATTAGGTGTACTTTATCCACAAAGACAAACAAACAAACGATATTATCATACTATCATACCCCCGTCGTCCATTTTCCTCGTCCTCCAGTGTACCACATTCATCACAATCCAAGATATTTAAACCGTCGCTGGTCGATAAAGCACAGCCTTGTTGGCATTAAAACATTTTTAAAATGCCATAAATTAAGTGGTTTTAACGACACTCGTACGGGCCCCTATTAATCAACTGTTCACTTTAAGGCTACTTTTTATTACATGTAAATGAGTGAGGTATGCACTCGACGGCAGGTCGTAGGGTGCATGGGGCGGACGATACAATATCGAAGAGCATCCCGAAGGAACAGAAATCGCTAAAACCTGAAGGAATTTTCATGAACATGTTTTTTTACGCTAGCACCTCGTGCAGACTAGACTTTTCAGTCCCTTCCTAATTTAATTGTTGCGTCCAGATGCATCGTATGCTTCGCGCGAGCACTCATGTTATGATATTGTGTCTATGCATTCCGACGTCAGCACCGAATGCTCGAGCACGTTATGCGCTTGATGTAAACGCAACCAATTAGGGTGATTTTGCTAATTATCAAAATGCAGAGCGACTGCCATTTGCCCACTGAAACTGAACGACTGACTTGTATTATGGAAGAATGACAGGCATTTGATATTATAATATAAGAAACTAGTTAAGCCCTGAAAAATCGTCTCATGTAAATGGTATCCGACTTCCAAGTTAAGTTGGATAAATCCCGTCATGTTATTATTTCTGTCATAACTAGGAGTACTTATCCATGGTTAAGAATAATGTATGGCCTGTCTTCTTGAGTCTCATCACTCTTGACTCTATTAAGGCAATAAGTCGTTATAGAAAACTCAACTAAAATGGTCTTGAAATCTGGGTATACTTTTACATTGTTATATTTACCTAAAGTTAAATTAAACTCTGTGTATGTGTCTTAATTGTTGAACCAAATGCATATATTATTGCTAAGGCAAAATATATATTATTTTTTTAAATTTCCTTTCGCCAGATAATAGATCAGAAGATACAGACGAGGTCGCGTCCAAAAGCTAGTCGCACCATATTTCCTTTTTATTACACGATCAAGCATACCTACCTTAAAGGTTCAGTATTAAAAAATCTATAAAGCCAAGTACAGACGGGCGAGCAATAAATAAATAACACATATAAATAAATAAATATAGAAATAAATCCGTCGTTATTTTATGCCATTGTGGCCGGCGATGGGGGTTTAATGACGCGCAGACCGGACGGATTGTTACTGATATTTGTAATAAAGTTTGGACTAAGGCTGTGTGTACCTACTGTGATTTAGATGAGACTTATGACTTAGGAGGAGTAAGGTGTATTCAATAGTGACCAACTGGAACCTTAAAGTGAATTAATTGCCATACGTACCATTGGCGGCGTCTTCATCAGGCGCATGCCTCGCGCGAGCACTCAGTTTTGACGTCGGAACGCATAAACGTAATGTCATAATATGAGTGCTCGGGTGAGGCATGCGCGCCATATGGACACATCTAATGACGTTTTATACCTATCAGTACATACTATTTTCTTTTAATTGTTGTATACGTGCGTTAGGTCCTTACGTTTTTATTCTACTTTACTTTCGTTGAGGTATTCATATCATTCTCAAAACAAATTATATTATCAATTCGAATAAACCTCACTTTCGAATTGAATGTTTTATTATTTCATTCACAGTGTGCCTGATGAAACATATTTATACAAGCTATTTTAAGTCGTATTTTTTTATTTCGTAGTTATACGATCCTCTACCATCCTATATTGGTGGACTAGACTGCGGCTCTACCACATTCTATACCATGAGAGTAAAACGTTGATAGAAGTCGCTACGATTACGATACGATTGCGATACAAATATTTACGTAGACACTAGCGGCTACAACTCATGGTATAGCTGCCGGTATCAAAACGACATCCTCCTCCAAAGAGCGTTAAAAATAATCTATTAAATCAATTTATTATCTCCTCTCATTAAAACAGCCACCCCGCATCCGGCCGCGGGACAATGGACCAACTCACAACACTCGCCGACATCTACCGACCAATAAATATAGCATTAATAACTTTATTCGTATTAACTTTTATACAGGTGATATAGACTTTATTACAGTACTGATAAGGGTGATGTGGTGATATTATAAAAAGTGTGGTATAATACGGTAGCCAGGATTACTTATAGGTTTTGTATTGTAGCGCTGACGGGGTTAGTGATGTGCAGAATTGTATCGGTGATATTTATTTAAAAACAAAAATAGTTTTAATGGAATTTTTCCACTTTTTAGGGTTCCGTAGTCCCTACGAGGAACCCTTATAAGATCATCCAGTCCGTTTGTCTGTCACAGTCTGTCATAGTGCGTTTACTTCTACAATTTTTTTTACTATTGTACTGCCATATTTTATGTAGAAACTATGGCACATTGTCGTAAGCAAAAATAACAGCCATTTTAAAACATTTTCATTGAAAATTCATAATTGAAGGCGCAAGGAGGACTGACCCGGAGCGATATTTCCATAGTTTTACAGTTTATTGCCTCGTGCCATATCGAATAGCGTTTCATAGATACAAATTAGACACTAGTTCTAAAAATACCGAATTAGATACCTTTAGAACTTGCAGTTATTTCAATCGATACAAAATAAAATTAACACTACCCCATCACTAACAAGGTAGGTAATATTAATTATAAATGATTCAAGCATCATTAGCGCGAACGAAATATCTTGGACTAACAAAGACATATTCCCCTCTCGTTCGCACACCAGCTCTCTCTCACACTAATGGACGAAACCCGAGAACATGTTTATTGTAACGTGAGAAAGTGGAATTTGAGTTTTGTGTAATTTTGGACATGTTCTGTTTAATACAGGATGGTAGAAATTAAGACGTTAATAGACCCTTTCTAATTATTGTCAGCGACAGTACTGACCTCTCTCAAAACTCATCTTTAACCACGGATATTTTGCCTAGATCGACACTCGATACTAAGCACCTGGTTCAGTAGGTTAGGTAATAAAATAAATAACTAATTTAAGTCAAATTAAACATAAAAATAGTTAAGTTTTAATCTTAATACTTGGTGTTTAAAAAAAAAGCATGTGAAGTCCACTAGTCCTCGCTAGGCCAATGCAGAATATGACCATATAATAATACGAAATAACTAAAATGGCCTCACTAATATCAAATATCTTTACAAAAATCTTGACTGACACACAATCAACGTAAATCTATTTTTTTCTCCGCCATAATAACATAAACTTATTAACTGCGTACCAATAAAACCATAAAAAAACATCAATGGGTTTCGTAGTTATACGATCCTCTACCATCCTATATTGCTGGACTAGACTGCGGCTCTACCACATTCTATACCATGAGAGTAAAACGTTGATAGAAGTCGCTACGATTACGATACGATTGCGATACAAATATTTACGTAGACACTAGCGGCTACAACTCATGGTATAGCTGCCGGTATCAAAACGACATCCTCCTCCAAAGAGCGTTAAAAATAATCTATTAAATCAATTTATTATCTCCTCTCATTAAAACAGCCACCCCGCATCCGGCCGCGGGACAATGGACCAACTCACAACACTCGCCGACATCTACCGACCAATAAATATAGCATTAATAACTTTATTCGTATTAACTTTTATACAGGTGATATAGACTTTATTACAGTACTGATAAGGGTGATGTGGTGATATTATAAAAAGTGTGGTATAATACGGTAGCCAGGATTACTTATAGGTTTTGTATTGTAGCGCTGACGGGGTTAGTGATGTGCAGAATTGTATCGGTGATATTTATTTAAAAACAAAAATAGTTTTAATGGAATTTTTCCACTTTTTAGGGTTCCGTAGTCCCTACGAGGAACCCTTATAAGATCATCCAGTCCGTTTGTCTGTCACAGTCTGTCATAGTGCGTTTACTTCTACAATTTTTTTTACTATTGTACTGCCATATTTTATGTAGAAACTATGGCACATTGTCGTAAGCAAAAATAACAGCCATTTTAAAACATTTTCATTGAAAATTCATAATTGAAGGCGCAAGGAGGACTGACCCGGAGCGATATTTCCATAGTTTTACAGTTTATTGCCTCGTGCCATATCGAATAGCGTTTCATAGATACAAATTAGACACTAGTTCTAAAAATACCGAATTAGATACCTTTAGAACTTGCAGTTATTTCAATCGATACAAAATAAAATTAACACTACCCCATCACTAACAAGGTAGGTAATATTAATTATAAATGATTCAAGCATCATTAGCGCGAACGAAATATCTTGGACTAACAAAGACATATTCCCCTCTCGTTCGCACACCAGCTCTCTCTCACACTAATGGACGAAACCCGAGAACATGTTTATTGTAACGTGAGAAAGTGGAATTTGAGTTTTGTGTAATTTTGGACATGTTCTGTTTAATACAGGATGGTAGAAATTAAGACGTTAATAGACCCTTTCTAATTATTGTCAGCGACAGTACTGACCTCTCTCAAAACTCATCTTTAACCACGGATATTTTGCCTAGATCGACACTCGATACTAAGCACCTGGTTCAGTAGGTTAGGTAATAAAATAAATAACTAATTTAAGTCAAATTAAACATAAAAATAGTTAAGTTTTAATCTTAATACTTGGTGTTTAAAAAAAAAGCATGTGAAGTCCACTAGTCCTCGCTAGGCCAATGCAGAATATGACCATATAATAATACGAAATAACTAAAATGGCCTCACTAATATCAAATATCTTTACAAAAATCTTGACTGACACACAATCAACGTAAATCTATTTTTTTCTCCGCCATAATAACATAAACTTATTAACTGCGTACCAATAAAACCATAAAAAAACATCAATGGGTACCCACAAAATCCACCCCCTATACTTGGATGCGCGCGCGCATTCATTCAGTATATTTTTTCTGCGCGTTTACCTGCAACTTCCTTCCTACAACGATCCATTACTATGAATGACATTCTTGGCTTTTGACAGTTAAATGGATACCTTTACACGTAGAGCATGATACACTTACGAAAACAACGCGATATCATACTCTACTGCCTCAGTAATAAAGTTCAAAATTGATTTCAGCGTTATTATTCAATAGTGACGTAACAAATATACATTTTACAGACACCAAACGCACCCGTAGCTTTTAAGTTACCACATTAAAGTTGAATTTGGTTTGATTTTTTTAATGGAAACAGCAAATAATTTGTATTATTTTTCCTAGCGCATGCGTTAACGATATGTGACGTAGACTCCGGCGCATTGTGATCGGTGCCAGGCTGTCTGCCGAAACGGGTTTTTGTTCAAATTTCGAATGTTTTTTTTTCAAAGTCGGGCTAATGATAGCGAGGCGACGATGCCAGTCCACTAATTACGACGATAAATGAGGAAGAATAATATTAAATAATATTAAATATGAATGACGACATATAATGTGTTTAGATAATTTGGCTAGAAAGGCTCACTGAACTTCATAAACGTTATTGAGAAGAAAAAGCAAAGAAAACACATTTTTCTAAAGAAATTCATTCAATTTCATTTTTCTTTTTTGCAAAATTACAAAAAAACATAACCCTCCTTCTATGGCACAAGAATTGCTTAGGTTATGCCCTGAAACGACCGTTGTTTAAAAATCCTAGAATCGAGATACATATTAGCAAATACTCGATACTAAGGAAATGTTTAAAAGTTTTGGGCAATTACCCTAAATTAACTGAACCTGAATAGTGTGGATAACTGGATGAAAAAATCTTTCATATTTGATGTCAAATAACTTTAATCCCCGAAATCCAATAACGCGTGTCGTTTTAACGTTACTCATACAATACAGAGGATGTTTCGTGTTCTCAAAGTCAATAACTGCCCATTCAATTGAGCTTGCGATTGTCGCTAATATAATTGACTATTTCCTATGTCGCAAACTTGTATGGAATACAGACATTTTGCTAAACGTCCTATGTAGCGTATCTGACCTCCTGAATTACTAGCGGTGCAATGGAAAAACATATTTATACATTCTTAATTATTATAGATTCTTACTTCTTATATACCTATGGATAAACGAAACTATAGAATTGAATTTCCACGAAGATAAACGTTGTTTAAATTAAGTATCTTAAATATACTAACATATAGACATTCAGTACATAGGTGTATACATGTATAAATTTGTTTACGTAAATAAATTCAAGTATACAAGTATAATCTGTTGCTAAATTGTCGTAATTAGCAGTGTGACTGCAACACGTAAAGCAAGAATCGTATCCGTACCGTACAATAGCAAACGGAGCGGAAATACGCCTCGCAACAAAGGTGTAGTATCAAAGAGTCAGTTTTTTCCACAACTGCCCACCCCCCTCACGTACACAATAGTACGAGAGTCCATTCATGGCTTATTGGCTTCAATGTCGCGTAAAATGATTGTAAGTATTTTTTGTAGAACTCGGCATTTGGGTAATTTTGTGAAAGTGCATTATTGTAAGTGACATATTTAATTATTTATTTTTCAACGTAATAAAATTGCAGGATTTTAGATTAAACTTTGGATTTTTGTCATAAATTCATGTAGGTTTACTAATACTTTGCACCTAAGAAGCGCAATCATAGATAAATTTAGTCAAAACCACCATATATCCATGCCTACAGCAGACTTTTTTTATACGACGGAGGTGGCAAACAAGCGTTAGGCCCGCCTGATGTTAAGCAGATACCGTAGCCTATAGATGCTTGCAATACCAAAGGCATTGCTTGCACGTTTCCGACCTGAAGGGTAGTGGGAGCCAGCCCGTATATGAGCTGCAGTCAATTGGCTACAGCTTGGCTCTACCACCACTGATTATGACTGATTAAGTCTAGGTAGGTATGGAAAAAAAGGTATGGTAGGTATGTCATAATATCCTCTATCTTATAAAACACATGTCTTTCCATGAATAATTAAACAAAATACAGGGTGAAATCGAAATCGTGGGCAATATTTTAAAATATGACTCAACACATGATTCAGAATATTTTGGGAAAACAAATAAAAAATCTATTGTTAAAAAAAATATTGCGGTAATATTTTTTTATCAATTGATTTGTTGATTAATATTCCCTAAATATTATGAATCATGTGTATAATCACCGTTTATAATATTGCCCACGATTTCGATTTCACCCAGTATAAGCCATAAACCTTCAACTCCAAACCAGTCATATCGAATATTAACCACGTTTGTTGAATATTCTCGATTCCTATGAAAGAGCCAAAGTTCACACGATAAATCTTAAAGCAGAGTGTGGTAATCAAAACACAGGCCCTAACGGGCAATTAGTGGGTCTATCGGAAGGCAGGTCAGGGTCAGCGGCATGACGCATGTCTCATGACACATGACGATCGCAGACAGCTTCCTGACGCAGGCGCAGGCGCACCGTCCTAACACAACACGGATGGAATGACAGACTTGTTGATATTGAGTTTGTGTAAAAAATGTTTCATTTTATTATTGGATATTATTCTGCTTTCTATGTACATACCTACGTCTTCTTATCGTATGGTTAGTGGTCAACCTGACACCAGCCCCCTAGACAAGTGGCATGAACGCTAATCGAATAGAATAGAATAGACTTTACAATGTATGGAAATGACATTACAAGTCGCTATGCAGATCACGTGACTTATGTCATTTACATACATGAAGCGTAGCGATTTGAAGTAACGCTTGTAGACGTCAGCCACTTGTCTAGGGGGGCTGGTGTCAGAGTTGATAAAGCCGCCCGAAGGCAGCCAACAAGCCTTGTCAGAGTGACAAGGCTTACCTACTATAACGTGTGTATGTTTTTCAAAGGCTAGGTTCACACTAAAGAAACTGAAACTACAACATTAAATTGACGTGCGCTAGACGCAGTGGCTCGAGTGTAGGCAGCTTGGCTCAATGTATTCGGTGGTTGTGGGTTTGATTCCCGTCAGAGGCAAATTGCAGAAACGGCCTTTTCGTAATGTGCCCAGGGCCCCCAAAACTATAAATATCGTCTTATAGAGGTGGAAATTTCTCGAGGCTTCACAACAAGTTATTAATTTATATAAACTCCTACTACAGTCAGCTATATCCTTCAATATATGTACTTACAAACTAGCCACATATAATATAAAAAGTAGTGTGTTAGGGTGTCAATAAACCCGGCCGGCCATTTTAACATTTAATACACCGCCGGACAAAGGCCACGGAACTCTTTTATTTTTCATAACTTTAGGGTTCGGTGAGTTTCACGAAAAACCTCGAGCGATAATCAAGCATGAACCCTTGAATCGTTATCGTTATTGACCAGAAACCGATCTTATATTTTAGAGTGACGAGATTAATCTGGCAGTTTCAGCTGATGTTGTTGTTGATTTTACATAATATATATGTACTTAGGTATATAAATCTATGGCACAGAAAAGTCTGAAAAAGAAGCTTAAAAACGGATCAAATTGTTAATATACTTAAATCTATTCAGAATTTAGTAATTTGATTTTAAGCTTCTTTTGTAACTACATCAGTAGTCAAATATTGTCAAAGATTACAAAAGCATTGTAAGATTGTCAGATTACTAATGTCCCGTTAGCCTTTCCAACTAAGCTAGCCTGTTAGGCTCACATCAATAGTGTAGTGGTCAGTGTTGAGAGTAAACTCAGGAAAATTTGGAAAATCACTACGAAGAATAAAAAGCTTTAGGTAATTTAAGACATACGGAACCACAACCCTTAAGACGATTCAACAACACAATACGCGCAGAGTTAATACCAGTAGCCGACGATGTCGGCTCATTTATCAGACTCAGTGCCGAGCCGGCGCGGCGTCGGGCCGCTACCTGAGCGGTGCGGCGCGGCGCGGCGCGGTGCGGTGCGGTGCGATGCGGCGCGGCACAGCGCGGCGGCTGCTTACGCGGGCAATTGATGGCCGGACGCGACTGTTGTGAATGTGGATATCATAACCTCGGGCCGTAAGCGGCGTATGACGAGGTCGGTCATTAGATGGGTCGGTGAGAGAATATGCAGTGTTGATGTTGATGATAGGCGAGGTAAGGGCTCTATGTGTTGTTCAACTCTACCTATATCCATGCTATTATTTTTATTTAAATTAGTTGTAAGGCAAAAGTTATGTATAAAATAGAACTACTTATGTGATACATGCCTATGACTACCTATAAATTACAAGCGAGGGATATGACCTTATTTAGGATTTTACTGTTCGACCCCCAGGGATCAGAGTGTGCTATTATCTGCCATTTTATAAATCTTAGCTTTACTCCTTGAATTAGAAAAAACCCGTTTATATTGCATCGGTAGTTTCAGTATGATATTCCAAGTATTTTGGTTTTCAGAAACCAGAGTGAAAGTGATTTAACTCAAGGAAAATCATCTGTCAAAATAATTCATACACTATTTGAGCTAGTAGGTATCAAGCGCATTGTCCGCCCGGGTAATGGTGTCCAGCAGATTGCCATCAAAATAAGCTGTTACAAAATAAGTACGGATAAGTGATACACGCCTCGTGCGGGGAATTATATTCTTGAAAGTACTTAATCTGCTGGATTGGCTTACATGCCTCTAATAAAATCTAAAACTAAAATTGCAATTTAGGAGCTGAAATTATTGATAAAAGGAGAAGTGCTACTATATCTCGTACAGGCGTGTAAGGGTGTGAAAGTATTTGCGTCTTTTGGGCAATGGATAAAATGTATATTTATAGAAGTATACACACCTCTCAAAATAAATAAAGTTAAGTATTATAGGTCATTGTAATTTAGGTAGACTAAGCTAGGTGTATTGTATACGGCTGTTTGTCTAAGTTTAATAGCAACTTGTATTGAGATAATCGGTTAGGACACAAACAGGGAGATTATTTATCAATATGCAAATTTCACGCCATATAAACCATCCTTATACCCGCTTTGTGAGCGTCGCAACAGACTCAGCAAGTAAACAAATATATACATTTAATAGGTTTTTATTGCCATAATCTGAACATAATTTACGTTGATAAGCAGATCAGCGCAATATATTACACTTTGATACTCTTATTGAGCTTTCCTTTTATTTTAATATCAAGTTTATAATCCTAAATGAATGAGACACGCTCTTAATTTTGCGGTTTTAAAGCAAAGGTATGGGTTGGCGGTCAATTTGTTTAGTTTATCTTGGTGGTTAGGTTTCAAAGATATTATAAAGTATTGGCTTAGCCTTGAGGTTCAGAAGTGAGTTAGGGTTTAAAAACCTGAAACTTATTCAAGTACATCCGTCACCATATACCTATTAGCTATTTGTAAATTGTGACTCTACCTATTTGTGAGTAAATCCCCACTCCCACTCCCATAAATCCCATATCTCCCATAAAATAATATCCTACAAATAAAACTAACTAGCTAATAAAATCAAAACCTGACTAACTTGGCTACTTATAAGGAAATCAAAATATTTCGCTGTCTTTTCATAAAGTGCTTTGAAGTAATTACATTACTAAAACGAAGTATTGTGCAAAATATACAGCTAATTTGATAGAGACAAGGTAGGTTTATGATTTTTGTAGGTAATTCTAACATCATTTCTCCTTTTCAGACGCTAAAAACAAAATATCTATATAGGTACCTACGTATAATAAAAACACCCATGTTTACTTACCAATAGCTATACAAACTTATTAAAAATGTTATTGTAGGTACCTACTCGCGGATATAATAAATCCAATTTTAGCACAAATCTCGCTATTTACCCAAAAACACATTTCGTTAACTAAATGGTAATATAATCCCCCGTCAGCCAACTGTCATTCATGGCCCACATCAAATACCATCACTGAGGGAATTTGTAAATCACAACCAATTCTATCGCTTTACATTGTACCATACAAACTTATCATACAGCTTGATTCATGGAATATGAACTTTAATAGAATGCGGTAGAGGTTATGTTAAGTGTACCTAATAGGTAATGGTGTGTAGAATATTGAATATTTAAGGACAAACGGTGTGAAAAGTGGTGCCGATCCATTACGGGTAATCGGATTATATTGACGGGGGTAGGTACTGCGCCGGATTAAACTAGTGTAGTTTGTGCGTGAATGGAACAGTTTGCGTGCGCATGAGATAGTTTGCGACGCAACACCGTCAAGAGCGGACACTATTGTCTTATAATTGGGGCTAGGCCCGCCACACACTCCCACCACTGTTAATTGCTTATTACACCTTCCTAAATGTAGGCTACTTAATTTAGTCGTGACTGAATTTAGGCAAGTGTAATCGCATTTAGCAAGTTAGAATCCTAAATAATCAGAAGCTTTCTAAATTAGGTTCTAAATTTAGTGACTAAATTTAGGAAGGTGTAATAAGCTCTTAACTCCTGTAAGCCAGGATCGGCAATGGTGTGCAACGATGACACCAAGGTCCTCCACGAGTCCCGGGGAAAAGCTAAGTTGGCATGAAACTCGCAAAAGTCATGATTTTTTAAGACACTATTAGTCTGATAAGAATATTAATCTATTTTTATAGGTATCTAATGTCAAACGAGTTAATAATTCTACCTAGAGAGTCTCTATAATCTAGGTATACGTAATATAGGAATTGATAGATTTCTGAAGGTCCATCATGAGCTTTACGCATGTTTTACTCAATAGTCACTAATATTCGAATAGTATCTAGGTATAACACGTTCTTTCGAACCTAACTTTGAAGAGCTTACTTGAGTAGGTATGTTCCAAATTACAGAATTCAGATCGATACAAATTTCATACATCTGAACAAGTTTTAAAGAACTCTACCATTTATTTAAATGCTCTCATATGCCCATTGACGCACGTAATAAACTAAACTACTTACAAACACAAAGTCAACAATCGTAAACGCTAAATACTTTTTTTTTGCGAACAATTTGTCAATACACACATCTGCCGAGTGCGGGTTCGATGCTGCGCCGTGCATTGTGCGCGTGCGACAAATAGTCGGCGATTGAATGGGGCCAATAGCACGCCTGATTTCACAGCGCCTGCGCGTCCTGTTCACGGTACGATTTTATGAAAATATTATTTTGCGATTTTATTTCATGATTATGGAAAAAAATCATAACCCTACTTAGGAGATAGTTTAAATGTGGTAAAGTGTGTGAAAGGCTAACACAATAACATTTTTCATTCATTTTAAAAGAAATTCATTATTCCCTTCTTGGTGAAGCTGATGAAGTTCTTTCCAGCTGAACTATCTTTATATTTTCAATGCCTAGGAAGACGGACAGACGGTCCACCTGATGATAAGTGGAAACCACTGACGCAGCAGACGCAGTGCCCACATTCTAGGGCCCTGTAAACATGCCCTTTGAAGAACCCCGTGTTGTAGTGCAAAGAAAAGACTTCAGGAGGGAGATGATTCCACGGCCACGTGCTTGGAAGGTAGGCTCCCGATGCCCGTATACTAACCAGGCATCCAAGAGGATACTCTAAACAGCATGACGTGTTAATTGAAAGAAGTTCTTACTAAAAAAATATTTAATATTAAAGATATTTGAAAAGTTCTTGGATGCCTCAAACCAATAAAAAATGAAAATCAGAAACCTACCCATGATTTTCTCTACGGCAAACCAACTGTAAAATCGCAGTATGAACAGCCCGCAATAAGGCTCACAAATACATTGCAAAGGTGGTGTTAGTGAATCGAAATCGTTGTTAACTGGCCCGAGAGTAATACTGGGACCAACCGTCTGTGTGTGTTGAAATATATTGGCCGTTTAAAGTTATTATTCGATAATGATATCAATAAATACTTCAGCAACTTTATATTTATGAAAAAAATTACATAAAATTGGCAAAATCTACAAAAAATATAATTCTATCTACTACTTTTTTCTCAATCATATTATTTTTATCGGTGGTAAAGCCAAGCTGTAGCTAATCGACTGCAGCTCATATACAGGCTAGCTCGCCCGGCGTAGTACCACCCTCTCACAGAAAATCGGCGTACAGTAGCTATTACAGCTGCGATTCGTACGATGAGTGACTTAAACAGAATCCCAATCACCTCCCTCCCTCCTTTCCCCTCTACTAACACACTCTGTTTCAGATTGGCAACGTCCGAACGATGACTTTAGTATAAAGCCGGAAACCCACCGCGGTGCACGGAGAGGCCACGCACACGGGCCACGCCTCGCTTTGCTAGAAAATGTATGCATGACATCATTTCGTGCGTAGCCTCTCCGTGCGCCGCGGTGAACACGTTTGCAAACATTTTCTTGCAAAGCGAACCTTGACCCACGTGCGTGGCCTCTCCGAGCGCCGCGGTGGGTTTCCGGCTTTACAAGCATCTATAGGCCTACTGTCACTGCTTAACATAGGGCGCGTACGCTTGCTTGCCACTTTAGTTGTATAAAGAGTAATCCATAAGTCCTTAACACAGACATAAAAGGGAAACAAATGAAGATCCTAAACACCACATATTCCTTTGTTTCTCGCCCACCCCAGACATACCCATGTGCCTATAAGATTTACCGCGCGACCCCTGGCGGACCGCGGCGGCATTACACGGAACTAATAGTCCCCATCCACTAACGACTAATCGCAGTTAAGGGCTGAAGGGTAAGGGTTGAACGGTCTGAGACGCGGGGGGCGGCTGGTCAAGATTGCTATGTCAATTGTTTGGGCAATCTTGTAAACAAATAATAAATAAGTGGCTGTGTTTTAGGAGTTGCTCCACATGTTGGTGGTTTGTTGCTGGATTTTGTGGAACATACATGGTTAATACAAAAATTAGATTTTGACATAACTCGTGTTTATCTTTTTTTTTTGTAACTCTCGCATTTAGAATGCCAATAAAATCTTGGAGGATTTTATCGTACGGAAACTAAACAAGTTCATAGGTGAAATAGCGTTCAATTTATCGACTAATGACCAAGAAGACTGTCCTAACATCTGATCCCTAGGTCCCTTTCTCGGACCGCTATCAACTCATCTGATTAAAAAGCCAGTAAATATTACCCAAACAGCTATCATGTTAATCCGAGATTTTTCAAAACGCTTCTCTCTAAACCCCAATTACAATTTCCTTGACAACAAACAGATTGGTAGAGTTTTGAGCGGTCCAACTGGAAACTAATAAAACTGTTTTTCTCTCGCGAGTGAGACGACGAGCCTTATTATCGCATCGACTCTACCGGCGCAGGTAGCGCTCGCAAAAACATACACAATGTTAATCTTTGAAAAAGTCGCTTTAATGAAGCAAGTAGGTGACATAACCTCAATGTGACTGAAGGATCAATCTAAATTAGATCTAGTTTTAATCGACGCAGATTGTTTCTGAATATTTCGTGATCCACTTCATCATCCATCAACCCACACATTACCAGTGACATCAGTATAACCAAGATTATGGATTGAACTGCTACTAAATTTATGAGTAATGACCAATAACCAGTCGATGACGTCATGGCTAAACCAGTAAAGTTAGAATTTAATTTCAGATTTCATTCATTCACACATCAGCCTGAAGACGTCCATGACGGACAGGCCTAAAATCCAAGCAACGATGGACCTTATTTGGGTTTTTCTGAGAGCTAGGAGTGGGCGTTAATTCAACGAACGGCTTTTTTTAACTGTTAATCTAATGTTAACGAATTAACAGCTTTTTGTTTACTGCAAAACCCGCTAAATCTATCAACTGTGTCATTCAACGATTTTGGCAATGCGCTTTTTTTATTATGTCAACGAAAAGGTATTCAAAAGTCGCTAACGTAATCTGAAGCTGCTAACGCAAAACCAGCTAAAATTATCTATTTCTTCTGCGTTGAAAGAACGAATAGAAACGGAATATGCCGAGTGGACGCGAGGGCGCCTATGTGAGCGAGCGAGACGCCGCTAGCTTAAAATTGTCCGAGCGAGAGTGAGAGATATCTATGTTTCTAAGTTCGCTTGCTCCATGGCTCGCGCCGCTCTGTCTTGCCGAAACGAACAGGTTTTTGCTTGTAAACATTACAATCAAATTAGTTTGTTTGAGTGACAGGTTGAAGGTCAACGCATTTTTATTTTGATAAGTGAAAGTTTAAGATGTAGATTTCGTAAAATATAAAAAAATAAGATGATTAGATATGTATATAAAAAAATAAAATGATTATGTACATAAAATGAATTAAACTTTTAAATACGCCTGGTATATCCTTTTTCCGCCAGCCAGTCCTAAGCCTGGAAAAGTATGAAGGCAAGTTTATTTCATTTAGATGACGACTTTTGATCATTAATTATTTAAAATTGACTGGTCACTCAAACAAGCTAACTTCAAAACACGAAAACATTGCTTTGGTTTTAGCAGCCTGCGGCGTAACGTCAGCTCTTTTTTCAATTTGAACAAAGTTTCATCTATTAACTGCTACGTTGCCGTTGGTACAAATCTGTTACATTAACGGCTTTTTTAACAGGTTAACATGATGAATTTAACGGCTTCGTTGCGTTAACCCAAAAATCGTTAACGACCCACCACTACTGAGAGCACTAATATCCTCTTTGGCACAGGCCTCTTCTGAACGGTCGGTGATTCCGGCCTCGAAATGAGAACATGATACCACTTATTACGCTAACGGTACAACAAATAGATTTTTCAAAAAATTTAACAGGCTGTCATTGGAGATGTAGACGCGGGCGCCCCTACCGCCCCTGCCGCCCTTGCCGCCCCTCGCGGGGGCGTCCGGGGGCTAAAAGTAATCAACAATTTAAAATTGGGGGCTAATCTCGCGCCCGACGTAATCGTCGGTGATCGCTCTCCGGCGCGGAGCTCCGCATTTGTAAACGAGGAATGCGAACCTCTGACAGACAGGTGGGAGGAATTTATTTTTGAGGAAATTCTTTGAGCGAAGGTTCTGTGATAGTGTTAGAGGGAGAGATCCGATTTCCAGCCTTTGAAAAAGGGTCTAGTTTCTAGCCTATTTTTGAAACCTGGAACAAAATATCTTATACGGCTTCATCTTTATGAGAGTGAGAAGAGTAAAGACAAATGAAAAAACTTTTCTATTTCATGGTAGGTTTACCCTAGAGGTGATAAGCTTAGTGGTGGTAAGACCTAGGTAAAGTAAGAGGTGGTAATGGTAGCGATGATAAGAGGTTTTAACGCTGTTTTGTGGTAGAATCCACACGCCACCATGCAAACGCCCTTCGTAGTGTCGCGATAATTTGTATTTGTAGTGACACCGACAGAAGTGAAGTGACAGGTAACGTCACCCAAACCAATCAAGCAACATGTGAGCTTATTTATTTTCCCCTTATTGCGAAAAATAATAAAAAATAAATTCGGCCCGTGTGAACAGGCCGCTCAAGGTGTTTGTTTTTCCCTAAAACTGTACAGAACAAATTGACGCGTCTGTCATCTTCCGTCCTGTACACACTCGCAGTTCACTGCACACCCGGACACGGTCCTCTCGCTCGCACTAAATAAGGAATAACAAACGTAATCCGTGGTTGATGGCGGGAGTCGGGCCTGGCTCACGGTGGACGATATTTGACGGAATTGGCTTATTTACCTTATTTACCTGTTAGATAGGACTGTCTGGGTCATGATCTGGTAGGGTCAGTGGAGTGCTAAGTGTTGGTAAAGTCATATTATACCAAAGTCCCATAGATTTACCCCCAAATATAGAAAGTTATGATGGACTGCCTTTGACGTTGGCATTACAAATCACTTTTGTTACTAGATAACGCTAACTGGTAACGCTAAAATATTGTTTATATTGACTATTTATAAATGCTCTAATGAGCTTACATGAATAAAAACCTTTTGACTTTGACTTTGATATGCATTGTAAAACCTTTGTAAACTGGCTAAAAATCTCTATAAAGGGGTCTACAGTGTAAAGTCAAATCAATAGTACTAAACATAGACAAATCAATAGTATACTATCATAGAGCCAAACTCTATATTTTATAATTCACCTTATTCTTGTGATCTTTGATTCAAATCCGCGTGCCTGCAATGTGTCAAGTATTATACCTACAGCAAAGAAATTAGTAGGGTTATTACGTTCATGACCTACAGTAGCGGCATTTTACGATGGCCGGTTTGACATGTGGTGGGGGGGAAGAAAATGAACCTTATTATAACGGAATAAGGCCGGCCGTTCTAAAAAATAAGAATGTTATAAAATGAGTGCGAAAATTGATTTTATTCCATTATAATAAGGTTCATCCTTTCCCCCTCCCACATGTCAAACAGGCCATCATAACGTCCCGCAGGTATAGTGCTCATTGCTTACTAAATGTCTTTCAGGCCACAGTTTGCTTTGTTTTGCAGTCATACGATAGCGTACGATAGGCTTGCCCTCTATTGGAGGGATCCTATGGATGGACCTATAATTTACGACGAATAATTATTTATCTTTGTAGTAGGTACCTATGTTACTATTAAAATTATTTATAACAGCGACCGAACAAAATAAAGTTACTTAATTAATATTTCAAAAGCGACCTTGTCCCGTCAACATTAGCGAAAAGCAACTCGATCCGTTTCTCGAATAATTAATTGAGAAATATTGACAGATCAATCAATGGAGATATTGACGACTTTCTAACAAGCCAAGGGCAATGTCAGAGAAAGTTAATAATTCGTTAGACCTACCACCTACTAAGTTACCTACTTAAGTGTTTAATTTTGGATGAGACTGCGTGGTATAGACAGTAGGTGCCTATTTTATTAGTCGTATCATTATGAAACTTACTAGTCCATCACACAGGATCACTATAAATATTATAGCAAAATAATTAAATATAAAATAATATCTTCTAATATTAACTTGTAGCGCCATCTATATAATAACTGTCAAACTTATATTAAAGTCAACAACGTAACGAGACAAGAGTGTTCAGAAGTAGGAAGTAGTTACGCTACGGATGCATAGATGTCGCTTTACACAAGTGCAGTAGGCGTGTTTGTGAAACTCCCCAGATATTAAATAGTACAGGTGATATCCGACAGATGGCATTTCGATTTTATTTCATATTAGAAATTATTTTTGAGATACCGCGTAAAAATACAAAAAAGGACGTATATTTTTACATAATATGTAATTACTTATGTAATATTGTGCATAGTATATTAAAACCGAATGTATTGTTTTTAAAACATAGTAAATTTTGTGTCTGTAAGGGCTGTTGGTACCTATTTTATTTTATTTGTCGAAATGAGATAGGTAGGATCGCAAGGGTATACTTAGTACCATGGACCAGTTACTAAGGGGACTGGCCCTAAGCAAGTCGGCCGAGTGGTTGGCCTAGTACTAACATCGACATAAAACGAAGCGAGTAGTTCAACTATTTACCGGTAAATAGTAAAATGAAAATGAAAAACAATGACCACGTTTTGTTTCATACAAATATCTAATAAGGGCCTCTCTTCTTTAGTCTTTACTCTGTGCTTAGTACCTACCTACTTACCTCATGAATAAAATAACACTGCACAGCGTAGGTGCCGTCGATTTTAAAACGAAAATGGGTAATTAATTAAACACAAGAAAATAATGGAAAACTATTTATTTCTCATTCCGCACTGACTATACGTACACTAGAACTACATCAATACCAGTACAGCGCTCTCCAGATTATCTAAAACTAATTTTGTATTTTTTCGTATACCTAACGTTCAATAACAATTTACAATTCGTATTTTTGACCCCTTTTCGATATTATTTACAGTGGTACGCATCTAAAAAGCTCATAAATAGATTAAAATACATGTTCGTTATACTATAGGTAGGTAAAGTCTAGGTACTACGTATGAAATACTATGTGTAACTAATATAAAATTATTTTTATTTCAACTTTATAACGGACAAAATCTTTGAGTTGCAGGAATTGAGTACGTACAAAAATTTAACACGGAAATCACAATAAAAAATTTCTAGGCTCATTTCAATTGGTACCTATATTTAGCACAGCTATTTAGATTCAGTACGCATATACCTAGGTTTTTACATGACTCCTTTTTAAATGGAATTCTGAAGTGGGTACTAACAATCATGTATGACATATTGAACCATCGGATTAAGTTGGTATATTTATGTAACTTGATATTGATTGTTTGCATAATAAAAAACATTTGTACAATTTTACATAAGCTGCAATTTTGTCTATTCTATTTTATTATACCTACTTCAAAATTAATCTGTGTGTAACATTACATTATTGCAGGTAGTTGAGAAGTAGTACCTATCTAATACTACCTAATACTGACATTAAAAAGTAATACACAAAAATACCGTTTAAGCGAAATAAGCACATATTCATCTAATTACAGATAAGATTATTGCACGAAACTTAAACACAAAAATACTTTGTCGTGTTAGGTATTTACTAGGTAATATAAAATCACTAACGAAAAAAAACTGATTTAATTTAACATAAAGTTACTGTAATTGCCAACTTTGTACTTATCATATTTGTATAATTACTACATATTTTCTGTGTTTGGCAATACTGAGGTGTAGTTTTAATAGTTGACAAAAAGATGGTGTTGTTTTAAATTGCCTAAGTTTATTAGTGAACATCAAACCGAAATTAAAGTAGGTATATTATAATAAAGTATCTACATCAAGTACATTCATAAAGCAAGCTTGTACCAAAACGTTTAAAAAATTAAACCCACACAAACTAAACAAATATTTACATAGCCACTATTTTAGATGCTAGTAATACACTCTTTGCCCTCATAAATTTGTTCTCATTCAAGATGCGTCCTGACTTTCGACTACAAGCGGCTTAGTATTGAGCCGCGGAATAGGTACCCAATGGTTCTATCAATTATTAGGACGTTGCATTGCAACAGAAACCTTAAAATCAGAGTTCTTTTGAGTTAAGAACAAGTTTGCTAAACAATCCATAACTCGTGACGGAAACAAATGAACAATCGATAGCGAATTCTCGAATATTTGCGATGAGGTCGGATACCTTTGGATACCTAATAGGTCAATAAACTCTTTATATCCCGTGTTGACAGTTAAGTCCCCTCAGATAATCTGCGGGGCCAAAGCAAAACTATGCAACCTTCAGCAGAATCCGCTAAATTTCCGTGAAACGGTCACGAATAGCGTAAAATGTGTGATATTTTACAGAAATTTAGCGGAATAGTTAAGGATTCTTCAAAAAATCTGAAAAATTAATTGCATTAGCAATGTCGCATAGCGTCGCTATTAGCCCCTCGGATCTCATTTCCACTAAGGACAGAGAAAGAAATTTCCTAAAGGTAGCTCCGTTTTCACGGTGATTCTCATGTCCTCCAGTGGGGTAAGATCATATCGGTTCTGGTTTAATTAAAACTAATTTACTTTCATTATTTACATTTCAACTGTACTCAACTGTTCAAACTTCATGTCTTTCACTTCATCTGGATTGAAACTCTTAACCGACACTTTACCATCGCCGAGATCGGTACTGGACAGCTTATTAGTTATTTTAGTTATCGAAATACGACTTTCTATATCATTATCTATCGTTTCCATAACCACGCCTTTCTCCACCTTCCTGGGTTTCGGTAGTACAGGGTTGACTTTCGTGTTCCTGAGTTTCTCGCTCAGTAGTTTGTTGCAGTTTTTCCTGGACATGTCTAGGGCTAGTGGGTCTTCTTTGGGCGTCTCTTCTCTCTTCTCCTCTGGTTTGTTCTGCTGCTTGAGCTCAGCCACTTCTGCGTTGGATATATTGTCCTTCTTTTTCCATTTCGTTCTTCTGTTTTGGAACCATATTTTTACCTGGAAAATGGAGAAAATGTTGTTATTATAAAAGTAAAGTTGTTTACAATAAGTGTGTGTGTAACGTCATGACTTTTATTCGGGGGTAGTCAGAGGCTTGAGTGGCCATACACCACCACATTGTGGAGGTATTAACCAACTCAAAGCCCACGTTTCACCTGATAGTCAGAACCCAACGTGACAGGTGGTGAACCTTGTCGCCGTGTATACAGGAACTGACTATTACCTAATCAATACACAATAAGACTTTACAATAAGATTTGCCTAAAAAGCATAAATTATACAGATGTGTTTGAAAAACTTCTACTCTTTTGAGGGGTGTTATTTTAAGCCATTGTCAGTCTATTTATCATTGCAAAAACTCCAGAACCAATAAACCGATTATAACGAAAAATTCTCGTTTGATAGCCCAGTATCAGTGCGAAGAATGCGTGTTTAGCAAATTGTGATTAAAATCAGTTATGTCCCTTTCAAGATTTATTACACGTTTCGAGGGCTTGAAATTTCAGAAGATTTTTCTTTATATAAGTACTCTTCGTTAGAAGAAAGTGTGGCTAGGTATATCTATAGATACATAAATACAGTTTCTTTAATATATGTATATCTATTGCGTGTGTGTGTGTCATATAGTGATGCTAGTGTATCGGTTAGCAAACAGTTAATTACTGCCTGATCGATCTCGGCCCCCGGGATATTGCTAGTGGTGGGAACGTGTCAATGTTGACAATCGATGTTTCTAATAACTAGTAATGCAAATAGTTACCTATAATTGTACTTAGTATGGTTTCTATTGGAAGGCTAGTGGTTATTTGTTTTTATTGTTGTACTTACTTAAAATAATAAAAAATATAACCTAAAGTCGAAGTGGATGAATACAATTAAACAAGGTACCTACCTAAAGTCTGATTAATAATTCAGTGGTGTAAAATGACAGCTTTTTATGTCAAACGTAACATTAATTTGATCCGTTCATCATGAATAATGTTGTTTTTATGATTCTGGTTCAAATTAATTCAATTTTATTTACCTACTAAAGAATAACAAAAACATGATCACGTATAAAAAATAGATTCAATTAAGTAAAATATAAATTCACATTTATAACTGTCATTTTACTCCACTGAATTATTATATTAATCAGACTTTAGTTAAACATGCTAGGTGTTTAAGAGTAATTTGTTTAAAACGAAAACTCTAATTCACGTTTTTACAATATTTACTTAATTCTACCTCCGGATCGGACTCGGTCTCGACTGAGGAGATCCGGCAAGAAACTCAGCGGAATTGTCTTTTTTACATAGATTTTTTAAGTCGCCACTTGCTTATTATACAGTATGTTTTAACATTACATGTAACGTTAGATACATTTTACGATATAAAGGCGACAGCGGCCATCAATCGCTCAAAGCTCACGCATGCTAAACGCCGGTGTTGGTGCTACGCGCCGCGGCGTTGTATGATTGTATAGTCGTGTATGAGCTCATTAAGCGCGGCCCATACATCACGGCGCAGCTCGCTTCCGTGTAATTGCCCCGCAAATTAATCCGGATAACATGTGACATTCGACCCGACAGACAATGCTGTGTGTACATATTTGTTTGTGTAAGGTAGTGTACTTAGTGATCATAAATAAATAACACACTATCTAGCTTGCCCAACTGAAACGAGCGCTTTACCTGCCGGAAAATTTTCCTCAACGTCGGTATTCGGTGGTCATAAACTTTAATTGGAATTTAATAACACTATCCCACTCATTAAATCCGAAATATTGGAATACTTATTAGGCACCCTTCTTATTATTAACTTAATAGCTACGTATGCGTTAAAGAAAAAAAAGAGGTAAGAACATTGAATTTATCCCCTGGGTTTGCTGAAATTAATAGATAGAGTTTATAGTCCCAAGTGGTTTGCGGATCACGGAGTCCTAGATTGGATATCTGGATCATGCAAAATGGTGTACTAGTAATTACATGTGGTGTTAACTTGAATTTTCCGTATAATGAACTAGATACATAAGTACTGTTATTATGTAGTTTTATTTTAACAGGCGTTGATAGAGCTTAAATTAATAAATAGAACACTACTAGGAAATACATTTTGCATGACCTAGGGTAAGAACCCAAAACTACATGATCCACAGGTTGTATTTACGACCTCTATCAAGGCAATACAAATAAATTCGACATAACAAGAATGATAAAATGAATAGCCCGCTACATTCCATCACCATGGTCGCACCCTAACAAACACAATGCAAGCCACTTGCTTGCAAACATGAAGATAATTATTATTGATTGCGCATTAGTGTATACGAGCAGGACGGCTGTACCCTCCACGTGCAGGTGAGAGCGAGAGGTGCGATGTCGAGATGGATGGGCAGGTTACGCGGCGTGTCAAAGGAACGTTAATTGCACGTTTGTGTCACTGATGTCAACTGAGATCTGACATTCGTGACACTACTCTAGGTAATTGTAGAGAGGATTATAACAATACTATCACGTGTATATTGCGTGTATATTCGCGGATAACAGTGATGTACTATACTAACCAATGATGTTTTATATTATAGACTTGACATACAAGAACATTATTGCTTTAAAAACAACACATTAAACTATACCTACATATCAATGAATACAAGCCATATACGCCAGACCAGTAAGAGATGAATATCTAAAGACTATAGCTTTTTATTGGCTACATAATCATTGGTGCGTGTTGGGTAGTTACCTTGCATTATTGCTATAATAAGTGCGGTAAGTCGCATCTAAAGGCTTAATACATCTTTGGTAGTAACATGTCGCCGAGTTGGTATTAGTTATGAATCTAGGCGAGTCTGTCACGAATAATATATCGGGTACACTTCCCCTCTATGCGAGAGGAGATTGAGGTCATAATCCCTCTACTAATGAACCTAATTATTATTTAACCTCTGTCCTTATCAACAGTTCCTATCCCAAGAAACAGTTGGTGACAAAAGTGCCTATTCCGTTCAAAGATGTATCTATTAGAACTTGGGCCACCGCAGACATGCTACTTTTTGCATCGGCGATCGGCGATTTTGCGACTGCATCGCGTTTTGCCGACTCTCTGCGTTCGATCACAGTATTGAAATCGCGCGACTTGTCGCTGCATTTAGCTTCTAAAAAGCAACTAAATCGTCGATCGCCGATGCTAAAAGTATCGTATTTGCGGTGGCCCTTATAACAATAAACACAGAAATACACCGACATCTCAATGCTGAAACTACCCTCTATGTAGGCTGTGATGTAGGTATGCTACTACTGATGACAATAGCCAGTAGTCGAGCTATGACGATGAGACAACACGGCAGTGGGCGCAATCAATATTAGAGCGGCGCTTCGTGCGCGGGATCACACGGCACCGCACTATGCTATTATCGGCCGCTTCCGATAGGGCTGAAACTTTGTTAGGTGCGGTCAATTTTGTACACGCTTTTGGATATTACATTCTCTATAGTAGTAATAAGTGGGACATCCCGGATATACCTCGATAGCCTGCGTGTGTTTACAAGTGAAATAAATTAATAATTACTCTTCGTCTTGGGAGATAATTAGGTGGTCTTTCTCGTGACTTAGCCTTGCAAAAAATCAAGTTAAGACCGATATTGGGAAACACTTGGAATAGGCCAAATGGTAGGTTAGAGTAGGTACTCCAATCGTTTGGAAAATTTGAGAGATCTCCATTACCTGCTTTCCTCAGAATTAAGAGAACTCGGAAGTAAAAGAAGCTAATTTGTAACGATTCTGATTAAGCATATTTATAACGATTATGATTATGATAACGATATTCAAACAAGGACAGTGCAAGTCACTCGTAGATGCCACGTTATTCCGTGATGCTGTAGTGAAACCATTCATTTCTGAATATCCCTATTGATATACTATATGGTATACAAACATATGTACTTATAAACCTAAATCCCAAACCAACCACCACAATAGCTACCTATAACAGTGTCTGCACATCATCCGATAGATACAATCCATTAGTTGGAGGACAATCGGCCGATATTAGCGCGGCGTGTAGCTTTGTTCGCGGGATCACTGTACACGACCCTATTAGTGCTGACTTTGGCTTAGTGCTGCGACGGTTGATACGGGAATACATCGATAAAATTTTATCAAGGCACCTATTTATTAGTCGCTCCCTTGAACAAGTTTTTGTCCTAAAATAACAGAAGGGCTAGACAAGTGGCTGAAGTCTACAAGCGTTCCTTCAAATCGCTTCGCTTCATGTATGGAAATGAGATAAGTCACGTGATCTACATAACAACTTGTTGTTGATCTACATAGCGACGTTTGACATTTCCATACATTGTGAAGTCAATTCTATTCTATTCGATTAGCGTTCATACCACTTGTCTAGGGCGGCAGGCCTAATCCACTGATTATGAGGAGAGTTTTTATTTGTAGTAGAGTTTGTGGTTTAAAGTGCATGTTATACTACAGATACTAACTCCCACGATACATCGTATCCTAGTGAAGGCGCTAGGAAGTCCACGATTTAAAACCCTGGATGTGTTATTAATAAATTTATTATATTTTTATACTACTAGGGTGGCAAGCTAGAATACGCCCCGCCTGATGTTAAGGAGTTACCGTAGCCCGCAGATGCTTGCAACACCAAAGGCATTGCTCGCACGTTGCCGATCTGAACGGGAGTGAAATAGAGGGAGCGGAAGGGAGGTGTTGGGCTTCCCGCTCTCTCACTCATTCAAACGCAGCTGTAATAGCTACTTTACGCCGATCTTCTGTGAGAGTGGTGGTACCCCGCTCGAGCCAGCCCATATATGAGCACCAGTCAATTGGCTACAGCTTGGCTCTACCATCACAGAATTTGTGTTGTATTTAAAATAGTTTGGTTCTCTTGGATTGGATAAAGCTAAGACAAACATTGAACACAGATTCAGAACATGCGTTAGGTTCACATTCTGGGACGCCGCTCTACATTAACCTGTCTATAACATGTTTTTTTTTATCGACATCGATACAATACCGCGCCCAACACTGGCCTTATCTAAGCTGCCGGCGATCGAGGCCGGTGACTAAGCTGCGTTAATCGAACAATTATTCATTGAAGATAGTCAGCCCCCCCCTCCCCACCCGCGCCCCGCCGCACCACCCCGCACCCCCGCCCGCCCGCGCCTCAATCAATTATATTTCTAACCCTCTTTTGTTCTTTTGGTAACGTTAATCTAGCAGAAATGAAGGGCGCGAGCAGGCCGAAGATTTATAAGTATTTTTACTTTAAATATCTGCGAAAGTAATACGGAACAATAATTTAGAATGTACCTATTTAATGATAGTTTATCGTTAAGGGTTGTAATTTTTATAGTAAATTGGTAATTCGATATATATGTCGAGTCGATTTTAAGGGAAAAAATCGTGAGGAAACCTACCTATCCCTCGGTATTAGGTAATAGTCAGTTCCTGTATACACGGCGACAAGGTTCACCACCTGTCACGTTGGGTTCTGACTATCTGGTGAAACGTGGGCTTTGAGTTGGTTAATACCTCCACAATGTGGTGGTGTATGGCCACTCAAGCCTCTGACTACCCCCGAATGGGGATAAAAGTGGTGACGTTACTTTACATTTTTCGATTTTAAGTTGGATTCGACGTATCCAATCAACGCTATCCCTAAGACCTAGGTATTAGTTAAGAATTTAAAAAAATAAAATTAAAAGATGGCTTCTGATGTTAGCTTATCTTTATAATTCAAATTAGATGGCAGTCTCCATAAAAGAAACGCTTATAAAACAGACACAAAAGTGAAAGTGCGCGGGCAGGCCCAATTTCAACAAACAGGCTATTAGTTAACTGTTAATTGATATTAAAGTGATCCGGACACGTGACGCGAGCGGAGCGTGAGAGGACCGAGATAATCGATTGCATCGATCAATCGACCCGAATCGATCCCGGCGATCGGATCAATTAGTGGTGCCCATGAAAGTTTAATATTGTGACGTAATGCTAAGTGGATTTTAATGAGCTTTCGATTGTATTTACTAAGTTGTTAGTTTTGTATGGTTTCGTGGTAAAGCTATAAGTAAATAAAGCAACATGTGACAGGTTACACACTCATAAAGTTGTAAGGTGTTGTACCTAGTTGTAAATAGTGTTTAATATCAATTAAACAAATTGGTACCTCGTTATTTATACGGAGCGGTTGCAACGCCAATTTATCTCTTAGTGAAGTGCCCCTTTAGTATCGAATTACGGGTGCGTATCGAGTTGATATAAAAACCGTGCTTCAATGATATCAATTAGGCCATAACAACTTTATAACCGAAAATTACGATACCGCGTTTTAAACGCTGCAATAACAGAACGCTTAAAACAAATTATAATGAGTCGATAGTCGGCTCGATAAATAAGCTTAACACATATTCAATTAAAAGTCGATGTATCGCTATTTCCGGATCGGCACACTCGGTTAACGGCCAATTAACGATCTATTATTAATATACGTTCTTTTATTATAAAAGTTTTATCAGAGCAAGGTACTGCTGGCCTACTCCGAAATACGAACCTAACGTTTCGGCTGACGGATTGTCATGATTTGACATTTCTTCTTTCGTTTTTCTCTACGATTTGACATTGTTTTGATCGTAAATCGAATCCGTACTTCGGACGATCCGTCAGCGACGTATTTCGGAGTAACCCCCCTGTTTACCCCAAGGTGACAGACAGGGACAACCCAATGTCATTAAAAAAACAGCGAGTTTAAACTTATAATTACGCATGTATTTTTTGGAAGGGTTAACAAATCTTTTGCTAAGTAATCCTGCAGGGCTAGCATGCACGCCAAGACAATAATTTTGTCACAATTTTTGTCGCACCGATTCGCTCTCTCTCTTTTGTAATGCATAGGAGAGATAGAGATAAAATCGATTTATCGCACGTTTTGTCTTGTCACGGCTGGCTGTGCTACCAATGCTGAGTGGATTTAATACGATGACGTGAACGTGCGGCAATGCATATCTGCTTACTAGTTGTAGTATGATGTTAGTATTGTATTTACATAGATCTTGTTAAGTTAATGCTTGTCAAAGCGTAATTTGATCAAATCAACGTCATACCAAGTAGGTAATATACTTAGTGCCTAACCTACGTAATGTAAATTAGGTAGGTACTTACCTAAAGCAAACAAGAAACAAACAATCTATTTACAATTTATCATCGCATCAGTCTAAATATAGCTGAGCGATCAAAAGATTACACGGAGTTGACATTCCCTGGAAGCGACACCAACGTGACTACACTCAATTAGGTACATAGATTAAATGAGAATCACAGTTCATATTGAATGTGTGATTTTTTTATCGATTGTTGTTTGAAACGTTTTCAAAAGTGGAACAAAATTTAGTCATCATAAAAATGATACTAAACATGGGACACACTCAAGAAAATGTGATTGATGTAAAGAAACATAACTTGACGTCAATTCACGACTAAGCTTAAAGTTTTCACATATAAAAGTTGTGAAAAATGGCAAATAACAGGGCCAATAATAGCTGTGTAGGAGACCTTTGCCCAGCTGTGGGACAATGTAGCTTAAATAAAAAATAATAGCTATAATAAATAAATAAATACTACTTATCCCCTCATATGTCACGACCATGACAAAGATACAGTTGTTTTAGTCAAGTTTCGTTGTGTACCACAACATGTAGCTCTTAGAAAGGGTTGATTTGGAGAACATTCCATAAACCCTGTATATCCGTGCGAATGGGGGGTGGGGGGTGGGGGTGGGTCGGCGGTCGGGGGTCGCGTATAATTCATATCGTCGCCATATTATTTCATCTCATTAATCCCCAGCTGCGTTCACACCTGACTGCCGGCTTCAATTATACTCTACATCTGATTACGTCATATAATTACATTATACGCATCGTGTTTCATTAAAAGTTGTTGTGAGGTTGGACTGGCACAACATTTATAGCGATTAATGTCGTTTCTATTTTAAACCACAATATAGGCGCGTCTAAATGTGCCAAGCAGCGCGCCCAAACAATCACTTTTGATTTCTGGCATAAAAAATCGACTGCCTATGCGTCCCACCACGTAGATATAATGATAGCTCGGGCGCACCGCTCGCTTCTTTTAGGTGCACCCATTGACAAATTATCCCCTCATGTACACATGGTAAAACTACAGCTTTCCCTATTGCTAGGGTTGTAGGGTTGTGCTTGCTATTTGTTACTGTTTCTAATATCTGAAGATTTCCTAAATTTATAAACATATCAAAACTACCGTGTGCGTTTAACTGTGAAAGTTTTTTATAGAGTTTGAAGTTGCAAATATGTTTTACTCTGGAACGTACCGATATAGGCATACCTTTTATCTCTACGTGGAGTGATTGCATTGCAATATTTTTCTTTCCAGCCTTTTTCTATATCCCACTTCTAAACAAAGGTCCACCTCTCATCTCTCGATTACTTTTCTGCAAAATGCACTATGACCAATTTAATATAAAAAAATTATAAAAAGCGATATCAAATTAATAAATTACTTAGCAAATAGTCACTTGTCACATCACTAGTAACGATTTATTATCGCTCGTTTTGATCGGTGCGGTGGGTATATTGATTTATCATAGCCCGGAGCTCGAACACGGCCCCTCACCTCACCATCAAACACACATTAAGCACTGCACAACGTATGGACACACATAATTTATTATTATGATCTGTTTTTGATGACTGGTTAAAACGAAAATATAAACTGGGTAAAACTTTTAACTCCCGTAATACAATGCTTAGTTTGGGACCGTACAGTTAGTGTGATTATCTATTTATCTTTAGTCCGAAGCTGTTAGTAAGGTATTTAAAATCAAACCGATAGACCAATACCTCTATCTGATCGTATAGTTACAATAGTTATCGGTTAATATCCAAATCTATAATGCCAGTACACAGACTACCCACCAATAGAATCCCCAAGACGTTTAGCAATCAGACTGACATCAAACCCCTCGAGATAAACCCCAGAGCTGCAGTCTCGATGTGAATGCAATACCAATACACGCAGATGTAGAGACGCTAGATGTGAGCAGTGAAGTCAAATTACTTATTGTATTAACATTATTGTTATAAATAGCCAATGAATGGCTGGCGTCCAATATTCTAACATGCTCTAAATTTGAAATAGGTACTCCACTTTATGACATAATATCATCACGGCCGAAGGGTACACACATATTGCCCATGGCAAGTAGGTACAATCTATAACCACACTACCAAGCGCACTTCCAGTCTTTACTTAGGATAAACAGAACTAGTGCTTTGATAGTACAGTAGTGCTTTGTATGACTCGAAAAGTGAGCTAGTTCAGTGTCGGGTAAGTACCTACTTACAGAGGACGTCGTCACGAGTCTTACAATCACTAGATTAACAAGGCAGTCTAGGTATATCCAAAAATCCCGAGCTCTGTCGCCATAGAAATATCATAATAAAGCATACTTAATCATCTACGTTTCCCATATCTAAAATACGCCGTTGAAACATCGAGCTCTCGATGCATCGTTGTATGTAGGTAATGAGTTTTCGAGCTTTCGATCCTTCGATCAAACGAACTGTGGCGATATGCCACCTCTTTTCAGCAAGTCGAATGTTTAGTAGCTGCCAGCCGATAAACTGTTTTTATCACTGGCACATTGTGTTTTTATAAGTACCACTGTACCTATTTGAATAATATTTCGTATTCTATTCTAGTTCCCTGGACGTGGTCCAGTTCAGTTTGTCTTTGAGTCTCGTGTGAGAAGTAGCTACTAGAAATTTCTTATTCAGTGTACTTACAATAGCTTCTCCACTTTAAATAAAACTCATCTACATTCCACAGTTTATTATTTACATCACCAGCAGTTCCTTAAGTGCGAATCTTATCTAATAAGGCAGGCCTTCCAATCTCCTATAGAACTATCAATTAAAAGGATTTGAATATGTTGATATTCGATCGAACGGAATTCTATTTTATGTATTCTTACCACATCCATTGACTCTAGCATCTCTATCGCAATATCTGCAAGTGTATGCGCTGCAAGCAGTTTTTGGCACTCGTCGCCTCGCCAACTTGCACCGGGCGGGGCGCGGGCCAGGGCGGGCGGGCGGTGCGGCGTCCACTTGGCACACAACCAATTTATATTTAAACCCTATTAAATAAAATGCCACTTTGTACTTGCTGATAAATTTTACGAAGATTTTAGAAACGTAATGTATGAATAAGATGCTACGTTTTAATGCTAAGAGAATGGTATTTTTCGATATAAATTACAGACCACTTCGGTGTTTCGATTGATGTTTATTGTGTAATAAAAACTAATAATGTTAGTTATGTGATAAGGTGACACTTTTTATTATTTTAAACAAGTTCTTTATAGATTTTCCTGTTTTTATAGTAATTTATTTGTAGTATCATAAGTTGATAATTAGGCTCTACAAGTTCTAATCATTTTGTAGAGTCGTTGTAAAAAACCTACTAAAATTGTATATTAGTTATAACGTCGTCAGTGATAAAATTAGAACCCTGTCACCCATCAAACGTTAATGACCATTATAAGCTTTCAACAACGTATTTTGCACGCTTCAAGACACTAAAACTAGTGTTGGCCGAGAAATAATCCTTTCTACATAAAATAACAGAAAACCTGTTGATCGATCGATATTAATAGCAACCAGAATGTGACATGAACCGGTTGACGACAACGAACAACCAAATAACTAAATTAATAAAAAAATCTCATCCACACTCATTATACACAGCAATCATCAATGGAGCCGCAATCAATGCCAAACAAAACATCAATTAGGCTCATAGAATTGCAAAAGTAAACTGTGCGCGTGCGCACGTCGCTGATTGGCCGAGAGTAGCGGGGCCGTTACGTCCCACGCTCCCATTGGCCGGTGCCAACAATTTGGCAAACATTCAGCAGGCGTGGCTTGCATGAAAAATCTAATATTGTAAGTTAGTTGATAGATAGAGCTATCAGTGGTTATTAAGGTCAATGTATGAGTGCATCAGCGGACGTATTTTTAAGTCGTATGACAGTCGTATTGAGACAGATGTATGTTTATTTAATGTTTGTGTAATAAAGTTGTTAAATAAGAGATTTTAAAAGCTACTTACTTACGTTGGCAATTACGTTTACCATTTAGCTAAATGGATGCGATTTGATTTCATGGAATAAATCCAATTTGTCATAATGTATGAAACTTATACACTCAACGCAGATTAAAAATAATTTTGGGAAAATAATTTCTGAGCTTTGCTTTCATAACTATATGTGTACCTACAAGTCTCTATATCTAAAAAAATCTTAATCAAGTCAAAGACATAGGTCCAAAACCACGGTGTATTCAATTAAGCAAGTAGCAATAAAAAAGAACACAATAATCAATATAAAAAGTCAAGCCCGCTGAGTTTCTTACCGAATCTTCTCAATCGAGGTCGTGTTTTCGATCTGGAGTTAGAAATAAGATAAAAAAAACTTGTAAGTGAACGGCTAGGAGAAGGCCTGAACGAAATAAAATATATTTGAATTAAAACACATTTGAAATTAAACTGAATTAACATAATGATCACTCAATAGTTAGTTCTGAGTTTTTATTATTTTTTTATTCAGGAATAGGCAAGCATTTGACCACGAACTCACCTGATGGTAAGTGACGATGTCATGAATGAATCTCCTGAAGTGTGAAACTTCAGGAGATTTATTCTCAAGAATTGTTTCAATTTATTAAAATAATCGTGTTTACTCACTATAGATACAGAAAACAACATTAATCAGAGAGCGTGAAACACTAATCGTGTACCTATAAATACACACCGGCATAACTAAAGCCTATTTTAAACGTTTAACCACACACTCATTAAAGTTAAAAAAACTGTACGAGGTTCTCGCATTATCGGACGGTTAAAATAACCGGCGATCCCAGAGGTGCTAATTAACCTAATCGGGAATCGACACCGCACCCCGCCTCCGATAAGATTCTGTAGATAAACCCCGGTGTACACTTAATCATTGAATAATTGGACGATGTAGATAATGGAAAAGTTTTTACTGAAAGTGAATTAATGCGAAAGTAACTCTGTCTGTCTATCTGTCAGTGTCTGTCTGTCTGTTACGCTTTCACGACTAAACCGCTAAACCAATTTTGATGGATTTTGGTATGGAGATAGACAGGACCTTGGAGCAGAACATAGGCTACGTTTTATCCTGGAAAAATTTCAGGTTCCTGCGGGATTTTAAAGTTAACACGGACAAAGTCGCGGGAAAAAAACCTAATTAATATTTAATAGTGTATCAGCAATATTCAACCTTGACGTGAATATCATAACGTCTGACTTTGAATTTGACTTTTTTTTGGTCTGTCTTTTTGCAGGTTCAGAAGAGCCAAAAATAAATCTCTGAATAAATTTTGTTATTATATTATTCTTGTATCGTAACAAATAGGTATGTGTAATACTTTGGGGAAGTCTAGCCCCTTTAATTTATATTATTCACACAGTTATAACATATTTTGGAAAAAATCATAGCCGACCATATGCGTGTGTAATTTATTACATTGACAGCAAACAGAAATTGATTACAATATCTCGAGTAATCGTAATTCGGGGTGACGAAGTATATAAGCACGTCTATAAATATACTCGAACACAATTATCAAATAATAAGATAATATTTACGTTACTATCCTGTACTTAAGATAAAGTTATTATAAGTACGATGCGATAGGATGCGATTAAAGGCGAGTACACGCGAGTACACGCGAGCCACGAGCGAGAGTCGGGACCACCAACGCGGCAACGCGCCGACATTTGCATAAAAATGCCCCGACACGCGCCTTAATTGATTGTGTGTAGTGTACCTGTACAGGCGAGCGGTAAAGCGTTGGAGTATACAGGGTGAATTTGAAATCTTGGGCATCCTTTTAAACGGTGATTCTCCATATGATTCAGAATATTTTGGGAATATAAATCAACAAATCAATTGATATGATCAATTGATTGAACAAGACAATTGAGATTTTTTTATTTCTTTTCCCAAAATATTCTGAATCATGTGTCATAGTTTAAAAGGATACCCATGATTTCAAATTCGCCCTATAGAATCATTATGAATGTGTTCTAGCAATTACCTATCATCCTACTTAATAATTCAATTTAAATAGTTTTTTGTTTTAATTTAAAAGTACCACCTGTGTATTAATTTAGATTCTAATAAAATAAAAAAATGTACCTACCGTACAATGAAATAAGTGACGCTTGCAAGAGTTGCTTAGTTTGGGACCATACATTATTGGTATCGTCTGGCGTTAATATTTAGGTATTTAATTCAATATGAATAAGGTAACTCATAATTTGGGTGAGTACCTACCTAATTATATGGGATGATAAGTACTTTAAAGATTATTTGCTAATTATTGCCCTAAGAAAAACAAACAAGATAATAATAAGATAAAATAAATTCTTTCCGAAAACTGTGGCAATTTTAAAATAGTTATTAATTTAATATGTATAATCATAATTATTCACTAATTATGAGATAAATCAGTAAGCTGTCGATAATGTACTTTAATACATTATTTATCTTCGATATTATGAATAAGCACGTGTAGTATGTGTGGTACATTTGTATTAAATAATGACATCTACATATTGTATTGCAAAATTTACTCTATTATATCTATTAGGTAGTAATACTCATTATAAAACTTTGATATCACTTTTTCCAAGATATTAGAAATTATCTCAAACTTATTCAGTTACTTAGTTCATAACTAATCATGCAACTTATTGCATGATTAGTGTCAGATAGATAATGCATAGTGTGTCGCATAGGTTATTTTTGGGGTTACCAACCTTTATAAGATCCTCCAGCTTTTATTTTTCATCATAATTAAAATATCAACACTGAGTTATAACGACAAAAAAACTTGTATTTATAAATGAAGACCCAATTAAATAAAACACTTGTCTACCCAGCTGTACTCACATAAATCTCCGCTCAGAACGTCGTACAATTAGGGCCGCCCTCGACGCGATTTAATTGTACCCGACTGTACCTACCGCGCCATTATCATTGCACTTTACTGTACATTCTGATGTAAGCAATTCTATGAACTCATTACATATCACGACAAGTGGTGAAGGCGAACATCATAAGGCAACCTGTGGGGCTAACACACACGCCAAGACAAGACTTTTGTCACGAATTTTGTCGCACCGAGTCGCTCTCTTCCATTTTTAGGGTTCCGTACCCTAAGGTTGCCAAGGGGTTCCTATTAGTAAGCCTACGCTGGCCGTCTGTCCGTCTGACAGCGGGCTGTATCTTACGAACCATAATAGGTAGAGACTTGAAATTTTCACAGAATGTGTATTTCTGTTGCCGCTACAAAAACAAATACTAAATGAAATAAAATTTAAAAATAAAGGTGGTCTCCATACAAGAAACTTGATAACTTTGACGTTTTTATTCTACGGTGGTACGGTATCCTTTATGTACGAGTCCGACACGCACTTGGCCGATTTTTAATTCTTATGAGAGAATAATACAAAATCGATTAACTCGCGTTTTGTCTTGTCACGTTCGGCTGTACTATTAGTGCTGGAGTGAACTTTACCGTTTTGGAAAGAGGTGTGAAGTTCGCCAACTCGCACTGGACATTTGGTGAACTAGACTCCTAAAGGCACTAGCCTTACCCCCTATTACATACAGACCTCATAGCTAGATGCAATTATTGATTGGTAAACGATACCTTTTGGTCTGGATGTCACTGGGATCGTCCCAGTCCACTGTACAGTAGCAATAGTACAAGCGTTGCTTAGTTTGGGACAATACAGATACGGCCGTATACTCAAAGGCTACTTAAATATTTAAGTCCCACTTAGCAGTTTGAGACGTCGTTAACTGTCATTTTTTGTATGGCGCGTCAAAGTTAAGCAGCTCTCAAATTGAAGTTGCGTACGAGTATTCGGCCGTTAGTGTGTTAGACTGGCGATGTATATAAATACACACACACACCAACTGTTGATAAATTAAGTAATGCTTGTACTATGGAATACCTATTCCTAATAATACTGGAAACAGGTCATCACTAGACATAGTCGCGGGTTCCAGGAATCTAACCACGAGATCATACTGTAAGTAGCATTATTATAATCATGTAACTTGTCGACCAATGCGGTATGCATAGGTAACCGCAATTCAATCAAAGCGCTGCGGTTTACCGGCATTTGACAAACAGACACATGCATTAGCGGTGCACAGCGATTGATTTGATAACACTATGTATCTGTATATTATGTATTTGATACGAGATTAGTACCTACTGGCGCGATATAAAAAATCGCCACACTACACACCAACTGTATGTTTCTTGTACTATTGCTACCTGCAATGGACTGGGAGTGATCACAGTGACACCCATGAAAAGGCTGTTTCCGAAATTTACATCTATAGGAAATCAAACCCGCAACCTCCCGATACAGTGAGCCATCGACACTTAAAAAAAACCAGAAGGGCTAGCCAAGTGGCATGAATGCTAATCGAATAGAATAGAAAAAACTTCGCAATGTATGGAAATGTCAAACGTCGCTATGTAAATCAACATCAAGTCGCTATGAAGATTACGCTTGAGATCACGTGACTTATGTCATTTCCATAGATGAAGCGTAGCGATTTGAAGGAACGCTTGTAGACGTCAGCCACTTGTCTAGCCCTTCTGTTCTTCTATCGAACATCTACTACAAACTATATCCCCCTTATTCATAGAAAGTTATGATCGACTTGCAGTGGAATTACAAATCACATTTGTTACTAAAAATGCTTTTCAAAACCATTTTAAAATGGCTTAAATCTCTATGAATAAGGGGGTATAACTATACTATGTTATTACTCGTTGTATCGCGCACCCAATTTAGTAAGGTAACGAGTATAGGGATGCACCCTCAGTACACCGGGTGCAAATTCCTCGCACCCCCATTCTCAGTGCCGTTGATTTGACATGCCTGGCATTGCGCTCATTATTGCGAGCGCATACTTGTTGAGACAATAAGTTCCGACTATTATTAAGTGGCGTAAGTAAACCGTAAAGAAAAAAACATCAGTCCGAATTCAGACCGCCTATTTTGAAGTTGTTTAATATTGGGTGCGTTCCCTCAAAAAATGTAATCAACTTTCCATACTATTTAATGGTTGTCAGTCTCACTGAAAAGATATTTACCAGTAGAATCGACCGATACCTAGCTATAAAATAATCCTCATACGTTCCATAGGTAAATCAATTTTCAATCTGAGACCAAACTTGAGTGGTACTTGCATAATTCCAAGTCCGCTCTCAAACTTGAGTAAACCAATTTGTATTTCTTGTTCACGACAATGTATACATTTCATTATATCCGCTGCTTTAACGTTGACATTTCAGCTTTATCTAAAACACTGTTCACGTTATTACACATTGATTTACCGCCCAAATAACTTCTCATATAGTGAGCTAATAGTTCTCGATGACGTGTTAACTGAACAGGGGACTGTCCACTCAAATTATGTTTTTATGGTTCAATATTACGATCTACTGATGCGATGTTGCGTAAACAATTGCTAAAACCAGCTTTTATTAGTTTAGTTGATGTTTTTAGTGTTCTCGATAAAATTATTTATATTATCAACGACAAACAGACCTCTTCAGGAAATTAATTTTGTGTATTTCACGTTTTATTTTAGCAACATCGTCATCATAAAACTCGCCACCTAATTCATTACAACGAGACGTCCATTAATAAAGACTTCCCCGGCGGTGCCGGTGGTGCAATTGATCTCTCTGGCAACCCCCGCGATGGCGCGGTGATAGCGCACGTACGGGGGGCGCGGACCATTATATTGTGCTTTTTATAAAGTGATGAGTTCGGGGAATGCGCTTGTTTTGTTAAGTTGGGGGTGTAGCGATCGCGCGCGACTTCGTCTGCTTGAGTTTTATGAACAAGCGTTATCCTCGGTTCCATGTACACAACAGGATTAATAAAAAGTAGTCTCTGTTTTATTGAAATCTGCTTAGCTGTTTTTGCGAAATTTGTGGTTTAAACCCTTAGGGCCTCCGCAGACTTGCTACTTTTAGCATCGGCGACCGGCGATTTTGTGACGTATCGATGCTGCGTCGCGTTTCTTCGAGCGCGAACGAGCGAGACGCAGCATCAAAATCGCCAATCGCCGATGCTAAAAGTAGCAAGTCTGCGGAAGCCCTTAAAGTGAACTCCGAGTAATATCACTTCAAATTAACAATATTTGACAAAGAATTTGGCTGGAATTATATAAAAAAAAACTTTTCATGAACTTCAACAAAAACTACTGGATGTTAGCGGCGACGGGCTTACACTACGCGGTATCTAATAAGAAACGATGTAAAACTAATGTTCCGATCTGTGCCTACCTATACCTACTATAAAATCAATCGACTGTGTTCACCAACTCTAGCCAACTTCGGCTCTAATATCGTGAACGTTCACACTACTAATCTACTTACTTCGTGGCGCCACAAATAAAATAAAACGCAGCAAACTTCATTGAATTTCCTATGATTTCTCTAAGCTCCCGTTTACAGGGATTTTTGTATCATTAATCCTGAAAGCCGGTGTCGTGGTGTTCCATGTAGCCGCGATTCCGCGTACCACCAGTGAACCGCTTCCAATGAAACTGTCATGTCATGGCTCTTACAGCTTGTTAGTTTTTATGTTGCTTCAGAGTTTATTTTCACATTCTGGTTGATTCTCGGATTTGTGGATAGCAAGCACACATAAATATAATAATTATAAAGAGAAACAGATTGGAGTGATGATTTGTGAAATAAAAAGAAGATATCGCCAGTTAATTATACCAATTTTGTGGTTCCAAGTGGGCAAAGCATCTGGGGGCTATCCCACTTGATCCCAATAACACCAGACCAAGGCAAAGGAATGAAAAAGACTTTCAAACTTCAACTTCAACTTTTTGACGGGCCCGTTAGCGTGGTTGGCGCGGAGGCGCCTTTCACGCTGCAGGTCGTAGGTTCGATTCCTACCCGGGACATGCATTTGTGTGCATGAACATGTCTGCATGTCCGGAGTCTGGGTGTATATGTATATTAAGTATGTATTTACAAATAAAAAAGTAGTATATGTAGTAATATCGGTTATTTGGTTTCCATAGTACAAGCTCTGCTTAGTTTGGGATCAGGTAACCGTGTGTACAAAAATGTCCCAGGATATTATTATTATTATTAAAATAAAGACCTGTGAATCTCAATAACCCGCACTGGGCCATCCTAATTGCACGAATCTTCCTCGCACTGAAAGCAGTATGCTCTGTACCTATATACCGTCTGCCAAATGTGAGTGTACGTCACTGCGCCTCTGCCTACCCCTTCGGGAAACCTAGGCATGATGATGGTATAAAGTATAAGTCCTTTGATTCAGTACTTTACTCAAATACGTAGTACGTAGGTATCCACAATTGCATGCTAAAATGTAAACTGAAATTTCAGTATAAAAATAATGCAGCTGGTATAAAACTTTAGCCTACTTCGTTTCACATTCTCTCCGTCAAATAAACTCCACGTACTGAAATTCAGAGCAATATCTCCGGTCCAACATCGCGCTGTCGCCGACATGTCGTTGCCAGATTAAAAAATAATTCTCCGTTTCGTAGAACATTCGATAATCTGTGGTGAACATGTAACATATTCGGATTATATGTTGTTCTAGTATTTGGATGGTTTGTGTTTGTTGGATTAGTGGTGTGATATGAAAAGAAATTATCGTTCCTGGAAAACTGCTGGCATGGTGCGTATTTTTCATACGTAATACAATGCGGTAAGATTTTCCTCTTTAGGTAATACAATCAAAAGCTAGAAAGTCTCATTATTTACGACAACGTGGGCATTTCGCACTTTTTTTTCTTTCATAAGAGAGCACATATTTCACGCAAATCATAGCCATTTAGGTAGATACCTATTATAAAAAAGTTATTTAAACTTGCAAAATAATCTTTTAAGAAGGGCAAGACAAGTGGCTGACGTCTACAAGCGTTCGTTCAAAACGCTACGCTTCATGTATGGAAATGACATAAGTCACGTAATGTACATAGCAACTTGTTGTTGATCTACATAGCGACGTTTGAAATTTCCATACATTGTGAAGCCTATTCTATTCTATTCGATTAGCGTTCATGCCACTTGTCTAGCCCTTCTGTTACGCTCAATATTTCTTCATTTTTTAATATATGTATTCCTTAAAGATTTTGTAATACAAGACTAGTTAAGTGCATAGTTGTAGTAATTTAGCCCGCAATATAGTTGCCATACATTATTTTTAATATAAATAAATAGATAGCTTCATCCGTACTCTTTATAACAGTCATCTGTTCTTAATAATGCATAACATCATTTAATTTCTGGGAATTGTAAACTAATCGCTTTGCTAACCAAATGTGAGAGATCAAACCGCCGCGCTGTATATCCGTCGCGTGGAGATGCGCGCGCGCACCGCGGATGCCGGGATCAAGCGCTGTAGGGTTGCCAATGCACTGGATAAACTGTGTTAAATATTTTTTATAGCTCGTTAAAAACAATATTTTAATAAGACAACGACTATAAGTCTAGAAACCGTTATGGAAAGGTGACTATCTTTCTTTTTATACTCTACATATCGATCTCATTTCTACTTCCTTAAAAAAATCCTGATAAAAATAGTAAAGACAAATTTAATATTAAAACGGGTGGACCTTGCTAGATGTAGGTATTATCCAATACTGGATGAGATTACGATGGTAGAGACAGCAGCCTTTCCTCGTTTAAGGTTTTGTGAAACCAAAATAATAATAATAATTATCGCCAGACTTTACACACCAACTGTATGGTCCTAAACTAAGCAACGCTTGTACTATGGCTACCATAAAAAGGGCTGGGGGCGATCCCAGTAACACCCAGACCAGGGCAGATTACGAACAGGCCGTTTCCGAAATTTGCCTTTGCCAGGAATCGAACCCGCAACCACCCCATGCAGTGAGCCAACTCGCCAACGCGCCAATGCGCTTATTGTCTCCGTAAATTGATGTTGTTCAGCCCTAGCAGTGAGTGTGTAACCGGATCGCAGGAAACGCGCAATTAACGTGATGGGCGGCGGCGCTGCGCCCGCGCCGGTCATCTGCGGGGACATCGGATCCGCTTGTAGGTACGCGCATCCACAACATTTAACATACGTGTCAACCAATGGTCCAAAATATAAAGCATCACTAGTATTATGGGTATCAAAACAGTGTTTTATAGGACTATATATATCATTTCTATATCTAAAAGTTCTGGACACCAAACTTCATTACAATATGTGGTTATTTTGTAATATTGAGATTTTTTATCTATTTCCCTAAAAAAAACAAAATATAAAAACCTACCAAGCGTTTAGAATATTTCTGACCGGTCCTTTGTGTATCACTGTCATAATATTATGTAGTGTTACCTGCTGGTGTGTAATAGACATCTAACTATCAATAGTAGCGTCGATCTAAAATGGCGACTGACTGCAGAAATTGATCAATAACAATCAGCTTAATCCAGTTTATGTAATCCGCAGTCATTACGTTTGTTTCCACGTGGGATGCGACGGGCCCGGGGAGTGGGGGAGGCGGAGGAGGGGGGGTGCCAGGGTCGGTCTAATTAACCTCTGTCGACTGTATCGGTGAGCGGAAGGGTTAAGCTTGGAGGTATAATTCGTTTAGCTCGCGCCGGGACTTATTGGAGGGTTAGCAGATTTTGATCTAGTTTGTTTTATTGATGGTAACGTAAGATACGCAAGACAACGCATAGAAAGGTTTGGAGGTATTTTCCAGGAGGGACACTGAGGGTGCATTCATACAGATAATTCGACTACGATGTTTACGTACATGTTACTAAACAGCGGTGCCGAATACGGTCATTAACTATCAAAAATGTTAAAAATACATTGTTGTCTTCATTGTGTAAATACACCCTAAGCTAATAGTTTTTTTTATATAATAACTAGGTATTAAACTAAGTGTTTCTTGCATTTCTTTTTTTAATTTAAATAACTCTATTTAGGGAGAAACACAAGCGTGTTGGTCTACCATACTGTTTTAAGTATGTTTTTTTCTATTTTCAATTTCCTTGGAAATATGAATTAAGGCTAAGTTCGAGTAACAAGTATAGAGAGTACTTATGATAGAGCTCCTGCATTCTACATTCCATCCACAAGTGGAACATCAAACGGCAATAATTGCACAGATCAGAACACGCGCCGTCTGAAATAGCCGCGAGTCTGCGATGAATCAGTGAACGGATCCCGACAGCGCTACGTAGAGCTGTGTAGAGCTGCTACGATAATGATAATGTTGTTCCATACCTCTACCATTAACATAATATAGTTCAGCCATACAAGAAATACCTACTTAAAATGGAGTGGAAACCAATAGAATTGGTTCCAAGTCTGATTTTGTCTGATCTGAATTCATACATTTAAAATTATGAAGTGGATACTCGATACTAAGACCCTTAAGTGTAGGCCCTTTCAACCCATGACCTGCGATCTTAACGCGTGCATCTTAACGTGCTTTTAGAACTTTTTATTTCGTGATAATCGGTTTCTTTTTCTTTGTTTCCAACGCGCATAATAGCTATTAATTCTTTATGGTATCATAGACCTTAGAGTTTTCTATCTGCTTCAAACTCTACCTTGAGTTTAGAGAGCTATGGTTCATTGTGTTAATCATTCTATGTTAGGTAATGTTATAAATTTAGCATTTAATTGTCACAGTTTTCTTACTCTATATTTTATTTTAGGAAAATTGTAGAGTACCTCCCCTTAATAGCAATTTTCGAACAGCGCCGTAATATCGTCGCGTTCGTCATACAACGACGTGCACCGCACTTTGATCTATCACACAATATAAATTCACTCTTACGCTATTGCAATACAGTTCAGATTCCTTTGCTGCAACATATAGAGACGGAGATCTATGGTTCCCATTTTAGTGTCAACACGTTATTCAATAGCGAACTTTATGATGCACTATTAAGGTTTATTTTCAGTTGATTTATGGCAGTGGATCTATTCCACGATTCCCATTTCGGTTCGAACGTGTCAGTAGCAATGTGAACTGTATTAGGTCGTGTTAAGGTATATTGGAGCGTGGTAGAGTGGCTAGACGAGCAATGCCGCGTGTGTTTGACACACGTATAATTGGCGCGAAATGGGCCGCTCTCCCTTTATAAACTGTTGTTAAAGGCACCCGTCCATTAGGACGTAACACGCTATTTATAATTTGCATAATGTTCGCTGTCGATCGCTATTCTAGTATGAAGTAAATCAATGTCTACGTATATGTACGAATAGCAGTGATAGCCAATTGGTTAAAAACGCGTGTTAAGGTCCAGGGTTCAAACCCCGGCTCATACCTCTGGATTTCGCGATTTTCATATGGTTTTCAATGAAGATTCGTTGTTATAAGTCGTCTCTTGTCTGTCTGAATTGCATGCTTATGAATGAAGTTTCCCAGATTCGAATCATTGTATTAAAAGCTAAATATTTGCAGTTCTCTGCAACTGTTCAGAATGCTTTTGAATAGTTCTGAGATAAGCCTTCTTCTCAATGGGTATGGCATTAAGATTGTGTAGTAGAGTCTTATCATAACATTGTGATTTTTTTTACTATTCCCAAAGACCCTACCTACTGGTTTAGACTCCTTTCAGAATGTCATCTATACCTACAAATAAATAACACTGAAATATCTGTTTGTTATATCAAAATAACAGCTTTTTATTAATTGCATATGAAAGTTTATACGGTTTTTAATAAAAAAAAACTATTTTTAATATTTTTGCCTGTCTGTTTGTTTGTCCGGGTAATTTCCGAAACTTAGGCTACTTTTATTTTGGCAAACATTAACAATAAAAAGTTTGTTAAATTCTACGCGTACGAAGGCGTGAGTACAGCTAGATAGTTCGCTTATAGTGGGCAAGAATCTTAATTTAACTCAGTTTTGATAATAACTGAATCAGAAGCGCTTCGATCCGTGATTACTTGCCGCGATGTTTTTACCTTCTCAAATAACTCGTTACGTTCTATTAATTGCTGGTCTTCTATCTCAGTCCTTCAACACGTATTTAATGATGTGTGAAAGAGGTGGATATATCGGGGGCAAGTAATTATCGGGGGTTATTGCGTAGGGGTGAGTTGAAAGATTGATGCTGATGGTATAATTAATGGGGGTGTATTGTGGTTGTTGAAATACGATGTTAAGGATATATTTTCGAAGAGGTGAATGTACACAAAAATACATTTCTGGTTCCAGTCATTATTATTTGGTATTCCACTGAATATAATTCATTATGTTACAGGCGAGAGCGAATTTTAGTACGTTCCTAATCTTATATGAATGATGTTAAACTGATGCCGGCCACACAACTAACGATATACTTGCGCAAGTCTAGACTTGCACAAGTATACTAGAACGTCTGTTGGAAATGCAATAACTGCACAATATTTGAATTGCGCAAGTATATCGTTAGGTGTGTGGCCGGCATTACATTTCCAACTTATAATCGATTTAAAAACAGAGGACTCAGTGAACTCATAAGTTAATAAGTTCATCATTAACTTCAAACCGGAACAAAAGCCCTTAAAATATGTTATTCCCATAATTTTTCCCATAAACCGTTTATGGTTTTAAAAACCATTAGTTAACAACCGTCCCGAGGCCGACAAACAAATACTTGAACGCAAGTCAGCGTTGAATCCTAAACGTCTCGACATTATTACTTTATTATAACTGAATGACAATTATAACTTGAACTCTGAATAATCCTTTTATATTTGATGTACGATTTAGAGGACGGAGCTATAAGAAAATGCAAGTTTACAATTATACATACTTGGTCTATCTATTTCGTCCTGTTTGTCGATATAATTCTTTCTCGGAAGTACAACTGCAGTGAGCATTCTTAGTAAAGTATTTAGCTTTAATTGAAGGGTTAATAATTAATATGGTTATCTATAGTTTGTTTCTACTGTAGATGTTTAATATGACTAACTTGTAAAAGGAGTACAGTAGGTAAACCGCCACATTTTGTATTATATTTTCTATGGTCTGCTTTAAAACAATAAAATAAATGTCAATTAATTTTGAAATTGGAACCTTAGTTTTCGGTAGTGCGCTTAGACAAGTTGTGCTGAGTTTAAGCAAAAAAATATCGATGAATGCGCTTATTATAAAAGTTAAAATAAAATCCTTTAACATTATGATGCCCTGCTGTACCTACAGTTCAAACGCTCATAGCTCAATGCAAACTGGTCGCTTAAGCATTCAGTATAAACCTCCACATAAACAATTGCTCAGCAACTGACAGTTTTATTCGAACACTTTATGACGTCGCCCGTTGCTTATTAAAGGACCAATTTAAACCATTATAGTGTTCATAAAAGCGTACATCATCCTGTTTTGTTCTTGTCTCGCTTTACCATGTAGGAAATGGATATTTTTGTCTCATCTGAGACTTCGGGTATGGTTTACTGGATTCCGAAGTGAGGTATTTTCGAAATAGTGATTTGTTTGCGATAAGATAGAGGTTGTCGATGACTTAATTGTACGAGTTATTAACTTTATCGATAGATTTTTAAAAATGGCGGGGGAAAAGGGTATCAATTTTTTTCTGTGTTTTATTTGTTTGACATCAGAACATCATTTAAAACGAGGACCTATATCAATTATCTTAAACATATAAAAAAGAGATGGATTCAGGACCTGAATAACCTAAGTGCATAAGACTTAAAGACCTACAAATAACCTTAATCCAGATAATTTGGATATACCTAATGAGCGTAAGCGGAAAGGTCCCACCTTTCCGCTTACGCTCATTAGGTATATATATATATAGGTCATACATTTACATAAATCGCATCTAAAAATAAGAAGTGGTAGTCTACCCCCCCCCCCCTCCTTGAGTAAAGATCACCCGCAAGATTGTAACTTCATAATTTTACAATTCAAATTCATAAACATCGATAAAAACATAATTCGCCACATCACTACCGCAAACGAGGCATCGCCCGACCGACATAATGTTACAGTTCCAAAACCCAAAACCTTTGATTCGCAACCTTATTCCGTTGCATTAAGGTGTTGATAGTTGGATGGCGGTGGTAAATGTAAGTTGGTGCGGCATAAGTGCTCGATGAATGCTCGTAGTGATTTTATTTGATTGTTTATTCGGGTGATTTGTGACTCCCCTTGCCATTTGTCGGATAAGGCTTTGTACGCACTTGAGCAAAAATGTCACCTATAGTCTGATTTTTAATTAGACGAAGTAAACTGACAGGTGCTAATGACACTTTTCGATATAAATAGAACAAATAAGGTTCAAATTCATAGAACAGTTTTAGCTGTCAGTTTGCTTCGTCTAATTAAAAATCAGACTATAGACGGATTTTTTCTTTTTTGTTATTTCTTTATTGGTCATTAGTGCTCTCTGTCCATTGACCGGAGCCATGATACAAGAAATCTTTTTTCAAAGCTTTTAGGCCTAACTAAGGTGGCAAACCAGCGGACGGCCCGCCTGATTTTAAGCAGTTACCGTAGCCTATAGATGCTCGCAACACAAAAGTATTTTTATTTACTGCAAAGGTGTCTAACTAATCCTTTCCAGCTTTTTGGTAAGCTCAGACCAATAAGCTAAGTATACAAGCGGCAAGCTTCGGTTTTGCAATGCCCGAGGAATCAGATATGACGTTTTGTCTACGTGGTCAGTAGATAAAACTGATGCCTCGGGCGCGTAGCTCAGAGCATGTAAACGCATCTTTTGACTTTTTGGATCATGATCATGACTTGTAACGAATCTTTTTCGCAATCCAATTGTATACCCACACCTTTAGTCAAAGAATCGAAGTACTTAAAGTACTCATCGGCTATTATGGCCGGCGCATGCACTCATAAAGTGTCAATGAAGCCGAATGAAGAGTGACGACCCGAGCGGCGGCGGCGGCGGTATTTCGGGACGGGACGGGACGGACCGCGGTGCCGCTAATTCATACTGGAAGATATTACTTATGTCTGTAACCAGCCTAAAATGGGAAACTAAGTTGGTGAGTAGAACTTCCTGGTACGATTTGCCGCACAGTTCATGCTCATTATTGACACTCATAATACAGGGACATCACCTTATGCTGGCAGTGTTCCCTGACATGTGCAGTCAACTGCAAAAGTATTTAGCTTAGTTGCAGAAGCTTATTGGACTACTAGTAATGTGATAGCTAACATCGATTTGAGGTCTAAAAAACCTACCCGAATCTCTTAACAAAAGTCTATTGCGAAACCACTGGTCTCTATGCAGATAGGTAACCCTTTGGGCCTACTCAGATTGACCGATTTTATACATCCGGTAGCAATACATTACATCGGACATTTCCCTAAAATTCTATTGGTATCTTTTTTACGACAAGAATTTACTAAACAAACAAAATTAATTTCAAAAGTTACGCTCTACATTTCGCCCCTGTCCCGTTTCGCACAAAAATCATTTGGTAAACATATAAAATGGAGTCTATAAAACACGGCCGGTCACTCCGGATATTTTAATAGCACTTCTAAATGTCAGCAAAGGTCTCCGTAACGCGATAAGTCACGCGCCGTCGGACATTGAAGAATAACTGTTATAATTGCGAGCGCTTTCAAAGATTTTGATTATAAATACGACCTGCGAGGGACGAGCAATGAACCCGAAAAGGGACAGGTTGGGTCTATTACAAGGTTATAATTAACTGGGAAAGAAAATTATTGGACCAAATAGGTAAACTAACATTCAACAATTGCTTGGAATTGGTGATTGATTTATGTTGATAGCTATCCTACAAAAAAGTGTATAATTAAAAAATGATAATGATATTAATGATATAAAAAGCGTGTAAAGTTGAAGGTATCATTAATTTAACAAAATAAACTGGGTTAAATTATGGGCTAAAGAATCCTTAAATTATGGGCAATATTTTAAACGGTGATTCTACACATGATTTAGAATATTTAGGGAATATTAATCAACAAATCAATTGATAAAATGTTATTACCCAGGTAAGGTATAACAGTTAAATGGTTTGCTTATTTGCTTACCCGAGCAATATTTTTTTATCAATAGATTTTTTTATTTGTTTTCCCAGAACAGAATATTCTGGGAAAACAAATAAAAAAATCATGTTATACCTAGTTCACCATTCATAATCATGTTACAGTCATATTTTAAAATATTGCCCACGATTTCGATTTCACCCTGTATTGGTAAAATACGCCACACTCTATTTTAATTTTTCTCTAGTCATGAAATTATTGACCGCTACATTTGCAGAACACATGTTTCAAAAAAGATCTCATCAAACGTATTCTCATCTGCACTATTAATAAAACTGCACGAAACCAATAAAAACGTCCACATCACCCAAAGTCACATTGACAAAGTGCACACAAAAAACCCGTCGAGAGACATTGAAACAATATTTTTACGTCTATTATAAACTACAAACAGACCAACATCTTTTAATCTTACGAGCCAACAAATCATGAACATTAAAAGATAGTTAAATCACGCACTAATCCGACCACTAAAATAATAGTAGAAAGGATTTATGAAGGCAAAAGACAACAGGCAGTTCCTGAAATTAAAATGTCGGTTGTAACGTTGTTTTTTGCTTTGAGGCCCCGGTCGGTTGGAGCTGCGAGCGAGATGGTATAAATTAATTATGTTTTGTTAATAGGCGCGCCCGCAGGCCCGCTCCACTTCGGGAAGTTTTCTTTTGGTTATTTTGAAGGAATAACAAGTTTGTTAGGTAGTGCAAAAGTCTAAACATCTGCTCAAATTAATAATAAATTATACTTAATATGTTTTTATTTGTAGCCACTTAAAGGGAAAGTAAACATAATAATAATGTTTATTTAGTAAATAACTGAAAATTCAACCATTTTTATCGGTTGCAGGAAGTAGGACCCAAATTCAAAAAATGCAGTTTTTTTTCTACACTTATTTTTACAAAAAAAATAAAACTATTTAAATGTAGGTTTCCTTAATAATCCTAATTAAAATAACTTTATATTGTTTGAAGTCTTGAAAATGTAATTAACTTTTAATAAAAACAACTAAAACATAGACAGTTATTATGATGGTTACAAAAAAAAACATCTTAATTTTTTATTGTGATGTCTAAGTTAAGCCTTCATTCAATAAATCATTACAGATTATTTTTTATCGTTAAGTTCCCCAACAGCGTAGGTCCAAACTAGGAGCCCCCCGCCAGAGCGCCAGGGCTGGCCCTTGTTGTTGTGAGCTAATGACGCAGCGGCAACGTTTGAAGCGCGCGCGCAGGGCTGTCGCGCCGCCACGCGCCATCACGGCCCAATCCATCAATTTTATATACGACCTCAGCACCGCGGATTTTTTATAAACCATTCGGATTTTATTGATATTGATTTTTAAAACGTCATTTATATTAAGTTTTATTGGGTTTTGTTAATTAGTCGGTTCGGTAGTATGTATAATGAGATGTAAATATTTTTTTATTGATCAACTAAGATCATAAAAGTAAAGTTGTTGTAAAGGTAAGCAATGAGTGTGTTCTGAAAGCCATTGAAATAGGTATAATTCTTGATGACGCACTGTTTATTAAATATAATTTTATTGTATCCTAACGTGATAACACATGATGTGTACTTTGCTTACTACTAGATTATTAATAAAAAATACCTAAGTATATCGAATATCATACATTCGATTCGAACTTATACTAATTTTAGATCTTTTGTACCCCGTTTCAAGCAATTTAACTTCATTTCATTTAGGTAGTACCTATTGATTTAACAGAATATAGAGTTATTTCTTAAGCGCAATGATTTCAAAGCTGATTAATTTGATAGTCAGGTACAATTAAACGGAATTAGATAAGGAATGATAATAAAATCGATAGAAAGATATGTAAATGAGGGCTATTAAAAGATAAAGCTAAATGGACGTAATTAAGTGAACTGTATTGGATGATTGAGAAAGAGACTAGCCCATATATCTCCATTTAAACTGCTAGGTATACATTATAGTTATTTCACGTGGGTTTACTAATACCTATACTACTGGGTTCTATATATACGGGGTATATTAATAACTGCCGATATTATTTTTGCAGATAAATAATTAATGCCATCAGTTTGGTCCATAACTTAAGTTTTTTTTTGTAAGTGTAAGTTACAAGTAACGATTTACTTGTAACTAATAACAACACAAAAGTGGTTATCGAAATGAAGATCTTAAAACGAACAACATGCAATATAAATTCACACACAAATAACGAAACATACAATTAATTTCGTGAAATACCGACACTCAATTTCCTGTAACTTGGCAACCCTTGCTTGTTGCGAAACCCATTTCAATATTACTCGCGCGAACTAGTTGTAAAATAAACTTTATTGCGACAATATAAAGCGTAAATTCAATTGTGTTATCAACAGGTAAATAGGTATTTCGTGAATAAGGGTGGTTATCTGTTTGGTTTATGAAGCTCCGTGTGAGGGGATGAAAATTTTCATTTCAAATTGTTATGTGATTCATTTGAATCATGACTGAAATATACCAATTTGTTAAACAATTTGTCGCTCGATGTCTAGGCAAGGCGACTATCGAGTAAGTACGGTCGACTGCACGTTTGTGGTAACATGTCCATCATAAGCTGGGTATCGTTAGTATTGCCACCCGTAATTAAGAGAGGTCAGCTTATGTTGGAAATGTGCGGGCAAAATATGTACATACTAAAATAAAAAAATAACACCCAAGACTTGGGGAAGTTTTACCAGTTTTATGAATCGTAAAGGTGATCTAATTTGACTGACAAATATTATCATGATTTAGCATATTTGTATTTCTCTGAAATGAGCTACAGGCATATTCTCAAAGATTATTTTGATACTGCCCATAGTTCGACTTACCTCTGCTCTGTCACCACCATTACAGACATTAAGGTCTCCTATTTTAGTTATATTCGCCCGAGTCGCCGGACCGCGATGGTGAGATATGTAGAAGTCATTGGGGTATACCTATGGCCAGCCGTGAACATCCTCTGGCTGATGGATGGATGCATACATGAGGTGCATTGCTCAGCTTAAAGTTGTAAGCTCATTCCCCGAGACAAATGGTGAGAGATACAATTTTATGAATCATAAAGCACGGGGTGTTGTTTTAACAAAGCTGCGTTGAGGTTGACTGGGAGCGAGTAATTAATGTTGTTTATTTTAACCCACACTTACTGATGGCAGGATTTGTTGGAGGAAGTTATGTGTTTTGGGGATTATTACAAATTATTATATTAGATGATAGAAATACTTTTTTTAGTCACTGGCTTTTGTAGAAGAGACGAAAATAACTCTCCTCGCCAAACTCTCCCACGGAACTTGGAGCTCTTGGAAGTAATGTGCTACATTTCTTCGCAGATCAGTCTTAGAAAATCATAGATTGTAATTCATTTGTTGTTATAATAAAGGGCTATGTTGTTTTTTTTTATGTAGCCAAGGATGGCACACTGGCAGTCGGTCCATAAATGGATGCCGCCGCCCAGGACATCTGCAACTTAAGGGGAGCAGACACGGCAGAAACAAATCAAGCTCGGACTATACTTTCAATCGTTTCTTTTTTAATGGCCCCCAAAAAAATACCGTGAAGTTAAAGCTATTGCTATACTTAACCTAATAGCACACATTACTAAATATTCTAATCCAAACAATCAATTACACATCGCAATCAGCGCTGCACGTGTCACATGTGCGATATTAGCGCAGTGCGCGGGAGTGTGCGGCGCGGCGCGGCCAGCGCGCGCGCACCGCGCGGGGGAGCTACGAAAATGAGCACTTAACACGTGACATATGGTGAGAATGGCTTTATACAGGATGTGCAAGGATAAAACACTATAGAGTTTTGTTTTTAAAATAAAAAATACAAGATCTAAGTGATTCATTCCTCTCTATAATAATGGCTATCTGAGTGGGTGGTAGAGTCTTATAATCATAGCATAGCATATCTAGGTACTGTAATGGTTTATATGTATAAAAATATTCTGATTAGATAAGATAAGATAAGACTATATTAGGTCTTTTATATTTTTAGCATTAACAGAAACAAAAAGCTGTCATTCCCTTGTCAACATAAACACAAAACAAAGTTAAATAATTTACACAAATCGACAAAACATACGTTTCGTGGTACAGAACAATTATTGCTACACGCGATAGTTTCTCAGTATCCAATACAAAAGTGTCTGTTACGTAGAAAGAAATAAATAAAATGCTGCTTTAACGTCGGTAATGTAGGTCAGTCATTAGATATAATTATTTATTCCAATTTCTTTGGATATAATTGATACATTTGTAGTGAGCAAAGACAGAAATTAAAAAATCAGAACAGAAAAATACCGATTTTCATTTTAAAAACTGCAAGATCAAAAAACAGATGCGTATAAGTATAACAAATTATAGCATTCTAGTGCAAGTGGAAGTGATTATTATACAAACAAAAAAAATATTACTATAAAACACATAATTTAAAACCCCCTGTACATTCAACTCTCCAAAGACTGCATAGATCAATAGAACAGAACATTCACTCTAAAATAAACACTATGCACACAACAATAGACTCTACATCTGTGCAGTATATTAGTGGGAAAAGTGGACCGTCAATTAGTGACTCTACCATCCAGGCAGCTCTCTTGTAGAGTCAGACACGTGTCGAGCGATGTTTGTTCAGATCATTCTAACGAGTTCGAAATTATTATGCAGTATAATTAACGGCTTAGGTACTTATAGAAAATAGAAGAACAAAGTTATAGGTTTGAAAATCTTAAAATTACTGAAATACTTGAAGAAAAATACCGAATCTGCTATTATTTTGTAGGATGTCTTGGTTCTTCCTTGAGTTTTCATTTACACACTCGACCCAAAAGATGGTGTCATCACCTCAACTGTTATCTGGAGGGATGGATGGAAGCGGCCTCAAATAGAGACATGTGGAGTATATTGGGGGAGACCTTTGTCTATCAGTGGAATAATGAAGGTTACATAAAAAAAACATTTTAAAGGTCCAATTTAAGGTTCCTATTCATAGACATGCGCGTACTGTAGAGCGGGAAACGGGCAACGGGGGCATTTGCCATGTTGTCCCATAAACTATTAACATGATACACGATACGACTTGCAAAAAATACCACTCATCCAAAAACAACATCACACTCCCGAATTTTTCATGAACTTTTTTCGTTGGTTTTTGCTATCGTATCTCGTTAACGACAACATTAGTGGATAATAGACTTCCTATCCGGCCATGTGGGGCCATAACCACTTGCTGAGATGAAGGTTGGATGCTGAATTAATCAGCATAACGGATCGTTTAAAATACTTTAAAACAGTTGGTTTATTGGGCATAAACTCTACGAGGAATTTAGTTGTTATCCAATAATTTTGGTTGGCCCCCATGAAGCAATAGCGTTCTGTGCGTCTTATAGCTACGCCTAATAGAATATTGTTCGGAATCTAAAGTTCCGTGATTTCGTTAGATTGTGCTTCCGATACGGAGCGATCGTAACTGCATGTTCGCAACTCTCACTTACGGTATGTATGTAGTGGTGAAAGGTGGATATTTCCATGTAGACTTTGTAGGCCTTCGAAAACCCTGTCCCAATTCCAAATCCTAAAGAATTACTCCACTTATCTCATCTATTATTAACATAAACAGCATCCCAATACACCGCTCCATCTCGTCCCCGTAACCATGGTTCTTTGGTTTTAATTAGTGCCGCCATATGTGACAACTCACGTCGCGGGGGACGGCCCCCGCCCCGCCGCCCGCCGCCCCCGCCGACCCCGCGCCTGCCCCATCCATCTGCCACCTTGGTGATAGTATAATTATCTTGGAACGTTTAACTGTGGTACAAGTGATGAGCTGAAGATGTTATCTAACTTTTATTTTTTAAAGTAACGTTAGGCAGTATTTAGATTGCTCGATGGATAGCAGGAAAAACTGGTCCTACTATAGACAGGGTGTCTTCAAAATATTTAGCAATGTTTAAACTGTGACTCTACATCTCTGAGATTATGGATTTTCATATGCGAATCTCATTTCCAACAAAGATTATCACTTGCACGGTGAAGAAAAACATGGTGAGGAAACCTGCACGTTTTTCACGTAGTTCGTCAACGCGTATATCCAAGCTATAAATAAATAGAAACCAAAACCATCAATTCCTAAATAGAAAGATGCCTGACTCTAGGTTTAAGATTATTTTGTAATAGCTTAGAATAACATAATACCTTTACAAAGTTAAGTAAATTAATATCATGCTTCCGCGACAGTTTTTAACATAGACCACACACCACTGAATGAAAAATAACGCGTCAACGTGTGGGCTAAAGTTGAAAACGTTTAATTTGGCTGGAGATTTCGTGGAAGCTCTACCCGACGACCCATTAAGTGATTTGTACACTAATGATTGCTTAATTGATGATAGACTCGTTGTGGGGAGATTCTTTTATTTAGAGATGCCCTTAATATTACTTTTTTAAGGATTGTTTTGAGAAACAAGCACAGTGGTGTGATTATGTGATAAAGCACAATCGTGAAATTTACCACGAGCATATTACTTACTGAATTTGTACGTCTGATAGTTCAGTCATTCAAATAAAAAAAAGTTGTGGTACCGTTACCACTCAGTTTATTTAGAAAATTTTCTAGTTTACGAATCTTTACTTAATGAACACCGGCCCAATTTATGGTATAGTATGGAGATATGTACTACTCTACCAAGCCTACTAGGCACTCGGGTATAAATATCAAACGATAATAAGCCGATGATTCCGCGGTCCGTCCACAACGTAGTGAGCCTAGGCACTCCTGGGCAGTAGCTCCCACACGTGGTGGATGGACCGCGGAATCATCGACTTATTATCATTTGAACTAGACACTCTGGTATAAACAGAATGCCTAGTTGGTGGAGTGGCACTTATGTTCAGAAAAATCCTTTGTAAGTGTAAATGGATTAAAATTTATATGGTGAGTTTCTTTGTGATACCAAATGCATTGGAAACCCGTTTACAACTTCAAAATTTAAAAAATCAAGTCTCACCTGAGTTTCAGTAACATTCAGCAACTTAGCCATGTCAGCTCTCTCCCCTGAAGACAGGTACTTCTTCACCTCGAACAGCTTCTCCAGCTCGAAGATCTGTCTCCCGGTGAACGTGGTCCTGGCCTTCTTCCGCCTCCCCACACCTGGCTCCTCCCCTTCTTCGCTGGTGATGGAGTCCTCCCCGCCGAGGGGAGAGCGCACATCCTCTGTTGACTTCTTACGCTTGATCAGCTTAGATGGATCTGGAAGGAAAGATTTATTAATATTCATCAGTTTGCTGTAATTGCTTCCTCCTTCAGGTTTTTAACCGACTTCAGAATAGAAAGAAGGTTCTCAATTCGGCCTATATTAAGCAAGACTAGTTGTGCATAATAAGGCTTATTGGTGGTAGAGCCAAGCTGTAGCCAATTGACTGCAGCTCATATATGGACTGGCTCGACTGGGGTAGACCCTCTCACGGAAAATCGGCGTTAAGTAGCTGTTACTGCTGTGTTTCGTACGATGAGTGAGAGTGCTGAAAGCCCAAATATACACCTCAATCTTATCTAAAATTGTTACCTCAAAATGATCTCAAATTGTGTCTTATTAAGTTTTATATTATATTGATTAATTGTTGAAAAAAAATCTGTTATGTAAGTTCAGTTTTGTAATATATTATGTTTTGTAAACAATTGTGTTCAAAGGATTTTAATAGCATTTATAGAATGCCTATAATTTTTACAGCCTCTATAACCAATAGCAACATTAAACCTCAACTAGCACCAATTAACCGCGTGCGCAGTAAATCACCCTCCCCGCAGACATTCAGTGCTCGTTGTAAATCCTTCAGTTTACGGCAAACTTCGCGATCCGATACTAACATAGGATAATTTGTGCAACTGGGCAAACAAACAAATAGGCTTCGATTTAGCGAGTTTAATAAAGTTGCTGGCTCTGTGTGGAATGAAACATCCTTCTAATAATAGTTTACTTTGTTGAGTATAGTTCTGCGTTCATAAAGAACAGTGTGATGCCTATTCGCACAAACGACTCCTAAATTTAAGGTATCTCTTACGTATCCCTTTTATTTTCACCATTTTTTAGACGACACGTATCACTAAAATGTATGAAGGGTTAGTTTATTTCGTTGAAAAGCAGTCACTATAAACAAAAACGGCTGTGGCAATATATCAAATCTAGTCATGATTGTAATAGTCAGTACAGTTGTCTGCAAGTCTCAGGGAACATTTCAGCATAAGCTGAACTCTATTTATTATAAGTGTCAATAGTAAAAAGAGCTCAAGTTGGAATGTTCTCTAGGATGTGCAACCGACCGTACCAAAGACCAAGGATACAAACATGACTGAATGTAGAGTAGGTGCATACGAAATAGCATCACAGATATGACAGCAAATCACGAGCTTACGACCAGTCAAACAGACAGCTGGTGGTAAGTGACAGCGGCGAGTGCAGCGCTACGAGCCAACTATTTTAATTGCCGAGAGTACGCCAATTGATTGCTTGCTAAACACTGCAAAGCCTCTATGTAGAGATATGCAAACCGTTAGTATTGCAAGTGATAATAATAATTTAGCCTTTTTAATGACACTGTACCATAGAGATAGCGTCCCTACAACTGTCAAATATATTGCTGGTAAAACTATACCGCAAGGATAAGGATAAGGACATGTAGAGACTTAAATGGCAGTACTATAGCAGGACAATTTATAGACTACCAAGTTCAATTTATATGATCGAGTATCAATGTGGTGGTGTATGGCCACTCAAGCCTCTGACTACCCCCGAATGGGGATAAAAGTCGTGACGTTACAGTATCAATCACATTATTCGAACGTAGACATTAAATTATTCAGATTTTTGTATTTATTTAAAGTTTCTTTTGCTTGCTTCTCCATATACCTATTTCACAATATTTTTGACGAATTTTATGAACGTATTTGAAATACTTAAAGTACTAGATTTAAAAAAATTACAATAGGTGTGTCGACATGCCCCGAGCAATCAGTTATGACTATGACCATAGAATTAGAAAAAAGAACACTTATGGTTATGACGTTATACCTGCGTCGTCAAACGTGAAAACAGATTGTTCAGGCGCGCCCCCTCGCCGCCGCCGCTCGGCTCATCGGCTCATGAGGGCGAGCCCAATATTGTTTTAATTTAATTATTTATTTAATAACCAACCTGTAACCATCCTTAGGGTACTTGGTAATATGAGGAAATGACGAGTAGCTCAGTAAATGAATTAGTGTGTTAAGGATATCAATAATGTTGTTATTATGAGGGTAAACGAGTGCCCGTGCCAAAGTGGTCCAGAAGCGAGCCAAATATTTTAATCGCAACGATACAAGCTCCACAGACGAGTAGGTGGTACAGTACTTTGCGATAATATCATTACCGTAGCTTGATTGACCTAAAACCCTAGTACAAGCTAAGCTTAGTTTAGGCGGCTAAAAGTACTTATAATGTGAGAACCCGACATAACTAGTAATATTTTTTTTTTTTTTAAATTGTGACTGTGCGCTCAGGCAGTGTTGATACTATTGGCGGTATTGGTACTGGTACTATGGTACCGGTAATATCTGATACATAAAAGCAGCAAAAATTTCATCATAATTGGTGTTCAATAAAGAGCTTATATTACGTTAAGGTCCTCTTATCCGTTAAATTAACGCTTTAGACGCCATATTTATTTTGTGGATAAAAGTTATCTGATGATTCTCAAACAAGACCTAATACACACATCTATACAAACATCTCAATAACATACAAATATAAGTTATAAATGATCTAAAGCGGTACGGTCCGCTAATATTATCCGGACACGGCGCAAGCGCAGGGTGCGATAAATTGCGGAATTAACTGTACCAACATTGTAAATTCGATATTTCTGTCGGAACGTCGCGTCGCCTCGCTAGTGTGGAGGCGATGCTTTAGCTGTATTTATTATGTGTCAATTGGTTGGCTATTTGCGGATCGTAAAGGTTGGCCTGCATATAATGCGATGGTGCTATATGTTTGAGAAAGTTTAATAGTTCTATCTGTTATTTTCAAACAGTAATAATGTCATATCTATAGAATAAAAATTGTTTTTCTAGATATGCAATATTCCACAAAAATACTTTACAACTACTTAGTAAGAATTTTATGAGTAATTATATTATTATGTCGCAATTACAATATAATTTATTTTATAAACACGAAATAATAGATCTAATAATACGCAGCGAACGTCAATACCCCATTTTTTAACCTATTTCGTCCCACTGCTGGGCAAAGGTCTCTCCCATCCTCCTGCACTGGTCTCTGTCCTCAGCGACTTTGCCAGTCCTTCTCAAAGGTGTCAAGATCGTCTCATAATTGAACAAAATACATAGGTAAATAAATAATATCTACAAAGCTCAAGAAAACCACTGTGCTGCACAGTTTCTGACAGACAAACCTGAAATAATCCGTGGACCAAAACCCGGAACATTAAAGTTATAAAAAAAAACCTTTAAAAAGATAAAAATAATACCTGAATATTTTCACCCAAGCGTCGTCGTTGCGTCGGGGGACCGCTAAGTACGCCGGTCATGGTTATAATCTACAGGTTACTCTAAATGTAATCTACTTAGCGGTCCCCCGACGCAACGACGACGCTTGGGTGAAAATATTCAGGTATTATTTTTATCTTTTTAAAGGTTTTTTTTTTGTCGGGGGTTTTTTTAAATTTTTAATTTAATTTTTATTTCATGCTTTTTTAAACTTATATTACCGGTGTACTAACTGCCCAGCTTGTATTAGCATGTACTCGTCAAAACGCATCGTATGAGCCCAAACACAAGGTAGATGCCGGACACCGTTGAGGAGTTCTTCTGATGATGCCTGCGCATCAGGTCAAGGTTGTCATACTTTGTAATATCATTGACAAGTGACAGGATTTCAAGTTTCGTATCGATCAGACCTGTGGAAGTTGTTTATATCTTTTCATCAACTAGAAAAGAGCTGATGGTCTTCAAACGGCTGAGCAGATTTTCTTGAAACATAGCTAAGAACACTCTCGATTAACTCACCTTTCAAACAAAAAAAACTAAATCCAAATCGGTCCATCCGTTCAGACGCTATGATGCCACAGACAGACACACAGATACACAGATACACAGATCCACAGATACACAGATACACAGATACACAGATACACACGTCAAACTTATAACACCCCTCGTTTTTCGTCGGGGGTTAAAAATATGGGGATAGACTAAATAAATTCACTCGTAATTTAGCGCCGAACGGCCTGAAAGGCTGAAACTGAAATCCGTTGCAAATTTCAAGCTGAAAACTTTCCCGGATATTCATACCTTGAACATTATTTGATTAATACCTATGTAATTTTGTTATGTTTAACTGTTCTTAACTGTAGGTAGACGGGTTATTTATAACTAAAACGTTAAGTTAAATTCACTTTAAAAATGGTGAAGATTAAATTCTATTAACTATGTGATAAGCAAGGAGTGGATGCAAGTGGCACAGGACCGATCGTTGTGGACCTTGGGGAGGCCTATGTCCAACAGTGGACGTCTTTTGGCCTAAATGATGATGATGATGAAGCTAGAATGATGCATATTGGCGTATTATTTTAAATATTTTCATATTTTGGTACCTAGAAATCGTGGGCAAAAAGTTTAAATTGTAAAATGTATTATGACTTATAACAGGATACGATGGTCAGTAAGAAGCTATCGCGCTACAATGTAATCGCATAATGAGCTTGTGAACATACTCACGTGTGAGGAAAGCTCTTCGATCGTCGCGTGCGCATAATATCGTGCATACATAGTAACCATTTATTTGAAACAGTTAAGTATAATAAAATGTTATGTACGTGGCTCTGAGATAATTTTAATGAACTCTGGAACCCTGCCATGTCAGGATACCTATATCAAGTACTATGAAGGCAATCATTAAAACCCATAACCATTAAATAGGTCATTATATCACTATAATGCATGTACCTATAGCAGACAAATTGCATACTAATGTTGTTGATTGATACGACGCATGTGTGCGCCGGAGTGGACACCCACACATGCACGTGTCGTGTGAGAGAAAATCGTCGCACGCGCATTCAATTACTCATAAGTTGGTAAGGGTGGTGGCATATTACTTGAGCGGGATGCATAGGATTAATCATAATGATGGCTAAACTTTGGCCTATTTTGTATGTGGGTACATAATTTATAATGATGTCTCTTTGATATTCTAAATTGACGAGCCAGATATTTACCTCCATCCCGATATAAATAGGTAGATATACAACACCATTTCAAGGCGGAATACCTTACTTCATTTATCGCAAATTGTGTCGAAAGACTATTAAAATATTATCCGAATTTACCGACAACCACCCACAAACCACAGAATACCATAAATATTTTATGAAGTGTAGGCTCTATCCGCGACTTGTGATCCCCGCTCCCCGCTCCGCTTATCACCATAGCCACGCGTTCACCTAACAATACAGTAGCTGACGCATCAGTATCGCGCGCTCGTTGCATCAGTCCCACCGTTGAATCGAACCGCTACCTGGAACCGTATTGTTTGCAATCTGTCACTGAGACATTGTGTCGTTATCGTTAATTTGTAACTGTAGGTTAATGAGACAATTAAACGATTGTTTGAATTATATGCAATTAATTGCTAACTGATATATACTTTTCAAACATTATTGTTATATAAACTAGGGTTAGGCAAGGGGCTCTATTACAAACATAGACCATCTATGCCCTTTTGCGAAACCGAATCACCTGGTTCGTTCTTGATTTTGACACAAATTTATTAAAAATAAAGTGTTAAAATTCAAAATTCGAAGCTCGAATGACACGGATTTTGTCATCCGTATCGTGTTTTGTTCGATCATTTGCATGATAATGACACTAATTTACTACAGAAATGTATCAAAATTCAAATTTCTAAGCCCGAACGGAACGAAATTATTTCTTCTGAACCGGATTTTTAATACTTAGCAGCACTTTTTCGTATATTCGGTCATGGTTTTGACACCAATTTACCGAGAAAATATGTCAAAATTCAAAATTCGGGCTTCGAATTCGAGACGGTTTATTGCTTTCGGAGTTTTAGGAAAAATATTATGCAACCTAACGTAACACCAATGAACATAAGTTAATGAGACCAAAACTAACATTTCATTCGTCGTTTACAACAACACATCGCATCCGCCGGAGCCGCCCGCGCAGGTGCCCCGCGTCCCATCGGTGATCCACGTCGATATATATAGAGATTTACACTTCCCGTCTGTTTGTCTGAGCGCGAACCTGCTTGTTTTATATGCGGTTTTTCTGTGCTCTTTATTAGACGTTTTTATGGACATTTAGAGGTTTTTGAGATGTCAGTTATGTGATGGATTTGTTAGTGTGCGTGAAAGTTTCAGGCTGTTTTTGATTGTTTAAAAAATGGTAGAGATGCGTAGGAGTTTGTCTTGCAAACTTTTGTTATACTATAGATACTGAGTGTCATGCAGGCCTCATACGCAAGATAAATCTACACATGTTTTTCTCTACATTATATACATTATACATACATTACATTATTATACATACATACATATACATATTATATATACATTATTCATTACATTATATTTGGTATACATTCCAGTTGATTTCATTCCTGAAAACGTGTAGGTACTGCTTTGTCGTATGTATGAAGCTTAACACCGACCTACTCAGTTTGTTTCATCTTCTGCTAGACCTAGAGCTTAAATCCATGAATCAGAAATTTTCAAAGAAATTACGCGTAGTTATAAATCCCAAGTCGCGTATGACAATAATAACAATACCGCACAGCTATAAAGTATAAACATCTGGGCGCTGCGTAAATTACGCGGCGCGAGATCAAACGCGCTTCCCGGTGCGGGAGAGATGCGCGGGCGCACGATTTATACAACGCCGAGACTATTGAGGCGAGAATATGGATCAAGACTCTTAAAGCCTCTTCTTATGACTGGAGGGAATGGCCGAGAAGCGACTTACCATGATCCCCTATATCAGCAACTTGGGTAAGACCATTTTTTTTCCGTAACGACTGTCAAAGATGTTAGAATGATGCGGAACTACTGAGGAATAAAGTATTAACGAAGATTAGGTATATAAGACACCATTGTTTTTGCAATGGCTAAAACTTAGCAGACTTGGGCCCTTGATCTGATGAGAGATAGACCTATTACAGTTCTGACAGTGTGTCTTAATTCCGACGCTCTTATGCCTCTTATCAATGTTTAAGAAAAGATTCATTTTGGATCATGGATAGTTCAATTTAGCCAGATTAATCTTTAAAAATCTACTGTCTGTAAGCATGACGAATCGTTTCTTGAATATAGGTGCTGGGCATTAGTTGATAATCATGATCGTCATCTGTTTCAACCAACAAGACGTCATCGTCTTGTTTCTAAAATGAATGTCTGACTAGTTATCACTGCCACGGCACAACTAATTGAGTCCAATTAATATATCTTTCATTCACAATTTAACATGAATCATATGATAAACATCAAACGATGGCTTCCCGGTGCGGGCTGCGCCGGCGCATACGCGATGCGCGTGAGTTGCGCTCAGTGCTTCATTGATTGGGCGGGACTTGTGATTATCATATATCTATAGTTGTGTATTGTACGGAAACCAATGCTCTAACATTGCAGTTGGTAGAGCCAAGCTGTAGCCAATTGACTGCAGCTCATATAACGGCTGACTCGAACGGGATACTACCACCCTCACCCTCACCCTCTCACAAAATATCACCGTAAAGTATACACTAATATAGCTGCGTTTCGTACGATGAGTGAGAGAGCGGGAAGACCAACCCCAATCCCTCCTCCCTCCGTCCCACTTCCTTCAGGTAGGCAACATGTGAGCGTTGCCTTTGGTATTGCAAGTATCTATAGGCTACGGTAACTGTTTAACTTTAAGCGGGTTGTACGTTGTTTGCCAGCTTAGTTAAATAACAAAATATAAACTTAAGCTCATTAAAGAGACATTGCTAGTATGATCACGCACCAAATAGCATGAAACGAGTAACCACTTATCGAATTTAAGACTTGAGTAAAGTTTACAAGGCGACAGTTTTTATAACTTATTAAGCAATAATGATTAATGTTATGTAGTCCATACGGTAATAATATCAAAGTCGTGTAGCGTTATAATAAATTAATAATTAATTAACGGACGCTAATCGATTAGCCCGCGTTTTGTAACCGCTCGATTCGATTCAATTTAACGATCGTTTTATATCGATTACTGTTAAATAACGTTTGTGGAGTGCAGTCTGTGGGGAGATTTACGAAACAGGACTTTAATAGAGTAGAGATTAGATTTTCTTTATGTATTATGGGTTGAAAAGCATCGTAGATTCTATTTCAATTTATAAAATGATTAGTGCAGAATGTATAGGTCACTACAATAATGTTATATAGATGTACGGATGTGGCTAGAACTATACCATTACATTATTTATTTGAGTTTAGGAGCAGCTTCAGAAATAAAATTTCGAAGCCACTCTGTATACTAAGCCAATGTAGATGACAAAGTTATAATCTAAGTTATAAACCAAGCCAATATTAGTTACGTCAGAAATCTTTCTAACCAAAAATGCATGACAAAAATACATCGCATATTACATCCGGTTGTCTCTTTACCTTAATAGACACACCAAAACCGCCCGCCCAACGACGGCTTAGCGCAGTGGTTCAAGCCTAGTCCGCTCGGCTCACTTCATTAGGTGGTTCGATTCCTGCTAGAGGCAAATTTCGGAAACGTTCTTTTCATACACTACCCTGGTCTGAATGTCACTGGGATCGCCCCCAGTCCATTGAACGGTAGCCATAGTACACGCATTGCTTAGTTTTGGACCATACAGTTACCCCCTTATTCATAGAAAGTTATAATCGACCTGCAGTGGAGTTACAAATCATATTTGTTCCTAAAAATGCATTTCATAACCATTGCAAACTGGGCAAAATCTCTATGAATAAGGGGGTTTGTCTATAAGTCTGGTGATATTTATTTATTTAAAAATAACGAATGCCAAATATTCTTGCACGTAAATAAAGCCCTTCGCCCATCGATAATCGAGACCGTCAAAACAAACGATGCAGCGTCTCAATCCGTGCCCGCAAATAGTACAAAAGGCACGTTGATAGCGCCATTAACGGTGTCCTTTATTTAGCACACGCCCCGGTTCAAACGCATCGCACGTCCAATTGGTACTGGTTAATAAAATTGGTTTACAGTGGACATGTTTTCGGTTCATAAATAAAATAAATTGCTTATACAATGTATTTCGAGCCGATTCTAAATTAAGGATAGCACTCAATCGAGTATAATGTCAGAAAATATTTCCTTGATAACTAAACAGTAGCATATTTTCTCCAGTGAAAATAAACGCCAAACAAAACCAGAAAAAACACATCAATAATACAGATAAAGCAAGCAATGAAGATCCTTCTACGTTGGCTCAAAAGTCTCATCGATTGCAGAGGCGTCAAAATGACTGTACTGCGCGCGCGCATCGCAAATAGTAGAAAACCGGCGCAACCTCAGTTCGGCCGCAAATAGTACAAAAGCAGAGCACGTTGATAGGCCCATTAGCTGGTTATTTTGTCCTTTCTTTAGGCCATTGCTTCGAGTATTGAGTACGGTATTAATAGGTAATGTATCAGTCGACTTGCTACAGAAGTAACTATAAAATTAATAGTCTTTCTGACACTCTGTTTCCACATACTACTTTATAAAATTATAGCTATTATTTTTTGGTTACTTTATTATTGGGGTTGGATACTTTCAGCTAAAATTTAGAGGTATAACAGTAGAGTTAATTTAATTTATAATAATGTAATGCAGTGCGTATTTCGCTACAATAATATTGTTTTTCATAGAAAACAATTACAGATTCAGTTCAGTTAGGCAGAGTAAACTGTGTGGGCAGGATAGGTACAGTGGTGGGTACAGATCGCGTTCATTACCGAAAGGTTCCTGATTCAAACCCCAGTTTTTTTTTGTATTTATTTATGATCAGGCGACAAAGGCCCATAGATACATACCTTACAGACTTACATACATATCATAATTTGATGGTGACGGCAGCCTCCCCCGAAAGCACCTAAACACCACACCTTTCGGCCAGTACTCTTCCTGCATGAAAGTGGACAGCTTTTCAGTGGGGAAAATTACGACAAAAATTATTTTGTGGGGAATTATTATTAGCTATTGACGTGAGCCCACTACTAGAATTGCTAGTAATCTTTATGCTATAGAGCTTCCCAAATTAACGAAAAGATAATTAAAACTTTCAAGGAACAGCTCCAGCCTCGTCCCGCGGGGGTTGCTTCGCTTTAATCTTCACGACTTCACAGCGGTGTCGTCGGCAGAGACGGCCATTAATCATGCCGTGACGCGGGCCCTAAATCAGCGGTGCGATGTGCGCTATTAGTCTAATTTGTGTTTGGGATGTGGTAATGGATGGATGTCTTAGTTTTTGAGACAGTTTGGGAATAGAAAAATGTAGAGTTTGATTGTTTGACACAAAGTTGGAGATACTTTAGGTTTGTGACATTCGTGTGCTGGGCTGCTATTATGAACCCGGTACGAAAGAAATCCGATTCGTACGGGCTTCGAATTTTGAATGTTGACACAGATTCGTTGTAAAGTGTCAAAGTCACGAACGAACGAAACAGATTTTTCGGATACAGATTATTATTAGGATTCGTCACAGGGCCCCCTCGAGTCTTGCCAATTTGTCGATTGTGAAACCACTGGTCTCTAACATTATCTACATGAATTCTTCATTATAAATCGAAAATTATTGTCAGCCATCGATAGCAATACTCTAGCCGACAACGAGCCGACCGCCAAGAATTTTCGATTTACAATTAGGCGATATTGGCACCACTATTTTTATACATCTTGGTTACATATTAATTTGAGAATACAACTTTAATATTAAAAGTTTTAAAATAGTATAGCTTGCAGTAGATTCCGGACCGTATCTGGGTATCGTCCGTAATGTAAACAGGGTGCAAGCGCTACAAATCGAAGCATCGCGACTACGGATGATGGCGGCCGAATTGCACTATGCATAGGGTTGTCACTTAACATATATTTACAAATTGACACATTGGCACAACAAGCCTTCCGAAAACTGTTTCTTCCCTCATGAAGGTTCCTCATGATGTTTTCTTACAATGTCTTAGTAATTGGTATTCAATAAGTAATAGATAATGCTTTAAATACACACTGTGTCATTATAAAATTTAAAACTCGTTTGAGCGCGCGTCTAATTAAATTTGCTTTGAAAAAAAAAAACTAGACACGAGTTCATAACGAGTTTAACTTTTGTGTTATAACACGGTTAACGTTTTTTTTTTTACTATGGTCAAGAAATAAAAGAATCACACTATGATACTTATATCTTTAGCCCTATTTAGACACTGGTCGTATTTTTTTCCAACATTGAGTAACGATATGATTCAAGCGGCATTATACCTAGCGCATATTTGATCAGGGCTTTAAATATTGCTGGACAGAATATGAGTACTGCGTCACTGACGTCCCTAACCCAAGTATTATACAGATAAATCCCTCGCCAAAGCAACTTATACAAGCGATTGACGCAATAAACCCGTATTACCATTGCCAACCATTAATCCATACAAATTTACGCGACAAAAATAAACTGAAGTGGCAACCCTGAGACGGGCGAAGCAGCTGCAATGCTCGATAGCTTATTGCTTACTTACAAACCCATTAATACACGCCAAATCGTACTCGATAACTCTTCTATATACGTATTAAAGTCCATTATTGTTTGTGATTTATTTTTACGATTTCAGCGCTAAGTTTGCTCATTCCTGTCGATCGAATGTAAGCAGTTTTGTTGCGAATAACTTTTGAAGTTGTGTTATTAAGGTGCGAAATTGTTTGAATATAGTTTTAGGGATGGTAGTATTGAGTATGCGAGTTGATTAAATAGTAGGAAATTTGAGAGCAATTGGCTGGTGAACGGAGTTAGTGGATTTGTAAGCTAAGAATAAGAGTCGTATGTTAATTGACAAAATGACGAGTAATGACTGGAGATTCGCAATATTTTTAGAAAGGCAAAGTACTGTCTGACGACCGACATACAGACATCCATTGGCGACAGAATTGTCAAAGGTCTTTATGTAAAAATATACCTATGGGACTAGCTATCATAGAGGGTGTTGTTGTGTTTGATACAATCTAAAGATTACCTAGAAGAGGTACCTTTGCGCACAAAACACATGCAAAAAAATATTTTTTCGTCATTAATTAAGCCTTTCTTTAAAATTCTGTTGCTTTAAATACGTAGTGGACGACTTAGGAAGGTAGTGGATTTTAGAAGTGGATGACTTAGGAAAGTGGATGACATAGAAATTCGACGTCTTAGGAAAGTGGACGAATTCCTATCAAACGGAGATAAAAAATGATTGAAAAACTACATAAAAGGAGCTTTCTATATCTTATTTCTGCAGGGAAATTTGATATCGTCATTTAGCCCTTTAATCCATTAGACAGAGTTGGCATGTTCAAGTCTTGAGAAATTCTAACCCCTCGCAGACAGTCACAAGTAAGTAGTGTCATCCAAATGTATGCTCAATCCGACTCAATTAACTTTATAATTCCTGGAACACACAAGTCATGGCCATAAAGTATCTGACCGTAAAATATGCCCACAGACTACTGAGGTGTCGTAACCCGCACTTAGCGTTTAAGAGCATCGAGCATAACTGCACCACAGACAATGCAGAGCGGCGTAAAAATATAAACACATCAAAGACAATATGAGTGAATTGAGCGCACATTAAACGCAAGGACTATTAGAATAAATATTCGTTTGAGTGTTGCAGCTGCTGGACCGTGGAAGAATGTGGCGCTGGAGCAAAGTATTGCCATGCGAAAATGAGCCCAAACAGTAATCACCACCTAGCTTATATGAATGACGGAGTGGCCACTCAATAAAACTGTCAAAAATACAGACATTTTCAAACTGTCATCGCTTACCGAAATATGTTCGGCCCTTTGGTAAACTGCTTACACGAAGTTCTTTTGTTTATAAGACAAATAACGCGACAAATTCACAATCCGCGCCCACCCTTATAGCAACAAACCAACACCCGTCTGCGACCTTCATAGGGTTGCCACCAATCTCGGAATGGATAGTACCCCGAAATATGAACACTAACAAATCAACTCATAACCAACACTAACAGTTAAAACTAAGCTTTCTTATCAATATAGTTTTTAAATCATCGAAATCGGTCCATCGGTTGCGATTTCCTAACACATTTTATGTATCCAACATTTATCGACGGGCGGTAAGTGCGGCCAGCGCGCGTGACGTCACCGAGCTCGCCTCGTTGATTTCGCGCTGTGCCCGGTTTCCCGCTTGCGCCGCCATTCACTATTTTAGGTGTTATTCATTTAAATTACATGCTGTAAAGGGCCATATTGATCTATATTAAATGCACAATGTATTTAAGGTACTTAATTGGATAAGGATTAATGCTGTATTGCTTAAAATCGCTTCGTAAATAAGCCATTATTTCTCGTAAAAAGTAAAGGATAAAAAATGGTTATTGTGGGTTATCCCTAAGAGATAGACATAAATACCATCGCGGACTTTTTGTATACCTTTTTATGGTGTACAATACTGTAGTACATTATTTTGATCTATCTCGTAGGATTCAGCCAGCGTTTGCAATGTAAGCGCAAAAAAATGTATTTATTTACGACATCACATTAGAAACCTCTAATATTATCAGTGTTTCTCTACTATATTAAGCATGTATTATACATAACTAACCTTCCTCTTGAATCACTATCTATTAAAAAAAACCGCATCAAAATCCGCTGCGTAGTTTTAAAGATCTAAGCATACATAGAGACAGACAGCCAGAAAGCGGGAAGCGACTTTGTTTTATACTAGGTATGTAGTGATAGTGAATCCTTAGGTAGGGTGATGGGTAATATAATATTATGTTAATAATAGATTATAAAGGAACAATAAATAATAATAATAAATATCGCCAGACTTACACGCCATCTGTATGGTCCCAAACTAAGGGGGCGTCCATAAATTACGTGAGGTGATTTTTGTGAATTTTTGCCTCCCCCATCCCCCTTAGTAAGATGTTGTGAGATTTTGCTCGACTCCCTCCCTCCCCCTCTAATCTTAGGTGAGATTTTTCAAAAGCCATATTCTAGTGGAGAAACATGTTTTACTTAATTTAACCCAGTTTTCTCGCAGTTTAAGGGTGCGTTTCCATTGAAGCGGAGCGGGGCGGAGAAGAGCAGTGAAAAGTGGCAACTTTTTCCATTTAAGCGGAACTGGGTGGAGCAGAGCGGGGCGGAGCGGAGCGGGGCGGAGTCAAGCTGAGCTGCATTGAGCCGTGTTCCGATCAGTCAAATTTGAGTCAAATTCAATCACATGGAGTGATCATACGTCATGTTATCGGTTAAGAAAAGAACAGCGGTTTTACATCTTTCTCTACTAGAAGATGAAAATTCGGAAGCTATCCGCCGCGTGTTCATATACTGTATTCGAAAGTCCGCTCAGCTCAGCTCCGCTCAGCTTCGGTTAGATCCGCTCAGTTCCACTCAGCTCCGCTCAGCTCCGCTCAGCTCCGCTCAGCTTCGCTCAGCTCCGCTCAGCTTCGGTCAGATCCGCTCAGCTCCACTCAGCTCCGCTCCACTCAGCTCCGGTCCGCTCCGCTCCGCTCCACTCCGCTCCGCTTCGTGCGCACCACTCGGCACCACAGCCTGCTCGACTCCGACAATTTGTTTTATTCGAAAGTCCACTCAACTCCGCTCCGCTCCGCTTACACTGTTTCCACTGTTGCGGAGTGGAGATTTCGAGCACTGTGATTGGCCAGTTCACGGTCCGCTCCGCCCAGCTCCGCTTCAATGGAAACGCACCCTAATTTTTGCGGAGAAAAAATTACGTGAGATTTGCATCGACCCCCCCCCCCTCTAAATGCCTCACGTAATTTATGGACGCCCCCTAAGCACCGCTGATACTTGGCTACCATACAATGGACTGGGGGCGATCTCAGTGACAACCAGACCAGAGTAGATTACGAAAAGGCCATTTCCGAAATTTGCCTCTGGCGGGAATCGAACCCACAACCACCCGATGCAGTGAGCCAAGCGGCCAACGCTCAAACTATAGCGCCAAGCGGTCGTCAAAATAAACAGGAATAAAAATAGTACTCAATAGGATAAACACCTAATCTACCTACTTATGACAGGATAATACCTACCTTCCTAGGTATCTTATATATCTTATAGTACTTTGGGAAGGTACACCGAACCTTTCCATGCTTAACCTAGTGGTAAAATAATAGGCTTCTTTGTATAAATAGTATTCATAACAGAAAAGGTAAGTGAAAAGGTACCTAAGTGTACCTTTTCCGTTTCCAACCACGTGTCTCGGCGCTGGTGTATTTTAAATTATTGTTTAAGTAGTCGAATACCATAAAAATTTCTACTTTTGGCAGGTTATCCGACTTAGCTTGTTGAAAACTTTCCTGTAAACTCATTTTGAGGCTTAAAACACGCTGCGCGCGAACAATACAACCGAACCCTAGCGCTAGCCGAGCGCGTATCAGCCCGCGTGACGTCACAGCGAGTGCGGCGGCCGGCGCGGCCCGCTCAGGAAACTTCGTTAGGAAATTAGTCGTATCTTCGTTAATTTTTGTCGTAGACCAAAAATTATTGAGCTGTATGTTATAGAATCCTTAGCTCTATAAATCTGCAGTTTCAACTAAATTCGTTACGGTAATTCATTATACTTATAACACTTTTTTACATTGGCCCACAACTTCTTTTATCTCATAATGGTAGCAGATAATGTTAAATGGAAGCAGTGGTCAACGTCTCTGTCAGGCATTCCAGGAATGACACTTTTAAAAAATGAAGAATATAGTGAAGAAGACCATAGAACATAGCCCATCAATGATTCTTGTAGGCTAAGATCTGTAGTCTCCAACGAAAACAGAATAAACAAGACTATCAAGCAACTTGATAATCGAAAACAAACTGCCGTACATCAAGTGCTTATAAAACTGCATTGGCCAGCCCTATACCACACTAAAAATTATCATTAACCACCCAAAATGCGGACACCCGGCATTGGAGCCGTCCGCATTAATTGACTCTGATTTACAACTCCGTCGGTTAATAGCCGACCCATCGGCTTCCACGAAGCTTTGTTTATTTGCCATCGTGGGGGGCATGTAATGGTGTGTATTGAACGATTTCACCCACTAATGATGGCGGTTCAAAGAGACTTGAAAGTGATGATTAAGTTAAGAAAGTTAGAACTGCTGATTGAGGAGAGATTGGGTTTGATATCGCCCAAATAAAGTGGTAACTAGCTTCTAATTCTGTTGTCTCTGTTACCATTACAAACATATTGTGGTCTTAAATAGAATCATAAGGATGGTAATACCAGGAGGAAATTAGTCGGTAATTGTGTTTTGTTTTTGTTTAAAAGAGAAGATTGAAAATGAGGTTATATTTGTGTTTGCATGTGTATCAGTAGCCTTATATGACCATTTATTAATACAGACAACGTTATTCGGGTAGGTCATTTCGCTTCTGCTATGTTCTTTCCACAAGAACACTTTAAAATTCGGGCATTTTAAAGAGCCGTCATCGTCCGTCCGTCCTAGATTTTACTTTCAATACGATGCATAAATATGAGCCAAGAAATATGTTATCATAAAGTTATTTTATACCTACTATGAAAGAAAATACCAATCTAGATACACGGGGAATTTTAATTATTATCTATTAATAATTAAATCCAGTTGAATTAACAATTTTACTAAAACTGCTAATCCGTCGCATGTGTTTTAATCAAAGTATATGATTATAATAACGACTATCATTGTACAATTAATACCCGCCATAAATTGGTATTAACAATTAAGTAGGTATTGTTATCATCCAAACTTTATTACTGACACACATTTGCGATGTTTTTTTTATATAAAAACAAGAATTATCTGAATCTATGTCATTAAAAAAAAAACATAATCTAAACGACATTTTCGCTAGCACTAGTTTTAAACGGTTAAAAATTCCAATCGGTGCCAAAGTTTGCCAAGTCATGTAAGGAGATAGATTGACACCGTCTCCAATAATACATAGCATGCCATTGGGTTAGACGAAGGACTTATTCAAACCCATGATATTTCATGCTTACACGTAACAAAAAAATGATAAAGAAAACATAACATAAATATTGCAAGAGTTTCGCATAATTGGAACGAGAATTTAATACTGAATCCGTTAATTTGTCCCTCGTGTTACATACACCCTGTTTAAATTTATTAATTTTAATCCGTTGACACGCGAATTAAAAAATATAATTGGGACAGTACCTTCGAATTAAGATTAGCCAGTTGGATTAACTGTTAGATAAACTAGTTGGATTAACATGTCTATAGAATTATCACTTGTGGGGAATTACAGGCCTATTACATACAAAACAGTATCTTAATTTTATTATTATGCAAGTACGCATTTATAAAGCTTTAGCTTCGATAGATATAATTTTACGTTTTCTTGTATAATATATGTGTAATCTATAGTACTATGGTTTAAAACATCTTTCAAATGCTTGGTATTAAGTCAACTTTCATCTCTTGATAGCTCTATTGTTGATTACTATAAATTAGTTAATTAAGATAACCAGATAACACACTAACTGTATGGTAAACTAAGCAACGCCTGTACTATGGCTACCATACATTGACTTGGGGCGATCCCGGTGTCACCCAGACCAGAGCAAATTATGAAAAGGCTGTCTCCGAAATTTGCCTCCGGCGGGAATCGAACCCACAAACACCCAATCCAGCAAGCCGAGTGGCCTACGTTCGAACCACTGCGCCAAGCGTACGTCAAAATAACTATAACTATATATGAACTCACCCTTATGAGTCCGGTCGTCTTCGCTCCAGCCCGGCGAGTCCTTAGACTTGGGAACTGACAGATTCAACGGCTGCTCCTCACATTTAAAATACACCACTTTGTCTACCTCACTTTCACTAGTCCGAACTCTTTGCAACAGTTGTTCTTGCAGCCTATTCTTATTCACTAAGTTCCTGTCCCCTTCCGACACTTGCACACTCTTCTCGTGGTATCCGAAAGATTTTTTAACGTCAAAGTTAATTTTCACATTCATCAGCTGACTGACTGTCGACTTCTTGCGTTCATTTCCTCTGTCGACATTTGAAAGACCTAAAATGTAATCTATAGTATGAGGCGTAGGTTTTTTAGGTGGTTTTCCGTACACGTGCGGGTGCCACGACGGTTCGAACACTTCGTCTTTTCTATTATCTTCGGCAGATTTAATTTCTTCATTTTGTTTGTCTGTGCTTTCGAGTTCTGATTCTTCTTTCAGTTCGTCTATAACTAATTCTTCTTTGTCATCGTCCACGTCGACTTTTTCGTCCGGACTGAGTCTGTCGTCGCTGCATTGGTAGATCCCTTCACTGAAGTCCTGTACGTCGATCAGGGTGCTATCATCTTGCAGTGTCGTGTAGGCTGTGACTACCGTTTGCATGTCTTCTGTGTTTCCCGTGTCTTGGTTCATGTGTGTTACATATAGTGCGGCATGTTCGTTTTATGATCGTATTAGCGTTTGATTGCTCGCGTGGGCGATGTCGTTTGATGTGCGTCTTTGATGTCGGTCGGTTTTGATTCGTTTCCTGCAACAAATAATGTTTGTATTACAGTTCGCGATCGAGACCAATTAACCACTTGTCGGGTTTTAATGATTTGAGTGGATCTATTAACACATTTTTGATGTTTAGTGTGCGTGTTGTTAATTCTGTACGTGACAGAGTGCCGAATTGGCCGATGGAGTGTTTATCATAACTCGAGGAATAAAGTGGGATAGGAATTCATAGCTTTATTATTACACCCAGATGTTTGCAGGAACTAGTCACATACTTCAATTATTATTTTAGTTTTGTAGCCACTTTACGCGAATCACATCTAAGACACTTTACTTATTATCATCATTACCATCTCATAATATTCACTGACTAACTGACTGACCGACAACACACAGCCTGAACTTATAGGTCTAGAAGCATGATATTTTGCACAGAAATTCCTTATGTAACGTACGTGAGAGCTAAGAAAGGATTTTTGGAAATGTATCCCCTAAGGGGATAAAAAAGGGGATGAAAGTTTGTACGGAAGTTCGTCCACTTTTAAGTTAGAAATATAGAAAATGGTCTTTAGAATTCTGTTTATAAATTAAAGTCAGTTGTATCAGTGTTTTTGGAAGTTCATCCCCTAAAGAAAATTTGTTTGGGAAATCCCACCAAGCACACGGCTAGTATTTAATAAAATACAGAATCCCTCCCTCCCTCCCGTAAATTGTAAGCTATGTGTCGTTATAAAACCAATTCACAATATTTAACGTAACATTTGTTGACTCTATGTCCAGTAGAATGGTCCAATAGTGTATCGTTAGAGCGGCTACACTTACAACTCAATAAAACCTCGCTCCGTGCCGTATCTCACTCCCTCGCTGCCCACCTCCCTCCCCGTGGCAGTGTCCTACCCTTATGTTGTTAGAGAGAGAATTGTTTAGTATCGATATCGAGGCGGATAATTTCCCTTACCTGATTTGTTAAGTAAGGCAAATTGATTGGTTTGTAATGATTGCACATGGATAAAACAGTCACTTTGAATACATCTTTGTGAATATATTGTGGGTAAACGTATTTCAGATACTATCTACTAAATACAAAGAAGTTACGGTGAGGGAAAACATCGTGAGGAAACCTACCTATCCCTCGGGATTAGGTAATAGTCAGTTTCTGTATACACGGCGCCAAGGTTCACCACCTGTTACGTTGGGTTCTGGCTATCTGGTGAAACGTAGGCTTTGAGTTGGCTTAATACCTCCACAATGTGGTGGTATATGGCCACTCAAGCCTCTAACTACCCCCGAATGGGGATAAAAGTCGTCACGTATATGTATGGATGTATGTATAAAGAAGTTAGTTACTTTATATTCGACATTAATCGTGGATGGCGATACAGAAACATAGTTAAGTTATTTTTTAAACTCGTTAACCCTAGTTTTGGAAGACTAACCAATTTGATTATTTTTTATGTACAATTCGCGCGTCTTGTATATCAAGTCAATCGCCTGTTGTAATTCGATACTCCAGTGTCGATATAATGGTGCAGCTCTAGTGGTGTTCCCCTCCCGACGTGTTCACGCACACTAACACACCGGATCAACTCATCGGTAAGCGCTGATTGATTTTTATTGGAATCACATATCAGGGTTGCCAAAATAAATATAACATGCCACATTGCATAAACAAAATTTGAAAATAGTAATTTATATAAGGTAGAATTGGGGAATTATTTTATTTCACTCAGCTAGTAATTATTGCACTTACTTACTTATTTGGAATTAGAAAATTAGATGTCTTTTGTATAGCTAAAAAGGGACATATCAAAATCAGATATTGCATTATAATAATAAAATTCATATCATAAATAATTTATGTAATATCCCAAAAAACACCTACTTTAGTAAAAAAAGTTCCATGACACGTCACGTGAAAGTAAACCTAACAAAGCCTGCGTAAAATGAAAAATAGTATACCTACATGAATGTTCCATGGTTGCGTCAACCCTAGCGTGTATAAATTGAAACAAAGCTACAGTTGAAGGCGTCATAGACAGCGGTGTTGCTCGCTCGCACACATTATGTATCCGAATATTGTTGGACAACAATCATTTTACTAACTGTCATTTATAAAAAGTAGATTTGAAGCTTATAAACGGTTATACGGGGTGAATATGGGTTCAGCGTTTGATAAGCTCTACCATATGTTTATACGTTCGCTAGGAGTCGATAGTCGCTAACGTCTGCGTAAATTTATGGCAAATGATTCGGGTGGGTGTCGCGCTCTACAATTTTCTATATCAGGAACATGGTACAGTCGAGAAATGGTAAATTAATTAATATAAAAATTTAATTAAACATACCAGTATGTGATGTAAATTATCGGTATAATAACGACGTCCCCACGCACTGGCACATGCGAATTCTATAAATGCGTTATCGAAAAAGGCCTTTTAATAAACACACAATTGCCCAACGCACGTAGTTGAAAAACGCAATGCGAATCGCACCGGTTGGGCAACACACACTTATCTATTAAATTAATGTTCACTATGAAATAAGCGTACGCGTGGTATCGCGAATCGCGTAACTTACAGGCGACGCAATAAAGATTTTATATTTAGTATGTTATATTATATTTTTGCTATTTTTTGCCAGAGCCTCGTCAAGTCTGGTTGATCGCAAGTGAAGCTTGCGATTACTGTTTAACTTTACAACGTTTCAGGGACTAATAAAGTTACTATATAGTACATTTGATGTTTTCATTGTAAGATATTCGATTTTAACAGTACCTACATAAAATGATTCCTCTCTTTTCCTGCCATACCATCCCATTCTTCTCTTTGTAAAGAACTTCTTATTAATATAGCTAAATAAAACAGCAGATAAATTATAAACTGTTTTACACAATCGCAAACATACCTACCTTTGGCTATGGGAAATGAACAACCGTCTCGCAGATGTCACATCACTATTATTACTTAACGCGAACGAATCCCATCACTATGTTACAATTGTCCGCGTGATACGTGCCTATCTGCGTTACGATACGTGGCGAAACTAGGGACGTACTAACTTTGATATAGTTATTTTACCTGTAATATTGCGTGATTTTCTAAGAACTTGACTTATCTACGTGCGTTACAAGGTAATTTCTCGTAATTACGCACTTTGACTTTTACGCAACACAAAATAAGGTTATTTATTATGTGGTTACGCCCAACAAGGTAAAAAAATTACGCACTTTAAACGAAAAACATCTGGAAATGAGCAAAACTAAATAATCATAAATAAATATTGCGGACTTACTCACCAACTGTAAACTGTTCGGTCCCAAACTAAGCAACGCTTGTACTATGGCTAATATATTACAATGGACTGGGGGCGATCCCAGTGACACCCAGACGAGAAATCGCGAAATGACGCCAAATTGCGTGAATGTTCTCCGACTAAATCTCGCCTTTATGTCCTAATAATACTTATACTACTAATTTGTGTTAGTCCGAAGAAAAAACCTGCCATCCTTTTGAGACATTTAAGCGTTAAAGTACATATTAATGTATTTACTAACTTATGAGTTAGCAATTAACCTGCTATTAATGAGGCACTCTACCTCATTACATTAAATTAAATGTAACCATATTATGCTGACACAAACTGCATTGACGTCAATCGACAATACCCTATATAAACATCATATATTTACATAACACATCCTCCACGTGATTATATACTTTATTTATTTTAGCAATTCAGGTTATAATAGTGTAATATGATCAATAGTGCTAATAGTGTTCGATTTCAAGAATCTGCAATAAGTAAGTTTAGTTTGAAATTGTTTATGTTAAGAAATGATGTATACCTACATGGAAGTAATTAATAAATTGATTGATGGGTGATTAATTACCTTTACATTGTTCGTTCGTATAAGCCAGAGGCCAATTCTGTTAGCCAATCCCGACAGATGAGTAAGGAAATTAGGCTTATCAAAAAGTTTAGCTGATTGTAGCTTCTTGTTATTTAAGTAAAATTAGCTCTACTTTTTGTAGAGCTAAATCACGGGAGCTCTATATTTTAGGCCGGCTCACTGCACCGAGTAATTGCAGGTTCTGTTCCCGTCGGGAAAATTTTCTGTAATGGCCGCGACTATAAAAAGCGAGCAGCCGCGCCCGAGCCATCAGGTATGATGTTGTCTTCGTGGTTAGACATCAAAATTGATAGCACTGGCGCACCACTCGGCTCATGTAGCACACCTATTGGTATTTTCGTATTTTTAGTTTAGCCACCAATACGGTACCTATGGGACAAGTCTTGCTTAGTTGGGACCATAGTTTGTGTGTTTGCCTAGCAATATTTATAATATTTATATTTTCTGTCCTATTAAGTGGGCCACCCACTGTCATCTACAGTGAAGAAACATCTCAATGTACAGTGTAAAAGCAACTCTATCCGCTAATAAGACACTTCCGCACATCCACAATGTCATCACTTTCATGAAAAACATTCAAAAGAATATGACACATTATAATAATAATATCCTGGGACATTTTTGTACACACGGTTACCTGATCCCAAACTAAGCAGAGCTTGTACTATGGAAACCAGATAACTGATATTACTACATATACTACTTTTTTATTTGTAAATACATACTTAATATACATATACACCCAGACTCCGGACATACAGACATGTTCATGCACACAAATGCATGTCCCGGGTAGGAATCGAACCTACGACCTGCAGCGTGAAAGGCGCCTCCGCGCCAACCACGCTAACGGGCCCGTCAATTCGCCGTCATTATATCAAAAGCTTCAATATATAAAAACATTTAAACACCGCTTTCATCAAATACATATAAAAATCTCGTAAATTAATTTAAGAAATCAAAAGAGCGAGATCAAAAAGCTGGGTTCAGGAAATGTTGACTATTAACTGAGTTTAGTGGACTGACAGATCTTCCGCTCTTGGATTCGCGACACTATACTCTGACATTTTATAAACTTAAGTATACTTGTGTCAACACATTTTTAATTGAAAGAGATATTATAATTGATGAGCGACGTTATAGAAAGGTTGTGTGGTTTCAATTATGTTGTGAGTAGGGCTGGCAGTAACTTTTATGAATAGTGAAATATAAACTTAAGACTTTGAGAGCTATATGTAAGTAATGCCCATTTGTTTATGGATTCCTCGCATGCCTCGCCCGAGCACTCATGTTATGACATTATATTTATGCATTTCAAGGTCAAAACTGAGTAGTTGGGTGCGTCATGCGCGTAATGTAGACCCCGCTATTGACTAAAATACTTCAAGCCGAAATAAAAATGCAACTAAAAATTTACGACGTCTCATATGAAAATAAATACTAGAACATCTCTATAATGAAGTATTCATGGTTTGTCATCCAAACACGACCACTAGTATTCGTATTCTGTCCACCATGTTTTACCAAACATTTTTATACTAACTCAAATTGGAATAAAAAATATACCTACCGAACCTTTGATAGAACTAAAATACAATGATATCAAAAAGTTCGGGAACCCTACGGGCATCGGCGGCATCAAAGGATGGCGGTCCTGGCCGCCCACGACGCGGCCAGGACTTCCGCGACTCGACGTGTCCACACATCGTTGGCAATCAACCCGACACAACAGCGGACGTAAAGGCTTACCCATCGACCCATGTGCCGATGCGATCGCCGTATCCGTATCACCGATTCGTCATAATCGCTAGTGGAGTCGCGATATGTATGGGATTGATATACACGATCCATAGAAACGCTATGCAGACGTGGTGTTCCATCTTTTTTTCTTTAAGGCTGGAACCATTGCGACTGACAGCTCGAGGTTGACCGCTTTTTGCTCGAACACCGCGAAGTGAATTTTTTGAATTTAGAATTTTCGAGACGCCACGACACATAAAAAAGACGACATGATAAATCAAAAACAGAAGTGACATGTACCTACTAAATTCGTATCTTGCCTACTTTTATTTAGGCCCGTATTAATAAATCGATTTAGATCGAACTTGAGATGCCGTTTTTGAAAGATGATCGCACCGAGTCTCTTAATATTTAGCAATTATTTCGCGGAGCGCAACTAAAAGACATGCACTCCGGACGGAAGGTGGGCGACCATCTCAACCTTTAGCTTGATTTGATCATGGATCATCTTCGGGTTTGCCAATTAAATTCCTAGATGGGTGGGTGCCCCGAGTTTAAGGCTCAGGGCTCGGCCACGACTTCGCGCGACGGGCGACAGCGTTTTTTTCGTTTGCAACATTTTAGCAAAAAACGCGTCGTCCGTTGCCATCGCGCGAAGTCATGGCCGGGCTTTCATTTTGTTAGTGAAACGGGGTCTTTCACCTGGCCTGACGTGATGGTCCATTGCATGTCCCGGTCTTCCATCGAGATTATTCTAGAACTCCTAGGTATAATGAATTGATTAAAATTTAAATTGCATATAATCTTTTGATGGTACTCTGCAATTAATTTATTTAGATTACAGGACATTAATTTATGAGTTTCGATTAAACCTATTGCAATTTATTTCTTAATTTTGAAAAAAAAAAAAAAAAAAACAGAACTAACATGAACCTCGAACAATCCGTTTTAAACGGTTGATTACTCGACTTTGACGTAATAAAAAAGGGTGAAGTGTTTTTCATTTAAAATAAGGTTCTCGTAGTCATATTGTACGTTATCACCAACGATATACAGCTCTTTTTCTTATCGAATGGTTAGTAAACAACCAAAGTGGTGTCAACGTTTTTCAAGCCACCCGAACACCTCTGAGAAGGTTTAACGACTGCTGCTTAGATGACAACAACTGGGATCGACTTTTTACATGGCCTCCGATGCACGGATATGCTCACTTCAAATGCCACCTACGCATCTCTGCCTGACTTTGATTGCAGCTGGCTATGAGCGCCTCAGTAAATCGATTACCAGTTGCAACGAGACCCGATTCGGACTCGTGTTAATTCTTGTCGATTTTTGTCGATTCTTATCGATTTCTGCCTTTTCTTGATTTGTTCGAGAAATGACAAAAACTGACAAGAAATTATAAGAAAAGACAGGAAGTGACACAAAAACACAAGAAATTTCAAAAAACAACACGAAGTGGCAATAAATTATGAAAAATGGCAAAACAATCCAAGAAAACACAAGTACACACACGACAAGAAACGACAAGAGTTACCAAGAAAAAATGAGTAAAAATTAGAAAGACAATTAATTACAAGAAAATGGAAAAATGACAAGAATATACAGGGTGAATTTTTCAAGCGTGCGTGGATGGCCAAATCCGAAACTATGAGAAATAGCGGAAAGTACTCAAAGGAGTCTCGGGCTGACTTTGATGAAAACTAAAACTACATCATTGGATTTTTCAAAAAATAATATCGTAGCCAGGAATCGAACTAGTTAATTTTGATAAAAAAAAACACATACTGTATTATTACACCATTCGATAGTGTCGCTGATAAGGAACGAATTCTGGGAAGTAATGACATACGGCAAACATAAGGAAAGAGCCCATTTTAAACAAAAATACTATTTTATTTCTCTTAAGTAGGTAGGTAACCTATTAAACCTGAACTGATTAATTGTTCAAAAATGATTGAAAATTTGTAATAAGAACATAATGTTGTAAAGATGACTGCGTTGCGAGGATAAATAAAAAAAATATGGAGCATAATTTCGAACAAGCTAAAGGTAATGTACGTATGATTTATTAAAGACAACTTGAAAATATGGAGCAGTTTATTAAAATCTAACACTTTCTTCAAGTTTGCCGTATGTCATTACTTCGCAGAATTGGTTTCTTATCAGCGGCACTATCGAATGGTGTAATAATACAGTGTGTGGTTTATTTTTTTCAAAATTAACTACGTAGTACGATTCCTGGCTAAGAATTTTATTTTTTGAAAAATCCAATGATGTAGTTTTAGTTTTCATCAAAATCGGCCCCAAGACTCTTTTGAGTATTTTTCGCTATTCCTCATAGTTTCGAATTTGGCCACCCACGCACGCTTGAAAAATTCACCCTGTATATTCTTGTCATTTTTCCATTTTCTTGTAATTAATTGTCTTTCTAATTTTTACTCATTTTTTCTTGGTAACTCTTGTCGTTTCTTGTCATAACTTGTGTTTTTTTGGATTGTATTGCCATTTTTCATAATTTATTGTCACTTCGTGTTGTTTTTTGACATTTCTTGTGTTTTTGTGTCATTGCCTGTCTTTTCTTATAATTTCTTGTCAGTTTTTGTCATTTCTTCAACAAATCAAGAAAAGGCAGGAATCGATAAGAATCGACAAAAATCTACAAGAACACTACATTAACACGAGTCCGCCGAAACGGGTCTCGTTGCAACTGGTAATCGATTAAGTGAGGCGCTCATAGCCAGCTGCAATCAAAGTCAGGCAGAGATGCGTAGATATACGGTCGAATTGAGAGACTTCTTCCTTTTTGAAGTCAATTAAAAAGAAAACACAAGAAAGGACTAGGAAACTAATGAAAAACAAAAGAAGGCCAGGGGGCTTACCACGAACTTTTATTGCGATTCAATTACAGGAACGTTTTAACGTTTCAGCGACTTTTTAGGCAATGACGTACCTTATTGTCATGACAATAAGAAACGTCATTGCACAAAAAGTCGCTGAAACGTTAAACAAAACTGCTATAAGACCGGTGGTAACGTCACCGTGTACGTACGTACGTCAACGTACCTGTGGTGGTAAGCCCGCAGGATTCCAATAAAGATCTTAAATTCAAAACATCGTGAGGAAAGTTACCTATCCCTCGGGATTAGGTAATAGTCAGTTCCTGTATACACAACAAGGTTCACCACGTGGGCTTTGAGTTGGTTAATACCTCCACAATATGGTGGTGTATGGTCACTCAAGCCTCTTACTACCCCCGAATGGGGTACAAGTAGTGACGTTACATAATAATATCTTAAATATAAAAAAAAACAAGTCTATATTTAGTATCCGCCAAAAAACCCTTACATGACACCCATCATCCAAATTTTACATAGCATGTGGCCACCATCTTGAATTCCAAAAATAATATCAAATTTGTACTTAAATTAAAATCCTTTTAACCAAATCAGTCATTAAAATAATTACAATGCAATAACTAGTTACCAAATGAACTCTACCTAATTATAATAATAATTATTCAACCTACTTGGTACCTACCAATAGTATTCAGAGGAACATCACACTTTACCATTATATAGCATTTTTATTTTCATAATCTATGACGACCTCAAAATTCATAACTAGCATAAACATTAATTTAAAAATATATGTAAGCATATAATATTCAAAAAATTGTGTTCAATATTATATTTAAACTATTTAAAACGTGATTTAATTCATAAAAAGCTAAGAGGACGTAACATTTTTACGAATTTCACGCAAAAAAATGTGCGCACGTTCAGCCTTTGACGCCGTCATCGCGGCACTGACCGGGAACAAATAGGTGTCCAAGCCATGATGACCTGTGACGTTTCCAGCAAATTTAAGCTTATTATTGATTATTTTTTAAATAAAATGACTAATTTTAAATCTTTGATGCACGGATTCTTAAACAAGTCTTGACAATTTTTTTGGTATAGGTTTCACGTAAATCTTTTCAGTTGCTATGGATAACATTAACGATTTAGGTTGACAATTTCATATTTTGAAATCGATTTCTACAAAATTTGGTAACATTTAAAATAAAACGGTTAAGCCGTTTTATTCCCGACCATATGAGGTTTAATGTTGTATACTTTATATTACACATAAGCCAGCCGATTCATCAAACCATTTACTTAGACCCACCCAGTTTAGCATATGTATTACCTTAATTGGTGTAAACAGAAACAAAATATAAAGATCTTTCCGCAGATGGACTACCGCGCAGCACCTTCTTGAATCGTAATTACTTATTGTTTTGATTAAATTCATCGTGGGTCAATTTAGTTTTTTCCCGGGACCTCAGCGTCATAAAATATACCACAGTATACCTACATATCTGCTTCTATGTCACAAATATGCATCTACCTATACATGGTGGAAAAAGACCGAGTTTGAAGGGAAAATGTTGTTGATAGAACATTTTACTCAAAATAAACATTCCTCGATTTATAAAAGTAAGTAAAACTGCATTAAAATATTTTCATAAATACCCTGCTTGAGCCGGGAACCGAACCGTTGAAATGTGGAAAAAACAAATTCTGTATTGATTATGATACCAAACGAAGGCGACAATCATGGAGATAGATTACTTCTGAATATATATCTTAAATTAAAGGAAGCAGGAGATAAAAATATATTCTATTGTCTTTGAATAAAGTGTTACTCCTTTTTGAAATTAAGGAATGTTTCCTTTCAGTAAAATGTACTAACTATCATCAATATTTAGGGTAGCTTTCTCTCCAAACTCGATCCTTTTTTCATCATCATCTTTCAATCATCATCCAAAATCTTAATCATCATACAACACAAATAAATATCCCATACACATATAAATAACAATCAATTACAATAATAGTTGATATTATTTAATCAACAATACTGTGTATCGCCGATGATCGAATTAATTCACTGCTGATAGCGTTTCAATTGACGCACGAATAATGTTCGCTATGTATCAATATAATTATGATGACAACTATATAAAACAATTATTGTTTTATATAGTTGTCATCATAATAGCAGTAACCGAATAACAGTATACAATATGTTAAGAAAACCCTGTCCGACCCGAAAACGTATTGTTGGGTATCGAGATAAGATTTTTTTTATTTTTTTGTTTTTAGCATAGTAAGTGTCCCACTGCTGGGCAAAGGCCACCCATATTTTTTTGGAAACAAATACACCGTTTACATAAAAAAAAAAAACATACTATGTCGTCATCACATACTTTGTGGTCAGAGGTGCCGCCACACGATGTAACATAATTACATGCGGTAACGGTGTTGTCATATTTCTAAAATTTGCTACATTTTTAGTGAAAAAGGCTAAAAAAATGTCATTTTAAATTGTCATTAATATGTTTACTATCATGAATATTGCTTTATTTTTTTATTTGGTCATGTGATTGGGAAACCTAAATACCGGTTTCGGCTCAGACAGGGTTTTTTTAACATACCTATTGTATATTTATGTTGGCAAAACGATTTCTTACTGAAAAAAATCAGAAAATCCTTTTTTTTTTAAATATTCTTTGGCCATCTGGTGGTTCGATGTTTTCCAACACTTAGGTCGCTAAATGTTACCATGCCGCTCGTATTTATATATGTCCCATGAAAACCATGAAAATACTAGCATAATAATTGTGTTTATACTAATCCAATATATATTTAAAATCAATGTGATGATTTTTGTTTATCTGCGCGAAATTATGTGTAACATATAAATTGCTGAGATATTATTTGTTTTACTTTTGTGGTTATTATCTTTATCATCTACCGTTTGAGTGTTAAAATAAATATTATATTATTTACCTATCTAGCACAAGGCCATAAGGAATGGTGTTGTGGAAGAGACCTTCATTCAGCATTAAGTGGTAATAGATTGAAAAAGAAATAGACAAAAGGTTCTATGATGACGAAAGTAGGCTTTTTAGACCGAACGGGAGTATGTTTTCTAGTTTAAACTCTGGTTTATATTTTAGCTGACTACCTATACTGAATGGTTGCCGGTTCGCTGGTAGGATCCTGCTTGCGGTTAGATATCAGCAAAAAGCGCCATTCAAATCAGCCACGGTAAAGATATTATTATTGTACTTTTACGGTATACTCCGAGCCTGACCTAAGATTATATCCAAGTAGCTGAAGGTAAGGTTAGGAAAAGCACAAAGTTCTAATTATTTATCACGTCCTACAATGTCTTCATCACCTCTGTCTGTAACTGGTACATTTAATTTTATTTTCTTAAAATAACTAGATAATCAATTACTAAATAATGATTATTACTTAAGTATGCTTGATGATCTTTGCTAAATTTCCTTCTAAAGTTAAGTTAAAGTTAATTTGTAGTAGAGGCGCGTAGAGTCCTCTTGCGGCGTGGACTCTACCAAGCAATATTTACTATAATAGGTTTTCTAATGGGTAAAAATACAATCCCATCCTTATACGTAATATTTATTGGATTTTGTTCTATGTTATCTGCCCAATCATACCAACAAAAATCAATTGAATAATAATATACTGGTATTTATAATCCGTCAGTAAAAATAACTTAATTAGAACCCAGTCCGATAAATAGGATTAAATTTAAAATGTTATCTTAACAAACAATCGATCAAGCTTATTATATTGATAATGGTAATTATTTACCTCAAAACTATTGTATTTACAAACTTACCACCAAATTTATAGAAAGTTATGATGGACTTAACACTGGCATTACAAATCTCTTTTGTTCCTAGAAATGCTTTGTAACACCATTGCAAACAGGCTAAACATGTCTATAAATTTGGCGGTTAGTATTTTGATAGGCTCAAAGTCCACTTACCTTTGTCAAAATATCCGAGCAATTAAAAACATCACATAAAAAATAACAACACACAAGATGTCACAGATAATAAAATCTCAAACGTCAATTACACTTCCGAATTGATCATTGTGGCGGGAACAATGAGCGTTCGAAAAACGAATCGTGTTCAGGGAGATGTGACGTTGTACTGTCGGCGTTCGAAGCCTGCGGGTATGTGTGGGTGTCGTGTGGACGCCGCGCCGTTGTATGCGTGTGCGAGGAAGATAGCTAGAGGCCTGTTAACTCGCCGATCCTCACAGTTAGACTAACTCACATCCAAATCGCTTAATTTTATGAGTTGTTGCCTTCTCCACCCCCTCGTTGGGAACGGACGCTGTGACTTTGTAGCGACGCGACGTCTTTGGCATGCAATTTTAAATGTTGACTCTTAAACACAGTCTTTACATTTGATTTTAATAACATAATATGTAGATTATTATTTATCTAAATGTATTTCACTAGAAACATTCGATTAAGGAAGTCATCAAAAATGATCCAAATAAATAATAACACATAATAATTGTAGAGTATAATATTAGCTTTTTTATCAATTGAAGATAATAATATTTACTCACCTTTCATGTAATTTAAATGTAACCTTCCAGTTGTAATTCGCCAGTCTTAAAACAAACTTGTGAGTTATGACAAAACAATAAAATTAATATAATGTATATCAGAAAGATAACTCAATTACTTTAGTGTGGTATTAAATGCATCCATTAATATCGATAAAACGTTTAAAACAAATAGTAACGCTGAAATAACAACGAAAAATAATCGTATAATTACATATTCGACCTTAATATTGCGCCAATGATTAAAGATATCGACAATTACCAGTAATCAATTGTTTATCACGAGTGATATTACGATAAAGAGTGATCTGATTACCTACTACAATTAAAAATTGGTGTAAGATAAGTGAAGGCTTATTGTTAATTATTGTTTAATAAAATCAGGTTCGGAAATCGAAACAATTTTATATTAAGTGTTTTTCCACAAAAAAATAAATTAATGACCAAAGTAACAATAAACATGTATCTAATTTTAGTTGAAACCCCAAATAAAATACCGGTACAGTTTAGTAGTAAAAAATAAATGAAATAAATTACTACCCCATAACAAGGTCACATCGGGCAAAGCATTTAGCGCCGGTACAGTAGCAATAACTCAGCGCAGGAAATCACGTCATCGCTCTATTACAGCACGCACACAGATGCGAGGCATTCACACATGCACACCAGCCGTCTGTCGGATTAACAGATGGTGTGCTCGACTGAACAGAGTGCGGACTAGTACAATTATGTAGTCTTTCTAGCACTACCACAGGGCTTAAGTGATAACTCTACAATGAAAAAAACCTATAAAGCAATGGATCAGTAGAATGGTATCAATAGCCTGAAAATCTCCGGTACAAATTGCAAATAAATTTGGTGTGCATGAAATTGTCAGTAATTTGAACTCCAGATGATTGTTTATCGAACTGAAAAAAAATAATTTTACTCTGCATGACGAAATAAAAAAGGTTAAAAGTTGTTTATTATTTTAAATATATTTATTAAAACCCAATATTTTCAATTACTATGTTTAGTTCGGAAACAACAAAGGTAGCATGTATAATCCAAAGCGCAGTGATGAAGCGGTTTGTTGTTTTTTGGATGTACAGTTCAAACATTATTTAAATTTTCAATAATCACTTGATAAACAAAAGAGTATCCGATATAATGGCAATAGGCTCCAAGCCAAACTGCCATCGGAAAAATGTGAAGTCATTATCGCAGTATTTATTTATAATTCGATGCTCTCATCGTTATTCACCGAACGTACTGTACCGCCTAATTGTGACCCGGCCATCACATCGCATTGTTATTACTATGTATCCATTTGAAATATTAACGTTATACGGTATACTACGTGTTGTGTTGTGTTGTTATATAACAGTAGCGTATGTTATAACAATATTACAGTAATTAAGCCGGTGTTATTTGCACAAGTGTTGCGGTGCACGGTATTGCGTTGGCCTATGTTTTATTAGTTTTTGTGTGTCACACTTTTGGATATAACTCTTATTATTTGTAAATTGTAGAGTGTTGTCAAATGACAATAGTCTATTTCTTGTGCAGTGTCAAAATATAAAGTGTAAAGTAGTTGAGAAGGTGGGGTATTCAGACCCCACATTCCCAAAAAATCTATAAACTAGGTATTTTATTCCTATTTTATTATTATTTATATTTAGAGTTCATATTCTCTATCAGTGACTTATTTATGCTTACGCTGTGAGAAAATTATTTCTATTGTTTTTAATAATAATATCCGTAGCGCGTAGCACTGTCGTAGCACGCTACGGCGTAGTCGACAAGCACGAGGATGTACGCAACATATTTATTTATAAAGTAATTACGATTTCAAGTACTCATTTTGAAAACCTGATTATTAAAAGTTATAAAATAAAACAAAGAAAGACAATTATATCGTTCTATCTCGCTCTATCATCATATCTATTTATATTCGGGCTAAACGATGTTGCGCAATTGTGATATTATCTATTTATCTTGTTAATTATTATAATTAATAATGGAAAGTGGAAGGCGTAAATCGGATTATTAAAATAATATTGATTGTAAAATCGACTAACAAATTGTCCGTCGAATTGATAAATACTTAGCTCTACTGTGACTTTCACATGTATTTTACACTCGCTAGTCGCAAGCGTCCATGTAACATATTTGTATGGAAAATTGTAGAGCCGTAGAGCTATCCAAACAACTAACAATTTGCAATACAAATATTTTACGAAGACGCTACCGACTCTAGCGAACGTATTAACTCATGATAGAGCTACTGATACCTAGTTCCCACAACTCTATCACAATCTTACAGCACAAATGCCATTATTACTAATTCAAATTGTAAACGTATTGTTAATTATAGCTTCCTAACACTTATTTACGAGTTTCTCAAGAATTTTGTGGGTTTAAGTGTATGTGGATAAAAGTTATAGACTATTAATGTCGGACTACCGGCTGGGTCGGTTCGGTTGTTAACCGATTGTTAACTTGTAGATATTTGAGGTTATTCGTGTTTAGACCCTTTTATGACCCGGTAAGCAGAGGAATAGTGAAGCGAGAGCTTTGGCAGTTTTATTAACTAATGAGCATTAAAGGACCAGATTTCTTCTTCTTAGTCATGAGTAACCTTACTATTTTATACGAGGATGAAGTCAAAGTCAAAGCGTTTATTTCATTTAGGCCTACGAGGGCACTTACAAATTGTCATTTTACATTATTCTTTTTCCTTAAATTCTACCGCCAGATTGGAAACGCGACTTTGACTGAGAAGATCCGGCAAGAAACACAGCGGGCTTGTAGTTTTTACATTGTTTTTTAAAAATCGCCGTTTATTAATTTTAATACAATATATTTTTTGAAGAAGAGGTTCGTTCTACTAGGTTTGTTACTCACGAGGGACCCATTTGAGGTGAGGATAGAAAATGGAGCGGTGAGGACATTACAACTGTGTTACAACCATAGAGATTTTAATTAGAAGAGACGTTCTTAGTAGATATCCCTATGAAACAACGCGTGGACATTTTCCCGGGATGCGTGGCATCTACCGGTAATAGCTGAACTACTCGCTTCGTTTTATGTCGATGTTAGTACTCGGCCGAGTTGCTTAGACTCAGTCCCCCTAGTAATTGGTCCATGGTTACAACTCAGCCACTCACTCCCTCTACAACTCAACATTTCCCCGCGAGGACAATGATAACATTTGCTGCATAAGCTGAGCTCTATTAATTACGGGTGTCAATATTAAAGAGAGCTCAGCTTACACTGGCTGTTACCCTAGACTGGCAAGCGACTGCACAATAGTACCCCTCTGCTTCCCTCTCTGCAGAATAGAGGTATTATTCGTTTAGAATACTTTTACGTAAAATTGAATTACGTTTGCTAAACAATAAACTCGGGATACATGACGACACTTTACACCAATACACTCAGTGTATACATCGAGTGTCTGCGTGTGCACACCACCGCGACACCTTATTACGGTTGTAGTGGCGGTGTCGCTGCACTGAGATACACTGAGTGTCGAGTGTCGCAGTGTATCCCGAGCATAACCCAAGTAGCACAAAAGTGCTGTATAACCGCGGTCTTGTAGTACACCGCGGAACTTTGAGGTGTACAAACAAGCATTATATCGGCTGAGAATGCGCATTCTCAGCCGATATAACGCTTATTTGGGCACAAATTATAGCTCTCATAACTCTTATGTAGCATTTTAACGTGACACATTGTGGCCTTAAATCACATGCTTATCTATGGCCCGTTGAGAGTGTCACTTGTCGAACAATCTGTCAAATGAATATGACAATTCTATAATTGAAAATTTTAGTTTCTCTCTTGGCCACCATCGCGTCGTTTTATAATGATATCTGCGCAAGTGACATGAAATTTATTTTATATGTGAAAAATCTGGGTACGACTATGTTTTACCATTTACGTGTGAAATCTGAATGGTAATGAAAGTGTATTGTGAAATAGGATATATATTTAGTTCAAAATTTTAAAGCGCCCTTGAAATATGCGTGTTTTACGTGAAAAGCCTGATGAATTGGGACAGTGCATTATTTTTGAAAAGCGTAAATTGGTTTAATAAGGACATTTATCTTGAATACGGGATCCGGGATATGGGATCCCGGAAATCCGTGATACGGGATCCGGGATACGGAATCAAGGATACGGGATCTGGGATATCCGAGATCAGAGATCCGATTTTTTTAACTTTAAATTCTGCGCGGTTGAAGTCGCGAGTGGAAGCTAGTATACAATTAATACTTCTAGTTTAAGTCTTCATTTTGTAGGTACTCTTTGCTTACATTTTTTTAAATCTGTATAAAAGTTGAGTAACATTTGTCATTTGACGTTAACAATCTGTGTATATGGCAACACTGAATCATAAGAGGGGCTTAATTGCAATGCCGTTGTTTACATGTACACTCTTAGAATTACAAGCAACTAAGTAGTACACTTGTGATCTTTTATTCAGCAGTCAGCATAGTTTGACCCTTAAAATGCTTTATTTAAGCGAAGACTGTCAAAAAGCTATACTTAAACTGCCATGAACGTTATATTGGCAGGTCTGTGGTACTTAATAAAGTCATTTAATTGTCAAGAGCATTATATTGGGTGTGATGATCTTCTATGCAGCTGTTTGAGTTTGAGTGAACCCTAATAAGTTTTAATTAACGGTTAAACTACCGATGTGGACCCTGTGTGATACGTTAGACCGAAGTTCTGTGCTACTTGGGAAGACTGTGGTTGTAGAATATTATAACATTAGGTTAGATAAAAATGTAGCTATATAGTACTTATGTTTATTGTGAGTGGGGAAGTCGGTATGTCAAGTGAGAAGTCCAAGGGGTCGAGTTAACGATCAAATAAAATGAACCTATAAAGTATAATGTATAACTTTTACGCACTTGGTTGTTATAGATTTGACTCTAGCTGTTTGTATGTTTGTTTCATATACAGGGTGTTTACTTTGTGTACATATCGGGGCGCTTACTTTAATTAGTAGTAAATTTATACCTACTTGAAATTCCAATAAAATTATAACCAAGTCTCGCGACTCTTTCGTTGTAGAAAAGTTCGAGATCTCTTGTAGAGTCAAGTTTTTCGGACGCAAAAATGTTATTTTTTTAATTCAAATCTTATTATAATCTATAGTTATATGACTTACGCAATGGTTTACACCGATTTATGATGTTGTCCATATTTTCTGTTGTAAAAATTAGAGACAACATACATCGGTGTAAAAAATCGGCGCCCGCGCCATTGCAAACTCGTTGTCTGTGTGAATATCTCTGAAGATTTAAGATGATCTTAAGATGCAGTTTGGACGTTTAGTGTATGGAACATCTGTCCAAAACAGCATCTTAAGATCGATCTCAACCTTTAGACGCATTTATTAAAACGTGCCTTAACCTCTTAATCAGCAGGTTGTACATCAGTTTGATGATGACACAGACACATGATAAGGGTCGATGATAATAAAGATTCTCCACATTCCAACAAAAAAAAACAAAATCCTTTTAAACAATTAAAGTGCACCAATTAAGTCGGCCGTTTTGTTAATCGTCTCCCCGCAAACAAAAAACCCTATAAAAACCCTATAAATGCCTCGGAAGATGTCTTCATATTATGTTGAGCGGAGTTTTTGTGTTGCACCCCGTTTCACGGGCGGGATAATAAAATTAAGGCCACAAAGAAATGCGGTAGCTGATAGTAACGTTGGGACATTCTGTGTAAGTTTGTTGATTTTGGATTTATATTATTAACCGCTGGTATGCCGAGATTCCAAATTAAAAATCAATTGTGTCTGATGCATTCCAGCACACAAAGGGTTAAATTATCTATATTTTATTCCCAGTTTATGTAATACCTACTAACTTTTACCCGCAGCTTCGTTCGCCTGGATTGCTAACAATATAGACCGTAACAATGAAAACACATCACATCAGTCTGTGCAGTGTTTAGAAACATTACGCTGCATTTACATTATGAAGACGACAAAGTTTTAATTAGGTATATATTTTTTACAGATGATGGCCGTATTCGGCACCCGTATTCCGTAAAATGTATGGAACGTCTTTACGACGTGAATGACTTTTACATATACCATTCACTAACGTAAATACATAATTAAAGATCTATTTACTCATTATATCCAAGACATACGTAAATACCACAACTCAATAAGGTCCGAATTCCCTTATTACCAACATAATGAACTTAATATAAGTCTCAGCAGCAATTTACGAGCGCCTCAGGTAGCCAGTGCTATAAAAATTAGTAGGTTCCGAGATATAAGCAGGGTTCCGTAAAATAACTTGTTAAACTTCTTTATGATAGACTAACTTACACCTCGTCGATCCTGGCTTACAGGAGTAACAGTGGTTGGAGTGTATTGCGGGCCTAGTCCCAAAAAGCCTTGAGATATTAAGTTAAATGGGAGAGAAGAGATAGTTTCGCGATGCAATCAGATATAATATGAGATTAGACACGAGAGACGAGAAACAAGAGAGAGAGAAGGGAGATGTTCATCATCAAATTTGGCAAGAGTGGATGAAGAAAACATGCTATGCTAATCCTGAAACAATTAGGCAAAAGAGCGACCATTACAGACAACATATAACCACATTTGTAAACTGTTTTTTAATAAGATAAATAAATATCCCGAGACATTATTTTACACACGGCTACCTGATCCCAAACTAAGCAGAGCTTGTACTATGGAAACCAGATAACTGATATTAATACATATTACTACTTTTTGTTTGTAAATATACATAATTACACCCAGACTCGGGACATACATACGTGTTCATGCACACAAATGCATGTCCAGGGTAGGAATCGAACCTACGACCTGCAGCGTGATAGGCGGAATCTTACCAACCACGCCAACGGGCCCGTCAAGATGAAGGTTTGACGCTTCAATATAAAGTACAGAACCTAACCCTCTGCCTACCTCGTCGGGAAATACAGCGTGGTGTATTTAAGCTACAGAACCCTGAACCGTCTCCGGCTAGTTACCCACACTCGAATAATATATCATTCAGTGGAAATAAACTTGTAAACTCCATTCCAGTAATATCACCCACTTATGCAATTAAGCGGGCCACATAAACCGCCATTTTATTGTTATTGCCCGATATTGTTTATTTACGGACACATTAACGGATAAATCATTGTAATGACATTAATATAAGTGAATAGTTACTTTGAACAGTTTTCTGTAATTATCGGAAAGTGGGAAGAAAAACACTTCGAAATAGTAAATACAACCCAATAGTAAGAGGGGCTACCTTCGTAATTGAAAGGCTCTAAATTGGATTCCTGCCCAAACTATTAAACTATTAGCTTAATTGGAGAGGACTAACGGAACTAATATTTATTACATAATAGATCTGATACCTACCTAACATTGTGACGTTTAAAAAAATCTATGCTTTTATAATCTAGCCAGACATTCTAAAAATATATCCCCTTATTTGTAGGGTAAGAGCACCAACAATCGTTCACCTACGCCATTACCTTCGGAATATAATTTTATGAATTTTATACATTTGCACGTTATCTCAAGGGTTGCGAGGAACGCCGGCGGGGGTTGGAACAAGATCACTCACCTGACCTCAAGGGAGGGTATACATTATTATCGTCTCTTTACGTGCGATAGGAGGCCGTTCTATTATGTAATTTAAAGAAAAGGTAAATCAAACATAATTTCGGTCGTTCAAAATAAATCTTCTAATAACCAGCCCACCTCAAAGTAAATTTCATACCAAACAAAGAACAAAACACATTGACACATCTAAAAATGATCAAAACAAAACAAACGACTCTAAGCCTTACCGCCACACGAATAAAGAACAAAAAATTCAAGTCTTCATATCAAAGAGTAATATGAAATGATGTGTCACCCACAATGATAACCCAACCGTTTCTGAGATGTCTCGAGATGAAACGGGAGAGCAAACAAGGCGTGACAATCGGATTTAGCCGGCTGTCATCCAGGTGGGCCGGTTTCCGAATAAAAATAGACTCAAAATCAATACAATACTTGGCAAGATAGCTGTAGGGATGGGATTATGACTTTTGAAATCGATAGTCGATAAAATTGGAACAAGTTAAGTACACTTATCTACTCAAATGCAACTTATTTGTAGCTATAAAATCATTGTTGGAATATTTACAAAATGGGATTAAGCTGATTTTTTTAACGGTGTGCCTAGCTTTAACTAAATAACTAGCTGGTTTTATATTACATATTAAAAAAAAAAACAGGCCTACTGAAAAATCGGGTTGTCTCTGGGGCCATTAAACTGATATCTACTGGTAAGTATCATAATAGATAATAGACAATAGAATATTTTATCAGCTTAATATTATCAATTACCTACCAATAAAACTACAAAATATCAAAAGATTACCTAAATAATGAAAAGGCCAATTACCTCTTATTATTAACACAATAATATGCTATGTATCATTACAGGTATTATCCTGGGTCAGAAGTGAAGTTTCATTACACCTATTTACTAGAGAGTCTATCCTGCCAATATTTCGTCGAATCGTCGAATAGGTACCTACACTTTGTCTAACTCGATTATAAAAAGGCTAAAATCGACAACGTGCATCGCCCTCGCCACATCCCTACAATCCCGTAGGGTTGTCAACTCACTCTAAGTAATCGCCCATTATCTATATCGATTCAGCCCGCCACTGTCCAACAATTCTCGATTCCATCGCTACCACGAGCGACTTCCAACCACCGACCACCGCTACAATACACCATCCATTGTCCGCTTTCACTGACAATTGCGTTTGAAGATTTTAACAAAAGCAGTAACGTAAGTCGTTTGCAGGGCAAATGTACTATTCTGGGTCCTCCATAGGTAGTAATTCAACACTGATTTTAACATCGCTTAAACTGTAGCGGAAAGCTAATGAAGCGATCGGTCATAATTGATTCGGGGCTTTTAATTTAATCGCTGTAATTAATTATTTCTGCTAATTCTTTTTAAAAAAAATATCTAGGTCACAAAAACAGAAAAAGTGAACTATGGTCACTCTTATCACGTAACGTAACGTCACGACTTTTATCCCCATTCGGGGGTAGTCAGAGGCTTGAGTGGCCATACACCACCACATTGTGGAGGTATTAACCAACTCAAAGCCCACGTTTCACCTGATAGTCAGAACCCAACGTGACAGGTGGTGAACCTTGTCGCCGTGTATACAGGAACTGACTATTACCTAATCCCGAGGGATAGGTAGGTTTCCTCACGATGTTTTCCCTCACCGTTAGCGAACTGTAAATTATGCACATAGATGAAAATTCATCCATTGGTGCATGCCCCACCGGGGATCGAACCTGGGACCTTCTGATTGCTAGCCCAACCTGTTCACCCCTAGGCTACAGTCGCAGTTACTCTTATCAATTAAATATTAAAAGAATATGTCTAGCACAAACAAGATAATCACTCCTATGACAATGAAAAGCAGTTTAATCTGACATAATCCGATAATTAGGATAATGATGATAATTATCCGAGGAACGCGCGGGCTAATCAACGCGAAATATTATACTTAATTAATAATATAATGCGGAGGCATTATCAGCTGAATAACTTAAGCAGCAAGCTACAGTATGACTCGATGTTAATCCAATATTTTTACTTTTCAATTAGATTTGTAAATTTCAAGGAAATTAGTTTTTTCTATTCAGTCATTAGGTAGGTATATGGAAAACGTTGAATTATTTTTAACTCTACGACACTCTAGTGTTTTATTTTATTTTATTAGGTACCTATTTGTTTTTAAGCGAATGGAGGGACTTGATCGACGGTCTCTACAAAATTCCATTGAGCCGAACGATGGTAGCGTTGTTTAGCGAGAAAAACCCTCAGCACGCACCTCTTAAATATGGAGCACCCTGAATTATGATAACGTAATCAAAATTAATCCCTCATTATTTATTTATGCATATAAATAAATATTGAGGGCCAAAGGCTTTGTGTTTTAGGTAAATAAGAATAGCAAGGAGTATTAAAAATACTTGATAGACAACAAAATGCTTAAGGCACGGCAGAGTAAGGCACTGTGACAGTCATATATTATAATGTAAATTAGGTAAACCTATTCGAAGCTGCCCGATCCAACCTTTCACAAATCCGCTAAAACTACTAAAATCGAAACCACAGCAACAAAACACAAGCAATAAAACAACAAGCGCACGACCAATTAACTCAACTCTGAAATCAGGGTAAACTCGCCAATTGTCGACCACTGTGTTTGAACGGAGCGCGCAACAGACAAAGGGAATAAAAGGGGTTTAAAAATACGCCCCGGCCCAATTAATTAGAGACAATTAGCCGCCCTTCCTGCTGCAACAAAAGGTAGAAAAACTCTTCTCATTAATTACGGGGCAAAGAGGGCGAAAGGCGAAACAAGACTAGGCAGGGAAGGTACGGGATTCCCCCTCACTCTTTTGTTTTTGAAGTGAAATCCATTTGAGAGACGGCCGCAGGTACTCTGGAATTTCGCGCGACGATCACATTTTAAAGTTTGTTTTAATTTTAAATATTATGTAGTCTGTCTGATAAATCTGGTAAATAAATAAATAAATAATCAATTTATCAGTAATTTTACAAAGCTGTATTAAAATAAATTTATTGAAACTTTTTCAAATGATGATGATGATGAAATGTCAATGAGCAAAATATCCAAAGTGTTGTAGCACTTCAAGCATTTTATTCAAAGACGACAAAGCTGAATTCCGGCGTCATAAAAAGTTACAGGCGTTTAAAGTTCCTTCAACTATCAATAAAATGTTAGTGTTATTTATCGTATTTAACTCTAAATATAAATAAAAAATCTAAAAAAGTACATTTACAGAAACTAGATGTATGTTGGCACGCGTGTATGATAGATAACTTGACATAAGCTGTCGATAAGTGATGATTCGTCTCTCATACATTTAACATAAAGATCAATTGTTATATTTAATTTTATTGTTTCATTATTTGTTGTATAGCAACCTGCGACTATATCGTCACTGATATCATTGGTATTGCTATCGTAACGGCCATTGTCTCACTCTTATCTGCTTTTAACGGCAAGTTGTCATCAATAAGATATGACTTCAATATAGCTTATTATACCTACTTACATAATTTATTCTTGTCATCATGATTCAGTTTGCTATTGTATTTCACCAGCGAAACCAGCATACAACTTAGGTCCGTTTAGGCTTTGGTCTCCTATTAAATGCCATCGGCCGCTTAAAGCGTCATGCGTACGCCGCGTCATAATGTTACTATAGTGACGGCGTTAGGAGACCACAAAAGTACATTTCTATGCATTGTGACGCGGCGTACGCGTGGCGCTGTAAGCGGCCGATGGCATTTAATAGGAGACCAAAGCCTAATAAATAAGAAGATCCGTAGACGAACTGAAAGATAAATCAAACATTTTCCTGATTTGCAGCAACTTTTCAGCGACTGTTTGTTGTTTTGCTACGAACAAAACAACAAACAGTCGCTGAAAAGTTGCAGCTCCAGTTCCAGCTTCATATGTAAACCACAAAAAACAATACCGTTTGCCAAACCCCCCTGTCCTGTCCTGTCATCACAACATTAAGTGAAATGCCACGGGATCCACTCGCATGCTAATTACAAGCTTTCAACAACTCACAGATTACGGGTACAACATGTATTATCGCGCCATTATCACCGCTAATCCGCGCCTGACACGACGATGTGGAAAAAATATTCCAAAGTGCCTTCCACCCGATACGGGCAACATTTAATCGGCACAGAGATTATACGTGTCCATTAAATAAGTAGCTATCAATTATACTGCTTGTACTGATAATTTTTAACACTGATAATACATTCGGCAGTGCATACTGGACCGCCAACATGTGCGCGTGTAGACAGAAGAAGTCCTTCCTCATCGAGGATATCCTGAAAGACGTGAAGAAGAAGCCTTATAAAAACCTGAGCCAGGAGCCGACGAAGCCTCTGAAGTGCAGCAATGGAGTCAAGGCCACTGAGGAACCTAAAGTTGAGGAGCTTAATATTGAAACTCCCGTGAAATTCAACGGTTTGTGCGAGGTACAGAAAGACCTGGAAATGAGCAAAGTAAACCTCGAACAGAGAAGAAACACGTACCCTTTACACCCATTGCCGATTAAAGCCAACCTCCAATGGACGTATAGGGCCAAAGAACCAGTTAGCTACATAGATAGACACCCTCTAAGTTACTACAGCGACACGATGCTAAACACTAATCAGATATTGAGGAGTCAACTGGCGGCGAATAGATTTGTGTCACACCCGTTTACTATACGACAAGCTTATGGATTCGATAGAGGTGAGAATTTTGTAGATACCTACTTTAGAACAGTTAAAATACAGATTCATTTGCTCACTTACCCAGAAATTTATAGAAAGTTATGATGGACACTGGCATTGCAAATTACTTTTGTTCGTAGAAATACTTTGTAAAACCATTGTAAGCTAGCTAAAATCTCTATAAATATAGCGGTTAAACTTTGGTCTCCATTTGAGATGCCTATGATATAATTAAAGATCTCTTATGTAATCATGCAAGTATAAAAAAATATCCGTTGCAAAGAAATTATCACTTCACAATTTTGTTACCAGTTTGTTTTATCTAATAATTTCATAGATACCTACAAATAATGTGCCAGACAATCAATACAAGGATAACATAATACGAAAAACAAATAAAAAATATGATTATTATATCGATTATCTAACGACAAATCGATAAAGGCGAGGTTTTAAATCGATTAGGTTACAACGTATTGAATCACCCAGTTTACGTCATTGATATCTAATCACATAATAGGCTTCATACGAAATCAATTCACCATTTTACAAGTGAAAATGTATTTTACTTACTAAGATAAAAACCGGACAAGTGCAAATAGGACTCGCGCCCTGAAGGTTCCGTACAAACTTATTCGGAGTTGAATTTTCAAACGCTGAAAATCATATTTTTAGCCTAAATACTAATGTTCATATTGTGTTAGTGATTGAGGCGTATTTCGCGAGATCTGCTTACACCATAGAGATAATGTGAGGTCCATGGCTTACACCTAATAATAATCAATCAGTAATGAACTCATTGACGGGCCCGTTAGCGTGGTTGGTTTAGTTTCCGCCTATCACGCTGCAGGTCGTAAGAGGTTCCATTCCTACCCGGGCCATGCATTTGTGTGCATGAACATGTCTGCATGTCCCGAGTCTGGGTGTATATGTGTATTAAGTATGTATTTACAAACAAAAAAGTAGTATATGTAGTAATATCAGTTATCTGGTTTCCATAGTACAAGCTCTGCTTAGTTTGGGATCAGATAGCCGTGTGTGTGTCCCAGGATTTATTGATGACTTATTTATTCATCTAATTCAAAAAAACTTCTCCATTTTGACAATACCTAAATCTGAGAGCAATGTATAAACCTAAAGAACTTCAATAAAGTTTATCAGTTACGTGATCGAGAGCCTGCTCCTATCTCACTTTTACGTAGGTTTACGATCATTTACGCATTTACGATCTCACACTTTGTTTACAAATTACTTACCGACTCATATCAAAAGTTTTGATAGGAGTTTCTTGCAGGGTTTGGATTCATAACGCTGTGACATACGCCTGTATCATAGTTTCCAAACGGCGTGTGTGTGGTGAAATAGGTACCAAATCATTTCCGGTGGCCATTTCCTCGTCTGTCTGTTAAATAACAACCTACTTGGTAATAAGGAAAACAAACAAATAGGTTATCTACAGAAACTAAACTTAATCGTTAATCGCTAGAGATAAGATGATAAGTTACATTCGAATATACAGGTGTAACATCGAGAAGGTATGGGGGACCTCCGAAACTAAAAGAGATAAAATATTATGTTCTAAGGACCAAGTCGAAAACTGCATTCAAAGATTTTAAATAACTTATCCGCGACTCGGGAATCGAACCTGATAATTAAATCGGTGTGAGTCATCGGGCTCTTATGGATTAAATCATAAATGGTAGGATTACTGGAAATACCCAAAAGATTTCAGTTCAGCCAACAAAATCGTGTCTTTCTGGTCTAGGTAAAAGTACACTAGCAGAAAATGTCATGACTCTATTTCTTTACCACACAATCTATTAAGACGGTAAGTGGGTAGCTTCTAGAATTAAAAAAGCAACTTAATTTAAAAAGGGCACGGCTGTATACCTACCTGCCTAGGTACCAATTTCCTGTGCCACAAAATAAAGATTATTGTCACGATAATAAAAATGTTCCAATTATAAAATACACAGTGTTATCAATTGATTACCTATTAATACGATAACAATATTGGTTATTAGAAAAAAACATCTTTCATTATCATTATCAATTGGGTTTATCGATCGATATTATAGATATTCGAGTCTTTATATTTTAATACCTACCAGTATATTGTTAATTAAACAAGACAAAGTTAAGTTAGCGGCTTCATATTGTCGAAGTAGTTTTTGTATGTGACTAAGATGGCAAACAAGCGTACAACCCGCCTGATGGAAGTTACTGTAGCCTATAGATGCTTGCTATACCAAAGGCATTGCTTGCACGTTGCCCACCTGAAGGTAAGTGGGACAGAGGGAGGGTAAGAGGGTTTTGCTTCACTCGTCGTAAAAAACAAAGCTGTAAAAGCTACTTTACGCTGGTCTTCTGTGAGAGGACGGTACTACCCCGGTCGAGCCAGCCCATAGCTGTTGTCAATTGGCTACAGCTTGGCTCTACCATCAACTAATAGGAAAGAGTACCTACCTCACTCAAATTTTATCTTACCAATAAACACTGTTTCCATAGGCGTAGGTATATGCATAGTGAGGGGGGAGAGGATAGGAGCATAGACAGTAGAATAAAAACTCTGGTTTGAGTGTCCAGGCTGGACTCCCACTCATAATAGCTTATGCAAAAACATTAATATTTGTCAAATATTCAAATATCCACATTTTAAATTAAACACATATCTACATTTTAAATCATAAATTACGTCACACGAATTTCATGATTTTAGACCCCTCCCCTCCTTGTTACAGCTGGTCACATTTGCGAGACTCCCGCCCTCCCTGTGTGACGTCACATATTTTTTACAATTTTCAAAAATTTTCACATTTTTTCGTTAACAATTCAAATTTCGGTTTTAATTGTTAGATGTATTCGATTTTTAAATGTGACGTCACAAAACCTAGGACCCCTCCCACCCCCTTGTCACACATTGTCACATTTCGTCGACCCCCTCCCCCCTTTACGTGTGACGTAATTAATGGATGGCCCCTTATCCGTGCCAAAAAAACTCTCTTCAGACTCTTCAGAATGTTCAGACCCCGACCCATAGACACGGGAAAACATCCTTGAAATATTAAATGTCGCCTCTCTCCCCAGTTCCGGCGGGCTGCTGCAACCCGTGGTACGGGCTGGGCGGGCGGCGGAAGGGCGGGCAGGTGCGGTTCACGGCGGCGCAGACGGGCGCCCTGGAGCGCCGGTTCAGCGCCAGCAAGTACCTCAGCCCCGACGAGCGGCGGGCGCTCGCCTCCACATTGAGACTGAGTGATCGACAAGTGAGTGAAACCACCTCAAACAATCTTCATCTTTATCATATCCTCACGGCTGAGGCACGTGACTTTGGTGGGTAGCCTGTGCTACCATCCCATCTCCAGATCTCTCTATCTTGCGCCATACGTTTGGTTAATTGCAAGGTGGCCCCTGTAGCCTCTTGAGTGGTCTGTGTCCATCGGTGAGAGCCCCCTGCCTCTCTTTCCTTCGACACAGCCAGTAATAATCAGCCTCTTTAGACTGTCTGGGTCTCGCCTAACTGTGTGTCCAAAGAACTTGATGACTCTCTGCCTGCAGATTGTAGCGAGACGTATATTTATTTGGAGCTGTCTGAAATCAACCTGAGTATAAGCTTAACGCTCAAAAATTAAGCTACTGGTGTGAGTAGGTAGTACTGGTAGTAGATAGTACTCTGTAGCCTGATAAAGCGGTGATAGCCAAGTTGCTGATGTTAGAACGCTCACCTTGGAATCAAGGGTGCAGGCTCTAACTCCGACACCTCTGATGGTCTGTTTCATGTGCGAATTTATTTGCAACCAAGATATTTGCGACTTTATTACGACTCACTATGGCAGATTCTTTTTGGGTCTGCTATTGTGTCGCAAGAGGCGATGGTATGCCCCGAGGATGAAAAATGTATTTCTGTTATAAAGCGACCATAATGAGACACTAAAGATAATCTATAGGTAGTTATATACAAGGGGCTAAAGCTCGAAATTAGGGTACTTACCTCAAATTCTCAGCCACACGTTATCTTTTCAGGTAAAAACATGGTTCCAAAACCGGCGCGCGAAGTGGCGTCGCACCACGCCTGACTCGGCGGACGCGGGGAGTCCCCCTACCGCCGACGAGGGCTCCGATGACGATGTACATATAGCCGATGATGACTGACACAGCTATACCACAAGAGGATAACCACGAGACACGACGAAGCGAGGAACACTTGAATAAACGAGTTGAGAAGACATCGTTGTTTTATTGCGTGCTCTTGGGGTCGGTTTTAATATGACTCCACCAAGCCAACTAGGAGCTTAGATGGAATGCGGCTTCCCCGCCGCCACACCGCCCGCACACCGCCACCGCCTTGTTGTGCGGGTGACGTCACATAAGACAGGCGCCTAGTTGGCTTGGTGGAGTAGTAGTAGTAGCGCCGCTTTTAATACGTAGGTACTTATCGCCTACCCCATTACTTGAAAGTAGAGATGGGTTGGACTAGGTAAATTTGGGACTAGGTGCACCTATTCCTAGTATTTAAAAATACGTGATCCAAACACCTGTTCCACCTAGTCCACCTAGTCTCCAGTGCTCTTCGGCTATGGTTCGCGTACTTAGTCCTTAGATCCATAATAGGACTCGATACATGAGATCAAATGGGGACAAAAATTGACTTTTGCTCACTTCAGTTAGCTGTCACCGCATGACGACGATGATGATGATGATGCGATGATGATGATGCGATGACGATGATGATGATGACGATGATGATAGTGATGATGATGATGATGATGGTGATGGTGATGATGATGATGATGATGACGATGATGACGATGATGAAGATGATGATGATGACGATGATGACGATGATGAAGATGATGACGACGATGATGATGATGATGATGATGACGATGATGATGATTATGATGATGACGATGATGATGATTATGATGATGATGACGATCATGACGATGATGATGATGACGATGATGATGACGATGATGATGATGACGATGATGATGATGACGATGATGACAATGATGACAACTTCCTTTTAGAGCCATTTTTGTTATAAAGACAAAAATAGGTTATCTCAACAATTTAACACAAAAATATGATAATAATACTACTTGGACTAGAAGACTAGTTACCTACCATATACTATGTAGACTAAGCAGTTTGTAATACACATAATAATACGCGATATCCGCACGCAATCGAGAGAGCATCACGTCCGCTGGGACGTGTTTAGTGAAATACTAGGTGGCCTAAGTACTCTCCAAATTGGAATAGGTGCCGCCTAGTCTCGTAAAATACCTGTTCTTCGCACCTGTTCTAGTAAATACGACTCATCTCTCCTTGAAAGTGACAGCAGGATACAGGGTAGAAGTACGTATATAGGTACGTCACAGATATGATAGAAATCATCTGAGAAACAACTTCTTATGCTGCGATTGCCAAAAAGAGCATAATTAATGGATAATAACATTCAAATTCAAATCATTTATTTTGTTTAGGCCTACGGGGGCACTTACAGATTGACATTTTACATTTCTTCCTTAACTTCTACCGCCGGATCGGAAACGCGACCTCGACTGAGAAGATCCAGCAAGAAACTCAGCGGGCTGGTCTTTTTTCATTGTAGGTACACCAAGGAAATCTTACTATGCCCAAGGTATACCTATGGGGTTTGAACTTAGATCTGAGCTGGTCCATAACATATTAGAATACCTCACACAACCACAACATTGCTATATTTTTAACGACAGGCGTTTTTAAAAAGTACTCAGGCGCCTAAGCTAAAAATAACGTCACACGAGATTTAAAAAATACTTTTAAAATTATATAGGCGCACCTACTGCAAGCAATTTGCAGACCGTGAAAGGGATTTTGTGGTTGCTATAAAATAAAGTTACCAAATTCAAAGTTTAATAGAAACACAATCTTTTTTAAAAAATATTTTATTATTAAAAAACAAATAATTCAAGGGGAAACCTCAAAAACAAACGAACTCTTAACACCATTATATAGTGATCTGTAACGTAATAAAATCGCTTATTTACATCCTTAATTACATAGGCCTCAATACAGGGCGTCAACCATGGCCTGGGATTTGATAGACAATTTTTTTTTACAAAAGATAATATAAATAAAAAACCTTAAAACTTCGAAATAACAATACCTTTTCAGGACGTAACGTAAATTTTCACTTGCACTTATTTTATTGGGTTCATGAAAATAATTTGTCATGATTTCAAACCATTATTTCGTACCATCGACTAATAACAGTTACTAATAACTATCTGAAATTCAACTATGAATTCAGTCAAAAATCACGACACCACCCGTGTTTTGCTAACGTTAACATTGAAAATCGTTAATCGTTAATTGGCATTACATCAGCTGTATTTTTAAGGCCAGTTGGTAATGAGGAAGCCAGTATAACCAGAAATATACAGGGTGAATTTGAAATCATGGGAATCCTTTTAAACTATGACTCTACACATGATTCAGAATATTTTGAGTAAATAAATAAAAAAAAATATTGATGAAAAAATATTGAAAATCTATTGATGAAAAAATATTGCACAAACCAGTTAACTGTTATACCTTGGACAATATTTTTTTACCTGTTGATAATTATTGACTGAATAATGTATAGCATCACCATTTAAAAGGATGCCCATGATTTCAAATTCACCCTGGATAACAATTAAATATTGCCCCTGATCGATCTGAATTCAATTATAATCAAAATATGACTGACTTAGTCCTATTTTAACCCATAACAAACACAAAAATAAATTACTTTGCATGTTACTAATTCTAACATCAATGTTAAGTACGTATTTACAATGTAATATGGGACCTAGAACGGGTCCCCGAGTGATCCTATTGGTATAATTTTAAATGTCATTTGCGCTTCAAAACTAGGTATCTTTTATTATTAAACATATTAAATCACATATCTAAAATATTCATTGAGTGACATTTATTATGAAATTACATTGCGTATACTATGAAAATATAGTTTGTGGATCAACTACTTTCACCCACTTCATTAATTTCTTAAAGTTGTTCATTCCTTACGTTTCTACATACAAACACTGTATTCTGTAAAGTTCTTGTATTGTTTTCTTCGAAATATTTAAATAACATGTATTGATAATGTCAGTGGATTCCGTCTTTTAAATATGTAAATGTGATATTATCAGACACGTCATTTAAAAGGCCTTTTATAATGTAATTCTGATCAGATAAACTCGTAATTATTTATATTGATATCTAGCTGTCATTGTCTATGGTACACACTAGCGTCATTTAAACATCCCTAGTTTTTAGCATTACATTGTATCATGTCGCCATTCTTACAGTCTTTACAAAACTCTCCAGCACAATGTTATAAAGTTATGACAACGCTAGTTCCATCTTTGACCACCACATAAAGTTGACATATTATCTTGACTATGATCAGATCACTTTCCTAAACGAAAATTATAAAACAAAAATCTACACTACCTTATACACCCTGTATACTATTTTCCGTCTCATTCAAACACGTGGCAGTGTGTTGTGTAACTAAAAAGGAAAGTGAACCGTATTGCTATGAGTGTTTAGTCGGTTTTCCTTAGCGAGCCTCGTGCACGCCACGCCTTGAGTAGGTTGAATGAGAAGTATAGCTGGAAGAAGTGTACTTGAGACGCTAGGAGCACGAACGCGTACCAGAGGAGTCCGTAAGGGTAGCCCTGGAAAGATTAAAAGAAATAATAGTAACAATTTATGTCAACATGGTCTAATAGTCTTGTAGACCACAGAAACATAAGAAAGAAAAGCCCTTGTCTGCGTGTTACTGAAATTGGCCCAAGGGTACGCATAAAATATTGCTAAGTATGGGACTGTGTGGTGAAGTTTTAAGTCAGTAACTAGACACAGGCCTTTCATCACCGTGAGGAGGATATAGGCCATAGTTATCCATCGTCTTTGGAAAACAAAGAATCTTGAGGTAATGAATGCATGGTGATTGATATTTAACACATTGACTGTCCAGCCTATTTTGGGTGCACACTCTCATACGTCCAAGGAGTTTTTTAAAATACTTAATTTGATTTGTTCATATGTCCGTTGAAAATCAAAGATCTAGCTTACAAGTCCAGTCCAAAAAACCGGCATTCAGTTTACTTAGGCTTGTGTGTTACTTATAATGCACTGACGTCGCAGCTAGATTGAAAATGCATTACATGTAATGCACGGACAGTCAACGTGTTAACTTGTAAATCCATGATGCATTATAAATCTGGACATCTGGACCTCTAAGTGTCTTTAAAATACCTTAACTTTGCTCTACATTTCCATAATTCTGATTGGATTTGTCGGCTTTCTGTCTCTTGGCTGGCGATTGCTATCTGCCCTTCAAGACCCAACTAGTAGGTTGATGGTGTCAATGTCTATTATTTAAAAAAAAGTAACCAACCTGCCACATCTCAATGTCAACCTCAGAGCTATCATCGTCGTCCTCGTCCATGGTGAGATACCTCCACACATCCCCGCAGTAGTACAGGATGCAGTACAGCAGCGGGCCAAAGCCGAGGAAGCCCACTCCGTACACGTACCGCCGCAGCTGCGTGATGTTGTTCCGTTTGATGGCTGACAGGCCCAGGAACGAGAGTAGCAGCGAGAGACACCAGATGTACTCCCATAGTACTGGCTGGAAAATTAGAAAACTTGTTTAAATAAGCATAGAATTGTAGATATTGTATTGTAGGGTCATGAGCCATGCAGCACCATCTGAACATGTGGGCATAATGAAAATGAAAAATGTTTATTGAAAATACCGAAATCGGTTACAGTTACTTATTCTATGTAATTACATATAAAATGTAATCTTCTATGTTCTAATGAAATGTAACGTCACGACTTTTATCCCCATTCGGGGGTAGTCAGAGGCTTGAGTGGCCATACACCACCACATTATGGAGGTATTGACCAACTCAAAGCCCACGTTTAACCATATAGTCAGAACCCCATGTGACAGGTGGTGAACATTGTCGCCGTGTATACAGGAACTGACTATTACCCAATCCCGAGGGATAGGTAGGTTTCCTCACGATGTTTTCCCTCACCGTCAGCGAACTGTAAATTATGCACATCAATGAAAATTCATCCATTGGTGCATGCCCCACCGGGGATCGAAGCTAGGACCTTCTGATTGCTAGCCCAACCTGTTCACCCCTAGGCTACAGTCGCTCAACAATAATGCTAATGCTCAACGATAATGTCATATCTGATGGCTCAATCATGGTAACTCGGGGCTCGTGGCCACAGCCACTAGCAGGCAGGCAGAGGTGATGAAGCACAACTAGGGCATCGGAATCAGTTCCTTTTCCATCAGAACTAGAAATTTTGGAGTCTCTTATCTTTGGGTTTAGATTTTACAGTATTAGGTCTCTCTAATAACACTTTTGAACTGACAAAATATTCACACTCAAACATGCTATTGTCTCTATTTTCTGACAGTAAAAGCAGAGACATATATTATGGTTATTCTCATGGTATGGTAAGCCTTGCGTACACTGTATCTCCTTTGTAATAAGTAGTAGCATATCCATGTTATACCTGTGGTATCTGCAGCTCCTCAATCTCCAGTATAAATATGTCGAGTTTGTCCAGTATGTCGGCGGAGAGCTTGGCCATCATGCCGAGGAACAGCACATGGTGGAAGAACACACAGTACTTCAGACGAGACTTGTTCAATGCACTGGAAATTGGAATACATCAAGTAGAGTCGTATAATTTGCATAGTCTTGTTATGGAAAACTGTTTTAATAAATTCTATTCTATATGTGGGAATAAATTCTTAATATACCTCCAAAGAGAAAATAGGGGCTAGTGTTCAAAAATGGGGCAGCCTGGCTTGCAAAAGGGCTATTGAGGCCTTAATTTTAGGGGCAATCTAATAACCTAATATATTTCTATCCATGTCAAGATAAACCCATTGGTACCTGTTTATCTAAATATCTATAAATATTTCCTGAATACTCTAAAACAATACAATCTGTATAAATTCAAACAATTGGCGGCAAACATTATTCGCTATCGATTGCTTCCGTCTAAAAATAATTTGACGGAACAAAAAACTATATCAACTTCACATCAAGTTTACACTCGACAGCCAATTAATTCTCTTCCGTACGGCCTCAAATACTTGTAAATAAGCCAAATTACGTACCTAATCTGATATTGTGCTGCTATTTTCTCTCTGTGCTCGAAGTCAGCTCCGTTGGTGCCCGTGACCATAACACCACCACGAGAAGCCATATTTCTAACTAATTATGTTATAAACAAATAAATTAAATACTTTAAAACGTTACTAAATCACTGTAATGACATCATTCAGATAATTCTAGGGAAGATTTTTCTTTTCGATCGATCAATTCATTTTTCCCATCTGCCAATCTGCCAAATGAATGAAAGCCATCAGCCACGAAATGCCAAAAATGCCAACGTCTCAAGGTTTCTTAACGTTCCTGTTGACACAAGACACATCTATTTATTTACGAAATATTCATTGGAAATTTTAATTATGTCTTAATTTAATTAAGTACTTTCAATGATTAACGATTAGGAATACACTACATTACTGAAAGTTTAAAATTAAATATACTGATCAAGATTTTCAGCAACAATTTGTAATGAGAGGAGAGCAATGAGGGGAGAGAGAGAACGAAACGGAACGCAATATTGACGTTTCGAAAGTATGTTCGGATACACCATTATTTTTATTGAGGATTATTGTGTAATAAATAAAAACACCAGCAAATTTGCAGCAATTAATATATTTATCTGTACATTACTTAGATACCTATAAAAAGTTTAAATAAATATCACAAAAATTGTCCATGACAATCTGAAATAAATCAAAAAACAACGTATCCATATAACCTACTACTACTACGCTACACTCCACAAAAGTGGAGCTGACAGAGATACTTGGTTGGGTTGAATGATCCATCCTTCCTCATCAAAAGTGCTCGGTGCCCCTAATGTTATATTCGTGGACAAAACTTTGTCTACGGAGTTATCCCTTTTATTTATAGGGATATAAGGGGGTACTACGAATAACAAGCCTAAGTTATCCTGCAGGCTGATTGCGTAACTTTTTCGACAATGTTTCAATTGGTTTAGTTCAGCCTGTGATGCTTTATCAATTGAAATTGATTGAAATCGGGACGGGTCTGGACTTCACTCTTCCCGATTTCAATCAATTTCAATTGATAATGCATCACAGGATGAACGAAAGCAATTGAAACATTGTCGAAAAAGTTACGCAATCGGCCTGCAGTTTTAGGAAAATTCTAGCCTAGAACTGAATAGATCTGTAATAGTAGATATCCAATTAGCTAGTAGGTATAGATACCTATTAGAAATTTAATGAGAACAGGACAATATCCTCAAGCAAAGATACTCACCGTACCCACCAACGTCATACCACATAGGAATCACAACAAAACCAACTGCGAATTAGAAACAATCACAAAACTATTACGATACGATAACCATTCTAATTGTTCTAGGCGCTATGTTTATAAACATCCGTCATTATTGAACCAATCACAATAGTTATTTTGGTTTTAACCACTGCAGGTAGGAAGCGAGCCACGGTTATAAATTAACCTCGCTCTATTTTGCATTTTTATTGCATTATAAAGTTTGCAAGTGGCAATATGAAGTTATTTGTGGTAGTCGCTTTGTTCGCCTTCGTGGCTTTACAGGTACCTATGCGTTAATTTCCTTCCTAATATAATTTCCTTGTGTTCGTCAGGCTTTCCCGGATACGTGGTCAGGGGTTCCACCTCCCCTGGACAAGTATGCCAGCCTGATGAACTCATTCCGTTGCCTTTTACACCAACTGTCTAATCATTTTGCTTAGTTTCTCATACCTCCACGTTAGGAGTCATGTAGCATATGCACAGCAGCAAGAATCTTACGCTTGCACAGCCTGTATTGCCAGGGTGGGGCTGCCATCAATACCTACTCGGTCAGTTTGTGAATTTGATTACGAAGCTCTTCGATTTCATGGGGAACGAACAGCCGAATGGAATGAATGACGAAGAGATCAGCTTGTCTGGCAGTCTTTCATTGGCAAGATGTAATGCTCTCTCTTCTTGCAGTTCAGCCACGCAGCACCAGCTCCTGAGGATGAGAAGAAGGAGGAACCAGCGCCGGTGGTAGCCGCTGACCCAACATCTGAAGCCTCTGCCCCTGTAGCTGAGGTGAGTGACTCTATGACCATTTTGACTTCGACCCAACATCAATCTCAATCTCAATCAGGGCTCCAGCAAATTTTTAACCATTGTTGTCAGCCAGAGGCATGCACATATCGCCAACCGCCAAGACTTTACGATTTACAGTGAAGAATTCACGAACATGATATTAGATACCAGAGGCTTTCCATTAGTTCTAGTGGTCTACCCGTGGCCATATGAGCGCTTCAAAAATCTCGAAGCGTTATGATATGGAAAAATAGGTAGGTACTGCTTCCTCATATTATTCCGCCAAGGAAAATGCCGCTCTTAATCTATAGGGAGGATAGGTAATTTGGTTGGACCATAAGCTTAAAAAAGCCTACACTAAGTAGTTGCAATAAGTAGAGTTCTATTTAGGTAAACTAAATCACTTTCTACCAAACGTTTCTAGAAGCCAATATTTACGGAGAATTTGACGCAGTCACAGTAAAAGGTGGACCAGACTAGTGATGGGATGTTCTCGAGAACATTCTCGCCCTCGGAAACTTACTCGTGAGAATTTTTGAGAATCTTATATTTTGGGTGACGTTATCCTAACTTTCAATCTTAAAAACAATTAAACCCACCATACTTGCATGTTTAATGAGGTTTATGCCAAGTTTAACATGCTTCAGAAGATAAATTCTCGAAAATTCTCACGAGTAAGTTTCCGAGGGTGAGAATGTTCTCGAGAACATCCCATCACTAGACCAGACTAATAATAGCGCCCTGATTGATAGGCATTGCAGTCTTCAGATTTAGGAAGCGTTAAATAGCTCCGTAAGGAATATTTTTCGAAAGAACGCAGTAACAGCAACGTTTTAGGTACCTTTAAAACATTTATGTATCACCCTGCGTAAAACGTGATCAAGAGAAAATCCGTGCTGTAAAGTGGCATAAGTTTCGTAGTCTATTGAACAACTCTAGATTACTCGTGAGAGCAAGCATAATTTATTCATCTTTTCCCAGGTAAAAGCGGAATCGTCTAACTCAGACGTGGCCACCTCTCCGGCTGCCGACACGCCTGCCCCTGTCGAAGAGAAGAAGCCTTAGCCGCCACGGCAGCAGGCTGGGGCTGGTCCATGACTGGGCAGGACAGGTTACGAACCAAGGTTATGATACAATGTAATCTTTGTAAAATAAAGATTTGAAAAAAATCTGTGTTTACTTTACCAACATTGTAACAAATTTTCAAAAAAATACCGGGTTTTTGGCTGAATACTCTGTGAATATATCGAAGTGTAAATCAATTGATGCGCCCAATAGCCTCGCATTTTGGGAACAGCCTTTTCGTAATTTGCCCTGGTCTGGGTGTCACTGGGATGGCCCCCAGTCTATTGTATGGTAGCCATAGTACAAGCGTTGCTTAGTTTGGGACCATACAGTTAAAAATCACCTGTTAAATCTTATTTACCACCTCATTGAAAAGTGGAAAGAGTCACTTCTCACTGTGTGAGCTTAGGTCCTGTCTTTCAAAGTACCTAACTAGAAAGTAAGACACACTGCAGAGTGAAATAGTCATGAAATAGCGGTAGACTCTTATGCCTACCATTTACTGTTCAAATGGAACTAATTATATTCATGGCAAGGAAAGAGATAAAGAAAATTGTAAGTAGGTATGTTTGTAGGGGATAATCTCTGGATCTGCTGATACGATTTTATAAATTTCTAGCTGTGCCCCACATCTTCGCCCGCATGGAAATCGGATTAGCCTATGTCTTATTCCAGAGCCTACACTATCTACTTTTAAAATTTCAGTAAAATCGGTTTAATAGTTATGGAGATACGTGGTAACAAACATTCCCACACACTTCCGCATTTATAATTCTAGCTTCTGCCCGCGACTTCGTCCGCGTTAACTTTAAAATCCCACAGGAACCTGATTTTTTTCCGGGATAAAAAGTATCCTATGTGTTAGTCCAGGTTATAAACTATCTGTGTTCCAAATTTCATCCAAATCCGTTAAGTTGTAGAATTCCAATGATAGAAAGCGGACGGACGCACGCGGACCATTAGCCATCTAATCTGTGCACGCGAACTGTGTCATAAAATAAAATAAAATGACCAAATGAAATGAGTAGGTAGGTATATTGTTTGCATGAAGTTAGTTGGTGGTGAAGAAGAGTATGTCGCGGACGCTGCCGCCGGAGGGCAGCTCGAGCGGCGTGAGCGCGACGGCGCCGGCGCTGCCCACGCGGTACCGCGACGTGCTCTCCGTGCCCTGGATGTACAGGGTCACCTGGAACACGCACAGGGCCGATAAACATGACTTTAGGAAATACGAGGTCTTTTATTACCGACCACAACCCCGAGAATTCATTAGTTAAATTTATCGACTAAAACAAATATACGTACGCCAGGTATAATAGGTATGTGTTTTCGTGCACTGATTTTAAACACATTCTGAATATTTAGGTAACGTTAACGGTGGTAACGCTAAAATATTGTTTATATTGACTATTTATAAATGCTCTAATGAGCTTACATGAATAAAAACCTTTTGACTTTGACTTTGACTTAGGTAGGTTAAAATGCCTAAAGAGTGGTTTAATACTACACATTTGGAACATCCACTTGACCCCAGATTTAGACGGCCTAACCAGATCCAGTGGACGTGTCCCGGCTGAGGGGCGGGCTGTACCTGGGGCGGGGGCCCGTGGCGGCTGGGCTCGCCGGAGAGCGGCACGGAGCGCGGCTCGCGCGCCGCGTCCTTGCGCCGCCGCTTGCCGGAGCGGCGCGAGTCGTGCCGCTTGCGCGCGCCCGACGCGCCCAGCGCCCCCGACATGTCTGACACACATTCAAATGTATTGCTCATCTTAAAACAAAAACAAGCCTCTATCAAATACATCGACGTAATACCATTGAACATGACTGTGGACTACAAACTTTATTTTCCATTCATTTAATCAAAAATAATCCTTATGTGACGGACTTAACGCCCACGATGCACGCATTATAAAAACCGGTCCGAGCCAGATACCTATAACTGCGCCTTCTTTCCCTTTCTAACAGTACAACCTTTCATCCCTTGTGTTGCCAGTTAATATTTATTCGATCACCTTAAACTTGGTACATTTTCAAGTTAAGAATAATAAACAATAAAGTCGATTAATGAAATACCTATGGTAAAGTATAAGAATATCCTAAGATTAAAATTTCAAATATAAATAAATATCTGGAAATAAGTACTTACCTTCTTTAATAATTCGCTTGTAATTGTCAGTTCCGTGATGTCTATAGGAATCGTAGCAGAAATAAAATTAAAAACTTGAAACACAGAACGTCAATTTGCGTGACACACGACATTTTCAGCTAATTTTAAATCTAGAGGATTGTGCTGAATTTTCTTATAAAAATGGGTAGAATATGCGTAATGGAAGGGTGTAAAAGCGAATATTATCCGAATTAAGGATTATCTTAACATAGGTAAGTGGGTAACTATGTTTTCCACGTTAAGTACATTTTAGATGTTCGGGTGACATAAATTTCGGTAGTAAAAAGGACTATAATATCAATCTTATTATGTGTCTGTGTTAACTGAGGAATATCGTCCACGGGAACTGTTTGCAGCGATAAAGTCGCGCTTTTCGTTGCCGCACGACTGCATCGCTACTTTTTGAAGTCGGTCGCATTTGCAACGCGCGACATACCACACGCTGGTAAAAAGCTGTCAGAAAGCAAAAAATGCCGTGAAACATATTTTATTATTATTATTGTTACATGATGATAAGTGAAAAAGTAAGGTAATGCATAGAAGGTACCTGCTTATTTATTTTATAGAAGCGCAACATCAGAAAATACGTAAGAATGCTGCTGTTGTTGTTGTTGTTCACTTTTCATCAGGTAACAAAAATAATAATAAAATATTTTTCACGGCATTTTTGGCTTTCTGACAGCTTATTTTATTTTTATTTAATGTTAGTAAGAGTATTTGTATTGTTGCCTATCGAAAAAAATGTATAAACATAATAATAAGAGTGAAATCAAAAAAATATGTTTTTTAAACTACCCATATTTTTTTACTGACAGCTTATTTTGTTGATCTGTCTTTGTAAAAGTTACTCAGTATTTAGTGGTCTATCGGGTTACGTAGGTCTCGTCAGTGGTGTATATTTGGACCAAGTCCCATACAATTTTGCCCATTGTCCTTTAATTTTGTCTTATGGTCTAATTAGTTGGATATTCTTAGGGTACCGTACCTAATAAGGAAAAAAAACTAGACCCTAATATGATCACTTTGTTGTCCTTCTGTCTGTCTCTATGTCCGTCTGTCACAACTTGCACAGCCCAAATCAAACATAACATGTTAACAGTAGTAGGTACCTTTTATAGCATAGAAAAAGAGTAAGTATAGGAAAGATAAGTATAGGAAAAACCATAGATATGGAGAGCCTAGACAACGTCCAAGCGTGTGAAGTGTCATGTTACTTTATATTACAAAGTGGCAAAATCTACGATCTTAAATACTATTTTGTAACTTCATTTAGGTTGCCAAGATACAGACAGGCACTCGTGTGGTTTGGCCACCGCAGACTAATTTATTGTACCTACACATGTTCTTAAGAAAATAAACATCCCTTTCCTAATTTTATTATTTTCCTATCATAATAATCTCGGAACAAAAGCACGTTTTCACTAGATGTCCATGGGGACGTTCTCAAAATTTCAAAATATTATGGTCACTCTTGTTTGCAAAGGAAACAACGTTCAGTATGGTATCTCGCTGTCGGCTTCACTTTTGCTGCCAAGTCCTCATTCCAGGTGTTAGAGACTTAAAACTTCCTTGATCAAATATTATTACTGTAAACCAAGGAAGTTTTAAGTCTCTAACACCTGGAATGCGGACTTGGCAGCAAAAGTGAAGCCGACAGCGAGATACCATACTGAACGTTGTTTCCTTTGCCAACAAGAGTGACCATAATATTTTGAAATTTTGAGAACGTCCCCATGGACATCTAGTGAAAACGTGCTTTTGTTCCGAGATTGTTATGATAGGAAAATAATAAAATAAGGAAAAGGATGTTTATTTTCTTAAGAACATGAGTAGGTACAATAAATTAGTCTGCGGTGGCCAAACCACACGAGTGCCTGTCTGTATCTTGGCAACCTAAATGAAGTTACAAAATAGTATTTAAGATCGTAGATTTTGCCACTTTGTAATATAAAGTAACATGACACTTCACACGCTTGGACGTTGTCTAGGCTCTCCATATCTATGGTTTTTCCTATACTTATGTTTCCTATACTTACTCTTTTTCTATGCTATAAAAGGTACCTACTACTGTTAACATGTTATGTTTGATTTGGGCTGTGCAAGTTGTGACAGACGGACATAGAGACAGATAGACGGACAACAAAGTGATCATATTAGGGTTTAGTTTTTTTTCCTTATTAGGTACGGTACCCTAAGAATATCCAACTAATTAGACCATAAGACAAAATTAAAGGACAATGGGCAAAATTGTATGGGACTTGGTCCAAATATACACCACTGACGTAACCCGATAGACCACTAAATAATGAGTAACTTTTACAAAGACAGATCAACAAAATAAGCTGTCAGTAAAAAAAATATGGGTAGTTTAAAAAACTATTTTTTTTGATTTCACCCTTAGTATTATGTTTATACATTTTTTTCGAAAGGCAACAATACAAATACTCTTACTAACATTAAATAAAAATAAAATAAGCTGTCAGAAAGCAAAAAATGCCGTGAAAAATATTTTATTATTATTATTGTTACCTGATGAAAAGTGAACAACAACAGCAGCATTCTTACGTATTTTCTGATGTTGCGCTTCTATAAAATAAATAAGCAAGTACCTTCTATGCGTTACCTTACTTTTTCACTTATCATCAGGTAACAATAATAATAATAAAATATGTTTCACGGCATTTTTTGCTTTCTGACGGCTTTTTTTATTTTTATTTAATGTTAGAAAGTGTATTTATATTGTTGCCTTTCGAAAAAAATGTATAAGACATAACACTAAGTGTGAAATAAAAAAATAAAAATATTCTTTTAAACTACTCATTTTTTACTGACAACCTATTTTGTTGAACTGCCTTTGCAAAAGTTACTCAGTATGTAGTGGTCTATCGAGTGACGTAGGTCTCGGAAGTGTTGGACATTTGGACCATTTTTGCCCATTGTCCTTTGTGCTAACGAAAAGGAACAGTGAGGGCAGGGCATTTTCTTTTAAAACTCGTTGTGTTAAATTAGGGACATAATCTGTCGGCTTAAAATGCTTGCTGCATATGACGGAATTTTGGGTAATTTTTCTGTAGCCAATAGGTATTCGTTGAAACCAATTTACACGTATCTGTAGTTTTAGGTAATCTGAAAAAGACAAAATTGTTTTTTTGTTTTTTCTTGCTTAGGAGTAATCGGGAAGTGTAAAGTCAAAAGTCGTCCCGATTTCAAACAATTTCAATCGACAAACCATCGGTCTCGGCTTTTATTTTATATTGTCCATCAAGGGTTGCAATGCTGACCGCGCTGTGGAGCCCTGGAGCTGCGCTACGCCGCGCTTTCGGCCATCAACAACGCGCCCAGCAACACACTCATTACAGACCGTGGCAGTAATGTACTATTAAAAAGTAACAAAAGGGTAAAGGAAAGGGGCCCCGAGAATTACATTGCCTGAAAGGGTTTATCTGGCCCTAGACGTGCGCGTTCCTCGAGCGTGTGAACGACGCGAACGCCGTGTGCGAGCCCGGCGAGCCGTGACAACGCGGCGTGAGCGTCGCGTTTTACCAGCGTGTGGTCTGTCGCGCGTTGCAAATGCGACCGACTTCAAAAAGTAGCGATGTAGTCGTGCGGCAACGAAAAGCGCGACTTTATCGCTGCAAACAGTTCCCGTGGACGATATTCCTCAGTTAACACAGACACATAATAAGATTTATATTATAGTCCTTTTTACTAGCGAAATTTATGTCACCCGAACATCTAAAATGTACTTAACGTGGAAAACATAGTTACCCACTTACCTATGTTAAGATAATCCTTAATTCGGATAATATTCGCTTTTACACCCTTCCATTACGCATATTCTACCCATTTTTATGAGAAAATTCAGCACAATCCTCTAGATTTAAAATTAGCTGAAAATGTCGTGTGTCACGCAAATTGACGTTCTGTGTTTCAAGTTTTTAATTTTATTTCTGCTACGATTCCTATAGACATCACGGAACTGACAATTACAAGCGAATTATTAAAGAAGGTAAGAACTTATTTCCAGATATTTATTTATATTTGAAATTTTAATCTTAGGATATTCTTATACTTTACCATAGGTATTTCATTAATCGACTTTATTGTTTATTATTCTTAACATGAAAATGTACCAAGTTTAAGGTGATCGAATAAATATTAACTGGCAACACAAGGGATGAAAGGTTGTACTGTTAGAAAGGGAAAGAAGGCGCAGTTATAGGTATCTGGCTCGGACCGGTTTTTATAATGCGTGCATCATGGGCGTTAAGTCCGTCACATAAGGATTATTCTTGATTAAATGAATGGAAAATAAAGTTTGTAGTCCACAGTCATGTTCAATGGTATTACGTCGATGCTGTAAACACAAAACTAACAAGCAAAAGTCAAAGCGCAAGTCGTAGGTATGGAAAAATAATCGCTATTTCTAATCCCCAGAACTAGATTGCGGGCGGACCGTGACACTACTTCTACACTACCTACTTTTCCCGTAATTGATTTTGGATAAAATAACAAAATATATGTAAAGGGAAACAATACTTTTCTATTTTAAATCATTTTGATTAATGTCCGGACCCGAATCGGATTTCGCACTGTGACCTTTAGTTAGAACCTTGACAGACGGATAATACAACGTTCAACCTTCCGTGTTGTTGTGGAAGTCGGGCGGCGGCAGCGGCTGGGGAGGGACGGTCTTGGCGAGGGTCGCTCTCTTGCTCTCCACGAGCCTTACCAAGCACTCTAGAGCGGTCTGCTTATTCTGTAGAACATGGTTACCATAGGATCAGACAAAAGGGGTGATATACAACAATGGGGCGTAGGTATCGAGAAGGTATATGGGCAACGGGATAGATAACCATTTAACTTTAAGACCTGATACCGAGACTCCTAGGCCAAACTCACCGATCGCGTGTTACGGGCACCTACGCATGAGCATCATAACAAAAGAAGAAATATTGTTTTTTCTTTTCGGGCATTCCATGGGTGAAGTGTATTTGTGAAGGGTACCTTTATTTCGTCGAGTAGGGGTTCAAACGCTGCTGGATCTGTGGAGTCTTTCAGCGCTTCCCAACTCTTGAATAACTTTCTATCAGACAGACGCACTGTGCTCTCCAGCTCGCGGACCTCTGAGCACACGAAACAACAGATTATGACTAGACTGATCACAGAACTTAGACCAACTTTCCTTTAGGTAACTGGCAGGCCCCACTCATTGGATCTCAGAAGGAAAATGGCAGTCCGCTTCAGGGTAAACATTTAAAATCAAAATGTAAAAAGGCTAGGAAGACGATTATTAAGTAGCACACGCAATAACCACGTAGTAGATCGTTACAAGGATCTATGTCCACAAGGTCGAAACCTTTGAAGGTTTTCCTAAATTCTGAAACAGAAATTGTGATGCCCTAGTCTATGCTAAAGGGTAAAGAAGTGATCACCCGTCTCCTTCAGACTAGCGAGGTGCGTGACGAGGTGCTTCCTGTGAGCGCGCACGGCGCGGCGCTGCGCACGCGCACGCGTCACCACGTCCCGCGCGTTGCGCGCCTCCGCCGCCAGCGACGCCACCTCGCGCGCTTCTTGCTCTAGCCGACGCTCCAGTTCACTAGGAGGAGCGAAATAGCAGATGTCATATGTATACCACTGAGGTCTCTAATATTATATTTGTGAATTCTATCTATCGGCATGTTGCCGACGATGTTAGCAATCTTCTGGCCGAGAACATGTCGACCACCAAGAATTTACGATTGACAAAGAAGAATTCACGAAGATTATATAAAAGACCAGTGGTTCCGCATTGGCTAATTGTTAGCAGACTTGGGTCCCTGCATGCATGAGCTGACTGCATACCTGTCGGTATAAGGAACTCTTATTGACAGTAGGTTGTTTTGGTAAACTATGGATGTTCCAATCCTTGTTGATTAGTTGTACTCTTTCTGTTGGTACTTGGGTATGAAATGCTCTACATCGGTTCACTTGTCAACAACAGGATACATCGAATTCATATACAGTAGACTCCTAGTATAGAGCGAACAATATCACATTAGGAATGATCTAATATAAATCCACGCCCACTAATGTTTGGCCAATAACGACTGATCTGTCTATGTGCGTGTGTCAGGATTATCCGCGATCTTGACCGGACTAATGAGCATTCAGTACCCCGCGCACCACAGTTACTTGTCTGAAGAGTTTGCATTTCAAATAGGCATCTACGGGCCTACGTCCACGTCTATGTGGTTGATGCTAGGATACCTCCAGGGGTACATACGTGGGGTACTCGCCGGTGACCTTAGCGTACGACTGTATATTTCTGATCACTTCCACCAGATGGTGCAGCTGGTCGCAGAACTCGGGCAGCTGCTCCGGCGTAAGGTACTGACCGCCGTACCTAAAACCATCATCATCATCTCAGCCGAAAGACGTCCACTGTTGGACATAGGCCTCACCCAAGGTTCGCCACAACAACCGGTCCTGCGCCGCCCGCATCCAGCGTATTTCCGCGGCCTGTACCAAATCGTCGGTCCACCTTGTGGGAGGCCTACTTACCACGCTATGCTTGCCGGTGCGCGACCGCTACTCTACCGCGGTACCTAAAACCATGGTCTTATCTTAATAATACTACAACATAATCCTCATTCATCAGCCGGAAGACGCTTACTACTGGACAATAGCGTCCGACTTCCACGTGTCCTTCGCATCTACTGATGTAGCACGATGGTGAGCGATGTTCGTTCTCGCTTGTTGGGTTCTATAGATGTTTGATGTGACGCTAATCTTAAAACCTACAGACGACATCTAGAAAGCCATTCGTGGCTACTTCCAGGACTAGAATCGTATAGTATCATCCACCCGAAAAAAATACTCACAAGTCACACTTCATCCTTTCCACATTTTTAGTATGCCATTTATAATGCAAGAAGTCGGTGAGCATTCTTTTCAACAATGTAACAAATAAGAAGTGGTTTACGGCGAATGCACCTTATTCTTTTGTTCATATAGCTGTCCCTTCCGTTTGGTTTGGTGTCTCAGGGTGATGTAAAGCTAACCTCAAGTCGATGTTGGCGCAGAACTGGTCGTCGTCGAGCTGCGCGTAGGTGTCTGCTGAAGAGTCCCTTTTAGCAATGTTCTCGGGGTCCTCGTCGTTGGTGGTGCTGCCGCAGCCTGTGCTCTCACTGGCCCAGAAATTGGTCATGTGACATACACCCCTGGCTCAAAAATTACATCCTGTAGCACGTGTGTAAAATTGTAAATGCACACGCGCCCTGTGGCGTGCAAGTGGTGGTGAATGTGATAAGCAAAGTGGAATATACCGTTTGCTCATTAGTAAGGGAGTGCCAAAGCTGGTGCTTTGGCAACGCAAATAGTAAGTTAGTAGGTACCCAGCACCAAGCTTTTATACTGCTGGCCCAATCAAATGTCCACCTCGTGTAATAATTAATGAGGGCAAAAATTTTAATTAGCTTATGCTATCTTTTCAGCTATCTCTTGTCTAGCTAGGTCCATTAGAAAAAAACGTGGTGTTGGCGTAACGTTTTCCAGCACGATATATTTCCAAAACTAATTAGTGAATAACTCCAAAAGGGACGCACGCATGTCACGAAGGTAATAAAGCATCAAAGAATTTGATATTTGGCAAAAAAATAGTATACCTGTCTGTGATAACTCCATTAGTTTTCGAAAATTAATCCTCAGCAAAAAAGGTATCTTCAAATTTTACAAGCTATATTTTCACGTGTAATTGTTTAAGAAGATTAATCCCCATAAGGAACCCTTATAAGATCATATCCGGTCCGTACGTCCTAGTCTATCATATGTTCTCTAGTATTTCTAGTTGTGCATAGGCGTAGGTGTCTAAGACGTAAAGAAAAGAGGGTTTTCTCGTGTGAGGTAGGTTTGGTGCCGGTGCTTACCTGGTGGAGTTGAGCGAGCAGTGCTTGTCGAGCGCGGAGTACCTCTGGTGGTCGCCGCGCAGCCTGCCCAGCAGGCGCCCCAGCAGGTGCGACTGCCGCCCCCCGCCCTCCATGCCGCGCCGGCTGAGCTGTTGGCCCGTCTGGATGCTCTACCGCCACTACCACACATGAGGCGCTCATCATCATCATTTCAGTCGAAAGACGTCCACTGTTGGACATAGGCCTCCCCCAAGATTTTCCACAACGATTGGTCCTGTGTCACTTGCATGCAGTCCAGCGGTTTCCCGCGACCATTAGGTCGTCAGTCCACCTTGTGGACCGTATGCGTCTTCAGATACGTGGTCGCCACTCGAAGAACCTTTCTGCCGGCGCTCATAGCCAGCTGCAATCACTGATCGGTAATCGATCGCTTGCGCTAAGCCGCTTGGCAAGGTCAGAAAGAGATGGGTGTCCATTTAGTGGCATTTGAACTGAGCGTCTCCGTGCTTCGGAGGGCACGTAAAAAGTCGGTCCCGGTTGTTGTCATCTAGGCAGTTAAGCCTTGTCAGAAGCCTTCGGGCGGCTTGAACAAATCTTACAACAGATTGGCCACTAACCATACGATAAGAAGAAGACTACGAACAAGCCCTCAGTTCTAACGGGACACTGTTTCCTTAGAAACCACTGTAAATACTAATCTTTGAGCTGGATGAATCTAAACAGAGTGAACTTACATTCTCTGAAATCAGGCAACCTGGGAAGTATTGCAGTGTGGTGTGATGATAACGGTTGCGAAATAGGCCATGATTTGAATTAGTTTATTGGTGTTTAATTTTTTTGAACATTTTGATTTGACAACTAAACTGTGGACGTTGCGTCCATTTTGATTTTATTTCTTCGGTAAATGGCTTCTGTATTTGAGTTTCTTAATAAAAACTTTTTAGTTTTTACAACTATATGTCTCATGGTGTAAGCAGATATAATTAGAATGGGTCTAAGCAACTCGGCCGAGTGGTCGGCCTAGTACTAACATCGACATAAAACTAAGCGAGTATTAACGGTAGATAGATGCCACGCATCCCGGGAAAATGACCACGCGTTGTTGCATAGAGACATCTACTAAGAACGTCTCTTCTAATTAAAATCTCTATGATTAGAAACATTACTGTGTAATGTGCTATAGTTTTGTGTAGAGATAAACTATCTAAAAGATGAAAATAAAACACTGAATACTTTATTAGACTTGTAATTCATATAAAAATACAATTATCATCATCAATATACATAATCGCATTTGCCAGCGAAGGCATACAAAAATATTCAATAAAACCACAACTGCAAAACATGAAATGCTAAATTGAGACAATTTTAAGTACAACATTAACATAGGCACATGTATGTCAGTCTGATACAAACGCCGACACACGGTCACGAACAATTTTAAGCCTTACACCGTAATAATCTCTCGATAACCTAACCATAAAGTCGAGGAGTGAACTATAAAAGATCCCGAAAAATTTTTGGCCTCATCAGAATTGTGACATTAGAAATTCTCACAGCGAAACACGCTTTGCTTCGACACAAAAGCTACGCAAGAATATAAGAAAAATATTTTCCTAACTTTATAGGTAAATAATACTAGCGTTAAAAATGAAAAGTATCCTTTTCAGTAAGTAAATAGAGTTCCTTTCTGCGAGGATGTGTCAAGAACCATCGTTACGAGCGATACCTAGGAGACGTGACGGCGGGCGGCGGGCGGCGCGACCAACAAAACTATCTACAACCAACGGCAGTTGAAACACAAAGGCACAGCTTCATACCCTAAATAAAACCTAACAAAGCTCGCCTACATTAGACGTGGAGCCTTATTCCGCATGAGTAACGTCGGGGTATCCTTTGACACAGATGGAAAATAGCTTCGCATTGGAATTAAACAAGCTAAAACGACTAAGCAAACAGCATGCGGAAAAACGCCTAACATAAACAAGCACGTCCGCCGGCCCCGTCAGGAGTCTCGCTGAAACTAAGCTTTACCAGAGCCCGGAGGAGAAGCCTCCTGGGGGCACGCGCACGCGTTTGGCCGGCTCAGCTTTTGCTGGTTCCGAGACTGGGGTGGGTAGTTTGGGCTCGGGGGCTGGAGCCGCGGCTGCTGGCTCCGGTGTGGGCTGCTCCCGGGGCATCTGCGAGCCATTCTGGCTGGCCATATCTGAACCATTCGTCGGCTTCGGGGCATCATGCTCTGGAAAAGGTAAGTTGGAACTTTACTAAAGTCTCCCCACAGCTACTTCGTTCTAGTTGATTACGGCACCCTCCCTGTATGATATCAGAGACCAATATAAAATTGGAGAGATGTATAATAAACACGATGTTATTGTCCTAATTGTTAACAATAGGTACCTATACAAATTATGTTCACACTCTGTCCGCTAAATTTATAGAGATTTTAGCCAGTTTACAACGGTTTTAAAACCATTTCTAGGGACAAAAGTGATTTGTAATGCCAGTGTAAGTCCATCAGAATTTTCTATAAATTTGGGGGTAAATTCCGAAAACTATAAACATCTGCCAATAAATAAACCATCTTTTATTTAAGTAGGTAGATACCTAGAGTCTATTAGTGAGAAGATTCTATGAATAAGAGGTCTTATTGAGGTCGTATCTGTTAAAGAACATTCAATATTATAGATAGGCAATTGGCAATTTAAAAAAAATATAATGCAAAAACGTCAAGCCCGCAGAGTTTCTTGCCGGATCTTGTCGGTCGGGGTCACAAAAACGTGATAGTCTGATATCGGTCACGCGGCTGACCTCCAGAGCGATGAACTGACCAGAAGGAATCCGCTTCCCAACAAAATTACCATGATAAGGAACGCGACTGGCCGGAACAGATGGTGAGAGGGTTCACTCCCTAATAACCTCCGCCGACCACGATCATCATGAGGACACGACCGGGAAGAGACACTACTCCACAAAGCCAACTAGGAACTCGGATAGAATGCGGCTTCCCCGCCCGCATACCCGCCACCGCCTGCGGCATCCCGCCCGCCACACCTCCCGCACACCGCCACTGCCATGCGGTGCGGGTGACGTCACATTTGACAGGTTCCTAGTTGGCTTGCTGGAGTATGTAACGTCACGACTACACGATACACCACCACCTTGTGGAGGTGTTAAGTCGACTCAAAGCCCACGTTTCACCAGATAGTCAGAACCCAACGTGACAGGTGGCGAACCTTGTCGCCGTGTATACAGGAACTGACTATTACCTAATCCCGAGGGATAGGTAGGTTTCCTCACGATGTTTTCTCTCACCGTCAGCGTACTTTAAATTATGCACATAGATGAAAATTCATCCATTGGTGCATGCCCCACCGGGGATCGAACCTGGGACCTTCCGATTGCTAGCCCAACCTGTTCACCCCTAGGCTACAGTCGCTAGTCGCTAGTAGTCTGATATATAATACAAACTCACCATTCGTGCCAATGGTGATGCTTGACGCATTATGGTTGCGGCGCGTGGGCGCCTGCTCGGGCTCGCCGCCGAAGATGTCGGTGTGGCCGCCGCCCGGGGGGCGCAGCACCCTGCTCGACACCCGCGTGTTGTCGTTAAGACCAACGTTGATCGATGTGGAAGTCATTCTGGACATACTGGAAGCAAGATTACACTAATTTCATAATCGTAGCATGTTCCTTTGTTAGTTCGATTGAGCATCACGCAAAAACGGCTTAACGGATTTCAAGGAAATTTTAAATAAGTAGGTGTTTTAAATAAGGTAAGTAGGTGAGTGAAGTAAATGCAAATAAGGTTAATTGAAGGTTGTCAACGAACACATCGTATAGTCCAAAACAAAACCTTGTACTTTTCCGAAATTACGAGACGACTATGTACGGCAGGAAGGAGCACCACCCAATAAGGTGAGCCAAGCGACCTTTTATTGTACCTAAAAGATAATACGAATGTCCCCGTGGACCTAGTATGGAATCTCCTTAGGGCAGATAAATCTAGTGATAACACTTATTTGCGCGGGCTACAATCCATATTTTTCGAAAACTGTTTTTTTATAGGACTGAGGTGGCCAACAATCGTACGGCCCGCCCGATGTTAAGCAGTTACCGTAGCTTATAGATGCTTGCAATACCAAAGGCATTGCTCGCACTTTGCCGACCTGAAGGGAAGTGGGAAGGAGGGAAGGGAAGGGGAGGGGGTGTTGGGCTTCCAGGTCTCTCAGTCATCGTACGAATCGCAGCTGTAATAGCTTTACGCCGATCTTCTGCGAGAGGGTGTTACCCCGGTCGAGCCAGCCCGTTTATGAGCTGCAGTCAATTGGCTACAGTTTGGCTCTACCACCTTCAAAGTTAAGCAAGTAGGTATATCTATTTTTTTTTTAATCAAAGATTAGTTTATGCTTTTTTATTATGGACCTACAGCTCTATTGTTATCAATATAATCAACAAAGAAAAATCTCGAACTTGGTGGGTGTATTCATCAAACATTGATGTCAGTGGGTCATTACCCGCGTAGCCTCGTTCACGTCCAAATTACTCAGACTAAGTTTATATCGTGCACTTTATCAAATCATAAGGAAACGACTGTAATTAATGATAACAATACAGTAAGTATTAATTGGTTGACAATAGAAATTATCTCGCCGGCATGAGTAAGCATACTATTGGAAAGTTCATAATAAGTAGCATTATTCATGCGGATGGTACATCCTTTTGCTTATACATGAACAATAATAATGTCAGTAGTGATGTGAAACGTTTAGAAAATCGATATAATATTTAGACGTCTATTCGTATTTCTCTTGACTCATTTTTTTTTATCACAAGTCACAACATGTTGTTATAAAGCTTACTAGAGTGTAATGCAAAATATGAATATTCAAAAAGGCAGTTACACTATTCTGCAAAAACAGAAAATAGATAGTTTGAGTACACGAACACAAAGGCTAACTTATTCTATACGCTCGCGAGTCGACCTAGATTTTAGCATTAACTGAGCATTTTTTGTCGGTAAAGTGATGAGAAGTTATTTCAGATCCCGTTTCTAGATGATCCAGCAATGATTTCGCGGACTAGATGAATCAATTTCATCCTACTAATATTATAAATGCGAAAGTAACTGTGTGTGTGTGTGTGTGTGAATGTTTGTTACCACGTATCTCCATAACTACTGCACCGATTTTAATTAAATTTAAAACGTAGATAGTTTAAACTCTGGAAGGAGACATAGGCTAATCATACCCATAAATTTCGACCCCTATGATGGTTAAATAGGGGATGAAAGTTTGTATGTAGGTTCGTCATTTTTGAAGTTAGAATTATGAAAATTAGTGATTAGGTGGCCTTTAAAAAATAAAAATTAGTAATTTCAGCGTTTTTGAAAATTCATCCCCTAAGGGGGTAAAATGGGGGATGAAAGTTTTGAATGTTATTTTGCATGGATGTTTGTCAGTTTTGAAGTTAGAATTGTGAAAATTGGTGTTTAGGTTTCTTTTTATATATGTAAAAAAATAATATCAGCGTTTTTGAATATTCAACCCCTAAGGGAGTAAAATAGGGGATGAAAGTTTGTATGTTATTTTGCATGGATGTTTGTCAGTTTTAAAGTTAGAATTGTGAAAATTGGTGTTTACGTTTATTTTTTATATGTAAAAAAAACAGGGTTTTTGAAAACATATACCCTAAGGGGGTTAAATAAAAGATGAAAGTTTGTATGCAAGTTCGTCATTTTTCAAGAACGAAGTATGGAAATTGGTGATTAGGTGTCTTTTATAAAATGAAAGATGTTAAAATCAGGGCTTTTGAAAATTCAAACCCCTTAGGGGTTTAAATGGGGGATGAAAGTAAGTCATTTTTGATAGTTAATAGTTGTTTTGGTTTCTTTAAATAAAAATAAAAATAATAATAATAACAGGGTGTATGAAAATTGAACCCCTAAGGTGGTAGAATAGGGGATGAAAGTTTGTATGGGAGTTCGTCATTTTTGAAGTTAGAATTAAGTATGAAAATTGGTGTTTAGATGTCTTCTTAAAAATACAAGTCGGTTTTGGGATACGTGATATATGTATACGGTAAACGGGATCCGGTATCAGGGATACGGGATATCCGGGATACGGGATATCCGGGATACGTGATATCCGGGATATTGGGTCTGGTATCCGGAATCAAGGATTATGGGTTACGGGATCCGAGATACGATGTCCGGGATCCGGGATCAGAGATACGAGATCCGGGAAACGAGATCCAGGAAACGGAATCCAGGAAACGGGATCCAGGATACGGGATCTGGGATATGGGATCCGGCATGTGTCTGTATGTGTGAATGTTTGTTGCCACGTCGGTATATCCATAACTACTAAACTGATTTTAATGTGAAACGCAGATAGTGTTGGCTCTGGAATAAGACAGACTAATCATAAACATCAATTTCCACGCGGGCGAAGCCGCGGGCACAGCTAGTAGATTCATTATTTTCGAACCAATTAATTGATTAACATGATTTCACAGGCGACCATCATTAGCTTTCCTTGTATATCTTGCATTTATAATTAAAACGAAGTTATTGTTTCCACAACACTCCTTGAGTGGGAGTACAACGGCTTGAGATCCGATATTGTCCTTGACAATTAGTCACTTTCTATTTTGTATGGTAACTTAATTTTGGGTGTCCTGATGGCCAATTTTCATATTGGCACGAGAAAATGAAAATAGTTCCTTACATAAATATCGATTTCACTACCGGACCTACCTACACTATGAATCATTGACCTGAATCGAATAGAATCGAATCGATTCCCAACACTAGGTACGACATTGTCTCGTAACAATACATGTCGTAAATTGATTGTCTAATGCAATATTAGGCGCACAATGTGATTATGACTATGGTTTATCATTTAAATTGGCTATGGCTGAAGGACATTGAAGGCAACTGAAAAAGTCTTGAAAGTGACTTTGCGTCGAGTCAAATGAGCCGTGAAATGAGATGTAAATAGTACAGGTCATGCTCGTCACAATATTATGACATTATTTACGGGTCATTGAGCATAGTTGAGGTGGGAAACATATTACTCGTCTCATTTTAATTAAAGCAATAAGTATCAAACTATTTTGGGAATAAGTGGAATGTATACAATATGTTAAAAAAACCCTGTCCGACCCGAAAACGTATTGTTGGGCATCGAGATTAGATTCCATTTTTGTAAAAAAAAATCTTTTTTTTAGTTTTTTTTTTAATTTTTCAATTTTTTTTTTTAATTTTTTTGGCTTAGTTTGTGTCCCACTGCTGGGCAAAGGCCTCCCATATTTTTTTGTAATACAAATACCCCGTTTACATTTAAAAAAAAAAAACATAAAATGACGTCATCACATACTTTGTGGTCTGAGGTGACGCCACACGATCTAACATAATTACTTCTGGTAACGGTGTTGTCATATTTTTAAAATTAGCTACATTATGTGGGAAAAAGGCAAAAAAAATTGGCACTTTAAATGTTCATTAATATGTTTACTATCATGTTTTTTTTTTATTATTATTTTATTTGGTCATGTGATTGGGGAACCTAATTACCGGTTTCGGCTCGGACAGGGTTTTCTTAACATGTTGTATGTACACTTAAGAATATTCTCATCATGATTCATGAACTTTCGTCACCCCGAAGGTTTGATAAGAATGTATAATCATTTCTAAATAAAGAAATTGTCTAAAATTCTACGTCACATCCGATAAGAATTGTGACTTAACTGTAGGTATATTTACGACGTTATCGATATGCGTCACATCACTACATGCGTTTTAAATCATGCCTGATGAATAGCTATTCAGATTGTGACTAAACTTCTTGGTAGTGTTGTTATAACTAATGTATTTCTGCAACGCTCGTAAGTTAAACGGGGTGTGTCTAAACGTCTGTCTGCGGTCGTCCGATTTAGTAATAACTACTTGAGGTTTACAGTTTTTAGCTTTGTCTGGCTAGAAAACGCACTGCGACTTTTTATTTTTACTACTATTTTTGTATCCCAAAGCTAACCTACTACACCACCAAGCAACTAGACACTCGGGTATAAATATCAAATGATTATCAAGTCAATAATTCCGCGGTCCTTCTACCACGTAGTGGGAGCTATTGCCCCAGAAGTGCCCACTGGGCACTGCCCAGGCTCACTACGTGGTGGACGGACAACGGAATCATTGACTTATTACCATTTGATATTTATACCCGAGTGTCTAGTTGGCTTGGTGGAGTATGTTTCTTGTCGTGGACGTCACAAGGAATCTAGTAGGTAAAATTGTATGTTTATTGAGTTAGCGGTTTTGACTGTGAGATAATTTACTAGTCAGGATGCTCAGTTAAATAAATATTGGTTTAGTTAGCAGCTACCTACCAAGCAAACTAGAAACTTTATTGTACAATCTAAATCTGAGTAGAATTTTTGGCTTTACTGTAGATCTGAAGGCTGTACTCTTGGCTTACTTCCAATAATGTCTCAATAATCCATACGATACTTTCTAGCTGATAGAGATAGCGACATTGCAAGCGTATAAAAGGAAGCTTTGTGAACAACACTGTAGACATATGTGACTGGTGTCCATGCATTTATCTACTCGAGGCGCATAATGTCAGTTGTTTAAACATTATATAGGTACTTATTTCGTGTATTTATACCTATCTAGGTGAATACTTGATTAATACATACGACCCTAGTGACCAAGGCGGAGTGAGTGGCGACAACTGTGCTATGTGACTAACTAGGGTCACAGAATAATCAAGATATTAGTTTTCCGTTCCTTAACATCCCCATTTCCTAGTATTTTTATTAAATGTCTTGATATTACAACAAATTAGGTCCTACAATTTCATGTTTAACTACAATTCGTAATGGACGATAGCGTGTAACATGAACAGAATCAAACAACACAAGTAGGTATATAGCGTGTTTTAGCGGGTCGATGAACGATAATTTACCGTACCGGCGCTATTCCGTCTGGATGGTTCTATGTCCACCTTCGTGCATGATACATGTTGATATTTCATGCACCCCTGATACCCATTAAGGATAATAAAGCGAATATAGATAGATACGTATGTATGTACGACGACGGTATAATTGGTATGTAAAAGCTAGCGTGGGGAATACACTATAAACATATTAGAAATAACGCCATGTCGCTAGTAAGAAGCTTATTGTAGTATCCACAGATAACCTTATGAGGTGTACTGAGATAAACTGCGAATAATTCAAATATGCTATTCGAGTTGTGCAATGCGAACAGACGAGGGGTCGGACCAATGGGAGACACGCTCCTACCGGTTGTAACTGAATAAGATGATTAAGATCGGGTTTCGCAACATGCATCAGAATATCCCGCAAGTAACTATAATCCTAGGCCCGTATTAATAAATGCATCTCAAAGTCGATCCTAAGATGCAGTTTTGACGTTTAATGTATGGAACATCTGTCAAAAACAGCATCTCGAGTTCGATATCAATCTTGAGAGCGATATAAACTCCAGAATAAGGCCTTAGGGCGTAAAGTGCAAATAAGAAAAGCAAACAGATGTTTCCCTTTGAACATAAAGGAATGGCCGTGAACTTGGCTCGATGAGTCAGACACATTGTTTCAAAGAAATTACCAAGAAAGAGAGAAAACACGACTGTCCCAAATTGTTTGTCATACTAAACGGAGTCCATTGACGTAGTACAACTCAGTTGCTCGTGGAAAATAATTCTGAAATCATGTCGGTATTGCCAATACGGATCATCTTCTGGTCTTCTATGTATTTAATAAGTGAATTGTCGAATACATGCGATAACGTATGTGTGAATTTCGCTTCATGTAGTGGTGCGCCGAGCAAAAGTTTTATGATGGCGATGTTAGAAGGTAACATATCTGCTAAAATAATACATCAATGGTTTCAATAGAGTTATCGACTGTAATGAAACGTATGGTCAGTACATGGCCGTATAAGGACCGCTACCGTCATTTGATCTAGGAAGCCGACGACGACGCTACGCGGATAGTAGGTATCGTTACAAATAGGGTTATCACCTGGACATTAATTTAGAGATTGTCAGTTAAGAGAAAAATACTAATGGGAATCAGAATGAGATGCTAAAAAGGTTTCACAATTAATTTAAAATAGAGGTAAATCATAGTACCTGGTACTTAAGGTCTGAAATATGGCTAAGTTTGAACAACCTGAAGACCTGTCAACTGGGACACTAATTGTGCTTTAAAAAAACATTTACAGATATTTACTTCCTGAAAATAACTAAATACCTTGTGCCCACCGATTAACCTTCATCGAGTAACCAAAGGTTACAACCCTAGGGCCCAATCCTTTCAATCAATACAGATAAAGTCACATCCGTCTGTAATCCAACACGCTTTGTTTAAAATTACTAAAACCAAAACTAGTATACGTACTTATTTACCTTAAGCTAGGTTCTACGCAAGATAACCTGTGACCTAAGTAATTATGTCATGAGTCAATAACTAATCAACATACAATGTACCTTGTGAACAAGATTAACTTCTTACGTCGGTAATGCCATAATAGGATATACAAGAACATTGCCGGCCTGTTTCGCGTAAAAGTATTAAGAAATATTGCTCGAACTAATTCAAACTTGTTATCCAACTCCTAACTGTCCAAAAGATTATCACAAAGAAGTTTCTAGAAGTTTCAGAAATCGACGAAGCGTGTAGCGTGCTATGACTTTTTATATTATAGACCTGGGGGCTTACCACCACCTCTTATAGCAGTTTTGTTTTAACGTTTCAGCGACTTTTTGTGCAATGACGTTTCTTATTGTCATGACAATAAGGTACGTCATTGCACAAAAAGTCGCCGAAACGTTTAAACGTTCCTGTAATTGAATCGCAATAAGAGTTCGTGGTAAGCCCCCTGACATACACGAACACTGGTGCTCTGAAAAATAGCACATTAAACTATACTTACATATCAATAAATACAGGCCATATTATACACCAGACCTTTTAGAAAGAGATGCAATACATTGTGGCGTAATTAGCTACATAATCAATGGCGCGCGCGTGCAACCATGCATCCGTGACGCTGGGTGGCGCGTGACTAATTGGATATCGGGCAGTTACCTTGCATTAATATTGCCAAAATACGCGGTAAGTCCCATCTAAAGGTTTAATACATCTTTGGTAGCGTGTAGCGTATGAGAAATTTATGGCAAACAGTTCCGAGTATTTTCTGAAGAGATATGGTCGCTTAAAGAAAATAATACTTGAGTTTGTACACTTTGCGAAATAGTAAGGCCTAAAGCCACCTACTGTGTTTGATGCCCAAAGCGGGCTGCATGCAGTCAAGAACCGCGTTTGTATGTAAAGCAGTTAATGCTAAGAGACTGATTGTTGAGTGCAAGTGGGGGCCGCGGTGGCACCAAGATTAATGTTTGTTGATTGCATTAAAACAAGCTTTTAATGGTTATTGATGTGAGAGCCTTGAGACAGATGTCACTACAAATTTAAATAATCGAATTTCTACCTCGTATATGGAATCCCGAAGGTTGATAGTATGTTAACTCTGTTCCGTTAAGTATATTTTAAAAAATACGCCTGAAGTTTGCGAACATAAAGTTTTAACGAATCTTGGTCTATTTTAATGATTTTTCTTCAACAAAGTTTGTTTTTAGTATTTTTAATAGCCTATCTAGCATCCCACAGCTGGGCTGCCTTATTTTTAATTATAAAATATTTTTAATTATAAAATATTTTTCATATCCATGTCGACAGACCTTGATGTGTAAACGTGATTTTAGGCCTGAATTAAATTAAAATACATAGAACCGTTAAAATAGCCTTCCTATACATAGGTATATTTTAGTCGTGTAGGTAGGTACACAAAAAGCGTCAGTAGATTGTCAAAAGACGTGGGCTGACTGAGAGCCCCAGATATACAAATTTGGCACTGCCTTGCCTCTAATGCCATAAAATAGCAATAAAAAGCTGTAGTAATCTTGTCTCTAAACAAAATGATATGGCTAGTCCTAATCAAATAACAGATGGGAGTGATTTGCGAAATCTTGGGCAAGTCAATCTAAAGCTTAGAGGATTTGCAAGGCTATGTTTATAACAAATGGATAAATTAGTAGCTGTCACTTTAGATGTCCAGCATTGGAATGGAAATTGATTCTCAAATCTTGTTTTAAATGTAACGTCACGACTTTTATTCCCATTCGGGGGTAGTCAGAGGCTTGAGTGGCCATACACCACCACATTGTGGAGGTATTAACCAACTCAAAGTCCACGTTTCACCAGATAGTCAGAACCCAACGTGACAGCTGATGAACCTTGTCGCCGTGTATACAGGAACAGGAAGTGTATACTAATCTTGTTTTAGTCTGGATTTTAATGAAATCTTGGATGAGTCAGAGTCCTAGCCAGTATGAAAGGAATGTAGTGTCACAAAATTCCTTTACAAAATTAAGCAATATGGTCCGCTCATCAAATGGTTATCGGAATGTATGAGTAAGTACAGTGTAATATTATAGTGTGCATCGCCAATAGTGAGGAAACGCGCAGCATACGCGCATACTAATACGTCCTAATGACGTACTAGCACTGAATATGGAGCAGGAACTGCTAAAAAGGGATGGAGCTAATAATGCAGTACTTTGTTTTTACTTAGCCGGTTAAAGAAAGAGAAATGGAACTCGCCTGGATGCTCCAAAAATTAAATATGCTGTCTTAAAACCTTTTTTTTTTAAATGGAACAAGACAAAGTTGTTTACTTACACAATACACAACAGAAAAAAATATGGAAAGTTTAAAGACAATTTACTACCGAATAGCCAATATTGAACTTTGTTAATTAAAAGTAAAAAGAATACCTAGTAGGAAAAAAAACGTTAAGTATTCTATTTGTGTTTTTTATTTAATCATTTAAATCAAACAATTGTCCATAATATGGTACATTGTAGTAACAATACTTATTTGGCAAACACTTATTAAACAAATAAGGCTAAAGTTATTTAGAAGATAAAACGAAATATAATTAGCTCAAAAGTGAATGTACTGTAATCTATTAATCAACTACCTACCTATTTGTACTACAAAAGTAAATCCTGAGAAATAAAAATGTCTAAATACCCACCTATTGTAAATTAAAGATGATCATCTAGGTTTATTTAAAGAATGTTAGCAATGAGTGTAATACTAATATTGATCCATCTAAAGTTATTTACCTAACATTTTATTTGTTCTATAATTGGGCTCAAAACCAAATAGTGAATTAAGAATAGATATTACACCAAACACATCTAGGCCCATATTAATAAATCAATCTCAAGATTGACATCGATCTTGAGCTTCGTTTTTGACAGATGTTCCATACATTAAATGTCAAAACTGTGTCAAAGATCGATCTCAACTCTGATCAATTTATTAATACGGGCCCCAATCTCAAATCTTTGCTGATGAAAAATTAACATTTCCACATTGATGTAATGGAACCTTCTAACATTGCAATTGCTAAATTTGTGCTCAGCGCACCACTACATGGAGCAAAATTCACACATCAGTGATTGGACTTGCAATTCGACAAGTTTTTACATACATAAGAAGGTTGTTCACTGGGCGATGAGCCATATTGGCAATACCAACATATTTTCAGCAATATGTTCCACGAGCAACTGAATCAAGCTATGTCCATGGACTCTGTTCAGTCGGACAAACTATTTTGGACAGTCACCTGTCTCCCTATTTTTTTTGTAATGTCTCCATTTACAATTGTCATGTTCATAATAACATAATGGTTGAGTGGATAGGTAATCATATTATTATGTTTATAAATAACTGTGTAGTGAAATTTATTGTCAACCACAGCATGAACAGGCATTTTCCTTATTTTTACCCGACTACAGCGGAGGGTTATGATTTTGACCGGTATGTATGTATGTTCATCTGTTCCTGCCTAATTATATTCAATGGACTTACCTAAAAAGAATGCTGGATGTATTATGTAAAGGAAATGTATGAATTTCAGTGGTTCACCCTCTCAATAGATCAAACAGTCACAATCATTTGTTTGGTTAGTTACCTCTCTGTCATGACAAACAAACAAAAGAAAATGGTACCACTATTACCATTATCTGGAACCTTCCATGTTACATTTATGGGAATATGATGATATGAGAAGAATGATGATATTTATAAATTAAAGATGATACATTAAACAATACTGTGGTCAATGTTTAACAAGAACTCTCTCATAACAATGATAAAGTAACAAAGAAACAACACATGTTACATGCTATCCTTGTGAAACCTCAAGCCCTTGACCATAGCCCTTGACTTCAAAAACCCTTAGAGCAGGTAACAATCAAATGTTTTATTATAGAATCCAGTTTCAACATCAGATGAGGAAAACTACAAAACTAGCCATAACGGCACAAAATATGATGCAACCATAAAAAACATCACCACATGAAACCCGGCAATTATGTTATTTTCGATGTAACTGTAATAATGATGGATGGATGTATCGCACACGGTGCGCTCGGTCCATTCATGCGGCAAATATAATCTAACGGTCGATTCTTTTGTTCTTCAAGCTCGTGCGTTAATCCGGTAAAAACCCATTATTGACGCATTCCTACATGCAAATCGCGGTGTAATCTACACGCCCTTGCCCAGCGAGATGGCCATCTCGTCCTGCGGCATCGAAAGCGCATTGACCTTTATAAAAATCTTGAAAAATAACGGCCCGCGACGAACGTCTTCCGCAGCCGGCGTAATAATTTTTAATTAAACAAAAACACTCACCTATTACCGTGTACACTTTAATTTAGCAAGAATTTAACACTAAACTATGTTTTTCGCTGATAAAATACGAAAAGACGTTTTTATGTGCTGCTTTCAACGATTTTTATCAAAGAAAAAGATTACTCACCAACTGCTCGCTTGCTGCTTTTTGACGGAATGTGTGCGAACGAGACAGAGAATGCAGAACTGAAGTGTTGCCAGTGTAGACTGCTTTAAGCTACCAATACCAAATACAATTTTTAGGATTCCGTAGTCCCTACGAGGAACCCGTGTAAGATAAGATCATCAAGACTCCATCCGTCCGTCCCAGTCTATCACAATTCCTCAAGTTCTACAGTTTTTAACGGAAGTTGATGAAACTTGGTACAGAAATACCTTGTTGACAGAGTAGATGGTTTAGGTTAGGGTTATTTATATAACCACCCGGAAATCCTATGCTGACGTAACAACCCAAGAAATTAATTAGGTACCTACCTACTTTTTTCATTTAGGTTGTGGTTTTTTATGACCATCCAGAAATCCTAGCTAACTAAAAAAGTTTTCGTTATTGTTGAAATTGCTACGGAACCCTACATTTTACGTGGCCCGATACGCATATGGTTAGTGTGTTATTGATATAGTTAATAAATGATAGTATCTATACATACAATGACTCCATGGATGCTGGTTCAATCAAACCCCGGCTACAGGGCCTCTGGGATTTTCAGATTGCCTGTATGATGTGATGCAATGTAACTTTTTTGTGAATTTGTACCTTAAGTGTTCTATTTTGATTAAAGAGATACCTCCATGTCAAAAAGTAACATTGGTGCAAGGATTTATTTATATGCATTGGTGCTCTCAATATTGGCTACAAACATGTCGATGGCTACAAATTACGACTACATTTTTAACCAAGAATATTTTGTCACATCTTAAAGTGTTTCTGTCTTCCTCATACGTTACGATCATGAAAAGGGTGGCAATACTGTTAGTATAGTCTAGTGTAGTAGCATACCAATAAAATCACACACAGCACCATTGGTTGGCATCCGCCCGTATGAAAAAAATCCATTTCATGTGGAAAAACTCAAAACGATTTTCCTACTATGCAAATGGCATACTATAGTAAATGGTAACATTTTCTGTAAATCCAAAATGAACCAGTTCAGACTGGTTCTTTCGTTTAAAAATGGTTATCGAAATAACTGAATTTAAAAAAATAATATTATATAGGATTGAACTAAGAAAATAGGTCTCAGAAAAAATATTTATCGCATTTTGATATATAAAGGAAATGGTAAGTGCTTTATTAGATACTTTGTATGTTACTTGCGTAGGTATATATTTCTGAACGTTATTTTACTTTTTTTTTTTTTTTTTTTTTTTATAAGATTAGTTTTACGGCCCCTGGGAACTAGCCCTTTGGAGCCTTATTTTACTTTCAGTCAGTGTGTGTTGCCATCAAAGCGCATGGTTGCCATATATTTTAATAATCGATAATGAATCGAGATTGGTTTATGATTGAATTACGTTATTTTAACATTTACAATCAGCAATCACATTAAAATTAAAAGAAATTATTTAAAAAGGTTAAAAGTTTTATCAAACTGGTGGCATCAAACGATTTGATCAAACGCGAAGGAACCTAATGTGCTTGTTAAAAATATTCGAGGGGCTTGGCCACGTTCAAACGGGTTGACGACGCACTGTGGGCTGAAAATCGAGCTTCATAGTACTTTAAATTTTTTTCTCTTTTTTTTTTTTTGCTTTTGATAAGCTTCTAATGCCTTCAGCAGTCATGAATATATATAAGGAATTTAATTTCGTAGGTCTACTAAATTATATTAAAAAAAAATGAACATTTTGTATGGCCCAAAAGTAATAAATCCAAATATCTTCAAAACCGCTATGTTAACCGTTATATCCTTACAGATGGCTGTTCTACAAATTATTTGTGATTTTTTGGCGTATTTTATATAACGGTAACAACTGCGGTTTTTTTTTAATAAATACGTTATAAAAAAAAGTTTGAACTAAAATGTTTATTTATACGCTATAATATTAGTGTTTCTCTAAAATACAGACACTTCCCTGCAAAATTTCAAGTTTATAAACCCATTGGTCCGCATGTAAGTACACATTTTAGTATAAGATATATAAAAAAAAAAACCGCAGTTGTTACCGTTATATAACTCACACCAAAAAATTACAAATAATTTTTAGAATAGCCATCTGTAAGGATATAACGGTTAACACAGCGTTTTTGAAGATATTTGGATTTATTAGTTCGGGGCCATACAACATTTTCATTTTTTATTTTATTTTTTTAGTATACCCATGAAATTATATTCTTTATATATATTCATGACTGCTGAAGGCATTAGAAGCTTATGAAAAGCAAAAAATAATAATTTAAAGTACTATGAAGCTCGATTTTCAGCCCACAGTGCGACGTCAGTCAAACACTTTGGGTGAACCGACCTAGGGAGCAGGGTAGGCCTCTCCTTAGACCTAAAGCTTTGAAGTGACCCCCACTAGACGGGGTACGGTGGTGGTGGTTAAACAAGTAAAATATTTAAGCTTGATTCAAGCCTAAAACTATAAAAACGTCAGGTACAGAAAATATATCTAAATCGATTGATGAAATCGAAAACACAACATACTATTCGTTTTGCGACGTCTCTTGCCCATCCCTACGAAAACCGAAACGTCTTTCTCGCTTCGATTTGTTTAGAATTTTTCGTAGAAGATAAATTGTGTTAAAATGGAAGCAGCACCAGAAGATACACAAAAACAAAGCGCAGAAAATGTGCTACCAAACAATAGTCATAGCGTGAGTGAAAAATCTTATAATAATTCCCAGCGATTTATAAATAGAACCCTATCGGATGTCGGTAAAACAATTTACTTCTTTTCATGCTTATTATCCGAGTTTAGCGTAGTTTAAATTGTTTATCTTGCCCTTAATAAGTATAAGGAGGTGAATGGAGTTTAGTTAGGGCTGTATTGTACTTAAATTGAGCTAAAAAGTAATAAAATAGTTAACCTAAAACTTTGTTGGACCTTTGCCAAATACCGTAATGTTTATGATATTTTTGTTCGGTAGCAAGTTTCACATGCTTTCTGCTTTTATGGTCGAGGACAATGCGATGCCAAATTAATGTAGAACACCTGTATTACATCGTACATATTGTTCTTTTTTATTTATGTTAGTTACCTAAGCAACATGTTTGTTTGATGTGTATTATAGGTACCTTTTATGGAGTTATAAGATCTATTTATTCTGCTAATAGTCTCATATTTCTACAGATGTTTTAAATACTCAAATAATACAATAGTAATATTTCCTATGTTGTTTTGTTTATTTAGTGTTATCAAATTAGTTTTCATGGCTAGTCGGCATTACTTAGATACATAATTACCTGTATTTTAAAACTTTGATCAGAATTTGAAAAAATGATATCTTATTATTTATTTATTAACACTATATTTTTTAGGATAATGTACCAACACCACCACCGGAAGTTAAAAAAAGTAAAAAAGAAGACCGAAACAAGAAGGATGATAAAAACGTTGAGCAGTTCATGAAATCCCTCAACTCCGTGCCAACACTCGAAGAGAAATTGTCTTTAGTATGCAAGAAATATGTTCAGACCGCTGACGATAATAAAAAACTACAGTTTTACATCAAACAGTCCGACAAACGGTATGCACTGCTGTTGAAAGAGAAAGAGCAATTGCAACTGGAGTTCAACAAGACTATTCTCGTCAAGTCTAAATTGGAGAATCTGTGTCGGGAGTTACAGAAACAGAATAAAGCCATAAAGGTAAAGAAGTTACTTACAATACATTCTTATTCCTTCATTTTGAAATCATCAGCTATAACTGAGGCAGTTAAAGTCAATTATAATGAATAACATCGGGTAATTATAAATCGGTATTGGTGGTGTAAATATCGGTGATCAGCCAAATCAGGTTAGACTGAAAGTCGACCCCTCATAATGGGATAAGGCTAGGAAGAGGAGGATTGGGTATTGTAAAACAGATTAATCGTTGTAGTGGGAATTTCAATATTTATGAGATAAAGTTCGTAAGTTTGTTTGTAGGAAGTAATCTCTTGAACTACTGAACCGATTTCGAAAATTCTTTCACCAGTAGAAAGCTACATTATTCCTGAGTGTCATATACTATAAATTACTAAGTGGGTGAAACTGTCAGCACCTAGTCTTAAATAAAATTATTTTAAATTACAGGAAGAATCCCTCCTCAAAATCCGCGAGGAAGAGGAGCGCCGCAAGGAAACTCAGGCCAAGTTCCAGAACACACTGTCGGAGATCACGACACTGCTGCAGCAGAACAACGAGAAGAATGCCAAGCTGCGGGACGACAACATCAGCATGACGGAGAAGTTTAAGAGTGTGGTCCAGCAGTACCAGCTCAGGGAACAGCAGGTGGGACCACAGACAGATCTAAACATATGTCCCTTGTTTTGTATGAAAACCAAGCTTGCCACTTTTTTTTCTACCTGCTGTTTATCCATTTATCATGGTCAACTTTTCTTGAGGAGTTTTTACAGCTCAATACGGCACAACTATACCTGCGGCACGTTATGATGGCCGGTTTGACGTGTGGGAGAGGGAAAGGATGAACCTTATTATAACGGAATAAAATTCATTATTGCATTCATTTTTTGACATTCTTTTTTTTTAAAACGGCTGGTCTTATTCCGTTATAATAAGGTTAATTTTCTTCCCCACGACCTGTCAAACCGGCCATCGCAAAATGCCGCTACTGTAGGTTAATTTTTTAAATGTCATATGACGTCCGGCACCGACAGTGGTCGAGCGCGGACTCAATAAACGGCATCAACGGCAGTGCAATGCACTTTTTTATGCAGATTATTGCACGCTACGTCTGTGGGTGGGACTTACATTTTAGACGAAACATACAAATCAATGTATACAGATTGTTTAAAACTCACTGTCCTCGTGCATGTCTTTAGTAGCTTAGGGTTGGGCTACCGGCTCTCTCTCTTATCATACAAACGCAACTGCAATATCTGCTTTACGCCGATTTTCTGTGAGAGGGTGGTACTACCCCAATCTAGCCAGCCCATACATGACCTGCATTCAATTGGCTACCACTAAGCTACCAATACGATGCATCAGTTTCAAAAAGAAACTGTGTTTATGTCAGGTGGACAAGATGGCGAAACAGATGTCGCTGGAGTCGCAGCTGTCGGACGCGAAGCTGCAGAAGGCGGGGCTGGAGCACCAGGCGGAGCGCGAGCGGCTGCTGGCCGAGATGGAGCAGGTGAAGGTGACGCACGCGCAGTACCGCGCCAAGATCATGGAGCTGCAGGCCACCGAGACCAGTGAGTACTCATAATAATATGACGGGCCCGTTGGCGTGGTTGGTAAGATTCCGCCTATCACGCTGCAGGTCGTAGGTTCGATTCCTACCCGGGACATGCATTTGTGTGCATGAACATGTCTGTATGTTCCGAGTCTGGGTGTAATTATGTATATTAAGTATGTATTTACAAACAAAAAGTAGTATATGTATCAGTTATCTGGTTTCCATAGTACAAGCTCTGCTTAGTTTGGGATCAGGTAAAAGAATGTCCCAGGATATTATTTATATCCAGAACATACCAAAGAAGACAGATTCAGAACTTTAGAAGTCTGAAGTAAGGTGGCAAAGAAGCGTACGGCCCGTCTGATGTTAAGAAGTTACCGTAGCCTATAGATGCTTGCAATACTAAAGGCATCGCTCGCACATTGCCGACCTGAAGGATATAGGGGGGTTTGGCTTCCGGTACACTCACTCGTCGTACGAAACTCATGTAAAGTAGCTGCTTTACGCCGCTCTTCTGTGAGAGGGTGGTACTACCCCGGTCGAGCCAGCCCACTAGTAGTAGTATAAGTATTATTTTGTCTTCGCCTCAGGTCTCCGCAGTCAGTTGGCGGTATACACGGATAAATACGACGAGTTCCAAAACGCGCTGGTCAAGAGCAACCAGATGTTCGGCGGCTTCAAGGAACAGATGGAGAAGGTCAGTTTACTGTGCCCCATTGATATATTAACAAGCAGAGACCGCGTTTCAACTGCTGTCTTGGGCGGCTTTGAAGCCGGTTTTTTAGGGTTCCGTACCCAAAGGGTGCCAACCCGCCACATACATACGGAATTCCGAATCGGAATCCCGTTTCGAAATATCGAATCGGTGTTTCCGAACGCGATACGTCTATACATTTGGATTTACTGCGTTCGGAATCACCGATTCGATATTTCGAAACGCAATTCCGTACGGAAAATTCCGTATGTATGTGGCGGGCTTTACTATGCTGGTGATCATGTATAGCGAAATCCGGATTCACAGCCGATCGCTATGCTTGTGAAAGCCACGTAACAACATAACAGTTCTTGACATTTATCCAAGTAGTTGGTGGCGAAACGCGTGCAATGTGTCAGCACCTGACTCTACCTGGTATTGTATTGTAGATGTCGAAGAAGATCAAGAAGCTAGAGAAGGAGTCTCTATCGTGGAAGAGCAGATGGGAGAGCTCGCAGACGGCGCTGCTGGACATGTGCGGGGAGCGGCAGGCCAGTGAAGAGCGCGCTGCTGCCGCCGCGCGCCAGCTCGCGCACATGCAGGGGCTCTGCAGGACGCTGCAGGTACACACACACACACGCACGCACGCACGCACGCACACGCACCATGGACTAGTTACTAAGGGGACTGGCCCTAAGCAAGTCGGCCGAGTGGTCGGCCTAGTACTAACATCGACATAAAACGAAGCGAGTAGTTCAACTATTTACCGGTAAATAGTAAAATTAAAATGAAAAAACAATGACCACGTTTTTTTTCATACAAATATCTAATAAGGGCACCTCTTTCTTTAGTCTTTACTCTGTGACACGCACACACACACACGCACACGCACACGCACACGCGCACGCACACACACGCACACACGCACACACTAACACACGCACACACCACACACACTAACACACACACACACACGCACACACACATACCTATAGTGAGATCATAAGAGCACATTGAAGTTCTCTTTCGAGAGGCGCTCACAGCCAGCTGCAATCTCAGCTCAGTGCTTCGGAGGGTACTCAGCCAGCTGCAATCTCAGCTCAGTGCTTCGGAGGGTACTTAAAAAGTCGGTCCCGGTTGTTGTCATCTAGGCAGCAGTCGTTAAGCCTTGTCAGAGGTCTTCGGGCGTCTTGAACAATTCTGACAGCAGAAGTTCTCTTTCAGTATTAAGATCAGCTTATCAATGTATAGTTCGCAACAGGTCGAGATGACATTCGGATTATAAGCTTTTTGCAGAATAAAATCCGAATCAAAATTACCAGGACCCGCAACGCAACAGAATAATTTAATTTAATAATTATGTGGGCGATTTTAATTGTTTATCGGGTCCTGGTAATTTTGATTCGGATTTTATTCTGCAAAATGCTCATAACCCGAATGTCATCTCGACCTGTCGCGAACTATACAGGCCCATTAACATGAAAATAACAAGAGTTGATGTGTTAAAGATTAGTGATTTTGAAGTAAATGTGTATGTTGTTGCAGGCGGAGCGCTCGGCGCTGCTGGGCACGCTGAAGGAGAACAACATCGAGCGGCCGCCGCTGCCCACGCCGCCGCCCGCGCCGCCCGCGCCGCAGCCGCAGCCGCAACAGCAACAGCAACCCGCCTCCAACGCCAAGGTACACTGCACATCACTTAACCTGCAAACAATTCACACGTGATTCTTGGATTTCTAAGGCCCGTATTTATAAATCGATCTCAAGTTTGGGATCGAACCTGAGATACTGTTTTTGCCAGATGTTCCATACTTTAAACGTCAAAACTGCATCTAAACCGATCGCGTCTCGGGGGACCTATAGTTCGCTAATTTTGATTCGGATTTAGTTCTGCAAAAAGCTCATAACCCGAATGTCATCTCGACCTGTCGCCTACTATACGCTGGTGCCTCAAAACAAAAGAGGTTCTATTGACTTTTTTTTTGGGCATTCTTCGGGTTAAGACCGATCTCAACTTTGAAATAGATTTATTAATACGGGTCTAAATTATTGTGTGCTTAATATTACGACTCGTTCTCTGAAAATTTAAACACGATCCTGTTACCTTAATCAATCTTATACGGTTTAATAGCAACAGTAGTTGCAAAACAGTCATTTTAGAGTCCTAAATTCCACCAACCTTTACCTTTATAGTTCAAAACGTAATAAATAAAGCGTTTCAATGAATCCAACTTCTGAATGAAAAGAAACTTACTGTGCACAATCTAACAACGAATTTCAACCGTCCCAGGTTGACGCGATGGCCGCTAACTGCGCGCAATTGAGACAGAGTCTCGCGCACCTCCAGACGCAGTTAAACGTTCTAACCAACAAACAACAAACTAAAGAGGAACCGCCCAAACCAGAGAAGGCAAAAAAATCCAAATCCAAAAAGAACAAAGCTGACAAAGCACAAAAGTCTGACAAACCCGAAACTCCTAAAGAAGAGAGCGACGAATCCGTCGCTAAAGAATTGCAAGAAAGTCAACCGAGCGCCGACAAACAAGATGATAGTGAGAAAGTTGACGATAAAACAATAGAAAGTCTAATACAAGCTATCAACAACGCTAATATCAACCTTTGCGACTTAGAAGTAAACAATGATGATGACGACGCTTCCGAAGAATCTAGTTTGAAAGAGAACATCAAAGAAATCAAAACTAAAATAGAGATTACAAAAGAATTAGTAGAGAAAACTGAAAAAATAACTGAAAATATCGAAGCGAATTCAAGTCCAATTGTAGTTGAAGTTGAAAAATCGAATGAAGTACCGACAAATGAAGTAGAAAGTACGCTGTCGAGTTTAGACAAAGTCACCGAAGTATCTAAATTGGACGAAGTGACTTCGGAAGTGACGAATGAATGCCATAACTCGTCGGTTGTTGAATCGTCCAACGACGAAATATCTCACATTAACGAAGTGAAGCCGATATCAAGCGATGCATAAGTGACGACTATTATGTGAATAATGTTTGGACTGTTTTTCTATTTTAATTTAGTTATAATGACATTTTGTATACCACCATATTTTTTTAGCTGTTTTATAATGCAAAAAAAAGTTTTAATCCTTTATCGGCCGAAGGTTGACTAATATTATATTTTCAAAAATTAAATATTCGTCTAAATCAATAACCCAAAAATAATACTAAATCTTCGTTTAAAATCAGGAACACTATTTTTAAATCATCAATTCAGTCGTTTCTGTTATAAAGTCCGTAAAAATACCCTATGTTATGAAGCAGCTAAGGAAATAGTATGTGAATTTTCTTTTCAATAAGTAAATATCAAATTCGTTTTGTATCCATGCACCAAATCGTCTTGTAACTGATGATGTTATGATCTAAGTACCGTATTTGGTAAAGTATGATGAATGTGTGCGATATTGCTATGTTTTGTATTAAACTATTGTTCTCGAGTTTTCAAATTGCACTTGAAAATGCGTGCAGTACAGTTTTTCATGCGTACATATTACACTGACAAAAATAATCTAAATCCAATCTATTGTAGTGGTGTGCTTAGACGCACGTCGAATAAATTAAAATACGCATTGAAAAGTGTACCGTGTCTCTTAGTTTAGTTCAACTGAAACAGGTATTTTTGTGTTACAAAATTGTCTAAAAGTGCCTAAAATAAGTCTAGTCAGTTATCGGTATTTGAAACTACGAAATTGCATTTACATACAACCCCAAACTCAATTTAATTTTTAAGGTTAACAATGGGTCAAAGTTACTGCTAATGTGAGCACAAAGTTTATCTGTAAACAATGGTATCTATGTCAAAATAAGTCAAAATTGATGTTAATTAAATGTAAGTGCTATATCGCACGAGGACACCAGTGGTAGCGCAACCAGACGCTCCACCAACAAAATGTATAGAGCTGTATGGAGGGTATCGCACCAGCCCCTCTAGACAAGTGGCTGACGTCAACAAGCGTTCCTTCAAATCGCTACGCTTCAGGTATGGAAATGACATAAGTCACGTGATCTACATAGCGAATTGTAATGTCATTTCCATACATTGTGAAGTCTATTCTATTCGATTAGCGTTCATGCCACTTGTATAGGGGGGCTGGTGTTCGCTTGGTAGCGCAACCAATTCGGTGTCGGCTATCGAATCACCCGCTGGTGGCGCAACCATGGCAGCCTCGTGCGATATCGCACTTAGTAGAGCTAAGTTTAAAAAGTACAGACAACATTCGATTCAAGGCTTAGAACACACTGCTGGAAAATTGATCAAAATTCGGATTTACTTAATTGTTATTTAAAATTAACGTTGTTCATTGTATAAACTACTACAAAAAGGACGCGAACCTTAAATTGCATCGACTATGTTATGATAATGATACTTAAGTACCAATGAATCCTTCCCCATGATCTGTGTTCTATTCAATAAGTCGTCGTAAGTACCGTTTATGTTTAAATTGTACATGTGCCTATAGTTAGAAATCATAATGAGGTATAATTATGACGTGTTGTGTCACATCCATCGACAAATTCTTTAGTTTTTTTGTAATAAAGTTAGATTTTGTAACCATTTATACTGATTTTATTTTCAACCTTTTTTGATTAAATTTATGTTGAACTACTGCACGGGCCTCCCCTCAATGCGGGAGGGATTCGGCTTAGCCGGTTGTCGGCTTAAGACATCTTATCTTATCGCGATGTTTTGCTTGATTCAGCAAGTGATATTGATACTGATGGTATAGCCAAGCTGTAGCCAATTGACTCCAACTCATATATGGGCTGGCTCGATCGGGGTAGTACCACCCTCTCACAGAAGATCGGCGTAAACAGTAAAGAAAGCCGGAAGCTTAAATCTCCACCCCCTTCCCCTCGTTGTCCCACTCCCCTTCAGGCCGGCCACGTGCGAGCGATGTCATTACTGCTATTTAGTTACATAAAAAAAGTGATAATCTTCGTTGAAAATGAACTTTTTACTGAATTTTATTGTTGTTTAAGAAGTTAAGCGAGCTTTCCAAATTGTGTACACCAAGTCTTATTTCAGTTTTGTCTAACAAGCTGTGACAATCAAAAGAGATTGTGGTTGATAGGCACCCACTTACCCAAAGCGTTGGTTTTTGTATTATTTCTAATTCCGCGTAACGCCTGAGATAATTTGCGGACATAATTTGTAATGCGGATACGTCTACTGAAATTTAATTTGGTGTACAATTATCATAACCTACTTACAATAGTTCATTTATTTGAGTCGCCTTGAGGAGCCTTGTACGCTACAAGTACAAGGAGATTTTAGAAAAAAAAATGGTGTGTTTAGAGGTCGTAAAAGAATTAACATTAATGACCATTCGACAGGAAACTGTATGGGGGCCTACCACCATGTATGCATTCTCCAAATTTATTTTTGCTAAGATTGGATGATGAATTGGTATCAGACTTACACCAACTGTATGGTCCCAAACAAAGCAACACTTGTACTACGGGTTCTGTAATGACGGACGGGGCGATCCCAGTAACACCTAGACCAGGGAAAATACATTGAAGACGAGACGAAGGTGGTTTCAGAATAAGCATACTCGGGAGTCCTGGTGCAGTGAGTCGGCTGGTCTGTCTCAAACCGCTATAAATATAAATAATAATAATAATAATATCCTGGGACATTTTTTACACACGGATACCTGATCCCAAACTAAGCAGAGCTTGTACTATGGAAACCAGATAACTGATATTTCTTCATATACAATATTTTTTTTATTGGTAAACACAAACTTAATATACATATACACCCAGACTCGGAACATACAGACATGTTCATGCACACAAATGCATGTCCCGGGTAGGAATCGCACCTACGACCTGCAGCGTGAAAGGTGCCATCACGCCAACCACGCCAACGGGCCCGAATATAGCCAGACATACACATCAACTGTATGGTTCCAAACTAAGCGACGCTTGTACTATGGTTACCGTACTGGACTGGGGGCGATCCCAGTGACACGCAGACCAGAGCAAATTATGAAAAGGCCATTCCGAAATTTGGCATTGGCGGGAATGGAACCCGTAACCATCCGATGTATTGAGCTTAGCGGCCTACGCTCGAACCACTGCGCTTTGCGGTCGTCAAATAGTCGCTATATGTACACGTAGGCATCTGTGTGGAACGTGTGTATGTAACTTATATCTACTGATTCATCTCTTCACCCTGCATAGAATAAAGCAAATACGACATCGACTTTAAATCGTTATGCCATAATTTCGACAGTTGTACCTGCCCCTGCCACCACCCAAGTGGCGATAATTTGTTATTAGATCGGCTAATATCCGAGGGATCACGCGCAATTCTGTCATACTTACGGAACAGTTTCATAAACTAACAATTGACCAAGAGCCAGCATATTGCGACGCGCTCGGCGACCGAGATTATTGCCAAACTTATTGAACCAGATATTTGCGGTTCAATACAACTTTATTGTCGAGGTATAAGGGTGAAAGTCGTATGAATAGATTATAGTAATAACGTTAAATATTTAAGGCATCGTTGGATTTTTTGGATAAAGAAGATCATGTTTTGATGGCACGTTTCTCAAAGTGCAATGAGAAAGATTGGTTGTTAAGACTTTTTGTGCAAAAGGCATTAGGTTTTTTTTTTAACTCTAGAGATCGCAACCGCAGTGAAAAAAGATTATGATCTGGATCCAATGTTCTTTAGATAGGTATTCGAAGCGTTTCCTGAAAAGATTTTGGATTTTACTCAGTTACTATGAAATAATATTATAACCAGTAGTTAGCTACAATTTTGTGTTGGGGGCTTGAGGGTGACTTGACCGTCCGGCACATACCTACTCGAAAATGCCTAGCTGAAACGGAGGGCTGTAAGTTCATGAAGCCTGAATTTTGTGAACTGTAAAAATAGATCTACTCCAACCCATAGGATGCCCGTAGTTTACCGATAGTCCCAATATATGAATCTCGCAAGGCAGTATGATGTTTAACTATGTGTGTAGGTATATTTTGTTATGTAGATTTGAAATGCTTGTTACTAGCCACTAAAATTATTTATTGTTGTATTTGTGTGGACGTGACTGTGAAATTGAAATAGTTAGCACGGTAAAAATAGTTAATTTATCAATGTTATCGATACAATATTTGTAGGCCGAAGAACAACCTTCCAATGGAAATTTAGAAAACCTTATAAGTACAAGTAAAACATTAAACCTTTATACTAGAGGAGCCCATGATGCTAAATGTGGATTTACCCGAGCGTCGCGGAAACCTATTAGATTTGGTAGATTAGATGATAGGAAGAATAAATGGTCCTATAATGTTTCCACTTTCAGCGGTGGGAGAAGCATCTACAGATTTTCAAAATTGAAAAAAACTCAAGCGTGCCAGATATTGATATTTTTCATGCTCCAACATGTCTCCAATCTGAAATATTATATATTAATCTGCCGATTTGCGTGGTGGGGGTGGGAATGCGAGATCGGTGAAAAAATATTGCACGAGCGCGGTATATGAAGTATACCTAATTATTTACAAACACGGCTGTCATGCTTTTCCGCAATTGAAGACTATTTAAATAAAAACTGTTAATTACCAAGATAAAAAAATATTACAAAATAAAACAAGCGGTTTTAAAATTTACCATTCGTGGAACCGGGTTGTTTTAATTATTTCTCCGATTCTAAGTTTTAGTAGCGTACGTCTAGACACCGACAGTTTTTTTAAGTTTCACCTCGGCTCAGAAAGCGCGATTAAAAAAATGTTAAAAATATAGCTTTGTGATTTTTTTCTTTTATTATATTGTAAAGCGTAATATTGAGATCAAGAATATTTACAGTCTCGAACACATTTACAATAGAGTTTGTCATCTGAGACCGTACAATAATTGACTATGTATCCTAATAAAAGGGTACCATTCATAAATAAAGAATTGAGTTGCACAGATGATAACGTGACGACTATCAGAACCCCGAGTGCCCTAATTCCTCAAAACAAAATAAATTCAAATAAAAACATAACCATCTCTGCAATTTCGGGTTTACTACAGCGCGACCCCCTAGCGTCTAGGCCGCGTCCCCCCAAGGTTTCGACTCCCAAACTTTGAAATACACTGACTTAGACCAACAAGACATTCAATAAAAAAACAATATCAAACAATATAATAAATTAATTATTGATACAGTTAATGAAATGGAATGTAAAAAACACAATTATAATCTAGATCGATATTATTTGGCAAGCCATGTAATCGGAACGAACGCACAGTATATAATACTGGACGGGTCAAGGTTGGGCTGAACGTGCGTACTTACTTACTTTCCCTCAATTTCAAGCATTGACTGCATTTTGCATCTAATAAAATGGTTAAAATTACAGTCATATTCAGTGTACTAGGTAGTAGTTAAATCAGAGGAGTAGCCTGCCTTAGACGGGCCCTATATCAACATTTGTTAGGGGGCCCAAATGAAGGCTAAAGATGTTTCACAAATGAAGGGTAAAGAATTTTGACACATGTTCGGGGCCCCTGTAGCCCGGGGGCCCCGTATCATTGATACGGCTGATACGGCGGTAGCTACGCCCCTGAGTTAAATGTCACCTCATGTGTCATTTACTGACGGAGACTGCTATATGCTCTCTTGAGAGATTTAGTGGGACTAGATCATTTATCGGAATAGTTCAGGCTTCGAACTGCCATGGTTTCATTAATACGTTCCATTTAAAACGTCTTAAGGTTCATAAAACCGTAATATGTAGTGGTATATCAGTGGCTCGCCTTCTATTATTTTGGGTTGGGTGAGCGATTATGTGCACTTCGGACATAGGTCAATGACTTCAGTACATGTCTGTGTATCCTGTCAGGAAATACAGGCATGACGATGGATTAGAAACACAAGACTACGCTCTCGGTCGGCAACGAAGAAAATAAAATATTACATTGTATTGATCGTAGAACCAAGCTGTAGCCAATTGATTGCAGCTCATATACGGGCTGGCTCGACCGGGGTAGTATCCTCTCACAAGAGATCAGCGTTAAGTAAGTAGCTGCGTTTCGTACGACGAGTGAGAGAGCCGGAAACCCATTTAGGTCCCCAACGTGCGAGCGATGCATTTGGCCATCTATAGGCTATGACAACTGCGGGGCAGCGCCGCGCCGCGCCGGCCGGGCCAAGCACTTGCTTGCCACCTTGATCACATAATAAAATAATTACCTTACTGTGCTCTCGTACGTCAAAAGTTTTTCTTGGTGATTGTTTTGCTTTTTATTCTTAAAGGTTGTTTTGTTATGGTTCTGCGAATTTCGACATACATTCAGGTTTTAAATTATTACGGGCCAAGAAAACAGGCACATAATTAAAAAAATAATATCATCAAGGTTAGAGGATTTATTGTTAAGTCCACAAGGTTGTAAATACTGATTAAAATGATTTTTTAAAATTGGGATAAGTATGCTATCGGCCTTAGCAGTTTAACTAGGTAGACGGGATGACAAGTGTTGAGGCTTTCCACTGTTTTTTTTTTTTGTTTTTTTTTAATTTACTTTAGTTTAATCACGTTTGGTGGCTTGTGGTTCGCAAAGGTTACGACTTTTGAGGTGTTTTGGGGATGCAACTTTTTTCAAGGGAGGTGGTTGCTTCGGCGCTGTAGCACTCTGATTTTGCGTGACGTTATTATAAGAGCAGTGGCGATTAACTTAATAGTTGAAAAATAACCTATAATTATGCCAATGATAAATTGATTTGTCGCCTCTTAAACGCAGCCAGTTCTTTGCAAAGGAGTTCGGTACTGGATGGTACCTTCAGCGGAACTGCTATCCACGACCAATCAAATGAATTCATTTTCGGTCCACGACTTCGATGTAACATCAATACTCCAGGAAAAGTTACAATCTATTGAGAACTTTAACAATGGCAGATTATCGATCAACCATTTATATTTTTAACAAAACGTAAACTTTTACTTTCTTTGTAAAATTATTCTGATTCATCATTCAGATTGATCAGCTTTGTAAATTAGGCACGTTACCCACTGAAACAAACTTGCAACAAGCTTTGCAATGCATATTAATTTCTAATTACTTTTAGAATGTAAAAATTCATATTAAATGTACATTTTAAGCCATTTACATGTCAGGACTTAGCTTACTTAAACTCAAGTAGGTAAAACAAATCTCTAGCGCCATACCTAGTTAGACACAGCCCACACCTCTATCTCCTAAGATAAATTGTGGGCAAGGAATAAAGTTGCTTGATGGAAGTACATTAAGACCAGCTTTTGAGGAGTCAGGCTGTTATTTCATGAGAGGCTTCCCAGTGAACTACGTACGTACATTGATATGTCTTGGTTTATTGCAGACATAAATGAGCGTTAGGTGGAGTACAATCCTAAGAAGGCCTTTTTTGCATGATCGTGGAATCCGCAGCGCTATTGGACGCTTCCGCACTGTTTACTTGTTAGGAACATAATAGGAGCGTTTCATGGTGTAACTCCGTTCTGCGTGATGTCTCAATGAAGGCAGAGGTCGTGACAAAAAATAGGCCGAGTATTTCTTTCTGAATTGAACTTTTTATTGATGAACTTTTTACACAGTATCTACGTACTGTGTAAAAAGTTTAGTGAAAAGACAAAGTAGATCACACTATAAACATCAGCAGAAATCCAGAGGTGAGAGCCGGGTTGGAACCCTAGACCTTAAGCCCGCAAGGCACGGGCTATCATTGCTTATTATTATACTGACATATTCGTACCTATTGACTGAAATTTCACAAAAATTGTGTGGATTTCTTCCATGCTCATTGCTAATAGGCGAGTTATAACTTTATAATGTAAATCCTTTATTTGCCGTAAGTTTAGTTATGTAAGGAATGATATTGTTACTGAGGGCTATGGATTTTGTTTAATAAATAAAATAAATAAGAGCGATAGTGTATCTACTTATAGGTAGGTGATTTAAGAATTACCTATCTCTAATATCTGAAAGTAAATTGGCAATGGGAAATAAAGACCTTCAGTAGGTAAAGTTCATTTTATCAATAAGGACAAATATTTATCTATCATTACGACATCCACGCTAATAATGTGTTTAGGGAAAATACATTTTATTTCTTTAATCTGAGTTAGTAGGACTTAAGCTGTTAGGTTTGTTTAGGACTAAAAATTGACTAAATACCTGTGCTAGGGGTGTGTTTGTGTCAATAGTGATGGCCAGTGTAGGAAATCGACCGTTTTGTTGGTCTTCTTCTTATACTATGGTTAGTGGCCAACCTGGTGTCAGAGTTGTTCAAGCCATCCGAAGGCCAAAGCTTAACGACTGCTGCCTAGATTACAACAACCGATACCGACATTTTACGCAGCAGAGATGCTCAGTTCAAATGCCACTAAATGGCCACCCATCCATGACTGACCTGGCCAAGTGTTGCTTAACCTCCGATTGTTTACCGATAAGTGATTGCAGCTGGCTATGAGCTCTTTTGTCAGTGAACTTATAATATGAGAACAAAACAATTAAGAATTTAATCCACGCTCCATTTACCAGTTCAACAACTCAGTTATGTTAAGCATTTGAGAAGAGCAAAACAGTGATGGCGGATAAAAACCCATCGACTAAAATTTTGGATCTTTTTGCTTTCGCTAACGAGGTAACCAAAAATAATCGCTTTTTTTGAGCCTACCGACTATTGCTGAATAGGTTATTATTTCGTTTCGTGTCATTAAATAACCTTTGGCAGATTATTTAACCGATGGCTACTTGATGGATATTGGATATCGACAAATAAGCCTAATTCCTAGAAGGAACAGAAGAGCAGGTTCCAATGTACCTACAGGACAGACGAATTGTATGAGTGTCAAAATGGTGACTGTATAAAGTTAGATGTTTAATTTAAAGCTCTTAAAAAAGCGCTCGCCTCGTGCTTGTTTCTGAACGGAATTCATATTATAGTTTTAGACAATAAACATTACCAAGAACAGGGTTACATGCGACTGGCCAAAATAGTTAGTCAGGACTAACAACGGAGTTCATGAACATAGTACGTACCTACCAATGTGCTATGGCTACCATTAAATGGACTAGGAGCTATCACAGTGGCACCCAGACCAAAGCAAATTACGAAAAGGCCGTTTCCGAAATTTGCCTCTAGCGGGAATCGACCCCGCAACCACCCGAAGCAGTGAGCCGAGCGGCCAACGTTCAAACCATTGCGTCAAACGGTCGTGATTCTCCGAATTCATAAATTAGAGTCCAGCCTATTCTTAGTATTAGGTTCATGAGCCTAATTTTCAATTTGTGGGGGATTCGGGCCATTACCAGTGGACTGTCCAACACGCTCTGCCACACGTAACACAACACGCACTGAGCGTGTTCACTGGACAAGGCGCGTGTTAGCGGACGCCATATATCATTCGGTAACTGAACTGTATATGTCAACTGATCTCCGTATTTCCCTGCCTGTAAGTCCGGCCTATATTGGGGCGTCAGTATTATAATAATAATAATAATTTATTTATTTCGGAAGAATTCCATATCGTGTTAGTAACAATTTTTATCTTAAGTTATTGTTAGTAGATAATTATAATAATAATTAATTAATAATTAAAGCTCAGTGTGGAGTCTCATCCATCTCTGCAGCATGGGAGACTCCCACCGGTCTGCGAAAACACTCAGGATAGTGTTGGTGCTGCCGCGGGTGCGGGTGAGTAGGGAGGCGCAACTTTTTCTGATGATAGCGGCAAAGCCATCAACACGCGCCCCCGCAAACATACCCGACGCACTGCAGCGCCACGGCAGCCCCAACAGCATCCTCAATGCGTTATTGTACTGGACACGCAGGTCACTGCAGGTCACGCAGGTCAGGTCAGTATACCATGCAATTGAAGACAAGATTCCAATAAATAAACTACCTTTTATTGCAGCTATTTCCCAAATGACATGACTTATACCTCCAAACAATGAGAGTATGCAACTGGTCTAATCAGTGTTGTACAAATGGCCGGTGTATAGCCGGAGCCGGTCTTTCGCTCGGCAGTCCAACCACTATAAATACAAGTGGTGCCTGCTGGTCCGAACATTGCCTCACTAACCGCTGACCGAAGGGGCCCTCACACCCCCCGCCCTAAACCAAAACCGATTAGATCTGTGAAAGTACTGGAAGGTATAAAGTGTTATTTATTCCGTGATTTTCAATTTAACAGTGATTTTTAGTGATAAATTTAAGAAAATATAAAATTGATGATTTTTTATAAAAAAAAAAAAGTTTTTATTTTATTTATTTATTAATAGTGTATGGTGTTTTCAGTTCGACTGTAGCGAAAATGAAGTCGTTTATCACGATATTGTTGTGTGTCGGTGAGTACAAATATTGTTAATACTTATCTATTAAAATTAGTTTTAAAATGTGCAAAATTTTGTGTGAACTCCAGGAATAATTTAGTTACTTATTGATTATAGAAAATAGTATGACCAATAAATATTTTAAAAGTGCAATGACAAATAGTCCAATAGTCCAATGTCTAAGTATTTATAAAAAAATGTGGAAGAAATAGTAAGTTAAAACTTAGTCTAGACTAGCAAGTATCTGAAAATATCTAAAGATCACTTATAAAAGGCTGAAAGCAGGCTGCTACAATAATTTCAGCTGTTTGTATGTTCAATTTAAAAACTAAAACCGTAAAACCACTTCTCATTGTTCTTTAATTACTTACCTACTTACCCTTTTGGCTCTTTTCATAAAGTTCAAAATCCAAATTTGTGAAAGTTGTATTTAATTTTACTACATTCTTTGCATTTTATTGAAAGCATTCACGCAATAAAGTTGTAGGGTAAATACACTAATTATCTTCCTATATATAATTTTTTAATCTACTTCTATCTAAATTTCATGGCAGGTATTTTATGCCGATCTTGACCGCATATAATTTATCAAATACTATTGCCATTCAATTATAATAATTATACATTCATTTCATGATGTAAACATGAACACTTCACGTTATTTACGCAAGCAAGTAACGTATTATTTCAGTTCGGAAGCTATAAAAGTTGCATTTCCTCACGCAAGATGCCGTTTCCACCAACGCATGAACAAACTAATTGATAGTGAATAGTAAACGATTGTTATGCTGCTGTTATGTGATTCCTACATGTTAACAGCCCATTGAGTATGATCCTAGAACATTCCTAGTCTTTTTCTGAACGAACATGATATTGTAACTTCAAATAGGCATACAAACTTTAACCAATATTTAGGCGATTTAAGCACTAGTTTCGTAAGCATATTACTAGGAATGCACTCGATATCGATTTTATTGAACACTGTTTCTCAACATTAGTGTCCTCGCCCACAACATTTTGAAAACGCCCCTTTCATTTTTATCGTGCGATTATCGTAACAAAATCTTATTATGAAAAAAATATCGTTTACATTTATGCACATTATGCGCGTAGGTAGTGTTTTTACGTAATTTCTTTGAAATACAATTATGACGCGGGGTTCTGCTGTACGGTATTTTATTCATTGCATACAATTCCGTGGTTATGTTTGGAAACAGAAATAAGAGGATACTTGTTCATTTAAAAAAAAAAAAAAATAACACAAATACTATCGCTTTAATTCCAGGCACGATCACCCTCGCAATCGCCGCTCCCGTCCCCCGGGAACCATCCTCCCATGTATACGAATACGACTACGAGAACTCAGCGCAGGAGGCACAGCAGGAGCCCCAGGAGTCAGCCAGCCATTATGATGCCTACATCCAGGACGTCCAAGCCGCTGCAACCGGAGGAAACGCTGCCAAAAAGGGATTCAGTCAGGGCAGTGGGCTTAGGACAATCGCCGTCGGATCAGCTAACCAAGCTAAGACTGCTCTAGGGAATCAAGCTGCCGCTGGTTATCAAGCGGCTTATGTTGCTAAGAACACCCTCGCTCAGTCAGCCGCTCAAGCTAGTGCGACAGCTCAAGCTGCGTTGGCTGGTAAACAAGTGATCCTGTCTGGGTTGGAACAGCAAGTCAGAGATGCGAAGGTGGGGCTGCAAGGTGAAGAGATGCAGCTGCAACAAGCTAAGAGGTCTGCACAGGCTGCCGCTCAATCTGCACAGCAAGCTATGCACCAGGTGAGATTATTACAATAGTATTTTTATACTTTAAAAAACTACTTCAATACCTACGGCTCAGATGTCTAATAAAATTTATTCTACATTGCAATGTCCCATTGCTGTTGTAATATTCAGTATCATTTAAATGCAATACAAGTTAAATTTATTGTCCAAATAATAAGCATAGGTATACGACCACAAAATAAGGTTGTATGACTTGAAACGTGTCGCAAGATGAAAATATTAGTAAAATGCGATATGGCCACGTCATGGTCAACAATTATAATAAAAAGTGAAATAAACTCGAATTATTCATAAAAATTATGCAAGTGCCTACGACACGAGACTAATCAAGTGCATTTTGGCAATGAACTAATTGAAAAACCGGAGACTTGACCGACACGGCTTTTTGCAAAAGTTAACGCAATTTAAACATTAAGCGCCTTGCTAAACTAAAAAAAAATCGAGGGGCTATCGAGACGAACAAAAAACCTATTGTGTAAATCGATACAAATGAGTTTTACAAAAAGATATATAAAAAAATCCGCTAAACATTGTAGAAAGATATCGGAAAGTCAATTATAATTACTTACGTAATGTTATCCGGTCCAGTTGGTCCGTAGAATAAATCACAGTTTTATTTTCATTTAACAATGGCAGTGAACGGCGACAGTTGTATAATGCGATAGAAGTTGCTGACACGACAAACGCTATTGCTATATTTCTATTGTAAAGTTAAAAGGTTCTAAATTATAGATTTGGGCGTTATTGCAAAAGCTTATGTTAAGTAGTACCTGCCTATTTAATTGCATTTACAAATCCTAAATGCGATTATAATTCATTAAATAAGTAGATAGGTTAAGTTTTTTGTCTATTCCACAATATTAAACTAATGATTAGTCAATGATAATTCTAAAATGTTATACTTAAAACATAAGTAACATCTATTGGACCATTAATTTGCTACGAAGAACTTCAATACTAGATGTGTTACGTTTTCTTTCAATGATTTGTAAGCACTGAATGTCAAACTTTTCAAACGCCCACTTTTCTATCAAAAATATAATAAACTAATGTCACGATGGATTTACAATAATTGATTTTCTATTCACAGTAATATACAATAGAGAACTTGAAATTAGTGAAACACGTGCGAAATAAAATAAAAACATATCGATTATCGCCTTTCAAATCCGTGTAATTGATTCGCGTCTATCAAACCATGGTGTTTAGTAACCTAGCGTTCAGTAAATAAGTAGTACGAAAATCATTCTTGTCGCTTGCGACAGATATCTTAGGAAATGTCTGGCGATCTGTCGTTACCGTGGCTAATGATATGTTGAAATTCTGATCGAATATTTGAGGTTCACCGTCTGAACTTCTCAACGAATTTGTTGTATTGTTTCCCAATTTCATTTTAAAATAATTAAATTTATGTGATGCGTCAGAAAAAGCTTGTCGCTTAATTTACGGAGCAATTAAGTGTGGTATAAGAGTAAAAAGTCAAATTATTATTGGAACGATGATCTAAGTTATTCGCGATAACTAGGCACGTTCCATAGTTGTATAATATTCTTGGGTAAACTCTTTATCATGTAATTCAATTAGAAGTCTGAAATACATTTTATTACGTAGGTAATACAATGTATTTCAGTGCAATGAAATATCGGGGATTGAGTAAACCACAATGATTGGTTACCGTCTGATTATATAACAGTTAGGTACTATTACTAGTGTAACGGTGAGATAAGTTATTGTTTGCTGAAAGCATTTTATTGAATTGTTACCAAAGATTGTTACGATGAACATAATTGATATAATTTACACCATTATTTGACATAATATTATTTTTTCTAAAAACTGAGGCAAGAGGCATGTATGACATACGAATGCACGCCACTGCGGCTTTTACAAGAGGCTCGTTCATACCAAGGCGGGATTCGATCCCGCCCGGAATGCTGGGTTGAAGTGACGTGGGTAGCAGCTGATGACGTCTATATCTGAACGGCAGATAAACTCGATTTAGACACTTGCAAACTTAGGTTTACAAAGATAATTCGTTCTTGATTACGCTTTTTATAATTTTCTGGGAATTAAATTCCACCAATACACACTATACCTACCTACCATTTTAATAATAATAACTAATACGTAAATAATTTTCCGGAAATTATATGCCACCAATATACACTATCCTATTCTTATTATAAATTGAATTTTGCAAGCGTTTTCATTTCAATTTGGCGTATATTTGCAACATTATATTATTTTAATTAAACGAAATGTTGCGCTCTATTTTGCAACAATATCTATCGATTTATGCAAAATAGGCGTTTAGTTCTCAAGGCTTATATCCTATTATAATTGTTTGCAGTTTTCACCTTGCTTGTAAAAACTAGTGTCAATGACCCACTGTCTTGCTGACATGGTAATATATTTTTTTCTGTGTCTCTCAAACTTTGTTGAAAAAGTGGGCGTTACTATGCAAATTCCGTAATTACAATTTAAACTTAAGTATAGTTTTCTGTTTCATCTTTAGGTAATCATCTAAAATTAGTTCTTTAGTCCTGATTAGGTAGGTAACAAAGTGAGAAACTGAGAAAAACTTTCAGACAAGGAAATGTCAGTGATATTAGAGACGAGCTTGTATCGTTTTGATCTTAACATTGAAGCATGCTCGCTTCCTGTTCGATCCATTCACGGTTAAATTGTTCAGATCATAAAAATTTCACTTTCATTTACACCAAGCTATTTAGGTACTGTGTTTCAAAGGACAAAAATAAACAAATGCGCATTTAACTGCCGATTATCGTACCACGTACGTATATCTATTTATTTCCAGAAAAAACTTTATTATTTGCATGAAAATATATCGTGACTTATTTTAACGACACTTAGGTATTAAAATAGAAAACTCTAGGTTTAGGAAAAAAGCTCAAGGTTAACCGTGTGTCCGGCTTGAAATGCAACAAAAAATAGATTGGACAAGGAATAAAAAATACCTAAGTCATAATTTGTTAAGCTTAAAATTTACTTAAAATAGATTGTACAAAAAATTGAATTTATCGTAGTCATACCTACATATTAAATACCTATTAGGTACCTATATACCAAGTGAATGTATAACATCTAGTTTTTTCCAATAAAACTACTCGCGTAGATACGATAAAATAAAAGGGTCCACTTTTTTTTTCTATTTACAAATGTATTGTTTGTTACTTTTTGATTGAAACTTTCCATGGGTCGTGATGATAGTCATTTTCACATTTTAATTTTACCATTCAGAAATTTTTAGTTATGAATGATTTTTTTAAATTTACGAACAATTATCTTTTGTTTAAGTTAAAAATAAAACAGTTTTCTACACCTCTGCTTTTTCTAAATCAACTTCCTCATCTGATCAACAGGTGAACGTAATCCAAGCTGCCTTGAACGCCGCTCAAGCCACCTCAGAGAACGCGAACGAGGCCGCCTCCCAAGCCGCTGGTGAGCTCGGAGCACAAACCGCTATGGTCGGGGCCGCAAGGCAGAGGCTGCAGACCCTCCAGGAACAGCTTAAGGGAGTCAGAATCGATTTCGAGGCCACTCAGGCTGCTGCTCGGAAGGCTCAGGTATGTGACGCTTTTACTGGTTCCAGGTTTCAGTTTATGGTCCATTAATGATGCGAAAGAAATATAGGGGCAGATGACACCAGACAATGGGCAATGGACTGAAGATTGGATAAAGTGAGAGACCAGGATTTTTGAAGGTTTAGCACTGCTAGATAAGTAACTGAATTTAGTATAGATGCGGTCTGCGATGTGCTGATTAGTCAGCAGTAGTGGTCTGATTAATACAAAAGAACAATTGGATTCCTTTCATAAATCCCAACTTCTTAATATTTTCCTTCAGTACCTGACTAAAATTATTGCAAGACAGGTCATAATTATCATGAGTAGTGTTGAAGATTTTTAGATGTTGCTAAGTTATTTGGTCAAGTTTTATAGTAATTTGAAAGTAACAGCAACGTTTTCCTGTTTAGGAAGCGCAGAGGAACGCAAAGGTGTACATTTTGGAAGACATTAAGATATCCATGTTCTTCTAAAGTCTTAACTATGTCTTGTTGACGGCGAGAAACACGATTTATCTCCTAATTTAGATTGTTTTGTTGGTTTTGTTGATTAATAAACTTATTGATCTCACTCTTTTCTTTATTTTCTTTTTAATCAATGGGTGCACACTTCTTTTCTTTCTCAACCAAGAACACACTTCTGTAAACTGTTGTGGTGTTCTATCGTCCTTTTTTTAATAAGGATCAAATTTTTATTTTGTCACTGACATTAAAGATCTTGAAGTCACCTATCAGTTTTCAATACACCGAGTAATTGCACCGTACCCGTCTTAATAATAATTTGAAAACTTCAGAAATCCAAAACATTAGGTATACAAGAGCTGACCCATGATGCTACGGACTTTGTGAAAAGAAATTCTACATGTTACACGTTAGTAACAGTTCAGACCCTATTGCACGTGTAACACGTGCCATGCTTAACGTCCGCCATTGTGGATATGTTAAGCTAAAAAAACCATTTCGATTTTCAGGCGGCGGCGCAACAGGCGCAGGCTAACGCTGCTGCTGCGGCGGCGAAGGCGGCGGCGGCCGGCCTCAGCGCCAACAAGCCCCAGAAGGACGCTTCCCACGAAGGTACGGCCCCTCAGGAGTATCAGGCGGCGCCCCAGGAGTACCAAGCCGCGCCCCAGGACTACCCCGCCCAGAGCCAGGAGCAAGGAGCGGGAAACCAGGGCTACTACACGCACCAGTCGGGTTACCAGCACTAGTAACATTAAGGTTTTAGGTGCTTAGGTTCTAAGGTGTCTGGGTTTTTTTTTCTATTTATTGATTTCCTAATTTTAATTTGCTTTTATTTTGTGGTAACGAGAAGGTAAAGGTCACTTTTCCTTTATTACCTGTTGCAGACTTCCTGACTTTCTTTCACCTTTAAAGATGTGACTATCATTTTTGTCATTATCCCTTTCGCAATTATTTCAATATTTTTTCTGTTCTATCACGTTCTTTTATCTTTCTGTATCAAAGGTCCAATTATTTTATAGCTCTTTCTCCCTATTTGATATTTAAAAATCAATTAATGAAAAAAACTTTGAGAACCTCAGAACCGAAGCCTTAAGTTAATTTTAGAATGGGACACTCATTGATATTATTATTTATTTCACCAAATTAACCTATTCTAATCTTAACCCCGTAGTAGTAGTTTTCTACTAAAATGTAAATAAAAAAAATATTTTTGTTACCGTAGTTAAGAACGCTTCAATAATTAATTTTGGAACCAGTATGTGATAATTTACATAAAATATTTTTATACGATTTTTTTACAAATTGTGAGATTGGTGAGGCTTTGAGTGAGCTTCCAATTTTGTATATGTGTAGCTGTATAGTTATATTGCAAAAATGTTGGCGATAATAAATAAGCGTGAAACGTGCAACATAACAGTATTCGAGCCAAGTTACAAGGTGTATACCTATCGTACAATATGTTGGCCGACATGGTTCAACAAGATAACAGTTAGGTACAAAATATTGCCAAGATAAAATTTGAGCCCATAACAAACGTTGTATTCCACAGAACGCACTATATAAGGTTACATGTTGCAAGAAGTGTTGCAATTACAATGCGACCAAGTTATCTGTTCAGGTGGCCAAAACTGGAACTAGCATTGTCACTATTACTTTTGAAAGTTTTGTAAAGACAGTAGCGACACCGTGACCGCAACAGATAAGTTGGTAGCTTGCGTGTTGCGTTGCATGTTACGTTGCACGTATCGTTACGTAACTCAAAAATAACTAACAAAGTTTAAGTGCGATGTCTCTGCCATAGTGTGTCGACAAAGTATTTGAAAATAAATAACTGTTTTGTTAAATATTCTGTTATTATTTTAATGATTGACTTGAGATTGAGACTAACGACTCGACTGTACGACTTAACTTGACATCTCACTTATACTGTTGACTTGACTAACCCGATTTTTTACAATAGGTTTTCATTGGTCGGGAGGTAAGTACTACAATACGTAATTAACGATCAGTAGGTACAAGGTACCTACTACTGAATGGTGCAATTTTTTAATTATTATTGTCACATTTAGTTTTCATTTTATAAAATAGAATTTATAGTTTAATGATAGGTTGGTATACGCATATAAAATTGCACGCAGCGCCTCTAGCAGAAATACTTATATATTCACTTGAGACATCGTTTCTGAACATGTGGTCCATAAGGGGTCCATTAAGTTGTAGAGGAGCCTTAGGTACCCCTCGTTTACACTGACGCAAAACTTGCACTGATTGCTGGTTGCCTTTATTATGAACTGACAAAAAATAGAGACAGCTATATAAAAAAGTGATGCGTCAATGTAAACGAGGGGTTCATAGATCTTTCTTATGGTCAATGGAGGGGTTAGATCACTATAATTCTCATTTGGACTTTACGAAAAGAAATAAACGCTAAATAAATTAACCAAGTCATAGAATATAATACAATAATACTAACAAGGTAGTTCAGGATTAGAACCAATTTGTTAGATTAAAATGTGAAATTATCGAACAGGCAGGTAGGTACCTATAGTCTGAATTTTAATTAGACGAAGTATTTTGACAGTTAAAAATGTGACTGTTCTATGAATTTGAACCTTATTTGTTCTATTTATATCGAAAAGTGACATAGCACCTGTCAATTTACTTCGTCTAATTAAAAATCAGACTAAAGGTAGTAAGTTAATTGGTATAAGTATAACAATGTATATTAGGTACTTAATAGTAATAAGTACCTACCTACTTTTGGTGGTAAGTACCAAAAACATAGCTAGCAGTATGCGTAGAATTGAATGCATCTTAACAATCTTAACCAAAGCTCAATGAAAGAAATCAATATATGATACCTAAGTAGTAAATTAGTACCTATTCAGTTCTATGAACTTTTTTTTAACATCAATTTGAAGCTTACCTTAGATATAGCTTACCTACTACCTGCTTAATTTATCTCTTTAATCACTTGTAGGAATCTAACAATTTAGTTTTCATTTTTATCAAAGTAAGATTACTTTAAATGGCGCTTATATAATAAACAAGTAGAAGTAACAGACCACGTCCGATCTAATAAAGGCTTCCGCACCCCCTCGCCACAATACGAATCAACACGATTCGTTAAGCGAGCTCTTTCCCTTTTCAGAATGGTCCAGCTCTCTCCGAGATCATCCAGACCAGACCAGCGCAAAGCAAACCTTGCACCCAACGCACGAAGCCATCACCCAATATCACCCATCAAACAGCGCACAGAAACCGCTAACAAACAACTCACCGCATTTAAACCAGTTTAAATCGGCTGAGTCCGCCGAAATTTGGTTCCAGCCAGCCCAATCCGCTTCTAATCATATCACTAAACCCATTGAAGAAAACCTACAGCATTCGAACCAGTTTAAACCGGCTCAGTCCGACGAAATCCGGCACCAACCAGCCCAATCCGCTTCTAACCAGATCACAAAACCCATTAAAGACAACCTACAGCATTCGAACCAGTTTAAACCGGCTCAATTCGCCGAAATCCGGCTCCAACCGGCCCAATCCGCTTCTAACCAGTTCACAAAACCCACTGAAGTCAACCTACAGCATTTTTCGAACCAGTTTAAACCGGCTCAATCCGCCGAAATCCGGCTCCAACCGGCCCAATCCGCTTCTAACCAGTTCACAAAACCCATTGACGTTAAACCCGCTAAATTTAATAAAGTTTATCATCATTTGAAAGCTTTCCCAAACACTTACGTTAGTTTAGATGGCTTTTTCAAGGATAGCGCCGGTAATTCGCGGTTTATTGGATTTCCTGGATGGTAGAGTAAATCATGTAGAAAACATTAAAAATGTAAGTAGAAACCGTTGTTTAAAGCTTTTTAGGTCGTTGCTTCTGTAAAAAGTATTTTGTACCCTCTGGATAATAAGCACTTAGCCTTTTGTATTAAATTCTAGCAGAATTTACCAGATCCAATCCAAAAGAGATAATCAGTCAGTCTTTTTCAGCCATTTTTCATCTAGATCTGCATGAGTCAGGGAGTGAGTAAGATTAATTTGATTGAGCTACCATTGATTTAAATATCTCGTTGGGAGTACCTAACCAATACCTACCCTTAGCGCATACTATTGAGTTTAGGCGCTATTTTAATTACCTATAATAATTTGTTCGCAGAAGTGAAAGAACAACGTGTACAACGTGTACACCACCAAGAAGAGGAAGAAGAAGGAGACTGCGATGAAGAGAAAAAGTAGTTTTATTGTATAAATATTTAATTGCCATTAATTAGTTCCCTTTTTATCTAGTTATTAAATTCGTTACTTACTTTTAAGGGTTTTAATATAAAATAAACAGTTTTGTGACCAACTATTTTTTTACTCCAAAAATCCTGATATCAAATTTAAACAAAATACAAGCAAAATACCTATCATCCATCCACAAGAATATCCGAACGCAAAATGTAATTTTCGATTTTCCTTTCAACGCAGAACGCCGTCTCAATTTTCACATCTACTTTTAGATATACAATAATAAAACTGATGCTTTTTACTAAGATTAGAAGTAAACCAGTATCCAAGTAATAATAAATTACAAAATATAGGTACTTTATTAAAAATCATAAATATTTTATGAGTTCTGAAACGTTTGTTATTACAAGTTATTTAAGTAAAACGGAACGTTTCAATTCCTTTCAAAACGCGCATTTGTTGGACGCGTATCACATGTTATTTTATTTTTGTAAATAATTAACAAATATGTCTGTGGTGAAGAAGAAGAAGCGCGTTTCTAAGAAGAACAAGAAGGCGTGGGGGAAATACTGTGATATCCGCGATGTTGAAGAGTTCCTTGAGGATCAGAGATTGGATGAAAGATTGGGGTGAGGTTATGTTGATATGATCGCAATTGTTATTATCCTGTGTTTTAATACAAAGATATGATTTCCCTAAGGTTATGCAAACTTACCAAGTCGAAGCTGAACATAATTATCTTGAGTTGCCAAAGTGGCGAATGCGCTTTAAAATTGGTTTATCCACACAACTCTTAAGAAATTCTTAGGTACCTAGATGGTGGGATCTACACCATTCAATTCTATCGGATCCGATCCTAATTATTGTATGATTACTTAAGGCAGTCGTTAGGACAACTGCCCTACACATGATCCAATATCATCTGATGATTAGGATTGGATCAGAACCTTCTGATCCAAGTGCATGCTGATATACTACTTTTTGTAAGTCCATGCATGCCTATCCTGCTGCTAAAAGCCATGCCACAACTGGCTTGTTCCTAAAGATACTAATAAAATAAATTACCTTCAGTTGTTCATAAATAAACAGCCTAAAATGTGATAAAATCATTGCCAGCACTAATTAAATTACAAAATTAATCTTATCATGTGCAAACCATGTGATTTTTAATCAAAACATAGGTACTGGCAGTTAATAACAAGTGCCAATATAACATTTCAGTAAATTTGACACAAAGCCGGACAGTGAACTGTTCGTGGTAGACACAGCCGGCGATGGGGACACAGAGGTGAAGCCAGAAGATGAGGACAAGAAGCCCTTGTCTGCCAAACAGCTGAAGAGAGCCAAACTGGCTGAAACACCCAAATGCTACGAAGTGTTGCTACCTTCTTCAAAGGTATCAGAATCATAATATGGCATACTTTATCCCAGTGGGTGTGCAAACTATTGTGTAACTTCATCTCAGAAATGATGATTGATACTTATTAGGGGGCTATTGCAAACCGGTGCATCTGATTCATTCGTTTGTTTGTGGTTCTGATACTGATTTACTATGGCAATGTGGCAAAATTTAAAATTCAAAGATCGAATGAAATGGATTATTGCATACATACCGAGTATGTAATAGCGGGGGCTATTGTTAGAATTGAAAATGTAAAATCCTCTAATCAGAATTTTGTTCCAAACGGTAGCACCAACAGCATGTCAGGCTATTACAAAATGCAGTTAATAGACTGTATTAATAATATGCACTAAATACTAGCTCTAAACCCTATACCTACTCTGTTTAGGTCCAAGATCCAAATGCAAAGCGTAACCACGTCAAGCCCATCGGCTCGAAGCCAACTGCACTCAGCAAGTTGACAGAGAAGCGTTGTTTCGCAAAGGGCATATACCAGAAGAAACTTGAAGAAGCCAAAAAGAATAGGAAGATGGCTATAGACAAGAAACGGAAGGGCAAGCAAGTTCGTCAGAACTTTGATTTGGATCTATGGGGCGGTGATTGTAAGTAAAATGTTTACTTTACTATAAACTCATGCCTGTATCCCATGGGGCTAGGCAGAGACTCATTGCCACATACTACAATCCTGATATATACTTTGCCTTCATACATTTTTCTAAATAAGATCTGTACCCAGCAGCTAATGGTTCTTGTGATCACCAAACACTAGGACTACATGTGTTAGGGTGAAATAAAAATGGCATTATAGTACTCATACCTCATAGTAGTGGCATAGTTTATACATGCCTACATATTTTATGTAATTGATATAATCATATAAACAGAAAAACCTTGAAACTAAAGTTACGATTAAGTACAAGCTTCTAGAGGGGGACTATAAACAACTAGTACAACTAAAAGTCATGAAACACAACATATTGGAGCTATTTTCTTGCAAGATCTTCTGAGTCAAGGTCGCGATTCGATCTGGTCGTAGAGTTAAAAAATCGTAAGTGCCGACCTAAATAAAATAAATGCGGTGACTTTGACATTATCGTCTAAACATCTTATAGTGCCAGCCTAAATTGTCTGTAACTGTTGGGGATGGTTCAATCAAAGCCCAACTTAGATAGTAGTAGTAGTATTTTAATAATATAGAAGTAGAAAGGAATAGTTCGAAGGGCTTTAGTAAGTAAGTGAAAAAAAAATATGAAAATCAGGCGGACGTCCATGTCAGCCCATAGCGAGAAAAAGAAGTCCGCCTGAGAGCCGCATAAAGAGGTTCTTCAACAGTAACACTAGCGTAAATATGATATTTCTATAATTATATTCTCACCAAATAAGCATAGTATCAAGACAAAATCACTTGTCACTTCCAGTGCCTGAAGCCAAGGGTATTCCAGAGACGTTATGTGATGAGTTCATCCCGGTGGAGGCTCAGATCCACAACATGCTGCCCACGCAGCGGCTCCGGCCCAAGCCGCCGCTGGCCAAGACTGTCACCACCAGGGCAGCCGTCGAAACTCCACATCCAGGAGTCAGTTATAACCCTTCATTCAAGGTATGTTTATCAACTTAGGAATCACTTAACTTATCACTAATAACACTTAAATAATCAATTTAGGAATCACTTAACTAACGGAACTTAGGAATCTTAATAAAAATCATAATCTCCACGTGATTTTCGCTTGCTTATGCGGAAGGAAAACATTGTATGGAAACTTGCATGTCTTAGAAATTCTATCCAATTTGGGAAAGACATGCTAAAATAACAACACAACACACTGGGCCAGTGTGTGTATTATAGCCTGAATCCCCTGGCTTTATGGGGTGGCCCATGCCTAGAAGTTGCTTTGCAATCGCTAATTGTTACAGAAATCTTAGTTTAAAATTGAATAAAAATAGGCTCAGATAAAAAATACCCAGATAGTATTCGCTCTGTGAATAGCACATTAAAACTGGACCACTTGGTAAACCGCAGTCGGCCGCATATCACCGAGGATAGCATTGCCAGTATGTTGGACAGGTATTTACAAAATGAAGGCAGGCCTAACATAACCCTAATGGCCGGCGCACAGTGAGGACGGCATGGTATCCAATCGTAATAAGGTGCTCCAGCACCGAGAAAACACTCCGCGATACTCCGAGGTCGAGCACCGAGCATTGAAATATATACCTTATTTCTATTGTATAAGTATTAAATTAGATTGATAAAAATTTAAATGCCATGCCCTGCCGTCCTCACTGTGCGCCGGCCATTAGGCAGGCCTAACATTAACTTTGATTATTATTTCGCTATTGTTTCTCGGCGCTGTACCGATATATGTCCGATGTCCGGTGCCAGTGGACGCTACTTAGTTCTGTCGATGTTGTAGGAGCACCAAGAGCTGCTGCAAGATGTGGCGCAGCACGAGCAGAAGATGATGAAGCGGGAAGCGCACTTGCTGCGCGTCACCACCGGCATGTTCCGCCGCGTCACGCAGCAGGAGAAGGAGGTAACCACACCACCAATACTATACACCTTCCGTTAACATATTGTTAGGTCCTGGGTTCAAAGTTACAAACCCTGGCTCACACCTCTGGATTTTTCGATATCTATGTGGGAACCATAACTAATATGATTATCACTTGCTTACGGTGAAGGAAAACATCGTGAGGAAACCTGCATGTCTTTAGACATGTGAAATCCACCAACCCGCACTGGGCCAGCGTGGTGGATTATGGCCTGAATCCCCCTCGCATTGAGGGGAGGCCCGTGCCCAGCAGTGGGACGTTAAAAGGGCTAAATTATTATTATTACATATTGAACATCGATCTTTGCAACCGGCCTGCATCAAAAGGAAAAAGGAAAAGCCCTAGCAAAATGCGTGATCTGACGCGACACTGTCGGCTCGTGCAATAAGAATGTGTTTTTTTAAGTGATATCAAACAATGGTTTTTAAATAATTTCAGATTATAATTTTCAAAATTTTTTTTTTTTATAGCTAGAGGAAAGTGACAGCTAGAAATATCACTGTTCTTCGAATTGGAAACTTATTGTACCATTTCTATCAATAAGTTGCAGAAGCAACTCAGTTTTCTCTTACCCAACTGTCCCGGAAGGAGGGTTATTGCTAAATTTATGAGTCGGAAAGTTACGCACAACAACCCACTATACATTAAGGGCACAATTTTTAGAGATATTTAGCCAGTTTACGATAGTTTAGTTTTACAAAGTATTTCTCGGATCAAAAGTGATTTATAAGTCCATCATAACTTGCTATTTTGGGGTTACCTATATTACCGCTGGATGCAAGTGGCACTGGACTGGTCATTGTGGAAAACCTTGGGGGAGGCCTATGTCCAACAGTATGTTTTGGCTGAAATGATGATGATGATGATATTATTTTGATCTGTTAATCTAATGAATTTTCCTATTCCCAGAACCAATGGAAGGAAGAGATGAGCGCGGGCTTACCGCAACCTCACAACCCCGCGCAAGAGCCGTCGGACGAGTCCGGCGACGAGTACAAGGCCATCAACCCGCCCGTCAAGAATAAGAAGAAGGACCACAAAGCGCGCCGGAAGCAGCGCGAGCGGCTGCTCGAGAAGGAGCGGCTCAAGCGGGAGAAGATCGATAAACAGAAGATCACTGACCTTTACAAGTGAGCTCATTCTTTCTCCTTTTCAACTGCTGTGCGCAGGCATTCTCTCAACGCGGGGAGGGTACTGGCCAGTGGCCATACTTCATCAAACCAGTCAAGTATGGCTAGGCGAACTTTAAATATAGTCAATTAACTGCGGCTCGTATACGGGCTGCCTCAACCGGAGTTTCATCACGTTTCATTTCATCACGGTTCATGTTTTTTATCGAAATTCTTTTATGTTGAAAATATACAAAACTGAGGACCGTATTAATAAATGCATTCCAAAGTTAAGATGCAGTTTTGACGTTTAATGTATGGAACACTGTCAAAAATTGCATCTCAAGTTCGATCTCAATCTTCAGATCGATTTATTAATACGGGCCTCAGACACTCAGATACAATATGGAGATTTAAAACCATTACTTCCTGGCTTATAGGTAGCTCAAACAAAATCTATTTCGTATCGATATATCAAGTGTTGCTTGGTTTTGTAGTTATTGTTTAAAAGCTCCTACTATCCTGGCTACCTACTATCTAGGAGAGTTGGTGACCATCCAACTAATCAACCCATCTGACGAATTATTATATTACCCAGGCTCCGTAAACTACAGTCATCCATATCAACTGGCGAGCGGCGACAAGCTACGCTCCGCAGCGCGCGGCTGGTAAAGCAGGCAGAGAGCCAAGCCACAGCACTGCCCGCGCTCAACGCGCACAAGACTCCCGCCAAGGAACCAGACTTCGTCGACCCCACGCAACTCAGCGGGGACTTGAGGAACGTTACTACAACTAGTGAGTTTCATAATTATAGTAATAATAATAATAATATCCTGCGACATTTTTGTACACACGGTTACCTGATCCCAAACTAAGCAGAGCTTGTACTATGGAAACCAGATAACTGATATTACTACATATACTACTTTTTTATTTGTAAATACATACTTAATATACATATACACCCAGACTCCGGACATATAGACATGTTCATGCACACAAATGCATGTCCCGGGTAGGAATCGAACCTACGACCTGCAGCGTGAAAGGCGCCTCCGCGCCAACCACGCTAACGGGACCGTCAAGTAATCATCCAGTTTGTTCAAACTACAGAGAAAATATGGTTCATGGTTCAAAACAAGAACCTCCTTAGTGGCTCCATAACAAGAATTGCTCACGTAGACGTTGGCTGCAAATCTGACGTAGATTACACAGGCAGCTCACATATGGGCTGGCTCGACTGGGGGAGTACCACCCTCTCATAGAAAACTGGCGTGAAGTAGCTATTACAGCTGCGTTTCCTACGATGAGTGAGAGAGCCGGAAGCCGAACCCTCCCTTCCCTTCCCCTCCCTCTGTCCCACTCCCCTTCAGGTCGACAACATGCGAGCGATGCCTTTGGTATTGCAAACATCTATAGGCTACTGTTTATGTAGGCACATGTTTATAGACTTAACTACCACACAAAATATCACTATCCTACTAAATATAAAATATTTTCTCCAGCAAATCCTCTGCGCGATCGTTTTGAATCGCTGCAACGGCGCGGCGCGCTCGCAGCTTCCAAACTGATGATGAAGAAGAAGAGGAAACTGAAGAGCTACTTCAAGGCCGGCCACAAGGTCACTGACCACGACATCGAGCGGTTCATCAACAGGAACGTGGGCAAAAAGTGACTTTAAATGTGGATACTAAGGTACAATGTGCGTTATTAAAAGAGTAATTTATGATCGTGTAGTTTCATTTTAATAGTATTCTAGCTTTTTCTCGCGACTTCGTCCGCGCAGAATTTAAAAAAAAAAACTTTCATCCCCTTAGGGATGGAATTTTGAAAAGCCCTTTCTTACCTATTATATTTACCTACTCTTCGCAAAGAACACACCCTCCAAATTTCATGACTCTAGGACCAGCGGTTTAGGCTGAGCGTTGATATATCAGTCAGTCAGGATTTTGAGTAGTATTACATGAGTAGCTGGTGTAGTTTTGTCTTCTGATTCGGGTGTTCGGTGAGGATGTCCGAGGACATAGTTCGCTAGCGCCACAAGTCATAATCTACGTATTTACCTATACTGCTTTTTCTTTTGGAATAGTTTTTTTAGGGTTCCGTACCCAAAGGGTGCCAACGGGACCCTATTACTAAGCCTACGCTGTCCGTCTGTCTTTCTGTCTGTCTGTCTGTCCGGCCGTCCGTCCGTCCGTCCATCTGTCTGTCAGCGGGCTGTATCTGACGAATCGTAATAGCTAGACTTGAAATTTTCACAGAATGTGTATTTCTGTTGCGGCTACAACAACAAATACTAAAAAGTTTTAAAATAAAGGGGGTCTCCATACAAAAAACGTAATATTTTTAACTTATTTGTCTTATGGTCGGTTTCCATACAAAACTTCAACGTGTGACTCTAAATATCACCATTTTGGGGATGTTTGTTTATATTCCACGGTGGTACCTTTATGTGCGAGTCCGACACGCACTTGGCCGGTTTTTTATTTACATTATGGCTTGTCATAGAACTAAAGAAAAATGCAAAATTATTTTATACAAAAAATTTACTAAAAATACCTAACATATAATACATCTAAAATAGTAGTTACGAATATTTTACAATGATACTGTGGCAGTGTAACAAAAGGAATAAAAACTAATTAAAATAAAGCAATAAGTAGGTAACTCAGTAATTTATCCTAAGGTTTTTTTTCCTTAAAAACAGGAAAATTACATTTTAAGAAAAGTATTCTCCTATAAATACATTACTATGTTTTATAAGTCTCTAAAAGTCGATTTTGACAAAATAAGTTAACTAAGTTACAAACTAAGGCTTGTTACATGACAAACTTTCGTGAAAAAAATCTTTAACTTTTAATTTAAGTACAAAATATTAAACTTAGTATTTTTAACTGGTGCATTTCGTATCGTGTACGTCCTTTTTTGTCGGTATGTAACAAAACCTTAGTGTACATTCAATAACTCTGAAAATACTGATGGTCTTAATTTTGAAATGAAACTAAGAAATCTATCTACATAATCACATTTACACATTTATATTTAGGGCTTGAATTCGCTCACATTTGAGCGCAATACAAAGGTAATTTGTATGAAACATGAGATATAAATAAAAAAATAGATTCATCCAATCTGGACCTTTATAAGCTTTAAATTGTATATCCTACTTATGTCTCTCCAGATATTAAAAGTTCTTTAGTCAACCCCTAAATATAAAAACAGAATCCTTATTTATTAAACGCATTTTCAACCCCATCTCGCTGCGATAGTGTATAACGACCTCAATAGCTCCAAAGCTCTTGTATCTGACGCGGTTTTAAGGTCTTCGGAGCCCGCTACCCTGGCTTCAGCCGTTGGGCTTTCCACGAACGGCAGCTTAGTTACCTTGGCCTCTCCCGGAGTCCTTGCTACAAACTTTCTAATGCCTCTTCTAGTCGTGGTTATAGTCTTAGGACTAAACGTCGTAGTCTCACTTTCAGTAGTCTTCACGCTCTCTGTTGTAGGATTCGTTACAGTATTAATAATGCTAGGTTCAAAGTTTAAACTCTTACCTCTTCTATCACCTCTCTGTCTTTCTATTCTGTCCGTTCTCCTCTGAATAGTTCTATCGTTTTCCGTCGTTACTTCCGTTACATGTTGATCATCCTTCGCTATATCTTCCATATCCTTTTGAGATACTGCCATCAATGCCTCTAATAGAGCTTTCTTTGAAGCCTCAGCTGTAGTATTATGATCGTCATCGCAAGTTTGTATCAAGAGCAGTATCAACCTCTTCACAGTCTTCGATTTAGTTTTCATCATTACGTTCATAAGTTTCTCAGTGGTCGTCGCGTTCATTCCGCTCATTATCTCTTTCGCTTTTTCTACAACCGTATCACTGATAGTTGTCAAATCTTGATTGGGTTCTGTCGATGTGGGGTCTCGGAGCAATCTTCCCAGTCTTTCCCCAGTTTTACCATCATGGGTGGTGATTTCGACATTGATGGTCGATGAAGCAGTTTGTTCCGTAACCGTGTAATCTGTTGGTGTAGTCGCTGTGTTTGGAATGTATGTGTGTTCCGGTAACTCTTGCGCTTCATCAGGAGCAGTCGGACTTAAACCATCGTTCAATGTAATAGGATCTATAACAGTGCTGTGCCAGTTTCCAAATGAATTGGACCACGCGAACAGATTCGTTGTTTTGTACGTGTCTGGCGATGTGAAATAGAATGCTTCAGGTGCAGTAGGTGTTGGGGTCGTTACTTCAGGTTCCGTGTATATCACTGTGGTAGTAGGTTGGATTGTCGTCTGTACTGGAGTGGTATCAGATTCTGGGTATGAAGGCGCTTCTAATTCTTCAGCAGGTTTCTTAAGTCCATTCTCAAAGTGTAGCTGTTTTCCTTTTCTTAAGCTATTACTTTGAGGTGCAGCGAACGATTGACTATGCGCCCTTTGTAATTCTTCTTCATTCTCCAGTTCAATACTTTCAGTTTCAGTAAAGTATACGGAAGTTGTTGTAGGTATTCCTGTAGAGGTCTTGATTCTTTTACTCTCGAAATCATTTACTGTCGTTGGTCCGGCATCAACGCCCCATGCTGTGGGTAGGTTTGTAACTCCGATGTATTCACTTAAAGGCCTGCCTTCGGTCACGGTAACGTCTCTACCGTATGGATTATCATTTAGTGTTAATGCATTGTTTTGGAAACCACCATATCTGTGGACGGAATAATCGCTTTCAGTCGTAGTTGCTGCTTCACTATAATTGTTAGCGAGGGTGTTAACATTTACAGCGACAGTGTAAGGAGTTGTCGATGGAGCGATAGTGGATGGAGCAGCGGTAGTGGATGATGTTATGTAAGATGCTGATATTTTCCCGCAACATTTGAAAGGATTTCTAGGCGTTATAGGTGTATAAGTCGTGGGCACAATTTCCGTTGCACTTTCAGTTGTTGTCACCTCTTCTTGATATTTCGCTGACACGCCTAAAGCTTTTGGTTCCCGTACATTTGATACTAATCCAGTTTTATTATCATCCGAGAAGCCAAGTATTTCGTCGTCTTCTTCGTTAATTGTCGTTGTTGGTTCAGTGTTGATAGTTTCTTCAGTTGTAGTAAGTAGATCACCGAATGATGGGTGCGTTGGTCTGATATCTGATAGTACTTTCCTGAACTGTACAGGATCTTGGAGGTAGGCAGACAAAGCATGCGTGAACACTTGTGCTAACTCCCTGATTTGGGGAGACGTGGCTATAGGGTTCTGACTTTGCATCACTGATAGGTCTTCAGCTAACTCGTTGTACGTGCCATTAGGGTCTTCTCTGATCTCTTCCAATAGCTCCGGGTTTGGTTTTTGATTGAACAAGCTGGTGTACTTGCTCACAGTATGAGGACTGAATAATCCTGGCAATGACTCCTCGTATTCATCGAATGCTTGTGTTGAAGTTTCAGCGTCTTCTGAAGTAGGTGTAGTAGACAAATTGTCTAGAGCAGTTGCGTAGTATATTGCCAAGCTGTGCAGCGTTTTAGGAGACAAGGACGGTGGCACTACGAAACCGGATCTGTTATCGACGGATTTCTTCTCAGTAGTGGTAGGGAGAGGTGCTTCCGTTGTTCCCAAGTCATCCAAATTCAGTTTCTTCAACAGCCTCTCACGGCGCTCTTGGTATGAGGACTCTGTGGTCGGTGAACCTTGGTATGTGGAGAACGTTTCGTATTTATTGGAATTATCAGTGTAGTACACGTCATCTCTTGTGGTCTGAGGTACCTTAGTCACTGATTCGAAAGTGTTATAATCCTTAGATTCTATCGTCACTCTGCTTAGTTTCTCCCTGCTGCTTCTGGCTGTCGCTTGCACCGGTTTCTCTGTCGTCGTCAAAGTCCTATTCTTCTCCTTTTGAAGGTATCCTTTCAGCGAAGATACACCAGGTCTCGTATACGGCTCCTGCTTCTCGATGATTGTAGTATAGCTCTTCGTGTAAGGCAATAAGGTTGGACGTTTCGTGGTCGTCGTCTCGGGGGCTGGGCTGGAGTACTTATCACGAATGTCGTACAGGGTCGTCAAGTTAGGGTTGGTTTTGGGCTTAGGTTTGGGCAGATTGGGTGTATAAACAGGGTAAGGACGATAATTTTTGTTGTTGAAATCTTGTAAATATTGTCTGTTGTTATTGTTCGCGAAGGACGCCGTTTCGGCGGCGACTTGCATCTCCCTTAAATTAAAGTCCGGTGTGTTTCGGTAACTCGGAGCGGCTGTGTATGCAGGAACAGTGCTCCTGGACTGAATACCGATATTACTAGTGATGAGCTGGACCAAACTCTTCCTTCTATTCTCAAACGCGGTCGTGGCAGCGGTTCTTTGGGTTGGACTGTAATTTTCAGCGAACAACGCCTGATATGTCTTAGCTGTCGCTTTAGGGATCTCGGTTTGCCTCTGCCTGCTTCTGAACAGTCGTTCAGTGGTGCTGGGGACATTGACCGGTGCTCGCCTAGACTCCGTCCTGATGCTGGCGTCGCCGATCTGCTGTAGGTCCTGGTTCTTGGACAGGCTCTGGGATATCTTCTGGCTCTTCTTCTGCTCGTTGGAGTAGTACTCGGCGCTGGACTCGTAGAGCGCGGGGGCGGAGGCACAGTCCACCTTGAACCACCAGTCACAGATGAGGTGCGACTGGCTGAAGATGGTGCCGTTGGGGCACAGGAATGAGATCTTGCGAGACGTGTCGCATATGTGGAATACCTGAAACGAGATAACGGAAACTAGGTAACTTTATAGGGATATACTTCTAAAAATATTGCTGTCTTGCTTTGTTGTGACTACTGTGATAAGGATGGCAATACAGTGAAGTTTGTTTTATGTACTAACATACCATACTGTCATGCTCTTTCAAAATGGTGCGATCTTTGAGATCCATGCCCAAAAGAGAAAAAATCTACTTGAGTTTTTGACACGGTCGTTGCAGTTTTGCCTAGTCTGGGTAAACTGTGATCGAAACCACTCCAATAATGGATGCTAACGAAATGTAACTAAGTACTTATACCTTTCGAAGTAAGGTATCCATAAGAAACGCGACGTTAGCATAGACAGGAGAAAATGTTGGTTAGGAGCATACGATTGGTGCGTGCGTCTGGTAATTACCTGGCAGTCGGTCTCCAAGTCGGCGTAGTACCCAGTGGGCACGTTCTTGCAGTTGAACCCCGTGGGCGGGATGTTCGGGAACGCCGGAAAGTCCACGCCCGCCTTGCCGATCACGCCTGGAATTCAACACGTTTGTAATATCAATTCATTAGGTACGTCAGTCAATTCTATAGTCGTAACTGGATTAGACTTCGTTCAGATGTTTTGTGCCGTTTGAGTTTTGGATTGACTCTGTTATTGACCGAAAACTTGCATCTCCAATTTGAGAGCGCCAAATGACAACTCAAACAGCTAAATGGGACTTAATTAAGTAGCGTTTTAGCTTTTGGCCGTAAGCGCTAATTTTCTTGTTGTTTTGGTTATCATTAAAAGCAGACATAGCAAGCATGTATAGCGACAAAGTATCCTTAGATTACAGTTTGACGAGTCTGCTTGCCATAGGTCTGCCCAATTATAAAATAGTCAACAACTTAGACCAACAAAGAAGGCATATGAAGTCTCGCTAACAATGCAGCCTAGGTGTAAAAGGTATAAAACGTTGCCGTTTTGCGTAAACACGAAGTTTTGCCGAAGATTTGCCTTCTGGTTTTGGAAACGTCAACATTCACACATTTGCTAAACATTCATCACTGCAAGCTTCCGCAAGGCTTCGTCTTCCGCGTGTATTGGTTTGAGATCGATAATTTGTAAGCTGAAGAGTGCCAGAGGTCTAGTAGAGTCTGAGGATGAAATTTCGTTGGTGGTTTTGTGTTACCTTGATGCTCAACGACGTCGAGGTCGGGCTGGCTCTCGGAGGGTATGAGCCGCTTGACCAGCGCCTTGCCCTCGGTGTAGTGCTCGAACTCCGCGGCGCCCATCGCCTCCGCGATCTCCTGGATGCTCTCCACGCTCGGCGCCGGCGAGTATAGTTCCCTATCCTGGAGGGAAGTTTGCCGTATGTCATTACTTCCCAGAATTCGTTCCTTATTAGCGACACCATCGAATTGTGTAATAATAGTGTGTATTTTTTTCAAAATCAGCAGATTCGATCCTGATGGGAATATTGATTTAAAAAAAATCCAATGATTAAGTTTTTAATTTTCATCAAAATCGGGCCCGAGATTCCTTTGAGTACTTTTCGCTATTCCTCATACCTACATAGTTTCGAATTTGGCCATGCACGCCCACTTGAAGAAATCACTCTATATATGAGGTTACTGTCTGAATAAAATGTCTAGTATAATACTATTATTATTAGTAACAGTTATCATACTTCTATAAGTTGTTGAATGGAACAATGGATGCGTTAATATTACCTGACGACGTTGCGGCGATCGTCGAGCTCCATCGCAGGCACCTGGAAATAGTAAAGAAATTATATTAAAGGTGACATTTTGTTTTTTTTAGTTGCCTATTAGGTAAATGTCCTACTGTTGGCCTAGAGCTGGGTATCTAGTGCTGAGTAGAATACAAGCGTGGTCCTCATTAACAATAGCAGCTGTATAGCTGGTTGTAGATGTTATTACTCGGCGCTGAAACCGCAGACCGCACGCATGCAAGACAACCTGTTCCTCTATTACCGACGCTTGGTTATGCGCTCGCGCAGCAAGGGATGTCAGCCTTTAACGGCTACATTGTATGTGGCCAGAAAGCGAGTCAAGCGAGAAAAGACTTGCGGCCGGTTATCTTTGGTCGCCTCGACCTGTCAACACGGATCCTTTAGTTTTCTCTGTCTGCGAGCTATGCGCACGATTCGTAAAGTGACAGGACCTAGGTATACAATATGATAATATACATATATATGATTTGATTTGATTTGAAGTAGGAATACACAGTAGAAAATGTGGGAAAAGTATACTATGCCAATAGACTGCAGCTCATATTTGCCGGGCTGGCTTGACTGTGCCCATATGGTAGGACCACCCTCTCACAGAAGATCGGCGTAAAGATAGTTTAGCTGGGTTTCTGACGATGAGAGAGTTCTGAAAGCCCAAACCTCTCCCCCTCCCTTCCTTTACCACTATCTCACTATCCTTCAGGTTGGCGTCCGTTTGTTCTGGGTAACTCCGAAACGGCTGACCAAATTTTGACGAGACTCTGGTAGGTAGCTGATGTTATAAGGTACTCTTAAGTAAGTTAAAAATATATGAAACAATTTAAAACTGCACCACAATTTGCACAATTTGAAACCTACCTATCCCTCGGGATTAGGTAATAGTCAGTTCCTGTATACACGGCGACACGGTTCACCACCTGTCACGTTGGGTTCTGACTATCTAGTGAAACGTGGGCTTTGAGTTGGTTAATACCTCCACAATGTGGTGGTGTATGGCCACTCAAGCCTCTGACTACCCCCGAACGGGGATAAAAGTCGTGACGTTACATTATTTATTATTATTATTTAAAACTGCATGGAAAGTGGCAACCATATTGCATTACGTAAAGTTGTATAACAAAATATCGTACGCGTCGTTTTTTTACAGATTTACATTTAATGGTCATTGAATAATAACAATCGCTGTAACATAGTTTGGCGTTATTATATGGACTGTATGACATGCTTCAGCATTGGTGTAATATTTTAGTAGATATGATACCTCCTAACATCACAATCACTAGACTTGTGCTTACACCACGACATGTAGCGAATTTATATAACGTCACGACTTTTATGCCCATTCGGGGGTAGTCAGAGGCTTGAGTGGCCATACACCACATTGTGGAGGTCATTGAGTCAACTCAAAGCCCACGTTTCACCAGATAGTCAGAACCCAACGTGACAGGTGGCGAACCTTGTCGCCGTGTATACAGGATCTGACTATTACCTAATCCCGAGGGATAGGTAGGTTTCCTCACGATGTTTTCCCTCAAAAAAAATCCATCCATGCCCCACCGGAGATCGAACCTGGGAACCTAATCGTTATATTTTTTATTTATTTATTTTTTATTTATGTAACGAAATTCACACATCGGTATTTCACCCGCAATTCGATATTCAACTTCTATTTATCATTGGTAATTGGCGAGGTCTTCATCAGGCGCATGCCTCGCGCGAGCACTCACTTTTGACGTCGGAACGCATAGACGTAATGTCATAATATGAGTGCTCGGGTGAGGCATGCGCGCCATATGGACACATCTATTGAATTGTGGTTTTTTTTTCGGTTCAGTATTCAGGTACCGGTTTTGTCCCATGCCATGCGTGCTAAGCATTATCTAGCGAAAGCCTGCGCGTGCGCAAGTCATGGCTACCATTAATCACTGTGGTATCTCTGTATCGAACAATGTCATAACATTTTTCAATTGACTTAAATAAATTAAATAGGTTTTGGTAACCATGCATCATAGGCATAGATATCCATTTTATGAGAATTGCTTGTTGCTAAGAATTTTTCGTATGAGATCTACAAGGGTGGCAATGGGCGGGGCGAACTGATGGACGATGGGGCAGGAAGGTTCTTGAGTGGCGACCATGTACCGGAAGACGCAGCGTGGGTAGGCCTCCACAAGGTGGACCGACGACCTAGGCATTGCTTCGCACATTGCCGACCTGGAGGGGAGTGGAATGGAGGGAGGGGAAGAGGGGGGGTTTCGGCTTTCGGCTCTCTCACTCATCGTACGAAACGCAGCTGTAATAGCTGCTTTACGCCGATCTTCTGTGAGAGGGTGGTACTACCCCGGTCGAGCCCGCCCGTATATGAGCTGCAGTCAATTGGCTAAAGCTTGGCTCTACCACCTTAATAAGTGGACATCTTTTGGCTGACATGATGATGATGATGATGACAATTGGTCGGTCCATCGTTGTTCGTAAGTACTTGTCAGACAAATTAATCTCACGATGTCAAACTGCATGTCATTTTAGTGTCTTTAATTTCGTTATCCGTTCTTTATAAAGACATAAAGTGCCGCCCACTCATCTAGCATTGTCTTGCGGCCGGTCTCGTTATAATGGTACATAATCTGTCGATAAATGGTACAGCTCTATTCAGACACTATTTGTCAGTAGGGAGGCCAACTGACCATGTTTTCCCCTGGATATTTCCGATTTACTACGTGGGACAATGCTAAGGATATTTAGTGAAGAACCCGCATATAGCGATGTTTTAAAAATCTTGTTAAAATTAGTAATAGGAGGACATAAATATTATGTAAATTATATTAGAAACAATAGAATTTTAGTTAAGTAAGTAGCTTACAAAAAATCAACATTATGCTTAACGAATGAAGTTTATGTTAGTGGTTAGGTAAAAATCGACACTTATAGCTGTCTGAGAAATACCCTGATAATGTCTTCGTTTGTAGTTTAAAGTTTATTTGGGATTGTCCTGCTTCCTAGCATCAGAGTTAGTGACTCTACTTGTCGTAGAGTCATCTATCACATCGATACTTTCGCTCTCTACCAATTGTGTTTTGCGGGCTATTTGTTATACGAATGTGGACATAGTGTTTAGAATAGCGACTATTCAATTTATCTTGGAAACTTTTAAAAGATAAAACAGCACATAGAACCACGCATAAAATCGGAGTTGCGAGTGCTTAGGTTTACCCAGCTCGTGTCTTGGTCATCACGAAGGACGCACTCAAATTAAAGAGTCCTGTTTATCCCTACTTACTCTCTGGACACAATACTTGTAGTCGTCATGTCAGGGTTTGTTTCCTTGGCAATTCAGCGCCATTCTCCCATCGCCTGTCCGGCGTCAATACGCCGGCGTCAATACGCCGTCGTCAATACGCCGACGTCAATACGTCAATATGTAAAGGACCACCTATGGCGGTCTCATTTCATCGCTTCCTCCCATGAGTGATCCGCGTACTCTGGTGCCCGCGACTTTCCCTAACTCTGCACTTTTTAAAACGCCATCTTAACCTCTCGCTATCCTAACCTTCCTAAGTCTCGACCTTACTCGACATTGTACGATGAATCACCCGGCTATCCTACACACGTGCAAAGAAAGCACAAAGCACGGCCACACACAATGGAACCTGCTCACCGCCCGTTTGTTCCAACTTGTATTGGACCATCAATCTTGTTCCGCGATTAGAAAGACACATTGTGACTTGTTGAAACAAGTTTCATGCGTGTAACGCTAACAGTGTTTTACATGGTTAGAACTACCCAACAGAGTGAAACGGACTTATAAAGAATCAAAAAGGAAGAAAAAAAAAAAGATTCGAAAGAATTAGACAACTGATAAATTGACAAAAATGTTACAAAATGTTGTTCTGAGAAGACATACTTAACACCCATTCGAAATCCAGAATGCTCCTATGGAGAAAATGTATCTCGAAACTCCAAACGCAGTTTTACATTTAACGGGCTTAAGATTAGAAAATATCAACTGCAACTGCCTATATTTTCTTACAGCTCCAACTCTTTCTGTTGGGTGTATCAGTTTCTTCAGTTGTGTTCTGAATTACGTGCAGAAATAACTCCATTACACTAATAATAAGGCATTTGTTATCACCTCTCACCCAATTAATATCATCAACGGAATGACACGTGACCTTCTGCTCTAAAAGGCGTGTAATGACAGGTTGTTAGCGCCTCGAGGCGTACCATCATGCTCGCACGCGACGGGCGACGGCAGAGGTCGAGGTGTTTGATATAATGACGTTTGCTAACATTACGGTACATGTAATTGATGGGTAACACTCTCTAAGAACTTAAATCTTTAACTACCTACCAGTCATGTCATCATCATCATCATCATTTCAGACGAAAGATGTCCACTGTTCCAAATAGGCCTCCCCAAGGTTTTCCACAACGACCGGTCCTGTGCCACTTGCATCCAGCGGTTTCCCGCGACCTTCAATAGGTCGTCGGTCCACCCATGGACCAATTACGGGTCCACCACACCAGTCATGTAATACCAAAGAATTGTAATACTACTAAAACATATCACCCTGAGCGCCACTACTCCACGTGGGATGAGCGAGAAAACAGGCAAAGTTGAAGTGGAATTGGAATGTCTACTTTACGGATTCATTTATGTGTCTGGCCCAATTTGAATTCAACTTTGCCTGTTTTCTCGCACACCCCACGTCGAGTGGTGGAACACCATTGTGGTCAGTCGCAGACGGTGGCAAATATGGAGACAATTTAACCTTTGCGGGCAAATTAAGGCACATAAAAGGCTTAAGACAGGCAGTTATGTAAAAGGGAAAGGGAGCTTCTTTAAACTTTTAACGATGGCTTGAATTATAATTACACCACGCACAGTCTTGTGTATATAAGGACGCAATTTAAAGCTGGTCTTAATCGATCTCAACTTAGAGTGATCTTGAGTACGCTTTTGACATGTCATTTTTTACTGATGACATTTGCAAGACCGACCTTAGACTTCACATCACCGGCCATCTTAGTCCAGAAAAAATCCATCCAGAAAAGAGAGTGTGCACCTGCGCTTGCGCACACACTTGTGCAGTATAATATCTTGCGCAGATGGATAGTCTCCGCTGTGATTGGCCGACGTGGCCGAAATGCGTCAGGGGCCCTACCACCACCTCTTATAGCAGTGTTGTTTTAACGTTTCAGCGTACCTTATTGTCATGACAATAAGAAACGTCATTGCACAAAAAGTCGCTGAAACGTTAAAACGTTCCTATAATTGAATCGCGATAAGAGGTCGTGGTAAGCCCCCAGGAGGGCTATATGGATAGATAGTTAGGCAAGAAATAGCACCTTCTAAACTAAGATCCAAATGGAAATAATTACACGTAATGTCAATTAGACCAAACTCATCTACCACTATAATCTACATCTGCAATATCTAGCTCTCGCAAAAACTTTCGCAATGCCCGTCCTTTAAGACGTGAGGCATCGCTTTTAGAACATCAATGTTGTTATTAACCCTATTATTATTGGATCATAAATAGCCTTTAGTTTTAGATAAGATCAGTTTAGTGACCGTAACTTAACCTTAGGACTTTGTGATGCAACGTATAGTTTTCGTGACTTGGTGCCCATTCATTGTCGTACTTTATGCCTCATTTGACTAGGAGATTCAGGCTGTAGTCCACCGGATAGCACAATGCGGGTTAGCATTGTAAAAATAAAGAACCATTCTGGCTTCGGATAGCGCGTAAATACTGATATATGTGGTCAGCCAGAGGTCAAATAGTACATTTTTCTTAATCTTTTGTTCAAATGTTATAATTAGGGATCCCAATTTCAGACAGAAACTAGTAAATGGCGGCGTCTTCATCAGGCGCATGCCTCGCGCGAACACTCAGTTTTGACGTTGAAATGTATAGACGTCATGACATAATATGAGTGCTCGGGTGAGGCATGCGCGCCATATGGACACATCTAATGAATTGACAACCGCTTGGCGCAGTGGTTAGCGTTGCGCGCTCGGCTCACTGCATCGGGGAGTTGCGGGTTCGATTCCCGCCAGAGGCAAATTTCGGAAACGGCCTTCTCGTAATTTGCCCTGGTCTGTGTCACTGGGATCGCCCCCAGTTTATTGAATTGTACCCATAGTACAGGCATTGCTTAGTTTGGGACCATACATTTGGTGTGTCTGGCGATATAATTATGATCGTGTGACTTACTGATGGCCAATAGCGCGATGAGCAACATCGTCGTCATCGTGCCGGCTCCTAGTGAACTCCGCTTCCACCGCATCACTGATCTGGAACAAAACAAACTTTACTTAGCTGATGTTAAATAGTAACACTTTTTAAATAGGTCTTGAGCTACCGCCCAGTCTTACCACTGACTCGTGTTAGTCAGGATCAAAGTGGTGTTCAACGAAGAATTTGTGATTTGTTTTTGGGACAAAGCTAAATTGTTCTGGATCCCATAACGAATTTCATCATATTGAAGTTATGTAACTGAGCTGATGAATTAAGTATTTTTGGAGGATCCCACTATTTGCTGATTCATTCCTATTTACTTTTTTCCCGTTAAAGTATGGTTTAAATTCCTGCATAATCATTATTCTAATTAAAATTGTTATTTGTAAATCATATAAAATTAAGATTAATTACATTTTAATTGGCTTCAATCAGTTTTGATTGCGAATCAATATGCCGCCGAGCCGGAAGTGAAAACATCTATGACTCATAAAACATTACCTTTATGGCACCGAGAGCGAATCGGCTAACGAGATGATAAACAACTCATTTTTTTATTCGTTTAATTTAATGGGGGCAAACAACCAAGCTATAGTGAAACGTAGATCGATGGATCGAGGGATTTGGTGGTGACATATTCAATATAGCCACTAGATAGCTGTTCTGTTAAAAGGATAGTTTAGTTATCCGACATGCTCGTAATACTAAAGTCATAATACTTAAGTCTTTGAAGCTTTATCGCCTTTGCGCTTACGCATAAACTTTTATGAAATATAGCCTGGGTACACGAGACATTTTACTGCTTACGCACCGAGCAATTCACTATATTCAAATTAAAGGTATTATTCAAGAAGTGATTTTTTTCGTTGATACTAAATACACATATCCAATAGAATGCTGTTATCCGACTGAAGCTCGCCCGTATTAATAAATCGATCTCAAAATTGAGATGTAACTTGAGTCGCTGTTTTTGACAGGTGTTCCATACATTAAACGTCAAAACTGCATCTTAAGATCGATATCAACTTTGAGATGAATTTATTAATACGGGCCTAAAAGTTTATACGTTCGTTAAAGAGTCACTATTAGGGTCTACGTAAACTATTTGTGTGCCTCAAAACCATGAACCTAATACTAAAGGACTGGGTCTAAGCAGCTAAGCCGCGTTGCTTAAACGTCGCACAACTAGGCCGGTGATGTAATCACAGTAGGCGTGGCTTAAGTCAGTGTGCTGTTGGCGTTCGTCCTGTGCAGACGTTTGCCAACGTTCGCATCCCAAATATAATTATATTCGACACTAGATGGCGTCCCTTTGTACGTAATTTTTCATGATCATACACTTAGTGACATCTAGTGCAAATAATTAAACTACGTACTAACATGGACATAAAACGAAGCGAGTAGTTCAGCTATTTCCCGGTAGATAGATGCCACGCATTTCTTAACCCCCCACCACCCGCGCCATCCCGTGCAAATTACCACGCGTTGTTTAATAGAGAAATCTAATAAGGGCCTCTTTCTTTCTTAGGGACCTCTTTCTTAAGTCTTTACTCTATGGTCAAAACGTTAACACATAAATAGCTATTCCTCGTCATAGTCTCGTCGGCACTTACATTTTCATCTTCATTTAGTAGCTTAATTACTGGTATGATCTCTGATGACGCCTTATGTAACAGACACCTATTAACTTGCATGATACGTTATATACGTGGAAGTTCAGATACAGAGTTGTATAAGTACCTATAACATCTTTTTAAAGAGTGCGCTTACGCACGTTTTTGTCACGAGTGCACCAGCAAGGTTAGGACACACGCCAAGCAAGACTTCTCACGCATTATGTCACACCAAGTCGCGCTCTCTTACTTAATGCATAGGAGAGAAGAAGACGGAATCGATTTACCTCGCGTTTTTGTCGTGCCACAGCTGGCTGTGCTACCAAGGATATTTTTCTAATTCACCCACCCAGTAGGGATAATTTTGCGATCTAATTTAGTTAAGTCTCTGCGTACGGACTCCCCTCAATGCTAGCGGAATTTATTAACAATTCTCCGCGGACAAAGCGAATCCAAAATAAATTTAATTTATTAAGTATGTATTTATTTTGGATTCGCGGAGAATTGCTAATTGTTAGGGTCCATGACTCATGACAGGCATACTCTCGACTGACAGGGAGTTAGGTCTAGTTGGCCTCTTCTATTATAGATCAATTCATTTGGTTTATAATTTTGGAGGTTGACAATTCCGAGGGTGAGTGGTGGGTCCCTCTCTATAATTGTTTAGAAAGTATTTATTTTCTTCATCATACAGTGACCCATTAGTCCACAATGCTTTCCCCTACGTCGCGACTGGATCCGGGATCGCATACTAGGATAACGAGCCCTTAGTACTACCTTATGCGTCCACTTTCCCCGGTGACATTTGAACTTGGACAGAACCTCGTTCTCGCTTTATACGGAGAAACGTCGTTCGACGAGAACTGGGTGGTGCATTATACCTTCCTATTTATTTAACTAGCTTTACTATATACATATTATGTACAGTGGTGTTTATAATTCTAGTAGCAATCTCACTGTATCAAGGGCTTTAATTTCCATAACGAGGCATCTATAACATCTGTGATCTAACTTGATCATCTCATAGTACCTAGGTAGGTACACGTCACATAAAGTACTGTGGCCTGTACTAAGGTAACACTTCCAACATAAGTTGGGCTCACTTTATTATTGACACTGATAGTTAAGGGAGCTCAGCATATGTAACCAATGGGCACTGAGTGGATGACCTGCGGTTAAAAAAACTATGGTGACTACTGAATAATTGCGTTCGAATCGGTTGAAGGTTGGTTCGAGTTATAAACTTATAGTTAGTACAGTATTTTTATTTATCTTGTACAGATTAACTTGCGGTATAATACTAGTAATACCTGTGAACCCCTACAGGTAAACTAAATGCTTTTGCTAGGAGTAGGAGCACGTCAATAACTCAATATTTCAATGAAGATAAGATAACCCGGAACCTCACGCTGGGTTTATTGAATTTAAAGGTAAAACATAAAAAACAAGATTAAATGAGACTTGATAATATATTATAATATATGGTGTTCTCTTATTACTGCTTCTAACCGCAAAGAACAAATATAATTAAAACATAGAATGTAAACACTTATCCCTCGTCGCTCGTTCCCCACCCTCTCCGCTCTCGCTTATCGCTCAATCGTTTGCGAAACCGCGCGTTTTCGTCCGCTTTTCCCATGCATTAGATTGCTTTCATCCGTCACGAGCGAGAGATCGTGGCTGCCGATAGGAAGGGCCCCATGGGGGGGGCAATTATGGGGGCTATGGGGCCTCTGTTTGTTATGATGCGGATAAGTGGGGGTCAGCAGATCGATTGTTCGAGCGTGATGTGTAAGTCAAGTAGCTGATATGAATAAGGTCTGTAATAAAGTGGTTGAAGCAGAGCTCGTGATATCTGTGGAGGATTTTTATTGTATGCCATATATTTAGTCTGTTTGAACTTAAACCCAAAAACATAGTGGTAGCAGTGGCTTTGCAAAATAGGGAATGTGCATGAATTTTTTTTTAAGCTCACCGTATACTTCTTAGAAAATAATAATATGCTGTGTTTAAAATATTTCGATATGAGATCTATCTCGAGATATATCATTTTTAACACATTTATACCAATGCGTTCTAGTGACGTCATAGATCTTGGTTAGGCAAAGTCTGCAGTAAGCGCTCCCGTTTATTTAACGAAAAGTTTTATCTAAAGCTAGAAAATAATGAGTTCTTGTAACAAAGTGTGTGATAATATACCTACATATCGAAAACTAATGGTAACCCACACCAACTCAAAAATCGTTAGTTGCATGCGTTTATGTACCACAGATTATGTGTGGTTGTGGTTATCTACACTGACCATCACACCGATACACATCTCTGATACTAATTGACATTACCTTGACATGATATCATCATATTTTTTCAAACAGTATCATCTAAATAACATTATGGCTGCCCATTGTCGGTGAAGTTTAATTAACCATATAAGGTTAACGATACTAGGATGCGGCTGTACAGTTAACCAAGAGGTTAAGTCAAGGGTTACTTGCAATCTACAATAAAATTAATATTGAGTTTTGCAATCGATATTAATGGTACACCAAAAATGGTTGCGGCTTTACTAGATATTAATATTGCAAATATATATTTTATAACGTCAGATGACCTAGCTCTACCGCCAAATTTATACGGATTTTAGCCAGTGTAGGTACAATGAAGTTACAAAGCAGTGATTCATAACTGTTTATAAATTTGGGGGGTTAGTGTTTTGAAACGTATGAATGAATTAATTTATTTATTTGCTTGAATATGGGTATTAACATAAGTTTTTATTGTTACATTACAGTAGGTATAAGTATCACCATATTTTACCATATTTGATTCATATTTGTATGATTTGACGGGTTGGTAGCCGCCAATCATAAGGGTCTGAGTTCGCTTCCCGAGTCGTGGAAACAGTTGGATTGCTCTTAATTCACCCACCAAGTAGTGCCTCATCGCTCATTACGTTGCTGATGACCCGATCTGATCGACGAATCGAGATTGATTTGTTGATACAATGAATAGTTGATTGATTTGTAGATGGAATCTGCGATTGGTGCAATTATGTTTGAGTTGATAGCTTATAGAGTCGCATATTACCTACTATTTTTCATTAAAAACGAAAAAGCTAGAGTTTTGATAAACAACGTTACTTTTATCGGTAAACAAACCACCTATGTAAATATCTGAAAAAAATAAACAATGTAGAGTGAATTCGTATGATTTAATATGGAGACAGTTTTTGTAAAGTTGTTATTCAGCTGAAGGATGATGTGGTGACTAAGATTGAAAAGAGTATGCTAAAATGGTTTGGTCATGTAGAGAGGATGAGTGATAGTCGATTGACGAAAGAGATATACGGAGCGAAAGTAAGTGGATGCGTCGGAAGAGGGCGCCCAAGGAGAACTTTTTACGACCAGATTAATGGTCTCTTCCAGAAAGGTCAAATCCGTAGCACCCTCAACCGACGGCAGTGCATGAGAAGATGTATGAATATGGATGAAGCAAAAGAGGTGTGTCATAATCGTAGCATGTGGCAATCAATAGTCTCTGCCTACCCCCTTAGGATACAGGCGTGAGTATTTGTATGTATGTACAGTTTTTGTAAAGGTATTTCTATAGAATTTCCGGGTATTCTAACGTGGATAGATAAACAAAAATCCAACAATTTCTTATTCAAAACTTAATCTTCTAAGATTAAGATATTTTACGCAACCCCCTCCAATTACACCGCAATGCACGACAAATGGGACGTTTCAGTAACGTCATTTAAATGTCGTGCTATTAAATTGCAACGCAATGTTTACGAAATGGAGACAGAAGCTTGACAGTGTATCTGATAAAATAAGACTGTCACACCTCTGCAGGAGGTCTGAGATGTGACCTTAAGGTATAAGAAGTTTTGTAATAGACCACCTTTTAAACTTATCGGTCAAAATAGGAATAAGTATTACCAAATAAGTCTTCATATACAACATTTCTCAATAACTAGTAGAATAGTCAACAAGTTTAGTGTAAAAAAATATCAAAAGGGTAAAGATATACCCCAAAATTCATAGAGATTTTAGCCAGTTTACAATGGTTTTGAAAAGCATTTTTAGGAACAAAATGTGATTTGTAATTCCACTGCAAGTCGATCATAACTTTCTATGAATTTGGGGGAAGTGTATTGCCCATAGGTAAATAACTTAACTAGATTTTTTAACTCCTTTTTCTCGATGTACCTATCGAGAAAAAAAATGTATTTTTTGCACAGCGTTTTTGAAGATTTATCAGTTATTATTTTTTATAGGATACTACTAGGTCATAGGTCGTTGGTTCTCGATTATTCATTGTTGCAAAATGCAAGAATGAACGGTTACCGGCCGCTTGTTTATTAGATTGCAGATCGTTAACCACATTGTAACTACATGCATTGTTTGTTGCTATCACAAATTGTTGTTGAATTTTCTTAATATAAGGGCTCGGGGTAATTCTGATTGTAGAGGATGAAATTCATTGAACTATTTTTATTAGTCTTTATAAATCCAAGCAGTGATAGCCGATAAGCACGCGTCTTGCGGGCTTAAAGTCCAGGGTTCAAACCCCGGCTCATACCTCTGGATTTTTCGAAATCCATGTGCGAATAATAACTTTAATATGATAATCACTAGCTTACGGTGAAGGAAAAATATCGTGAGGAAACCTGCATGTCTTAGACATGTGAAATCCACCAACCCGCACTGGGCCAGCGTGGTGGATTATGGCCTAAATCCCCCTCGCATTGACGGGAGTCCCGTGCCCAGGAGTCGGACGTTAAAAGGGCCAAATCATTTTATTATTTTATACATCCTAACTTACCCATTCGTGGGCCAAGGTCTGCCCTTACATCTCCAAATGTGTCCTGGACTTGTTGTGCCCATGTTTAATAGAACTACACGAGTTTGTATTTAAGGCATAGGTCACCAAAATAACATAATTGTGTAAACCTTATTTAAAAACATAATACAATTGCGTTTAATAATTGAATGTCGAGCTTCATTACACGGCCAGTACACCGTGACGGACAAACGGCCTTCGCGAACTTAGTACGATGATGATTTTATCTGTAAATATGATTTTACGCATATAATGACGATACGTGACCAATCTTCTTCCAACTCCTCCTATCCTTTCTTCTGATTAAAGTCGTGCGGGTTACAAGACAACTTAGCTTTTCCCCGGGACTCGTCGAGGGTCAAACCTTGGCGTCATCGTGTGACACCATTGTCGATTCTGGCTTACAGGAGTAACAGTGGTGGGAATGTGTGGCGGGCTTAGATACGTGACCCATAAGCCATGACTATTTTAATAAGATCCGAAGAAAATGCTGCATAAATACGTCTTTAGAGGAAGATGTGCGAAGTTCGCCAACCCACAGTGAGCCAGCGTGGAAGACTATAGCGCGTATTCTCATATTGAGGGAGAGTATGCCAGATATAATGGCAATAGGCTCTCCTCTTAATTTGCCCTTCTAACGTCTCACTTCTGGGCATGGGCCTCCCCCCAATGCGAGAAGGATTCAGGCCAAAATCCACCACAGTCCAGTGCGGGTTGGTGGATTTCACATGTCTTTCGAAAATCCAGAGATGCGAGCCGGGGTTTGAACCCTGGGCCTTAAGCCCGCAAGACGCTTGTTTAACCAATCGGTTATCACTGCTCTGGGACCAAAATACCACCGTTAAAATATGGGTAGATGCATGATGTTGTATAAACTCTACAAAATACATTGTACCCCAGCCCCCCTTGCCAAATGGCTTCAAAAATAAGCGTTTCTAAAAATCGCTACGCTTCATGACAAATGACATAAGTCACGTGATCCACTTATTCCTACCCGGGACATGCATTTCTGTGCATGAACATGTCTGTATGTCCCGAGTCTGGGTGTATATGTATATTTAGTATGTATTTACAAACAAAAAAGTATTATATGTAGTAATATCAGTTATCTGGTTTCCATAGTACAAGCTCTGCTTAGTTTGGGATCAGGTAGCCGTGTGTAAAAAATGTCCCAGGTTATTATATTATAAAGCGTAGCGATTTGTAGAAACGCTTGTCGACGAAGCCACTTGGCTAGGGAGCCAGTTCATGGACTCTAAAAATCGATGTCAAAGTCAACGATACATCACAAATTCCAGTTTCAAAATGTTTATCACCGCGATCGGGCACGCCATCCCGCGATCAAGTTGATCTGAACATGCGATCGGCCCAATACAACGCTGGGGAGCCGTGAAATTACACGCGCCTGCGCAATGCAGCGTCGGCAGGAACGCGGGCCGGGCAATGCGATGCTATGATATATCGCTAAGCTGATAAATAAATATCACCAGACGGCTCGTATTAATAAATCCATCTCAAAGTTGAGATCGTTCTTAAGACGCTGTTTTTGACAGATTTTCCATACATTAAACGTCAAAACTGCATCTTAAGATCGATCTCGAGTTTGAGATTTATTAATACAAGCCTAACACACGGGCTAAGCAACGCTTGTACTACATCGTCTATACAATGGACTGGGGGCGCTCCCAATGATCCCAGATCAGAGCAAATTAAGAAAAGGCTGTTTCCGAAATTTGTCTTTAGCGGGAATCGAACCTGCAGCCACCTGATGCAGTGAGCCGAGCGGCATACGCTCGAATCACTGCGCCAAGCGGTCGTCATTATACTAATCCAAGCGGCATTTGATATTATAGCGTGTAGTGTGTGCGTGCCGACATCTCAACAGTCACGCAGACAAGCAGAACAATGAATAATGGCGGTGCAACAATAAGATTTGTTTTAACAAATTGCTACCGACGCGGCGCCGGCGCACCCAGTGGCGCGTTGCGTTTCAATAGCACCTGTTGCCTTTGCTGCTTTTGAATTTAAGATGTAAATAAGCTTTATATTGCTACTAGCTAGCTGTGCCCCGCGGCTTACCCCGCGTGGAAATTGATGTGTATGTCTATGTCTTATTCCAGAGCTTACACTATCTACGTTTCAAATTTCATTAAAATCGGTTTAGTAGGGAGATACGCGGTAACAAACATTCACACACACAAACTTTCGCATTTATAATATTAGTAGGATTTAGTAAGACAAGATGCTTACTATGTTGTGCATCGACTTAATGACTTTTGAAGTGTGTAACTTTTCGGATTCGCTATGAAAATACCTATTACAGCTTCACTGGATAAGGGAGCTTAATCCCCCTTGCTTGTGTTTTATAGGACTTTAGGTGCTTTGACCGGTCTTCTAATAATACCTGCAGGGTAACAAAATAAAAATGTAGTAAAATATAAATTTCGTTATTGCCCCGAAAGGGGAGGACAGGAGTGGTACTTCAATTGAATCCAGATTTAACTCTACCTGTAATTGAACCGTTGGTGTAGAATAACTAGGAACATTTATGTTTTCCTAGTTATTCTTCGTCAGTCTAAGTGATATTTTGAGGCCTAATGTCATCTGACCTTCCGGCATCTGACCACGATTGATATTTGCCATAAAAACAATACAAACCCGACCTTTAGGAGTAGGTACTCTTCATTGACGAGCCTCAGGAAAGGTCAGCAGGCGCATCAAATGCTTCAAGTGTTATAACGGATATTAGATGTTGCGGTAACTATTCAAAACTAAAACCGTTTGGATTTCATTGTTATGTGACCTTGGCCTTGGGAGTTAGGGCAAACGGATTGTACGCACTATAACTATAGTGCGTACAATCCAACTGGATGATCTTATGAAGGTATAACAGTATGATGATCCTCCTCCTACCATCCTTCCTTTTGATTAAAGTCGTGCGGGTTCCAAGACAACTTAGCTTTTCCCCGTCGAGGGTCAAACCTTAGTGTCATCGTTGGACACCATTATCGATCCTGGCTTACAGGAGTACTTAACAGTGATGGGCGTATGTGGCGGGCCTAGTATGATAATCACTATAACCACGGTAATATTACATTATCATTATCAAGGACCACCCATTAGTTATTCACATACTTGGTTTACACTGTCACAAATTGTATAACAAAAAAAGAAATCCAGCCATCACAGTTCATAGCAATCAATCTTAAGATGAGCGCACTGCAGATAACCCGACAATCAGCCGATTGCGCAACCGGTCGCGATCAGTACGCAATTATCGGTAACCATACGACGAGGTATAACTTCCTCGGATTAGAATTGTTCTACAAAGTAAGTCCCATTGTACATGTAATGATAGCCTGTGGACTTTCCCTTCAGATGAGCAGAGTTCAGAGTACCTGAATATAGCAAATTTGAAATCATTGGCAGACTCCACAAAAATTAAATTTATCAACTTGATTAATAAAATTACTTTATTAAAATAAACTTGAAATAAACCTGAAAATAGCACAGAACATCGATAGAATGTTTTTAATACTTGGATAACTATCATATTAATTACTAAGTAGGTAGTTATTTTTCATCAGTATTCTCCTCAGGTAATATGTAGCTGCTCCTTCCCTATTGAAAGAGTTCTGAAGGATGGGTTTTGTTTTTCAGCTGAAAAAGCAATATTTACAGGTGATATTTAACTAGAAACCGTCCGAACCGAAACTAGAATCTTTCTTTAAAGATAGACGGTTTCAAGTACTTAAATGAATTTCAGCATCATATCGGTTTCACTCTCGGCGGAGGCGCGTCGTGCTCTATGACGTTATCGAATGCCGCCGCGTGCGCTAACCCGAGCGGGTTGCGTGCGCGAGCGCAGCCTACAGGCGCATGCCGTGATTTATAAGCGAAAGCGATGCTTCCTATTTGTTGTCGCAGCATGATGAATGCTTAATTCTTTCTTCGATTTATTATTATCCACTGTTCGATAGATACTTCCCATAGTTGTGTCGTTATTTTGTAAGTAACAACATTTAAATTAAATCAGCTGAAGTAAACGAACACGATGAGTACCTACAATGAACTAGGCACTTTACTATTTACGCAATATGACAAAAGTAAAATAATTTTCAGATGTAGCCTACCATATCTAAACTCCGAAAATTTACATCATACAATCAAAAGAACCAATTACAATAGATAACAAATCACTCACGCCATCCGCTTTTAAGTTGTTCCAGACGATCACTTTCACCGCGATCTAGCCGGGATGCGCGGGAGTTGCCCATCCGAGTAATCGATTCAGAAATCATTTTAATTGTCTCTCGTATTTGCGCGTAATACATAATCGATAAACGTTGTGGTATAATCGATGTCATCGGTCCGTTTGGTTTTTAAAGATGAAAGGATACTTCTGACATGCAGAAGCTATTGAAGAAGTTTCCTGTTATGATATTAGTTATCGCATAAGCATAACGCATCTTCAGGAGTGTTCATGCTTTCACAAAAAGTTTTTGATCAATCTACTTAATATCTTGGAGTAGAAATAGTGTAAAACTTTTTATGATATCTACTTCCTTGAATATTATATTATTTTCTTAATAACATCATTGGATCTGTCTTTGTCACAGAAATCCTAATCTCTAAGTGTAAGATTTATACTCACATGTAGGCACCGTAAATCGTTATCCAAACCGCTTTCCGTACAAGCTAGCCTGGGAAAGATTTCTACCGAGATACTCAGACATGGAGAAATTGTTCCGAGCTGTGTCGTGACAAACTAGTGAAATTGATTCTCAAGGGTGAAGGTAAACAGATAGAACTTTAGATGCAGCCTTTGGGATGGAAAGCTAGAAACTATTTAACTTTTGCCGTCGCCTCCATTGCAAACACTTTGTACTCGCATGACTCGCCCGAGCACTCATGTCATGACCTTATGTCTATGCGTTCCGACGTCAAAAATGAGTTCTCGGGAGCGGCATGCGCCTGTTGTAAACGCAGCCATTGGTGTCTTGCCGCTCCATGGATTCTGTGTTATATAGAGACGAAGGAGGACTTACTATGGTCTAACTGGGAACGACGAAATTACATTTGCCACTGACCACAGTGGCCCAAATCTGTAGCCTATTTACTGACTGCAGCTCATATACGGACTGGCTTGACCGGGGTAGTATCACCCTCTCACAGAAGATCGGCGTCAAGCAGCATTTCGTACGATGAATGAGAGAGCCGGAAGCCCAAACCTCCCCCTTCCCTTCCCTCCCTCCCACTTCCCTTCGGCAAAGTGCGAGCAATGCCTTTGGTATTGCAAGCATCTATAGGCAACGGTAACTGCTTAACATCAGGCGGGTCGTACGCTAGTTTGCCACCTCAGACCTATAAAAAAACAAGTCGGTGCTCATTAAGTGATCCTATCCCAATTTAGTATGGTATATTGTGGGATTGATGGGACTGCAGCATCATCTCATGTGTTGTGTTAAATATTTTCGCCATCCAATTAGCTCGGCCCAGTGAAATGAGCCGGGCGGCTCGTTTATCTCCGCTGACGTGTAAATGCCGGGAACGCGTGTGCGTGTACCAACAGCGCGATACCATCGGTTACGTCTCCGCGGTGTTGCCGTGAGAGTTATGGGGACTCGGGTATTGTGCCGTTGAAGTATGGCCCTAGCCAGCTAAACTGTATCTTATCTGTAAGTATTCTTTCAGCAGATAATGGTACCTTCTAACATCGCCATCACAAACTTGTGCGCCAAGCGACGTCGCCGGCCACGTATCCAAACAATTTGAAACAAACAAACGACGAAAACAAACGACGTCGCCATGGCGACCCATACATTTCAATACGAATAGTTGGCTACTGTGGCTGGCGTCGTCGCCACGGTTTCCCGGTGTGTTATGGCCCCATTATTCACCAGAAGATGAGCCGTACTGGTACTGTGTCCATGGACATCGTATAGTAGGGCATACTATTTTGGACAGTCACGTGTCTCACTTTCTTGGTAATGTCTTTGATGTTAGGTCTTAGGCCCGTATTAATAAATCGATCTCAAGATTGATATCGAACTTAAGATGCTGTTATTGACAGTAGTTCCATACATTAAACGTCAAAATTGCATCTTAAGATCAATCTCAACTTTGAGATGAATTTAATTCACGATATTTTGCATAGCGCCTCAATCATCCAATTATTATTGTGTGGGTAGTAACCCTCAACGTTATAATTGGATGGGGAAGTTCTAGAAGTAATGACGGTGGTAGAGACGGAGGCAACAGGTATATTTCTTTAACGACCTATCTCCGGGGTTTAAGAAAAAAAATATAGAGTTTACAACAATAGAGCGACGTGTGAGCGCCGGCGCCGCCGCGGTGATGATGCAGGAAGTGATCGCGTGATGCAAATAAAATCAAAACTTCACGCCATGCCACTCCGGAGCAGTCGTGAGATCAAATAAGCCTACTTAAGCAATAAGTGGCATTACTTTACATCGAAAGGGTTTGCAAAAGTGTAAAAATGGAGTTTAGCAAATGGTTTATAAGTTGCCGTCGCAACGTAATCACCTTACGGTGGCAAACAAGCGTACGGTCCGCCTAATGTTAAGCAGTTACCGTGGCCTATAGATGCTTGCAATACCAAATTCATCCCTCGTTCGTTGTCGATCTGAAGGGGAGTGGGATATAGAGGGAGGGGAAGGGGAGTTCTGGGACTCCGGCTCTCTCACTCACCGTACGAAACGCATCTGGAGTAGCTACTTTACTCCGATCTTCTGTGAGAGGGTGGTACTACCCCGGTCGAGCCAGCCCGTATATGAGCTACAGTCAATAGGCTACAGCTTGGCTCTACCACCAATAAAGCCTGCCCTAGGTTACATATAGACAGTTGGTGTAATTGTCTGGCGATATATTTATGTATTTTCCTTCACATATTGTACTTGTACAAAAGTGATTGGATAAAATAAAACACGTATGTTTAAATCGATCGTCGAGTACTCAAGTGATTACGGTACTTAACACTTCGACCTTCGACGCACTGAGCAAGCATTAGCCTTGTTACCCATCGCTGAGTACTCAGGTATAATGTCGTGAGATACACACGCGGTCATAATTCATAGCTTAAGTTGAAGTTGTTTGTAAAACATCTTCTTAGAATCGGCATTAAAAGCTTTAAGGTTGGCACCCAACTATCAAATCGGCACCCGACCAGCACCGCGTCCCCGCTCGGCGTCCACTCGTTGTCGACAGGTGGTCCGGTGGCCAACCAGTGGACCGCGCGTGGTCAACGAGTGAACGCCGCGTGGTCAGCCCGTGGTCCACTTATTTCCGGTTCAGTTAGTGGACGCCGATCGACGAGGCGGTGCTGGTCGGGTGCCGAGTTGATAGATGAGTGCCAACCTTTAACATGTAGAGAAGATTCGTAGATGACCGCTTGGCGCAGTGGTTGAAGCGTAGGTAACTCGGCTTGCATCGCGTGGTTGCGGGTTCGACTCCCGCCAGAGACAACAATTTCGGAAACTAACTTTTCGTAATTTTCCTTTGTCTGGGTGTCAGTCGGGTTGCCTCTAGATAACTGCTAACAGATGGCCGCCAAAGAATTTACGATTTTTAAAGTTGAATTCCGGAATATAATTTTAGAAACCCGGGTGCCGAGTCGCATAGCCATAGTTGAGCAGAATATGATAAAAGTTATTTAATTTTGACGGATTTCTACTATCTATCAATAGCAGCGGCAAATTGCTATTGCCAACGACTTTAAACTGACGTAAAGATTCATAGTCTCCTCGCTATTGAACTGCCACCGATAGCGTTTTGACATTCTGACCGACCAATAAGAGAAGAGAACAATGCTATTCTACAATACAATAGAAACGTTATAGCAACTTAATAGCAAGACGGCCAAAAGTATACATCAGACTACGGATTTCTGGCACGGTGGTAATAGTACTTTCCCATTTGTTTACAGATGGCAATGAAATGGCAGTCGTAAGGGGACCTAGGGTCTATGGTTTCGCAATGGACAATTGTTAAGGGACTTGAGGCCCTGGTCTATTCCCTGCATGACCCACCACGTGTTTGTAAACAATGAAAGGCCGAAGTTTTCGTCGGCTATCTCGTTTCACGCTCGGCGCTACAGATCACAATCGGCTCCACACATCCTCTCCACTCTACAATTCAACTAAATAGAGTGTGAAACGTTTTATTTGCACTTTGCATTTGGTAATTGAGAATACAAAAGACAACCTTCGGTTTCGGGATAATTGTTTTTAGTGCGATGTTTGAAATGTAGAGTGGGTTTGTAGAGTTCTCAGATTTGTTGCAAATGTAAATGATAGGTAGACGTATAATGATGGAGGATCAATTTTGGTATAATTACGAAATGGATTTGAAGAGATAAAGCTTTAGGTAAATACAGTTAGGTCAGGTACCACTTCAGGGCCCTTTCTTAGGGTTCCGTACCCAAAGGGTGCCAACGGGACCCTATTACTAAGCCTACGCTGTCCGTCCGTCTGTTACTGGGGTGTATTTCACGAGCCGTAATAGATAGAGAGTTGAAATTTTCACAGAATGTGTATTTCTGTTACCGCTATAACAACACATACTAAAAATTAAATTTAAAAATAAAGGGGGGTCTTGGGAACTTGATATTTTTGACGTTTTTATTCTACGGTGGTACGGAACCCTTTATGTGTGAGTCCGACACGCACTTGGCCGGTTTTTTCTTTAGTTTTCGCTCACGATTTTTCTAAAAGGTACCTACCTAATGAAATATAAAAAAAACGTATCTGCCTTACTTTTGGCCAGGACGCAATGCTTTGCTTATATTCATCATGTTGTCCTGCCATACCCATGTCCATTCCGATCTCCTTCATATCAGTCCTAATACAAATCCATCCATATTTTCTTAGGTCTACGCAGTTTAGTATCTACAAAATATTTAATATCATCTCAGAAAAAAACCTAAACAGTCATTAATCTAATCTAAAACAGCTCTCAAACAGAATTACAACTGTAATTAACAAAATTTCCGCCTGGGAACCGAACCGGCGACCTTCCCATTCCGTTTATCGACAGATCAGCGTGCTGAGATATACATTACCGTTGTTTCGCAACGCTAAGGCCGCGCCGATGGTACTGGATCCGCGATCGAAAGCAAGGCCGAGGCACATCCTTACTTATGTGTTTTTTGTGGATACGATTAAGTGTCTTAAAATATCTTTTATAGAATACATATTCTACCCTTTTTGTTGCCAAAACGCATATAAAACACACACGGAACCCTCTCCATCCAAAGGTTGTCTGGAAGAGATCGCAGCTTGCGATAAGACCGCCACTGTACACTGTTGTTTGTTTCTTGTTTTGTTTGTTATTTTTGTTTATGTATTTGTTTCCACTGGTGTACAATAAGTGTTTTCTATCTATAAATTAGGACTATCGTAAGGCCAAGCAAAGCTTACGCCGATAAAAGTAAAAAGGCGATGCTTTAACCTGTTCTTGAAACGATTAAAAGTTTTTAACGCTTAATTTTATAAATTAACCGCCTTTATAACGTTATGATGGACTTAAGGTAGGAGTTCGCTGGACGCGGCAGACGACAGATGCCAGTCGATCTCAAATTGTAATGCCGTCTGCCGTCGCGGCACATGTCATCGCCACAATTTCTATGAGATCGAATGACGTCTGCCGTCAGCCGCGTCCATCGACTCCTATTACACTAACAATACAAAACATGTTGGTTCCTAGAAATGCTTTATAAAATCATTTTAAGCTAATAACTAATTGGGATTAACTCTTTGAATCACTTCTTTCCTTGTAAGAGCTTTGTAACAAACATTTCATCATAAAGGTGCATGCACTAATCTGGGTAAGTATCCTTATTACTCGAGACTCGTGACATTCCCCCAAACAAAATGTCGTGACAGGACTCATTAACAAAAAGGTTGTCTTAAATGTTAAAAAGACTTTCTTGTACAAACATGACGTTGATTAAATGATAAAGTGTAGATACGAAGACGTTACGTTACGTTACTTTGTAACTGACGTAATTATCGAGTGAAATTACGTGTAATCGGTGGACGGACGAAAGTTTAGCTTGAGTGTCCCGACGACTCGCGGGCTATACCGCTTTGAGTGGTCCAAGTTACAATATCTAAGTGTGTAGAAGGACTGTATTTAGTATCATAATTATTAACATAATTAGGTATAATATACAAAATTAAATAAATAATAATTCAATTATTATGGTTATGGTATAATTATGCAGTGGTGAAAGATATAAGTTCATTCATATTATGAAGGAATAAGCCAATAGCGACAATAATTTGTTGATAAGTATTGCAAAGTCAAACTTATAAGAAACTCAAAAACAGAAACTTATAAGAAATAGGGGTACCTAGGTAGGTTGTACCTTTTATAGATCCAGTTTAACAAACGTAAACTAGTTTTTTTTGTAAATAGTTTCGGAAGAATTAAATAGGTATACAAACAATTACTGACCTTGTTTTGAGTGGCTTGAACCGTTTCAAAAGCAAAACTCGTCGCTTAGGCTCGTATTAATAAATGCATCTCAAAGTTGAGATCGATCTTAAGATGCAGTTTTGGTGTTTAATGTATGGAACATCTGTCAAAAACAGCGTCTTAAGATCGATCTCAACTTTGTGATGCATTTATTAATAAGAGCCTTAATATATTGAGGCATACGTTGAGGAGTTGCAAGTGCATTACTTAAGAGGTACTTGAAATGCATCATATATTTTAAATTTGTCTATGCATGTTGTGAAATCATACACTTATAATGGAATACTAGTTATTTATCAGTTTTATTTTATTATCCTTATTTACATCGCTTATAGCTTGAGCAAAAACTTATAGCTTGAGGTACTTTAAATCTTATCTTACATCGCACCTTAGGTATGACACTATCCACATGCAAGACGGTGCTTCCGCCAAGTCGACTCAAAAAAGGTATTCACAACTATTCATCCTCCGCCATAAGTTATGTACAATTCAACAATTTATCGCATCCTCTCTATTTTGAAAGTATATACACATGTTTACATAACTAGAGAATGCAAGCCCGCCGGTTCATATACAACAAAAGTACACAAATGTTCGGAGCGAATAATGCATTTTTTTGTTGGTTAGTATGCAATAAACATAATAGTGTTATGAAATAAGTACTTAGATGGACTAAATTATACGGTGTAAAAAGTTTTAGTATTAAAATTGAAAATTGGTGTTTCATGCTAATTTTGTTGTGAGTAAAGTCTTTAAAATGATGACTATAGATCCGTTTAGACATAGTCATTTGTAAGCTATCTCAAGCTATATCGGCAACCGAATGCATGCCGCTGACGGCTATGTCTGAACCGATCTCGAGACACATTGGCGAGACATTACATTCATCTTATTGAAGTTGAATGTATTGCTGGCATCAATGGCAATTTGTGAAAGTAAGAGCTAGTCTTTTGTTATCAGCAGCTCTACTATGGGTTGTAGAGTCTACGTAACATATTTGGATGCCAAACGGTATATCCTCATTAGTCACTTACTAGCGATGACTCTATCTAGCGTATAAACTCAAGGTAGAGCTAATAAACAGGGTGATTCTAGGAACTGGTTAAACATAACTTTTCATACTAAAAGGTTTATTTAATTATTTTATTTGTTTTTTAGGATAACAAACAGCTTGTACTTAATGCGAATGAGTATAACATTAAATAAAAACTAAGCCTACAGTTACCACATATAGGGTCCGTAATAGAAAACACAATTAAAACTAATAATAATAAAAAATAAAACACTGAATACAAAAATACTAAAAACTGTGTCCCGTAGAAGACGAAGACGAAAGACGTTAAAGATCCGGTAAAGTATTAAATACTAATAATTAGAACCAAAACTGTAACCAAGGAATGTCAAGATGAACCACAGATTGAGAGGCAAAGAAATCATTGGAAAGCAGAATTCGAATTTTTCCTGATGAGTCGTAAAACAGATCGATGTGATAATTATTTATCAGTTGGTTGAATTTTCTGCAGGTACGGGGAAAAAAGCATTAGAGCGGTAATTTGTGTCAACGATCGGAACAAATAAACAAGGGGAGTGCCTTAGAGTCCTAGTCCTAGTCCTGTTCCTAACTGCGAGTTCAATTGATTTGTGTGGGAATACGACTTTTCTTTATCGGCCCCATAGAGTTTTCAGGCACCAGAACTTGTATAAAACCATGCAAGGTGTTTACAAACGAGTAGTCTATGAATTGTTAAGCAGGTTTATTTTATCTACATCCTAAAACCAATTACAACAATTGGCATCCTTGACATCAGGCGGACCGACAGACAATCGATCACTCCAGCGCTTTGTAGCTCTATGGTACAGTACACCGGCACACGACGTCGGCATTTAGTTAAACTGTGTTACATCCTTTTGCTGATACAGCTAAAGGTAATCTTATGTCGACGAAGATGCTTTTGTAGTCGTATTGTGATGTAAGTATTTATTATGTTACTACCTACTAAGTACGTACTTACACTGAAAAAATCATAGGGTTCTGCAGCGAAAGTTATAAATTCTCAATAACAATTTAGGATCTGACTGTGATTTACCATACTGGTTAGTATACTATTTACACTATGCATGATACTGTCTAATACTCAAGCACTGGTACTCAAATGTACATATTAAGCCGTGACCTCTCGGTACGGCTCTGACCTCTGTCCTTTAACGGTTTGTGATGTCATCAGTATTTGAAGTTTAAAGCATCCCTTTTTGACAAAAAGCAGCAATGTAGTATAGTATGCTACTCATCCATTATTTGACTCTCAACGAAATAACAATAAGTAAATAGAAGAAAAATTGTTTGCTTTCTTAAATAAGTATCATAAAACCGTCGTGATCTTCATAGAGTAATCTCCGAAGGGACACGTGATGCAGATAAAGTTGTAACAACAGTTGTTTGAATCTCAATAATAAAATCGTTGAACTGAATGAAAATGCTGAGTCATTGTGGAGAGCGATATAAACAATGACATGCATTTTATTTGCCTGCTGTGTTAGACTAGTGGTTACAATTACAGTCTGCCGGACAAGAGGTCTTGGGTTCAATTCCCGAATTGTGCAATGTGTTAAGTCTACATAACCGTCCCACTCCCTTCAGGTCGGCAACGTGCGAGCAATACCTTTGGTATTGTAAGCATCTATAGGCTACGATAACTGCTTAACATCAGGCGGGCCGTACGCTTGTTTGGCACCTTAGTAACATAAAAAATCTGTTTGTAACATTACCACCATTATAACGTGTAAAATAAAGTAACTACTTGTCATGACAGATGGCGTTGCACACAACGGTCTATACAATTTATGATTCTCCATACAAATCTGAATCGCGCTAGAGAAGTTTACGCAGACTTCCCATAAACACCCGAACTGACATCATGTGACTTCACACGCGACGTAATCTGACGTTCTTGACCGCATATCGGGCAAATTAAAATGTTTTACGTATCATAAAAGCTAATTAGGCATGTCCATTGTTTCTGCCGACCCCCGGGGCGGAGGTCGTCGTGGGAGCCTTGCAAAACGAACTCTATTCATAATGTTTTGAATTTTCGGGTTATGCGCGATTATGCCAAGGTGTTACTAGTTTTAATAATAATAAACATAGCGTTATAATTCTATGATAATAAATATCGCGAACACGTTGGGCTAGCAATCAGAAGGTCCCAGGTTCGATCCCCGGTTGGGAATGCACCAATAGAGGAATTTTCATCTATGTGCATAATTTACAGTTCGCTTACGATGAGGGAAAACATCGTGAAGAAACCTACCTATCCCTCGGGATTAGGTAATAATCAGTTCCTGTATACACGGCGACAAGGTTCACCACCTGTCACGTTGGGTTCTGACTATCTGGTGAAACGTGGGCTTTGAGTTGGTTAATACCTCCACAATGTGGTGGTGTATGGCCACTCAAGCCTCTGACTACCCCCGAATGGGGATAAAAGTCGTGACGTTATATTTATTTATATATATTTTTATATTTATAATAAATATCCTGGGACATTCTTTTACACACGGCTACGTGATCCCAAACTAAGCAGAGCTTGTACTACGGAAACCAGATAACTGATATTACTACCTAATATGTTGTTAGTGCATAATCTTGTTCGTCGTGTCAGTCTGTCAGTCACGCCCTAATACTTTACGCGGTTGATATTATAAAATGCGATTATATACTCCAGTTCATTGCATGTTTACACGGCTGGCCATTATCACAGATTATCTAATAGTCATTACTTAGAATTAAATACATATTGTTGTGAACATTTTATATAAAAACTAGCTGTGCACGGGACTTCGCACGCGTGCAATTTCACAAAAAAATATTGTTAATGTGTGCTAAAATAAAAGCTTAAGTTACTCCTTATAACAAAGCTATCTGCCAGTGAAAGTCCCGTGAAAATCGGTTCAGCCGTTTAGGAGAGCAATCGAAACAAACAGACAGGCAAAATTAAAAAAAAATACTTTGTTGTTAAAAGTACCGTGTATATGCATTCAGTAAAAAGCTGTTATTTTGGCATTACAAACAGAAACTTCAATTTTGTTTATTTGCAGAGATATAGTTACTAAGTTCAATATAAGTCAAACACGGTATTCAAGAAACGTTTCGCTTCTTATCACGACTTCTTCTAAACATATCAACAACATTAAAAGTAATATCGGGTCTCGTTACATGAAGCTATGATGATCATTTAACAAACGTTCATTCATTGATTGATCCGATATCATACAATTTACGATTACTTCACCGAGATTCCATCTTCGTAACTATCCTTCTGACATTTGACTACTTAGATATCTACAGCTAGTAGTTTATGTAATATCAGATATACATTTCTATAGTCCATTTGTCCGTCTGTGTTGGGTAAACATTGTAGCATAGTTATTGACATCAATATGGCACCATATTTGGTGTGAAAGTAAATTTTAAAGTTCTTAAGGTGCTTGGGATAGATTTTTTTAAATATACTATTTGGTGTTTCTGAAGTTATCCCTACTAATAATACATTTGAAAGTGTGTTTGTTTATTTGTAAGTTTGACTGAGCATCACGCGAAAACGGCTGAACAGATTGAAACAATTTTTGTACAAGGAAGTGACAGAGGTTGGTTGATAGAAAATAACAAATAGGCTACTTTTTATACTATTTAAATGATACTTTTAGTTAAATACAGCCGATATTATACAGTAGGTATGTTGGCAACACCATTTTAAAACAGCAAAGGTTAAAATAGGTAGGTAAATAGGTATCTTCGTTATATTCCAAAGCAAGTATTTTAAATTGAACGGTAAAAAAATCTTTTGCATTTTGGTGCGACATATTTGTTGCTGTTATAGTCATTTCGCCATTATGTAGTAGGTATAAGTATATGTCATATTTTCTTGTTTATATAATGAAATTTATATGTTAATAAGTTAATTAATGTAAGTACACCCCCGTATTATTATTTTTTAGATCCTCTCCATCCTAAGGTTGCCTGGTAGAGATCACTTTTAGTGATAAGGCCGCCCATTTTCCACTTTCTGTGTAAATTTACATAATTTCATCATAATTTATAAATGTTTGTTTTTCTAGTGGTGGATTAATAAAGTGTTATCTATCTATCTATTGGTTTCCTTACTGACAATAGGTATTACAATTGCAGCCATTTCTTCACTTTCAAAACGACCAATTTTGTAACAAAAATTAGATTAATATTCACATGACCCAAAACAACCTTTATCTCACATCAAATAAGAACTTAATTCTTCCGAGCGGTGCAAGCTGCGCGGGCGCACGCGTCACGCGACGTTATATAACCGTTACAATTATCCGTGAGAACAGACCCCATTGTCGTGATTAAATTATTGGCACACAAACTGCTGTTAGGCCTTCTTCAAATAATAAAGAGATTGCTGCCCTTTTTACCGCTTCGTACGGATTGTTACTGTAATTGGATGCTGTGAACAATGGTTTATTAAAATTGATGAAATTCTTCGAGCAGTTTACATATTTCGATGAAATTCTTATGACGAATGTTTCGCTTCATAATCACGTTTGCACAATCAGCCAATTAAGGGGCAAGCCCTGTAGAGTTTGAAAAGTTTTAAGATTGAATCTGGCTTCCGAAGCAATTAAATAAATTGCAACTATAGGTATCGCAGAAGCACATAAATAACTCTTTTATAAATTGCAAAAAAACATGGCTATGACTTGATGATTAGGACACTCCGTAGAAGAGTCTCTAGCTCTACCACAGCTCTACCATGAGCGCTTGCTAGTTGCTGCGAACTATCTCAGGATCTTACAATATCATGTCATACAAATATGTTACATAGAGACTGTAACTCAAGCAGACGTATTCATGGTAGAGCTCTAAAACAACTCTCCTACAAAAACTTGAACCAATTTAAAGCGAACCGTAAAATAACGCGTGTTAACGTAACACTAGTAACCGAATACAAATACTCGATACCGGAACAGTGCTTTGGTCCAATTTCTTTGATAATGTCAAGGGCGGTCCGTGAATGTAAGGAGTACCGTAGAGCCTACTTGAACGAAAAGTAATGTTTTTTAAATGCTTCCTACTGAAATATCCACTGCGATCTAAATTCAATGAGACGTGGTTTATGAGAGTGACATTTTTTATTAAATGTCAGGAAGGCCCAAAGCTGTACAAATTAAAAATTGCGATAGAAAATTGTACTTATTTCCTGGAAATAGGTACTAATTTTAATTGTGCAATGATGATAGAGATTCTTGTAATTAAATATTCTATATAGACAGGGTTGATAGTACAGTTTGCGTGTGCCTGTAGAGTGATGCATGTTTAAGGAAATTCAATGTTACCAATTCCAGCTAAAAAAAAATATCCCGAAATATGTCTTAAAGCTTAAAATAAAACAACCATCATTATCATATTAAAAGGTTGATATCAACTTGACAGCCTAATTAATGCCAGTAGCCTTCTGACCAATCATCTGATTCATGAGTCCATTGGATTGGTCAGTGAAAACGTGTATGTCAGTGTTCGCCACGGAGCGATGACATGGGAAGATGGCCTTTACGCATCGGAGCTGTCATTAGTAGGTACCTACCAGATTGGTTAAAACTTTCGGTAGAGTTCGCATAAAAAGTGTAACACTTTTATATATTTATTTTTTAGTAATTAACCTACCTATCCCGCGGGATTAGGTAATAGTCAGTTCTTGTATACACGGCGACACGGTTCACCACCTGTCACGTTGGGTTCTGACTATCTAGTGAAACGTGGTCTTTGAGCTGGTTAATACCTCCACAATGTGGTGGTGTATGGCCACTCAAGCCTCTGACTACACCCGAACGGGGATAAAAGTCGTGACGTTACATTACATATTTTTTTTGTAATTATATATTGTATAAATTGCAATAATAATATGTTAGGTACCTAAGTATAATCTAATTCATAACTGACTGATAAAATGTATCCTCAAAGAAGTTACATATATTAAATATACTTACCAACAAATTTAGACTTACAATGTAGGATACATGTAATTATAAGCTTTTATTTTGAAATTGCATTGAAATCATAGAGATATTACAACAAAATATTCATCCTGTAATTAAAATACGAAGACGAATCATAAAATAATTATCATCGCTTGTTATTAACACGATGTGCTTTGAAAGTGATCATTCATTCTATTCGTCCAAAATTTGAAACGCTAACAAGCGTACTCCTTTCGAAACAAATCGACACTCGATTAATATTCGCAATTCAAATCCGCACTCATTTTTGCACAATCATATCCAAAACAAAAAAAAACACATCTGACTCATTGTCAATTACTAGGATTGTTTTGCCGACGCTACTTGTGGCCTTGACCTTTACGTTGTGCAAGTGCACTCACCCTGTATGGACGGACAGCAATTTTGTCGCAATCCCACATGATGTATACCTGTTATTATGTATAGTTGAGATGTTATCAATTGAGATGTATCGACGGGATGCTGGGGATATTACACTGCAATCATACGGTGTTTGTTTACCATGTTTTGATGTTTCCCTTGAGGGGCTTAGTATTTATATTGCGTATTAACAACATTTGATATATTAAAACGTAACAATTATATTGTATCTAGACAAGTGTGTTTTTCGTTATTTCGATCAACTAAAATATTTACTCACAAAACTATACTAACCGAAAGTTAAAAAAGTTATGGTAGTGTACGCAACGTGTGATCTTGCATCGTGGTAATGACATTTTTTATTTTTATTGATCCGCTTAAAGCACTTGTAATGTCAGATGTAGACATTCGAATCAATGTTTGAATTAAGATTGCGTAGAGTACATACCTGCCGATATCATAATGGATTGGCCAGACGTGTTGATATTTGAGATCCATTAAGTTTTCAGGCATTAAATGTGAAGGAGCGAACCTTTTACGCAATAAAGATAATGCATTTCTAGTTGGCGTAATTGGTTTTATTATTATTGAATACAAAATTATGAGTTGTAAAAATATGACTATATTTGAGCAATACATTATTGTTGTTTGGTGTAACTATTAAACAACTTCAATAGGTTATAGGTACAAAGAAGACAGCTAAGAACAGATTCCGAGATATCTACAAAATGAGTGTATTAATTAAGGCATTATAACATGATGGCATGTTTTAACTATACAACTACTTAATCATCTGTCATCTGTTAGTAATATAACATACTAGCTGTGCCCGCGGCTTCGCCCGCGTGGAAATTGATGTTTATGATTAGTCTGTCTTATTCCAGAGCCTACACTATCTGCGTTACACATTATAATCAGTTTAGTAGTTATGGAGATACCGACGTGGCAACAAACATTCACACATACAGACACATACACTTATTTAGCTTTTGCCCGCGACTTCGTCGGCGCAAAATTTAAATTGCAAAAAAACGGACTCGATCCCATATCCCAGATCCCGTTTCCTGGATCTCGTTTCCCGGATCCCGTATCTCTGATCCCGGATCCCGGATATCGTATCTAGGACCTCGTTTCCCGGATCCCGGATTGCGTTTGCCGGATCCCGTATCCCGAATCCCGCATCCCTCATCCCATTTATGGTAATGTTCCAAGCACTATGTCGAAGTTAAAGCAAATGAACATAAACACGGTGTATATCACGTATCCCAAAACCGACTTGTATTTTTAAGAAGACATCTAAACACCAATTTTCATACTTAATTCTAACTTCAAAGATGACGAACTCCCATACAAACTTTCATCCCCTATTCTACCACCTTTGGGGTTGAATTTTCATACACCCTGTAATTATTATTATTTTTATTTAAAGAAACCAAAACAATTATTAACTATCAAAAATGACTTACTTTCATCCCCCATTTAAACCCCTTAGGGGTTGAATTTTCAAAAACGCTGATCTTAACATTTTTAATTTTTTTAAAGACACCTAATTACAAATTTTCATAATTCTAACTTGAAAAATGACGAACTTGCATACAAACTTTCATCCCTTATTTAACCCCCTTAGGGGATGAATTTTCAAAAACCCTGAAATTGTTTTTTTACATATATAAAAAGAAACCTAAACACCAATTTTCACAATTCTAACTTCAAAACTGACAAACATCCATGCAAAATAACATTCAAAACTTTCATCCCCTATTTTACCCCCTTAGGTGTTGAATTTTCAAAAACGCTGAAATTACTAATTTTTATTTTTTAAAAGACACCTAATCACAAATTTTCATAATTCTAACTTCAAAAATGACGAACTTGCATACAAACTTTCATCCCTTATTTAACCCCGTTAGGGGATGAATTTTCAAAAACCCTGAAATTATTTTTTTACATATATAAAAAGAAACCTAAACACCAATTTTCACAATTCTAACTTCAAAACTGACAAACATCCATGCAAAATAACATTCAAAACTTTCATCCCCTATTTAACCCCCTTAGGGGTTGAATTTTCAAAAACGCTGAAATTACTAATTTTTATTTTTTAAAAGACACCTAATCACAAATTTTCATAATTCTAACTTCAAAAATGACGAACCTACATACAAACTTTCATCCCCTATTTAACCATCTTAAGGGTTGAAATTTATAGGTATGATTAGCCTATGTCTCCTTCCAGAGTTTACACTATCTACGTTTTAAATTTCATTAAAATCAGTGCCGTAATTATGGAGATACGTGGGAACAAACATTCACACACACACACACACACACACAGTTACTTTCGCATTTATAATATTAGTAGGATAATTACCGCATCGTAATGAAGTAATTTCCAGAATGACTACAATCGGTATCGGCGTACTTTCAGTCTTAATCCGAATCTTAGGTGCATTACACAACGAGCCCCGTTTAAGCGGAGGTATCATTAATCGTCATTATTTACATAAGCACATCCAAACAATGGGAGCATGGGAACGCGTGGAGTATACAACGAAAAACGTCTGGTTTTAGTACAAAATGTTAATTGGCGCGGCGCTCTCGCGAAGTCACATCGTGCAGATTTCATCAATGCCGTTACATTTCGAATTCCGGTCATTATAATTTGGGTAGAATGTCTTAGGTGTTACTAAATGATGGCAATATGCATATGTAGGTACAAAAACAAAAACTAAATTATGTAGTTTAATTTATTTGTCACTTAATTTCAACAGTAAACCTTTAACTGTCAGGCATTAGATAAACAATGTTTTGTTGTGTTTTAATTAAGGACAATAAAGGTAATTTCACGTCAAATTATAGGAAAACTTACTTTCAAACCGGATATGTGTGGACTTCGGAAGTACCTGAAAATAAGAATACATACATTTTTATTGGCTTTCCTCTTTTAACGAAATAATTTTTAGCAACTATTTAATCTTTCAACAACTTAGGTATCGATTAAATGATTTATAATATCGTTCTAAATTCAAAATCACGACCAATCGTGATCTATCGATTGTGTCATTAAAATATTTTAAAAGTCGAAACATGAATAGGTACTGAATGTCTATTGGTAAAAATCGTGGTGCACCAAACATGAAGTCTAGACAATTGGAAGTGGTTGCAGAACCTTTGCAACGACCTTTCACATGCTATAAATCAGAGATGACATCGTAGGGTTGAAACTTTCAAGAAATTTACATTTAGCTTATTATTATTTTTCATATTTAACATCACCATTTTATCTAGGTAATTATTTGGATTGAAATAAATGTTGTTGTTTAGAACACTGTTTAAGTACTAGTTATCTATGCAACAAATAAAACAACTATGGATTAGGACCACTACAAAACTATGGTTGTATGAGAACCACTGGTAGATTCAGGAAAATTCAGCAAAACCAATTTGGAAATACCTACATAAAAATACGAAAGTTCACATTTTTTATCGTAAACGCATCAGTGGCAAAAGAGGAGATTTTGTAATTTTAAATATGTAGGTACTATAAAGCTGCCAACCCTAACCACATGACGCGCGCGGGCGCATCGTTATAGGAGAAATTGTGATAGTTCGTGGCGCACGCGCCGCGGATTGAGTTATTTCACGTTACATGTCCTTTTTGATTTTTAGCGATACGATATATTGCCTTATTACGTCACGATTAGTACAAAGACATTACCAAGAAAGAGGGAGACATGTGACTGTCGAAAATAGTATGTCCCACTAATTGGAGTCCATGGACACAGTACGACTCAGTCATTAGCATAAAAAAATGGTGAATACGTGTTTGTTGTAAACCCACGTATTAGTAAAATTTCAACAAAGTAAAATGGGAGTTATATGTGAATAAGGTGGCAACAAGCGTACGGCCCATCTGATGTTTAGCAATTACCGTAGCCTATAGATGCTTGCAATACCAAAGGCATCGCTCCTGACCTGAAAGGGAGTGGGTATGTAATGTAATTTAAAGGTAATTTATTAATCAGTTGGTTACCCAACTAGGTGTAGACAGATTACAAATTCCAGTTTGATACTAATATAGTTCATATTAACATATTCTACTTAGGACATGAGTGAAACCTGGTGGCTAGTGTATCTAGTATTAAAGTGCTAATAGCACCGGCTTAGACAACCTGTTTAGATATGAGTAGTCTTATGTTCTGACTACCTACTTACATTTCACAAACGATTCCTTTCAGTACTCACAATTCTATTTTGTTTGCCCGGGGAGTACCACCCTCTCACAGAAGATCAGCGTAAACTGAAAGAGCCGGAAGCCTGACCTACCCCTCTCCCTTCCCCTCCCTACGGTCCACTCCCCTTTAGGTCGGCAATGTGCAAACGATGCCTTTGGTATTTCAAGCATTCATAGGGTAGGTACGGTTACTGCTTAACATCAGGCGCGCCGTACGCTTGTTTGTTATTTTCTTCACCATAAAACAATGATGTTATTCACCCAAATTCCCATAAGCAATACTTTAGTTAACGAAGCGTTTCCAATAGATTTGATTGTGGCCATTCAGTTTATAGTTATGGGCCTTTGTGGCGTATTGTTATGGTAATTTCGACATTACTTATTTTATGGTATGCCTACTTGTGGTGCAGATTATAGGTATGGGTTATTTTAGAATGGGAAATGAGGTAAATGTATAGAAATCTACAGGTTATTAAGATTATTACTGAGTACTTTGAAGCGGACCAGGGGGGTTACTCCGAAATACGTCGCTGACGGATCGTCCGAAGTACGGATTCGATTTACGATCAAAACAATGTCAAATCGTAGAGAAAAACGAAAGAAGAAATGTAAAATCACGACAATCCGTCAGCCGAAACGTTAGGTTCGTATTTCGGAGTAGGCCAGCAGCTCTCGGGCGAACGTGTGAGTGCTACTTATAGCGTTTTGACAAATATTTTTTTGGTGCATCCCATTCACTCTAACGCAAATGTTTATGAGTGTGTCTCGCTTCCGCAGCAACCCGTTGATTTGCACTCTACTGTCCTAAGATGGACCATTTTTTATCTATGATCCTGGATAGACGTGTCTCGATACGCAAAATTAAAATGAAATTTGAGTTTTTTTCTATTGTATATTTTCTACAAGGCATAAACCACATAGATCATAGTTATGATATTTCAGAATCGTCGGATAACTTTTATCCACCAAATAAATTTGATAGTTTTCCCCCATAGAAAATGCCCTTAATATTTTGTATCCTCATATTAGATCGGGACTAAGAATAGTTGTTTAATAACTACAGTGCGTCGTTTGAGGGAAAGCCCACCTCGCGTGTGAGCACGCTGAACGAACACGTCTACGACAAATGAAAGTATTACATTACTGTAACTAATTGTAGGTGTATTACTACGAAGGCATCACACTCACTTAAGTTTAAAAGGTATTCCTGAGGTACACAATGTATTAAACGTCTCCGATTATTTACAATGTTTCATCCGTCTTAACAGAGTGGTAGAGTCATGTAATTAAATGCGAACGTTCTTCCGTACTGTTATATACTGGGATGTTACTTTAACGCTGCACAATCTGGGAATCAAACCCAAGACCTCATGATCTACAGGTTGATATTATTAATACCAACGGGATAGGGTTCTTTGTTTTTGTTTTCAGTGTAATTCTGTGGCAGGAGCAGCCGATTGTTAAAGCGTCCTGCGTGCTGATCGAGGGTTCAAACCCCGGCTCGCACCTCTGGATCTTTAGAAATGTGCGAATCACAATTTCAGCATGATTATCATTTGCTTACGATGAAGGAAAACATCGAGAGGAAACCTGGAGGAAATTTTCGAAAGAATGTGAAATCCACCAATCTACACTGGGCCCGCGTGGAAAATTATTTACTTATTTATTTTATGGTCTGAATCCTCCTCCCATTGAGGGGAGGTACGTGCTCAGGAGAGGGATGTGATTAAAAATTCAGATATATTATGCTGAAAACATTGACTCTTTAAAGTTTTCTGCAAAGTCCTACTTTTTTTATGGAAAATTATTTTGATAACTTGTTAATTATTAGTGGGTACCTTTTAACCTAACATTTCTGTCGCGTTAATGTCCAGAATGTTGGTGTAATGGCCCGCAGGTGTGTAATTGTCGTTAGGCAACCGGTAATTATGCGCAGCCCGCGGTATTGCCTTTAATCACTCGTAATTGCCCCTCAAATATTTGGTGACATCTCAAATTGAGTTGTGAGGATAGTGAAAATCAAATGTTAAAAATAATTGTTGTTTGTTTACCAATAGAGGCCCTTAAAGGTCGGCACTCACCTATCAACTCGGCACCCGACCAGCAAACGTGAAACGGCTGCGTCCCATTTGGTAAACATCCCATTTCGACACCTCATAAAATACTTACACAAAAGTGGCATTTCATTGACATATTATTCTTAATACATTTAGCTCCCATTGGTAAACCATGCATTTATATATGGTCAGTATCAACTATGGTCCTACAGTCAGTATCATAAGTTACAAGAAAACGTACCTATAAGTATATTAATTTTATAATTTCAAGCGTTTTGTCTTACTTTTCTCCGAAACTAAAGTCTTGCAGTTTTATAAATTGCAACGAAAACCTGCATTGAGCTACAGTGTCGAAAGTAAATTGTGTTCACTTCTTTCTATTTTTTTCCAACTTGGCCTTCACATCCAATCCTGTTTATTTGTCATACCTGACAGATATTAGGACTGATAGTCCACTTTCTCTTGTGGACGAGGGTACAATGACCGTGACTTTTAGCTGCTGCAACACGCGCTGTGGAGCGTGAATCCAATCGTGCGGCTTATCTTCACGTGACGAGCTCACTTTTACCTCAAACTGTACTCATCATCATCTTCACACTAATCATAAGATGAAATAGAGCGACGATTTGGGCATGATAATATTTTCTTAAATTTGCCTCCAAATTGGTCATAGATCGTAAAACGCACATTCTAGAGCAACCTTGCGCATGCGCAAGCGACGGCGCATCGAGAGAGCTTTTGCCATGACCTTCCTCAAGCTACTCAAGATAGAGCGCTGATCCGTATCAGATGTACTTTTTTGTAGAGTTGGTATTTTAACTAAGGTAGGTGCATTAACTTTTAAAGTACATATTATTTATTTATAGTTTAGCATTGAAATTGATTGATTTTATGAGCAAGAGTAATTTATCTATAATTAGGGATATTTGGATGTACTGAAAACATTTATATTCTTGTGGTATGTAAGGAACATACCACACAGCACACACACACACACACAACAATAAAAATACGTGTCATGAAGAAAATCCCATCAGTAATAAATTACTATCATAATGTTACCAAATATAAGTCATTTATTCGACTCTGTCAAAAGTCATTTGTAAAAGATACTTGCAAGAAGCCGTGGGCAAAGGTCAGAGAAAATCACTGTGTACAATCCCAAATGAATATAGACCTTAACAAGATAACCATAGAGCACGTTAACGTAGATCAAGATTAGGCTAATTATTTGTTAGAGTAATTAGAGGGACTACAAGAAAATAATTGATCATAACACAACATGTTATTTTTGTAACTCTAGAGTAGACGTTTAAAAATAAGTGTTCATTTCTATGTTGAATAGTTACCTAATTACCTACATAGCCCAATTACTAAAAATATAAGATTTTTTGGACTTATACACTTTCTCCGTCGATCTTTTTGTAAGCTATATTGTTCGATGAATACCATGAGGTTTGACCACGGTAAAACACGGGGACTGAATTGTGTTAAAAAACACTCTTTGATTAGAAGGAAAATTGAAGTTAGACGTAATGATAACATTCTGAAGTAGGACTCATTATGGCTTTTTTATCATAACAGAAGTGCATTAATTCCACCATTCACCTCTACCCGCCAGCCACTATTCGCAAATCTGTATAATTATTTAGAAAATGCATTAAAACTTACATAACTAACATGTGTACCGTTTTGTGAATAATTAAAAGCAATAAAATAGCGCTATGACTCTCGGAAATGCTGTAAAATTTAAATACACGATTATATGTTGTTGTGGTATACGTAACTGTGTAGTGACCGGGGCAATAGTTTGTTAATTTATTAAATGCGATTTGTCGCAGAAAAATACGGTTTGAACAATATTCCATGGTTCTTTACTAAGGCTTGCAACAAAAAAAAACACATGGGGTAATTGAACCCGCTACCGCTTCCTTCGTGACCTGACCGTTAGGTCATTTCGCTAATTAGTAGCTCAATGAATATTTCACTAGCACTTTAAATGCAAAGAATCTAAAACTAAAAAGGATATTAATGCAAGGCAAGACAACCATACACACACAACAAAATTTAACAATAAGGAGAGCTCTACTTATGTAAATGAGCAATCTTATAACAATATTAGATTTCTTTTATGTCAGAATCAGAATATGTTTTGTCTCATATAAAAAGTTACAGTTCTAATTTAATCCTTAAAAAATGATATTACGATAAGCCTCCATGGGCAAACTCATGGTCACATATTTAAAGGATACTCTTCATCACTAGACCAACATACTATTTTACTAATCGATTTTAAATAACTCGCAGATATAGCGTTGCGCGATAGTTGCGCAACGGACCTGCCACTGTGAACTCCGACCTGCGCGGTGCGCTGCCGTGCGTGCTAATAATTGTACCTATTACAGATTTTACATCACTTTGTAATGGTATCGTAATACTTTTTTTAAATAAAAAAACTGCATTCTAATTCTTTACGCAGTTCATACGAACATAACTAATAATTCACCATTCACTTTAAAACATCGGCACTTCAATTCACAATATGTACAAAATAGCTACCCAACTGCTTCTAATCTCATTATGTAATAAGGTAATGTATAAAAATCGCATTTCGAGCGAGAGAGTCCGCCATTACCGTGATGAATGGCTTGTAACGTGTTTCTTGTTTGTACAAGTTGTACGTAAGTGTTAGGTGCGTCAACAAGAACCGAGCGGCGCTCCCGAGCAATCAGTTTTAACGTCCGACCACGTCGAAATAACGTCATATCTGATTGTTCGGGCACGGATGCTTGGGGCTTGTGGACGTGCCCGTTTTAATATCATCTAATGAGTGACTGTTCGGTGGTATACAGTAATGTCGTCATGTGTGCATGTCATGAAAGCGGATGTAGGATGTAATTGAAAATTATCAAAACAATCAAAACTAAGTAACGCTAGAAAGGTGCAATAACCAGACTTGAAAAAAAAATCGAAAAGACGATATTTTAAAACTGCCTAAAAGTGTTTTTTTTTTAATCAAGATTTTCATTTATCTGGTCATGTCAGGTCTGAAATATGTATTTAGCTTGTATAGATGGGGAGGCGAGCGTGCAATTCGTGGATTTGCACGAGCGTCGTCCAAACCTAGTAGATTCGGTAGATGAGATAATAGGAAGAATGCATTGTTCTCGATGTTTCCACTTGCAGCGGTGGGGGAAGCGTATACATGATTTATTTTTATTTTTTTTGTATAAAAGCAATGACATAAAAATACTCAAGCGTGTCAGATATTGATACTTTTCATGCTCCAACATGAAAAATTAAAAAAAAAAAAAAAATACTCTAGCGCATCGGAATTTGTAAGCATCTATAGGCTACGGTAACTGCTTAAAATCAGGCGGGCCGTACGTGTTTTTGCCACCGCAGTCCTATATTTAAAAAAAAAAATTCTGAGCGGGTGAAATCTAAACTTCCAGATGCTCCCATTTCTTAGACTGACGATCAAATTAGCAAAATTGACACTTTTGACACTTCTTAGCTAGTAATGAATCCCCCTTATCTTAATCTGACGAGTTCGAGTATTTTAAGATGGTCTATTTTTTTTTTTTGGTTCCCTTGAGCCAACCCACCAATATTAAGGGCTCATAATTTTTTGAGGTTCTTATCAATATGTAAGCTATCTCCCTTATCTTAATCTGACGCGCTCGTGCAAATCCAGAAACCCCTTCTACGGCTCTCCATCTAGTAGGTACGCAATAGTAAACTGCCTTTTCTGGCAATGAATTTCAGCTCTCAATATAAAAATAAACTTAGTGCCTTTTATTTAGTTATGAGGAAAAAAGTCGAAGTAGATATTGGTAGGCTTAGAAGAGCTTTAAGCTCTTCTAAGCCTACCAATTAATACGCATATACAGTCTAGCTTGTTTTATTATGTGTCTGAACTAACCTTAATTACTCTGTTACATAACAAAATCAAACACTTCATGATTCAAGTACAATGATTACACGCTAATGATCCGCCAATTAATAAGCAATTACTCAATTATTAGCAATGATTTATACCGATCGTTAATCAAACAATATGAAACTATAATAGATTGATTACAATAGTATGTGGATTGATTATATTGCGAATTACAATGTTCGTCGCAATACCTTTTGATTGTACCGAACTGTAACTTGCTGCGAGGAATAAGCGTAAGCGATTGAGTTTTTATTCGTCAACATATCAATAAAATGTAAGTGCCAAATAACAAATACGGTACTAATAAAAAAAAACTTTTGTCTGTCTGTCTGTTTGTAACAGTTAATCTCCAAAACGGCTAGCATAACTCTATATCAGATTGCCAAATCGGTGTTTTATTTTCGCTGACAGTTTAGATTTCTAGCGATTTTAATTTTTTTTTTTTTTTTTTTTTTTTTTATGGGACTGCGGTGGCAAAAAAGCGTACGGCCCGCCTGATGTTAAGCAGTTACCGTAGCCTATAGATGCTTACAATACCAAAGGTATTGCTCGCACATTGCCGACCTGAAGGGGAGTGGGATGGAGGGAGGGGGAGGGGGGGTGGGCTTACGGCTCTCTCACTCATCGTACGAAACGCAGCTGTAATAGCTGCTTTACGCCGATCTTCTGTGAGAGGGTGGTACTACCCCGGTCGAGCCAGCCCGTTTATGAGCTGCAGTCAATTGGCTACAGCTTGGCTCTACCACCTTCAAAAATCCCGCTGGTCGCTCATAACTTGTTCACATATAACTCAAATGATGATATTTTGCAATAATTATGTTTATTTAGCGGCGTTACCCAGTAGCGACCTTTAAGGGAAATTGCGCGGCCATCGCGCGCGCCTGCATGCGTCTGTAATGCGTTGAATGGGTGCAATAATCATTAGATAGAGTCACTTTTGTGTAGCGGCTTGTTTTGTTACGCTCTACGTTTCGAGGTATTGATGGATTTACATTACAATAACGTTGTATATAAGGATGCCTGTGTATCAAACAATAGCTGAACGGATAGAGGTCATAGATCAAGTCCTGACTTTAGTGAACTCTGCAGCAAACAAAACCTAGATTCAAGATGGTTACGACGGTAAATTACGAGATGTTTTTCAAAGTGACTTCCAAAACGGGGAAGTTTCTCAATTTGAATCGTGTGTCTATGTAGGTAGGTTACCGCAAATCTCCGGCATTTATGAAAGAATTTGTTTTTGCAATATTAAACATTCTGTGAATCTATTTGATTGGCCAAATTAATTTCATTAGGCGTACAGATGTTGCAAGTACTTTAATGTACCGCAAAAATAGTGTTGTCGGAAAAAACAACAAAGTAAAAGTTGACTCAACTCTAAACCACAAGTAGAAAACTATCGTGCGTGCAACTGTCATATAAAAGACATCAACGCGCGGTATGCATAGACTGTTGGAGTCATAATGTAACGCAATTTTTATTACGTTATAAATCAAATATGATATTGTTTTAAAAACTGTTTTATTCATTAAATTACATATAGTAACGTGATTAGTTTTGCCGTGGTATTGATGATATCTTAAAATCTCTTTATTCTACCATTAAAGTCAAGACAAAAAAAAAACAAATAATCAAATAGGTAACTACTGAAATTAAAACAAATTCTGCAATTTGTGAGCTACTATTAGTTTGTAAAGTACATAGTTAAGGACACGAGAGTGAGCGCAGCGACTGCGCGCGCGCAACGACGACACCGCTGCCAAGGATGGCAGAAATGTCACGAGGAACTACACAGAGCGGTGATTATGTTTGTGTGTTGTTCTGGTAAATTCAAAAACCGTTACCAAACTAGGATAATAATGATTGATTAAAAGTAATAATGAATGTAAGTTAATTTCATCAGTATGGGATCCAGTACAGTTACATTCTTTCAGTCTGTGTTACAGTTACATTACTTTGAAATTAATAAACAAATATTACACCTAATAAAATACTTGGTATTGTAACGATTGACGGTCTAAGTAAACTTGCCACTACAGGATGGACTTATGATTTTAAATTTTATAAGATTTCTGAAAAATTGGTAGGTATTTGTAGTATGTAATTTCACAATGACGGAAAGCTCAATATAATATTGACAATAAGCTTGCTCGAAGCGCTCATAGCCAGCTGTAATCACTGATCGGTAAACGATCGGAGGTTAAGCAACACTTGGCAAGGTCAGACCGAGATGGGTGACCATTTAGTGGTATTTGAACTGAGCATCATAGTGCTTCAGTCGGCACGTAAAAAGTTGGTCCCAGTTGTTGTCATCTAGGCAGCGGTCGTTAGGCCTTGTCGGAGGCCTTCGGGCGGCTTGAACAACTCTGACTCCAGGTTAGCCACTAACTGACAGTGCAACTCAGCTTACCTCTTCGGGGGGCAAGCGTGATGTATATTACGGCAAGATCAACTTTCCAGCAGCAAAAAAGAATATTCAACAATTTCATTCACATAAAAAACATTCCGTGTGTCGATTTTATGCAAATTAAATATACTTCCGACATCTCACATACTCATAATTTGATAATTAACATGTCAAGCGAAATTACACGCTAATATAACAAAAACGTATCATAATCGTATCATAGAATATATCTGTATCCGTCGCGTCCCAAATACGAGTGTAAATAATGATATTGTGTAAGTGCTAAGTTTCGTGGGAATATCAAATCAATTGACAACTTCCTTTTCAATGTTTAGAAGGCGGTTAATTAAATTAATGCTAATTAAAATAACACTCACCCGAATCGGATTCTTCACACGATTGTAGAAAATTCACAAACTAAGTTATGTCACTTTGTCACTGGTGTTTCACTTGTCTACTTTCAAACTGCTGTTAACAGTCGTAAATAATACATTTATAAAAACAATAAAAAACAAAATATGTCTTCATAAAATTTCGAATTAAGAATCAATTTTGAAAAATTATGATACGTGATTAAAAATGTTCGATTTTCGAAAATAAATCAATTTATATTTTTGTTTTATTGATAATATGTTAATGACTAACATTATAGCACATTTCCTAGATTGTATAACGTATTCATAACGTATTGAGACAAGAACTGAAGTCTGGCTAGAACAATGCCTTCACACGGCGGCTCGGAGTCCTATACTTGCGCAAACAACGCACATAATTAGGTTCGTTTTTTTATCAAAACATTCGGACATTGTCTAACATATTTTGATAAAACAATGTAAGGGTTTTGTGAAAAAATAAACTATTGTCAACTCTGTCCGGTGAGAGGGCAAGCTTGGAAGGTTGTGTCAAAAGTGCACACCAAACGTTCTTATTTTCGTTTTATATACGTAAGCATTAAACGCATATTATAAAAAAACATCAAATTAATATTAATATTTTTGTATACCGGATATTAAAAGAGAGTTGCATTAGAAAAACATATCACATCATACCTACTAGTGATGTGATAATATCTTATAGAAAAAGCTTCACTTTTGCTTTCAAGATACGCATTAATAAACCTAATGAAATAATTTAAAGATATTTTATTTATATAAAAATATAAATACAGGATGCGTTAAATTCAAAAACTACCCCTAGCATAAAATGTTAGTACCTACCTAACTAAATAATCATTAGGAGCAAAAATAAAAAGTATCAAGATAAAACGAAAACATAAAATACGATAGTAATATTAAAAGCAGTTTGAAAGATATAATAAAATAATAAAAATACCGATAAATCCGGTGGTTTTGAACGCGCGTGTGAAGATGCGCAGACGGCCGGCCGTCGACGATGACTGCGTGGAGTTGGAGTGCGCGCGCGCTCGCCTCTCGCGCAGACGTGGTGAGGACCGACTATTGTTCTCTTTATTAGGCAAACTTTATACAATGATCTACGGGCCCCGGTGTAGTTAGCGCTTATTATATTGCCCAATTGACGGTTTTTTTAAATACCATCTGTTGGATGCTCCAACTTTGAGATGTCATTCCATGTTATCCTTTCGATTCGTGACTTACGAACTCAGAATCACTTCACTTCGTAGAAAGGGATTGGTCGCTTGCGCCGATGCGGTGAATGACGTAGTTCGTATGTCTATGATCGCTATGTTTCAAAAGTTAAATTTTATTGAAAGCAATTTTACGTTAGACATAAAGTAATGTTTGCTGACACAAAATCTTAAAATTGTGCTAATTATAATTAAGTTACGTTTGAACTAACACGCCCACGCGTGGGCTCACGATACGAAAACCTGTGAATTGCCCTCCTTTTCCACGGCGGTGATTCTGTGGATATTGATCATTAGATAAATTAGCACAGCTTAGAAAAGTCGCTTTGAGTATGGATTACCTAAGGCTACTTGTCGGCTAACCAGACTACATGATACTCTGAAAACAACACCATTACGCCTATATTCCTCCAAGACGTAGGCAGAGTACTCTTGTGCACTGCGAAAAGCTCAATAGTCACCGTTCTAAAAGTGGCCCTAGATATTTTGATGTCATTAAAATTGGAAAACAATTTAACTTTTTCCTTGGACTTGTAGGTCAGGTCTGTGTTCTCCGTAGGGTTTTTTTATGTTACTAAGGAGGTGAACAAACGTACGACCCGCCTGACGTTAAGCAGTTACCGTAGCCTATAGATGCTTGCAATACAAAAGGCTTCTCTCGCACGTTGCCGACCAGTAGGAGAATTGGGACAGAGGGAAGGGCAGGGGTATTGGTCTTCCGCCTCACTCATCGTACGAAACGCAGCTGTAATAGCTACTTTACTCCGATCTTCTGTGAGAGGGTAATACTACTCTGGATGAGAGTCAACCCATATATGAGCTGTAGTCGATTGGCTACAGCTTGGCTGTACCACCAATAAATGTGACCAATGATTCTGGTTTTCAGAAGTAACAATAGTGTGTGTGGTGTGCAAAAATGTGACATGTATACTATAGTGCCAAATGTTCATGTTTCAGTAGGTACTCTGTTTCTCTGGCCGCGGGGCGTGAGAATGAGTTAGAAAGCAACTCGAATGGTACGAAGTCAAGGTTGCGCAATTAGGGGCATCGCAGTCTAATATCGAGCGGAAATTCGCTGAATTACCGATACGTTGTGATTGCAATCCTTGATTCATAGATTGATCGTCTTTCTTTCCGGCCTTGGCGTAATGGGCATAGATACGTTTTATAGAACAAGTAGGTATAGGTATCTAATACGGTCGAACACTCAAGTGCAAATAAATTAAGTTTAGCATATCATTAGCTTCCATTTTTGTTTGCTACTTTATAAGTAAGCAGCCTTTTGTAGTGAGTTTGAAGTAGTTGTTGTTATCAGTATATAATTATTTCTGAAATATTAAACCAAGACAAAAATTTTAAGAAATACAGCCAGCCACACTTTAAAATAAGCTCCACAAAATTCCTAAAAATATTAAACATTATTGACAGAACCATACCTCCCAAAAATATAGTAATCTGCTCTACCTACCCCTAAAGCTGAACGCGAGGATGTCTGCAATCGTTTGTATAAGCTTTGCAATAGATAGCTTTCAATACGTGTCGGACAATATGCATAATGCAGCGCTGAATGGCTCAATGATTGAGGATTATGTTCGTCGGGCCAGCGCGAGCGGCTGCCGCCCGGTGAAAGGTGCCTTCCGACATGTGACAGTAACATTGGTTGATGCAACTCATTGTTTACCTACGTTTAAATGCATTGCTATATCGTACTTGTAGATACAATTTCGATCAAAAATCATGCTCGTGGGATTTTTCGACATGTCACGATTCAAATTGACAAGTTGAGTCAACTTGTAATCAAACTGCAAATCAAATTGGACGGCAAAATATTATGCTAACCGTTTTTGAATAACTTTTACTGCAGAGAACCAAATATCAATGTTATACTTCATTCTGGTTACTCATATTATGCAAATAATCAACTACCTGCTGAGCTTATTTTGTAAAGCAAAGATTAAATTATTCTAACAAACTAGGTAGAGCACTGTACCTACTCTACTAGTCTATTTAACTATTGCCTAACCGCGGACTAACCCACTAATCCTGTATAATTCTGTCCTAACCTAGCTAATACCTAACCGTGTTTATACTGAAACTATTATCCCATATCGTTATGGAATAAGCAGAGTTGCAAGTGGAATTAGGCTTCTGGCCATGATGTAAGCATGAGTATTCAAGGAACATTAACTAACCAAAGATGTTTTAGATCTTTAGATGGGACGCAGTCCTCAATACTCTCTTCCTCTATTCCGACCATGGTTTTTTTTATCTTCTTTTTTTAGGTTTCCGTACCCAAAGGGTGCCAACGGGACCCTATTACTAAGACGACGCTGACCATCCGCTGACGCTGTCCATGTGTCTGTCAGCGGGCTGTATCTCACGATCCGTAATAGGTAGAAAGTTGAAATTTTCACAAAATGTGTATCTCTGGTGCCGCTACAACATCCAATCCTAAAAATAAAATAAAATTTGAAAATAAAGGGAATTTAAGAAGAAGAAAATAAAGGGGGTCCCATACAGGAAACTTGATATTTTTGAAGTTTTTATTCTACGGAGGTACGGAACCCTTTATGGGCAAGTCCGACACTCACTCGGCTGGTTTTTTTTACTTTGATTTCGACAAATTTGCAAAGACTGGTATGAAAAATTTGTGAAAAGTAAACAAGTACATATACCGTTAAATAGCTTACTCCAATAACATTTGAGATCCCATCGCATCGTTACGTTGCGCCGACGCAGACGGATAGATCCCCAACTGTGTTTTATTGCGATCAAACAACAATGGCTTGGTTTATGGCGCTCTACTCTATGGTATAAATATAATGGTGCAAGTTACGTGTGGCACGACCCGGGAACTGAACCTAGGACCTCATGAATAAACGCGGTCAATACAAATGGAGTATTAATTGATGAATGTTTAATAGCCTGAAGATTTGCTTATGAACGACTCGTAGATAAAATTGCACACACCGCGTATTTAATCGAGTCATAAGATTTACTTCTTACACATAAGAATCCATAAACCTACTAATTCAGAAGAAAACTTATACGATACTCAAATATTTGAGTCTCACTTAGCTGTTTGATACGTCGACGTCGTTATCAAAATCGCGCGACAAAATTAAGCAGCTCTCACGTTCATGTTACGTTTCAGGCTAAAATAGTCGGCGGTAAGACACGAGCCTCCCCTAAATACGAGGGAGATTCAGGCCATAATCCGAGCTGTTGGAATTCACATGTTTTTCGATAATTTATTAGATTTTCTAAGACATGCGTTTTCCTCATGATGTTTTCCTTCACCGAAAGCAAGTGATAATCATATTAAACTTATGACTCGCACGTAGATTTCGAAAAATTAAGAGGTGCGGGGCAGGGTATGAACCTTAGAACCTGAGGCCCGCAAGTCGCGTGGTTAACCAAATCGCTATCACTGCTATTCGGAGACAAGACAAGTGCAAGACATAAAAGTTAATTATGACTGACTATTTCAGCTTATATTTAATATTACATACTGCACGTAGATAGTAAAATAATATGAATGAGAACCGCAACAAATCGAATCCAATTATCGTATAATTTAAATTGATCGTAGAAGTGCAATTACATATTGTAAAATATATTTATACTGTTTATTTGTTTATCTACTTCCTTGATAATATTAAGTAAATGATTTTTACTCAGTTTTGAGTAAACTTGTGTCATACGCATACTTTCACGGCTGAAATTGTAATTTCCTATAATATTATAGTTTATTTCGTTTAGGCCTACGGGGAACTACAAATTGTAAATTGTAATTTTTTTACTTAATTCTACTTCCGGATCGGAAACGCGTCCTTGACTGGGAAGATTCGGCAAGAAACTCAGCGGGCTTGTCTTTTTACATTGATTGTTGATACCTATGTTTGTTTTTAAATCGCCACTTGCTTATTTTATGTGTGTTTAGGCAAGTATAATAACTCCAGTGTGCCGATATCTCTCTCTCACTCTCCGTAAGAGGAAAAGAGACAGATGTTTTCTCTACACAACACCATCGTTTTCAGGCCCTGGCCCTTTTCTTCAAAAAAGTTATGAATAACAGACAAACACGGGTCCAGTTACTAGCGATGTTTCTCAACGCGTCAATCTGCGTGCGTCTGCGTCGGCGTCGGCGTGTCGGATCCGACAGATGACAGTCCGACCTTGAACCGTTGGGAAACCGCCTCATTATCCCGGGATGGATGTGGTCAGAACATGTGAAACAGCTGTGAATTAGTCACGGCGTATTTAATTAAATTTCATATTGCTAATTCTCTTGTTCTTTTTGTTACTAAGGTGGCAAACAAGCGAACGGCCCGCCTGATGTTAAGCAGTTACCGCAGCCTATAGATTTTTGCAATACCAAAGGCATTGCTCGCACGTTGCTGGCCTGAAGGGGAGTGGGACAGTAGGAGGGGGAGGGGGGAGAGTTGGGGTTCCAGCTCTCTCACTGTCTGTTCTGTATGAGGGTGGTACTATCCCGGTCGAGCCAACAGTAGGGCGATGTGGGTTAAACACATTGCTACTTTTTTATAGATATATTCAGCTGGAGGCCTCAAATTGCCTAAACCCGTGAGAACGGCAATAATGGTACACAGAAATACCAATTAAAACAAAGTAAACGAAAACCAAGTTAGTTTCCCAAAAAACCGCATACCTAAACATTGAAAGCATTGAATTAGCTTGTATCCCATTCAAAACAAATTACTTGAAATTACAAAAGCAACTTTTAATTTGCGGTCCGCATTCCAGTCAATGTCACTGGATTAAACGCGAATGAAACGCACAAATAACTATCATCACGAGAAAAATAATATTAACATTGCAATATTTGTCCTTGATGTTGAAAACTCTTCGTGACTGTTTAGTCTTAGTTTTTACAGAAAACCACAAAAATGTTGAATACGCTCTGAAATACATTTTCAAGCCATTGTAGCTTATATTTCCATAGCAATAGGAACTCTCTAAACGCCATTTTAATTGCAAAATAAAACAAATTATTTTTATACAGTTGGTAAACTATTTTCGTATTTACCACGACTCTTATTAAAGATAAATAAAGGTGAAAATCCTACAGCAAAAGTGTCATTCTCTTTTAATTCTCGCCAAAACAGTAATTGACAAATTAAAGCAACAATTAGCTGTGCCACAATCGTCATAGAAAGATGAAATACTGCAAGCAAGCTGCAGTTGATGGTTAGACAAAAATGTCGAAGAATTTTAATAGTAGCGTTTAACGCCTAATCAGTAATGGGAAAGGACCTTGAAAAAACAGTGAACTACTAGCTGTGCCCTGCGGCTTCGCCCACGTGGAAATTGATGTGTAAGATTAGCTGGTGTCTTATTCCAGAGCCTACACTATCTACGTTTCGAATTTAATTAAAATCAATTTAGTAGCTATGGAGATACGTGGTAACAAACATTCATACACACAAACTATCGCATTTATAATATCAATAGGATAGGATGCAACGTACCTATGTGTACATAATACAATCGGCTGGAGAAGTTTCCAGTAAACCCTGACATATAAGCCTTCTATTTAAGTTGAACTATCGAAATAGGTCATCATGTTCCAGTTAAGTCCATCACATTTATTACGATATTGGCTGAGTCCAGACCACACCCAGCGGCCTCTGTCTCGCTTCAGATAACGTTATACATAGGTACCTCAGATGTCAAATTTCTTCTCATTTAATGTTAGAGCTATTTAACCCGCCCGAAGTCCTCTGACAAGGCTTAACGTTATATTGGTGACAATTGGGACAGAGTTTTTGTGTGCCCTCCAAAGCATTGAGACACATTGCTCGAATTGCCACTAAATGGTCACCCATCTTTGATTGATCTTGCCAAGCATTGCTAATCTTCCGATCGTTTGCCGATCAGTGATTGCAGCTGGCTATGAGCGCCTCAAAAAGATTTGGACGCAACAAATCATTAACTTTCGCTCAGAAGAAGACATATCCATCCTTACCCGTATCATCACGCACAGATCAAACGGTAGGCGGCAGTGATGCAAGCGATACGTGAGATCTGTGCAGTGACATCCGCGACGCGCCATTTTGGAAATCCTTCCAATATAGTGTTGTTATGTAAGTATTGGGTGAAAGTGTTAGTACAATCTACAAAGGACGGGGTTCAATGATTTTTCTCACGATCTGAATCTACAGTAAGAAGAAATTCAGAAACGCTAACGGAGCAATAACTTTAACCTTGCTAATTACTACACTAGTGTACTGTATATAAGAAAAGATGACCAATTTTAATTAACAGTTTGGTAATAATATGATGTCAAAAGCCCGGTGGTCAGAGGGGCCTACCGTTGTTGTTAAAAAGTTATTTATTTATTTATTTTGAAAACCAACAGCGTAGGTACAAATAAAGTTAAAAAAATTAATAATAATAGTAAGGCTAATAACAGGTCATCAGGTTATCATTTAAAAAGTTTCGAAAGATTGGGTATAACTTAATATTACAAAAAAAAAAACATAATTTCAGGAAAAGGTTAACAATTAAGTTGGACATTGTAATATCGAGTCAAGAAAATCCGAATGCGTCGTTTCAAATTTCTCATCGTAAAACGTGAATACGGCATAGGAATACGGAAATGTAATTACAGAGAAAAAAGCGTAGATGTATTTATTAATACTGATAGTGTCTATTGTTGTAGGCTTGTCGTAGTACTTATGTACATGCTTATGTACATGCATCCACATAATTTTCAAGGTTGTACAGTTTCAAAATCCATGTTACAAATTATTTATCTGCCTAACAACTCAACTGGGCATTGGGCATTGTGCATAGTGCATAGTCTTTCGTGCATGCTATAATAGAAGCGATATTACACACCTATCAGTGTTGCATCGGTGTATCAGTGACATTTGACCCTATAGACATAGTATAAAAATAAGAGTATGTTAACTTCATACAAATGCAGATATTGCAACAATTTGGCGTTGCTGAAATGCAGTTTTTTTTTTGTTTTTGCCAGTTTCATCAACCGGAACCAACGCCCTATGCGCGCGCAATCACTACTTACGTAGATTCTCATGGACCTCACTTGTCATCGGCCAAGGCTACAATGCGCTCAGTCTTGGCACTTGGCGCGCTCTCATAATCACGTACAAATTATCAGCCGAATACTCAAAGGAAACTCAAATGTGTAAGTCCTACTTAGCTACTTAGCAGATTGAAACGTCGTTATGTGTCATGTTTTGTGTCAAAGTTAAGCGGCTCTTAGATCGACTATTCGGTGTATGTCATACCCTATCAGTGGTGCTTAGAAAAGGAAGTTAGTTAATAAATGATAGTAAGAGTAGGTACCACATGATTATGTCAGGTACTCATCATTTTAAAGGACCGTACTCGATTTATACTACTGCAGTTGTTATGCTATGACTTGCACCTTGTTAAAATCCGTTTCAAATTAATGAACTATTTGACTGATCGGTTCAAAATTGACAGTCGGATAATAGAGACCGCCTTTCATTTAAACTGGGTCTGACATGCAACGGTGTGTCAAAACAAAGGATTATGTAACGTATATCGATTTACAATAGGTTACAAATTCCGATTAATGTCACTAGGCGAGCGTTTTGAAAGATTTTTGAACTATGACACGGGAGATATTATGGGGACAATAAAATGAGCTCAGCAACACGCGACTGAGTGACTGAGCCATGCACAATGTCATATTTCATTATAAAAAGTGCTTTATAAATGCCCCAAGATAGTTATGATGTTGTGTGATGTTGTAAGTTATGATAGAATTATTAAAAACATTGTAGGTAAACTAGGTAAAAACTCTATAAATTTTGGGGATGGATTGGAAAGAATTGGCAAGTTGTAGCCAATTGATTGCTGCAACGGGCTGGCTCAACCGGGGTAGTACCACCCACTCACTGAAGATCGGCGTTAAGTAACAGCGTTTCTTACGATGAGTGAGAAAGTGCTTATGCTTAACATCAGGCAGGCCCTAGGCTCGTTTGCGGCCTTAGTTTTTATTTGCCTTAGTTATTAATAAACAAATCTGAATGTCGTCGTATCCAACGTTAACTTAGAAGTAGTACCTAGCATAGGGGTGCGTTTCCACTGACGCGGAGCTGGGCGGAGCGGAGCGAAGTGGCAATTTCGAGCACTGTGATTGGCCAATTCACGGTCCGCTCCGCCCAGCTCTGCGTAAGTGGAAACGAACCCTAAGACGCGACGCGTGAAATCATTCTAATTATACAAATGCCTATAGAAACTGTTCATAATACTGTTCAGAGATGCTGTCTGCGTCGCGTGCCTCCAGATCTATGTAAATGATAGTATCACTATACCAGAGAGAATGATCTCGTTTCTGACTCGCAAAAAACGTTTGTCGGTATTTGCGGAGCGTTTGCGATGTGGGAACGGTTTGGTAACCTAGTGTGGTGTGTGGTAGACATCATGTTTTGTTATCGACAATATTATGCTCATATGCTTGAGGCCATTCGTCCAAGCTACTAAAAATAAACGGGACTGGTAAGTAATTAAAATTACCAACTTATAAGTAACGCTAGTCGCGGCTGGCCTGTTCATAGCGTTACTTAAAAGGAACGCAACTTCTCAAGATAAAATCAATTCTGCGACGTGACATGACATAGTATTTCAATCCATTCAACGTTCTGTCTGACAAAATTTAATTGTCAAAATCTATTTGTAAAAAATTACTGACAAAATTTAATTGTAAAAAAAATAACGTTCTGTCTGACAATAGCTAACGAGCTATAGTTTTGGAAAATGGCAATGTGTTTGACTATCGATATAAACAAATCCATTGCCGCCACTACACACGAAATCTTCACAGCGGGTGACACGGATCCCGGCGGAGGTGCGCGCGCGCATAACCGTCATTACGCGATGACGCAACCACACGATCTTGCAGGAAGGCGGCGGTTTAAACCGTTTTACTATACGCTTTAATCAGATTAATTTTAATGAATTAGTTTTGTAGAATTATGGCTAATTTGAAACATGATTTTGGCTAGATAGAGTCAGAGAAAGCTTGGAAGCTAACAAGTAGAGTCTTACGTCTAGAAGCACTTTTCTATTTACAAAGATCCAGAAATTAAGCTGTTGTTTCATGAAATTGTTTGCTTATCTGACCAATACCTAATTAACGTTTACTCTGAGTTATTTTCCGGTTTTTTTAAATATAATTTTAATCAATGTATATCTTGTTCCAATAATCTGAATCATATACCTAAAGTCATTAGTTTAAAATATTGCGGACAATTTTGACATCGCGTTACACATTCATCAACACATTACGTTAGACATTCTTCCACTGTAAAATAACACAACTGTTTACCTGTAAAATAAAGTAGCACACATAAAAAAATGATTATAGAACATAAAGTCTATGTATGAGGATTCTATTGATTCACGAACCAAACTAAGAGCCGTAAGATCAATAACGGTTGATCGATCGCGGAGAGATATAACTATCGATGGTACTACGTTCAACAATAGTATACAACCCAATTCGGGAAATCTAATTACGTGAACAACAATCGTTACACATTCGCGCTATAATTACAATTATTGGCCAATTATAATTGATTATCGACTCATCTAATAGCAGTGCAGTATCGCCCACGGAGCCTCCGCGCTGTAAGCACAATGGCTCGGCGTTACAACGCTTTCATATGATAAGCGCTCATTAGGCGCTTTGTGACGCTTGGGCAACTCCACACGTGGGCTCCGATTGCGAATTAGATGCCTACCTTTGTAGATGACCAAACGAATCGGATGCAACTGGAAAAGTAATCGAAGATGGAGCAATAAAAAATTATTAGGGTAAAACTAGGTGTAACTAGCCACGGCATAGGTATTTTAACCATTTAGAATAAGAGTTGTGTTCAAGGCACTACAATGGGTCAGGATAACCGACTATTACCTACCTAAAGACGCCGAATAAAACTTATTTTAAATGGTATATGTAGTTAATGAGCGTGGTCAATTACAGCTAGTTTTATTTTACACTAGGATTTATATCATTACGCTCTATACAATTGATAATGGTATGTAGGTATAGGTATCTTAGGTAAAACTTAAGACTACAATGGTCTTATCTAAGTACATCTTTTTATTGTCAAATTAAGAAGAATTCCTTACAGGGATCACATTCAAGTCAATAACTAAAGTACGCAGTTTTTGATTCTGCTTTAGAGACTTGTAACCTATGATCAGTATTTAATTGTTTTTTTTTATAGGACTGCGGTGGCAAAAAGCGTACGGCCCGCCTGATGTTAAGCAGTTACCGTAGCCTATAGATACTTACAATACCAAAAATAGATGCCTAGCCTATAGATGCTTACAATACCCTAATGTTTCATCTCTAAGCATCAAAACCATACGTTTCACAATAGAATCGATATTTAGGTATCTACATGGTGTTCATTCATACGCGTCATATTAAATCCAATTAATTCAATCAGTATTGTAGCAGACATTTCTTTTACAAAAGGCGCCATCGAGACTTGGGGCGACCAGCTGTTTTATATTTTATTCGAGATGCTATTAATATCTATAAGTAGGTACACTTAATTCAACCCGTATAGTAGGTACTATTATGGTAGCTAACGACCTACTAAAGATATAATTTTATCAAGCACAGGCTTGACAAAAGCTAAGCTAAGTTCGGCCCTTTAGCACTTAGCAATACACTGATGCCTTTCTTTTTATAATCTACCTTGGGACGAAAGGTATCGAACCCTCTACTGCCTACGAAATGTCTCGCAGAAGCCTGTATAGCTGGGCACCCCAGCCCAATGTCCGATCGCTTACATCATAAAATTGCCGATTGTTACTACCACCAACTGAACAATGCCGTCCCAATGTGCCAATATTTCAAAAAACAAAAGAAATCAAGCTTTATTCCATCATGATACGAACTAGGAAATTGTTTAAATATTTGCAAGACGGTATTTGTGATGGGTTTCTAGATAAATTATGGATATTTTGCCTAACTTTCGATCAGCGTTTTGTAGATGAGAAACTAGATTTCCCACGGTAACGTTGCTTTTTATTGTTACTACTCCTGTTTTGTATTTACAACATGATTGATTTAGACATTACGATAGGATTGTCTGGCCGGGTTACTCGAAAACCAAGCAGATTAATCTCATGTGGAAGTACCTACCTAGGTATTCCTACCTAACATTCAAAATGTACCTCATGTAAAATGCTAGCATAACACTTAAGTACAAATAGGTACCTTACTAGCGGATACCTATGGTACCACCAAATTGTCAAATGCACTTGCGCTGTACATTTCGTCGTTCATTTTAGGAATTGTATCAACAATTACTTTACACAGTTAACTATCGCGACGAAGGTGTAACGTCCTATCAATAAGCAATTATATTTGTACTTTGTGTGTACTTAAATATTGGTGGGTATTTATGATATATAATTTTCCGGTATAATTAAATCATAGCAAGGAAATAATGTACAAATCAGTTTTATTAATTATTAAATTAATTACTTCTGTCACGTTTTCAAATTTTTATCTTTACAAACATTTAATTTTTTTGTAAAATACATAGTGGTGCTTGCTCAGGCTTGCTTCAAATAATTAAGTATTAAGCCCAAACCCGTGCTTTGTGGGGAAGTTAAGGAGAGACCTTTGATCGGGAGTGGGATAGGAAAATAGGCTTGTTATTTTTTTTCTATTAAAAGTAGATGGCCTGAATAAACCGAGGCCTGAACATCATGCTTATTACTGAGGCCTACGGCCAACAAGGACTGGCCATAAGTTAAACACAAGCAACATTGACCCATGTCTAATTCCAATTTTCAACAGCCACGCTCGAAACAACATAAGGGTCATAGATGGCCACACATTAGGGCGATAGTCGCGTGCGTCTAATAATTGTCGTGCCGCAATGGATGGACCGTAATTTCACGGACACGTTGCAGTGACATTTTCCTAAATTGTAGAGAAGTAAAAGTAAATAGTGGGGCTTATTGGCTTGACTTGACGGGCCCGTTAGCGTGGTTGGCGCGGAGGCGCCTTTCACGCTGCAGGTCGTAGGTTCGATTCCTACCCGTGACATGCATTTGTGTGCATGAACATGTCTGTATGTCCGGAGTCTGGGTGTATATGTATATTAAGTATGTATTTACAAATAAAAAAGTAGTATATGTAGTAATATCAGTTATCTGGTTTCCATAGTACAAGCTCTGCTTAGTTTGGGATCAGGTAGCCGTGTGTAAAAAATGTCCCAGGATATTATTTATTTATTATGTTGTCACCTAACTAACCGCAAAATTTTTACAAAGCGTTTCTGGGATCACAAGTTATTTCTAATGCCAGTGTAACTTTCTATAAACGTGGTATTTTATTGGTGGTCAAACTGAAGCCGAATGATTACAGCTCATATATGGGCTGGCTCGACCAGGGTAGTCCCACCCTCTCACAGAAGATCGGCGTAAAGTAGCTATTACAGCTGCGTTTCGTACGATGAGCGAAAGAGCCGGAAGCCCAGTGGGAAACCCCCTCGATTTACAATGACTTCAAAATGGCCTTTTTTCTGTAAAATGTATACATTTTACAGCCGTAGCTGTAAAATAACTAAAATAGCAAATGAACATAAACACGGTGTATAACCACTGTAAACGGATTTACCTATGTGTGTAAGTTGTATTTTACTGGGTGTATTATGGGTGAGTTCAGTGAAACAAAATTCCACGACACCAATTTATTCTAAAATTGATACATATTTGACACACAGTACAAACTCTTATGGATATATTTGCTTAAGTCTATACATTTGATACAGTAATATCATACACACTAAATTGCCACTAAGTGCCTATTTAAATGCAATGAGATCTCGACGTGACTAGTTGGTTGCAGTTACGCACGACGCAGGCGCACGTTAAACTGGGTAAAATTCAGTAAAACATGTTTCTCCCCTTTTGAAAAATCTCATGTGAGATAAGAGGAGGAGGAAGGGTGTCGAGACAAATCTCACGACATCTCACCAGGGGGCGAGGGGGAGTCGAAAAATCACCTCACGTAATTTATAAACGCCCCCTAACCGAATAAATAGTGTCGATTTTATGTGTTATGTGTCTAGGGTCCCGCTTATATTTGAACAAGCCATCATTATAGCTAAAAATATTCTACATAATTTTCTGAACTTTTGAATGGGCCGTATTTTATTTCTTAATTTTAGGGCGCATATTGGCCGAGTCGAGGCGAGCAGAGACGAGCTACGCGCGAGTGTTTACGGTCGTACACTCGCGATTTATGAAGTGACTTCATTGGTAATAGGCACAGAGTAAAGACTAAAAAAAGAGGTGCCCTTATTAGATATTTGTATGAAACAAAACGTGGTCATTGTTTATTCATTTTCATTTTACTATTTACCGGTAAATAGTTGAACTACTCGCTTCGTTTTATGTCGATGTTAGTACTAGGCCGACCACTAGGCCGACTTGCTTAGGGCCAGTCCCCTTAGTAACTGGTCCATGGTAATAGGTATTCTAATTTGATGACAATGTACGGACAGCATAATAGCGTAGATCGTATTAAGTTTTTTTGTTTTTTTTTTTACAATATTCGCCTAAGATCGTGCTCGCCCACATTCGGCCAACAAGCGCGAGCTAACCTAACCTAAACTTGACCACAACTAGTCAAGGGCAGTGGCATCAGCGGGCCTAGCTGGCTGTTTCCCCATTTAACACTATGTTATTATATAATATGCCTTTTAGAGTGCATCATACAACTTACATATAAGTAACGTAGTCTGAAAAGTTTCACTATCTATTTATTCACACTATGGGCACCACAGGACCGTAATGAATGAATGTATTTATGAAAAATCAGTATCTTCCTACGGCTCGGAATGTCGCTTCCATTGAGAAGAGCCGGCATATCCAATGATTACTCTTTTCAAAATATTATCAATAATTATTACCAAAAGAGTATTTCAGCTCCTAAGAGAAGACCTAATAAAATCGTCCGTCTGTCCGTCCAAATCGATTACAGCGTTACTTCTACAGTTTTTTTAATTTTTTTACAAACTGGGAAAAGTTACAATATCATACACACTAACTGTTCAGTGAAATTGCATGTTTTTTGATGTACTAGCATAATTAGTTAAGAAGGTTTCACTAGATGTGGCTATATCACAATTAGATCGCGGTATGACGTTGTGTACGGTATTTAGTAAGGCTCTTCAATACTTTTTGATTTGTATGTATCTGTCCTACTAAGTTCGCTTGCAGTAATAAATCTAACAGTGGTGAAATTAAAGTTTAGTTTTCTTTGAGACCGGGGCTCGTGCCTGTTCACTAACTGTACAAATCGACTCCACTTATCTATTGGAATTTCATGACACTAACAATGTTATCCGCTATTTATTTTATTCATTATATCATATCATCGCATCACTATCTCTCCTGTTATTGGCGCTATAACTTAGAATAATAGTTAAAAGGAATAGGTCCTGTGATTAACCCATGTGCCTACACTAAAAATAAAATCATACATTTCAATTTCGACATACGTATCTCAATCAATCACCCCGTATATGGAAAATATTACCCCGTACCTAACATATAACACATAACTTACTGTACAACTACTGTTATTTAACGAACCGTGCACAGATAATAATAATTTAGGAGATAATTATATGGAAATCTAGTTATTTAACTTATTTAATTAAATATGCCTACAACTATTATAGTGAATCGTTCGCTTTACGTTCTCAATCCCGTATCTAAATATATAAGAATCAAAGTCCTGATTGACTGACTGACTGACTGACTGACTGACTGACTGACAGACAACGCACAGCCTAAACCGCTGATCGTAGAGACTTGAAATTTGGAGGGTGGGTTTGTCTTGATGTGTAGAGGTGTACTAAGAAAGGGTTTTTTGAAATTCAACCCCTAAGGGGGTAAAATAAGGGATGAAAGTTTGTATGGAAGTTCGTCATTTTTGAAGTTAGAATTATGAAAATTGCTGATTAGGTGTCTTTTAAGAAATAAAAATATATGGGTTTCAGGGTTTTTGAAAATTCAACCCCTAAGGGGGTAAAATAGGGGATAAAAGTTTGTATCGAAGTTCCGTCATTTTTTAAGTTAGAATTATTTAAATTGGTGATTAGGTGTCTTTTCTAAAATAAATAAGAGTAATTTCAGGGTTTTTGAAAATTCAACCCCTAAGGGGGTAAAATAGGGGAATGAAAGTTTGTATGGAAGTTCGTCATTTTTGAAGTTAGAATTATGAAAATTGCTGATTTGGTGTGTTTTAATAATAAAAAAGATTAATTTTATGGTCTTTGAAAATTCAACCCCTAAGGGGGTTAAATAGGGATGATAAAAAATTTTGTATGGAAGTTCCGTCATTTTTGAAATTAGAATTATAAAGAATTGATGATTAGGTGTCTTTTAAAAAATAAAAAAGATTAATTTCAGAGTTTTTGAAAATTCAACCCCTAAGGGGGTAAAATAGGGGAATGAAAGTTTGTGTTTAGATTTCTTTCGTGTTTTTGGAAATTCAACCCCTAAGGGGTGAAATGTGGAGTGAAAGTTTGTATAGGGGTGGTGGAGTTTTGTTGTTTTGACGGGAAAGGGGAAAACGGGGTCAAGGGATGTTTTAATAAGTCATCCATATCTCGATATTGGTTATGACTGCTTATTTGAATTGATCAGACTGGGGTTTCCGCATTTTAAATTATTTTGACGAGAAAGGGGAGAGCGGGGTCAGCGCATGTTTAGTCATCCATATCTCGAAATTGGTTATGATTGTTCATTTTAAATAATCTGACTGGGGTTTCAGCGTTTTTAATATTTTGAAGGAAAAGGGGAGAGCGGGGTCAGCGAATGTTTTGTCATCCATATCTCGAGATTGGTTATGATTGTTCATTTTAAATAATCAGACTGGGGTTTCAGCGTTTTTAATATTTTGAAGGAAAAGGGGAGAGCGGGGTCAGCGAATGTTTAGTCATCCATATCTCGAAATTGGTTATCATTGTTCATTTTAAATAATCAGACTGGGGTTTCAGCGTTTTTAATATTTTGAAGGAAAAGGGGAGAGCGGGGTCAGCGAATGTTTTGTCATCCATATCTCGAAATTGGTTGTGATTGTTCATTTTAAATAATCAGACTGGGGTTTCAGCGTTTTTAATATTTTGATGGAAAAGGGGAGAGCGGGGTCAGCGAATGTTTAGTCATCCATATCTGGAGATTGGTTATGATTGTTCATTTTAAATAATCAGACTGGGGTTTCAGCGTTTTTAATATTTTGAAGGAAAAGGGGAGAGCGGGGTCAGCGAATGTTTAGTCATCCATATCTCGAGATTGGTTATGATTGTTTGTTTTAAATAATCAGACTGAGGTTTCAGAATTTTTAATATTTTGACGGGGAAGGGGAGAGCGGGGTCAGTGCGTGTTTAGTCATCCATATCTCGAGATTGGTTACAATTGTTCATTTTTAATCATCCTACTGAGGTTTTAGCATTTTTAATTTTTTGACGGGAAAGAGGAGAGCGGGGTCAGCGCATGTTTAGTCGTCCATATCTCGAGATTGGTTATGATTGTTCATTTTAAATAATCAGACTGGGGTTTCGGCGTTTTTAATATTTTGACGGGAAAGGGGAGAGCGGGGTCAGCGAATATTTAGTCATCCATATCTCGAGATTGATTATGATTATTCATTTTAAATAATTGGGGTATAAGCCGAGCTGAATATGGTAGTTACTACTTCAGTTTGATCCCATAATAAATTATTTCGGAAATCAACACCCAAAAGGGGGAAACTAAAGGTAGAAAAGTACGGCAGAAAAATATGTTTGTACCCAATTGACTTGAAACTTAGTGTGCATAGGGTAGGTGAGGGAGGAAGGGGAAGACGTAAGGTAGGGGGAAGTGGAAGGGGGAGGGGAAAGGGAAATTGAGGGGGAGGGAGCAGAAGGAAGAGAGGGGAGGAAAAGGGGTGGAGAAGGGGAGGGGGATTTGGGATTTTGGCTCTATATACCAAAACACGCATTCACCGAATTAGGTACCGTGATAAAGTTTGTATGGCTCCAATAAAAATCGTGAAATAAAATCATTATTATAAAAAAGCAAATACTGACTTAAAAAACCCTGGCGCACTAAAAAGTACTAAAAAGTCTTAAGTTATTTGCCCGGTTTTTTTTTATTTTGAAGTCTACGCGGACGAAGTCGCGGGCAAAAGCTAGTCTTAAGATACGGGTTTAAGGGAAAGACTTGCAGTAGGTACTGTTTCTATTTCATATCAATTGGAGTTACAATGGTAAGAATAGTTATTCATTTACATTTCCTACACTCCAATTGACACCTATAATGCCGTGTGTCCACTGGCAAGAAAACTTGCACAAGTTTACTTGCGCAAGCGACTTCCAATGTGTAAACACTCACGCAAGTGGTCTTCTGCGACTTGCCTAACTTGCTGCAAGTCCCTCATGTACGCGGTTGTGTAAAATTGCAGTCAGTGGAAACACGTCGGCAAGTGACTTCTGCAAGAAATTGTGGAAGTTACTTGCCAGTGGACACACGGCATAATATTAAAAATATTTCAAGTTTTTTCTCAAACCCGTATCCCAAGATACGTGATTAACAATATAATACCGTATCATATAACACGTAACTAACTGTACAACTACTGGTTTTGTTATTCGTTCTGTGTAATAATAATTTAGGAGGTAAATAATTTACCTATATATATATATATTTTAACATACACCTATATTGTTCTATCAAAATAGTAGTAATAATAGCTATTCTATAGTAGGTCTTATATTAGATTTATAACATAAATACCTACCTTTTCCTTGTATTTAAAGCTACGCTTAAAATGGTATCTTACTTACTGGTTAGATATTTTTATTTAATTACTTATTGATAATTTTATTTAACTCTATAATATTTTGATGTTGCGTGGAACGTTAAACATTTATTTAATAAAGTAGGGTAGATATAGGAGCCTAACTACATAGTCACTAGTTGTAACGTTATGTCACCATTGGCATAATCAAAATACATACACTGGCAGCTACTCAATGACATCCAAGAATAATGTATATTGAAAAAAGAAAACTTACTGCTCGAATTGAGAAAACCCTCTATTAAACGTATATAAACTTATATTTTTGTTACTTGAACAACACTTTTAGTGTGACATCTTCTATTTTATTTTCACACTTAGTATAAATTTATTAAAATAATAACAGGAACTAACATAGGTCATAATGATGGACGACCATAGACCCCGTAACACGAACAACTGTCACATGACACATTGTCTACTACCTATTTATTCCTCTGAGCTTCGTCTCATACCTTTTTCGGGAATGTTTCCCTTACATCCAGTATAATACTTATCTCTGTTTGTTTATATGAAGTAGAAGGAGTGCGGCTGCAGCTCGAGCTGCGCCATCTTGGCGAGCAGGCGGTGCAGGCGGCGCTGCGCGCGCGCGTCGCTGGCGGCCGTGCTGGCCGCGCCGGCCGCCGTGCTGCCCGCGCCGCTCGCCACCGGCTCCGGCTTCACGTCGCGGCACGCGTCCAGTCGCTGGTACACGTGACGCGGCATCTGAACACCACCACCAGTATCAATATCGATTGATTTTAAGATGCAGTTTTGACGTCTAATGTATGGAACATCTGTCAAAAACAGCATCTTGGGTTCGATCTCAACTTTGAGATGCATTGATTAATACGAGCCTTAGACGCCAACTGTATGCCCCCAGAATAAGCAACGCTTGTACCATGAGACCATATAATAGAGTGGGGGCGATCCTAGTGACACCCACAGGCCAGGACAAATTACGAAAAGGCCGTTTTCGAAATTTGCCTCTGGCGGAAATCGAATCCACGAATCGAATGCAGTGAGCCGAGCGGCCAATGCTCAAAACAATGCGCCAAGCGGTCGTCGAATTAGAATAAAAGATAAATATTCGGCATTAAATGTCTTACAGTGAATAGTGGCGAGTGCAGTATGGGGCTCCAGAGCGGCAGCAGCTTGTTGAGCACGGTGGAGTTGCACTCCAGCAGCGACTCCAGCATGCTCAGGAAGTGCAGGTTCACCGTCTCCGCCAGCTGCGGGACGCACACAGTACTTTACAAGTGGACGAGCATGCTCACATCCAAAACTATAGGGAAAAGCGAAAAATTATCAAAGGAGACACGGGGTCACTATTGACGAAAATCAAAAGCATCATTAGATTATTGCAAATTTAATTAATATTAATATCCTGGGACATTTTTTACACACGGCTACCTGATCCCAAACTAAGCAGAGCTTGTACTATGGAAACCAGATAACTAATATTACTACATAATGTACTACTTCTTTTTGTACATACTTAATATACATATACACCGAGATTCGGGACATACAGACATGTTCACGCACACAAATGCATGTCCCGGGTAGGAATCGAACCTACGACCTGCAGCGTGAAAGTCGCCATCGCGCCAACCACGCCAACGGGCCTATCAAAAATCCTTCCTCCATTAAATCTCCTGGGGTAGAACCGAGCTGTAGCAAAGCCACTGCAGCTCATAATATGGATGGATGATCTTGGCTTCGGTAACTGTATAACATCAGGCAGGCCGTTAGCTTGTTTGCCACCTTAGTCACGTAATGAAAAACAAAAGAAATGTGAATATAGTACTGACCAGTTTGGAGTGCACGGTGACCTGGAGTATGCTGGGCACCAGCTTGCACCAGAAGTCGAGCAGGATGCAGAGGCTGGTGTTGTGCGGCTCGGAGCTGGGCGGCGCGGCCGCGGCCAGCGCCTCCAGGTACAGCGTCCACAGCTGGCACAGCACGAACGCGTGCAGCAGCGCGCCCATGCGCTGCCCGCCCGCCCTACTCTGCTCCACGTACGACGACATTATGGTCTGCCGAGGGGGAGACACACATGTACTCCAGGTACAGCGGCACCGGCCGGTGCTGGTGCTGGTGCTGGTGCGGCTGGCGCGAGTGTACCTGTATATAGTCGGTGATGTGGCACGTGGCGTCCTGCGGCACCGGCTGGTGCATCTGCTGCTGCTGGTGCTGGTGCTGGTGCGGCTGGTGCGCGCGCGAGTTGCACAGCGCGCCCATCACTAGCCACGAGATGAGCCGCACGCGGCCCACGCACTCGCACACCTCGCGGGAACTGGTGCCAACGGATCACCATTACAGCCCGGCCATTTTGGCCATTTTGGCAATTTTTTTGGCCATTTTGGTGCCCCTGTGCGACAGCCCGTCGCTGAAGCGCGAACTCGTAGCCGGGCCGTCACGGTCGGCGTTCACACAACCACAAGTCACATCACTAGCCAAACTCCTCCTATCCTTTCTTCTGATTAAATTCGTGCGGGTTCCAAGACAACTTAGCTTTTCCCCGGGACTCGTCGAGGGTCAAACCTTGGTCATCGTTGGACACCATTGTCGATCCTGGCTTGCAGGAGTAACAGTGGTGGGAGTGTGTGGCGGGCTTAGTCCCAAAAAAAATAAAAATAAAAAATAGCCAAAATCCGGTGTATCATTACGTGTTTTCGCATCAAAAATACATGGAGATTTGACTGGTGTTCTATTTTTTAAAATTCACATCATCCTCATATTTTAGTTTTTCAAATAAAGTTCTAAAATATTAGCTCCGCGCTCAGAAATTAACACCTTGCTTTACGTTTAAAACAAGTGCCGTTTATGGTTTATGATCAAGCTTGAAGCGCGTGGCGTTTTAATGACAGCTGGATAGATGATATGTGTGGAATGGTAGGCGTGTGTAGCGTGTGTCAGTTGTGTGGAAACGTGTGTAACCGTTGAAAAGGTAGGTGATATGTGTGGGTTGTTTGCGTTTGGTGTGCGGTGATGTGTGGAGAATTTTGTGTGACCACTAATTCACTTTATATCGTTACTCACCCAGGCAGCGACGCGCTAAGCCACGGCGTCATGTGTCTGTTGGGCTGTCCCCTGTCCTGGCGACCCCTGCTGTGTTCTAGGGCCAGTTCCATCGCAACATACTGTGCTATGCCTCCCTTCACTATAGCGCCGAGTGTGTCTTCGTTGAGGCATATCAGGTTTCGGTTCACTATGGACTTGGATACCGAGCCCTGTTGGTGATTTATGCATAAATAACCGAGCAGTCGAAGGTGCGACTGTAGCCTAGGGGTGAACAGGTTGGGCTAACAATCAGAAGGTCCCAGGTTCGATCCCCGGTGGGGCATGCACCAATGGATGCATTTTCATCTATGTGCATAATTTACAGTTCGCTGACGGTGAGGGAAAACATCGTGAGGAAACCTACCTATCCCTCGGGATTAGGTAATAGTCAGTTCCTGTATACACGGCGACACGGTTCACCACCTGTCACGTTGGGTTCTGACTATCTAGTGAAACGTGGGCTTTGAGTTGGTTAATACCTCCCCAATGTGGTGGTGTATGGCCACTCAAGCCTCTGACTACCCCCGAACGGGGATAAAAGTCGTGACGTTACATTATATTACAGTCGAAGGTTTGGACGAAATAAGATGGGTGTGGGTTTAAATACTGAACGTTAAAATATCTCATCAGTATTCTGAGCACCACTTATAGCACCAAGCCATCACCATCATCATCATTTTCAACCAAAAGACTTTCACTGCTGGACATAGGCCCCCATGTTTTTCCGACTGTTCCTGTGTTGCTCGCATTCAGCAGTTTCCCATACCCTTCACCAGGTCGTCGGTCCACCTTGCAGGGATTTGCCCATGCTGCGGAAGAAATATTTCTTACCTACAGTATTTTTTTGCCCGGAGGGGGATAATAAAACAGAAAGTAGGCATAATTGCCCTGGCCAATTATTAGCTATATTATTATTTATTTGATACACTAGCAGCTCTGAGCTGATGCGTGTAAATCACTGCACTTGTATTTTTTCATATTTTAAATGTCTGTCAAGTCTATTTTTAAGGTATAGTCGGCAATGAGTATGGGCCGTTTGAAGGCGTGTGTGGTGTGTTTGGTGGTATGTGTGTGGTGTGTGTGTACCTTGATCTTGTTGAGCAGATGCGGGTCCTGCAGCAGGTCGATCATGTCGGGCAGGTGCGGCCGCATGCAGTCCACGGCGCCGCTGCCCAGCTCGCGCGCCTCCGCCCCGCCCCCGGCGCCGCCCCCCGCGCCGCCCCCCGCCCCGCCCGCCGCCCCGCCCAGCTCGCCGCCCGCCAGCTGCGGCGGCAGCACCAGCCGGCACCCGTGCCCTGCCCGCACAACACACGTTTCACATGCACCTTTAGCCAAACCCCTGCCTGACACTGTATAGACCGTATACGTATATATATTACACAGTATTAGAATGAATGAGTACGTACAATATTTTTTTTTCGATCATTCATAGCGTAAGACTATTGAAAATCGAAGTTAAGTTTATTATATTTAAAAAAAAAGTTATTAGGATCTCAAAAAAATCGTTTGTGACGTCACATCTAAACCGCTTCAAAGTCTACTCTTCAGTCTTTATGGCTAGTCTTTGTTGTTTTACTTTGAAGGTGACATAAATTAAGAGATTTTTTAACATGGAAGTTTAGATCTACGACGACGAGAATTTAAATAGAAATCGTAAATTAGTCGGAGACATCACCGGCCGGCCAGAAGGGGTGGTAGACAAGCGCCTGACGTCTACAAGCGTTCCTTCAAATCACTACGCTTCATGTATGAAAATGACATAAGTCAGGTGATCTACATAGCAACTTGTTGTTGATCTACATAGCGACGTTTGACATTTCCATACATTGTGAAGTCTATTCTATTCGATTAGCGTTCATGCCACTTGTCTAGGGTAGGTGTGATCAGACGGTTGTTGACCTTACCTTGCAGCACGAACTGTATGAGTATGAAGAGGTTGTCGTCGGGGATGGTGGTCTTGGTGCGCAGCGCCTGCACCAGCTCGTACACGAGCACGCGGCACACCAGCAGCTTGTCGCGGTCGCGGCTGAACACGCGCGTGCACACCACCGACAGCTCCGAGATCACCGACAGCTTCAGCACGAAGTTCTGCACGCCGTAGCTGATGATCTTCGATATCGGCTCCAGGATGCTCTGTTGGGAACAAAAAAGTTTGTATTCACAGATTTTAGATCGGTTGGGACGAATTTTTGTAATGAAACAAAAGTTCTAGATCGGTTGAGACGAATTTTTGTAATGAAACAAAAGTTCTAGATAGCTTGGGACGAATATTTGCAATGAAACAAAAGTTCTAGATCGCTTGAGACGAATTTTTGTATGAAGAAGTTCCTAAAAACATCGCATAGTAAAGTTATGATACAGCTAGTAGTTGTACCTTGTGCTGCGCGGCGGCGGGTATCCGGAGCGTGGCGGTGGCGGCGCGCAGCAGCGGCAGCACGTCGTCCAGCTGGTGCAGCAGCAGCGCCGCGGCCCGCAGCAGCGTGTCCAGCTGCTGCACCAGCGCCGCGCACGCGCCCAGCGGGCCCAGCGCTTCCGGCGCCAGGCACTCCAGGTACATCGCGATGTTGCCCGCTATCACTGTTATTTGCTGGACCAAACAATGGACTTTGAGGGACAATGGACTTAAGGGTACCACGGTGGCTGCGCCACGCTGCAATGAAATGACATTGCCGCTTGGCAGACTGTCCCTGCCTCGCTCTCAACGTCGTGATAATACCCCGGCCACAACCTCGCCGCTATCAGCGAATGCTTATCGCGGAGCGTCAACGTTAGCGTTTTTGCCGAGCGGATGGCTGCAGCGGCGAATAAACGTACGCGCGACCCAATGCGATGCCACTACGCAGAGCGACGCGGGCAGCGGTAGCGTAGCGACAAACGCGGCGACTCGTGGATGGATAAACCGGCGCGGCAGCGAAGCGGCGCGACACAACCCAACCGCACTATAGAGGCGTAGCGCAATACTTTCCCCGTACAGCAATGCCGCGCCGTGAATGCGTTGCTGTAGTGCGGTTAAGACCAAATAAATCGATATAATGTCGCGCAGCGCCTCGTAAGTGCGCTTCAGGCTTAATATGTATTTGTTGTGACACTGACGGATATCGTCACCCCAGTTCAATGAAACAACATCTAAAAATGAATTATTTGCGCGCCATCGAACAGACATAACGAGAACCTACTCAGGACAAATCGATAATTCTATATCTAAGATAATTCTGATAAGTAGGTATTATATCGCGAAGACGTTCACCATACACGAATCCACGCGACTGTCCACTGAACGAAACGTTCTAGTATCACCAACGAAAAAAACAATGACAAAACAACAAACTATTATTCTTATTTATCAAATCAGCTGAGTGAGACGGAAAACGCTTATTTATATAATACTTGAGCTATATGAGTGGATCAACTCCAAATATATATTGTAATATGTGTAGGGTGGGTTCTTACATCAGTGGGCAGCGTCTTCTTGGAGTTGAGGTGCTCGACGACGAGCTGCAGCGGGCCGCACGGGTACAGCTCGTTGAAGTCCACGAACGCCTGCGCGATGCTCTTGAAGAACATCAGACGCTGCTTCTCTGTTACACAGCAATACATCACTAGGTACTTACTTGGAAAATAAATGAAATGATAATTAAACGAGACTGAAATGAGAATGACCGAGAAGGAAATGAATATGACATGAGAATTCAATGAGAAAGAAATGAGAATGACTGAGAATAAAATAAGCAGGCAAAGAGAATGAAATGAGAATGACATGAGACTGCCTTAAGAATGGCATGAGAATGAAATGAGAATGAATTAAGAAAGACATAAGAATGGCACGAGAATGAAATTAGAATGAAATGAAATCATTTATTCGACACGCACATCTTTATGTGTAACGTTTAAACATTCTCTGGTCACCATAACATTTTTGGCTGTATTAATAGCAAGCATGAGTAGAGTAGAGCGAAGGTAACGTGCGCGGGCGCTCTGACCGCCAGTGGTAAGTGTATGGGGGCGTGTGTACCGGGTGTCCGCTGCAGGAAGATCTGCAGGAAGACGTTGTTGGGCGCGAGCTGGTGCAGCACGCAGCGCAGGAACTGGTGCGCGACCAGCACGCAGCTGCCCGGCAGCCGCGTGTTCGTGTCCGCCTGCCACGAGTAGTTGCCCAGCTGCACCAGCCTGCACACGACACACATCACACACGTCACACACTAGCATTGCCATGGCTTTGGGTATTACACTTAAACCTACAAATGAAATGGCCAAGAAAGTGATACGCCTAAAAAGATGGAAAATACCTAGACCAGAGGAACTAACTAGTTTCTAACAATCTATACACGGGTGCAACGTAACGACGTGACGCAACGGTGCCATTCATTCAATGGAATTGGATCTCAATAATTAATACCCCAGCGGGGCTATTGCGTAACTTTTTCGTCAATGTTTCAATTGGTTTCGTTCATCCCGTGTTGCTATGCCACCTGGAATTGATTGAAATCGGGCTGAGTCTGGACTTCACTCTTCCCGACTTCAATCAACCTCAATCGGCAAAGCAACACGGGATGAACGAAACCAGTAAAAAAAAAAGAAAAAAATAGTGCATTGGAGATAAAATAACAATTTGCATTTGAAAATTGGTTAATTATAAAAAATAATGAAAAATACTAATTTGGCGTATGGTTTGTCAGTGGGCGGGATTACCTGCTGACATTGTGCAGTAGGGCGGGCAGCAGCGCGGCGGCGGCAGCGGGCTCGCGGTGCACGAAGGTGGCCAGCACAATGGTGCACAGTCCCAACTCCTCGTCGCTGTACTGCTCAACTGCAGTGCCGCACTCCGCGCCTGACACACGTGTTAAAATATCATTGTTATGCGCACAGAGTAAAGACTAAAGAAAGAGGTTCCCTTATTAGATATATGTATGAAAAAAAACGTGGTCATTGTTTTTTCATATTCATTGTTCTATCTACCGGTAAATAGTTGAACTACTCGCTTCGTTTTATGTCGATGTTAGTACTAGGCCGACCACTCGACCGACTTGCTTAGGGCCAGTCCCCTTAGTAATTGGTCCATGGTTACGCGACTCAAAAGGAACGCAACCGATTAGTAACTCCCACAATTAAGCACCACCAGTACCATTCGACCACTTAGTAAAATAAAACACAATCACTCCAGTACGCAATGTTTTGCAGAATTTTGTTAATTGCATCCGACTTTCGTGAAATCTGAGGGCCTACTCTTTTACAAACGAAAACGAAATTTCGGACGAAATTCGCGTATTTCCTACTACGTTTCTCATTGATTCCGACATTTTATTACGAACGAAAATTGTTTGACGTCTTCATCGTTGTCGAATCTAAACGTCAAACAATTTTCGTTCGTAAGAAAATGTCGGAATCAATGAGAAACGTAGTAGGAAATACGCGAACTTCGTCCGAAATTTCGTTTTCGTTTGTAAAAGAGTGGGCCCTCAGCCCAAGCAGCACTTCGAGTCGCGAGTGATTAGTTACTAACCAGTTCCTTTTGAGTAGCGTCGTGTACGGCCGCTATTTGAAATATAGTTCTATGTTATTCATTCTAGCTACTTGATTGATTTATGTTTGCAACCGTTTTCTTTTGTTTCCAACTGTGCACGAAGGGCCCTAAGGCCTCCAGATGCATAAGTTTAAACTCTAAATATTTTTTACGCAACACAATCAGAAATCCGTGGAAAATACATTGCAAAGTCGAAAGGGCAGTGCGATATTTCACCAAAATAGCTGTTGGATATCAGCACCGGCTGGATACCTGCCAATGGCCATCGCCGTCGAGGTCGACCCAGGAGAAGGTGGCGAGATAACCTGGACACTTTTATGGGAAAGACGTGGCCGGAAATTGCCATGGACAGAGTGGTGTGGAAAGAAAAAGGGGAGGCCTTTGCCCAGGAGTGGGACAGCGCTATAGACTAATAAAAAAAATAAAAAAATTGGTGTTGGATGTGATGTATGTAGTGCAATGACGGGCCCGTTAGCGTGGTTGGCGCGGAGGCGACTTTCACGCTGCAGATCGTAGGTTCGATTCCTACCCGTGACATGCATTTGTGTGCATGAACATGTCTGTACGTCCGGAGTCCGGGTGTATATGTATATTAAGTATGTATTTACAAATAAAAAAGTAGTATATGTAGTGATATCAGTTATCTGGTTTCCATAGTACAAGGTCTGCTTAGTTTGGGATCAGGTAGCCGTGTGTAAAAAATGTCCCAGGTAGTATGTATGTAGGATTAATATATTTATAATAATAAGTAGGGGGTACTTAGTATATATTCAACTGTTCTACCCACTCATGAATAAATTAATTAGTCTCGTATTGAGTGTTTTATTGTGAACATCATCTCGATCTATAATATTAGTATAAACCACCAGGATATTGTTATGATGACTTACATCGGTAGCAGAGCGTGGTGTCGGGGCGCGGCGCGGCGGCGGCGTGCGCGGCGCGGCGGCCGGCGCGGCTGCCCGCCTGCCACCAGCCGCCGCCGCCCGCATCGCCGCCGCTCTCTGACCCGTCAACACGAGATTATATTAATCGATCGTTTCTCGATCACAATCATATTACCATTGAACAAGCACGCTATCAATATATTTATAATAGTACATTACTGCTGCGGTCTCTAATGAGTGTCTTGTTGACCGCGTTGTTGATGGCCGAAAGCGCGGTCAGCATTGCAACCCTTGATGGACAAGCTAAAATAAAGGCCGAGACCAAAGGTCGAGGTCTTTATAGCGCAGCCAGCAAGGGTAGCTATGATGACCAAGCTTGGAGGCCGTGAGCGTAGCGAAGCTTAGCTTGAGGCCAGTATAGAGTGGTCAGCAGTACACTCATTAGAGACCAAGGCTTGTATAGTGCTTTACTCAAAAATGCGACTATTAGTTTAAACAAAACTAGCTAAGTGGGTATAACAATTAATACAACTATATTAATATTTTTACGAACTATATCTATAGTTGTGTATTTTCTCTGTTTACGTTTCCATGGCAACGGCACGACCTACTCGTTTTAACCGTCAATCAGATTTTTAATAACGAACCATAAACATACCTGTTTGTTACGTTTCCATGGCAACGGTCACATAACAGCTATATAATTACGATAATACGGGGTACTAATACATTGTATGTCATGTAGCTCTTGCAGTACGACAAATCCGATTTTGCTCGAAGAAGGATTGTGAAATAATGACAACATTATAAACTTTTTTGAGTAAAGGTTATTTTTTTATTCAGTGTTCAATTTTTTTTATGTTGTTCTCTATCAGTAATAGCATAGTAGAAAGATAGGTAGAAGGGTATCTTCATACAACGCACCGCGCGCGGCTTGTATGTTTGCGCCATGCGTATCTATGCGTCGCGCACGCACACTCAAACAAAATCTCGACCCGGTTCGCAGTGCGAAACAATGCATGTGATGCATATTATGGATGTGGTGCATGTAGTTGTGGTGTGGTGTGGTAGTTACCGGTGGTGAGCGGCGTGTGGTGCGCGGCGTGGGCGTGTGCGTGTGATGGCTGGTGCTGGTGCTGGTGCTGGTGCGGCGGCGAGCCCAGCTGCGCGGCCTGGCGCGCCAGCCGCCGCGGGGACGCGCCGCGCGACCTAACAGAATACCATCACTGACATATCCCTCTAACCCCCACATTCATAGAAAGTTATGATCGACTTTTTAAACCGACTTCAAAAAGGAGGAGGTTTCTCAATTCGACCGTATATATATTTTTTTTTAATGTGTGTTCGGGGATAACTTCGTCGTTTATGAACCGATTTTGATGATTCTTTTTTTGTTGGAAAGAAGATATCCCGGGGGTGGTACCATGATAAGGAAACCAGGATCTGATGATGGAATCCCAGAGAAATCGAGGGGAACCTTCGAAAATCGTAGGGGCGACTAGTGCGTTAGTAATTTTTTTCATTAAGTACTTTAAAGCACTACTATTTTATGAAGGTCTGGAGTCGATCTGATGATGGGGCCGAAAGACAGTCGAGGGAACTCCTCAACGATTTACAGCAATCACCTGGTGTTTGGGCTTGATTAATTTGTATTGATGAGAACTTTACACCTAGATGGGTTGTGACTGTCATTAGGGTTCTGATGATGAAGACGAAGAATAGTCAAGGGAACTCCTCAACGTTTTACAGTAGCTACCTTGTGTTTGGACTTAATTCATTTCTATTGCTGAGAACTTTGCACCCATATGGTTTATAAGTGCTATTACAGGTCAGATGATGGAGACCATAGACAGTCGAGGGAATTCCTCAACGATTTACAGCAGTAACCTTTTGTTGGGCTTACTTCATATGGTTCAATATGCCAAAATGTTCATTGGTATGGCGCCACTAAAAATCGTGAAATAAAATTATTTTTATAAAAAAAAACAAACCGACTTCAAAAAAACCTGGAGCACTAAAAAGCCTGAAATAATATTTCTATTACTACCTCTGCCTACCCCTTCGGGAAAACCAGACGTGATGGTGTGTTATCGAGTATTTGGAGTCGGTGCCAATCTTGGTATGCCAAGTCTACCTATTATAAAAGTAAGAAGATAAATTGGCACCGACTCCAAATACTCGAAAACACACCATCACGTCTGGTTTTCCCGAAGGGGTAGGCAGAGGTAGTAATAGAAATATTATTTCAGGCTTTTTAGTGCTCCAGGTTTTTTTGAAGTCGGTTTGTTTTTTTTTTTAATGGAATGGAATTACAAATCACATTTGTTCCTAAAAATGCTTTTCAAAACCATTGTAAACTCGCTAAAATCTCTATGAATTTGGGGGTTAGCCTTTATCAGTACGGATAGATCTGCATAACTAACACACAGGTCGAGATAATTATTTTGTCGCGGATTATGTCACGCCGTGACGCTTTCTCTCTTGCCAAATGCCTACGAGAGAATGAGGCAAAATCGATTTATGACACATTGTCTTATCACAACTGGGCCTACTGCGCAAATGTTTATGTATATGACAAATAACTGCATTTGCAATCATCTTCAGATCCATAAGATAGTTACACGGCTAAACGAAACGACTGCCATTTACCCACCCGTGCACAAAGAGTCTTGTGAATTCTCTCCACACAACGGCTCACGGATACTATTTAAAATCCTACTAATATTATAAATGCGACATTTATAAATGCGACATCCAATATTGAACAAATTGAAAAAAAAAATGATGTCTCTATTATTTAAACTGTATGGAACACTGAGTTCTTTAAGACGTTTATCCTACTAATATTATAAATGCGAAAGTAACTGTGTGTGTGTGTGAGTGTGAATGTTTGTTACCACGTATCTCCATAACTACTGCACCGATTTTAATGAACTTTGAAACGTAGATAGCGTAAACTCTGGAAGGAGACATAGGTTAATCATACCTATAAATTTCAAAATAATATAAAAAGGACAAAAGTTTTTTGGGGATAAAAGTTGTGACGTTATATATATATATATATATATATATATATAAATTTCAACCCCTAAGATGGTTAAATAGGGGATGAAAGTTTGTATGTAGGTTCGTCATTTTTGAAGTGAGAATTATGAAAATTTGTGATTAGGTGTCTTTTAAAAAATAAAAATTAGTAATTTCAGCGTTTTTGAAAATTCAACCCCTAAGGGGGTAAAATGGGGGATGAAAGTTTTGAATGTTATTTTGCATGGATGTTTGTCAGTTTTGAAGTTAGAACTGTGAAAATTCGTGTTTAGGTTAAGACCTTTTAAATATTTTTTTTTCAGGTTCTGACATTACTTATTCAATAAAAATCGTAAATAAGCTTCAAACGTCATCGCCTTTTCAGAACTGTAGTGGTCATCATCAAGTGTTCCGTACCTGGTCCCCTCGGTGGTCAGCTTCTTGTTGAGGTCTTGGGGTCGAGCGGTGGGCGTGGGCGTCGGCGTGGGCTCGGGCTCCGACCGACTCGAGTCTGTCTTGTCTGTTGAATCATCTGAATACAACAACAAACATGGCTAATCAAAAACATATAGATAGTAATTTCAAAAGCATTGAAATTATATAGATAAGTGGAGTGTGTGTCCCACAGTCTCATAGGATATCGGCGTATGGCCAGCCCGGTCAAAAAGCTTGGCGACTTTTTGGTCCGCATCGGAAATTGTGTGTCATTGCTTACTCGGTCTGTAAGCTTAAGACCAAGCATACTGCGCTCCATAGCCCACTGGTAGACCGCGATTCTGAACTTTTGTAATTTTGTTTGTGCGCCATACGATGAGTGAGAGAGCCGTAAGCCCGCTAGGCTGCGCGGGCCGTATGCTTATAGCAAATAATACAACACCTCCCACCCCTCCCTCCACCCCTATGTTCAATAACTCACCAGGAGGTAGGCTCAAGGCTTCCCGCACTCTGTCCACTAGCGCGTTGAACACCGGGTACTGTTCTTTATTTGGCTTCGGTCCGATCGGCAGCAATCTGTGACATTTTCACATTTTTACATACACAAGACGAATTGAGAACGTAAGTAACTATACGCCGACACTTGAAATTATGTTATTTAGCCCTTTTAAGGCTGGAATCATTGCAACTGACAGCTCGAGGTTGACCGCTTTTTGCTCAAACAATGTCGTAGGACCGCGAGTTGAATTTTTTGAATTTAGAATTTTCGATACGCTACGACACATCAAAAAGACGACATGATAAATCAAAAACAGAAGTGACTCATATACTAAACTCGTATCTTGCCTACTTTTATTTAGTCGTATAAGGGTAACTTCGTAAAGGAAATTTTTCACTAAATCTTGAGTACAATTTAAGTACTACATTTTTATTAATAGGTAGGTGGGTAGGTTATTTTTTCTTTGTAATCTTTTTTATTGTTATTTTGTTGATATTGTAAATCAAAGCTCACTAACTGTTAATTTTTAATTGTTCTGAATATTAATTTTGCCCAACACTGGGTAATAGGTAGGTACTACTTAAAAAAAGACTAGTACATAATTTAAATGTTTAATATTATAGGACAAAATAAGTAAAATTAAAACAACTTAAAATTCTAAATAACTGAAAACAAGAAAAAATGTTGACAACATCGGGTAATAACTGAAATAAAAATAGTACTAATCCTTATTAGTTACTAGCTGTGCCTGCGACCTAGTACGCGCACATTTTTGGAAAAGGTTACCCCTTATTTGACTGATGGATTGATGGAGGATGACGGACGGATGGAGTGGCAATGCAACGCATGCCGGGCATGCATGCAACCCTCATAGGATCACTGTTTTGCCCGTCAGTCTATCTGTCCGTCTGTCAAAACGTGCACAGCCTAAACCGCTTGAGTTAGAAACATGAAATTTTAACTTTCTATAGCGTAGAAGAAGACCACAGGAAGGATTTTTGAGAATTCAACAATTAAGGGGAGAAAGTATCTATGGATAGTCCCAGTTTTTCTGAAGCTAGAGACGTGAATATTTGTATTTGTAGGCTGAGTAGCCGAAATACTAATTTTCATGTAAGGTCAAGATTTTCAAGCCAGAGCCATGGGTCTGGAGCAGCTCCATGATAATAATAATATATGGTATAATTAAAAATAAAATACTGGCTCCACAAAACGCCTCGTTTTGTGAGTTTTTTGGGTTCCGTACCTAAGAAGGAAAAAACGGAACCCTCACTTTTTGTCCGTCTGTCTATCTGTCCGTCCGTCAAAACGTGCACAGCTCAAACCGCTGGTGATACAAACATGAAATTTGGACAGTAAGTACCTTTCATAGCGTAAAAGAAGAAAAAAGGAAGGATTTTGGAAAATTCTTACCCTAAGGGGGTAAAATAAGGGGTGGAAGTTTGTATGGAATTCCCTCATTTCTGAAGTTAGAAACATGAAAATTTCTATTTAGGCTACTAATACAAATCCAAATTAGTAATGTCAGCGCTTTTGAAAATTCTACCCCCAAGAGGGTAAAATAAGGGGTGGAAGTTTATATGGGGGTTCAAATTTTTCTAAAGCTAGGCACAATAAAATTTGTATTTAGGCTTCTTATTAACTAAGAATAGTAATTTCAGCGTTTTTGATCATTTCACCTCTAACGGTGTAAAATAGGGGGTGCAAGTTTGTATAGGCGTCCCAATTTTTCTGAAGCTACAGACATGAAAATTTGTATTTGGGCTACTCATTACAAATTAAAACCGGACAAGTGCAAGTAGGACTCGTGCTCTGAGGGTTCCGTACAAATTTTATTATGTTTGTGTGTGCATCATATCTTTGGCGTGCAAATACAGGGCAATGAAGCAAGATGTGCTCCACTGTCTCGCTGGGGTTCTTTGAGCTTCCACTTTGCTAGTTTTCGGAACAATACATAATAATTACAACACCTAAGTGTGTATTATTCCGAAAACAGGGAAAATCATGAAGACTCGAATCTCGGGACAACAACTGCACTGCAAGCGACTGTGGTGAACAGGTTGGGCTAACAATCAAAAGGTCCCAGGCTCGATCCCCGTTGGGGCATGCACTAATGGATGAATTTTCATCTATGTGCATAATTTACAGTTCGCTGACGGCGAGAGAAAACATCGTGGGGAAACCTACCTATCCCTCGGGATTAGGTAATAGTCAGTTCCTGTATACACGGCGACAAGATTCACCACCTGTCACGTTGGGTTCTGACTATACAGGTGAATTTTTCAAGTGTGCGTGGATGGCCAAATCCGAAACTATGAGTGATATCAAAAAGTACTCAAAAGAATCTCGGGGCTGATTTTGATGAAAATTGTAATTACTTCTCAAAATTCGTTTCTTATCAGCGACACTATCGAATGCTGTAATAATACAGTATGTGGTTTTTTATTCTTAATCAACTAGTTCGATTCCTGGCTACGAATATTGTTTTTTCAAAAATCCAATGATGAAGTTTTAGTTTTCACCAAAATCGGCCCCGAGACTTCTTTGAGTACCTTTCGATATTCCTTATAGTTTCGGATTTGGCCATCCACGCACACTTGAAATATTCACCCTGTATAAACGTGGGCTTTGAGTTGGTTAATACCTCTACAATGGGGTGGTGTATATCCACTCAAGCCTCTGACTACCCCCGAATGGAGATAAAATCGGTGACGTTACATTTCTAAAAAAATATTTAACAGGTGATGACACTAAATAAATTTAGCACTGCAAATTTAGCGACTTATTAAATTTGGACCCATCCCTAAGAAGCTGTGATGTTTATTTGATGTATGGTTTAGTAATGTAGAGCATTGAACTCCGGTCTCCCAACTTAATCCTGATGCTCAATAAAACTAAACATATAGTAAACATTGCCGACCTGAAGGGAAGGGGTAGGGGAGAAGGGGGGGGGGTTGGGCTTACGGCTCTCTCACTCATCGTACGAAACGCAGCTGTAATAGCTGCTTTACGCCGATCTTCTATGAGAGGGTGGTACTACCCCACCAAACGGTGGTTAGTCCAACTTAAAAATAAGCAAACAAAAATAATTTCGTATTACTAATATTAAGTAGTATGAATAACATCAACTGAAACACGCTTAACATCAGGCGGGCCGTACGCATGTTTTTTTGTCTTGGCTTTTCTTGTCGCATATAGCCAGTGTCAAGTACCTACCTATAATAATATAGATTTTCAATGTTGCACTTCGCCACTTCCCGCCAAAAAAAAACAAGTTTGTCTAGCAACTCAGTGGTATAAAAAGATATCACAGGCAAGACAAAAAATATGAAAAAATGAAATGTAACGTCACGACTTTTATCCCCATTCGGGGGTAGTCAGAGGCGTGAGTGGCCATACACCACCACATTGTGGAGGGACTAACCAACTCAAAGCCCACGTTTCACCAGATAGTCAGAACCCAACGTGACAGGTGGTGAACCTTGTCGCCGTGTATACAGGAACTGACTATTACCTAATCCCGATGGATAGGTAGGTTTCCTCACGATGTTTTCCCTCAACGTCAGCGAACTGTAAATTATGCACATAGATGAAAATTCATCCATTGGTGCATGCCCCACCGGGGATCGAACCTGGGACCTTCTGATTGTTAGCCCAACCTGTTGTTGTTGTTAGGCAAGACAATAAGATTAGAAAGTAGGTAAGCGGTTTTTAGAGGACGATTATGCTTTTTAATCATATACCTATTCATCATTCTATATTATTCATAATCTATGATGACAACAAAACGCGTCACTGACATAAATATTAATTTAAAAATATTTGTAATCATATACTTAATATCCTAAAAATTATGTGCAATATTATATTTTAACTATTTAAAACGTGATTTAATTCATAAAATGCTAAGAAGACGTAATTTTTTTACGAATTTCACGCAAAAATTTGCGCGCACGTCCAGCTTTGGAGGCCGCCATCGCGGATCTGCGACGAACATTTTGCAGTCCAAGTCATGATGACCCATGACGTTCGTAGCATATTTAAGGTTATTATTGATTATTTTTTAAATAAAATGACTAATATTGAATCTTGGATCCACGGATTCTTAGACAAGTCTTGACAATTTTTCTGGTATAGGTTTCACGTAAATCTGTTCAGTTGCTATGGAGAACATTTACGATTAAGGTTGACAATTTCATATTTTGAAATCGATTTCTACAAAATTTGGTAACATTTAAAGTAAATCGGCTAAGCCATTTTATTCCCGACCATATGAGGTTTAATGTTGTATACTTTATATTGCACATAAGCCAGCTGCTTCATCAAACCATTTACTTAGACCCACCCAGTTGAACATTTGTATCACCTTAACGTCCCATCTCTGGGCACGGGCCTCCCCTCAAAGCGAGTTGGTGTATTTATGTTCATTGAAGTTAAGGTCATTTAAGTTCATTTAAGGTCTTTCGAAAATTGGTTAGATTTTCTAAGACATGCAGGTTTCCTCACAAGGTTTTACCTTCACTGAAAGCAAGTTAAAATGGGTGGTGGGAATGTGTGGAGGGCTCAATCCCATAAAATAAAATAAAAAGTTTAAATCATATTGAAATTATGATTCGCACATAGATTTCCAAGAATCCTGTCACTTACAGAATAAGATAAGTAAATAAAAATCATGTTTTTCTTGTAGTGAATAGTCAGAAGACTCCGATAGGAACCGGAGGTTGGCAATCATGAGGGCTAGTGAATAAATAGTTATATTTTGACTTTGACTTGAGGAATGTGTGTTAATGTGATAGTAACATTATAAAGTGCATATAGTGATGGTGGTGTGTGTGTTGATGCGTGATGTTGTGTGCGATGGTGTGTACCTCTCCTGCGGCGGGATGTGGAAGGGGTGCAGCGGCGCGTGGCGCGGCGCGTGCGCGGGCGGCGGCCACGCCAGCTCCATCTTGGACAGCGGCGACTCCGGCGACGCGTACGCCGCGCACCCGCCTAGCACTGCGGCACCAGTACATTCCACTCTCAAAGTTATCAGTGCACACAACACAACACAATCTACGCTTTCACAATTCCCAAATAATGCTTAAGTCATTCGTACTGATTCATGGACCAATTACTAAGGGGAATGGCCCTAAGCAACTCGGCCGAGTGGTCGGCCTAGTACTAACATCGACATAAAACGAAACGAGTAGTTCAGTTATTTACCAGTAGATAGAACAATGTAACATCACGACTTTTATCCCCATTCGGGGGTAGTCAGAGGCTTGAGTGGCCATACCCACCATATTGTGGATAGAACAATGAACATGAAAAAACAATGACCACGTATTTTTTTCATACATATATCTAATAAGGGCACCTCTTTCTTTAGTCTTTACTCTGTGGTACTGATTATTAACTTCCTAAGCGCCATACAAGAAACAACACACTAACGGCCCGGCCACGACTTCGCGCTTCAGCGACGGGCTGTCGCGCGGGGGCACCAAAATGTTGCATCACTGTACGAGCTGCCGCTCTCGGCGGCAACGCGCGCGATGCAACATTGTAGCACCCCCGCGCGACAGCCCGTCGCTGAAGCGCGAAGTCGTGGCCGGACCGGACCGTAAGTATCACTCAAGTACGCGTCACAGAAAAGTTTCTCCGAATGCAGTCGCGCGTTACTAAATTAATTAATTACTAACTGGTTTCTTTTGAGTAGCGTCGTGTACGAGTCGCCATAGAAAGCTATCACAATCTAGAAATTCATTAGTAAATTAAGTTAGTAACTAATAAGTATGTTTCCACTTTATATGTAACAGTAACTAGTTTCTTTTGAGCCCTACTAGCTACTCTACAAACGATGGTGAAAATTAACACAACCAAATATCAGCGATATTAAAATATCGTTTTAATAAAGAGAAATAATGGATTTTATGCCAACCAAAGATATGAACTGAATCGAATCCAAAATCATATAACAAATTTTAAACACCATTAGTGCCCGGTACTACTCGGAAATACAAGTTACTTTACAGGTCGTTCTGAATGTATAATATAGAGTGGTGTATGTATAATAGCAGTAGTAGTAGTTACCGGGGCTCTTGGCGGGGTGCGCGGGGTGCGCGGGCGCGGGCGCGGGGTGTGGCGGCCAGCCGCCGCCCGCGCCCGCCTCGCCGCTGGACGACGGCGCCGTGTCCGGCGACGTGCTGCTGCCGCACACCGCTGCCACACACACACACACACCTTACATTACTAAATACATAACACAAGTACATCAAATCAAATCAAAATCATTTATTTTTCAAAGTACAGTTTCACACTGTTTATACAGCGACCTTTGCACTAGGCTCTGGGCCTGTATCGCAAAGGCCAGAAATTAATAATGAAATATTAATACAAAGAGATTAATAAAAAAATAAGTATTAAGATAAAGTATTAATAAATGAAGTTAAAGAATTAAAATTAGTAAGAGATTAAAATACAGTTGAAGATAAAAGGAAGTTAATGTCGAAATTGTAGGGGTGTGTTTGTGTCTTTGAGAATAATGTGTAAGTGTGGGGGTGTGTGTGGGTGTAGAATGTATGAGGTGTTGTGTGTGGTGTATGTGTGTGCGTGTGTGTGTGCGTATGTGTGTGTGTACAAGTTTAGGTATCATTCACCGATCTCTTCGCACAATGGTTCGAGCATAGCCGTTCGGCTCACTACATCGGGTGATTGCGGGTTGGATTCCCACCAGAGGCAAATGAAACTACCTTTACGTAATTTGCCCTGGTCTGGGTGCCACTGGGATCGCCCCCAGTCTATTGTACGGTAGCCGTAATACAAGTACTACTTAGTTTGGGACCAAGCAGTTGGTGTCTATATTTGACGATATTCATTTATTTATTCATGTGCAAAGATGGTAAAATCCATACCTATAATTCTCTTCTGTTTGCCGAGTATCTTAGCTCGCGGCGAGGTCTGCTGCCCGTGCAGCTGGTCCGGCCAGATCTCTACTGATTGACCGCTCATTGGCGTAGATTTCCTGATGAATGTACGGGAAAAATATACAATATTATTTTTTCAAAGGTTGTTATGACCAAATCCGAAACCATTGGACATAGCGAAAAATGCTTGAAGGACCCTCGGGGCCAATATTACTATTGGTAAACTAAAAAAAATGGTCTTAATAATTTGGCAAATAAGCAGGTGGCTAGGTAACTCGCCTACGAAGCCAGTGCAGATTACTTGCGACGCGACGTGTAAACGAGACAAAAATAATTTCAATAATATAATAATGTTAACGTACAAGTTGGAGGAATCGCTGCCAATAGATACAGACGAACTCGTCGAGAGCTGGTGAGCCGACCGGGAGCCGACGGTCGCCTGACAAACCACATAAATTACTAAGCTATATCTTCTTACTCAAACAATGCCAATAACAGTAGAATAGAGTTACACCGGCAAGGTTCTTCGGACACTTACATAAGCAGAAGACGTGGACGGTAAAATGTCAACTAAAATAGCTTGAAAATGACAGAGAGTACAAGCGACTATAACCTAGTAGGTTGGGCTAGCGATCAGAAGGTCCCAGGTTCGATCCCAGGTTCTATCCCCGGTGGGGCATGCACCAATGGATGAATTTTCATCTATGTGCATAATTTACAGTTCGCTGACGGTGAGGGAAAGCATCGTGAGGAAACCTAACTATCCCTCGGGATTAGGTAATAGTCTGTTCCTGTATACACGGCGACAAGGTTCACCACCTGTCACGTTGGGTTCTGACTATCTGGTGAAACGTGGGCTTTGAGTTGGTTAATACCTCCACAATGTGGTGGTGTATGGCCACTCAAGCCTCTGACTACCCTCGAATGGGGATAAAAGACGTGACGTTACATTTTAGATAGGATATTTACAGCTGACTCAACTTACAATTTTGGTGAGCGGGTGCGCTGTGGCGGCGGCTGATGTTTCCACTTTCGGTGGGTCTTCGTAATGTGATGGCTCGTCGAATGAACCCTATGAACAATGTGTTGCGACCTTTGAGTTTCTGGCATTTCGAACCTATTCATAATTGCTTTACTAAAAATAAAATAAATAATATGTCAACAAAATTCGCGACTGATGCGAGATACAAAAAATAAAATAAAACCACTGCAAGTACTTCCCCTATTAAGCCCATGGGCTTAAAACCGTTCGGTTTTTAGAAGCGCGTATGCCAAAACGTTTACGCGTAAATAAAAACGCCAGCCTGAAAGCGCTCTAATGTAGTTACTTATTTTAAATCGGGAGTAAGGTGGGTAAAACGTAATCGTAATCTTCATCGTATGCTAGCTGTTATTATTAGTTTACATTAGCTTTCTATATGCGGTAGCTTGTAAATGGCTTCTAGTTTTTCAAACTGTTATTACTTTGTATTAATGCTGTAAGCTATCCAAATAAAATAAAATAAATAAATAAAACGTGGTAGCTATCCCTAAATATGTTATTTGTGTGTGTGTGTGTGTACTGACCGGCGCCGTGCTGCCGTGCACGGTGGTGTCGGACTTGTCGCTGGTCTCCGGGATGGCGATCAGCTCGCTCTCCGACGACTCCTGCTCCAGGCTCCACTGTTGGTACCTACCACAACGCCACACAATTGCTACATGTGCCGGAGTTTTGAACAATCTATCGACAAGCCAATAACTTTCAGATAAATAATGTTTTAAGGGCGGACTTCACGCTTTGGCGCCGTATACAATACTCCAGTACAACATACAATCTAGATATCGTGTTCGTGATTCAGGATCATATTATTATGTTGTATTGTGTGTTGCAATCAGCACAATCTGTTGATGGCGGTGTAACTGTAGGCTGTAGCGAGATGTGAGGTTGTACGAATTGACACATGTGGGCATGTAAATTAATTAATTTATTTAGTTTTCAAGGACGACTAACAGCTAAGCAGATACAATAGGTAGAGAAGAATAACGATACAAATAATAATGTCAATGTAATGTGTTAATGTCAGGTTCATGGTGTGATTAGAACGGCGATGTGTTTCAGTCACTTTACGTTCATCACTTACTTGCAGTTTGACGGCAGTCTAAATCTGAGTGTGAGGGTGTGTGAAGATGGTGAAGTGAATGTATGTGTGTGTGTATGCGTGTGCGTACTTGGCGGGCTCCTCCCAGTGCGTGTGCATGTGCGCGGGCGACTTGTGCGGCAGCTTGCCGTCCGCGCCGCCCGCCCCCGCCGCCGCCCCCGCCCCCGCCGCCGCCACAACCCCGCCCGCCCCCGCAACCCCGACCGCCGCCGTCGGCTCGAGGTCCGATTTCAGCGGCGGCTGGCTCACGTCTGCGGAGGTGCATTTTTATTTTGTGATCCTATTAATAGCCACACAACACACACAACAACAACAACAAACATCGTGAGGAAACCTGCATGTCTTTAGACATGTGAAATCCACCAACCCACACTGGGCCAGCGTGGTGGATTATGGCCTGAATCCCCCTCGCATTGAGGGGAGGCCCGTGCCCAGCAGTGGGACGTTAAAAAAGGGCTAAATTAACTAATTATAATTAACATCCAATATTGAACAAATTAAAAAAAAAAAATATGTCTCTTTTATTTAAACTGTATGGAACATTGAGTTCTTTAAGACGTTTATTCACAATAAATTAACGTTAAATCCATTTAGATTACTATTGCAGTTCGTGTATGAAGTGCAATAATAATATAACACAATTCTAGACGATGCACTTATATTGCCCTAAATCCGCGCGGATATTTATTCATTGATACGTAAGCGCAATACGTACATGTGCGCACTAATTTCGAAAATCCAATTTCAAAATGTATAATTAATTCCAAGAAAAACAAATTCTTATTACAAGTACTGACCTCTGGGTCGATGCGCGTGCGCGTGCGCGTGCGTGGGTTGATGCGTGTGTGCGTGGTGGTGGTGATGGTGCGCGAGTGGCGGCGGCATGACGATCATGGGCGGGATGCGCTTGCACTGGTGGTGCTGCGCTTCCACCGAGCTCAGCACCACACGCACCAGGGCAACCACCGACACGCACAGCGCGGACCCGCCGTAGTGGTACTACGCACGGACACACACCATCACGCATACATTGCAAGGGACAGTCCGAGGTGCCACACACATTTCGTCGATTATATTACATCCCAAAGTAATAGGAGTATCATAAAAATACAAACAAACCGGAGTAAGGCCGATAAAATAAATCGATCTCAAGATCGAACTTGAGATGCTGTTTTTGAAAGATTTTCCATACATTAAACGTCAAAATTGCATCTTAAGATCCATCTCAATTTTGAGATGCATTTATTAATACGAGCCTTAATCATTTGAAACAAACACATATGAAACTTTGTAACATTTTTATTTATTATTTTTTATGATGTTTTTGCTTGTCGCAATATAAGATTTTCTTTCTTTAAAACATGACGTTAGACCAAAAGTGGAACAAACGCACTGTATAGTCAGTGATCTCATGAAATACTTAGGAGTAAAAAATCTTATGCCCATTTGTATCAAGAATTAATTTATGATGCCTTTAAGTAGGTTACTCAGCTTAATGGGACACTAAACAAACCCATATTTTAAATACATTATCGTATTTAAATGTTCCGTTAAACGTTGGTGAAAACAAAACTAACATTTGGGGAACTGTCTCAAGAGATTCTTTTAATTTAGTAGGTGGCATTTGGCTTCCCAAAAATGTTTTCTTAAAATGTGTATGAATGTAGACTGAGTGTAGAGTCTCGAAGAACTGAATAAGTTACGATACGATATGTTACGTAAGTTAAGAGTAAACAACAGAATGGGAGTGAATACATACCTTGTAGAGCACGACGAGTAGCGCCATGAGCCAGTGGCGGCGCACGTGCGGCTCCAGCGCCGCCAGCGAGTGCGTGGCGCCGCCCCCCGCGCCGCCCGCCCCCGCCCCCGCCCCGCCCGCCCCCGCCCCGCCCGCCGCCGCCCCCGCCCCCGCGCACCCGCCCCCGCCTGCCGCGCCAACACCAGCGTTTCCGCCCGCCCCGCAGCAGTACTACACACACCAAAATATTCGTCACTCACATTCGCGAATGAAAGTCGAAAACCGACACACTTATTTTATTTAAGACAGGGCGCTGATTTCCCTCCATATCACAGGATAGTAGTTTCGGAATATTAACCACAAATATAGCGAATTTAGCCGATTGACAATGGTTTTACAAATCATTTCTAGGAATAAAAGTGTTATGTAATGCCAGTGCAAGCCCATCATAACTCCCTATAAGTTAGGGGGTAGGAATACTTTTCTAGAAGGAAAAGATGTACTTACCTGCAGTATGAGCAGCGTGGGCTCGGCGATGCTGGCGCCCATCACGTGGTTCTGGTCTAGCACTTGCGGCAAGTTCGCTATGAACGCGTTGAATATCGACGATTGCCTAACGGACCAACGACAACAATTATATCAAATATTATGTCCAACAGTGAACGTCTTTTGGCTGAAATGATGATGATGATTATTATTATCCAAGTTATTGCTTCAGCAGCTCAGGGTTCCAAACGATTGTAACGCCAATTTTTGTCTACAGGAGTACTGTACAAATATCAAATAAGAGGTTGTAAGACCATTGCCACTATGTTTGACCCTATCTTAAATGGCGCAAGATGTTATTTTCATGACATTTTTTTAATGTGACTAAGGTTGCAAAATATGCTTGCAATTCCAAAAGCATAAAGGTCAACGCTCACCTAACGCCTCCGCACCCGACCAGCACCGCCTCGCCGCTCAGCGTCCACTTACTGAACCGGAAATAAGTGGACCACGCGCTGACCGCACGGCGTTCACCCGTTGACCCCGCGCGGTCCACTGGGCGATCACGTGACGTTTATGGTGTAAAAGCAGCGTCCGCCCGCAGATCACCCGGCGACAACGAGTGGACGCCGCGCGGCGAGGCGGTGCTGGTCGGGTGCGGAGGCGTTAGGTGAGCGTTGACCTTTACTCGCACGTTGCCGACCTGAAGGGGAGTGGGACAGAGGGAGGGGGAGGGCAGGGTGGGTGTTGGTCTTCCGGCTCTCATACTCAAGCTACTTTACGCCGATCTTCTGTATTGAACAAATAACGCTTACCTCAGGGTATACGGCGACAGATGGAAGTATTTCTCGACGCAGTTGTACCCGAGCAACAGGAACAGGTGTTTAAGCACCAGCTCCTGGGTTTTCATTGTCTGTTTATCTTCAGTGGGGTGGGCCTGATCAGACCTGGAATTACAATATTATTTTTACTGGAAGCGCCGCGACACCCGTCAAGGAACGTCACAACGCTTGCCAAGGAGCGTTATGTCATCTGACATAGGAGCGTCGCGACGCCTGCCCAGAAGCGTCACGACGCCTGTCTAGAAATGTCTCGAGATCTACCAATAAGCGTCTCGACACTTGGCAAGAACGACTTGAGGTCTGCCTATAGCTATGTCTTCACCAGTGCGCTTTCACGTTCATCTTGCGCTTTCGTCTGACGCATGCATGAAGCGCCATAGCGCATGCAATAACGCGTGCGCTATTCTAGCTCAAAAACAGCACACGCCCGTAGCGCACGCTGATCCGCCACCGGTGGGTTCGCGTGCAACATTCCGTGCGCTTTACATACAGAATGGCGGCAGATAATGTTAAAACATTGAAATTATGAATGTTTTCTTTCGTAATTTTTGTTTCGTGTCTTCTAAACATCGTTAATCCAGATACTCTTTTATCCTAAGTTTTTTTCCTTGTTAATACTAAATATTCTGCACAAGTAGCTACACTCGTTCATCTTGACGACCGACCAGGGCGCACAGGTGTAGACACTAAGCTGCATGCCTCTTAAGGCAATCAATATTGCACGCGCTTGACGCGAGATGAATTGAAAGTTGAAGACGCAAGATGAACATGAAAGCGCACTGGTGAAGACATAGCTTATGAGCTTCTCGGCACCTGTCAAGAAACGTCACGACGCCAGTCAAGGAGCGTATCGACGGCTGGCTATGGTACTGACCGGGACAGGAACTGCATGAGCAGGAACACCAGCAGGTTGGTGGTCTCCCGGTCCGCCTCCTCCAGGTCCAGCGCGCGCGGCAGCGCCAGCGGCTCGTCCGCGCGACCCGACATCGAGTGCACGCCCTCTGGGGGGGGGGGACCACCATCATCATGTGTCAGCTGTATGCTCACAAACTAACCAACGCTTGTACTATGGGTACAATGGACTGGAGGCGATCTCAATGACATCCAGACCAGGGGCCCTACCACCACCTCTTATAGCAGTATTATTTTAACCTGACAGCGCCTTTATGTGCAATGACGTACCTTATTGTCATGACAATAAGAAACGTCATTCGATGTAAGGTTACAATAATACTGCTATAAGAGGTGGTGGTCTAGGCCCAGGGCTAATTACGAAAGGGACGTTTCCAAAATTTGCGTCCGGCGGGAATCGAACCCGCAACCACCCGATGCAGTAAGCCGAGAGGTCTACGGCAGAACCACTGCGCCTAGCGATCGGAAAATGAAAATGAAAGATTGCGAGCATATTAAAATATGCTCGCAACCTTTGGGGTTGGGATCTGATTCAGAATTATAGGATAACTTCAATCCACCGAATAAATATGGCGTTTTGACATATTCTATGGAGAAACTGTCAAACACCATATTTATTTAGTTGATAGAGTTATGTGACGATTTTGAAGCAGGCCCTTGTGTGTGTCCAGTGTGTGTGTGACTGACCGTGCGTGTTGTTGTTACGCGCGGCAGGCGGCGGCGCGGCCAGCAGCTGGCCGAGCCCGAACCGCGACGTCTTGCGCTTCAGCAGCGGCGCCGAGTACTGCCGCGAGTACACCTTCTCGCGCTCTGCGGGACACACACTCACTGTTATCAATACAAGCACTAGCAACGAGGCCAGTAATGAGCGTGTGTTGTACTGACCGTGTGTAATGTACTGAGCGTGTGTGTTGTACTGACCGTGTATAATGTACTGAGCGTGTGTGTTGTACTGACCGTGTGTAATGTACTGAGCGTGTGTGTTGTACTGACCGTGTGTAATGTACTGAGCGTGTGTGTTGTACTGACCGTGTGTAATGTACTGAGCGTGTGTGTTGTACTGACCGTGTGTAATGTACTGAGCGTGTGTGTTGTACTGACCGTGTGTAATGTACTGAGCGTGTGTGTTGTACTGACCGTGCCTGGTGTCGGGGTGCGGCGGCAGCGTGGCGGGCGCGGACACGGTGCGCTTGTAGGGCCACTTGGTGCCGAAGGACGCGCTGAGCGTGTGCAGGCGAGCGTCACGCGCGGACACGCTCAGTGCTTCGTGAGCGCGCCGCACCTTGTACAGGAACCACTCCGAGCTCGTGTCGCTGCTCACCAGCTCTGCACGCGACCAACCCACCACACTTTTTACCCCCAGACTGACTCATCATCTGTACCGTCCCAAACGAAATGATTCATGGCGGCTGTGAAGTTGTACGCAAGTCGCTGCGCAACAGCAAATATTAGGCGACGGGGGCGGTGAGGGGGCGGAGGTGCCCTGCGCTCCCAGGGCATTTCACAGCCGACATGAATGTTGAATTCGTCTGTACTACGAGTACCGCACAATAGACTAGGGGCGATCCCAGTGACACTCAGACTGAGACAAATTATGAAAAGAACGAAATTATTGTGTGGCGGAAATTGATCCGATGCAGCCGAGCGGCCTACGAACTAATTTTCAAAGCCAAAGATTATCTAGGTCCAAAATTCCCAAGGCCGAAATTAACGGGCTACCCCAGGGGTCGAGGACGTCTAGGGAATGGGCCCCGGCTGTCCACTGACTACAGCGGCCCTGAGGAAGACGGCGGCGGCGGGGAGCCACGCACTGCGAGGGTGCAGGGGTGGGGGCTGTGCCTCCCGGGACATGCGCTTATTGGGAGCGCGGTCAATGATGGGGACTAATGCGTTCCGTTAGGAGATCCCGGAGCCACTCTGATAGTTAGTGAGTGAGTAATAATTATATCCCAGGCCTCTCCCACAAGATCCGGCCATCTTTCCAAGATTCTATACCCGTTAACACCCACCCGTCCACCCATCCGTTAAGTCGAAGATGGATGGGAGCTGTCACCTTCATTTTATCCTTATAAAAAAAACTCAAGAAGAAAAAAGTAATAAAATAAAACTCACCGAATTAAATAAAACAGCCAAACAAAACTATAGACAACCTGTAATAGAATAAACGAAATATAAAAATCAAAACGAAAAAAGAAATCTAACAGATTATTCCCCGATTAAGTCGCCACGTTTATACGGGTGTCCACAAAACTCAATCACCAACATAATAATAAACTATATGATAGTTAGAAAGTAAAATTAAAAAGTTAAAATATCGTTTAAAAAATGTAAAAGTTAAAAACTATAAAATAAGGTTTGCAGCTAAGAGACATCTAAAAGAATTTGGACCGCTACGCAAAATGACCCTCAAAAGCCAAGCATAATTCTAATTTCAAAATGGTGACTTGTATGATCATGTTCATGTTGACCTCTCAAGTTGTTGAAGTCGACGGACTTGTTGGAGTTGATCTGCGCCTCGAGGAAGAGCGCCTCGAACCGGTTGAGGAAGAACTGCCACGTCAGGATGCGGCGGTCGCTGAGCGTGTTGTGCAGCTGGTAGATGGACTGCAGGATCATGGGCCGGTCCACGATCACCAGGTCGAACTGCGTCTCCAGGCAGTACAGCAGCAGCTGACGTACAAACGAAGATTAGTATGTCGGAAATAGGAAATTTTAAAAAGTATTGAAATGGGACGATCGAAATGGGACGACAGCGCCCTCTTTCGGCGTTTGACAGAGTCCACTTGCATTGGCCGGCATCGGCGTTGTCACGCGATTGGAAATTATCTTCGTGCCATTTCAAGATCACTTTGGGACAATGCTTAAGTCCCACTAAACGCCCACAATACGAGAAAATAGACGGCCTCAGCCTTCGTTCTCCGACAAGTAGGTATATCTATACTATTTGTACCCGTACAGTCTTTCCTATAGAGACAAATGATATTCCTAAATGGAAGTCGACAAAAGTGTGAGCAAGAGACCAATAAGTTCGATACTGATTTGCGAATTGTCTGAAAATTTTGTTACCGTTAAAATGCTGAAGTTACAAAATATATGTCTGCCCCGTAAACTAAAAACTGTGACTGAACTGTATGCATTAGGTACAAGGTAAGATTAAGATGGCGTGATGACCTCGACTGTTATCTGGAGGGTTGGCTGGAAGCGGTGTCTAATAGAGACATGTATAGTAAGTATATTGGGGGAGACCAGGGGAAAAAAGTGTAAGGGCGATATCATTTTTTTATTTTAAAGGTGTTACCTCAATAGCGTGGTCGTGTATGGTGCCGATGTAGAGCGTGGCCCTCTGCGCCACGTACACGTTGATGTCATCCATGCTGGAGATGAGGTAGCAGAAGGCCGTCGCTAGCGCCGTCTGCAGCGGCAGACTCGTCTTCACCGGCGACCCGTCCATGAACCTGGGTCGAATCATATTTTATTTTTTTACGTTTGATGGAAGAGTTCCACAGCACGTCGGCGCCGCTGTGTGTGTGTGGTGGGTATAGTGACTGACCGTGTGATGACGGTGACGCGCTCGGCTTCTCTGGCGTCCCCAGCGGGTATTGAACCGTTAGCATTCCATGGAGTGCGGGTGGTGAGCGACTCACGGCTCCGGTACCATTCTGGATAAATGGTAGTGAGCGATCACGGTGCAACTCACACGTTGAGTACTATAGTTTGATTTTTAATTAGACGAAGTGGGCTGACAGGTTCTTATGTCATTTTTCAATATAAATAGAACAAATAAGGTTCAAATTCGAACTTTTCAGCTGTCAGTTGGCTTCGTCTAATTAAAAATCAGACTATAGAGTGGATGCTCTGGCGGCAGGACCTACCGTAGATGGTCCCTGACGCCTCGTAAGGGGTTGCCAGGTATAGTGTGCCTTCTTTTGTAACCTTACGGTTGGTAAGGGGGCCACTATAATAAATCTCTTTTCTAATAGGTATGGGTGTTGACCGTATGATGACGGTGACGCGCTCGACGGCGGCGAAGCGCACGGCGTGGTCGGGGTGGTGGAAGTGGTCTACAGTACGTCGGCGCCGCTGTGTGTGTGTGGTGGGTATAGTGACTGACCGTATGATGACGGTGACGCGCTCGACGGCGGCGAAGCGCACGGCGTGGTCGGGGTGGTGGAAGTGGTCTACAGTACGTCGGCGCCGCTGTGTGTGTGTGGTGGGTATAGTGACTGACCGTATGATGACGGTGACGCGCTCGACGGCGGCGAAGCGCACGGCGTGGTCGGGGTGGTGGAAGTGGTCTACAGTACGTCGGCGCCGCTGTGTGTGTGTGGTGGGTATAGTGACTGACCGTATGATGACGGTGACGCGCTCGACGGCGGCGAAGCGCACGGCGTGGTCGGGGTGGTGGAAGTGGTCGCGCACGCGCGCGCACAGCACGTCGGCGCCGCCCGCCAGCGTCACGCAGTGCAGCAGCACCGGCGCCGCCACCGAGCAGATGTGCGAGTGCGACGCCACGCACACCGCCCACAGGCTACAAGCACACACGGACCGATACCAGTACCATCGCAATACCGATACAGGGCGCCCAATCGGTCAGAATCAACCGACCAATCAGAGGGTCGGTAATAGCGAAATGCTACAGTGGCATTTAAAAGTATTTGTTTGTTTGTAAAAAAATTGCTCTTTCTTTAAGTTTGCCATATATCATTACTTCCCAAAATTCGTTCCTTATTAGCGACACTATGAAATGTTGTAATAAAACAATGTGTTTTTTATTTTAATATTAACTGGTTCGATTCCTGGCTAGGATTATTGTTATTTCAAAAATCCAATGATGCAGTTTTAGTTTTCATCAAAATCGGGCCCGAGACTCCTGTGAGTACTTTTTCATAGTTTCGGATTTGGCCATGAAAGCACACTTGAAAAATTCACCCTGTATATAATCATCATCATCATAATATTAATACGTCAAGCAAAAAGTTTCGTACCTCGTTTTACGAAAATTACGCGGACGGTGGTGTATGAAATTTGGCACAGTTAAATTTTACGGAGAAGAAGTGCACAAACCTAATATTTTTATGGAAAATGCAATAGAAATGCATTTTATTAATAAAATAAAACATTACACACACTACATTAGTTTCACATACACATAACTAAACATATACTAACGTATTTTGCTTTTTGTTATTTTGACACTCTGTTATTTTGTTTTTTTAAAGGCTAGTACTTTTTGTTAATAAAAGAAGTATGTAATACGTAATTATGGTCGAATTTCGACCACTATTAATATTAATATTATCCTGTATTGTGAGCCACATTCACACATCTCACACATTCACATTCGATCGTGAGTGAAGCACTACTCACTTGTCAATAAGCAGGTTCTCCTGGCACCATATGAGGAAGCCTCTATGGTCTGCCAGAGCGTCCGTGTTCAGCACCAGCACTTGCAGACACTGCAGCAGGTGGTACAGCACGTCTGGTCGCGAGGTGCTCTTCAGTTCCTATAACACCAACCATATCGTTCAAACATTTCAGAACGATGCAATTCACGAAGCCCAAGACACTTCCCCCTCCCTTCTCCTCCCTCTATCCCACTCCCCTTTAAGTTGGCAACGTGCGAGCGATGCTTTTTGGTATTGCAAGCATCTATAGGTTGGCAAAAACTGGATGCAAAGTGCTGTAGACCGAGCTCAGTGGCGTGCATTGGGCGAGGCCTATGTCCAGCAGTGGACAGCATAGGCTGATGATGGATGGATGGATGACAGGCTACGGTAACTGCTTAACTTCAGGCGGGCCGTACGCTTGTGTGCCGCCATAGTTGCATAAAAGCCACTAAAAACAAACTAACAAGTTTCCTCCACCTGTCCTTTCTTCTGATTAAATTCGTGCGGGTTCCAAGACAACTTAGCTTTTCCCCGGGACTCGTCGAGGATCAAACCTTGGCGTCATCGTTGGACACCATTGTCGATCCTGGCTTACAGGAGTAACAGTGGTGGGAATGTGTGGCGGGCTTAGTCCCAAACTAACAAGTTTTCAAAATTACCCTAGGGTGATGACTGGTGGACCGACGACTTAGTGAAGGTCGCGGGAAACCGCTAGATGCAAGTGGGACAAGACCGGTCATTGTGACAAACCTTGGGGGAGGCGTATGTCCAACATTGGACGTCTTTTGGCTGAAATGATGATGATGATGACTCACCTGCAAAAGCTGGTGTATGTACTGCAACTCCTGAGGCAGCTCTTCGATGCAGAAGTGGAATTTGCCGGCGGAAGTCGGCCAGAAGTTGGTCATGTCGTCGTCTATCGAGTCGGCCGTCGCCTCCTGACCGCCGAGGAGGTTTGGCGTTGACACCTATATGGGAAGTTTGATTCATTTCTTTATTCCCGAATTCTTCCAAGGTATCTGGTTATTTTCAGTAAAGTACCCACGATCACTATCAAAGAACAAAATACTAAAAAAGCTGATAAATTATTATATTGATGGTTGAGCCAAGTCATAGCCAGTTGAACCCTCTGACAGAATATCGACGTAAAGTATCTATTACAGCTGCATTTCGTACAGTGAATGAGTAAAGCTATGGTTTCCTCCGATAGCGTTGCCGTCATATAGCGGCCGACACTAGAACGTCGGCTATGTAAACTAAATGGCACCGTTTCCTATAGAGCGGTATTGGATACCGTTGTTTACATAGCCAATGTTCTAGTGACGGCCGCTATATGACGGCACCGCTATCGGAGGAAACCATAGCTTCAGCGGCCAGTCCAACCTCCAGTAGTGGATAGGCATCGCAAGAAGAGGTGTCAGATACCTACTGGGCGTCTAAACCGAAAAACGAAATGCTTCGGTTGACGGATCGTACTTTTCCTACTCCGAAGGTGTTCTGGAATCATTCGGAATAGGGCCACGAACGAAGAGACATCATTTCACGACTATGACACTTTCAGAATAAGAAAACTTTACGATCCGTCAGGTCCCAGGTTCGATCCCCGGTGGGGCATGCACCAATGGATGAATTTTCATCTATGTGCATAATTTACAGTTCGCTAACGGTGAGGGAAATCATCGTGAGGAAACCTACCTATCCCTCGGGATTAGGTAATAGTCAGTTCCTGTATACACGGCGACAAGGTTCACCACCTGTCACGTTGGGTTCTGACTATCTGGTGAAACGTGGGCTTTGAGTTGGCTTAATACCACCACAATGTGGTGGTGTATGGCCACTCAAGCCTCTGACTACCCCCCGAATGGGGATAAAAGTCGTGCCGTCATATTTATATTTATTTATTTTATTACGATCCGTCAGCCGAAGCGTGTCGTTTCGTATTTCGGTGTACTCACGTCGGCGGTGGCGGTGGCGACGTCGGTGTCGGTGAGCGTGACGGTGTGCGCCGTGGCCAGCGGCGGCGCGTCCGCCGGCGGCAGCGACACCGCCATGTCCAGCTGCTCCGTGATCGTCTCCACCGTCGCCGTCATTATCTGCGTCACCAACACTATCATTGCCCAATTGTCGATTCAAATATGCCCGGAATTTTTCATTGCTGTGTTCAAAAGTTACAGTTACAGTTACTGAACACAAATTGGTCATTGTAGTGTTCAGAAGTTTGTTACAGTTACTAAACACATAAGTTGTATTGTAACTTTTATTTATCTTCGACTTCACTGTGACTAATTTTTATTTAATATTTACTACCTAGGTTTTATTTAATCAGCGAAGTCCTACCAAGGCCGACTTTACACTAGTATGTAAATAAAATACAAGATAGATAAGCGAGTAAGATTTTTCCGGTAATTATTACAGAGTATAAAGTCGGTTTACATCTAACACCAATAAAACCAAACACACCAATACGTATGAAAAAGCACAAGAATAAAGTAATAGATAGATGCTTTGTTTGCGAGACGCCAAATACATTTATTGAATTTTAGACAATTCCAGCAACTAATAAAAAGTGCACCATTCAGATTGTTTCTTGTGAGGGTGTGGCGGGCTAGGACTGGCACTAGTCCTATGTAAGAAGCAAGAACATTGCATACAATACTGTATTATTGTACTGTAATATCACTCATAGTTTTGGTGGCCGGCCAACAAAAACTTTGGTGGCCGCTAAATCCGTCACAGTCCTGTGTTTAAACTAAGAATAATATGATTAGCGGCCACCAAAAACATTTATGTCGTGTCGAGTGCGGAGCCGGGCACCGGGAGGTCCTGCCGCCCCCCCCCCCGCGCTGGTGCGCCCCGCCCCGGCACAAACACGTGTGTTTTTAAATTAAGATGAGATAATATCATGATCATGTCATGTAAAGTCATTTTTGAGTAAAGCACTATACAAGCCTTGGTCCGCAATGACTGTATCGCTGGCCACATTATGATGGCCTCAAGCTAAGCTTAGCTACCATCGGTCTCGGCCTTTATTTCAGCTTGTCCATCAAGGGCTGCAATGCTGACCGCGCTAAGGCCTGGAGCTATGCTACGCTGCGCTCTCGGCCATCAACACCGCAGCCAGCAATACACTCATTCCAGACAGTGGCAGTAATGTACTATAAAAGTACCATATTCTACTAGGTATGGTTTACTAGCCAGTTTTTCAACCAGAAAACTTAGACGTCTCGCAAGCAAAGCCAGAATGGAAAGAAACCAAAACATGAACATACTTGCGTATCGGCCGAGGACTTAGTAATCGAGGCGCCCGAGCCCGCGTCGCTTATTAGTGACAGTTGCATGAAATGAACAAACTATACAACTACGTTACACGGCAGACAGAGAGCGACAGCCGACAGCCGCGCGGGAGAGACAGAGAGGCTGGGATGACGGCTTTTATCAATAGATATCGATTTTAAAAAATCCTACTTCAGTTACTAGAAAAAATGGGAATTAATAAAAGTGATTCATGCTTTCATATTTAGAAAATAATAACACAACTTTCAATAATAAATTGAACAATATAAAGACAAAAACCGATTCACGCAAACGTAATTTTTAAAATGTATTTTACGCACATTTATAACACTGATTTAGAGAGATCTAATCGATAGTTACAGGGCCATTAACTTATTCAGTATGGGTCTACCATTACTTTATACTTTCGCTGGAATCGCTACACGTTCGCCTCTACGTAAATAACTTTAAATAATTTATAGTTCCCGTGGCTAATATAAGCGTTGTACATTATGCTACAGAAATATTTTAGAAGTCAGCGAATTGCGAACGCAAAAGTTATCGTAGATACTGGTGGGCCAAAATAGAACTACCGTGATATTAAAAAAAATTATTATTTTCAGATAAATAAGAATACCGATAAGTTATTGGCACTGTATGAGTATCATCGATGTCTTCAATAGAAAATATAAACAAATATACAAGTAAAGCTACACAATACATAGAGGGTGCGTCAAACAGCGAGCCTGAGACTTTTTAAAATCAATTATAAATCGGATTATATTCGAAATCGAATATTGTTTTTTTTTTCAAAAATCCTATTGTTGAAGAACCTCTTTACGAGGCTTACTGGCCGACTTCCTTTTCTTATTATTCAAAAACTGACATCATCTATCAACACGGATACCTATTCATTGTTTTTTCACTTATTCTTACAAACTCTTGTAATATGTTACTTTCTACATTATTCTACTATTAAATATTTCTACTGGCACCGTCGGCAGCGGAGTTACAAGGCATGTTAAGGGGGGGGATCCCATTTGGGAAGCCTGATTGCAAGGGATGGAAAGTGTGATAGTGATATTGAAAGGAGAGTGACTGCAGGCAATAGAGTGAATGGTGCGTTACACTCCATGGTGAGTAGCCAGGCTGTCTCAAAAAAGGCAAGGTTGGCGATTCATGATGGTGTGTTAGTGCCAACACTCATGTACGGAAGTGAATGTTGGGTATGGCAAAAGAAGCATGAAAGTAAAGTAAATGCGGTGGAAATGCGCTCCTTACGAAGTATGTGTGGAGTCACCATTGCTGACCGTATAAGGAATAGTGTGATAAGAGAGAGATGCAAGCTGAAGGATGATGTGGTGACTAAGATCGAAAAGAGTATGCTAAGATGGTTTGGTCACGTAGAAAGGATGAGTGAAAGTCGATTGACGAAAGAGATATACGGAGCGAAAGTGAGTGGATGCGTCGGAAGAGGGCGCCCAAGGAGAACTTTTCACGACCAGATTAATGGTCTCTTCCAGAAAGGTCAAGTCCGTAGCACCCTCAACCGACGGCAGTGCATGAGAAGATGTATGAATGTGAAGCAAAAGAGGTGTGTCAGAATCGTAGCATGTGGCAATCTATAGTCTCTGCCTACCCCCTTGGGATACAGGCGTGAGTATATGTATGTATGTATGTAAATATTTCTACGACTAAGAAAATGTAGGGGTTTCATTGCAACAGCCCTAACACTAAAGATGCAGTTTTAGTTCATCAAAATCGGCCCCGAGACTCTTTTGAGTACTTTTCGCTATTCCTCATAGATTCGGATTTGACCTTCCACGCCCACTTGAAAAAAACATTATGTATATAATTGCTTCTGACTCTACACATATTGATATAATAGGTAAGACATTATAATAGAAAAAGTTAAACGATCATAATGGATAGTGTATACTGTACAATATACACCCGCGTGTATAATGTACATACAACCAACGCGACACCGGTTAACTTCATTTTCCGTCACTGTTCAACGCACCCTAAAAAAAGATATATTACATGAACCGTGGGCCAATCACGGCAGCCTCCCCCCTCCCCGTCCCCCTCCCCGCATACGTACGTGCGGCATGTGCACGAGCACGCCGCCCATGGCGCTGCGGTCGGCGCCGAGCGCCGCGATGGACATGAGTCCGTCCACGGATGTCGCCGGAGTTCCGCCGGATTTGCTGCGCTCGTCCTCTGATTGGTTCCGGCGCTCCCGGGACTGGCCCTCCGCCCAGATGTCATCCAGCGACGACTGTACGCGACAGGGCAAAGTGATGGGACTGTAGCTATTTTTACTTTAACGGTGGACTATTTCATATCGATTCGGACAGTGTTGTTACAATAAAAATAAAAAACTTTATTTCTTATCTCAAAGTAAGGACTTGTTCTTTACAAACGACTACAAGTACCTACAATCATATTATCAAGGAACGTAGCACATACATTTGAAAATTAGCAAAGTGATAATCCAAACAAACTTAGTATTTGTGACCCTTACACTAGGCACAACCTGTATTGAAAGGGTCTAATTCTGATTGTTTTCCAAAAACAATGTCTACTTTATTAGGTACTTATTAAAATGTTAAAACAATAGATATTATAAACCAAAAAATTGGAACCTCATGAGTACGACCCATGTCATCGTACACAGACACCTTTATCCGTACATAACTGCTCTGTCGATCCTGTCGGCGGTAGGTACTTTTCTCATACAATTTGCCTATTAACCTTAGTGAGGCGAGCATATTATTAGTAGGATGGTTACCTCAGAGTGTGGTCGGGGCTTGTCTTGCACCAGCGCGCGGACCAGCAGCACGGCCAGCTGGTGCCACAGCGCCGCCGCCTCGCAGTACGAGCACGCGCCCTCCGCCAGGCACACCGCTGGGAACCGACCACCGACACGCACATACAAGCACCGACAACATAACCGACATACACATGCGGTGTTATTTCATAAAAGTTAAACTTCGTTTCTAGTCCAATTTCCCTGTGAATTCAATTATCCAATGTGTAACTCTGGCGATATTTATTAATTTATTCGCTTTTGCCCGCGACTTCATCCGCGGAGAATTCAAATTAAAAATATACATAGGACGTTTAAAAATACTCAAGGGATGCCACATAATCCATGGCAGAGTAGAACTTAAGAAGACACCCCTTCTACCTCTGGCTTCCCGCCCCGTCAAAAAACTAAGAAATGTTAAATTTATGATGATTATTTTCAAATGAACAATCATAAGCAATACCGAGATATGGATCACTTAGTAAAACGTCCTCTGACCCCGCTCTACCTTTTCCCGTCAGAATATTAAAAATTCTGTAACCCCAGTCTGATCATTAAAATAACAATCTATCCACCAAATTTAAAGCAATCCTGAGACGGTCTTGGTCTAGGAAAAGCGACTGTAGCCTAGGGGTGAACAGGTTGGGCTAGCAATCGGAAGGTCCCAGGTTCGATCCCCGGTGAGGCATGCACCAATGGATGAATTTTCATCTATGTGCATAATTTACAGTTCGCTGACGGTGAGGGACAACATCGTGAGGAAACCTACCTATCCCTCGGGATTAGGTAATAGTAAGTTCCTGTATACACGGCGACAAGGTTCACCACCTGTCACGTTGGGTTCTGACTATCTGGTGACACGTGGGCTTTGAGTTGGTTAATACCTCCACAATGTAGGGGTGTATGGCCACTCAAGCCTCTGACTACCCCCGAATGGGGATAATAGTCGTGACGTATGTGTGTGTGTGTGTGTGTGTGTCTTGGTAATACTGGGGGTATGGATGCTGGATTCTGATTGGCCCTACCATAGTCATTAAACTGCCACCAACTGATGTGTAGTACTCACCGTGTTCTATGGTGTTAGACTGGTTGGACTTGAGCATCAGACGCAGCAGCTTAGTGGCCTCGCTGCTCACGTTCTGGCTGTTGATGCGACGCTGTTGCAGCTCCATCTAGTGACACCACACACACACACTAAACACTATGAAAAAAAAAATATGGCTCCTTCTTTTCACATTTAGCCAGTGTCAAATTAAAGGCCTGGCTAGGCCTATAACTACTACTTAAAACACCTATTTGGTGAATATTTTGTTTATAAATTACAAGACTTCTTGGGAGAAGGGAAGGTACATTTCAACGGCCTGAATCTTCCCCACATTGAGATATCGGAAACTATGACACAATAAGTACTTATAGTAAATTCATGACACCATTGATGTATTACTTTAGTAGACATGCTATATTCTAACATAGCAATCACAAACTTCTGCTCAGCTGGAATTCTCACATCTGTTATCAGTTATAGTTATAGGCATTTTGATGCGTTATATCAGGGTTTCTCAAACTGTCGGCTCCACGAACCCTGTTAATATTTCCAGGTGACAGCGAACCTCTTAACTAACTAATTAAATCCCCCCTCCCCCCCTAAAGAAAATAATAAAATTTACTGTTGAAGACAATAATGCCAAAAGAAATATATTTTTAACTAGCTGTGCCCGCGGCTTCGCCCGCGTGGAAATTGATGTTTATGATTAGTTGTCTTATTCCAGAGCCTACACTATCTGCGTTTCACATTAAAATCAGTTTAGTAGTTATGGAGATACCGACGTGGCAACAAACATTCACACATACAGACACATACAATTATTTAGCTTTTGCCCGCGACTTCGTCGGCGCAAAATTTAGATTTAATAAAAACGGACTCGATCCCGTTTACCGGGTCCCGGATCCGATTTGCTGGATCCCAGATCCGGTTTGCCGGATCCCATATCCCAGATCCCGTATCCTGGATCCCGTTTCCTGGATTCCATTTCCTGGATCTCGTTTCCCGGATCCCGTATCTCTGATCCCGGATCCCGGACGTCGTATCTCGGATCCCGTATCCCATAATCCTTGATTCCGGATACCAGACCCAATATCCCGTATATCACGTATTCCGGATATCCCGTATCCCGGATATCCCGTATCCCAGATACCGGATCCCGTTTACCGTATATATCACGTATCCCAAAACCGACTTGTATTTATAAGAAGACATCTAAACACCAATTTTCATACTTAATTCTAACTTCAAAAATGACGAACACCCATACAAACTTTCATCCCCTATTCTACCACCTTAGGGGTTGAATTTTCAAAAACTCTGATTTTAACATTTTTCATTTTATAAAAGACACCTAATCACCAATTTTCATATTTCTAACTTGAAAAATGACGAACTTGCACACAAACTTTCATCCCTCATTGAACCCCCTTAGGGGTTGAATTTTCAAAAACGCTGAAATTATTTTTTTACATATATAAAAAGAAACCTAAACACCAATTTTCACAATTCTAACTTCAAAACTTACAAACATCCATGCACAATAACATACAAACTTTCATCCCCTATTTTACCCCCATAGAGGTTGAATTTTCAAAAACGCTGAAATTACTATTTTTAATTTTTTTAAAGACACCTAATTACAAATTTTCATAATTCTAACTTGAAAAATTACGAACTTGCATAGAAACTTTCATCCCTTTTTTTAACCCCCTTAGGGGATGAATTTTCAAAAACCCTGAAATTATTTTTTTACATATTTAAAAAGAAACCTAAACACCAATTTTCACAGTTCTAACTTCAAAACTGACAAACATCCATGCAAAATAACATTCAAAACTTTCATCCCCCATTTTACCCCCTGAGGGGTTGAATTTTCAAAAACGCTGAAATTACTATTTTTTATTTTTTAAAAGACACCTAATCACAAATTTTCATTATTCTAACTTCAAAAATGACGAACCTACATACAAACTTTCATCCCCTATTTAACCATCTTAGGGGTTGAAATTTATAGGTATGATTAGCCTATGTCTCCTTCCAGAGTTTACACTATCTACGTTTCAAATTTCATTAAAATCGGTGCAGTAGTTATGGAGATACGTGGTAACAAACATTCACTCACACACACACACACACACACACACACACACACACACACAGTTACTTTCGCATTTATAATATTAGTAGGAAGTAGGATAGGATATTAATGTGAAGGATGTGCAAATTTAGTTTTTATCATGACCAGGTGTGAAACCCACTCTCACATAAGTATGTTATACACAAAGAGTAAAAGGAAATTCACCGCTTTGCGTGATAGTTCGGTATACTCTTCCTGTCTAGCTGCCCAAAAATCTATCAAAGACATCCTTTTTAATTCAGCTTGAAGAGTTTAATCTACGTTTCTGCCTTCCAGTCATCAACCCACCATAACGTAAATCTTGTCGCGCACCCCCTGCCGTCGAATGGCGAACCCCTAGGGGTTCGCGAACCCCACTTTGAGAAGCCCTGCGTTATATTGATCAGAAGATGAGCCGTATTGGCAATACCGACATGTTTCAACATTATTTTCCGCGAGGGACTTATAAATGGTCACCCATCTCTGCCTGACCTTTGCTAGCGTTGCTTAACCGCGTTGTTGTTGTGAGGGACTGAATCGTACTGAGTCCATGAACTCCGTAGTACCGTAGCACAAACTATTTTGGACAATCACGTATTTTTATGATACAGAAATGTTTTCACCTGTTTGAGTAGTATATCCAACATTAGTATGCAGCAGGTGAGGTTCTGCGGCTTCATCTGATCGTCTATCTCTTTCTTATCCTTGTCGTTGGAGTTCGGCGAGTCTTTGGTGTCTTTCGGCTTTGTGCCATCTAAAGGACAAGTTTAAACCACATACAACTTAAAACATTTGAAAGCCAAACCTACTGACAGAGTTACTCCTCGCAAAATTAAAGAAAACCTGAGAATTTGAAGAAACTATGGACTTATCTTAACGTTCAGTATCCGGTGGCCTCTTGGTCTAATAAATAGTATAATACGTGCTTCATTGCGTCGTGCGTGTGTTCTACATCAGGCGTATGCCGCGCCCGAGCACTCAGTTTTGACGTCGGAACGCATACACTTAATCTACCTACCGACTCAATACTACTAAAAATGTATTTAGTTTTGAGTTGTTATGTTTTATTCCTATCTTTTATTATAAATTAAATGTTTTATTGTCATATAATTTTCATTTATTACCTGCGGGTGGTTTAAATATCTTCTCGGGCAAGTTGACGACGCAGTGGCTGAACAGGTCGAACAGTTGCGACAGTGGTATTTTCACATCCAGCATCGATATAGTCTGTAACATAGACGATATATAATAGAGGACTGGGTCTAAGCCCCTCGGCCGGGTGGCTATTACATCGCACAGCTCGGCCGGTGACGTCATCACAGTAGGCGTGGCTTAAGTCAGTGTGCTGTTGGCGTTCGTCCTGTGCAGAAGTCTTGCCAACGTTCGCATCCCAAATATAATTCTATTCGTCACTAGATGGCGACGCTCGGTACGTTTTTTATATGAACCTACACTTAGTGACATCTAGTGTGAAAAAGTAAAACTACGTACTAACATCGACATAAAACGAACCCAGTAGTTCCGCTATTTACCGGTAGATTCAAATTTCAATGTAGGCGTTATCTACACCCCTTCACCCGTGCCTTCACCCGCGCAAAATGTCCACGCGTTGTTTCATAGGGAAATCTAATAAGGGCACCTCTTTTAGTCTTTACTCTATGGTCTGTAACAAGCACGTTGCATTACGTCACCGCCTGATGACGTCATATTACACGAGAGGGACTCTTGTGAAATATGACGTCATCACCGGTACACACGCGCACTGGGAACGACGCGGGGGAGGGATCGCTCGTCGCGTGTCATGTGTACATGCCTTTTTCGGGCGAAGTGCCCTACGAATACTGTGTTCACGAGTAGGAATGTGTGTATGTGAATCTTGTATGTATATGTATGTATATGTATGTATGTATGTATGTATGTATGTAAGTACCTGGAACCAGTCGAGCACGGGCAGCACGGTGGCGGGCGTGGGCGCGGCGGAGGCGCGCGCGGCGGCGAAGCGGTACAGCTCGCGCTCGTCCACGCCCACCATGCTGCCCTCCGGCTCCAGGATCTTGCCCAGCGGCACCTTCAGCTCCACCAGCTCCTACACCACGACACGACACATATATGTAACTGCTTCCACACTTCGACCATACTAAATTATACTCATGACAAAAATTGTGGAAGAAAAAGGGGAGACCTTTGCCCGGGAGTGGGACAGCTAGCTAGCAGCTGGGCTCGTAAAAAACCGACTTCAAAATCCCGAACAAACCACACGAAAACGTCAGAAAATCGTAGGTACAGTCTTCACATTAAATTATTTCACAAAAAGAAAGACACCCATTCTATGATGGTTCCTTCACTGTCGAAGCTGTCCGCCTCTGGAATTCTTTACCGGTCTCTGTCAGAAACGCTCCTTACACATTTTCAAAGACCAGGTAAATAAATTCTTTCTTTCTCCGTAATTACTGCTTCTTATTTATTTATTATTTATTTTGTCTGTGTCTAAACTGTTGCGTACTATTATATTCATTTAGCCATTATGTAGTAGGTATAAGTATATGTCATATTATTTTCTTGTTTATTTAATGTAATGTATATGTTTATAAGTTAGTTTATGTAAGTACACCCCCGTATTATTTTTCTTTAGATCCTCTCCATCCTAAGGTTGCCTGGTAGAGATCACTTTTAGTGATAAGGCCGCCCATTTTCCACTTTCTGTGTAAATTATGTAATAATGTTTGTTTTCTAGTGGTGGATTAATAAATAGTTATCTATCTATCTATCGACACTAGGAGTGGGCGTTAATTCAACGAACGGCTTTTTTTAACTGTTAATCTAATGTTAACGAATTAACAGCTTTTTGTTTACTGCAAATCCCGCTAAATCTATCAACTGTGTCATTCAACGATTTTGGCAATGCGCTTTTTTTATTATCTCAACGAAAAGGTATTCAAAAGTCGCTAACGTAATCTGAAGCTGCTAACGCAAAACCAGCTAAAATTATCTATTTCTTCTGCGTTGAAAGAACGAATAGAAACGGAATATGCCGAGTGGACGCGAGGGCGCCTATGTGAGCGAGCGAGACGCCGCTAGCTTAAAATTGTACGAGCGAGAGTGAGAGATATCTATGTTTCTAAGTTCGCTTGCTCCATGGCTCGCGCCGCTCTGTCTTGCCGAAACCAAAGAGAATGTAAGAGTAAGAGACCGGAGTTCGAATATTGTTTTTGGTTTGCTTCATATCGGCTTGGGTCCCAAACCATTACCAAACCCAAGAGAATGAAAAAGATCTGTCAACGTTAGGGACGTGCAAATACTATATCGATATCTTTTTAAACAATAGTGATGTGACTAGTCGACAATTTGCACGATAAAAACCGAACCAGGATCTCCACTCAAATATATAATTTATAAACTTTTAAATAATACAATAATACGCCGTTTGTGGGAAATTTTTAATAACATTATAAATGAATAGTAACATTGTTGTTATACATAGTTTCACAACCTACAGGGTAAATATTTCCTATAGAATAGGTATTTCATAAATTTTGATACGGCTTTATTTGATGGCAAAGCGAAGATCTTCTACTCAGCCAATACAGCCAGCGAATACAGAATCGCCATCTGAGGAAAATTCATAAATTGCATTAATTAATATTATAATATTCTTCACAATATTATTACTAGCTGTGCCCCGCAAGTCCGCTAGCGTAGATTCATTAGGTGTGCCAAATTTCATAAAATCTAACCGCCAAATTTATAGATATTTTAGCTGGTTTACAATGGTATTCAAAATAATTTCTAGGAATAAAAGTGATTGGTAATGCCAGTGCAATTGTAACTTTCTATACAAATCTACAGGTGTTCTGAAATAACTTGTGTAACATACCTGAATAGGTAATAATGTTAATTCCATCGGGAAGCTCTGCACTCAACATTGAGAATTTCTGGTACCAGCGAATCCGGGATCTGAGGAAAATTCATTGATTTCTTTAATAAGTATTATATTATTCCTTACAATATTATAGCTTGTCTAGGGCATCTAAGGCATCTAACAACTAGGTAAGTATGCAATTCTGCCATTCCTACTTTTATTAGGCTTTTTATTGGTATCTAACAAATAATAATCATTGTAGTTTGGTCTCATCCTGGCGAGCTTAAGCTCTGCGGGGTAATCATTCTGATATACCTATTCATTCTTTATCTAGACAGTTAATAGAGCGGGTAAGTTGCGTGAAAAAGCTAACACAGGGTTATGTATTGTTGATGTTTACAGGTATAGGTTATGTTCAACACTACGTGTGCAAGTACCTGTTTATATTGTATTTAGACTGTGAAAATATGTAAATAAATGGGCAAATCAATAGTACATACCTGTTTGTGATGTGAAAACAATTCAATAATGTGCAAATTACACGATACCCTTTTAGAACTATCACTGATACTTTACAGTTTATTTTTCATACTTTTTACTTACACACACACTTTACACTTCATAATTTTAATAACACGTTGATTACTCTTTGTATTTATCAAAATACGGCCGAATTAATACGAAAACAACAAGGATTTTAGTAAAATACAACGGACGTCAAGTAGGCAGACAGCAGACATTTTGTTTTGCTGAGTGTTACCATAGATAAATCATGATTGTTTTGGTTTTTTGTCTATAGGTTGTTAAAATATCTTATCCAAGCCGTACATTTTTATTTTTCTTTATGTTGCGACCCACTGGCCGAAACGAACAGGTTTTTGCTTGTAAACATTACAATCAAATTAGTTTGTTTGAGTGACAGGTTGAAGGTCAACGCATTTTTATTTTGATAAGTGAAAGTTTAAGTTGTAGATTTCGTAAAATATAAAAAAAATAAGATGATTAGATATGTATATAAAAAAATAAAATGATTATGTACATAAAATGAATTAAACTTTTAAATACGCCTGGTATATCCTTTTTCCGCCAGCCAGTCCTAAGCCTGGAAAAGTATGAAGGCAAGTTTATTTCATTTAGATGACGACTTTTGATCATTAATTATTTAAAATTGACTGGTCACTCAAACAAGCTAACTTCAAAACACGAAAACATTGCTTTGGTTTTAGCAGCCTGCGGCGTAACGTCAGCTCTTTTTTCAATTTGAACAAAGTTTCATCTATTAACTGCTACGTTGCCGTTGGTACAAATCTGTTACATTAACGGTTTTTTTAACAGGTTAACATGATGAATTTAACGGCTTCGTTGCGTTAACCCAAAAATCGTTAACGACCCACCACTAATCGACACCCAGTTCGAAAACTAAACAAAAAAAGTAAACATTTGCTTTTATTTGAAGTGTATTTGGTTCACCAATCTAATATTCTAACTCGGTGGCTCCGCGAAATTAAATTAGCACTGACTCCAAATAATAAATCTGTCCCACATTTTTATCTGCAGCAGTTTAAGCCTTGCAGTGTTTTTAAGTTACTCCAATCATAATTACAACCTTGATAAATAATATACTGAAGTCATTGGGCCGACCACATCACAAACGAATCCGAAACTTGGGCAAATCGTGTCGCAAACAAAAGACGATCGCAGAGGCCCAGACAAAAACTGCAAAGGATCAGACAAAATTAGGACAACAAAAAAGCCATGGAAATATGCAAGGTAAGGTATTGGCCAACAATGATCTCACCTTCTCGGGCACGTCGGAGCATATGGCCTCCATCCAGGCCGGCATGATGTAGTCCCAGATGGACTGGGTGATGATCCCGTACGGGATCAGGCAGTACAACCTGCAGAACAAATACTAACTTAACAGCATCGTCCATGTATACCGTATGTCGAGAATTTAAGCGTAACCACTATATATTTAAACTTTTGGCTGCCACCAACATTGCATTTAGGGGCCATCCATTAATTACGTCACACGAATTTCATGATTTTTAGACCCCTCCCCCCTTGTCACAGCTGGTCACATTTGCGAGACCCCCCCCTACCTGTGTGACGTCACATATTTTTTATAACTTTCAGAAATTTTCAAAATTTTTCGTTAAAAATTCAAATTTCGGTTTTAATACTTAGAAATATTAGATTTTTAAATGTGACGGCACAAAACTTAGGACCCCTCCCACCCCTTGTCACACAATGTCACATTTCGTCGACCCCCTCCCCCCCCTTTACGTGTGACGTAATTAATGGATGGCCCCTTAGATTCTGATATCCTATAAAAAAGTAATAGTTTGTAATATTTCTTACTAGTTTTCAGGAAACAAAATCAGTATTGGAGAATGATGGTTGTCGTGATGTTCGATGATCGTGTTACCTGTTGAGTCCGTCCTTCAAGTGGTGCGTCTTGGAGGCGAGGTTGTCCCAGTGGCCGGCCTGGCGCGTGTAGTGCGGCGGGTGCGGCAGCAGGCACGCCACCAGCACCGCGCGGTGGCTCTCGGCGATGCCGCGCAGCCACCCGCACACGTGCGAGCACTTCAGCTTCTCCACGGTACTGGCGGTCTCGCCTGTGTAGTCAGTGGACGGAACGGGACTGTTAAATTCTTGTACTATTTGGGCCTTTGTGTAAAACCTGAAAACACTATAAGTACGTCGCATGTGCGTGACGAAGTATGTATGGTGTCATCATTGCTGACCGTATAAGGAATAGTGTGACAAGAGAGAGATGCAAGCTGAAGGATGACTAAGATTGAAACCAGTAACTGTCCCACTGCCAGAGCCATTGCATTCATCAATCATTTTTTACAGAGTAATCCAGATGCAGACATATTCTTTGACACAGTCCATTTAAAAATAATGTTCATTTAAATAGATAATTACATTGTTTGCCATAAACAATGTAATTATCTATTTAAATGAACATTATTTTTTTGCGACATAAGTGATTTGTAATTTTATGACTTTTAATTTAATTTAGTAATTGCCTAATATTATACATAATTATTTTGCACACATTGTGGATAACTATTGTAATGTATACTTGACACGACATATAAGCGTTTTGGTAATACACTGTCAGCTCATATTGTTACGAATAAATAAATAAATAAATAAAAGAGTATGCTAAGATGGTTTGGCCATATAGACAGGATGAGTGAAAGTCAATTCACGAAAGAGATATACGGAGCGAAAGTAAGTGGATGCGTCGGAAGAGGGCCAAGGAAAACTTCACACGACTAGATTAATGGTCTCTTCCAGAAAGGTCAAGTCCGTAGCACCCTCAACCGACGGCAGTGTATGAGAAGATATGACATATGGCATGAATGTGGATGAAGCAAAAGAGGTTTGTCAAAATCGTAGCATGTGGCAATCAATAGTCTCTGCCTACCCCCTTGGAATACAGGCCGTGAGTATATGTATGTATGTATGTACTATATAATTACACTCCATCTTACCAGTGTAAGAGAAGGAGGTGACGTGGAACCAGTGGAAGAGCACGGAGAGCAGCCGGCCGAGGATCTCGTCCGGCGTGTCCGGGTTCGGCGTGCACAGCCCCACCATCAGCCACACCCCGTATCTTCAACAACAACTGCACTCAGGGCCTAGTTCACCACCACATTGACTATTCGGAGGCCGAGTAACTCAGAAATAATGTAGATATTTTGACAAACTATAATGTACGTGGTACAATGAGGGCGATGCAATAAGCACATTTTAAAGAGTTTCTAAAAGATAAAAATGTTTCTCGAAAACTGCTAATCTGAGGCCGAATCACTCGAAAAGTCATTTTGATGTTTTGGTACTCTGCGACCGCCATTGCACGTGGTTTGATGAGGGCGACGCGATAAGCACATTTTAAAGAGTTTCTAAAAGATTAGAATTTTCGGTCGTAAACTGCTATTCGAACTTCCTTGTTTTATTCCATTTTCATCCTTTAAATTTGTTATCCAGGTTTTATTTTTTACGACTCCATGTTTTGCAATTCTCAAGGACTTATTTGTTACTAAAGCTGACTCAACTAGCTTAGTGTTTGTGTGTGTTAGTGCATGGCCATCGCCGTCGAGGTCGACCCAGGAGAAGGTGGCGAGATAACCTGGACACTTTTATGGGAAAGACGTGGTCGGAAATTGTCATGGACAGAGTGGTGTGGAAAGAAAAAGGGGAGGCCTTTGCCCAGGAGTGGGACTGCCCTATAGGCACATAAAAAAAAACTGCTATTCGAAGGCCTAATTACTCAAAAAGTTATTTCGATATTTCGGAAAACTACGACTGCCATTCGACGTGGTTTGATGTGGGCGATGCAAAAAGCACATTTATTAGAGTTTCTATGAGTCTTAATTTTTCGACCAAAAACTGCTATTCGGAGGCCGAATAACTCGAAAAGTCATTTCAATATTTCGGAAAACTATGACCGCCATTAGACGTGGTTTGATGTGGGTGATGCAAAAAGCACATTTATTAGAGTTTCTATGAGTCTTAATTTTTCGACCAAAAACTGCTATTCGGAGGCCGAATAACTCGAAAAGTCATTTCAATATTTCGGAAAACTATGACCGCCATTAGACGTGGTTTGATGTGGGCGATGCAAAAAGTACATTAATAAGTTTCTATGAGTTTTAATGTATCGGCCAAAAGCTGCTATTCGGAGGCCGAATAACTCGAAAAGTCATTTCGATATTTCGGATATTTTGGGGGTAATTCTTATTAGCTTATTTTGTCAATGGCATCGACTGCAGTACCCTGTGGGTAGAGAACACAGACATAGAGAGGCTAGACAACGCAAGTTCATTAGGTAGTATGAAAACTGAGCGTGCCATCTTTATACCTTACGTTAACGTCACCCCAGCCATTTAGTGATGTGCTCAACGTAAACAGAATCGTTTCAATCGCTAAGCGTCAGTGAGCTAACAGAATTACGAGTAAATCGACCCGATGAGAGAGGAATGGGAATACAGAAGTAATAAGCGCATCAAGTTTGCGCTTCGTACAAACTTTCGGGCACGCTTGGTCGGAGGGCTTGCGTTGTCTAGCCCCTCCATGTCTGTGGAAAGGACCCACCTGCCGAGCAGCTGGCGGTCGTCCACCGAGATGGGGTCGGGCAGGTCCACGCTCAGCGGCGGCTTCAGCTGCTCCGTGGAGCTGTCCGGGTCCTCCAGGTTGATCGGCTTGGCCTCCTTCAGCAGGCTGCGGCATGTTCACAAAACATTTTTATTCAGTCTTATTTCTGTGGCTATCCCTGCTATACTGTTATTTTTGCAACGGAGGGAAGCGGATAATGTTCTTCCAACTCCTCCTATCCTTTCTTTTGATTGAATTCGTGCGGGTTTCAGGGCAACTTAGTTTTTCCCCGGGATTCGTCGAGGGTTATACTTGGCGTCATCGCTGGCCACCATTGTCGATCCTGAATTACAGGAGTAACAGTAGTGAGAGTGTGTGGCGGCCCAATAAAATTTTATTTTTTTCAGTTATTTACGTACATATCCAGGCCGTCGTACGTACGTGGTCGCTGTTATGAACGGCTGGCGCCTTAGTGTGTACAGAGAGTAGTGACCTGATGATGGCCTCGACGAGGTTGGTCTGCATGTCGCTGTCCATCTGCCAGGCGAGCGGCAGGCGCGTGTGCACCACGTGGTCGCCGCCGCGTCGGCTGTTGTGCCGGTTGCCGTGGCACTGCTGGCAGTACCTGACCACCATACATACACATACATTATACATGTACCCAGCAATAACCTGAGCGAGCTTGTGTTTGGCGAGAAAGGGGCCATGCACACGGTGAGTCGCGCGGCAAGATTCCGCCACATTGGTGGGCGGTGGGCACACGGACGCGGCGTTGTTATACTACGCACAACGCACATACTCTCTGACGTCACAACACATACCCTCCCCGCGCCGCCCGAGGGCAGCACGCCCAAAGTCGCACGGCGCGGCGCTGGGCGTGGGGTGCGGCGGCGTGCGACGGCGGGGTTCGATGGTGCGCGATATCACTGAATACCTCGCGCCCGGCCGACGACCGCGGACATCCACGAAGCGCGCACGAGGCTATTTCCACAGTGCGCGATATCACGCACCCGGTCTGTCATTTTGTCATTCCATTTTGTAAAATGAAAGAGAAACATATCGCGCAACCTTTCAAGTTACATACATTTGTGACATGGTCGTCCGTGAAAACGCGGACGGCCACGGACCACCCCGCACGAGCGCGCACCGCACCTATGAAGTGACCGACTCGCCGCGGATCGGGCGCACGGCGACGAGCGTGTCTGCGCTACCGCGGACGAGCCAGGTTCCACGGTGCGTCGGTGCGGGCTGGTGTGTGTCCGTCCGCGAAATCGCGCACCATCGAACCCCGCCGTGACACTACTCCACCGCACCAACTAGGAGCCTGTCAAATGTGACGTCACCCGCACAAAAAGGCGGTGGCGGGTGGGCGGACGGTGAAGCCGCATTCTATCAAAATTAATTTTCCGAGCGCCCAGTTGGCTTGGTGGAGTACCATGGATTTATTGTATGCAGGACGCCGCTGCGACGCCACTGCGGCGCCGCAACGCACCGTGTGCATAGACTCTGTGTGTTTTAATTCGTTAAGAGAGTACATGCAACTGATGACAGATATAGTGCGACTTCATAGCTTAAACTCTGGCCGCATTGCGAATAAAAACCGCGCGGTTTATTTACCGCACCACACCGCACCTCGTCAAATTGCGCGGTTTTAAAACCGCATGTAGCGGATACATTCATATGATTCTATGGGTTACAGAATTGCGGGAAAAAAACCGCGCGGTTTTTATTCGCAATGCGGACTAGGTCTAAGATATCGGGCACGAGGTAGTCGGTCCGCGGGAGGAGGGTGAGGGAAGAATCGCGGGGGTGTGCGGGGGGAATGGTTCACGCGGCAGGGGGCTCACAGCCTTTCACATGCAGCGCGCGGCAGTACACTCGCGGACCGACTGACGCACGGTTGTCTTTTTCTTAGCTAGCTAGCTAGTTAGCTAATGTATTATTACCTGATGGGATGGTTTCCGTTGTAGCTGGCGCATTCATTCGAGAAGCATATTGAGTACGCTGCCTTATCCGCTGAACGGCAATTCTGTGACGAAGAAATTATTTAAAATAAAATGCACAGGTACACATGGTAATAATGTTCTATATTACAGTAATTAGTAGTTAGGCTTTTATTTATTTCTATAATTCTATAATTGCCTGATTTGTAAAATGTAACTTTATTTTGTTCTAAAAAATCATTGTAAAAGTTACCTTATTTTCGCACACCATAGAGACCTGTTGCTGTGGATGTAGTATGTCGAAGAAGCGCTGATTTGGATGCTCTCTGAGGGTAGAAAAAAATATGGCATTGTCTATTATCAAGTGATCGTCAAATTAATACGCGGAGGGGAGTGGGACATAGCGAGGGTAGTAAGCTGCTCGGCCGAGGAAATGGCCTTTTCTTAATTTGCCCTGGTGTAGGTGCCCCCAGTCTATTGTACAGTAGCCATAGTACAAGCGTTGCTTAGTTCGGGACCATACAGTTGGCGTGATAGTCTGGCGATATTGTTCGATTTGTAATGGTGTTGTTGTGTTGTAGTTATGAGTAGTAACCTGTGTTTTTGTATATAGTGACCTGTGCTTGTATGTATATAGTCCTGTGTATTTGTATATAGTGACCTGTGTATTTGTATATAGTGACCTGTGTATTAGTATAGAGTGACCTGTGTACTTGTATATGGTGACCTGTGTATTTGTATATAGTGACCTGTGTATTTCGTTGGCGCACTCGATGCAGAGGTAGAGTGGCGGCGGGCTGTCGGAGGCGAAGGTGACGCTGATGCAGTGGTCGTAGCACACCTTGGCCGCCTCCGCCGAGCCCGCGTTGGGGCACATGTCGCGCTGGCACAGGAACAACACCGCCTCGTCTGCACCGCGCACAAACACACACACGCCCATCATCATCAAACCATACACATTAAAAATAGAACTAAAAAAAAAAATTTTTAAATAGTCTTGACGGACATTTAAAATATGAATAAATACAAGTGCAGTGATATACACGCATCAGCTCAAAGCTGCTAGTGTATTAATAAATAATAATCATAATAATAATTATCATCAAAGTCAAGGTCAAAATATGTTTTATTCGTGTAGACCAAAAACAGCTTTTATGGATAGTTCCAATTATTGAGACTATAACCGGCTCGTATTGCTGCTACCATTGAGAAGCCGGTAAGAAACTCGAAGGATACTCTTTTTAAAAGACCACAAAAATTGGTGTATCTCTTACTCTCAGAAACAGGAGTATAATCATGGGAGTTTGATGCTCGCGTTAATGTTGACATGTAGGTACACTGATGTCCTTAATACGCACTTACAAATTGTAATTTTTTACTTAATTCCTCCGGATTAGAAACGCGACCTCAACTGAGAAGATCCGGCAAGCAACTCATCGGGTTTGTCATTTTACATTTATTGTAGAAATTATATATTTTATTGTTATTTTTTTAAATCATCACTTCCTTATTTTAATACAGTGTGTTTTGATAAATAAAATAGCTCCAGTGTGCTGCATACGAGTACTTACAGGTAATGATCGTACAATACTCACTGGAGAACTTGCAGAGCAGTCCCTTCCTGTCGAAGAGCTTGGCGTCGAAGGGCGGCCAGTAGTAGAAGAGCAGCTTGGCGGCGGACAGGCGCGCGCCCCACGTGCCGTACAATACTCACTGGAGAACTTGCAGAGCAGTCCCTTCCTGTCGAAGAGCTTGGCGTCGAAGGGCGGCCAGTAGTAGAAGAGCAGCTTGGCGGCGGACAGGCGCGCGCCCCACGTGCCGTACGCGATCACGCACAGGATGTCCTTCACCACCGTCTGCTTCATCGACATCAGGCACTCCAGCAGCTGGCAGTGGTGCGCTGGACGACACAACAACATATACAACAAGTCAAAACAACATAACGTGACACTAGGAATGTTGAACCCACCTGTTTAAACTCTCTATATACATATAATATTATATAATAATTTAGCACTTTTAACGTCCCACTGCTGGGCACGGGCCTCCCCTCAATGCGAGGGGGGTTTAAAAGTATGACAGCAAAGCGCGATGAATGTAAGAATAAGACATACTGCGCCGACCAGATAATGGGAAAAGGTACAGCAGATGATGTTGAAAATTTTTATTCAAAATCGAATAGGTGTTTATTCAAAAGTTTTCATTTCCTATAGATGACGATTTTAAATTTAAAGCTTATTTTAGACGGTTAAAATACGTGGTGGCTAGTTATTGACCTAATTTCGTCACAGTAAATAAGTACTTAAATCTAAGTAAATAACAAGAATTAGAATTTATTATAAATTCATAACAGAAAAATAGATGAATTACCAGGATTACTGGAATGTTGGAAGACCATCATGATGATCGCTGCGACCGACTGCGACGCCTGACTCTCTTCTTCTTGTCCAGCATATTTGCGTGCTGTGGGAGACAAACATCAACTGATACTAAAATATTTCACCACTCTTTTGTATTGCCATCATTGAGCGACGGTTGATCTGCTGAAGGGCACGCTTGTTGGCGTCTAGGGCTATGTATTTTTAATACAAATTAGGTAGCAAGCATTTACCGCCTACTGCCTTAGTGGCCTACTCGTATAGATGCCATGTTATACCAAAGGCATTGCTTGCACCGTGGCGACCTGAAGGGGAGGGAGACTAGGTGAGCTTCAGGCTCTCTCACTCATCGAATCGCAGCTATAATAGCTACTATACGTCGATCTTCTGTGAGAGGATGGTACTTCAGACTGTACAAGCTGCAGTCAATTGACCACAACATAGCTCTACCATCATGATCATATTATTGTGTATTTTGTGTTATATTACTACAAATTTTTTCATACATTATGCAACAAGATCGAGTTATTTAATTTATCAAACTAAAAGGAACAAATTGTATACTGACTGATGGTGAAGGGCAGTATGTAATAGCAGAGCAGGTGCAGTATTTCCTGGTGCAGCGACACGGGGAAGACGGCGACGCAGTACGCGACCAGGTACGGCAGGTTGTCGATCATGTCGTACTCCAGGAAGGGCAGCAGGCAGCCCAGGCATTGCAGCACCGCCTGGCCAAACGCTGGTGGAGATAGAGCAGAAATTAGCCATTAGCCAGATGGTTGCTTCTGGACATAAACCTCCTCCAATCATGCACAGAGTGTCTGTGAGATGTGTGATTTTATTGACTGATCCACACTTAGGGTGCGCTTCCACTGACACGGAGCTGGGCGGAGTGGACAGGAGCGGACCGTGGATTGGCCAATCACAGTGCTCGAAATCTCCACGCATCAGACATCAAGCACTGTGATTGGCCAATTCACGGTCCGCTCCTCTCCATTCCGCCTAGCTCCACATCAGTGGAAACGCACCCTAATGCAGGCGCAAATAATGAATGCCCTGATTCACGACCGAAACACTTTAAAATTTTATATTTGTATAGTCTGTAACGAATGTTCTGTAAAATTCGTTAGAATACACAAAAATTGTAATCCTTTGAGAAGAACCGACAATAAACTCAATAGTTATGCTCTTTAATAGAAAAAAAATTATTGTGTCCATTCACAAAACTGCAATGCAATGTGAATAATGTGTTAAAAATATTAAACACTAGGGCCCGTATTAATAAATCGATCTCAAGCTTGAGGTCGATCTTAAGATGCAGTTTTTACGTTTAATGAATTGAACATCTGTCAAAAACAACATCTTTTAATCCGGACCTTAGGACGATTAAATTCTTGTGTTTCGCACCTTGTATGCCGTACTGTAGATGTGGCGCGGAGTCGACCAACTGTGATATGGCGTTGAAAAGACCCTTGTAGTCCAGATTGGGGTAGAGTCCCATCCTGTCAGAGTCGTTGTCGGCGTCGCGCAGCATCTCCAGCGGCGACCGGGGGACATCTTTCAGGACACCTGTGATATACGAAATGAAATGTAACGTCACGACTTTTATCCCCATTCGGGGGTAGTCAGAGGCTTGAGTGGCCATACACCACCACATTGTGGAGGTACTAACCAACTCAAAGCCCACGTTTCACCAGATAGTCAGAATCCAACGTTACAGGTGGTGAACCTTTTCGCTGTGTATACAGGAACTGACTATTACCTAATCCCGAGGGATAGAGGTTTGCTCACGATGTTTCCCTCACGGTTAGTGAACTGTGAGATACGAATGGTGTTGAAATATAGAACACCTTTTGATATGGCAATGTGATAAGCACTGGCTTCAAGGAACATAATAATTCCTTATGAACTTCGTTTTATTGCGAAAGATGCGCGATTATTTTGAAACATCCTCTTCCGCATGCAATTCACAATCACATTCCACATTTTGAATGAAATTCATGAGGAATTATATGAGGATGTATGTGGTATCGCTGCATCAATCATGTTCTTGCAAAATTATGAATCTTGCTGTCTTTATCTTTTGGCAATTTTTTTTTTGTTTGAGAAAGTTTTAATTTGTAAAAAATTTTTAGGCCTATTTTGCAGTCTCCAACCTTATTCCTCTTCCACTTCCTCTTCCTTTTCCAAATTACCATATACTCTTTCTGTTTCGCATCCTGAACGCATGCAACTACTCCACCAAGCCAACTAGGAACCTGAAAATGTGATGTTACCCGCACAAAAAGGCGGTGGTGGTGCGCGGGAGGTGTGGCGGGCGGGGAAGCCGCATTCCATCCGAGTTCCTAGTTAGCTTGGTAGAGTAGTACTAAGTATTCGTCATCCGCATCCTCTTCCTCATGAACGCTGTTAGTAAAGTGGGTAGGTATACAAAGTGATGTACTCACTGAGCAGGGTCTGCGAGAAGTACTTGACAGTGTTAGCGATGTCGACGCCGGACGGCAGCGGCTGGATGTTGTGCATCAACCGCAGCTGGCAGTCGTGCAGGCTGCGGATCTTCGCTGTAACTGATGGCGCACGCGACATGGAACCACAACTTGCACAGGTCTCACCAATGGGTTTCCGTAACGAATTTAATTGAGAATGCAGATTTATAGAGCTAATAAATCCATAACATACAGTGCAGTTACGTAAAGCATATGACGATAATGGAGAAAATAATATGCGTAGGTATGCACGTGGGCTTTTGGACTTTTCGGCGACCGCTTAGTGCAGTGGTTCGAGCGTAGGCCGCTTGGGTCACTACATCGGATGGTTGCGGGTTTGATTCCCGTCAGGGGAAAATTTCGGAAACGGCCTCATGTAATTTGCCTTCTGGGTGTCAATGGGTTCGCCCCCCAGTCCGTCCGTCCATGGGTCCAGTACAGGTGTTGCTTAGTTTGGGACCATACTGTTGGTGTGTTCGACTAGCGATATTTATTTATTGAATATCAAATTAATAGAAGAGATCGTAAATGATATTATTTGGTACCTTCCAGTATATTCAAACTGTATCTTGAAGGACATAGGCCTCTCCCAATGAATTCCACGAAATAGTACATACTTCAGAAAAAATAAATAAGCAATAAAAAATAAATTCAGAAAATGCTGAGACTATAATAATTATTAATCTGATTAGAAGTAAACCAGGAGATATACAATGTGCAAAGTAATAAAGTTTACTAATAATAATGTAAGATAAAATATTAATACTAATATTACACACAATAATACTAGTAAATAAAGAATGGTAGGTATTAATTGAATTGGTGCGTCCAGATGCCTCGCATGCCTCACCCGAGCATGTTATGACATTATATCTATGCATTCCGACATCAAAACTGAGTGCTCGGGTGCGGCATGCGCCTGATGTAGATGCAGCCATTGAAATAAAGGTAGACAGACAGCCTATCTAGAAAGGTGAGCCACACAAACAAGGTACTGATTCTGTTGCTATTCAGGTCAGACTATATTTAACTATTTATAATTTGTGTCAATTAAACCCAAAGCAATTTAAGCAGGTTGAAAATTTTAAAATGACCAAAAATTCTAAAAAAAACATTTTTTTTTAAATATTAATTGATTTTAAAATTACATAACTAGATGAGTGCAATCTGTATCTCGCTTACATGGTAATAAATTAAATTGTATATAATCCTACTGATATAAAACTAATAAAGAATAATATTATGTACAACAAAATAATAAAAAGAAATAAAAATAAAAAATAAATACCTACCAGTGATAAATCACAAAATTTAGTATGGGCTTGGTTTGTCCCAACCATGGAGGTTGCAACAAAAAGAGACAAAACTATAAAAAAAAAATGCATGGCAATTCAGTCCCTTCCTTCCTATGGTTCTTTATCTAAAGAATGGTTATATTGTAATAATTATGAAATACAATTTGACCATAAATAAACAGAATCAGATTAACATCAAACATTAAGACAACAGTTAGTAACAGTTCCTTTGAAGAAGTAAACACAGTAGTAGAGGCAACATTAGGTACCTACTAGGGGGCATTGGGTGACATCAAACATTGCAACCTAGGGGCATGATGCAGTTGATACCTAGCCTAATAACACCGGGCTACCATCAATTTACATGATTCAATTTAAAATGTCGTATAAGTATGTAAATGTTCTACTATTTATTAGGTAGACAGTTATCCCTAAATATTAATTGAAATTTTTATAAATTTACAGTGGATCTACCAAATATTATTTAGAACAAAAGTAAATCAAATTTAATGTTCATTTGACTTAAAAATACGGGTAGTATGTTTGTAATTAAAACAAGATTTAAAAACTGCCGTCCAATGGCTAAAAGTAGGTAACTAAAAGTAAGCTAATTTAAAATTTGGTTTTCACACTTAACGGTCTTTTAGTAATTGGACAGAAGAAAACAGAAACACAAAAAAAAATTGATAATAATTTAAACAAGACCTCATATTCAGACTATTCATATCACACTTCCCTACACAAAAGTAAGCAGGTAAAACAGTGCCACGAACGAGTAGGGAATAAAAGAAGAATACATCCAAATCAACACCAAACAAGACCCCCAACCCACAGATATCAACCGAAGACAGGGTGTAACAAGATGAGATCTGACAGAGACACGCAGGGGGTGGGGAGGGGGGCAAGCAATTCGTGCCTGGGAACAACAGTGCAACACCCAACACCGCTCGCTTGCACGAGCTCACCTTTCAAACAAATGGGCTCCAATGGCACCTGCATGGCCGCCTAGCTGTGCCTGCATACGACACACATAAAGCAAATAGGACGCCCCATACATTTTCTGAAAAATAAACGCGTTTATGACCATGCAAGCGTTCACAATCATTTATTATCGCAACTAAGCGGTGTAAAGTAATAATTTGAATACTCACACGCCGCCGCCCGTGTCCCCATGTTTATGAGCTGGATCTTGAAGCTGCCCTGCATCAGTGCGCCGGGTTCCCGCAGGTACCATGGACAATCGATAAAGGTAGGCTAAATGCCTGGGAATGTGCCTGCGTGCCGGGTCGAGAGAGAGATGGGACCTGAGTCTAGATTTCCTGTTCTTTTCGGGCTATTGATCGATTTCTCCCGTTTGTTGTTTTGAACGGCGCCGCGCATGCTAAATTTGATAAGGATAACAAAACAGTGAAAACAGCTGGTCCGCGTTCAGAAACTACGCTCCACAGAGTACTCTTGTATATCTACGCTCCAAATCGATGGTTGGTTGGATAGAAAACGCTGTGTCGTCGTTTTGTCACAGTGCATAAAATCGTGTTTTTAAAATCAATTTATTTTTAATTTATTTTTACTCCCTAGTTAATCATTTGAAGTTAAAACATAACATAATCGCATATTATAAGAACTTTCGACTGAGTCGCAAAACAACCGTATTCTGAGGCTCAGAACGTAGCAGTGATAAGCTCTGTCTAGAACCGTCATGATTGCTATGTCAATGTCACAGCTGTCAAAGTGCCAATTATTTCCGTGCGTCCGGTTTTGAATGTCGTGTTTAGCTACTATTACTAAGTTGGTTGGTATTATAGGCATTAAAAATTACTTAATAAGTAGTAGTTCCATATCTTGTTTTGTACACTATATTCCATAATAATATAAAATGTATTATGATATTAAAATGTAATATAGGCTCACAACTTCCGGGAAACCTTAAAGGCCGGAAGTCTTAAAAATACAGGACAAAGGAAATGGCCTTTCATAAATGTTGTAGGAAAGGATAAGAAGGAAACAATATTAATAAATTTAAAAATATTTTATTGACATGATTAATATCACATATTAAACTATACTAAATAATAGCTACAATCACAGTGTCCAGTGCTTTCTACGACAAACAATTTAGTAATATAACTATTAGGCCTCGGCCATTCGCAGTTTGAAAATAATAGCAGTGTCGTTTAAAATGTAGGTCGAAATAATAGAACATGCAGACCTTGCCGCGAGGCAGAGGCAAATTACAGGAGATCCTCGCGAATGCGACCGCCACGTTCTACTACTATTTCGTATACTAACTCCGCCAAGCCAACTAAAGACCTATTAAATGTGACGTCACCCGCACAACAAGGCGATGGCGGTGTGCGGGCGATATGCGGGCCGGGAAGCCTCATTCCATCCGAGTGCCTAGTTAGTTTGGCGGAGTACTACATTGGTCCCTTTAGTTTATAGACTACGGATCCACTTATTAAAAACCTTACTTGTATAACCTACCTATGTAAATTTTTATTTTTATTTTCTTATAACGTGAATTAACTAAGTTTGGGACCGGCCCCTAAAACAAGTTTTTCTTGTTCACTAAACAAACCCTTCACTCCATCCCCTAACCTGGAGCTTGCAGCCCAACAAAAAATAAAGATTCCGTTTTATCCCCTAATATCAACATAATATCCGCTACACAACGAGATTATTCTACATTATAAAGCCAAAAAATATCACCACCGGTTAAGTCCACACAGAGCATAATACACTAGCGTAGTTTATTGACTTGTGTACAGTGGCATTGAAAGTAAACGCTCGGGCTGCCATTATATCATCAACGCTCCATCGCGATCGCGCCGGACAACGCCTGCTGTAACACAAGCTGTTGGGCGTTTATTAGCTTCTTTAATTCCCGAATTTCCTGAGTCAACTGCCTCACGTTGTCCGACGTCTCATCGAGACGAGCCTGCAGGCTGCCTAACCCTGACGAGTATCCGTACTCTCGGTACCCAGAATCATTGTTATTCTCATACTTTTTGAAGCAAGAATAAGCGCCCGTCGTGGACCCACTAGACGATATCGTATGCCCGTACTGTTTCCTCATTTTAGCAATATCGTATGCCGCCATCATTATGTCTTTTGGTAGTCTTTTCTCGCTCGGGTTTAACGGTTTTACGCTCAATACCACTCTATAAGCTTGCGGGGAAACTAACGCCGAAGAATGGAGGATTTTCAGGAGACATTTCGGTAGATATCCGTTAAATAAGGCTAGCTCCATATAGGATATCAGTTTGGTTTGTCTGACAAGCTTCGAGAGGCCGGCAGTTTTTCTCAGGCCTTGAATATCATGGACAGCGATACCTACCAGCAAGTTCATGAGCACTACAGTGACAAATAGAAGGAACAGTACGTAAGTGACTTGCGCTGAGAATTCCAAGAGAACTGGCGGATCGTTTCCATCCGGTTCGTTAAGTAGCAGATCCAAGTTTAATTCGCCAATCATCATTGTCAAGACGGTAATAAAACCCATGAAAGGATTCGCAAACGATGATGAGTCAGGGAATATGACGCAGAAACTGATTGTGAAGCCGATTAAGATGCAAGAGTACGCCATTAGGAGTTTCGCAAATTCCTTTTGCACTTTCTGAAACATGGCCACGTAAGTTCCAAAGACGGGTAGCTGGCCGATCATCATCATCAGGTTCGTCCACCCAGCGAGCACAGCGAACGCTCCCACGTGGTTCTGCCATGTATATGTGATGTTTGTGTAGATGTAAGAGATTAAGAACACGCTCACTATCACAAACCACTCGATAATATTCTCCGATTGCATCAAATACTGCTTCACAGTGGAATACCCGGCGATTCCGTACACTTTTCTGAAGATCTCAAAGATAGTTATACCGGCCAGCACCCACCATTGCATTTCTATGACGAAAGGATTTTTTCTCAACAGATCTCCAAGAATAGATTGCTTTTGACACAACTCCTGTTCTTGTATGGTCTCCTCCATGTCCTTACTGCCGTTATAACAATTGTGCGCCAGAGCCGTCAACACGTAGAGGGTCAGACATAAGACGAATATGAAACTTAAAAATAACCTGGCGACGTAATATTTACGTATCTTTTCCCATTTTATGTACAAAAACGCTGAACAGAGCGGATGGAGAAGTACCTCTTTCTGTCCTTCATCCACAAACGTGTTTAGATAGCTTATCTCGCGCGGGTAACAGTGATGCAGTATGCTGCGAAAGTCGAGCTCCAATTCGACCTCCCGGCTGCTCGTCTGCGTGTGCCTCAACGTGATCGCGCAGTCCAATTTTCTCGTTACCATCGCTAGAGACGCCGGCGTTTTTCTAGCTATTACATTAAGCGCCGAGTTTCCTTTTTTAGACCTCGTCGTTACGTCAGCACCGTGATAGATTAATGTTTCTACGCACGCAGATAGGCCATCGAGGGCCGCTAAATGTAACGGTGTGAAACCGTAATCGTCTTTCTGGTTCACATTTGCGCCCCAACTAATGAGTGTTTCTATAATATCGCAGGCGCTGTCCGATTTGCCTATAGCGGCGTGTAGCGGTGACCTCATATCGAAGTCCATCGCGTTTGGCTCAGCGTTTCCTTTCCTGAGCAGGGACTCTACACACTCTAGACTGGCGGACCGAGCGGCCAGGTGCAAAGCAGTAAAACCTCTATGATTCTTCAAGCTCGCGTCGGCACCTTTTGACAGCAACAGATCGACACACTCCACAAAACCTCCGTCGGCGGCCAAATGTAAAGCTGTAGATTCTCTATCGCCAACTCTCGTCCTTACATTGGGATCGGCTCCCGGCGTCTCTAGCAATATAGTGAGACACTGCAATATGCCCAGATCGGCCGCTAGATGGATAGCGTTGGTGCCACCCGGCTCGATTAGGTTCACATCGACGCCGTGAGATATAAACAACTTGAGGCAATCCTCCGAGTTGGCGCGGACCGCACAATGGAGCAGGCCACCTTCGCAGTTGACGTACTTGACGGCGGCCTGCACGGACGCACCGCGGCTGATTAGCAAATTAGCCACTTGCACAGAGTTCCCGAACGCGGCGCAATGCAGCGGCGCGAAGCATCTCGGCATGTAATTAGGATCCACGCCACAAGACAGAAGATATCCGGCGCATTCCGTGGACCCACTGAAGGCGGCTACGTGCAGCGCCGACAATCCGAGCGCGTCGAAGTACTGCGGATCGGCCCCAGCTTCGATCAACGGCGCCAAAAGATTGGCGAGCTTCAAGAAGGCCGCCCAAACTAGGCAAACATTTTTCTCCGCCTCGGACGCGGCGGCGAAAGTGTTGCCCGCCGACTCGACGGTAATCACTCCGGTCTCGAGCTCGTCCAGTAATCGCAGACGTCCGCCGACGGCGCGCATCTGCTCGTGCGCGCCCTGACGTAACGAGTCGGTGCAGATGTGCGCAGTTAGGTCGAGCGGCGGCTCCTCGAAGCTGTCGTACATGTTGGGCGCGCTCTCGGCGGGCGGCGACGAGCCCGCGTTGACGTACTCGAGGTGGCCCATGGAGGGGTAGGCGCGCTCCAGCGACTCCTCGTCGAGCGGCGGCGGCTGCTGGGCGCGCGCGGGCGAGCTGAGCACGCGCGACACGCGCGGCCGCCGCGCCGTGTCGGGGCGCGGCAGCGTGGCGGTGCGCGGCCGGTCATCCTGCTCGGAGTGGTGGCGGCGCGCGAACCAGCGCGCGGGCAGCAGGCGGCGCGTGGTGGGCATGCGGGCGGCGGCGCGGCACTGAGCCGCCTGGACACGCTATTATGTGCCAATTCTGACCGCAGATGAATCGCGCGCACCTTTTTTATGTTAGGCCGTTTGTGCACTCGGCGACTTTGTCGTTACGATAAAAAAAAATTATTAATAATTTTCTACATCCAGTTCAAACCACTTTGTTTATCCGTCCGTCTGTTAGACTCTGGTAACGTGAGCGTTCGATGGTTCAATAGGTGAACCATTTTCAACAAAATATTTGATAGAAATCGGTGCAGTCTTTTCGATACCTACCTATTGGCTCCGTGTACAAGAGGCTAAGTCTGAACATGAGACATAATGTCATAACTGATGGCTCGGGGCTTGTGTACCCACGCACCCATCTACTTATCGGACCTATTATAGAAGAGTTGAGTTCCCATCGGCTGAATGATGCGGCAAGCAGTCGCCGGCCGTGCAGCATCCTTAAGATCAACAATGCTTCGGACAAATGCTTGTATTTACTAACATATTCCGGGTGATATCACGGCCGGCCGTAATGAGATGAGATTGGCATCTACACTTGTCGGTCGCCGGGTCATTACCGCGGGGCAACAAAAAAGGGGTAAGCAGGTAAGTCCGTGGGTAATTAATTATAACAAACAAGTCGTGGGAAGGTCAAGTGTATGCAGGAGTACGCCCGTTAATTGGCGTTTATTAACTTGAAGTCAAAACTTGGAATCTTGCAAATGCGTTATCTTCATAGGTACGAGTATTCTTTTTTGCGTGACTAAGGTGTCAAACAAGCGTCGCCGCTTGATGTAAAGCAGTTAACGTAGCCTATAGATGCTTGAAATACCAAAAGCATCGCTCACGTTGCCAACCTGAAAGGGCGTGGGGTTGAGGGTGGGGAAGGGGGATTAGTTTCTCTTTTTAGTAGAAAACTTAAAAATGTGTGCATTTTTAAAACAGCAACGCAATGTCACGCAGCACCATTGTCGCTAGAAAATATTACAAAAGAGTTGGGTCTAAGACCTTTGCCCATTTATTTCTTACCCAGCAGTGGGTCGATATAATAATATAATATCCTGGGACATTTTTTACACACGGCTACCTGATCCCAAACTAAGCAAAGCTTGTACTATGGAAACCAGATAACTGATATTACTACATATACTACTTTTTTATTTGTAAAAATACATACTTAATATACATATACACCCAGACTCCGGACATACAGACATGTTCATGCACACAAATGCATGTCACGGGTAGGAATCGAACCTACGACCTGCAGCGTGAAAGTCGCCTCCGCGCCAACCACGCTAACAGGCCCGTCAATTGTATGTTGTACACAATATGGGCTTATACAATCATTTGGGAACTTACGATGATATATAGGAACCTTTCTTTCTCTTTGCGTTTGAAGGGAAACTACAAATTAAGAGTTCCAAATAAATATCCTATAAATACCTACATATGTTATGCTTCATTCAGTCACCATGAATAACATGAAATGTAATTTAGTGTAGGTGAGCCGGATGTCCGCTGGACAGACATGATTTCCGAGATCTATTGTCCGTGTGCCCAATCGATAATCATATTGGGTTGATCCCATGTCGGTTTACACAATGGGGTACAAAGTACTGTGTAGGAACGTGGATTCTACAAATTAACCTGCCTACAGGACCTCGAGTCTGTTAACAATTAATCGTTATCGATATCAAGTCTAGTCTAATAGCTAAAAACCAATTTAAACCCACTGGTCTCTCATATCATTTTCATTCTTCATTGTGAATCGTAAATTCTTGGCGGCGACATGCTGTCGGTCATCTGTTAGCAGTGCTAACAGATGAGTTAGCACTCACACACCAGGGCCGGATTTAGGGGAGGGCATTCGGGGCAACTGCCCCGGGCCTCCACAAAAGAGGGGCCCCCACAATAGAGACTGAAAAAATCTTTAAAATTTCGATGATTTAACAACTTTTCCTTTGATATTTTTTTTCGCTATTTTACCTACAGTATTTTGTACAAACGTGATTATATTGTTCTTTAAATATAAAAAAAAAACAATTTATTTATATTTGTTCATCCAATCAGTAAAAGATGAATAGGTATGTCAAATGGCCCTGATAAGCACTAGATTTTTCGTCGATAAAAGCTCGGAGGGTTCCGTTCGTTAACACTAAAATTAATTTCCAATAATTCTTGTCTTTTTATTATATTTATATAAATGTTGGTCGCAAGATTTCACATTGACACAATATATTATTTATTGAAAAAGTCATCAGTTTTTTTTTTTTTTTTCATTTTTTTTGTAAAATAATTAGAGGCCAGGGGACTCTTTAGTTGCCCTAGGGCCTCCAGACCTATAAATCCGGCCCTGACATGTCAACCACCAAGAATTTACGAAGATACCTATTAGGGACCTGTGGGTTTCCAATGGTTAAATATTTACACACTGGGGTTCAGTAAGATCGAACTAAGCAAAGTTTTTACTATTGTTACTGTGCAAAGGACTGGGGGCAATCCCAATGTCACCCAGACAAGGGCACATTACGAAAAGGTTATTTATTTCCACATTCCACAATATGCACTGATAGGATTCGAACCCGCAAACATCCGGTACAATTGATAAGCCAAGTGGCCTACGCTCGAACCATTAGGTAGGTACCTAATAAGCATTGTCTGAAGTTTTTGACCTTCAGATTTGTTTATTTTTTTTAGAAAATACCAATAGTGAGAAACTAATTAAAATTTTTGTTCTTATTTGAAATGGAACTGATGACCTCTATAACGAAAAAGATTTAGGCATAATTTCCATTGCTTACTGGACATGAGAAAACAAGAGCATTTTCCAATTTTAACTAGATATACAAGAAACAACTCCATTACATGAGTTTTTGGGAAATTAATAATCCCCATTATCAAAAACGTAGGTAGGTACCTACCTGACTACTTAGATAATAACAATAAAATTACCTATAAGTACTTTGAACCTACCTATTTACCATGGACCAATTACTAAGGGGACTGGCCCTAAGCAAGTCGGCCGAGTGGTCGGCCTAGTACTAACATCGACATAAAACGAAGCGAGTAGTTCAACTATTTACAGGTAGATAGAATAATGAAAATGAAAAAACAATGACCTCGTTTTTTTTCATACATATATCTAATAAGGGCACCTCTTTCTTTAGTCTTTAATCTGTGCTATTTACCTCCTATCTAATAATGGCTTTGCCTGATTATAGTGGTTCTAGCTGCTTGGTACTGGTTTCATATCTTCTAATCAAGTTTATCTGGTTTAGTTCAAGATGTGTAATGCCCTTAGGGTAAGTATCAGAATTGCTATGTCAGCCTACGTAAAACTAGCCTCTTGGTTGGCCATGATACTAGTTTGTTGACTATACTTGCCTACCGTAGTAAATAAATAAAAATATCGCCAGACTTACGTACATACCAACTGTTGGTCCCAAACTAAGCAACCCTTGTACTACGACAACCATACAATGGGCTGGGGGCAAAGCCATTGACACCCAAACCAGGGCAAATTACGAAAAGGCAGTTTCTCAAATTTGCCTCTGGCGGGAATCGAACCCGCAACCACCCGATGCAGTGAGCCGCGTGGCCATCTCTCAAACCACTGCGACAAGCTGTCGTCAAAATGTTGAAAACGGAAGCACTATGATGTTGGTACCTATTGCTATTGCCAATACGGCTATCTTCTGGTGAATAACACACATCAACATTCCTTTAGTTAGGTAGTTGATTTCACACTGCACAAGCACAAGTCTAGTGATTGCCATATTAGAAGGTACCTACCATATCTGCTAAATAATACATCAGTGGATAAGAACTATCACGTGGATGATAAATTGAAAACAAACAACTTGGATTTATATTTCAAATATTTAATGTTACACAATTTTGGGGCTTATACACATAGATAATGTACACGTAATATAATATGCTATAACCGATGTGCAACGGGGCTCGTGTTAGAAACGAATACAAGTGACATCTCCCTCGCACTCACGAAATGACGGGATGTTAGAGTGATGCAGAAATAACTATTTAGGGTTTATACAATTCGACGGGAGGGAATGACTTGAGTACTAGATATAACATCTAATAGTGGATTGTAGTTATAATTTATAGTTTTTTTTTATGAATTACTTCGTAGCGTCGTTTTTATGAATCAAGAATATTTTAGAATGAGATCAATAAAAATGAATAGCTGCGCTTTTTGACTCAACTTGGTGGACACATTTCCGTGCCTCCAACATGATAGAAAACCAATACTCAAGCCAGTCCCCGCGTCATAATAATTAATCATACACATTTTTGGATTAATATGTTTGTTTTTGTAAACTAAAAAAATAATAACTATTAAAGCTAACAATTAACACGTACTAAGATATAAATTAAAAACTATTTACAAAATATTACAAAATTTAACCATTAATTCTTCACCGACACGATTATTAGTAGCAAATATTTTCATGAAAATTGTATTTTTCACTTAAATAATAAACTCATGTACTTATTGGGATACAAGATAATATGACATGGCACGAAAAAGTCCGAAATGAAACGTGACGAATAGTGACAATGTCGGAGTACACTCCTGCTTTCCCTCACCGAGGCAGCAGCGTGAAGATACCAAAAGCGTGCAGTAGCCGACTCAGAACCGTGCTGAGTCGCTTAGACGTTTTGTAGAAGCGCATACACATACTGACAGACAGCGTGGTAGACCACCATCACGCTTGTGCCAATAGGAGCTCGCGCGAATGAAAACAACCTCATGATTTCTCGATTCAGCATACTGAAGACTGAAATGTCACGAATATGGAAAGTATGTAGTTAGTCTAGGTATATAACGACAATTATTTGGCGATTATTTCATACAGTGTAATTCTAAGTTATATAAAGTTATACATTATGTTCATATTAATTACAACATTCACAGATTCTTCACAAATAAAAGGGATTCTAAAAATTATGAAAAGCAAGCTTTATAATTCAATTTTCATAATTTTATATCACTCACAGAAGTTATGAAAGATACAACGGTAAAAACAACACAGAATTAACATAATTTCAGTCCTGATATAATGTACTTTAACCTCCAAATTTATAGGAAGTTATGAAGCATTTACACTGGCATTACAAATCACTTTTGTTTCTAGAAATGTTTTGTACAACCTATGTAAACTGGTGAAAAATCTCTATAAATTTGGTGGTAGAACTATTCTCACCAGTTTTAAACCAGGGTCGTTCGAAGTGCCCTCAATTTTAGTTATTGTCATTAATCAATTATTTATTTTACACATAATAAAGGATCAATAAATAACAATAACGTTTTCCTATCTGAGTCTGCAAGACATGGTGGTTCTAGTACGTAGTACATTTATACGTCCAATTGTTTTAGATTCATAAAACGATCACTCAATTCCAAAGTATTTCACCAATCATCACATTTCTGACACGTTGTTAATACTCCACCAGGCCAACTAGGAGCCTGTCAAATGTGACGTCACCCGCACCGCGCGGGGTTGGCGGTGTGCGGGCGGGAATCCGCATTTCATCCGAGTATTAACAAATCTATCTCAAGATTGATATCGAACTTAAGATGCTGTTTTTGACAGATGTTCCAAACATCGTCAAAACTGCATTTTAAGATCGATCTCAGCTTTGAGATAAATTTATGAATATGGGCCCAAGGTGGACCGACGACCTGGTGAAGGTCACGGGAATCCGCTGGATGCGGGCAGCGCAACACCGGTCATTGTGGCGAACCTTGGAGGCCTATGTCCAGCAGTGGCCATAATGATGATGATGGGCCCTAGTTCTAGACGCAGGAGTACTTGCTGCCGTCGTCGGACGAGTAGCAGTGGTGGCAGTGCAGGCGGTGTCCGCGCACGCGCACGTCGGCGCCGGCGCGGCCGTCACCGAGCGCCGCGCCGCACACCGCGCACGTGAAGCACCACACGTGGTAGCACAGCGACAGCGACTCGATGATCATGGCGGCGCCGCGACCTGACACACACACACATACACAATCAGACATTACAGATTTTTTTAAAGTTTGTTTTACGGCCCTGGGTACAAGCCCTTTGAAATCTAACATTAGTATACACTTCTTATTTTTACCTGATTCTACCTTATTTCTACCCCCTTCAAACCCTATCAGTAAAGTGACGGATACTAAAAAAATTGCTGGTCCAATGCAATTGGGAAGGGGGAGGCCTCTCCTCTTCAGTGTGGCAATACTGACAAATTACCAGACTTTTTGGGCAACCCGAAAATCATGTTTCACCACTTTTGTGCCAATTACCGACCCTCACGCACATTTATGTATATTTAATGGTTAATATTCCACCAACATTACTCATTATAATACAAGAAAACACACGTTTTGGAAATTAAAACAAAAATGACAACATGACTTTTCCACTTCCCACCAAAAAGTCCCCAGACATTACAGAAAACTTTCAGTATTGCCACACTGAAAGGGAAAGGCCTGCCCCTTCCCAATTGCATTGGACCAACAATTTTTTTTCGATTAAAGTCACTGATCATTGTAATGTATACAGTTCGTATACGAGATAAATTACACTCAAGGCCGTGATAATACTGACCAAGTTCCTCCCCGCAATGCGAGCACTTCCTCCTCCCACTGACGCTCAGGAGCTTCTCCTCCCGCGGCTCAGTCCGCGCTGGCGACTTCACCTCTGCCGCTAAATGTTGTTGGCTACAAACAGTATAAATCAAGTTTTATTTACAAATACGCACATAGAGTTAGGTATCGTGAAATTATCGTAACTGCATCTCATAAAATTGTATGACAATAGGTATAATAATCGACTGACTAACACACCAACTGTACGGTTCCTAATTAGATGTGTCCATATGGCGCGCATGCCTCACCCGAGCACTCATATTATGACATTACGTCTATGCGTTCCGACGTCAAAAGTGAGTGCTCGCACGAGGCATGCGCCTGATGAAGACGCCGCCGTTATTAATAGATGCTTGTACTATGGGTACCGCACAATATTTTTTATATAGCTTAGGCGGCAAACAAGCGTATCCCTCGCACGTTGCCGACATGTAGGGGAGTGGGAAATGGAGGGGGGTGGGGTTTCCGGCTCTCTTACTCATCGTATGAAACGCAGCTAAAATAGCTACTTGACGCCAATCTTTGGTGAGAGGGGATAATACCCTGGTCGAGTCAGCTCGTATATGAGCTGCAGTCATTTAGCTTCAGCTTGGAATAGACTTAGTACACTATCCCAATGTACCCAGAACAGGGAAAATTACGAATACCGAAATTTGCAGCGACGGGAATAAAAGTTTGAACCACTAGTGAGAGCCGGGCTACGCTTAGAATCCTCCGGGATAATACCCCCTAGACAAGTGGCTTCGTCGACAGGCGTTTCAACAAAACGCTACGCTTAAATTTATGTAAATAACATTACAAGTCTATAAGTAGATCGGGTGACTTATGTAATTTACCATACATGGAAGCGGAATGATTAGTAGAAACGCTTGTATACGAAGCCACTTGACTGGGGGGGCTGATGTATGAAGGTAGGTACTTACGAACCTGGAGCTGAGTGCGCGCGCGGCGTGCAGCGCGTGCGTGTGCGGGTGCGCGCGCGCAGCAGGCTCGGGCTGCTGGGAGAGTCGCTGGCCGGCGCCGGCGCGCATGCGCCCGCGCTGCTCTTCTATCCGCCGCTGCTCCGCTTCCTACGAACAGGGGAGAAGGAGATGGATCATTGCAAATTATCTGGATCCCAGTTATATCTAGCACAAGTAGTGGCTACAACATCCTTTTCTCAAAGAGTTTTTTTGAACCGTTTTATTTAAACCATCCTCCGCAGGTCAACATATAATATTATAATATAATTTTACTCAAAAAAGTTTATAATGTTGTCATCATTTCACAAACCTTCTTCGAGCAAAATCGGATTTGTCGTACTGCAAGAGCTACTAGACATACAATGTATTATTACCGAGTATTATCGTCATTATATTTGTTATTTGACCGTTGCCATGGAAACTTAACAAACAGGTATTATGGTTCGTAAAAAAAACTGATTGAAGGTTAAAAACGAGTTGGTCGTGCCGTTGCCATGGAAACGTAAACAGAGAAAATACACAACTATAGATATAATTCGTAAAAATATAAATATAATTGTATTAATTGTTATACCCACTTAGCTAGTTTTGTTTAAACTAATAGTCGCATTTTTGAGTAAAGCACTATACAAGCCTTGGTCTCTAATGAGTGTACTGCTGACCACGCTATACTGGCCTCAAGCTAAGCTTCGCTACGCTCACGGCCTCCAAGCTTGGTCATCATTAGCAACCCTTGCTGGCAGCGCTATAAAGGCCTCGACCTTTGGTCTCGGCCTTTATTTTAGCTTGTCCATCAAGTGTTGCAATGCTGACCGCGCTGTGGAGGCCTGGAGCTGCGCTGCGCCGCGCTTTCGGCCATCAACAACGCGGTCAACAACACACTCATTAGAGACCGCAGCAGTAATGTACTATTAAATACTTTTGGATTTTGTTACACATTTTTGTAAAGCATAATCATAATCATTGATTACGCCATGATGATGCCAAAATATATCATTCTTGTTTCCATGGAATTTTTGCTCTTCTTCTCCATAAGAACGACATTCCCATTGTATCAAAATAGACGAGAAAGTATAAGTACCTGTATAAGCCAGTGCTGGTTGTAATTGTAGTTGGCGGGCTTCCTGTTGCGCGCCTGCATCCACTCGCTACTGCCGATCAGCTTCGGGGTAGGCGCCGCGCTCAGAGCCTGCAACCAAATAACAACAATACAGTTACTTACATCAACTTCATAGACATGCAGACTAACCCCCTTATTCATAGAGATTTTGCCCAGTTTGCAATGGTTATGAAAGGCATTTTTAGAAACAAATGTGATTTGTAACTCCACTGCAGGTCGATTATAACTTTCTATGAATAAGGGGGTAAAGGTTAGAGCCAAGCTGTAGTCAATTGACTGCAGAGTTTTAGACCGAGGTAGTACCAAGTAGCGTTTCGTACGATGAGTAAGAGAGTCAGAAGGCAAACCTCACTCTCACCCTTTGTCCCATTTGCCTTCAGCTCGGCACCGTGCGATCGATGCCTTTGGTATTGCAAGGACAGGCTATGGTAATTCCTGCCTTAGTTATATGAAAAACCGGCCAAGTGCGTGGCGGACTCGCACATAAAAGGTTCCGTACCACCGTCGAATAAAAACGTCAATATCAAGTTACTTGTAAGGGGGACCCCCTTTGTTTTTAAACTTTATTTTATTTTTTGTATTTCTTCTTGTAGTGGCAACAGAAATACTCATTCTGTGAAAATTTCAACTCTCTACCCATTACGGTTCGTGAGATACAGCCCGCTGACAGACGGTCGACTAGACAGACGGACATCGGAGTCTTAGTAATAGGGTTCCCTTCGCACCCTTTGGCTACGGAACCCTAAAAATTAAGACTTATGACTTAAAGACTTGAGGGTGGATACCTGCAGCGTGTGCCTGGTCATCGGATGGTAGTGTCCGTTGCCGTTGGCAGCTGGCTTCTGTCGCAGCTGCACCGCCGGCACCGAGCGGTCCACGTTCACGTACTCTACCGCTGACGGCACCCGACTGCTTCTGGGGAGGAACGTTCACACACATTAAGGGCCGTTGATCAATGGTAGTTGATCACTAGAGTGGGATTAATTATGTTTTTCCTAGACTTATCACATTATGAGGGGTCAGCTTTCAATTTACCCTGATTTGGAGCGATTGCCATCTGCCCTTCGAGATCCAACTAGTAGAACTATGGGTAAACTAAGGGTAAGACCATTTTCAGTCAGATTTTTCAGGCTTTTTCAGTCTGCCTGTAACGACTGTCAAAGATCTTAGAATGATAACAGGGATCGTTAGCTTAACGTGAATTCCGAAGCACGGGCGTGGTTGGACGTTATAATTGTTATCCATCCAAGGTCCGGCCGAGCCGAAAGTGACTTAACGTGTCCATCTAGGCTACGACCTCCTCTATAATAGGAGATGGTAATAATAAAAAGGTACAAAATCACCTTTAACAAAGTAAATACCGAAGAAGAACTTTACACAGAACTACCTAACAGCCAAATAAAGATATTCACAGATGGTAGCAAGCTGGACTCAGGAGAGGTAGGCGCAGCTTTCGTGGTATTTCAAAATGACAGCTTATTAACTCAAAAGAAAATTAAATTATGCAGAACATGCTCTGTTTTTATGGCGGAACTCCGAGCGATCCAATCCGCATTGCAATGGGTTGAGCAACATCAAATAAATGAACCTGTAAACATTCTCACCGATAGTCTGTCATCCTTAAAAGCTATACAGGACGTCAATAATAAAGATCACACAGTCAATTCAATTCACCACTTACTACACGAACTTGGACCTGTCACCACTATTGGCTTCGCCTGGGTGCGAGCCCACAACAACATCACCGGGAACGAATGCGCAGACGCTGCGGCCAAAAGCGCCGCATCATCAAAAATCAAAACAGAATCAAACTTCTTTCCCCTCTCCCTCGCCAAAAAAACCATTCGTGAAAATACACTTGCACTATGGCAAAAAGAGTACCAAGACAGTCCTCAGGGATCTACAACAAAAAGTTGGTTTCAGAACATAGCACAAATTGCTGAATTTCGACGGTTTTTCCCAATAAGTTTCGAATTAACGCAAATTCTCACTGGCCACGCCTATCACAAATTTTATCTTCACCGATTCAAAATTGTTACAGATAACACATGCCCATGCGACAGCACCTCACTCCAAGATACAGATCACATCCTAAAACACTGCCCGTTTTTTAATTCCACCCGCCTCAATCATGAAGGCACGTGCTCCATCAAGGACGTTAATGCTTATCATATACAAGAGTTAATCAAACACCCCATCACAATTAAAACCTTCACAACGCACATAAAAAACATCATCAGTCACTTAAAAAGAATAAAAGGAACATAAACAAACAATAAACACCTCTCTCACCTCACCTCTCTTAACTCTCACCTCTCTCACTCATACTCACTCTTAATCAAACATTTCTGTATCCATTCGCAGAATGATTAAGAGAATAAAAAAAAAAAAAAAAAAAAAAAAAAAAGGTATGAGTAAAAGAAAGAGAAGTGACCGTACCTCATAGTAATCTCTCTCTCGAGTGACTCCCGCGTCCTGGGCCTGGGCGGCAGCACCGGCTGCGGCACCCTCCTCTCCCTCCGCTCCTCGTACAGCACCCGCCTACTCTCCTCCACGCCGAAGTGCCTCTGCATATGCTCCTCCGACACAAACGGCTTTCTCTTCTCATCGACCACCTGCCTCTCCGGTATCACTGGCGGTATCGACGCTATATTCTCATTCAGAAGGAGGTTTGGCATTGAGTGCCTGTAATTCGGGTTAGTCTTCGGTCGATCGCGCAGAGGAGGTTTCTCTGGAGCTGGTATTGAAGATACATCTTGCACGGATTTCTGTATGATTCTATTCTGGTCTCGTATCAGGTTTTCTCGTTGCCTCTTGAGTTCTTCCTGCTCTAGTTGCAAGAGTTCCCGTTCGAAGCGGAGAACTTCCTGGTTTGGGAGTGGTGATTGTAAGTTGGTGTCAAGTTTGTTTGTTTGTTTGTGTGGTCCTATATTTGATTATTAGATAATATTGATAGGATGAGCTCTAGCAATTTCACGCACGCTCTACGTAAAATATTTGTATAACGAATTGTGCATTAGTATCGGCCATCCAAAGAAATTAAAATTTTCCATACTTACAAATCTTTTACGAAAAAGTTAACGACTCTAGCGATTGTATAAACTGTGGTAGAGCTTCGGTGGATTTTCGGTAAAATGTACAAGAGATTAAGGAATGGATTTGTACGACATCAAGTATAGGACCTCTCACAAACAATTGTATGTTAGTGTACGTGCAATTTTAGTGACAATAGCATGAATTGCGAGGCAGTAAGCTAGCGTGGATTATACACATTTAAACAATCATGGTTAAGAGGAAATTCGGTTAACATGATCTGTAGAATAGAAACAAAAATATTTCTGACTCATCCTCTTTTTCTGTATAGTATGCAAAGATCTCTAAAGTTTCTTTCATCGAAGATTTTATGTAAATATAGAAAAGTGCTTATTTATTACTTTTTAGTAAAGTTACTCTCTCAGTTAATTTTTAAAGCTTAATTTTTATATCTGCCAGTGCTCGCCTGGAAATTAGGTATTAACAGCTAAAAAGCGATCTATTTCCTGAAAACTAGTATTTAACCGAATTTCCTTGTATCGTTCTAAATATATGAACATAGCTTAAAACATGTCATTCACCTTGGTGTGAGAATCGTCATAAGCCCCGTCGGGCCAGTCCTCGTTAGTGCCACACGCCTGCAAAGTTACGCCACGCCGGCCATTTTGTTATTTACACACATCACAACATGGCGGATGAGTCGAACATATTGTTAAACATGTTGATTTGATCGAAGTATGGCCAGAATTTGATGTATCTTTAGATTTAAGATGCCAATGTACTTTCATCAGATAATAGTAATTACTAAAAAGAAAAGGTAATTTTGAAAGAATGCCTTAAGTTATTGGTAAAAGATACTACAATTTACTGCTTTCCTGGCCACACTTCAAAATGTAAACTGTACCAAACTGTGTGGATTTTAAATAGACAGCAAGTTTAAAAAATACATAAGTTAGAGTTTTTGTAACTGAATAGGTGTACCTATTAGTAGTACCTACCTAAATGTGTCAATTTTTCCTTTAGATTTTAACAGTAGGTACTACTAGTATTATTTTAAATAAAATAACAAATAAATACATATTGGAATGTTTAAATTTTATAAATACATAGTAAATTGTATAAAATTATGATAAGATATGAGTGCTACATGTGAGTGCATTCTACTAATATGCCGTGCAGAAAATAAAAGGCAAAGTGTTTATTAAATATAAATAATATTTATTCAGAGAAAAATAAAATACATTTCTAATCAAACGCTACCTAGGTACTCTAATACTTTTTCTTAAATAGAGGAATATTTTTGGTGTGATTTTTTATAATTACTAATGCAAATAAAGCGTTAACAAGCGAATTATTATGTTAATATGGCAGCAAATTGTTTTAAATACCACAAAATGTATGTTACAAAATGTATGTAAATATATTGGCAAAAAGACATCAAAATATTAATCAAAAATCCTAATTTAGCCGATAAATAAAGGAAACATACATAAGTACTTCAAAAACAAAGGTTTAATATTACTTTTGAACTCATTTTATAATGGAACTTTAACTAAAAAAAAAACTTGGCTATTTTTAACGTTAAACGATGTCTACTAGGAACCTATCTGATAGGTACATAAAGTGGTATTTAAAACCGTTGAAATTTAAATTAATCAAGAACATAAAAGTATATAATTAAATCAAACTTACAATATATAAAGTGCTTTCAAAGCATTTACAGTGCATATAATAGCCACCGGGCATATAACTAGCCTTAGAATTACAAAGTTTTAGTCACTTTAGCAAAAACTTTTTTTCAGAAACATCAAGAAATTGCATATTGTTGTAGTTATTCCGAATCCTAATATTTTTAGGTAAGTATTTTAAGAATGTTAATAAAAGTGTTAATAATTCTATTACGCGATTTAAAATCGAAAGTTTGTAATTGAAAACAAAATGTTTAATTAACCTTGAACGAAAGGTAGCGAAAGTGACTAAAATTATTTCACGCTTTATCCACTATTAATCACCAAAGCGGAGAATTCGAGGAATAATAATTGTTTCCCAAACAAAATAAAGCTTATTTATAAAGATCTACATATGTATAACTCCCGAATATACATATTATAAGAACCACGACCTTATTTTCTTTAATAATAACATCCTTTCTACCAGATAAAATTAATTTAAAATTTAAATTTAAAATTAATTTTTCTTTAGAATAATTTCTAAAGAAAAATTAATTTTAAGGAATATAAATATATTATAATTATTAAATACTCTTCTACGATAGCATTTCAATATATGAAATGAACTAGCTATACGAAGGAAAGGCATAGCTTATGATTTGACACTAAAATTTCAATAATCGAGGCAATACATTCACGAAAAAATATAAATAATAACTTCAGAACTTATTGCTTTTACACAATTATAACTTTAAGTACCTACTTATTATGTGAATAGACTAATATCAAAGGTTTTATGAGTTAAGTTACTACCACCACCAAAATTGATCGTTATCCTTAAAATGAAGTCTCATATGAAATATCATAGTAGTATTTGTAACCAAACATATTTTGACGAATATATTCAATGAACACATATCATAAAAGACTCCATTCGTGCATCCAATGACAGTGAAAATAATAGTGCCAAATCAAAATAATGTACCAACGGCAGAATTCAAGGGACCAAATAAATATCAGACAAAAGTAAATACTACTAATACTTAATACTTGTAGTAATACTTGTGATGAATTACTAAATTGGAGGCTAAATTACTATTATGAAAATAATAGCAATAATTAACTTCAGTTCATTATTAAATGCAAACAGTTACCTGATGAAACGTGACTGCTAACTAGCTAACTGGATAGCGACCACTAACTGCTAGCTAACTGGATAGCTAACCAATTCAACATATTTTCGACTACCTATGGCTTTAATTCAAAAGATACACTACCTAGGACATAAATTGCGTACCTATTTTAATTCAATTTGATAGCAGTAACATAAACTTTATCTACTAAGAGTGCATAAGCTCAAAAACTTCAGAATTTATAGAAAGTTACAATGGCATTCAAAGCACTTAAAAATGCTTAGTAAATCCATCGTAAGAACTATTTCTATGGTTTACCCTTGATATTTATTTGGATTGTTTTCTCATCTGCCGTTGAAAGTTCAAAGTACCTGTTGTTGCTGCAACTGTTTGTCGAGCGACTCGATCTTGTCGCCGGCCTGCGACGCGTCGCTCAGTCCCGTGAGCTTGCTGCTCAGGTTGGCAGTGAAGGTCTCCTGTGCCTTCTTCGAGGTCTCTTCCTCGTCCGACGTCACTGTCACGTGGGTGTAGGGCTGGAAATTTGCAAAGGGTCTTTGGAAAAGTTCGCTGGAAAAAGTGCAACCTGAAAGTGGCGTTATCTTAAGATTTGCAGTTGCTCCTTTTGAATGTCAGTAATTAGCCAGGGCTTTATCCACACGGGGGAAAAAGTGTAGGGATCATTCTCAGTCTGACCGTTTTATGCTGACCTTCGGTGTCAATAAAAAAAGGTTGACACCGAAGGTCCACTTTAAATGGTCAGACTGAGAATGAGCCGTAGATGTTTTTGTACCATGTTATGACCTGGAGTCGCCTTGAGAGGTACAAATTGGAAGAAGAGAACTTAGGACAGAAACAAATTGTAACAATCCTAAAGATACACAAGACTTTCAAAAATAATGTTTGTATGATCATTTGTAAGACAGTCTCGGTTACCTGAATATATTTGTTATCTCAACCCATTTAAGTGTTAGCAAACAGAAGATTAAATGCACCGACGTGGTGATCTCACCGCCAAATTCAATATTATGAATGAGAACACGCGTACTCAGTATGCCACACCAGAATCACTTTTAAAATATAGACGGATATTCAAACTCATTTAGGATGTGGCAGCCAAAATTCTAGGTCGCAGGAAATGGAAATTGAGATGGCCACATATGCCGCAGAATGGACAACCGATGGGGAAAAGTAGTACTCGAGTGGAGACCTCGTACTGGACGCAGAAGCCTAGGCAGGCCACCAGCGGTAAAACACAAGGCCAGGAAACTATTGCTATGGAAGAGACCTACACTAATCATTGGGTGGTGATAGATTGAAAAAGAAAATAAAGAAGTTACAGTAGAGGTGCAGAAAATTTAGTTTCTTAAAAAATCATCATGTTTGTTTGCATTATTCTAATTCACTCACCTCGCTATTCTGTCTGCTATGAGGATTCGAGGTTTCGGGAGATGAGTGCCCCTTATACCACGCTTCAGCCGACGGTCCCCTATCCACATCAACACCAGAATCCCTGCTCTCCCTCAATTTAGCGTCCATATCATGAGACAGCGTCTTCTTGTACAGCAGCTTCTCAATCTTGGTCTCTTGTTGCAAGAAGCTGGTGATATCCGGTCGGGGGGCGAGGGTCAGGTCTGCGTCGAGGTAGCTGTCGTCAACTTGACCCTCGATGCCCAGGAAACTGGAGCGTTTGTTGCGGATTTCTTTCTTGATACGGCGAGCTGAGCTCGTGTGTTTGAAGTTGCCCTGGGGTTAAGATAATAACAGGTAAATATTGCCAGCCACCGGAAGACGCAGCGTGGGTAGGCCGCCCACAAGGTAGACCGACGACCTGGTGAAAGTCGCGGGAAATTGCTGGATGCGAGTGGCACGGGACCAACCGCACGTCCAACAGTGGACGTCTTTTGACTGAAATAATGATGATGATGATGATTACCATCCAAATACAACTACAGGGGGCTTACCACGACCTCTTATCGCGATTCAATTATAGGAACGTTTTAATGACGTGACAATGACGTTTCTTATTGTCATGACAATAAGGTACGTCATTGCACAAAAAGTCGCTGAAACGTTAAAACGATCCTGTAATTGAATCGCAATAAGAGTTCGTGGTAAGCCCCCTGGTTCCTAAATAAAGTATGTCTACTCACATTTCCGAGCAGTTCATCGTCTCCATTCTCCTCAGTAGGTGGCGGCGGCGGTTTCTCCTTCGGCGGCTCCAAGGTCGAAGGTAAGTCCAGCGTAAAAGCCGCACTCTCATCATGGTTCTGATAGAAGATATCTATGTTCTCATAGAGAGGAGCCACGGCTATCTTCTTGTCTATAATCTCTTCTGTCTTCACGGTTTCCATATTGGAGATATCGTCTTCTGTGTCCAGTTCTTTGAAGGCAAGCTCTAGGGCGTCAATCACCTGGATATTTGGAAGAAGGTTAGTTGGGTATGAAGGGTGTGCTAGAATAACATTTATTGTATTCTAAGTTAATTTCGGTGTGGAAACAATATTGGTCGTTTGTGAAGTTTTCTAGAAAAGTTATATATTTTTCTGACAAAAAAAACTGAAACATGACGCAATAATGTTTTAACACCGACATTATAGAAAATTAAACAAATAAGAGGCTTTCAAATTGTAAAAAAACACAATTCAAATTTTAAATCAAACGTAACATAAAACACTTGAGAATTAGTAATAACTCAAAAGGTACTTGATTTGAAATTTTGTTTTCATTTTTTTAAATGTAAAAATTAAGTTTTGCCCAAATATTTAGAATACCAAAAAATAAAAAAAATCCACAGAAGATACACAAAATAATAGAAAAAAGATTGCGATAGAAACATGCGCAAGCGCAGGCCTTGTTAGCACACAATGCAGCGAAATGAACTAATGAAAGCTTAACCCAATTCCACCGACTTACCTTATTAGCCCATCACCAAGCTAAGGACATCTTGAATCACTTGCGAGGCCTACAGGTAACTAGCATGTACTCTATCAGACTGGTTCTATCGCTCGCTGGCAAGATAACTTTGTTTGTTCGAGATACGCTCCCGGGCGATAACAATGTTCTGATTTTAGAATGAATTACTTTTAAAACGATAGGTAAATAACATTCTTTGAAATAATGCTTTGGTAATTAAATATCATTGATTATGTATTGCCACTGAATACTTTTCCATCTATTACTATATCAACAAATGATGGATAACAGTGATAAATTTATCAGCATTCTGTGTTCGTATTTCCCAAATCCAGAGCTAAAAAACTTTACGAAAAAATAGTACCTACTTATAGTCAATATAAAAACCAATATTTGAAGATATTTGTAAAGTTGTGCAAATAGATTACTTTAATTGAATATTATATTTTTACGTGATAAATAAGATAAACATAATGATACTGATGGTAATCATAGATAGATAATAAAATTACAGTTGAGAAGCCAATAGTCATGACAGGTAGATAATATCATCCTTGTACACGTTATACAGGGTGTATAGCCAATAGTAATAAAGACGCGATTACTTATGATGATTACTTATAGAGCTGTGGCAATTAGTTTCGAAATCATAAATTACTATACAAGTGTAGATATTGGGGCAATGAGCAAATACGTATCTACTTATACATAAATAAAACTCAAACGGATAACAATGTAACATGTATTTTGATATAATGATTTTTACATATCACTTAGTAAATGGATAAATAAATTAAATACGATGGGGCTACACTATGGTGTATGTATATGAATACGAATCTATACATTATTGTATGAAACTACTTTATAACCCTGTATTATCTATAAGGGTTTGAACATACGAGCGACATTTAATTGCGATTATTTTGTCTTCGATTAATAGAGACGGTAAATAATGTAGGTAAATGACGTGAGTATATTTACAACATGCAAAGGTAAATTTATTTATAAATAGACAGTAACAAAATAATTAGCTTCTCAGAACCTATAGAAACTATTCATTACCTACTTATTACGTAATGGTTCCAATAACAATGACCATTACAGCTAATCAAATTCAAAATAATAAATAGAAGTTAATAAATAGAGATGCGACTAATCATCTATTTGTCGGCTTTAATATAATCTGAACAAAATAATCGCAGTTTCGTCGTTCGTGTGCGAAAACCCTAACGCGGCTGAGTGCTAGGAGTTGTAACTATAGTTTTAGCACAAGATGTATTTTAGTAATCGGACGTACACTAAACGAGAAGTATTAGTGGACAGATGGTGCAGTGGTGAGATCAATAGATCATAAAAATACTAGAAACTATATCCATTTGTGGATCATCCTCATCTGTCTTGCGGCAGCAATCATGAGGGTGCAATGGAATATGTTCACACTATGAATACGTTACGCAGATTGTTTAATGTCCTCTTGAAACGAGTAACTAATTCGATTGCAATGTTATTTAAATTCCAATAAAATTTGTAAGATTCTTTGGGTTTGGCACATTCTAAAAATTGTCAATTAAAGGTTTTTTAAAATGACCGCCTACAAGATAAATAGTGCCTTATAGAGGTAGTTTCGCTATTAATTGACGTAACAATCGAGAGTAGCTACACTCGTGTTAACGTCTTCCCATCCGTATATATTTTATAGGTCTTCCTGATGATCTAATGACGCTACAGATAGTTAGGCCTTATCAATGACAGTACTAGGCAAAGTTTTTGTTGTTACTTTATTATTAATGAATAGGATAGTTTTTCTTCTATTAGGTTCTATGCTACGTTTAGTTCGTTTCTCCCAGAACGGATTGTTATCTTGATTGCTACTTACCGCTACTTGCTCTCTGTCAGCTGCAATATCACCATTAGTTTTATCAATACTTACGTTAGAATGATTGGATGGATCTACTTTTATGATTGAACACTCAGATGAACAAGATACGTCAGGTATGTCGTTATATTTTAGCGTTTTAACGGAACTTCTGGGTGATATGTTAGTAATAGTTGTGATATTAGAGACAGTTACCATTGGCATGCTGTTAGTAGTGTTAGCGGGGTTAGTAGTCCCAGCACCGGCGTTCATATTGTTGCAAATATCATTCAGATTTAGATGAATAGTCATTTTGCCCTCGAACACCACAGTATCGCTTTCCGACGCTGTCGATACGGGCTCATTCAAACTTACACTGGTGTCTTGGTTTTCCAAACTTTTAAGTGTATCTTCATCATCTTTGTCCATTAGTATTTCCGTTGCTTCTGTGCAGCTCAATTCTTCGTGTTGTGAAACGGCTTGGAGATAGTTGCTCGCGCTATCATCGTCTTTCGTTTCATGTTCTTCAGATTCCTCAACTATGATGTCTTGTATTATTTGAACAGGCTCTGCGATTTTCTCGAAAGTTTCTTCTATCTTTGATTCCATAGTCATTCCGTCTTCGTTGGATGACTCGTATTCGGAGACTTCCACCATTGGTTCTCCTATAGGAGAAGCGACTTGATTCAGGTCTGCGATGTCATCAGCGGGAGCACAAGAGTCTCTGGCTGTATGTATCCCGCTGTCCTCTGTCTCGATATCACTGGGAACAGTATTGTTTTGCATCTCAGCTTCGAAATCTTCGAAACTTTGAACTCTTTCGAAGGAATTTGGTGATGACTGTCCATTGATATCCAAACTGTCTAAGGAGCGACAGAAACTCTGCATTTGGCTTTCGATACCAGACAAACTGGATTTCAAAGTACTGTCCGTCATTTTATGTTCATCATCGTCCATCTTTATCTCAATTTCCTTATTGATTATTTCTTCGTCAATTGATATTTTAGGTATCTCCTTATTTTTGGCAGCATCGAGACAAGACAATCGTTCTTTGAGGCTCATAGATACATCTTTAACTTCGGTTTTAGTAATTTTTACCTCTTCCTCTGATGTTTGTGATTTCAAGCTGGAGAGACGATCTCTTAGCGATCGGGCGTTACTTAAATCGCCGTTTGAGAGCCTCTTTACCATTTTCTCAGGTTCGGTAGATTTAACCTTTTCGAGCGAGGATAGGCGTTCCTTCAAAGGTTTCACTTCAGCGGGTAACTTAGAGAGATCACTCGTAGATCTCTGAATGAGAGTTTCCTCTGTGAACTTTTCTAAGCTAGACAGTCTTTCCTTAATAGATTTTTTGTTCGCGATTTCAGGCAGTTTCGGTTTTGTCAACTCCTGAGAATTTTCCCTTTCGAATTGTTCCCTTCTCTTGTGTATGTCGACTTTTGGCAAGTCTTTCTTTTGGTTGTTGTTCTTCGCATCATTGGCTCTCTCCTGTTGGAAGGACGAGACCTTCTCCTCTATTTTGTTGCTGACTGTTGTCCTGATTCTGTTTAAGTCTCCGTTCTTTTCTGGAGACTTCTCTTTGAAGTTGTTGTTGACAGCAGTTTTGACGATATTACTGTTGGTTTGAGATATGATTCTGGACTTGTATCCCTCGATGGCGCCCTCGTATGTGTACTCCTCGGGCTCCGGGGAGCTGATCGTAGTGGTCGTGCAAGTGTCGTATTCGTTGGCGCTCGAGCCCAGTTTGCGGTTAATGTCACAGTTGGACAGGTTGTCGACGTCTGAATGATTCTTATCCAGGTCGATACCGTCACTCTGAAAATAAAAGATAACATAAATCTATATTGACAACAATATCTTACATGAATTATTACATGGAACAAAGAGAGTTAGGTATTGTATTACGTTTACGTCAATGGTACAGAATTGGCGAACGAATGTTGACTTCATCTGTAGCGCATGACGCAAATAATGATGAAATATATTTTTAAAGACGACAAGAAACAGAAATCTTGTGGGTAACATTTTAAATATTTTTGAGCAAATATGTAAATTATAGACCTATACATGCAAAGACATAATACAGGCGCATATATGCAGAGAAAGATAATTTTAGAGAAACAGCGATGTGCTGTCTATCTTGTCGACCGCTTGGCGCAGTGGTTTAAGCGTACGTCTCTCGGCTCACTGTACTGGTTGCTGGTTCGATTCCCGCCAGAGGCAAATTTCGGGAGCGGCCTTTTCCTAATTTACAACCTGGTCTGAATCAATTAAGTGTGTGGTTCCAACAAGCTCGGAAGGGGAAGTTGTTGTTACTAACAGCCAGACTGTGGGTGTCGCAGTCCTCGCTGAGGCTGCTCTTGGTGCTGGAGGTGCCGATGCCGAGGTCGCTGAGGTCGTGCCCGTCGTCGTCCGCGTACAGCGCGAGAGGGTTCCGGGAGGGCCTTCTGCGGCCCGCTCTGGAAACAATGAAAAACATTGTTATGTGATATGATACAATAAATTAGGTACTTAGGTCAACCACAGACAGTCTGTATATAAGAAGAGAGGAATAAAATATACGACGATAAAATTAACTCTGAAGTTGCCTGTTAATTCTACATTTTAGAAAGTGATTTTTGTTAATTTTTTTTTGTTTTGTAAAAAGTCATAGAACAAAAGTTGTTGTTTTTGATGTCAGTAATACTCCCCTGCAAGGTTGTTAGTATTTTACCAATAACCCTGTATATGTATTCAATGCTTTTCATTTAAGTACAGTCCTACAGAATTATCAAGCCTGCTGAGAGCGTCTCTAAGGCTGCCAAAATATAACATTTCTTTAATTAAAATTCTAGTTCCTCTGTTGGACACCGGACTAAAAAAGTTTGTGTCAGATGCTATTTAGATTTTCTAAATCTGTATCTAAAATCCTTTATAGAATATCATGTTTTTACAACTACATCATGAGCCTTTTCTATTTTTGCAAGAATTATTTTGTTAGTATTTTGATTTTCTTCTATCCTATTTCTGTATCGAGAAACTATTTGGACACCCTTTATAGGACATTGTCAGCGATCCGGATCACACTAATATTATAAATAGAGGTGGGATCGTGCGCGTGCGCCTATGTTTGCATGCGTTACTCAGCGGGGCTGGGTTAGTCACTGTGTGTACGGAAGCGTCTGTACGCCATGATGCTCATATGAGCCGCAATTGTTCATAGAATCAGGTAACCAGGAACTAGGTTATCTGTATTCACTTAGTTAGATCATTATGTAAATTACGTAGATTAGACAAGGAAAGTAACATCTTTCTGGATCACAAAGGATGATGTCTGTGCATTTTGAATTTGTAAATTTTTATTTTGTTGGTGCTACCCATAGACATATTATAGAAACTTATAAATTATTTGGTGCTACCAAAGACATCGTAACACTATGTTAGAATTTAAAAAAAGTAAACTATACTTCTGTCTATAGTTAGAATTGAAACATTAGGGTACTTATTTGCATACCAAATTTAAAATGAGAAACCCATAGAGACCGATCTACCGATCTCGATAGCCGGTTGGTTAAATCAATTGCTGGCACATAAAAATTTGCATATCAACATAGGAAACCATAAGTCAAATAAATTAACACCGGCCAGCACCCAATATAAAAAAAAACCGCTCAAGGTGAATGTCGCGTTACGAAACGAATGGCCGGAGACAGAGATCAACATGATTATCGTCTATGATATAATGAAAAGTGAAAACCATCGCCACCACTTTCGCCGTCACACGTGCATTTGAATAGAAAGCCGGTGTTTGAAAAATGCGCCGGCGCGGCCCAGTGATAACTGAATGATTTATGATTGATACGCGTGAGATACACCTTGAACTTGGAAAGAACCATGAAAGAACAATACTTCTATGTCGTTGGCCTGAACTGGAAATTAAATTAAGTATGTACTATATCATGCATTAAAACGTAAATTGTATTTTGCCGTAAGATCAATGGTAGTTCATCGATTGTGGAGAGTTGTAACTATCGATTCTATAAGACGGTAGATTAAACTCTCCCGTCGTGGTTTAATCTACGAGTGATCTTACGGCCTCTACATTGATCTCGTCGTGGTCTGTTGGTTGGTAACTTGGTCTATTGGTATTGGGTATATGCTACGAACTATAATAGACACTCTTGTCGTTTCATCCACATTCATGCACTTCCTTCCCTTTTGAAGACCAATAATCTGGTTGAAGGTTCTCTTAGGGCTATCTTCTGACACATCTCAAATATTTCAATTAGAATTTACAACAGCAGAATTTAAGCACTTTGACCACGCAATGTGGCACGAATCCCCGTAATTATTTGAGGAGAGACAACGGATCTGGAATGACAATCTTTCATGTATTCGTAAATATGTATTAGGATTTTTACCGCGTGCTGTAAGTCATACACTCACGGCTAAAAACAGGGGTCACACGTAATATGTTGACCTTAGCGTGAAGTCAGTTCATGACATGTTCCGTTAAATTACTTATTCGCGAACGTATAGGTATTTATTAATTTACAGTTGGGTATTAACTTTTGACTTGTGTTGGGTCATCTCACCTATGTATACTTGCTATTACTAAACTGTAATGTAATACTTATAGGCTATTTAGAAATCGAAATAATTTTGCTATCTTACGAAGCTCAGTACTCAAGTGTATTTTTTCTCGAAATATACTATACCTACTTTATAGTCTGCGTATTTGTCCGCTTTGTATGGAGAATTGAAAGTTTTGGATACCATCCTTTAGGAGCGCTGTTCACGCAGTCTTTAAAGAATACAATTAGCTTAAGAGAAAAATTACACTCAGGGCCCAGAATAGCACAGAATGAAACAGAACAATCCACATCTAAGTTGCAAGTTAACAGAGTAATTCCAGCAACACTAAGATCGGGCAAAGGGGAGGTCGAAAGAAGGTAGAGGAGGGAGGGGAAGGCAATTTCCTCAAGGATCGAAGCCTGCGCGTGACGGCCGCGCGTGCGTGCTATCACGAATCAATTTAGTGCGTCTGAGAAAAGATTGAGCTGTTACCTGGTCTAGGGTATAACTTATAATGCCATAAAAATTATTGGCTTACTATACCGTGGGTGGTTATTTCCTGCCTCAGTCGAAGATTACAATTTATCGAACAAAGTAAACAAATAGGAAAAGCAGTTTGTAACATCTTCAAATTATGTATCTGTCAATTATATTTGCCACTTGCCACCACAGCTAAAATAGTAAATCCAAGCTATTGAACAACCTATGTATGCCATAGGTAGGTACCACAAACTTAAGAACATAAATTGGGTCTGAGATAGGCACGATAGAAAACAATGAACAGCCTATACGTCAAAATATGCTAATAATCCATCAATACATCTGACACCAAGTGATACCAGCTCCAAGAACATCGATAAAACCTAATGGCAGCACGTAGTGTGCGCGGGCGCACGGCCGAGAGTGAACGCGGTGGTTCGTGGATTGTTGCACGATACGCCACTCGTGCGCATTCCTATAGTTCGTAAATGAATGGCGCAGGTGCGGTGAGAATGTGGGCGGGATCGCGTAATTACATGTAATTAGATCGTTTTGTGACAAAAAATAAATGGCAGGTATTTGTAAGGCAAGGCATGTCCAAATTGACGCAAACACCAGTAGAGACAGCGACGCAAGCTCACTTGATCGAGGCGAAGGTCGTGCTCGCTCGCTCCCTCTCGTCTGTTTGGACTAACTTTGTCACATATAATTACAAAAATCCCATTGACATAAAAGAAACAGTAAAAAATGTACCACGACTACGGAAAAACAGCATAAAAGTCAAAAACAACTTTAAACTATTTTCTCAGCTTTGACTTCATGTCGCAATCGGGGGACCTACTTAAAAACATGTTTCCAGGACAAATTTGTTCCGCGTCTATGGCAAGATTTTTATGAGTCGTTCAAAACGCTCCGCTGTCACTCATGAGTGGCACCACGCCCGCACATAGTGAGAATATCTCGAAACACGATCATTGTTGTCGTATCGCACATAACTCCGTGATTATGTCGCAATTTGTCCACTATGTGGGAACTTTTCCTTTAAGCGGCCGACACAGAAACAGTTTAGTACCTATGGACATTGGTATCGGTTAAAAATATATAGCCAAGCTGTAGCCCTACAAAACATAGGGACATTCCAAACGGATGCACATAATATTTTCAGTATATTAGTTTGGAGAGACTCACTAATATACTGAAAATATTATGTATATTATGCAATAAAGAAAATAAACCCTAGATGGTCAATGGTGTTAATTCCTATAAACGTCCCTTGCGACATCCATAACAAGACTATGAGTTGCTGCCGGCCCAAAGTCAAACCCCCAAATTCATAGAGATTTTAGCCAATTTACAATAGTTTTGAAAAGCATTTTTAGGAACAAATGTGATTTATAATTCCACTGCAAGTCGATCATAACTTTCTATGAATTTGGGGGAAAATATTTTTATCCATACAGACTAAACAAAGCACTTATGAATAGTCGACATAAAGATTTTAATTTGATCATCGGTTTGCAACGCAGCTTCCATTGAGAAGAGCTGGCAAGAAACTCATGATTACTCTTTTCAATAGAAAAAGAAAAATAATGTTCATTCTCAAAACAGCAACGTAATGTGAACAGGCAGCACCATACGAAATGTACATAAATATTATAACTTCTATCTTCGTTAATATTACCTACTGCATTTAGAACGTGATACTTTTTAAATACGTTATCATGTACGCCTATTGCTCTAATTAATTAAACACTAAGAAATCACGCACTAAGCACGAATTATGTCACAATGTATTAACTAAGGGGATGTTAAGGTAGGTACTAGTTTTAAACCGAACTTAACAATAAGTTTTTGTATATCAACGAGATTTTTTTTCGATGTTGCGAAGGTAATTTGGAAATTAAATTAATTGTGTGTCAGAGGCAAATTTCGGGAACGACCTTTACGTAATTTTGCCCTGGTCTGGGTGTCACTAGGATCGCCCCCAGTCCATTGTATGGTAGCCTACAAGCGTTGCTTAGTATGGAACCATACTGTTGGTGTGTTAGCCTCGAGCCGAGCCGAGCAGCCTACGCTCGAACCAGCGCGCCAAGCGTCCGTCTGTCGTCATAATAAAGTCAATATATTAAACTAGCTATAACATCTCCATTGTTGGATAATGATCCTTCTCTATTCCCCTGCTTCCCCCCCCCCCTCCCACATACCGCGTGGTGGTCCAGTCCATCAGTGCCGTACCGGTGACATTAGCTTTCGAGCCGCACCCGCTTGCCTGTAATTGGCCAGGGACCGGCCCGAAGCTATGGGAAGACGAAGCCGTTTTTTATAAGGAACCATACTATAGACAAGTGACGTATGTTCTATGACAGTGTAGGGTTGGCGACGCGATAGAAATAAAATAGATGATCATTCTACTTTAACCCCCTATTTCATACCAATAAAAAGCGACCACAAGTGGCCTGATATTTTCACACGCGTCATTAAAAGCTAATGGTTCAAGTGATGAAGGACCCTGATATATGGAAGATATTGGATATTGGATGAGGCCTTGTTCAGCAGTAGACGTCTGTCAGCTGATAAAATATGGCAGCAAAGAACTAAAGTTGGTTAGACACATTCAACCACTAGAAGTATAAAACTTATTTTCATAAGAAGAGTGCTTTGCCTTACGTCGCAAACGTGCAGCTCCTGTAGATGATCCACGATGATAATTCCTTTATTTGGATTTTCCCACATCGAGATGAAACTGTCACACATTTACTAAAATCTAGTTACTGGCAACCCTGACGCACATTCTAAGATGAACAAAACAGCGCGGGGACCGGTCCGTGTGTGCTTGCCTTAACTCAAATGTCCCTCAACCCGTTCCGTCTATGTTATGCGCGTGCGCACATCACTATTTATTGTCGTTTTTAGTCCACCTGTAGTAGGAAGGAGAAAAGGAATTCCTATTTTATTGCACGGTACATTTTACAATGTTTAATGTTTGTTTATTGGTATAATAATGACATAATCGTATAATAGTCTGTATTGTAGAAATGGATGATTCATGGGAGTGAATGATTGAGAGTGATCCTTTGCCCAGCAGAGGGACGATATGGTTTAATAAAAAAACTGAATTTATTTCATCTTTTTCCTAAGACATAGTCTAGCTATCAGTTCGTATAAATAATTACTTATGTAGGTATCTAAAATAGAGTACTTAGTTTAACCTTAACAAATTCACTAAGGCGTTACACGGCAGAGGCGACTACAAGATGCTGAAGCTGTCACAAAAGTCCATAAAAATACACTTACCTAGAAATACAGTTACCAATTGTAGGAGGCATTTATGTCGGTCTTAATAACGTAGTTGTATTAAACGAGTATACGTGTATTTACCTGTATTTTTGAATAATAAATGTATCTGCAAGTCAGCTAATTGCATTAGATTGGTACGAATGTAATCACATATCAATATTTATAACAAATCCCTTCCAATAATTTGTAATTCTAATACTTTCATCGAGCTATCAATTTCTCTAGGCAGGTGTTTTAGCGCTCATTGTTATCAGCCACTTATCTACCTGATAGCGACTGGAGTAGCTAAGTGGCGGACTACGGGTGACAGGGTTTGGTCTGACTACTGCTTTATATTTAGGGTTGGCTCTAACGATGCTTGGCGGCTTCAATCGGATTGTCAACCTTTTTAATCTTAATAATAATATCAATATTGTTTAATAAATAAATGAATTAAATTGCGGCCTTAAATGGCAATATATGGCCTTATTCGTAATTGACCCGGTGGCCTTAAGAGGATCTGACATTTAACAATACAAAATTGTCATATTTTTTGACAGTCTTGTATCGACGCTAGATACGCGACGTTCTCAGCAAGCTAGAAGTTTATGCGACATAGCACGCTCTAGGCGTACCCTTTGCAACGTATCTTGTAATACAATTGTATTTTTGTAATTATTAAGTAGAAGGGTATATTTCCTACAGCAGAATCTTCATTAAAATTCATACGCGAACAACCCTCACTTCGTCTGACCTCAGAGAATTGCTTATTTAATTCTTGATATCACCACAGTGACAGCGCTAATTAGAACAGCGAATGAATTGGCGGCGATAGGGTGGAGTGGTTGGTGATTAGAGAAAATATTACAAAATGGTAATGTATGGTAGACAACGCAGATTGCAGTGTTAATTGAATTAGGAAAACAGATATGCAACACTTACAGTGTTGAATTGATAATTCATACATGTATACATAGATGATGTGTTAGTAGAGTAGGTGTCATATGTAAACAGGTCTTGACGTTCGCGAACGGAGACAGGTTGAAATGCGATACGGTAAAGCAGGCCACTCACTGTTAGGTAACGCTATGTAACACTAGATCTAGACACACTGGAATATGGAAGACGCTATGAAGTAAAAAAAAAAGTCAGTCAGTTAAAACAATTTTACTGATCATTATTGATCCTACAAAAAGTCTTAAAAACTTTGTGGCTAAATATACTAATACCATCCTGTAGATAGATGAAGTGATGACTAGTTGAACTTGAGTAAGCTCTTGAGATGTTCTTCTAAAAGAAAATGATATCTCAGTAACACACTCAAGTTTACTCTCAGGAGCTTTATTAAAAGGGACCATAGAGGCCAAATGTCATAATGCAAGCCAAACAAAGTTTCCTAAGAGCTATCTTAAAAGCAGTAAAACAAAACAGTACTGCAGTTAAATCGCCCACGAGGCACGTGCGCAACAACGAGGGGTCATTCATCAAAGCCCACGCATAGGCTATACTGACATGGTCTGAATGGAGCTGATGATGAAGCCTCTGTCTCAAGGTTAAAGAATAATAGTGATTTGACGAGCCTTGGTGATCCACCCGCGCTTTTGGAATGATTTCAATGGAGATGACAAAGAGGATACAATAATAATGTTGCTAACAGAAGGTGAAGTCACCAACCTTATACTATACTCACTAATGAATATTCAACTTACAATCAAATATGGTAAAGCAACATACACGAAGGCAGGTATCGAATATCCATAGGAATTTCAACGGAAACACTTAACTCCTTTGAAATTTCAATCCATTTACAAATGTTTTGCATAGCATTTTTCAGAACATAGGAACTTTAAGGCTATTGTTAATCGGTTAAAACTTTCTATATTGAGGAAACTTTTGAGTCGATACAAGACGCATTATGGCAAGAAGAGATACATTATGGCAAGTACTTGTCACTTTTAGACAAAACGAAGTTTCATTTATCTGTATAGAAATAATATTGAAGATTGCAACACAGAAGCTTCTTCGAACCGCTGTCAAAATTGTCAGAAGCATTGAAATCGAACTGGAAACATCAAATAATGTTTAAAACAAATACAGACATGACGCAACCATCAATCTGGGGTTGGCAGTGCAAACACGCGCCCACGTGCAAATATTTTAGTTTCCAGCGTTCGTTTAGCTTGAAGGCTAGCCGTGTTAGCAGTTATTTGCAATGAATAATGACTAGAAAAAAGTTAAAGGATAACCATACCCAAATGTTTTCACTGAAACGAAATTTGCAAGGGTACGAAGGGAAGGTATTCTTGAAATTCATGCAAAGCAAAATGTTGTGAAATCGTTTCTTGGAGTTCCAGTATACACTAGGATGCTGCATCAAACTGCTGCATTTTTACACTAACGCGTGTTGACGAGTTAATAATAATTAGCGCACCTTTCTAAATGTCTTCCTTATCTTGCAAACGACGTCAAACAAAGCATTACATGTGATGTCCAAATTTAGTACTCCTGAATCACTGCTTACAAAATGTCTAATTCCATAACGAGTTCTAATTAGTTAGCGAAAGATACTTGGCAAATTATAGGCCTAGTAAAGCTAATAATCGCCATTGCGCAGCGGAACACGCCGACTACAGTCTGTGGGCTGCATTCCTAGGAAATGCATTTGCGTGTTCGTTATTATGAACATTGGCTACTGGTTTATGGAGAAAAACTGAGTCCAAGTGACGGAAATTCCGGGTATTGGGGCATACCACTTCTTGTTATAGTGAATTTAGATTCTTCTTCTTATCATATAGTTACTGGACAAACTGCTGTGTAGATGAAAGCAACCGTAACCGACCTGTACGTGTCATTTAAAGCGCGGAGACTGTCAGTTCGAAATTCCACAAAATAGTCACATATCTCCGACTGATTTTGCCAAGAGTTGCTTAACCTACCGATCATTGACTGCAGTTCCCGATAAGCGAATACGAAACTAACCAGTAGGTAATGTTTTGTTCCTTACTTCTCATTTTAAAGTACATTCTTGGGTTAAACCATATACCATATCTATAAATATAAGAAGCTGTAAATTATTATAGAAAGACCTCCTTCAACGATAATAAACGCTACACTTAGAAATGGATTATGATATCCCATAAGAAAACTATTGCGTCCACATATGGCGGTCGTATCGTATTGCGTAAGGCAAAAATGTCATGATAGCTATAGCAAAAATTACATAAATCTGTTCCCCATGCCATATGGTACATGGTCTGAGTGGGGTCTGGGCTGCGTCTGACAAATATGGAATTAATTATGAGCTGGATATGGTGTAAGCGATGGCGTTTTGAGAAGGTCAATTCGTTTTGTATTTTCATCAACCGTTTCTTTGCCTTACCTTTTCCCATTATCTGGTATAGCTTATCCATTAGTTTGCAAGTACACATTAAGGGTCTCAGTTTGGGCAGTCACGGAAAGGCATTAGAGACTCTTTCAAACTGGGATTATCAATGTTATGTTCCTATGCCTATGCCTACTTCTGGTCATACAAAGCCAACAGTCTTCCAGTCTCCGTCATCGGATATTAAAAAGTAATACATCTCATCTCACATCACATCTCGCTCCATCCTATCTTTTGCGCCAAGTCAGCCCTGTCAAATAAGGTCTAACCGCATCCATGTACGGGCCGCCATCATAACGCCGCGATGGCGGGCTACACCATAGCTTCCTATGCTTAATGGCGGATTCGCATGTAAGAACTGGCAATAGTGGCAATGTTATGGAGGTTCTGTACGTGGGATGATAGAGAATTGGACGAAATGCGAGAAAAGTCTAGTGAACACTGTCTATCATACATGTATGGCACTTGAGACGGGGTAAGGTTATCGGAATCGAACTGTTAAAGGATATTTATCGATTTCTAGGAGCTATATAATAAATATATTTCTAGGAATCGAGACAAAACCATCTCAGGAGATGACTTACAGTTGAAATTCTCCATTAGATCTTACGACTTTACTACTGTACAAATATTATAAAGCTAATTCGATCCAGAGCCATTCTACCTTCAAAAAATCTGTTTTTTTTTTTAAACTTACTTGAACTTTCGCATTGTCTGTTTGGTTTACTCAAATATTTGAAGGTGGTTATGTTATAAGTAAGTCCCACAAGACCATTCTCCAAGGTCTTTTAATTCAATCCAAGAAATTCGCTCGGAAACCCAAGATCACTTTCCATCTGAGCACTATGATTACGGCGCGCTGTAAGGGTGCTAGGCAGTGTAATTGCGATGGTCAATAGAGACACGGTACTTTCACTTGGGTATTTACCCAGCGCTGTGTGGGCGATATGATAAGCACCAAGCTATGGTTATTGGCAGAAGTGTTTGGTTGATTGATTGTTTACAAGAAACAAACTCGGCACTTTGATTAGAAGATGATAATCTTAGAAGAAATTTTAAATCTGTATCGGCTGCAGGAAGACCTAAACTGTTAATTTGTTCCTTGATGATCTGATGACGCCTATTTTTTTTTAATAAAAAATAAGGTCTTTTTCGTCTCTATCGGCATCCTGCGTATGGATCTAACATTTCTGGTATGAAACACTTCCTCAATTCAAAGCATCTCAATAGAGTGGGTGCATTTGGGAACATATCGGTACATGACCATGTTCTCACGAGTCTCGTGTTCGCTTCGACACCTCTGACCACAGCGCAATCACTTTTAGAATCAATGAGAAGATATCTACAGATTTCCTTATACATGTAGCTTCAGTAATATAACCAGCTTCATGTATAAACTGTAAGTATAGACTGCCTCGTCGGTAAACACTACAGCTACCAGAGATTATGGGTTTCATTTGCAAGTAATGTTCTTTGGGTCCGAACCAAGTCGGGACTTATTCAGTAAGGTCGATCCTGATTAGAATGCTACCTAATACCATCAGATAATATTTTTAATACGCATTTTAGGTAATGTAAGGGGTTGGTATTTATAAGATATCTAATAATCTTGCACACAAAATTTCCAAGATGGCTACATCTTTTGCACGACTGATAGTCCCTTAGTCTTTACTTATTCGCCCTTTATTTAGTTTAAGTGCAGTTCAACTTGTCGGTATCAAGTCTAACAGACAGACAGATAGAGTTTAAAATGTCGATCGTGAGAGAACGCTTTCTAGAATACAATTATTTGTGCATTTGTTTGTAGAGAAAGCTTCCTGTGAGTCCTAATCTTGAAGCACCGGTGGTTTGGACGTCTGGTACGATACTAATGAATAACAAGTTAACAAGACGTTTTGCAGTTTGTCATATTCAAATGAACTCTAGCTTCATTGTTATTATTTTTAAAACTATAACATGTGTTTGTTCTGTAATTTTGGGGATGTTTGCAAAATGTAAATTCACCCTAGTGACGATTTGAAAATTGAGGGGCTCCTATCTAACAATGACGATCTAAAGGCGATATTATGATACCTATCGAACATAAATTGTATTAACGCTATTAGTTACTGACAGTCTATCTGCACAACACAATCGCAAAACAGTTACAACACTAATCTCGTGCAGAACCAATTATTGTGACGTACATTACAAAACAAATCTTATTACAAAATAAATAAAGATAGCAATCAGTTGTCGCGGCCGTCAATCTTCGCCATTTTGTAATGATCTCCCTGATTGTAGAAATTGTTTTGATGCACGGTCTAGATTATGTTGGTTGGATTACATTGCGCAGGATAGCATAATCGGTGTCATCGAGATTATACAAATACATTTCTCAATTTCATTCTAGATACAGGTAAGTGGGAAACGTGGAATTATAGATAGATAGATAGATATGGTATCTTCCATTTTGTCGTTGGTTGAGCGTCTAGATGAGTCCATGGACAGAATTAAATAAAAGGGATTCAAACTGATTCTCAGACATAGACTTCCCTCATATTTTATTATGGTCTAGTAAAATGATCATCTGAAAAAGGTAGTTTGAATGTTTTGAAAACGTAATGACGAAATGTTATGGACCAAATCGTCTCTCTCCCCAGCGGAACACAAAAAGCTGGATCGTAAAGGATGTGGTTATGGTTCAAATAAAAAATGTGTAAGAGATCGTGTTGCGTGACTTGCGTGTACGCAATCCTCGGTGATTGCGGTTAGATAGATTTTGACTAACATATTGCTTTAATATGTGATCAGTTAAATATGGTTTACTTTGATATTAACCGGTTAAAATTACCGATATTAACACACCTGGTTTCTTACGGATTAGGCGGTCCATCAGTGTCCATCACCTGGACAACGTCCACTGCTGGACGAAATAAACTCCACACAACTCGGTGACCGAGGTCGGTCTTCCGCTACTCGCATTTACCAGCTTCCTGTGTCGAACGTAATGTCAGTCTATCGTGGGGAGAACCCTTCTTCAAACCCTACGTCTTGTGGTAGCCACTCTTAAATCTCTCTGTCCTAACGCCCATAGGTGCTGCACATATCCCCGAACTGAGACATGGGTGCCTGACTGTATGATTCCAATCACTTGATGAATACACGGCACATAACAATGTAAGTGTACGCAGAGCCACGGTGCAAACATCCTCTCTTAATGAAACCAGCCTCAATCGAGCGTTGTTTGGCAACAAAATGCCAATAACACTGGCTTGGATTACATGTTTTACGAAAAATCTCGTAAAAACCTGAATTTCCTGAAAACGTATACGTTTCAGTTACATTCACAAGAGTTGTGGGGTTTCTTAATTTAGCGCGTCTACCGAAAATTAAAACACTGAAAGTGGCAGTGAAGTGGCTTGTATTAATAAATGCACCTCAAAGTTGAGATCGATCTTAAGATCTATTTTTGACAGATGTTACACACGCACACACAACGTCACGACTTTTATCCCCATTCGGGGGTAGTCAGAGCCTTGAGTGGCCATACACCACCACATTGTGGAGGTATTAAGTCCAACCAAAGCCCACGTTTCACCAGATAGTCAGAACCCAACGTGACAGGTGGTGAATCTTATCGCCGTGTATACAGGAACTGACTATTACCTAATCCCGAGGGACAGATGATCCATATATTAAACGTCAAAACTGCATCTTAAGATCGATCTCAACTATGAGATGCATTTATTAATATGAGCCTAATTATCATGTTCATTATCAAACTGAACATTTAAAAACTAATCACAGTTTTGCATACATTACCATACAAAAGAGTCGATTAATTGGTCTAACAATGAGAACCGCACAAGTCATGAACTCATTACTTTGTAAAACTTTTAATTAACTTGTCAATACTGAATGGTCCTATCGAATGTGCGGCGGATATCCGGTAAGGTATTGTTAGGGCTGCCAATATAATTTTATTTTTAAATATTTTTTTTAAAAATCAAGTATATTCTAGAATAGCGTAAATTATGAAATATATTGAAGAGAAAATAAACTGGTATTTTAACAAAAATTCAAGTAGGATTGTAGATCCAGAAATTGTTTCCTTATTCATTTTAATTTTGATTAATTAAGCAAAGTTTACCTACTTGTGAGCTTCGCTCGGCAATATTTTTGCACTAACAAATTATCATCTTAAAGTAGACAGCCATAACTAAAAGCGTGACTACTGTCGCGAAAGTCGATCAGTAGATGTTTAATTGATTTGTTACATAATCGCCAGTAGAACAATTGTCCCGTTGACGGAGCTATCGTAATTACAGATCGGTTCGATTGTTATCTCAATGTATCTGATTGGAGAAAAAGATTTTGGTGGAACACAAATAATGTACAAAAAAATGTTTGCCTTTTGTTGGGTGAAATGGGTGTGAACATTATATTCTTATGGTATTCTTCCTCCGTGTGTCGCTAGATCCCCAAGTGGATATGCGGATAGTACTTTAATATACCGTACATACTTTGCTTATGTACACTTATGTTAACTAACCCTCATAATTAAATCATTTAACTTTTGACCGATCAGAAAAGTATCACCTTCTGTCGGCTCTTCAGGCACCTTTCGACCTACTTTCCGCGTATGAGTGATCAAAAAATACTTTTCTAAATTCAAATTAAACGTATATTTTGACATGCATGGGTGCGTATGCGCACACGTAACTTGATCAGTCTCGCGCCGCCCGCCGACCGAAACGGACGTGTAACCGGAGTTGGGGTAGTCTCGACAGACGAAAGTTGATTTCCTTTAAGGGAAATTTGAGTCCAGTTTGGATTTGTAATATTATGTCTTTATTAAAAGATGTCTTGCGAGTTTGTGATTCCAGTTGTCTATTACATTTATTAATGGGAAGCTTTAAACCAATTACAATCATAGAAAAGAATGTAGTGTACTTTTGTTTTTGGGATTTGGTCGGAAGTAGGAAATTGTTGATTTAGTTGATCAATTGGCAATTGCTTGGCGCAGTGGGGCGAGCGTAGGTCGCTTGGCTTACAGCACCGGGTGGTTGCGGGCAAATGCAATGCAATGCAAATTTCAGAAAAGGCCTTTTCGTAATTTGCCCTGGTCTGGGCATCACTGGGATGGCCCTCAGTCATAGTCATAGTACAAGCGTTGCTTAGTTTGGGATCATACAAACAAATATGACTTCAAAAACGCTCCTAGTAACAGATCACTTAACTATTACGATCATAAAAATAACAAGTGCCTCCATAACTTGATTTCTCATGGTCAAAGGCCTATGGACGCCATTTAACGAGATTAAACAAACTACCGAACACAATCAGTTGTGACCTTAATTGGTTAACTGCTATTAATTGAGATGAGATTACAGCATCTCTGTATGCCTATCAACACGCACTGAACTTGCTTAAATCTTTTCTACAATAGGGGATAACACTCATATTAACGAATTAAGTAAAGTACAATCCATTATTTATTGACATATTGTGAAATAATTTTTCAAAAGCATAAATAACTAGCTTTTCCCCGCAACTTCTTCCGCGTAGAATTTAAATTAAAAAACATCGGATCTCTGATTCTGGATCCCGTATCTCGGATCCCGTTTCCCGTTTTTACCGGATCCCGGATCCGGTTTCCTGGATCCCGAAGCCCGGATATCCCGGATCCCAAAAAATATAGCCTATGTTACTCAAGGATAATGTAGCATGCTAATGGTGAAAGAATTCTTGAAATCAGTCCAGTAGTTTTTGAGTTTACTCATTACAAACAACAAAAATACAAATATTTTATGTTTATAATATTAGTGTAGATTACAGAGATGTTTGCTAAAACTATACACTCATTATAAAAAAGTCAACATGTATAGTATTGTGTAAAATGTATACTAAATAGAGTTCTGATTTATGATGCTTTACTCACTGACTGACTATTTTCGTATTTAGAAACGGGTGAGAATTACTGGAATATTGATAAGTACTGTTACTCATTGGTTAAAATACGTCACAGGCCTTCCCTTAAAACCCGCGCATGTTACGGTAATCTACCACTTGGAACGCTCGAAACCGCGCTCCGTCGTACGCGTGAGAGTGAAGTGAGTGAAGTCTTTGTGAGGAACTATCCACGCCTTTTAGTTAATCCGTGACTCGGTATCTCCCTCATACAAGCTTTCTCCCTATGTCTGTCTGTTCACATTGTTATAAGCCTACTTGGCCAGCCACTGACCACTGAACCCGTGTTCTCGTGTGTTCAGAGACCAGCAGGCTTGGTAAACCAACACCGCATGTCGAGTCAATGACATAAATATTACGTTACACCCGTTGCGAATCGATAAGCTTACAGCTCTACCGCAGACAGGGGTGTCAACTGAGATAAAGATGGATTAAGGATTTGACGACCGTTCGAGCGAAGGCTAGCACACGCGCCAAGACAAAACCTTTGTCACGCACTTTGTCGCACCGAGTCACTCTCACTTACTGCATATGAGAGATTGAGTAAAAATCGTCGATTAATCTCGCGTTTTGTCATGTCTCGGCCGGCTGCGGTATCAGTGCAGATGGTTGCAGGTACGATTGCTGCCAAGTCAAATTATGGGAACGGCCTTTTGTAATTTTCGCTTTGTTGTCACTGGAGTCGCCACCCAGTCCATTATATGGTAGGTATAATACAAGCATTGCTTAGTTTAGGAAAGTGCAGTTGGTGTGTTAGTCTGGCGTCCTTAGCTAGGAGATGGTTTGAAATTGGTATTTGGTAATGAAGGCTGAGAAAAGGGTGGACTTTTTTTGATGTGAGCTGAATAATGGTAGAAATCATATTATGTGCTGTTGTCTCTTTCATACACATTGTTAGTGTACTTTCGGTGAAATTAATGCAAGAGGAAAAGGATAGCTATTTTAGTCTACCATGATCTGGTTTTGGAATATGTTGTACGTAAAAAATGTGCACATAAAAAATATCAATAAAAATATACACTTAGGTAAAATGAAAATTGCCAACCCTAACTGCAGTCCGCAGCCAACCTTAACGTGTGAACGACTACATTCGTAAGAAACTAGATCCGAAAATCCACGTTCTGAATGTAACCTAAATAATATTCTTACAACGTTACGTTTATTCTACTTTAAGCTCGTCTGGTACCAAATATCTGCTATTTTTATAGAACAACTTTGTAACCAGTTTTAAAGAGTTATTAAATAGACGCGTGTTACACTAAAATATAGAACAGTTTGATAGTAGGTTACATAATGTTACTTTCCTAAACTCTACTCAACAGGGTCTCAAATTTATTTTATTAATAATCGCCAAAACACCGACCTAAGCAAGCTTTAGTTTTTGGGTTCCATATTGTTGTTTTGGGGTAAATCCCTTTTACGACATCGGTTTTTTATACATTTTTGACAAATAATGGCCGTATTCTGAAACCGCATAAAGTATAATAGGTATATGAAATACCAGAATAGAGTAAATTACGAAAAACACTTCGTAATATGTCCCGTACTGACATTATGCATACTTTTAATGAATAAATTATGAATATAAATTACGTTATGATTACTATATAACAGCAGTTACAGCGAATGAAATAACAGACTATCGTGTATTACTCAACACATCAACCAAGGGCACATTACTGTCATTAAGTAAAAGAAGATTGGAAGAGTGATCGTGTGTGATTTATATTGAGAAACTATCAATGAGCTTATAACATTAATGGGTGTAATTTACTGTTGGGACCTTGTTTTGCAATGATCACGATATTTCATTCAACGGATATGGCTAATTTAATAATTATCTATCCGTCACAGAATATGGATATGTGCAATTTTGTGAGAAGACTTCCAATTTAGTTTGTGAGTACCTATTCTTAATAGTTGCGTTCGCGTGACGCGATTGCGTGATGAAAAGGTGCCTACTTTTGATCTAGAAAAGTTCTGGTTCAGCAGGTTTTAACCATCTCTTCGAAATACCTACCTACCATTATTACTACTTAGCAGTAATAAAGTATGAAATATTGCCGTGTTTTCAATCTTTGGATATGCGTTTCGTGTTATATAAATATTAAAGCATAATTAACACACCGATATATCCAGTGCAATATGCCGTTGTTGCAAACATACGTCTTAAAGAAATTCAAATAAAAAAAATACAAAAAAACCCGCAAGACCCGACGCCTCCACCTTAATTTGGCTCCACATTTCCCATTTATTTCGGGATACGAACGGAGCAACGAGTAATATTATAGACGTGCTTGTTCTAGGACGCTATGTACTGTACTGACCTTTCCTCCAGCATCTCGTTGAAGGTCTTGGACTTGGCGCGCGGCTGGCAGGGCTCGTGCTCCATGCGGCGCACCTCCACGCACCGCTCGATGATGTGCTCCACGCGCTTCCGCCGCGACGACTTCCAGTTGTCCAGGTTCTGTAACAACACCATTAGTATCATGACCGTCAATGAAGTCAGTCGGTGCTGGACTAGACTAAATTACTAATCCGCACTCGGATGGAATGCGGCTTCCCCGCCCTCATACCGCTCGCACACTCGCCACCGCCTGCGGCTTCCCGCCCGCACACCGCCACCGCCTTACTGTGTGGGTAACGTCACATTTGACAGGTGCCTAGTTGGCTTGGTGGATTATTATAATAGAGCATTATCCCACTGGCTCTTTGTGAGCCCTTTGCAAGCGGCAGTATGAGTGCCAGTGAGACAAGACGATCTTGCACTCGCACCCAGCGCGTTGATCGGACAGCCCGCAAACCGCCTGTGGGATGAGATGAGGCTCTTATTGCATCCTTCGCACGGTCATTATGAATGAGATAGACCGCAATCTTTTCAGATGTCATATTTACTTTAGGCGTCATTTGACGTCACCAGAATTGGCATTAATGTCAATTTGTACAATTCATAAATTAGCGAGTTGCGTAGGAGTAAGAAGCATGAAAAATTCTATATTCAAATAACTGGTCCTTTAGCACCGCTAGTTGAGTCTCGGATCACTGACAGTAATTATTCAGTAATCAGTCAAATGTCGACACACTATCACTGAGTCCAATAAAATAAGCAAAAGGATTGAAAAATAGTTTGAAGTTATATAAGTAGTGAAGAGAAACTAACTACACAAATGACAACAGCCAAGGATCATGGCTTAACGTAACTATCGCCGTTAGAAGCACCATTAGTCGCATCTACTCAGCGCTGTAAAACCAGCTAGTTTTGTAGGTAGCAAATATATATGTAGCCTTTCAGTTAGAATAGCCTGTTCAGACAGAAAACAGTGGTCACCTGCCATGTTGTGACACGCCGATAAGCGGCTCGGCGAAAAACCTGCTCATCAAGCCCCACAGCAAATAATTACGTAGGTACTTAAGCACCAAACGACAGCTACAAACATTTCAGTAGCTTTTTGCGCGGTCCGTCAAAGGAAAGACATTACGTTCGCACTCTTGTTTTCCCAATGTCGTCGGCGTTTACGTTGATCGCTAGATGGCGCGCGTGTCAAACATTGCCTGCGCGCAGTGGAAAGGAGTTGTTTTTTTAGCAATTTCGCTTGCAATGGGTAAGAGCTAAACGTTGTTATTTCGATGGCGTAAAGTACGGGCGTAAGCGAGTGACAAGATCTGAAATAGAGCAGGACGGAATCTGACGAGATTCTACAAATATCCTAAGATAATGATGACAAATATACTGATAAACACATTAAATATGTTAAACTATTTGTATGTAGTGTAAGCGAGTCAAGAGGATTAAAAGCAGAGGGCCTACTCTTTTACAAACAAAAACAAACTTCCGGACGAAAATTCGCGTATTTCCTACTACGTTTCTCATTCCTTACGAACGAAAATTGTTTGACGTTTAGATTCGACGACGACGAAGACGTCAAACAATTTTCGTTCGTAAGAATGTCGGAATGAATGAGAAACGTAGTAGGAAATACGCGAAATTTCGTCCGAAATTATGTTTTCGTTTGTAAAAGAGTAGGCCCTCAGGACTTATTGCCTTGTTCTACGAACAATAAATTATAATTACCCTGCTAGCGTCCAGAAAATATTTTGTATGACAAATTCTACAGTGTCTCTACCGGTCTACTGAAGAAATAGAGCAAGGGGGTTATGTGACTCTACTTGTACGAATAACCACATGGTAGAGCAACTAGTGAGGTAAGTATACAATCAAATTGCACCCTGCTCACTCTCGCTCTTATTATCTAGATAAGCAAAGTTGTTTTTTTTTTTTTTCATATTACCGCTATAAGCTTATGCTAAAACTGAAATACTTCAACACAACTTAATAGATCTATTGACTAGTGTACCCAGTAGGAAATACAGATATTTTTAAACCGAACATTCACATTGCGTAATGCGTCAGTCCGCGTCATGGCGGCTTAACGACCAATCTCGAGCAATCTGTGTAATCGCCGGCATAATGGCCAATGTAGAAAAACTGTAATGTTTTAAAGAAGTTGTGTTTTTCTATGGAATGTGTATTTTACATTACATTGTTGTTAATTGCGTCTCATGTGGAGATGTTTATCTATTCGATCGATTTTCAGAATTACACACGAGTTTTAAACAGTAACGAGCATTATGCATATTGAAGCAGCATAGCAGATACGGTACCTCCTAACATTACAATCACCAGCCCCCCTAGACAAGTGGCATGAACGCTAATCGAATAGAATATAATAAACTTCACAATGTATGGAAATGTCAAACGTCGCTATGTAAATCAACAACAAGTCGCTATGAAGATCACGCTTGAGATTACGTGACTTATGACATTTCTATAGATGAAGCGTAGCGATTTGAAGGAACGCTTGTAGACGTCAGCCACTTGTCTAGCCCTTCTGATGTGTGCTCAGCGTACATGCATCTAAATTTTGGAAGCGAATTTAGAAATGTCATTCCAGCACATTTAAGTTAAGGCTGACAGTTGAAATCGGCCTAAAATGCATCTACGGAAAGACTGATGATACTCAAACTCAGTATAGTGACAGAACCTTAAGTACCTACCTAATACGGTGAAATCTTCGAAACAAGATTACAGGACACTAATAAAACTTAATTTGGAGGATATTCTTAACCTGAGGATTGTGAACCGGGCCCTAAATCTCCAAAGTCCGGTGCACAAGGAATTGTCGCAATTTCCATAAGCACAGCCTAATTGGAACTGTATACAAACAATAAGCCGCTGCGTTCAGATTGTTCGCAGCGGAAGCAGGGGCATTCCCCGGGCTTCTTACGGGCCGGCTTCCGTTCGCGGGAATGCACGGAATAATAAGCCGGCGGCTTCAAACATAAAAGGTATTGTTTATAAATCTGAATGTTATTTTTACATACATAACACGAGTGTATGTTATGAAGTAGGCAGACAGATTGCCATATGCTACGATCCTGATCCATTAAAACAATGGTTGTCATACAAAGGATTAATGGCGATCCCAAGGATAAGGATCCTCATGGGAGATGGCAGAGGAATTCTGAGGTCAAAACCGATGGTTCGGGCTCATAAAGGTAAGACATTACTCCACTGAACCCCCTCACCCACGGAGCACATCGTTATAAAATAATCTATTATGGGAAACCTTATAAAAGCCATTGCCTCCCGGATGCGAGCCTAGCTTTCATCCAACTTCCACAGAAACCGCGTAATTAAGGTCGAACATTAAAAAGTAAATGAAAAACTACTATTTAGTAAGCCATCACAAATTGACGACATAACACTGGATTTTAAGCTCTAATGGGTAGAATTTATAGTTTAAAATGAAATGAGGGTTAGTTGCGGTTAAAATGTTTCGTGAACTCGGGAAAATGGTGGAAAGTGATGTTTCCTTATTGAATTGACTAAAGTTGGTGGATGACATAGTGTGTGGTATTTTGATGTGATTCGTCGTAGCGACCTCATATCTCGCTACATACTACACATTCACGACGCCACCAACAGATGGCGCTGACTGCACGCTCCAGTACAAAATGCGATTCTGCATAGAAATCCTGAATCACGATATCAAGATTCACGAGGCACATCGATAGAAGACCCCGACAACAACCATTGGGGCACAGCGGCCGGCCCCACTGGGCATACCACCCGCCTGGCAGGAAGATCTTCACTATTCCCCCAAAGCCGTATTGGAGGAAAAGAGCGGATGATAGAACATGACAGGATTAATTAACATAGAGGCCAGGAACTCACTGGTAACGCGACTGCGACGCGACAGCCATCAAACCCCTAAAAACATATGACGATGGCCGCCATCAAAAAAGCGAAAATTCGTATAGAAATCGCCATCGCATCGCAATCGCTTTACCAGCACAGCCCCGGCCTTAATCCACCTATTAATGCTATCGTCGCGACTACAATCGGCATAGTGATGACACCTCTAAATATACGATTTGACAGCTGTCATTCACACATCACAAAATAATTCAGAGTGTAGTGTCATTCAACTGTTGTCATCAAACCGGTTGAATTCATTGCCATTGAATGTCAAGAGGCAATGGCAACTCCACCCCCCATTATGAATTGTACTCAAATATTTTATCAATTCATTCATAAGTTGGGTATTTAAAGCTTTCTATTAGAGTGTCATTGATGAGAGGCTTAGGGCCAAGTTCACTAACAAACTAACGGACCGTTAGAGCAGTAACCAATTGTTTGACGTATTGGTGATAGTCCGTTTCCCCCTTACCTTAGCCAATGCTTATGCAAGATAAAGGAAAGCGTAATTCTGTGCCTATTCTTGGGAAGTTGAGATATGGCCATTGTTTTATTGATTACCCTTACAATTACGAGATTAGGATGATGAAATTGAACTAAGTGATTCGTCAACGGTGTCCCACCACCTGTGAGTACTTATCTTCTGGGTTTTTTTTAAAGCTCTAAAAGTATAAGTAACCTCACTCCTACTAAATCAATTATGACTCTGCTCTTGGACTGATGAGTCGTTAGCATATTAGATATAATTGAGCAGCTTTCATCGGCTAGGAGTCTAGCTGCAGCTCGTGTGAATAGACTTTAAGTTGCAGTAGCTAGTGACGTATGCAACTGACCGACTGCCACTCCTCCTGGCGCTCGATGCGGGCGGGGTCGGTGCGCTTGGCGAGCTCGGCGCGGCGCAGCTGCTCGCGCGCGCGGCTGCCCAGGTCCGCGGGCCCGACCTTGATGAACTGCAGCGGGTTCGCGGCCGGCTTGCCCGGGATCACTGCCGCCGTGTGCGGCCGGGTCGCGAGGAAGTCCGCGCTGTCTGTTGTCTGAAACAATTGGTACAGAGGTCAGAGGTAAAGAGGCAAAAAGTTAACAGGCAAGTTGTATGGAAAAAATACCGGAATATGGATAACTGCGGACAGAACAACGATCTCTAGGATAGAATCGAAAAAGAGAAGGTATATACGGATTAATGGCTTCAGTGTGTGTGACAAGGGGTCTTATTCTTGTGGGTTGCTGGCATAATTTTGCTCTGATTACTCAGAACTTAGTTCGCACGCAACGTGACGCATCACTGCACGGTATTTCACAGAGTGGCACTAGTTACTGGAAAAAATAATTTATGTTTAAAAAAAAACCCCAAATCTATAGTATTTAATTTAAAATATTTTTGAATTATGTCTGCCACCGGGTCGGATTTCGCCCTATGAACTTTAATTAATTATCGATTTATTAATATCGATTCGTAAATAATAAGGAATGTGGAATGAGATGATTGAGGATATTAATAAAATCATAACAGTCATTAGCTCTGAGGTATGATAGTAGCTAAGACAGAGATATGGATTGTATGCAATAAAATTAATTCATAATTAATAGGCTATTTTCTTGAACAATCCACGAGATGTTTAGTTCCGGTTAGTTGAGTTTATCAAGTAATTATGTCAATGTTGAGTGGAATACACCTATAAACTTCTGAACACTAATCTTGTTGAGTCCCACTTTGGTAAGTTACTTTTTTTATAGCGCGGCTCAAAGAGGACGTGAAAGTCTAGCTAAAAGCTGTCTAACACCAAGCGATATAGGGGCCCTTACCCTAAATCAGAGAGGGTAATAATAGGGAAATGACTCTTTTTAGAGTATGTTTAAGAGTAAGGGAACCTTAATATCGGATAATGTAATACGGAGATAGTATATATGCCAGCACAAACTAAGCGATAAATAGATATAGATTGTCTTGCGATACACAAAAACGTCCCAAAATTCACAATCTCGTCGCTACTCGTCGATAAACTAACGATAATCACCCGGTGACGAATAAATTTAACGACAACGCGATCCGTGGCATTTCCTGATAAAACAGCTGCGCGTGATTCAGTCCTCATCCTCACACTCGGGCCGCATACTTAACAAATAAATGTATCATGGAATACCTAAAGAACATGTTACGTCATGAACCTCAGTGTATACTACGGCCGACGAGAAGCTATACGAAAGAATAGATTATTTTATTAAATTCGTTGATTTAATTATTCGCCTTCATTAACATATCGCTTGTCAATAGCCATGGTATAATGATTTAGCGAGAAATAGGTCGGGCGCATTTCGACCTAAAGTATGTTGTCTGGTGTAGGTATAATTATTACGTAAGATAGATAGAAAAACAAACCGACTTCAAAAAAACCTGATGCACTATAAAGCCTGAAATAATATTTCTATTACTACCTCTGCCTACCCCTTCGGGAAAACCAGACGTGATGGTGTGTTATCGAGTATTTGGGGTCGGTGCCAATCTATCTTCTTACTTTTATAGTAGGTAGACTTGGCATACCAATATTGGCACCGACTTCAAATACTCGATAACACACCATCACGTCTGGTTTTCCCGAAGGGGTAGGCAGAGGTAGTAATAGAAATATTATTTCAGGCTTTTTAGTGCATCAGGTTTTTTTGAAGTCGGTTTGTTTTTTTTTATAAAAATAATTTTATTTCACGATTTTTAGTGGCGCCATACCAATGAACATTTTGGCATATTGAACCGTATGAAGTAAGCCCAACAAAAGGTAACTGCTGTAAATCGTTGAAGAATTCCCTCGACTGTCTATGGTCTCCATCATCAGACCCCTAATGACAGTCACAACCCATCTAGGTGTAAAGTTCTCATCAATACTAATTAATCAAGCCCAAACACCAGGTAATTACTGTAAATCGTTGAGGAGTTCCCTTGACTGTCCTACGTCTTCATCATCAGACACCTAATGACAGTCACAACCCATCTAGGTGTAAAGTTCTCATCAATACAAATTAATCAAGCCCAAACACCAGGTAATTGCTGTAAATCGTTGAGGAGTTCCCTCGACTGTCTTTCGGCTCCATCATCAGATGGACTCCAGACCTTCATAAAATAGTAGTGCTTTAAAATAGTTAATGAAAAAAATTACAAACGCACTAGTCGCCCCTACGAACTTCGAAGGTTCCCCTCGATTTCTCTGGAATTCCATCATCAGATCCTGGTTTCCTTATCATGGTACCACCGCTGGAATATCTCCTTTCCAACAAAAAAAGATTCATCCAAATCGGTTCATAAACGACGAAGTTATCCGCAAACACACATAAAAAAAAAAATATATATATACGGTCGAATTGAGAAACCTCCTCCTTTTTTGAAGTCGGTTTAAAAATTAAGATGAGATGCACGCACCTATTTCGTTTCTTCTGATATTTAATGAAATACAGCTCCGAAGTTTCGATATAATAATAATTACCTAAGCATTAATTAAAGTCCGTGAACGGACGAAATCCATTTTAATGATGATTTTATCGAAGCATCTCGAAAGTTGCTTTTTTTGCGAAAATTCTTAATTCTCGAAGCTTGAAGCGTGGATAATTAGTGAAGAGGCACTTTTTGTAGTAAAAAAAACGGTTTTAAAACGTTTAATACCGTTACATAATCTCGGTGTCTATAGGGTTGCTAAATTCGAATTCATAAATAATAATGCCAAAATATTTTTTTAATTTTTTTTTTAATTTATACTATGGATTCACAGCTACTTTCTTTCACTCACAACCACCTGTTTCTTGGTAATTTAATTGGACGTTTTTTTTTGTAATTAACTTATTCCAAAATGAATAATAATATACGAATCTAATTTGACCATAGTAATTCCTGTCCTTTTCATCAAATTAAATTACGCAAAGAAGAAGAAAAAGAAAAGATACGTTTAGTTTAGATAAAGGTGAGTTCCAACACAATTAGCACCAAATAAAAACCTATATTAGAAGAGGCCTATGTCCAGTAAAGATGGGACTAGGCCCGCCACACACTCCCACCACTGTTACTCGTGTAAGCCAGGATCGATCGATCGAGGATACAGGCTGATGAAGATATTCATTCATACAGGGTGAAATCGAAATCGTGGGCAATATTTTGAAATATGACTCAACACATGATTCAGAATATTTTGGGAAAACAATTTAAAAATTCTATTGATAAAAAAATATTGCTCGGGTAAAAATCATCTTAACTGTTATACCTTACCTGGGTAATGAATTTTTATCAATTGATTTGCCGATTAATATTCCCTAAATATTCTGAATCATGTGTAGAATCTCCGTTTAAAATATTGCCCACGATTTCGATTTCACCCAGTATATTTTTAAGCAGTATACCCATCTCTGGTTCAAACCGTTCAAGATACGATCACGTCCGAATACTGTTACGTAAAATAATCTAACAGTTGTTAGTCCGACAAAAATGCGAAGTAGGTTAACTCCATTCATTTATTTTTTATCTGCAGCATTAATATTTATTATGAGCGATTTTTGTTTGGACCGAAGATTGATGATAATTTTGCTCATCTTATTTTATTTATGCAATGTTTTTGAAATAAAGCGTGTCCAGTTGATCAGTGGTAAGTATAAACAAAAACTGTGAAGGTTCTATGCAATGAGCTAAAATAATCTTATGTTGCACTGCTGTTTATTGCATAGTAGGTGACATGTCACTTTGCTAATAAGTAGGTATTTTAACGGTGCTCTGTTGGCTGCGAATTACGAGTAACATTTTAATAAAAATATGTACGTCTTGCTCATGCATAGCGACCATGTGGATGGTAATACTTAGTTTAGTTTGTGTGCTAACAGAATTAGCACCTGCGTAGGTATCTGTATCTACAGGTATATTTATGGCATAATAGATAAAGAAAAGTAAGTCACATTCATGCAAAAACTCCGATTTGCACCCTCATAATTCAATTACGTTACGCACATTCTCAAAGACCTCACTTGTCACTAACCAAGGCTACAAGGCTGAAATGGTCACGAATGGCGTAAAATGTGTAACTATTTTACAGAAATTTGGCGGAATTGCTAAGGATTCTGCTAGACAATCTCAAAATGAATTGCTTTTGCAGAATTGCTATCTGCCACTGTTAGCCCTCCTGCGCTGTGTCTTCAGCTCTGATATTGAAATACCCAAAGGACATAAAGGAGTCTTTGCATAAAGGATTTACGATATTTTGTAAAAAAAAAAAAACAGCCTTTTATCAACAATCTGTCACCGCTATATCAGACAATGACATTACATTTCAGTATTTATGATGACAAGTCGACACATCGCTCAGCGTGCAATTTGCGGTTTCAACGTTGACGGCAGCGCAGGCGCAGATAACAAATACTCACTTCGCACGCAACAGTTGCGCAAGAGTTCCGTTTGAGGTAACGTCAAAATCTAGTCGCACGATAACTGTTTTCTGAAGTCTTACTGATTTAAACCCAGGAATCATATACATTGTTTATTTTGTATCTTTTGAGTGCACTCAAAAAATTTATTTTTTCCTGAAATCTACAAGCGCATCGAAAAGCGACCTAAACTGAGCACGTTGTCGGCTCTTCTCAATCTTCCCAGAGAAATATTTAAATGAGAAGATCCAGCAAGAAATAACGGCTGTCGGGGCGGAAAGATTCTCCACCAAGCCAACTCGGATGGAATGGGGCTGCCCGTATACCGCCTGCGGCTTCCCGCCCGCCGCACCTCCCGCACACCGACACCGCAGCGCGGTGCGGGTGAGCGGTGCGGGTGACGTCACATTTGACAGGACAGGTTCCTAGTTGGCTTGGGGAGTAGTAGATAGCCACAAGACGGAAGATGTAGTGTGGTTCAGGAGCACAGGTGAAAAGCTGCTATTGGATCACCTGGCGCTGCGAGTGGTGGAAGACCATGAAAGGCCAATGAGCAGCAGTCTCCGGGATAATGGCAGGTGTAACGGATGGTCTGCTCATATCCACACTTCCACACTAACGTTCTTAAGCAATAAACCGGAGAAAGTGCATAAAAGATAGAAAATATTGACCAACACGGGCGACAGCCGTCAAACGCGACACTTTCACTGTCAATGGCAATTATGAAACAATCGATCGGACCACGCCCTCTGGCACGATCGAAACGGTCGTGTTTCGATCGAAAGTTTATGCACACCTTTCCGGGAAGTACGATACTGTGTAACGTTAAGCACGGCGATCATAATAATTGTTCTGCGGTTTAGTTCCTTACGTCATGTTTTACTTTGATCTTGACTATCTAGTGATAGTTTGATCATTTTATTTCAAGGCAACATGACACTTTACACATCATCTAGATCTGAGTTTATAGTTACTTCTGCTTGCCACCTTGTAGGAAGCTTAATTGCTACATCGAAGTAACAAGACCTTGTGAAACGTTGCATATTATGGCATAAGGTGTGTTTCCGAAGGGACAATTAAAGCTAACTTACTTTTAAAAAGAAAGCGGAATCCCTGTGACAAAGTTCACTATGGCAGCTGCACTCGAGTTTAAATTTAGAACATGCAATCCGTTGGGCGTTCTAAATTTCCGTTCAGTAGGTATGCGGCGTTTAAATTTAGAACCAGACTTAGTTCACTGTTCGACACTGTCGTTTGTCACTCGCTCGTTCTATTTATAAATTTTGATTTTTAAATATCGAAATAACATCATTCAATTTTTAAAATCTATACTTACTTATCTATGTTCGAATTTCGTTTTCAAACATCGAACTTAACTTTTTTAACTGCATTACACTGTTTTACTTAAGTTGGATATGTAGGCTTTTGATGCAGTAATTTTTTTATATTACGTTTCGATTTACGTATGTTAAGAGTACGGTGTCTGTCGGTTTACTGCACGTTGAGAACTAACTTTCGCAGTTTTCCACGCCGAGAGAGGGGAAAGTAACGTGTTTAATGCATTATTTTAACTGTGGAAATACAGCGGTTAATTGATACGTTGAGTTGCGTGCAATGAGTTCATAAATCACGATTATTCGTTTGACAAAGCGACGCATTTTGTTTTGTGGCAATATTTCATAATTTGCCAATAAGTATAGATGTTCTAAACCGCATTTATTGCTAAATACGTCGGTGTTCTTTTCCTGTGTTTTTTAATTATTTTTAGTAAATTTCTAAAAAAAAAAATTAACTCTATAAGCCCATTCTTCCATCCACGTTCAAACCTTAATTAGTAGTGCTAATTTGGCTTCTTAGCCCTCTACTAACCAAGCGTATCGTAAAGCCTATCTAGTTTAATTACACTCATTAATTATTATATTCGGATGCAATTACTTAAACCGGTGATTAACTTAAGTACACTGTCAAGTCTAATAGACAAGGCTCTAACGTGTTTCGGATGATGAGGCCAAGTGTTATGGTAAAATGTAAATAGACCTTGTAACAAATTTATAAAGGTTGTTTTTCAATAGTACTTACTTTACTATAAAAAAATAGCAAAGTATAAACAAACCAATTTCAATTTATACTGTAACAATGCATTCCTGTGTGACATTAAAATGCTATTGTTTCATTTTGTTTATCTTTTTGTATTGCACTGTTATTGAATAGGTCGTGTGCGCAGATTAATTGCTAGCTCTATTTACACAATAACAATATACTTACTAATGATACCTACCTAACTACCAACTAACTATGATTGTTATAAGCAAGGAAAATACAATGTCTAGAGACCATCGTTTTCATAGATTTTTGTTTAAAAATCAGTAACTTGCCCCAAAAGACTTTGTATCATGACAATAATGAAATAAAAAAAACTTACCTCAGTAAAAACGGAGCAAAACACGAAATGGTTCTAAATTTGAAAAATTACGCGGCCAGTACGATATATAAAGCGAGGTTTAAAAATAGAATGTAATACGGATTCAAACTTCAACAATTCTTTTTTTTTTTTTTCACTTGGACTTTTTCTGATATAACCAGAGAACAATAGGACTGACTATGTCCATTCGAAGCCCGCGTAAGTACTGCGAACGCCGCAGTACGGCTACTACGGTACCGCTAGCCACTTTCTCCAAAAACGTGAGGGTTTTCCTTAACACTAAGTAATTGACATGTATGTAATGTAATCGTACATACTACACAAACGCGATGAGTTCGGTTATAGTTTATCGACATTTAAATTCATACACATCTATTGTTGTGTAAATTTTCTATGGTGCTATTAAGAATGCTAAACAGTTTTCACTGACCATCACATAAATAGTCTTAAAATACAGAAACGATTCGGAAAGCCCTTTCGAGCTTGACTTGGCGGAGACTTGCAGACTGCCGAGACAGAAATACCTATCTTTGGTATCTTCTAATCTCAAATATTCATCTATCTTCCATTGATTAGACATATAACGCACCTTTACAGTTTAACCTAGATCAGAATATTACAGATGAAGTGAAGTTACGTGATTAATAAATAAAAAAAAAATGTATAGACACGGCGCCATCATCCATTTTAGGCGAAAAATTCGCGTGACGTGAATAAATCTGTGTGAACAAGATCTAAATTCCGAACTCTGTTTAATATGCGCCGGCGCACGCCGCCATCCGCGCTAATATAATGTAACACGCGCGTAACTCTCTCTGTGTCGCGTAATAAACGTGTTGGTTATAAAAAAAGTTGTGTTTATTTTTTAACTTCTTCCGTATTTTTTTTTTAATTTTACGTTCCGGTGGCTAAAATAGAACTAACGTTTGTCGTATGAAAATACATACTATAGGTAGACTTGGCTCCATTAAAGTTTGTATCGGTTCAAAACTTAGCCTTATTTTACAATACGCTTTTTTGAGGCGATTCATTCTTGTTTGGCAACCCTTCGGAAGAAAGGTGGCAGCCAAGCTGTAGACAATTCGCAACTCATATGTTGGCTGGCTAGACCGGAGTAGTAATACCCTCACTGAAGATCGGTGTAAAGTAGCTATTGAACGCATCTCGTTTCGTAAAATAAACCTGTCCCATTCCCATTCAGTTCGGCAAAGTGCGAGCGATGTCTATGGTACTGCAAGTGTCTAGCTGCGCTAGCTGTTTGGCTTCGGGTGGGAAAAAAAGAGATATTTAAGATTAGACATTGTTTTGACAACCCTAGGCAAGTAATTGGAAGTTTTATCTTATAATATTCTGTCTACATTCCAAGACAGCAATATCAAGAAGATCATACAAACCATGGTTCAAGATTTCATGGTCAATTTAACTAGATTTCGTATCTATTGTTAACAATTACGCAACATTTGATCGGTGATCGGTGTCACCACTCACCGCTGACCGGCCGCGGTGTATTTCAGTAGCGCGTAGGCTGCGTTTGCGCATGTCTGCTTCTATTGATCCAATCATAACCTTTGGATTGTGTTAACGGGGTTCTAATGAGACTGTTAAGATGGAAATATTCGTGTACATATAACCGACGAAGAATCCGACCGAGAGAGAATTATATTTTTAACATGTGACACGTTGTCTACACACGGGTGTATATCGAAGAAAAAAATCACCTAATTTGTACTTTGATAGAATATAATAACCGTAGATACGTTATACGCGTTCCCAAATTGGCACGGTAAAACTTTGCTAATTGGCAAACGCGAGATCAATCTCGCGTCGCCAACGGAAGCGTTGACAGCGCGTTTGACGAACGCCAAAGGCTGCGTTTACATCAGACGCATGCCGCGTCGGAGCACTCAGTTTTGACGTCGGAACGCATACATGTCTTAACATGATGGGTGCTCGGGCGAGGCATCTGGACGCACCAATTTAATATGAAGGTAATCCACAGATATTAATTTTGGGTGCTTATAGTCGCTCTTTAGATTAACTGTAGTTCTAAAACTTAAGAGTCAACAGAATCAGTTGCCTAAGTTATATAGCTGCTAAGTTTAGCCAGCAAGTGTTCTAAATTTTGACTCGGTGTTAGTTTAACTTTCACGGTTCGAAAACCTATTACAACATGCTCTAAGTTCTGATGTAACAGTACTATGCGTAGTAAAAAAGCTTGTAAAACGAACCCACGACCTTTCTTCCGCGAGCAATCAAGCGGTCATATTTTGCTATGCGTTATTACTGTGTTGTTTTGTTTCAAGTGTAGTCTATGCAGTAGAACAAGAGTACCTTTTAATTTAATTCTTAAGTTTTATGCAAGCCTTGGTACGTAGGTTTGAGTCAGTGCAAACGAGTTTGTGCTGATACTACAATGAAGTTATTTGATAAGTTGTCAACTTGACACATCTTGTGTAAGTTTGGTAAACTCGTAAATTGTCAAAGTAGGCCATTTCGCAAATTGACCCCTAGTTGTCTTGCTACTTATCAAGTTGCAACTACAATCATGTAAACAGAAAAGAAGCAAATCATAGGTACGCAAGCATTAAATATAAAATAAAGGATGTTTTATAAAAATATATTGTCTATGGTGTCATTCGAATTTCAAATTCAAAGTCAAAACAAACTTGCATCACTTCTCACACAGCACTGGGCAGTGCACACATGCACAATCAGTTCACACTGAATGCGTGAGCGCATGTGTGCGGTGTCATTGACCCCGACTATCGGTCAGAGTGTATTTGCTCTGCGTGTTTGATTACTTGATAACATGCGGAGTCTGAGGTTTCTAGATAAATTCCTTTGTTGATTCTGTTGTTTTTGTAGGCATCTTTTACGGTACCTTCGCTTGGGTGAAAGAAAAATAACACCCGAGTTGTTTGAGATTATCACAGTCGTTAGTGACAGTCAGAAGCCTGATATCTCACGTGACGGCAGACGGTTTGTGCAAATATAGGATCCTGAAAGCCGAACTGAAGCGTCCTCTTTCTAGCATTTTCCCCATTTCTTAGCACTGGGGGATGCTTACAGTCTTCTTTGATCATAACTGATTTATTAGTAACCTTAGAAGACCTAAACAGTGGGACTCCTCTCCTGATAACCGAACTGTTATAATATTTATATCTATACTAATATTATAAAGATAAAATATTTGTATTTTTGTATGTATGTTTGTAATGAGTAAACTCAAAAACTACTGGATCGATTACAAAAATTCTTTCACCATTAGAATGCTACATTATCCCTGAGTAACATAGGCTATATTTTTTGGGATCCGAGATATACGGGGTACGGTATCCAACAAACGGGATCCGGTAAAAACGGGAAACGGGATCCGAGATACGGGATCAGAGATCCGATTTTTTTAAATTTTAATTCTACGCGGACGAAGTCGCGGGGAAAAGCTATTAATGTAATAAAGTCAGAACAGCCTCAAGTATAACTAGCTAACTAAAAACACCTCTTTTTCAAGACATTTCTACATTTTACCACAGAAACCTATCCATATCTAACACACTACAGTTTCGAACCCCACACAAAGCCACCATTCATTGCCGCGAGCCTTGAACCTCTTCAAAGGTGTACTACAGAGGTGCGCTTGATAATCAGTGATTGATAGCGCCAGATGTGGCGGTCAGGAGATAGGGCTGGCTACTGATCACTGCCGGGTCTGTCTGCGTCGTTGCACTGGGATTATGGGGTTCATTGGGTATGAGGATCGTATGGCTACTTAAATTGAATTAAGACAGTCGGACGTAGCTATAGAGATTTTAATTAGAAGAGACGTTCTTAGTAGATATCTCCATGAAACAACGCGTGGTCATTTTCCCGGGATGCGTGGCATCTATCTACCGGTAAATAACTGAACTACTGGCTTCGTTTTATGTCGATGTTAGTACTCGGCCCACCACTCGGCCGAGTTGCTTAGACCCAGACCCCTTAGTAGGTCCATGGACGTAGCCATACAGCTGCACTTAGAGAAGATCGACGTAAAGTAGCTATTTTAGTTGCGTTTCGTACAATGAGTGAGAGCCGGGAGCCCAACCAGGGGGTTGCCGCTGTCTCTCTGTCCCATGACCCTTAAGTTCGGCAACGTGCGAACGAGGTCTTTCGTGTTGGGCTATAGTAACTGCTTACCATCAGTACAGGAGGCAAGACCGTGTGCTTGTTAGCCATCTTCGTTTTATCAATAAAGTCATGAATTGTCCTAGAAGGGTATACAAGAGGACGGTAGTTTAGACAAACGGTTGCATTTATACTAGACCCTTGTAATCAGAATTATAAGTGTAGACATTTTGACAGGTTCAGCTTCAGAAGTACCACATTGGATTTTGAAACCCCCTCCAGACGTGTTGTAATACTTGAAAAGTAGACTAGAAAACAGTCATCTGGTATGTGTTTTCCCTCTACTCATTTTTGTCAGGCATTAAATCATGTCTGAAGCAAGTCATATAGACAGACAGTTATATTTGACGTGCCGAAAGTCACTCTGTATACGTTTAAGTAGCACCACGTAGGTACTCAAGAACGCGAACTATGTGAACACAATACTATCACTCATACCCACATACCGCCAAAGGCATTTGTAACTGTACTTCGACGCACGCGCACGCTCCATTTCATAGAATTATGCTGAGCACACATCAAAGCTGCATAGCGACGAATATAGACTAATAAAATTGTTTTAATGGACGATTAGGGTTTATTCCCTAGGTAGGAGGCATATTATACCACATGCTGTTGTGCATTCTCATTTGAGGAAAGCTTGGCGCAGTAGTTCGAGCATAAGCCGGCTTACAGTGTCGGATGGATACGGGTTTGGTACGGGTAGAGGCAAATTTCGGAAACGGAATTTTCGTCATTTGCCTCTGTCTGGGTGACACTGGGTTCGCCCCCAGTTCATTATACAGTAGCAGTACAAGCGTTTCTTAGTTTAGGACCGTACGGATGACCCGAGCGACGCACCAGAGTTTTGGCGTCTGACCGCGTAGACATAATGTTATATCTGATTGCACACGATTGGCACGGAAGATCGGGTCTTGTGGACGCGACCATTTACCTACTCAGATCTTTTCAACTAAATCTACATCTTAATTTACAGACTTTTAGGACAAATGATACAATCGTTTCAAAACACGTCGTAATAATATCATTAATGTTTTAAGTAACCCCACCCCGCCCTTTCGCTTGATTCGCATTTCTTTGTTGTAGCCTCCGCCTTACTTGACAACTTGTCATCTACTTTCTATTGAGGATTATGGGATTGAGAGCAGTCTTAATCCCATCGTGATGATACGTGCATGACGAATTAATGACTATAGTGTTTGGGTGAATAGAATTTACACTTTCTAATTTGGTTATGTACTTTTCTAGTCTAGTTATTTGCGATTATGTTCTTGATTTAATTGACTGCACCACATTACACTTAAGTTCATTTCACCGAATCATGTTTCGTCTCTTTTATTTTGTGGGATTATTATAATACTTATTATAATTTATAATCTTCTTAGACGATGTTATAACGCGTCCATTAAAATGGTGCTCCTATTTTGTGGTTACATAATGATTTTGTAACGTTTGAACACTTGTGATATTCAGGATGTTTCGTTTAGGGCCGTAAGATCAATTGTACCACAGGAGAGATTAATCTCCCGTCTTTCATAGAGAATCGATACTAGTATAAACTCTCCACGATCTATCAACTACCATTGATCTACGACCCTTACTGTTCGTGGCATTAGAAAGTCAAGCGTCTGAAACAAGTTAAAATTCAGAAATTCAATGGTTAGCATTGACATGGTGTGAATTAATTAACTTTCAATATCCTACAGTTTAATAAAAGCTTGTGTTCGTCGTAGATGTGTTTCCATAAAACCTTTACCTAAGCTCAACATAGTGAAACATTTAATTACCACATGATCTCTGCTCTCCTTATCAACAAAATCTCTTATAAACGTTTCAAACAGCATCAGCAACAAATAATTAGCTCTACTAAGAACGCAACACGTGTTTTAATCGCTAGATGCTAGCGTCTATAAAAACATTTGTGAAGCAAACTGAACCCTACGGGCACCCGAAACTCTGCCTAACAATATTCCATCGACGCTATCGAATAGCGACTCTACCGACCGTATTCATGGTAGAGCTAAGTTATCACACACTGGCTTCCCATGCATGGCAACAATGGACAATGCACAATGGTGGCATACTCCACACGACCTTGGACGGAGAAAGTCTGTTGGACTCAGGGCTGGTTTCATCTGGATAAGGTAGTGATTTACTGCGGACATGTAGGCACTAGTTGTCTTTACAATCTAGAAAAGTTATCTAGATCTTTTTAAATATTCAAAAAAATAATTTGGTTAGTAAGTACATTGTTATTATTGTCTACATTATTATTTACTGTTATTATCGTCTCCCGCTTTGTTATGGAGGGATTCTTTTTCTGATTAAATTCGTGCGGGTTACAAGACAACTTAGCTTTTCCCCGGGACTCGTCGAGGGTCAAAACCTTGGCGTCATCGTTGGACACCATTGTCGATCCTGGCTTACAGGAGTAACAGTGGTGGGAATGTGTGGCGGGCTTAGTCCCAAAAAAAAAGTACAATATTATTATTATTTTTAATTAAAAAAATAATAATTGGTATGTTCATTATTAAATATCTTTAGGTTATGTAGTCTAGACTGTATGATTAAGTTATAAATAAAGCTCGCAATTATCGCCTCCCACAATCCATTATGTTCAGTATTATGAAACACATTGTTCAGCTGAACAAATGTTCAACAGGTGTTGTAGGAATTAGTCCACGCGGTCAAGGAGGCTTGTTGTTTGATCAACTTGTACGTGTTATCGATAAAACTAGTTTATTTATAGTCAATTAACTAATCCGATTGAATAACTTTATCGGTTATAATAAAATTCGACCAAAAATCTAAGGCAGTCATTATGTTTTTTTGTTCGATTTAAATATCCGACTTTGTTGTATTCTCGTCTAAATAACATACTTACACACAAATAAAAACATTATTCAAAAAAAGTGAATCTACAACATTGTGTGATGTGTATACCTACTATCGAAAGCAAGGGCGGGGATCATGGCAATTTAATCATACAAGACTATGAAGAATCTATAATAATAAATAGGTTTATAATTCCATCAATAGCACAAAATAATTAGAACGACCCAATCCGTGACACAAGAGACCTTATGGACTGTAATAAACTTATTCCTAATAGCCGAACAATGTGATCTATTATTCAAATCGTTTATCGCGCTTTTCAATATAATCGAGACCTTACCGCTTTGACCCGAACGGAATCCGATGATTGTAGCCAGTTAATGACTCTAGCTCTAGGACCATGTTGAAATAATTTGTTTAGAGGTGTGGCTGAATATTTTAATCTGATTTTAAGTGGAGCCAACTAGAATGATACATGATAGATCCGAACGTAGGTATGTCTGTTTGTTAATAAATAAAAAATAACAATATTATGAATACGAATGTATATTTGTTTATAAGTTTGAGTGACCATCACCCAAGAACCGCTAGATTGAATTGAATGTAATTTAGTACAGAGATAGTTTATGGCCTGGAAAAAGATAACCTCTAGTTAAGCTAGTTCATAATATAAGACTTGCTGAAGTCAATTATGGTGTAAATTTAGTTTGTCCATATAAGTACGCAAATACGTAAAGCCATGACGTAAGTAACGTTGTATCATTTAGATAAGTATGAACTAACACGCATTTCTATTATAATATAATGATAGCGAAGCCGCGGGCATGAGCTAGTTGTTAGGTATTTAAATCTGAGATATTATACTTAAATGCCAAATTGGACTTCCGTGTATAAAATAAATACAGAGCGGTATTAATGTTCCATATTGATCGCTCGACGAATATTAATCGTATCCTTGACTTTTATGTTAATTCAAAATACATTAATTAAAAATATTATTTTACGTATCGATGTATCAGAAGCCCAAAATAATATTCACGCATACTAACTTATTGGTCAGCAATTTTATGAACTCGTCGTATTCGTATGGCTATTTTATGAAATTGTGCCATTTCATGAAATGGTCAACTAGATCATGATATGGCAAATTTTACGATCTTGCTACAACATCGACATTAGAGGACTGTAAGTACATAGTTGAAATATTTTACGATACTTATCGACAACAGAACATGTAAAACAAGCGCATGTCAACATCGGTATCGTGATTTATGACAGAAAGAAAGCGATTGGCCGCCATGACACTGGCCGTTTGAAGCACCGCCAATGTCAATTGGTTGAATTGAGCGCTTCCGTCACCGGGCTGTGCGTTTGCGCAATTTATTTTTAGAAATGGTCATAGATAAATATGTACAGAATGGCCACTCAATGCTATTTCCACTTATCGAAGTTAAAAAAGTGTCCATCCTCCATACTATCTTCTCCACTACTATCTACCCAATCGATCATAATTAAAGTCTCGACTACTAATATCAACATTGTGAAGAGAAGTACGGTAAAACATAATAAACTAAGATAACATTCAACGCTAATGTGATAACAGGATATCCTAAGAGCCTCATGCTTTCCATCTGACAAGTCTAACACGCAGTCAGACTAGTTAGTTAGTCGTATTAAGACCTTATCTTTTAATTAAGGAAACGAAAACATGCGTTAACTCTTATCATTCTTTGTAATCCACATTGCTTATTTACTAGTTGCGTGGCGGGCGGTGCGTACACTCAATTACACGGTTAGAACATTAACTTGAAGGGCTAATCTTAATAACTTGCACTTTTTCTAGTCAATATACATAATTAAGAATCCTTGCAAAGGTCAAAAGGGAAAATTGTATGGAAAAAATACCAACCGCGGACAAAATCAAATTACATTTACTCGAGCTATTAATCTTAACAAGTATGAATACCCACTATTTACAGATAAAAGGATTTAGTTTACGATGCTATGGGTCGCATTCTTGTGGGTTGCTGGAATATTTTTACTCTGATCACCCAGAACTTGAATGCGCGCACTGTGACGCACGGTATTTTACAGAGGAGCATTACTAAATAAATATATTCTGTGTTAAGCAATTCTTTCGCCAATTCATTTTGGGTTAATACTTAATATAGTAAGTACTGCTAGAGAAACTAAGCTCTTCAATTTAAAACAATTTTGATGTTTATCCGTTACCGAGTCGGATATCGCCCTGTGACCTTTATTTGCAGGTACGTTGTTCCAGTAAAATCAGTGTCATATCTGCGATGCTTAATCTTATGCTTAAGCATCGTGAGTGCCGCGCACAAGAACAGCTTAATTGCCATGTCCTGCCATGTCTGCCTACCTGCCACCAGCATTGTTTGTAAATAATGTGCGGCAGCGCAATTGTTTGCATTTTTGACTCTAAGGCCAGCCACACACACTAAAACTTACTATGGTAGGATTCCCTAGGCAACGTGCAAGCGATGTATTTGGTAAGCTACGGTAACTGCTTGACATCAGGGCCCTAAGTCGCTTATCCATTGCCATTGCGCTGCTATAGTGATCGACCCTCTGATTGGAAAGGGTCAATCACTATAGCAAAATGCCACAGTGATGCCACAATGGCTAAGCGACTTAGGGCCAAGGCGGGTTGTGCGCTTGTCTGCAGTCTTATAGTCAAATATTTTCCATCATCCATTGTCCTAGTTGAAAAAACAACAGAACTATGTTCAGCAGTGCATTGGGGCAATTAACGGTGATGTGTGTAGCTGTCCTAAATGGTTTTTTGATCGCCGCCCTTGCGAGATTACCTAAGTATCCTCCCGTGCGGCGTCTATTCAATGCAAATTACTTTATGAGTTTCGTTTAATTGAGAGTGCAGCGTTCATTGTTGTTTGGCGTTTTTATCTCAAATTACCAGTTAAGGTCGTTTGAAGTAATTTAAATAAATTCATTTGAAGGAAGTACCTGCTGGCAATTATGACTGCAATTTTTATGAAGAAACTGTAAACGAATTGGCGTTGACAACAAACGAATTGTTTTTTAAGTTAAAACGCCGCTAAAGTTTGCTGGCAAGCCTGTACGCAACAGAGATCTCAATTCAATTTGTGTTTTAAACTAATTATGAAAACATAGCGAAGACAATTTCAGCTGGCCTACTCCGAAATACGAACCTAACGTTTCGGCTGACGGATTGTCGTGATTTTGACATTTCTTCTTTCGTTTTTCTCTACGATTTGACATTGTTTTGATCGTAAATCGAATCCGTACTTCGGACGATCCGTCAGCGACGTATTTCGGAGTGACCCCCCAGAAACAAGCATTCTAGACAACGTTACATCATGTCTCTATTTATAATCTCTCATTAACTTCAAAAATGCTTGTACATTTGTTTTTAGCATCACAAAAACTGTCTCATTACAATCTCCGGAGATAATAAAACAATAGCGCCTACTATGACTGCGTGGGCGGCGGCGCAGGGTTGCCACGTCCATATTAATTAAATGATATGGTATTATTAAATAATACGCGGGTTACTACCTCTACCTATCCTACGAGTAGTTCTCCCTTTCCATTCTAGGTATAGTCCAAAGCAGTCGCTCTTGCCAAAAACAGATGTTACGCATCGTCATAATTTAAATTTAAGTTGATACAGGAACTTCTACAACAAAATTATAATTGGCGATAAATAAAATGTCAAGTAGACAAGCCCGCGTTTTTGCCGGATCTTCTTAGTCCAGGTTGCGTTTTGATGCTGTGTTAGATTTAAGAAAAAATACAAAATAAACGAACTACTAATTAGGTAGGAGAAATCTTTCCATTACTAAACAGCCACTTGTATTGCATTCTTTCCCAAATACTATCAAGTTGATAGACGTCTCGTGTTTGGCTCGTAAGTCGATAGATTTTATGTGAAAAGTGATAACCCTGACCACAAGCCCGTCTCATAACATTAAATAACAGAACCCCGCTTCAGCAACAATGGGTAAGACTAACAACCTCAGCCCAATGTCATACTCGCGATACCAATCTGGTTAACTTGTGAATACTTTGTTTTTGTATCAGATCTTTTGGCTAGTTGTCATTATTCTTTAATCCACAGAATAAATACAACGTACAGAATAGCCACTTATTTTGAAACACGTTCAAATATACGAGGCAGTTATAAAACAGAATTTCATTGCGACGCGCACTTCAGTCAAACGCTTTAACAAACATTTGATCAAATAGCTGGTAGAGGCCCTTCGTCAAGGTAAAATGGCGATTGATGTGGCAATATCTGATAAGGTAAGATACAAATATGTATGTAGCGAGATATCAACCTAAACTGTTTATACACAGTTTAATTTTAATTACCTGTGCTCGCGACTTGCTTACCGTTAGCAGTTGATGGCCGAAAAAAAACACACAACAAAGCAAGAACAAGCTATACCGATCGCACGAACATACAAGTTAATGCCCATCATCGATTCCCATAATGTCAAACCTCTATTTCAAAATACCTAAATGCCAAGGCTATAGGGTTATCTACCATCGAACTGTTTGACCCATCATACATGCAAGCAATTAAAACTCGACCTTTCTGTCTGTCACACATGGCTCAGGATGATTAATCAATCAAAATTGCTAATTATGTTTTTGTTTTGTAATGGAATGTTTACAGTGTGTTATAAAGAGGTGCACACAATGATTCATTTGACGTAGCTCACCAAGTGTGAGCGATAACAACTTGAGTGATTATGCCAGTATTTGAAAAAAAGTGGTTCCCACCACCATTATCGCATCTGCATGCAATAGGATATAGGTTATCAAGTCCTAGCATTTAGTGACATGCAATACTATACTACAATTCTTTGCAATAGATACTATGCAATACTAACAACCTATGTAACTACGTTGTTTAAAAATAAAAACTTTTTTTTTATACAGTCATGACATTTGAAGGAAGCGAGAACGACCAAGAACGACTGGTCGTTTGCATTTACAGCTAAGGCGACCTAAGTTTTCCTGGTGTGGGCTACACTACACTCATACTACTCATACAGTACTACTTCTACTATACTTATATAGTACTCAAGCAGCAGTCGCTCAATTATTATCGTCTGATGAATACACGGCTTTATACCTCAAGGCAAAAGTATGTTGCCTGTCATAAAAATAATTGTTGAAGTATCGAAGCGACGAACTTTCATAGCTCATTATTGAACACATCTTTATCTTTGAAGAATTTATTAATTACAAGTCACTTGTAAATATTTGAGTATACACAATAATTAAATACAAGTGACTGGTGGTTCTCGTTTAATTGATTGGTGGACTTTTCAAAAAGAGAGAGGTAATCCCTTTCAAAGATTAACCGGTACAGAGCCAAACAAACATAAAAATTAAAAATAATAAGGTACTGAAGTTCTTCTTTCTAGACTTCTCAATTTGTGTTGGAGTTAGATCGATTCTACCCTGATTGGGCTCATGATCGACTATCATAGTCGTTAGAATGATACCCAGTCGATAATTCGGCTCTATGCCCCATGAAGTACGGAGCCGGGGGTGTTCTTTTTATTGCTAAGAAGACGGGAAGTACCTAATACATAGTACATATAAAAAGGATTCCTAATTCTCTATTCTTTGGCATGCTCTGTGGCACTGAAGAAGATGACATAACTCACCAAACCTTTCAAATCAGCCAGCTAGCCAAACTATTACGACCTACCTAGGGCAGGTCAGGCTATGTTACTAGGTATCTAGGCTACGGCTACCTCGCTTATGTCCACGTCATAAAAATGAAGCGATGCTATTGGTGGATGGTTTCTCGTCCCGCTCTGCTTGCTACGGGTTCGCTGCGGCCACTGCTGAATGGATTTGAACTCATGACTAGCCATTCAATGTTCATTATTATCATGATGGCCTTAATGATATGAACGTGATAATATGCCCAGATGTTCAGAATGATTTGATTGTTTATTATGTTAACACGTATTTAAGCGTTGAAGTTTTATAAGTTTAGTCGTTTATAGCACGGGTCCAAGACAAAAGTGATTCAGTACAAGAACTGGCTAGTTACCTGTTAAACTAATAGTAGACCGATACGCAATGGGTGCGTCTAAAATAGGCGAGCGGGCGTCGGAGCAATTATTTAATGACTAGCTTTTGCCCGCGACTTCGTCCGCGCAGGGTTTAAATTTAAAAAAATCCGTTTCTCTTTGCTGGAACCCAAATCCCGTATCCATATATCCCTGATTCTGTATCCCATATTCCGTATCCCTTATCCTATATCCCGTATCCCGTATCCGTATCCATATCCCGTATCAAGCATCCCACATCCTGTATCCCGTATCCCACATCCCGTATCTCGTAAGCCGTATCCCGTATCCCGTACCCCGTATCCCGTATTCCGTATCCCGTATCAGTATCCGTATCCCGTATCACGCATCCCACATCCCACATCCCGTATCCCGTATCCCGTATCCCGTATCCCGCATCCCACATCCCGTATCTCGTAACCCGTAACCCGGATCCTGTACCCCGTATCCGTATCCGTATCCCGTATCCGTATCCCGTATCCGTATCCCGTATCCGTATCCCGTATCCGTATCCCGTATCCGTATCCCGTATCCGTATCCCGTATCCGTATCACGCATCCCACATCCCGTATCCCGCATCCCACATCCCGTAACCCGTATCTCGTATCACATATCCCAAATCCCGTATCGCATATCGCGTATCCCGTATCCCATACCCCGTATAATTTTCAAAAACGCAATATTTTTTTCTTACTCCTATTCACCAATTTTCATAATTCTAACTACAAAAATGACGAACTTACATTCAAACTTTCATCCCCTATTTCACCCCCCTTAGGGGATGTATTTTGAAAAACACTGAAATTAATATTGTCGATCTTTAAAAAGTCACCTTATCACCAATTATTATGATTCCAACTTCAAAAAATTACGAACTTTGATACAAACTTTCAACCCCTATTTTACCCCCTTAGGGGTTGAATATTGAAAAACCCTGAAATTAATATTGTTGATCTTTTAAAAGTCACCTAATCACCCATTTTTATAATTCCAACTTCAAAAAATGACGAACTTCCATACAAACTTTCAACCCCTCTTTTAACCCCTTAGGATTTAAATATTCAAAAAAGCTGATATTATTATTTTTAATACGTAAAAAGAACCCTAAACACAAATTTTCATTATGCTAACCTCAGAAATGACGAACTTCAATACAAACTTTCGTCCCCTATTTTACCCCCCTAGGGGTTGAATTTTCAAAAACGCAGCAATTCAAGTTTTTTATTTTTAAAAAGGAACCTAAACACCAAGTTTCATAATTCTAACTTCAAAAATGACGAACATCTATACAAACTTCCCAACTAACTTTCATCCCCTATTTTACCACCTTAGGGGTTGAATATTCAAAAACGCCGAAAACCATATTTTTTATTTTAAAAAAGACACCTCAACACAAATTTTCATAATTCTAACTTGAAAAATGACGAACTTGCATACAAACTTTCGTCCCCTATTTAACCCCCTTAGGGGTTGAATTTTCCAAAATCGCTTCTTATTGCTTGCCTACGTCACAAAATATATCTACTATCCAAATTTCATGTCTCTAACTTCAGTAGTTTCGGCTCGGCGTTGATGAGTCAGTCAGTCAGTCAGTCAGTCAGTCAGTCAGTCAGCATTTCCCTCTTTATATATTAGTATAGATATAGATATTATGAGACGTCCTAACGATTTTTTCGGGCGCGCTGCTCGCCACATTTTGACGCATCCAATTAGTTCGTTTTAAATGTGCTGTGTATTTTTTTTATGTGGCGAGTAAACTTTTTTGTCGTTTAAATAATAACAAAATTTAATTGTCAATTTGTCGACAGTTACACAATTAGGCATTAAAATGACTAAAATATCAAACACGGTTAATTAACGAAGCTAATTACTAACATTGAAACATGCAAAGCGCGTTAAAATGCGTTTACGGAACCTGATATAATTGCATAGAACAATCATAACTTAAGACTTCTCCTTGATTCTGTCTTTTTAATATAAAACAATTAAAATTATCAAAAACTAGTTGATTTAATTATAATATAGATTAATATTATTAAAGTTAAATTTCAAATAATGTACAGCAAATAAGAGTTCATCTAAGATGACAACCCTAAATACAATTTATCAAATAAATAAAAATAAATAAAGTGTCATTTGACAGACAAATTAATGAATTATATTGTCAATAGGCAGGCAAGTTGCGACACGCCTGACAAGTGGCAATGAGCTGGTCACGTCTGCACAACGGGAGATGATAAACTGTACAATGAACACGTAACAGCAAATATCTTTCATATCGATGATGCGATGGCTAATGATTTTAAGAATGCAACTAATAGTAGTTGTAACGATACGAGCAAAGAATTCAACTTAAATCACACAGCGAAGCGATTCTTTGAAGATAACGTAACAAATATCGAAAATAAGTTAGCAGTGAATAAACATATTGATTGTATGAATAACAAACAAGTAGCTAGATGAACTTATGGCTGAATACTCAAAGTCTAATCAAATGTTTAAGACCCACTTAGCAGTTTGAGACGTCGTTATCTATCATTTTTGTATGGCACGTCAAAGCTAAGTAGTTCTCAAATTTGTGTTGCGTTTGAGAATTCTACGGTTAATGATATAAAAAATAAAAAACTGAAAAAAAATTCGGTCTCAAAAAGTTGTTCAAACGAATTGTCGAAACATCTATCAAAAGAACTATAAATCTAATAATAGCAATTAAACCTAACGATGCATGTTTTAAACTAGCTGCATGTACGCCAGCTAACAATACATTTGATCATAAATTGTGACCAAGACATTTATTAGTCTGGATTGACTACTTACGTGATACTAATTGTGTAATATAATCATTTGAATCAAAGTATAAGTTATATGAGTATGTAGTCTTAAGAAATCATTGGAGTTTGAATATGTTTAGACTTTGTAATTAACAAATTAATGTCAGTCAGAAAACTTGCAAGAAAAATACATTATTTGAAAGTTTCCTTTAGGATTTCTCATCGCTATAAACGTTCGCAATAGCTATATTTAATATTCCCTGCAATATTGCTAAACTGCACTAATTTGTGCGTCTCGACGTTGCTTTGTCTCGTAATTAGCTTAATTTGTTGCGCTTGCGCAAATGAGCGTATGTAAAGTGCGCATTTCTTATTGTTTCACTCCCTTTGTCTGGAGTCTGATATAAACACGCTACAATTAATTTAACTTTCTTAAGTACCTTATTTAAAGCACCATGTTTAGAAATTGGCTCTTCTCTTAGTTCCCTTCGCTTCCATGTCGGTTGTGGAAAGTTGGTAGTCAGCAGTTTGAACAGTTTTTTCTTCTTCTTCTGTCTGTTCCCTAACCCGTTCATCAACAGTTAGTCTTCAACAGTCTAAAAGTTCTTTCCTTGTTATTTCTAATTTAAAAAAAAAAAAAAAAAACTAATCTAATCTAATTTAGCAGTCCTTTATAATGTTGAAATTCCTCAATACTTTATCCTTCAGATATACTTGTGATAATTATCTCTATTTCAAACGTACAGCATTTTAGAGACGTGGTTGTCACAAAAAAACATTCGATCAATCCATCTTCATTTTACAATAAAGCCATTACATTAAGTAACAGCTATGACCTCACGATTGCACAACAAAATTACCAACATACATCGAGGCTTTGTATTCTTAATTATCTCATATACGATGTGGCGGATGATATTGTGCAGTCGACCCAATGTTTCAGATCTTCTAGCAACTTTTTATTGTAGATTTAATTTTAAAGTCATAGTAAGTAGAAGTATTAGCAAACTTTTAGCAAAATATTTGTTTAAAAAAGTTTTGTACAAAGGAAAAATTTAACTTTGTTTAATATTTCAGACTGTTGAGTTGAAGAAAACTAAACATTTTGAGTAGAAACGCTGCCTTCATGACAGGTCCTTTTATTTGCGATGCTAGAAGTTTCTGTAAATACTATTTCATAATATTTAATGTTATTGAAATGCATATGAAGAGAGTGAATGCTTTGTTTGATGTCTGACATGCAGTTGAGAAAGCTACTATGTTAATTATTACTGAAGTGAAATTATTTGGTGTTGAATAACCAAGGGAAGTTAATAAACATAAAATTACACTTGATTGAGTAATTTTATAGAAAATAATGATGCACGGACTGAGAACAATATTCAATTAATCAGAATTTATAAATAGGTATAGGTATCTACGATACAGAATAAAGGAGAGTTTATAGGTCGCGATGTTAAACAAATATATTAAATATATATTTCCAACAAAAACATTAACCACACAAGAAAGACAACTCTCAACCTCAGAACATGACCTGTCTCGTTACGTTTTAAGAGAAATAGATACATGACATAACAAACCCACTTATATTTGTAAGAAGAATAGTTAGCCACCATCTAACAGGAAGTACTTAATTAAGTAAAACTATTAAATAGACAAAGCCATACTTATATACAAAAGCTTTACAAATAGAAAATAAATACTGAAATAGTTGGTTGAACAGTAGATGACACAGTTTTCACAAATTATCTACGACTATGAACTTGAAGTCAAGGCTCAGATCATAAAGTTATAGAAACAATTAGTCTCTATATGAAAACTAATTAGCTGTGTGTTATAACTAACGTTAATCTGGAGTTAATTAAATTTAATGTAACTGTAGACTGTGCTCTTGGTCTTGTTATTGCGTTGTAAATTGCTGATGTAAGTACCAAGGAGACATAGGTTTCTTATAAGTACTATTAAATGGCAGAGAATTATATGCTTTAAATTCCAGTGTTCTAGTCTATTTACTGTTATATTTTATTGGTATTGAGATACCTATTTATTGTTATTAGTATTGCTTTATGACCTATCTTCTATGATCTTGCATTTTATTATTATTTAACCCACTGGTTGGTATTTGTAATGATAAATCAATCTAAAAATTCAAAAGTGATAGGTAATTTTATCAATTTAAACGATTGCGATATAATCTTATAAAATCTACATGAATTTTATCAACTTCAATCAAATAGCTACCTACAATCAGTGCAGTATGACATTATGCAGGCACAATTTCGTGCAAGGGGCTGATTAATTAATCTGTATTTTCATAATTTTTCTATCAATTGAATTTTATCATCACTATATTGTTATCTGACACTTTAGTACTTATATTTTCCATTGTACTAGATTTACCATGTAATTTAAAAATAACACCTTCTAACTGAACAGATCTCACTCAGCGTGCTTTAACGTAATTCCAACGTAAATTTGAATCGCTTTTTACACGAAGTAATGCAGGCAAAAGTGAAACTAGCCCTATCTGGTTATCTACCATTATCCATTCGATTTATTGCCGAAGCAAAAAAATAAATAAAGGTGAGATTGCATTACGGTCGGCCGAAGTTAGTAAGCAATGATCGAATATACATTCAGTAGCAAAAACTAGCATTATTGCAGTCACTATGAAAATTACAACTTTGATAAGCTGTTTGTAGCTTGAGGAAGATCAATAATTATCAATCGAAAATTAGCAGTAAATTCTATCAAACACATTATTATAACAAATAATGCTAAAGAAATTACTGAAAATGTAAAATTCAGGCGTCGTCTTCGGTCATTATAGTAAATTTAGAACGACCGTTTTCATGTAATTACCAACCAAGATCGATTCGTACGACCGATATCATCGATGAACCGTAATATTCCCTCCACCTTAACTGAACCACAATAGTTAGCTTGATAATCTTGGACAAGGTCACGTATATAAAGAGACTTGCAGTCCGTGCGTGACTCTGATTTGTACGGATTTCAATTTCGATTTGCGGTCGTCTGAAGATATCGTGTCTGTGAGGTTTATTTGGTGGTGTAAATGAATGTGATATAGCTCTATTCTATATGAATTTATGAGTTCTAGCAGTATCGCAGAGCTTTCAGTAATAACGATTACTTTCGGCAATTACCTTCTAACATATTATTCGTCTTGCGAATTCTACTGTACTGTGTCATGAGAACTAAATGTTGTATGTTGACTGAGTTTTGTCAGTCAGTTACTTAACAACTTGTACCTATGGTGTGTGAAAAACAATGGAAATGTTACCTTTATATTCATACGAAACTGACTCAACTCAAACAAACTTTAAAAACCCGTCCATTGACCGCTAGGAACGCATTGTATACGCCGCCCGCCGTAGAAAAGCGTAAGTGGAGCGCGCCCCAGCCCAGTTCGTATTGTTTGAGTGCGCCTGCGCACATGACGTGGCCGTGTTTGGATAACCGGCGGTATGTTTAGCGTGTCCCAAATGGAGCATGTGCTCATTGTTGCACTACGTGAATGACCCGCGTTAATAGAACTTATGAACTTTATTTTCTGACTTTTAAAGTCTTCATTTCAGTAGCAGTGATCTAGATTGACACGTGTGTGAGTGAATGAAAGTACATTCAAGTTTGGAATCTCGGAAATGATTTTTGCAAACAGTTCACAGACTCTTATAAGCGTTTGTTAGAGCAATTTGAAGACTCGATACAGAAAAAAACCAAAATAAGTATACGTGCTGAAGGAGTTTAGACTTTAGAACTTTATAGTAAAGGTTTAAGATTTCGGCAATGATAAAGTAGCGGTCTTTCAATATTGAAAGTCGGGTGTAAAGTAATAGGTGCTTGAACATACAAGTTTATTGAACTAATAGTAAGTACAGCGTAAAAGGAACGTGCGGTAACGTGATAGTAGCCTTCAAATAAGCACGTCCACTTCCAGAGACTTTTATAAGCGTAAAATTATTTGTAGACTTAAATTTCTTATTATAAAAAGGTAAAAAGTTTTGTTACGCCGCTTTAGAAAACGTAAAAATGTCAACTAGATAATTCTAATGGTAATAATATGTGTAAGTACATTACGTAGGGAGGCTCCTGATACAGAATTAAGTGATTTCAAGACAATCCAGACTTGTGTGTTCAATGTTCACTTGATTACGTAACTCTGCTAAAAAAAGCCACGCGAATTCGAAATTCAAAAGAAATTCTGAACAATATTATTGTCTGCTGGCGTCACCGAGAAGGGTCACACTTCAATAAAACCCATCTTGTTTTTTTGAGTTCCTGGCAGGCAAGACAAAAGGCCAAAAAACACTCGAATTCGATATTAACATTTAAATTCCAAACAATATTTGTGCTAGTGTTGCACAAAGGGTCAATCTGGTTACCAACAGAAAGCGGTTTCCTTACCGGTCCCAATTGAGGTCAAGTGCGACAATGCATTGTTTTATTTCCTGATCGATTCGGTATCGGAACCGGTCACACTGTTTCTGGTATCTCGACTGGAAATGGCTGTTATGCTTTCACGACTGTATACCCGATTGGGTAGTCAGAAGTAATGAGCCTAATTGGTCGAATTTACTGTCTTTTACTCCTATTTATCAAGGGTTTACACCACTTTACTGGTGGTAGAGTCAAGCTGCAGCCAACCTCACACAGAAGATCGGCGAAAAGTACCATTGTACAGCTGCATTTCGTGCGATGAGTGCGAGAGCCGGAAGCCCAACTCGCAGCCCCTCCATTCCCTCTGTCACACTCCCTTTCTGGTCGGCAACGAGCGATGCCTTTGGTATTGCAAGCATCTATAGGATCCGGTAACTGCTTAAGCCGGTCGTACTCTTGTTTGCCATCTTATTCACATTAAAAAACACCATATACATATAAGGCATACCTACCTCCAGTGTAAATACAATCACAATAAAACTACGACGACGTAATGCAATTACATAGAAATTAGATTTCTTCCAAAGTTACAATATTGCCCGACTTGTTACCGCAATAATAGGTACTGGCATTAATGATGATAACATTAAAACAGCACCCTCTAGTTTATGTAAACAGTAATTACGCAGCTCATAAAATTTATTATCGAGGAATTATCAACACTTGCACAAGCAAGTCAACATTTAATATCTAAGTATGTGCAACAGTAATTTGTCGGGGAATTATTTCAAAATGTACCTAACTATTAAATAAGTAATGTTTTGTTATTCAAAACTAGGTATATTGTTACGTAGAATAACTTAATAGCAATAAATAGAAGCCAGTAGTTTTGCATCCGTTTTCCTAATTTCGTTTCGAGTTTCACGTAAAACGACATTTGAAATTATACACAAGTCACGCGAAAAATTATATAAAATAACATTTGTCATAAGTACAACGAGTAACGAAAACGTGAATGGGTATTTCAATTCAAGCATTAAATAAAAGGCATGCAACGGTAACAACACTATCTGAAATCAAATCTCGAATCGAATATTTGAATATAGAATTTCGATTCCATTAACGATTTATTCGAAACGCCAATATCGGTACCACATGAGAGAAAAAATCATGATTTGTTCCGGCAGCGCGCTGACACAGTATAGCTTAAATGGCACGGACCAAGGTTGCGAATAATGACTACAATACAAACATAAATTAATAACTTAGGATCGTTTCTAACTTCCTACTATTTAAAAAAATACTCGCGCCAAATTTATTCAATTAAGTCGCGAGTTAGGATCCCTATGTCTCATCCTGTTACAAAATATACCTTTCATAAATGTTAGTAATTCTTCGCTAACCAAAGCTTAAACCTCAGGTAATTTCGTACCTAACCAAGAGTTCACGAAAACCAGAGCTGACGTAACTTCCGACAACTTTCCTTCCGACAAGTTAAGAACCAACCGTCGAGAAAATAAACCAAATTACGCATGTTCGGCACATCACTTATTGCATTTTAATGGCGGTTATTTGCGTGCGCTTGCGCCGCTGTTTGACGATACGTTCGTGCCATGTTCGTGACGTATTCAGACATGTTTGGGTATGATTTAATTGGTGCAATTTAATCGGTGGTCCGGACGCGGATGCTATTTGGTCCATGTTGGTACGGAGTAACGATTAAGGTGGACCAGTATTATAATGCAAGGATATAAAAAATATCGCCAGACAAACACACCAGCTGTATGGTCCCAAATTAAGTAAAGCTTGTACTATGGGTACCATACAATGTCCTGGGGGCGATCCTAGTGACACCCAGACCAGGACAAATTACGAAAAGACGGTTCCGAAATTTGCCTCTGGCGGGAATCGAACCCGCAACCACCCGATGCAGTGAGCCGAGCGGCCTACGCTACCACTGTTACAGTTAAAAATATATATTAGTAAAACGGTTTGAGTGTAGACTAACTATGATGTCTTTCTTAAATGCAATTAGCTACGTCCAGAAGTGTCACATGCCGCGCGAGGAAAATTTTCCTCGCCAAGTTTGACTTGCCTCACTTGAGGCAAATGCGCGCCCTGCCTCACCTGAGCACTCACATTTGCCTCGCCTAGTTTGGCAGTCGTGAGACAGAACGATGTCAAACGTGTCAAACTGATTGATCGGGTATACCTTTCCCTGTCTAGAGTGTCAGTTGCCTCGCCATTTGCCTCGCGCGGCATGCGACTGAGGCAAACGTCGTGCTTCGCGAGGCATGTGGGTGAGCAGCCTCGCGCGGCATGTGACACTTCTGGACGTAGCTATTAAGCAATGGTTTCATATATCAACTTTGCTATACCTAGCTTCAGTTTATGAAAGTTCCTACAGTATTTTGGCGTCAGTTATTTTAACATTTTTTTTCAGGACAGCTATTAGAGGCTATGCACACGGAGCAACTTTAGTTGTCGAAACTAGCAACTTAGTTGCCGAAACTATCAACTTTTTAACAGTTTTTTGGCAGTTTCAGCAAACAATTGCCAGTTGTAGTAACAGTTGCCGCGATCGCCGCAACTGCTTCGCAATTGTATGAAAACAGCTAGTTGCGAGTTGCCAGTTGCCGCAAAAGTTGCCCGTGCACATAGCCCGTTAGATTGTTTAATGTTCAAGAGATATATGAATACAATGAATTGATAACTATAAAACCATGATTTACACAGTATTCACCTGTCTGTAGATGGTAGTGATAAACAGAACAAATATTTGCCTTGAGGGCTCCAAGGCTCAACTGTTAAGATGGTTCCCAAGTCATGACCCTTCACATTTCATAACACATCGCACTGAACAGATCGCTCGAAGGTCAGTCGGCTGCGCTAACAAAATGTCAGTGAGTTTTAGGGCTACCAAGGGTTCAATAAAAATTGTAATTAACTTTGCAATATGCACCTAACAACGACCGAACATTCCTATTTCCGACTACAATGTTTGTAGAAAATTTCAGTAAGTCGATAAAAAGTTATTTGTGGGTTACTAAATTGTAAGTCATGATAATGCAAATAATTTATGAATATTTTAGTTATATGACTCAAGGTATAATAAAACTACCTAATCTATAAGTTAGTTCGAAGGCCGCCCGGCTGCGCGGGAGCAAGTTAATAGCATATAGGGTTACCAACAGCCTGATAACAATTAAAATCTTATGGTAAACATAAACTTAGAAGTTAATTTCCAATGAGAAGATTTACAAACTGTGATAATGTTAACAAATAATTGCCTACCTATTCGATTAGATAAACGTGCATTTTGATTTGATCATCATAAAAGATAAATTACAGTGTATATTGTGAAATTACCAGCGGGACAACCCTAAACGTTTACGACTTTTAAAATGTAATAGTTTTTATTTAAATCTAGATAACTAAAATGGGGTCATAAAAAACTTAATATTCATTTCACAGCCCTATTCGAGTCCGGGCAACAGGTGCACAGATAATAACAGATGCGTCCGCGCAACGCTGGGAGCGGCCCAGATTGGCCGTAGCAGGATTGAAGCAATGGGAAAAAATAAGCAATCTTTACCTGCTAAATAACTGGGGACTCGGGATTGAAGCGTTCCGGCGGATTTGGTGCGTCCAAATGAGGCTCATTCTCAGTCTGACCATTCTAAGTGGACCTTTGGTGTCAACCTTTTTTTATTGACACCGAAGGTCAGCATAAAACGGTCAGACTGAGAATGAGCCATGCCTCGCATGTCTCGCGCGAGCACTCACATGACACTATGTCTATAGAATCTATACTGCGACGTCAAAACTGAGTGCTCAGTTGCGGCATGCGCCTGAGACCCAGCCATTTAGGGTCAGAACAAATATCCACTTATTCCGCAGCATATAGTTTCATCTAGTATTCTACCTTGATACTGTATCAGCATATAAATTGACATCACGAACCGGTGTAAAGTGATGCCCTTGTCAGTTTTGTGGCGAAAGGATACTTACCCGATGGCCTTATTGTAGGATTGGAATTTTTTATAATAATAAATAGCAACTACCTAGTTGTTGTTCAGTGAAGCGTATCGGTACCTACCTAATTTGAAATGACATCATGTGTAGGAATCCATAATTTGTTGTATTACTCACTGTAGCCAACCTTAGGTCTGTTACAGTATCTTTAGCATGAAAAGTCCTTATTAATTATTATGATCCTAAAGTATTCATATGATTATATATGTACATATTTGTAAGAGGTTCAATCCGGTAAGAACTTGGGGTTGAAACCGGAATTAAATATTCATAACTCGGGGTCGACTCCGGAAGCTCGGAACGACTGGACTGATAGATTTCAATAACATTATACCTACCCGGATTAAGATTCATTAGGAAGTATCTTTGTAATTGATCTAAAATAGTGACATCCAATTTAACAATATCGAAACCACCTTTCTCATAATTTATTATCATTACTAGGTAGGTATGTAGTAGTGGATAACTACATCGTGCAAAAACCAAGTCGATGCAATTCCAACCTTATTCTACCTACAATAAGTGGCTCAACAACTTTGCATACGACCGTGAGAAACCAGGGCCGGAGTAATTGTGATCGATTAGTAACATCCTCAATTCAACTCGATATAATTCGATGATACAGCACTCGATAATCGATGTCAATGAGGAGGAACTGGCTCGATACGATAGGCGTTTAGTGTTGGACCGTAGTTTGGTTGCTTGTTAATTTTTATTAACTTTCATTAGTGATGTTAACGAGAACGATGTGGTATACCGGTATATAGTTACCGATAGACTAATTTTAGTAGGACGTTTTTTTTTCTGAATGTGAATGGTTTCCTAATGGATTGTTTATCAAATAAACAATTTGAATGAAGAGCATATTATAAAGGAATAATAAAATACAAGTCCCAACTAATTAATATCTTTCAATATAATTTGTGCGGGTTTTTTCCTTTTGATTAGTCATAATTATACCTAACCTTGAGGTAACGTCACATCATAATTATTATTACCCAGTATTGTGTAATTTTACGTGATTCAGAATTATATCGTGGTTTGAAATATTGAAGAATGTGGCGACCTATCGAAGAATAGGGAAACAATACATCAGAAGATAATTTCAGGACTGGATATTTATTAAGTTTTTTTTATTAGAACCGAAATATGCATAAGACGTATTCTGGGCGTAGAAAAAAATTTTTTATATATTTCTAAAATAACTTACACACATATCTTCTTAGTACCTACGTAAATTAGGGATCTCCTTTTAGTAACTTAGCACATAAATTGACCCTTTGAGCTAACAGTATTCAAAATATTCTACCATACCAGTATTTAAAATATTCATATATGTATAACATCTCAATCATGCATCATTTGTGTAAAATATCAGTGAAATATTCCAAGAATGTATCGGATTTCGTAAATTATGTTTCACTGATCGGAATATTTTCAAGGTTACATTATAATGTCAGCGCATTTCATATGTAGTATGTCATAATATTCTAAGTATCTAATCAATTAAACATACTTAGTCAATTAAATTATAAATTATTAGTAACACATACCTAATTACTGCATAAAGGAAATCAATGTTAGTCTTAAGTGAAGTCAAACTTTACTTTAAAAAATCTCAATATTTTTTCATTTATATTCTGCTTTAGTGCGTATCCAGAGAGCGGATAACAGATTATGAAAAAAATAAAAAATAACTAGTTATTTGCTATAAATAACGAAAGTGAAAGTGTTCACGCATCACTGGGCGCTATTTACCTTTTTAGATTTAACGTTATTTTCAAATTAAATATTGGTATAGTTGGCTTGCACCGCGGCTAATCAATTGGTTCACACAAAGAGCTATTTACAGTTTACACAAGGTTTTATAAGACGTTGTTAATACTATGTTGTGTAACTCGGGTTAGAAAATTAAGAGCATTTGATTTGACTGTCTCTGACGATGATGATGTCATTTTAACTTTTAGTAGTTAAATGTAAATACTAACAAGGGTAGTTATTTTAGTTTTTGTTTTCTGACTTACCTAAACAAGTAAAGGTGTTTTTAGAATTATACATGATCTTATAGTATACCTACTTCAAAACCTTAAATATTTTTTGGTTTATTATTAGATACAGTTTGGGTATTAAATGATTTTGAAGGATTATAACCGACACTTAAGTTAATTAAAGCGTATTATTAATTGCTTAATCAGTGTAATAAGAAGTCTTATCAGGATTTATGGGCTGTAACTTCCGTTAACAACGATTAGACGCTCAGAAACTTGTTCGAAAGTTGTAATTTACATTAAAAGTGTAAGCCCTGATGGTTTTATGTAAAATGAGATATGATATTTCCCAGTTACTTTTTAACTATATGATTGAAACATACTCAATGCGGATAAAACAGCAAACAGCTAGTTAATAAAAAAAAATTAATTTTATGAATTAGGCGTTTTATTACCCAGATTTACCTATGTAAAGCACGTATAGAATAAGAAAGCAAGGTATTCCTTAACACGAGAGCATAGTTCACCAAAAATCTTTTGACCTCTCCGTAGACAGATGACGAGTAAGTAAAACGAATCTCATTGTTCATAAGTCAATGCCTCCCGAACAATGCGCCAGTAAAAGTATTAAGTAACTGACCAGTCCAACACTGTCTTCAGTCCATTGGGTAACTGCATCACATGACAATGGAACTGACGTTTTTAACAACAAACACAAACTTACAGCTTTTGAATAACCGCTACCGGCGCTTCCATCGGATGAGTTGCTCAACCTCCTCTCACTGTTGGAAGCGGGCGGCGACCACGCGGAACCGCTGTCTGAAGGCATTTTGACGACACAAAAACTGTCTCACATCATAGCTGATCAACCACTATTAACTCGTTATTAACCGTTATTCACAACACTAGCACATCACTATCGGTGTTCCGCGGTCCATTTTACGTGTCCCGTTTACCTGCGGAGAAAAAAATTTAGTTAGATTTTTGCGACACAAAACTAAAGACCAGAATGTACTAGACAGAATAACATATCATAGATAACGCAGACATGTTTGATAAAAGATAACAGAATGAGTGGAAAAAATAAAAATAAATTCTTGTTCTTATATGAAAACAATTTGAAGTAGGATACAAAAAACTCACATAAAATCGGCACAAATAACAAAAAATAACTATAACGTATAAACGGTACAAGGTTTACAATGGTTCGATTATTTTGATGAATAATCGTTATTGTAACGGACGTGCGGTTGGTATCGCGGCGCGGTCGACACTGCCGACCCGAGGTGAAACGAAACGAAGCAATTTCTTAATCTATAACCAGTTATTGTAACTATTTTGCACAACGTTGTTTTTTAATAAAATTTAAGATGTTTTTAGAGTTTTTTTACAGCATTATAAACCTGCACTAATGCAATTAAATGTAAAATTGGGTTCCTCGCGAATTACATTTTGTGTTCTTTATGTAACCGAGTGTGGGTATTACAACATTTCGTTAATTTTCATTGACCATTATTTTTGTTTGTTTGTGGATTATTATACGGTAGCTGGGTCAAGACTCTTATTCACATTATTGACCTCACTTTTCGACATTCCAAAAGCATGTCCTCATACGGCAACAATTAATTTTAGCCCAGACATCGCCATTATAACATTTGAGAGCTTTTAAACTGATGTATGTCTTTGTCTGCAGGAGATTGGGTGTGATGATACGTGGTGTGACCAACATTTGACGAAACATATCACTCCATCACTACACGAGCACGCTCAGCACGTCAAAAACGTTCCAAATACCAGTGAGATTTGATCTCGGACCTACTTAGCCTCTCATTTGTTAGCACGCGATCAATTATCCATTCAGCCGAGGCCCAGTGCGGCTAGTACAATGTGACGCGTCCGATCTGTCGCGGACGCGCATGCGCGGAGAAATGGGACCCATTGTACTTGTGGTGACACCACACGGGAGAACATTTGGAGGACAGTCTCGTTTTTATTTGTAAAAATAATAAAGTGTCTTGTTGATGTATTTTTTTAACAGTGATATTAACAGCGGATTTACCTATGATACTTACCGTCTGATTAGACAGATGTGTGAAATAACAGCGATGATCGAGTAATGTCGTCAGGAATTATATTCTTTCTCACAATACCACGTTCCCTTGTCAAACTGAATATATTAAATTGTATAAAATCGATTTAACAATGTTTTCGTTATTTATTGAGAACTGGAACCTTTAACCTCCAAGTAACTATTTTTATTCGCCAGTATTTATTTCAAATGTTAAGGATAAATTGTTTTCACTAAATGCCAAGGATTCAGAGCAAAAACTTTTCAATGTACTTTTTACAACGCGTATACTTATGACTTAAATCCTATGTTAAAAATAAAATACACCTCTTATTATTTTTATAGATGAGGAAAACCGCAACAAAATATTCCCAGACTTCATCCTGTTAGCCAGACAAACCTATTAATATTTTTCTATAACCATAATTAATAAGCGTACATCGTTTATTTTTCCTGTATGTACTCAATAAAAATAAGGTCAGAAATCTGTTGCGCACAAGTTACTTATATTGCAGTCTTTTTCTGATACTAAAGACAAGACAAGGACAATACAGTACTGTCGAATTAAGTTCGGACACAGATTGAACTATTAAATAATATATTTTTGGTAAGTCATAAAGATGAATAGAATTGATATATTGATGTAATGCTTATTTGAATGCAGATGCAGTTAATTTATTTAAGTCTTATTTTTATTAGTTAATCGTGACTGTAGAGAGCATGCAAATCTCTTGGCAGATAACAAATTCATTATAATAAACAATATTCTATTCGTGTTTACGTTTAAATGTTGACATTTTGATTTTTAATTAGATTCTTACAACAATGCTATAAAATAATAAAGTATAAAACCCAACAGAAGAAAACATTTTTTTTTACACAAATTAATGCACTTCCGCATTCAGATTGCCGTCCAATGTAAAAAGTTAATTAGTTAGGTACTTACCTAAATGTTAACAGACATCAACGAAGTTAACAGCAACATTAACTGCGGTAAACTGCATAATATGCAGGTTTACGTCAATTTTGGCAAGAACTGTCATCCCTGAAGGGAATAATCATTTTTTCTTTGTAATGCTCGGTGAAAACCGGTTATTTATATGTGAATGTTTTAATTCAAGATTACGTCATTACTGCGGTATTTGTGGTATAGTAGGTATGGTAATTTTTTATCCGTATAAAGTGGAAGGTAAAAAGTATACTTACCTACTTTTTTGATAATAATAAATCTGAAAATCACGGTGTAAAACACTCAAACTGCAACCCAGAGAATTCATAGATGCAAATTCATAAGTAGAGATTTTAGCCAGTTTACAATGTCTTTGAAAAGCATTTTTAGGAACAAATGTGATTTGTAATTCCGCTTCAAGTCGATCATAGCTTTCTATGAATTTGGGGGTAACTTTCCAAGTGATTGCATATAGTTTGAAATACTTTCAAGTAGGAAGGAATTATTTAAAATAGGTAAGCTGATATGAGTATCAGGTCTCAATCAAATTCAAAAGACATTATGAAATAAAATAAAATAATATTCTTTGTAAAATCTAGAAACAAAACAGAAAATGTAGGTTTTTTCCACAAGATTACGTAGGTTTTGCAGAGAAGCGGTGATTCACATACCTACTGGCGATAGAAACTGATTGTACCGATATATTAATGAATGACCTTGAACTTTAGAATTGAAATAAAAAGCAGTGGAACAGGATTTCTTTAGTTATATAACGTGGCGTGATTGTATCTGCAATCACATTACCTACTGCAAAATGTATCTGGGTACCTATTTAAAGCAAAGTTAAATTAAGTAATTCTGTAATTTTATTCTTATCGTGAACTTATATTTACTTGCACTGTCAAAACTGACAATTATGTGAACAAATGACAAATTTACGGAGAACTAATATTATTTAGTTAATTTATCGTTATTAAGTTACTTAATTTCTGTACTATGTTTGCAACTAAACTAATCCATTATTTAGGATTATCCCACTGCTCCAAATCCATGGTCACCCCACAAATGGGACACTTTCTACGCTTACAAGCCGCGTGCGCAGATAACGGCGAAATTGTCTGTTAACACAATGGATATACACGCGCTTGTTACAATAGGAATAAGGTTCAAGTTAATCAAAGGGCACTTAGGGTCATTGAGACAAAAGGGCTAACAAGAGAAATCGTTCGACGTGCCCTTATTCGTGTATTTATGTAATGGGGACTTTATATGGGAGTTATGGTAACTGAACTGGTTTGAATTTATTAAGTTTGTTATTTTACAAGCAAAGTGTGTGGTCGACAGAAATTTAACAGAATCACTCTTTTTCATGACAGGTATGATTTACCATCGGAACTCGATTGAGGGTAGATACCGCAGGGTAAAGAAAGGTTTAGGACCAGCAATAAAATCAGAAAACAAAGAACTGAAATTAAGTCTGACGATGGCGATAAAGACATTAAGCTTGAATTCTCAACTTTAAGCTTTCTTATGTCTATCAGCCGAATACTCAAACGCAACTGAAATTCGAAGGCTGTTTAACTTTGACGCAGGATACTAAAATGACAGATAACGACGTCTCAAACTACTTAATAGGACTTAAACATTTGACTAGCCTTTGCCGTAGGTATGTCCCATACATAAACTAGGCAATTTAAATTGAGTATCAGCTATGGTATCAGTTACTGTCTCTAAATCCAGATTATAACAGATAATATGAAAATGGCAAAGCATTTTGTCCAACTGTCACCGGTCGCCCACGGCTATCGGCACGCGGTGCGCGTGCGCATCCCGTTACGCCGTTTTTGCGATCGCCGCTTTAGATACAGCTACTTTGATTCATATCTTCGTCTCTTTCCAGCATATGATTAACGTTAATGCGCCGACACTGTCTTCTTCAGATGGGAGTAGAGAGATTTGAGGAACTTTACGCTTTGGGTAAAGTTACAATTCGTTTTACCTAGATATAAGCTTAGTGGTGCCAGTTTGAATTCAGACTTAAAATGTTCGGCTGTTAGGTACGTTCAAGACGAATTATATTTCAAAGTTTAAGGTAAACATCCGTAACATAATATTTATCATATTTTTTAAATTAATAAAATCTGAAAATCTTTGTAGGTCATTGTCAAAATTTTCGCCCTATTATGTACCTATGTCTTGTTTCGCGTTTTATATTAAGACGATACAAGAAAAAAATGAATTTTAGTTTCGGGGTGTGGCTAGCGTCGCGTGAGCTGCCGAAGGATATATCCCTCTCGCTTAGCTAGGACAGAACAGCTATGGAGTAGACTATAGTATAGTTATTTTTTGAAGGAACAATATTGTTTAATTCGTACAATTAAAATAATATGTCCCAGTGCACCTTTTAAAATAGATGAAATGGATGAAAATATTCAAATATATTTTTTTCGTTTTATATGGGATTTTTATGTCGAGTGTATTTGAAAAAAATAATTTAATTTCTATGTTGTTTTTATTGCTGAAGACAAAGTAAGTCAAAAGAAGACAAACGATACCTACAATATGCTGATAGATACGTATAACAATATTTCGATCGTATAATAGCCTATAACCAGCGGACGATCCAGACGCGTCCAACGATATCTCATTAGTCAAATTATTATGATAAAAATAGTTTGGACGTTATACGGGAGCAGATGAACATACATACATATCGGTCAAAATCATAACCCTCCGCCCACCGTAGTCGGGTAAAAATGTACATACTCTGTGTCAGTGACTGACTGCCGGATATGAGTATCTTTTTCATGTTTCGTAGGCAAAGGAATACTTTGGTACTTAACTTCGATGCCGATCATGAAGTCATCAGCGGTGTCATAATATTTATTTTTACCATATTTAATTTATTTTTTAATTTAATTTTCAGTTTTTATTAATTTTATTGATTTAACCATGCATTTATTTATTGTTTATCTTTTTATCTTTATTTTTTTATCTATCAAAATCACCCTTAGACTGGTTACCGCCACAGGTGACAAGAGGGCTGGCTCTTTCCTTGCTCAAAAAATTCGCTTGACAACAGGAACAGCTTGAATACAGGGAGGACATGCAGCCAGTATCCCACGCGGACGGTATTTGTTTAATTAGGGGTAGGTTTTTATTTTATTGTATTTTATTTTAATTTATGTTATATTATATTGTATTTTAATGATAAAACATGAAAAATAAAAAAAAAAAAAAAAATTTTTTTAATTTAATTTTACTTTTATTTATTGTTTTATATTTATTGTGAAATTATAATAATTTTAATAATCAATATTGGACTATGTCTGAAACAAATACATTGAATTGAATAATTTAAATACAAAAATTATCACATTAACTCGTTAAATCACGGTTTACACCCGCTAGAACGAAAAAGATCCTAACATGGTAGGTAGGACCTGAGGGTTGGCCAGTTAATTACTTAAAATACACTATATTTATTTCAAGAAAACATTCATAAGATCTGAAGGCGTCGGACTCGCACATAAAGGGTTCCGTACCACCGTAGAATAAACACATCAAAAATATCAAGTTTGAGACTTGATATTTATTTTTAAATTTTATTATATTTTTAGTATTTGTTCTGCACCGGCAACAGAAATACACATTCAGTGAAAATTTCAACTCTCTACCTGTTACGGTTCGTGAGATACAGCCCGCGCTGACAGACGGACAGACAGACAGACGGACAGCGTAGGCCTAGTAATAGGGTCCCGTTAGCACCCTTTGGAACCCTAAAAAGTAGCCTATGTTCTCCGCCAAGACCCAGTCTATCTCCATACCAAAATTCATCAACATTGGTTCAGCGGTTTAGCCGTGAAAAGGTAACAGACAGAGTTACTTTCGTTTATAATATAATAGATTGAATAGGACGGACAAACATTTTCCTATCCATATCTGTAATGTTATTTTTTACGATCATTTATTGATGTATGATATATTTATTACTTGCCCATCCATACCTACAACAAACGCAATAAAGCGACTCCATTGTTTTGACAAGCAATGTATTCCCACTGTCGGCCCAAGACCATGCTGCAAGTATATAACAGTAAGCGAAATAGGGAGTTTTTACAGAAATGACACGAATAACTATGAAATGACAAGAGATGACACAAAATGACAAGAGATGACACAAAATGACAAGAGATGAAAAGAAATTACACAAGACAAGGAAAAGCAAACGAAAATCACGCTGCAGTGCAGGTCGTAGGTTCGATTCCTGCCCAGGACATGCATTTGTGTGCATGAACATGTCCGCATGTCCCGAGTCTAGGTGTAATTAAGTGTATATTTAGTTTGTATTTACAAACAAAAAGTAGTATATGTAGTAATATCAGTTATCTGGTTTCCATAGTACAAGCTCTGCTTAGTTTGGGATCAGGTAGTCATGTGTAAAAGAATTTCCAAGGATATTTATTTATTTATCATAGGCGTCGGCGGACTGTAAATACTGTACTGTACCTGTAATGTGGCACGACCGTAATATTTTTTCATAATATTTTTTAAAAAATCCTTCACAGGTCCGACGTCGAACAAGTCCGAGCGGACACTGACAATACAAAGTTAGAGAGAGACATGGTTAGTTCAAGTACTTAAAATGTGAGATGGCGATATTGTGTGCGCGCTCGGAAATAAACAACGTAAGCGCCAAACCACATTTACTTGAATTAAATAAAAACTACTTCATGAATTAAAATATGGTTGAAGGGTAGTTTAGATATCATTATTTGCTATGTTTTAGAAATAATTTCGTGATCTAAATCGTAAAAACATCGTGGTAGCAAGGAAAATTGTAAATAATTAGAGCTCAATTCATAAATTTTTTTTATCGAGAAAATTTCATCAAATCGTGATTTGGATTTAAAGATACTCAAGATAATATAGTCAAAAATCATACATCTAAATATAAGATTCCTAGTCCACATACTTACTTAAAGAAAAAGTAGAATAGAAAATCAACCAAATTTCGAACCCTCCTCTTAAAAATCGTTTCATATTACACTAGCTACCAGTACATACATACATCCGCAGGTACGTATGTACGTATATTCGGAATCCTTGAGCAAGGAGACAGTATAATGTCAGTGGTCGACCTCGATCCTTCCTGCATTTACGGCTGAGATTCTTTTAAATGTCAACCATCACTTAATTAATCTGTGTGTCTTAAGTACTAGCCGTCACTTTTAAATATTTGGAGGCTCAGAATTGCAGATTATCAGAATCAAACTATGAAAATACCTACATAATGCCAGGCCTTGCGCCGAAGACAGATTCAAATATCATTAGATACAACCATTCTTTCAACTGGCCTCATCATCTCTATGCCTTCTAAAGTTCACGTAATAGTCCCCTTGTGCAAAAAACTTGTTAAGGCACTTGTGCTGAAAGACCAAGATTCGATATCATACGTATCTATACCAATCGAAAGGTTTGTGTCACAATTAAGATACACCTATATGCACATTTTCAATTCAAACATGCAGTTACATTTCGTAACAACCAAAACATTACTAGGCAAACACATTTTGTTTGCAAATTCTCCTTGCGCACGTAACGAGTCCGCCAGTCGGTAATTTTATTAATTAATTGTTAAATAATACAGTGAGAGTGGCACGCGTGAATTTATTACCTTATTATGTAAGGACATCGTATAAAACACATTTATCATTGTACTAGATCGAGGCTGTTACATTTTGTTTAAGTTTCCTTGCATGCAAATTTATACAATATGTTAAAAAAAACCCTGTCCGAGCCGAAACCGGTATTTAGGTTTCCCAATCACATGACCAAATAAAATAAAATAAATTAAATATTCATGATAGTAAACATATTAATGACAATTTAAAATGCCAATTTTTTTGGCCTTCTTCCCTCAAAATGTAGCAAATTTTAAAAATATGACAACACCGTTACCGGAAGTAATTATGTTAGATCGTGTGGCAGCACCTCTGACCACAAAGTATGTGATGACGTCATTTTATGTTATTTTTTTTATGTAAACGGGGTATATGTTTTCCAAAAAAATATGGGAGGCCTTTGCCCAGCAGTGAGAAACTTACTATGCTGAGAAATATAAAAAAAATAACAAAACAAAACAAAAATAGAATCTAATCCCGATACCCAACAATACGTTTTCGGGTCGGACAGGGTTTTCTTAACATTTTGTATTATCGTGCTGACAGCACTCCCGAAAATCTCATATTTCAGGCAAACGATGGACTTAAAAATTGATCATTTCGTAAAAACAATTCAAGACTGTTAAGTGTGGTATTCGTGTTGTTTCATATTAATTGAGTACATGAAACATTAATAGAACTAACTATAGCTATTGGAATGTAACAAATGATAATGATGGTGTTTAATATGGCAACGATAAAGAAATAGTAACGATTCAAACAAACCAAATGGAGTCGACAGAAAATCTGAATTTCCAATGCAGCAATTAAATACAAACGAGACAGCAATAAAAACAGTCCCACGCAACCATTTGATATTTAAATACATATTAAAACAAAGAATGCGTTAATTAAAATAACTAAAACTATGTAAATAACTTTCGATTTTGTAGACCTTAATTAAATAGGATTTTATTGAGTCTTAAAATATGCTGAGGCTATTTAAATTACAATTAATATGCTTGAGTACGTTATTAAGTTTAGCTCATTCTAAATATCTACACTCCCCTTAGTGTATGTTACTTAAATTATAAATAATAAGGCTCATTGGTTGCTAACATTAACTGTTTTATCATTCCTTGGGCATACCTAGTCATAGTAAATAGATTCATGGGCAGACCGAGAGAGAAACACCATCGTACTGGAGCGAATGGGGAATTCCACGGAGATCTTAAAGACCATAAAGAAAAGTTGAAGTATTTCGATGTTCGGTATCTAATGTGAGCTTCTTCGACTCATAATACAAGGGAAAATAGGCGACAGAAGAAGGCTTAGTCGTAAAAGGACATTATGGTTGAAAAACATATGCCAGTGGCTCGACAATACAACAAGACAACAACACAACTATTCCGAGATGCAGTCTCTAACGTGGAAATAGCCCTAATAATTGCCAACCTTCGGTAGGAGACGGCACTAGAAGAAGTAGATAGATGAATGATACACGAATCAGATATTTGACTAAACCACTATTTTCCAGATAACTACCACACTGAGCAAGAACGCTCGTACGCAATCTAACAGCCCGTCATAAAACCGCGATTTATAAGTATGGCAAAGTCGTCAACCGAAATTCGTTTCGGCATTTTGGCAACCGCGGTTTTTGTAACTGCGTCGAAAGAAGATTTCCGTTGACTAGTTGCTTCATTATCAAGTTTATGAATACTATCTTTCATCAATTTTGATATCTTGGAAGAGAGTTTAATCTTCTTCTTGGACGAACTCATTCAAAGCTCCTTAATCAAATCTACTCAAAGCCCCTTAAGCCAAGTGGGGTAAGTCAGAAAAATCGGACCAAGCCTTAACCAGCTCATTAATGGCATCATAGCAACAAGTGCGGGGTACTTTAAACATACCAAATAAAGAACCCTGCCCACATTCCGCTGCTACCTTGCAACCAACAAACAAGTTGCATTTTATACACCTTAAGCGGCGCTGGTACATGTCCTCCTATCCGGTATCTGGTATTTTGTGCCAGGCATATGTCGATGACGAAACTAGAGACCAGGACAGATGGCCAGCCGAGCAAAATGTTGTATAACAACTCGGCGAGATTGTAAGTAACCTAATACATGAATCCAATCCAACCGTGAAGTGAGGAAAGATAATAATTCCTATTTTTTGCTCCTATAGAATATCTTTTGTTTCAGTCTAGAAAGTAAAAAAGTTTCTTCGATTCGTCTCGATGACTAAAAGAATGGACAAAAAACTTAAACCAATGATTGCGTAGTCGTATCTAGGTTTGAAGATTACTCGTAATATTGACGTTTCCTGATCGAAACAAAAGTTTAACGTTTCAGACTTCAAAAACAATACAATATTTAAATCAATACCGAAATGGCAATCAGAAAGATAGCAATCAAATATACCAGTGTTGCTAGGTACAGATTCCTTCGTCCGTTCGAAGGAAAAAACTTTTGCAAAAACGAACACAACACATGGCCCGAACGACCTTTGAGATTCCATTCGGATGCAGTCACGCTATTAAATATAAACTTTAAAAGATTGTAAATAAAGATGGAAGTTCAATTGCAGGTGAGTTGACGTGTGATGTTCTGACGGTGTAAGGAAGAAAGGTAGTACAAAAAAGAGGGGAACAAAACTGTGAAGCGGTACAGAAACGACCTTGGGTTTTACTGTAGGCCACATGCCGGCTGTTGCTCCTACATCGGTATGTTCAGAGCCGGTTGTGTTTTTGTGGAACCACTTTGAGGTCGAGTTGTTTTGATGGATGGATTTTTTGGGAGTCTCGATTTGAAGTGGCCCGTATTTTGGGGAAGAAATAGATATTGGAACTAGTTTGGTAAACCTTAATAAAATTAAGTCAAATTCGCATTCGGAATCATAAAGCTACAGTGTTATTTCAAACAAGCATGATGAACAATCAAAGTAACTATAGTTGTAGACAGACATGCAAGGATGAATTTTTTAATAACTTTCGTTGCCTTGAGGAAAATAACTTGATGATATAATCACAATAGTTTTTCTATCTACCAGCAATTTACTAGTACCACTTACCATAAGTGCCATTTACATTTTTATTTAAGTTCATTTGTTTCTATTGTTTAGTTTGTTTCTTCATTAATAAAATTCGTTTTCATTGTTGAGATAATTTATTCAATAACTAGCTCATTGTTATTATCACCGTCTGCTTTATCTGCAGAACTTTCGTTTTTGTCATTTGCAAGCATTCAACCAATAACATCTCTGGCCCTGTACCACGCCTCGTTTGTCCAGTTTGGCGCATCTATGCAATTATTAACTTTTACTTTTAGTCGGTTCGGTAAATTTATATATTTTTGAACATATCAATGCAAATACGACGTGAAAGTTCCGGACCGTGGGCATGTTTCGGTGAAATTTTCTTTTTAGATAGGCATCTACATGTTAATCTTGTGGACCTTTAACTTGTCCGTATAATATGGCCGATTTCATAAGTCTGCGACAGTCAGTTATCCATAACGCAAAATATTAACTACTTATCATTGTGATAGTCGGTGAAAAATATAGGTCAATATCGTGTTGTCACTGCTAACATTACAGTTGATTTTAATGTCGTGCTTGAAATCGAAATTTTTGGATTCTCGATTCGCATATTAATTGAGATTCAATTAAAATACTGTTGTTCCAGCCGGGTCAGTAGATCCACGAATCTACTCGCGCCACGAATACCCACGAATCATAATTGTTGCTATTAAACAATTAGAGCATGAAATAATTGATATATAACAGATTTACAATTTTGATAATGACTCCGTTCTTTTGGACGTAACGTTTTGGTAGACAGCGAACGTATGAAGTCATGTATTATGTATGTACATACATAAGTAGTTCCGTTAGATTCTGTGGTGATTACGTTTGATTATATAGCTTAAAGAACGGTCGTCCCGCTATTTTTCAATTTCTACTGGTATGATTTATATTTTATTCAAGATTTAGATTTGTATTTCATCGCCTGCATGTAATATTGTAACATTTCCAACACAGCTAAACTTTTTTAATTATGGGTGTTAATAATAAATATATTTAATGTTGAAAATGTTATCTTGGACGTGCAGGCGAGACTATTTCAAATTATGAGCGACTTTGTTATTTCTTTTAACTAGTAGATCGAAATCACTAAAGCAATCAATAGTGACATTGGCAGTTGTTTTTTTTTATAAATAATTTTGAATGTTGAGCAGCAACATGGAAAGGGCGTCGTCGTTACCACGATAGATTCAAGTGGATGAAAAAATAAATCAAGTGTTGCCACATGTTGGATTCCTGAAATAACTTCTGGTACTTATCTGTCATCATGGATACAAGTTTGGAAACCTAACATCTTTGCTGTTACGGGTAGTTGGAAACCAGCAAAATTCTGACAAGTAGTCTAACTCTTTAGCTAGACGCAGCAGTCACTGTAAATATCACTAATCAGCTAAATCAGGGGAGATGGGAAGAAGACCTCAATACCGAAAACTGTTCTTTGCACACTGTATAAATTATTATAAATGAGAGTAAAAAGTTGCCGATTTTTTTTGTATAATTTAGACATTACTCATGTTAATAAGGATGATTCACTAATAATTGAAGGTGTTTTCAATTCCAATGAATATACAATTACGATCTCCACGCCAATAGCCACTGATATTAAATGATAAATCTCTTACTGCAAACGTAAACGCGGTAGTAACGAGACTTGATAAGAACGGACCTTTTGCACTGACAGTTCCCAATTTAGATCCAGCACGACTCGATGCAGTTGCAACATACCCACAATAACTTGGAAGCAATAAATAACAATAAACAATGCACTTTAATGAAGGGAAAACGGCGTACGATGTCTTAAACATGCCACATTAGGCGCTACGTGACGCAGGTATTAATATATTTGATGGGGAAATTTATGATTTATAAATTGTGCTTCAAAGGTAAAAGAAAGTAAATAAGGTATTGTGTGATGGAGGTGAAAATGAATATTTTATTGTAAAATTTGAAAGTGAATACGTAATTGAAATGGAACAAGTATTTGAGTTACTGAGAAGAATGATACAATAGTAGATATCTTTTATCCTATAACTGAAGTATGAATCCAATTCACTGATATATCAACAAAAATATAAATTAATTTAGATTACAAAAGAAACGTAAAAAACAAACACGACAAATGTTGCAGAAAAATCTAGTTTCTATTTCATGACCAAGATACAATCTTATGAAGGGTCTAAAACAATTTTGTAACGTTACCGCGTTCTCTGCTGTCAGGCTTCGGGCAGTTTGCCATTCCGAGTGATTGCATCACATCGTGGTGTGATACCAAACGTACCCTGAATACTAATTATGTTTAAAACTCCGCCATTGTTGAATATTTCATGGAGTTTTGTAAGTAATGTGAATCGTGATGCAACCAACGAAATATTGAGATCGGCCGATGAAGCAAATATAATTACTGTGTGACTAATGGCGGATTAATTACGGAGGTTGCAATTACTTTAATTTCTAAACTAATTGCATTGTCGGATACACTTGCAGCAGTGTAAATAAATAATATTATTATAATTAAACTATGCTTGGTATAATATTCCCATCATCAATCAAGGTCTAGAGAAAGGGAATATGGTACGAAATGGACGCTTCATCTAAAATTACCATAGAACATGCTGACATAGTTTTATCATCACAGTAGCACAATTTTGTAACGGAGTATCCGATTTTTTCGACAGATTAAAATTGTACAGGCACACAATGCAACGAGATTATGGCCTGTCAGCCGAACTAAATTATACCAGAAATGTACGCTCAGAGAACTGGTTCTACAGTATCTCTATGTGATACAGAAGCTGCTGATGAAAAATTATCGCCGTCATAAGTCATTTATATGAATGGTAATATGATATAATGCATCGGTCGGCTCTGACCGATTTACGTAATTGGGAATGCTCTTAACTTTTATTGAAATCAAAGGTAACAATACGTATTAAATAATAATGGTGCTAATCTTTCAATGGGAGACAAAGATGATGTTGAGAATGAAACAGTTTCTTATGTTAGTGTAATAGATAATGCAAAATATATTATACCTAACGCAACAATAGAATAATAAAAAATAAAGGTCTGCATACATTTCTTTCTATAAAGATAATGTTCTGTAATTTTAAATTCATCTCGAGTCTACGCTAATGACGTTAAAATAACTATAGTGAATGTTAATTTTCGCCGTGTACGGTTGTACAGAGTTCGTTGCCCTTTATCCGCCATATTTGACCATAGACTATGGAGTAGTGTTGTCGGTTAACAGAGCATGACCATAAATTACAAAAGCCTCCCATTTGCTTGTTAGACAGTTTTGTGCCGCATCAACGACTTTTTATTCGCATCGACGTCGGACTCATTTTTAGTTCTGCAGTTTTTTTTATTTCTTTGTGAGTAATATTAACAAGATAACTGTGAAAAGGGATTATAGTAAGTATTATAAATCCTTTGAAAGAACATGTACTGATTGCACTAGTGCAATTTTACCGATATATTTTTTTGACTTCATATAATAGAGATTGTGATGAATCCATATAAATGTATCATCAGTGCAAGAGAATATTCATATCAACATACTATAATGAACATATTACAATAGAGATACTAGTGCAAAGGACATTAGCAAATAATAACGTTTTCGCAAACACCTATGATGGATAGCCATAAGAATTACTCCAAATTAAATAATTAAGCCACTTCTGTGCTCCACAAGGTCGATACAGCCATTATAAGTTATTAACTATAACACACCATACTGTTATTGCAAAATCCGTGAAGGCAGTAGAAGGGACAACCGCAATTCATTTTTCTAAGAACTTTGAAGTAACCACTTTTGAAATACGATCGTATCAAGGAATCCACGATGCAATCATTCTGGTTGCAACCCCTGATTGGCATACAATCTGATGGCGAAAATGTAACATTACTATATTTTACGGTGAAATCTTGTAATGAAACATGTTCAAATAGAAAAACCTAATTAATATTAATTTATTAGTAATTAAGATAAGATAGTGTTAACTGCTGGTTTCTGTAATAGTAATAACGACATTGTAATATTATTTCCCAAGAATATTGATAACCATATAATAGTTCGTTCGGTCCGTACTTTCAAAGTTAATGTCGATAAAACGATTTTCCGTGTCTTTCGAATTTAAGATTTTTAAAACTTGATTCTATTATAATTACGGTCATCATAATTTAGAAGCTAAGTATATTTATTTTGATTGCGTTCTAGTGATTGCATAACACATAATATAGTATATCAATATGTTAAACAACACGAAATCTTATTATTCAAATCGAAAAAATCAAATAACCACATCTACTCCTTATGGATTCAATTTCAATAATAACAGTAGAAATTCCAGTAGCTTATTATAAGAAAAATATTTGAATTCAAATGAGTAAGGTGACCGCTAAACAGGAATTCTGACATTCGACCTCCAGATAACCCGGGTCGATAATGTCAAAGCAATTTCTCTGAAAATGTAACTGTAACGATTGATAAGAACCGGTCCCAAAACATAGCCTTGGGGAACTCTCGACGTAAGTCAATTGAAATAAATCGTTTATTAATTCTGTTGATTAAATTTACGGCGTTGTTATATTGTTTTACTATTTTAATGGATAATATTTAGGACAGCATAATATTTATTAGTTTTTTAATAGGCATCGTGAATTCGTGATTGTTTCTTGTGCGTATGCTTTATTGTGAACAGTAAAGTCGATGAAATGTTATTCATTATGTTAAAGTTATGTTTTATACATCGTTATTTACAATAACGTCTTCAAACAAATAAATATAAAAGTTTAATTAGCGATAACGCTTACTGGAATTGTCTATAACCAAATGGACTGTGAAATATCGTGAAATATTTGAGGATTGTAAGCTCTCAATATAAAACATTAGGTTGCACCCCTAAAAATACTAGTACCTTTCAAAGTTATAAAGATCTTACATCATCCACCGATGGTACTAATCATAAACATATATTATTTGTCGTACCTACGAGCAATAATAAATCAATGCTAAAACGTTATTATGATACAGTCTAATTCTCTTGTACGCAATTACTCTAAATTGCCTTCGTAAATGCTTAAATTGCGATAACTAACAATCTGTTTCAATAGTGATAAATATTTGACCTTTTAGATTTTAGCATCCATTTATATGCGTTTTTAGACATGCATAGTATAGACTTTAGATGTTTTGCATCTACGATGAGAAATATTTTTATGGCTAGGTATCGTCTAAACTTGATCATTATAATTTAATAAATAGTACTGGTTACCACTATATGAATTCGATTGACAAGTACTTTGGATTTTTATTAACTAGAATTCAGTAACAGTTTCAGATTCTGACACCACATTCTAACACAATGTCATGCCAATAAAAATATTTGTAAGTCAATATGCATTCATTATTAACGGTATACCGGTGTTTATTAACACTACACATAACACCAATTTATTGAAATGATTGCATGAATATTGGACGCCAATAAAGAGTTAATAAATAAACGGTGATTCCAATGCTGATCTGGGATAAGAAAAATATAGAATATACCGAAGTAGATGATAATAGTGTGACGGACCAGCGTGGCATCGTACCATAAAGGTATGATTATTACCAAAGATAATTTGCTACCAAACAACTGAAAGTATCGAAATTGTTAAAATTCTTCAATAAGGCCGAATGATAGACTGGGTCTAAATACTGCTATGATAAATCAAAAGCAGCGAACCCTCGTTAGTGTGTCGTTACTGGAAACTGCTGACCTTCTTATGATTGCCTGTTCAATTCATCTAGATTACCCAGTAATAGTAATAGTAGTAGTAGTAGTAGTAGTGCTCTGGTAATCTTTTCAGAACTAAACGTGACGTTTTCTTTAGTACTCTAGTGTATGTGATCGTGTACGTCGTGACATATTCTTTTGCACGCGTATGTATGTGATCGTGTACGTCGTGACATATTCTTTTGCACGCGTATCCATATATATAATGATTGACAGTACAATCTTTGTTGTATGTCTTGCTGGGGCCCCAGATTTAGTATAGCGGAATATTCCTATTTGATCACCTTCCCTCTGTGGGGGCTTTCTCTTTTGTTCACTGTACAGAAAGTCGTGGCAGGCCTTCAAAGCAATATGTTGAATCTGAGCTGTTATCAAAAATTAGCTAAATAGTCTAACTATTAATGTATCCAGTAGGGACCTCTTGGTTACTAACGAGTGATTCTTCGGCTGAGAGCTCTAATTATGATGTCAATAGACCTAGAGTTATTGCGTGCTATTGTTCCTGATCACTTTACTGACTTAGTTGAGATTTTATAAAATTGAAACGAACATTACCACAGAAATTCAGGACTTGTTTATTGGAAATACACACACGATAAAACATGAAAACACAAAGCAAATAAAACCATAAAAGTAAATATACAAACAACAGATTATAGTAGTTATACTAACGCCATAACTGTGTCTACTCGCTATTTTATTAGATTACGCGATGATGATTATACCGATCAACAATTTATTAACAATCTATATGTATATTGCGTAACAGCCCCTCCCTGTCGGCAAGCTCGAGAGCCTCCTTGAACATATTATGTTGTAAGGAGGGTATCGTGCCCAGGCCTCCCGTTCAATGCTTGCGCCTCAGTATTAATTAAGGCTCGGTGCCCTAATTAACACCTACACAGCTGATACGCCCTTGAAGAGGTAGATTTGATAGATCAAACGAGAGTACAAGATTAAACTAGCGAGCTGGACTCTACCGGTAGAGCAAAGATCAAAGCGAGGAGTAGAATACAGGTTGTGACGTGTTTATATCACAATATGCCTGGTCTGGACTAATATAACAGGTGTGTTTATATTATTATCATAGCCAAGTAAATAATTATGCATTTCGGTTCAAACAAAGTCCAGACCAACCGTATTGATACGATTAAATAAATGACTTAGCTTTACACTGGGCTCGATCGGCGAACACTGAGTTTATTAGTTTACACAACTATTTAACTAGATAAAATAGGAACTTTTATTTCACAACGAAATTAAGTACACAATCAAAATACCAGTAAGTACAAAACGATACGATGAACTTGGACACGACCAAGTCAAGCTAAAGGTAAAACGAGAATAAATCGGCGCGCCCGCAGCTCTCCGAGCGCGGTCGTCCCCTCTCCTTCCGCCATGCCAGCAACCCCGTACAGAGGGCGAGAGTTTTGGCCGCACGTGATTGGTCCACACTCGTGCCCGCAGGTAGCCAAAGCGAGAGACGACGCCAGCCTATGTCGAAATCTCCCTCGCATGTAACAGAAATATTTAGACGTCTTTAATATTTTATTCAAAATACGTGCTTACGTACGATATCTGAAATAAATGACCATTATCAGTTTTGATTACTGGTTTGGTGAGATGAACAATTAATGATACAACTTAGGTACACAAGAATATGTAGATTATAATCAACCAAGAGCAGTTAGGTACCTTAACTGGACTTGGAGGACTATCATAATATCCTAGGTCATGCCCTTATCAATAAGACCTATGACTAAATCATTCCATGTCCATGCGAACGCTTTCGTAATATTAGTTAAATAATATTATCTCTAAAAATAGCATGCCTTTTGTACCACAAGGGGCTGAAGCCATGGGTCAGGTAGATAGCCATCCCGAACACGTGTCAACTTTAAAACAAAAGCTCCATCGGTTATGGGCTGGAATATCCTTGAGCGAAGTATAAGTATCTAAAAATTCTTAGAATGTGTCGTGGGAATAGTTTCGAAATTTTTTATATGGACTCTGTTTTATCTTAACACGTGTAGTGTTTTTAGAAGCGAACTTAATGTATTTCGAAACTCGTCAGATTGGCGATCCGTTACAGTCCACCCCAGGAAAATTAAACACGCAGAGTATTCGAGTGTTTGACTTTCCACCTAAAATAATGATAACTAACGTCAATTCTGAAATGAGCTCAGAAAAAAATATATTTGACTATAGTATAGGTAAGTCAATAACATGAGACTATGTCCAGTAGTAGACGTCTTTCTGTTGTCATCATGATGATGAGGCATTTGGCTCCAATTGATCTTTGTCTATATTTCTAGTAACGTAGTTTGTCAACATCCAATAGGAACTTCTTTCATATTGGCCTTTTTGGCAGCTAAGATAGCGCCCATTATCAACCTCCAATAGGGATTCATTTTCAAATTGGCCTTCGTTTGCAATTCTTATAGTGCAGCCTGTCAATATCCAATTGGCATAAAGCAATAGTGTGTGTCGTATTGGCATCAGATTGTAATAATCTTATTGAAATTGTTCGTATTGGAAATGCGGACAAACTGAAACTTTTAATCGAATTTGCACTATTTTAATAATTATTGCCATCTCCATCATGAGGTAAACATCTAAAAAATATATTTATCTGCCCATAGGCTTGTCTCATCTTGACGTACCTACTTACTACCTATCTAGCTAACCTAAATTTACCTACTTGTCTAACCTAACGTACCTAAACTTTCCTAATCATATCTAACATACCTAATTCATTTACCCTACCTATCCACCTAACGTTCCTAACCTACTAAACCTAGCTATCTATATATCCTATCAATTAAACCTACTTGTCTGCCTAACTAAACTATATAAGCTATATACCTAAACCTAATGTACTAATCCTACCTAATAAAACCTATAAACCTGAGAAGTGATCTAGAACCACCCCTAAACCCTAGTTATAATGATAATTCCCTAAACCTATTTGAATAACTACCTAATATAACTCCAACGTAACATCTTAATTTCGTGTATGCGTGTAATGTGGCATCACTTATTCATTTTCTAGCACACATATTTGCTGTCGTCAAACCTTTAAGGTCTTTATGATCGACACTCATTCGATTCATTTGAATCCATTGCCATTTGGTGCTTATTAATGGTCTGCGTGTTCAATTTAACACGCTATTTGTCTCCAAAATATACCATTAAAAAACAAAAGCATAATGCTTAATATCAGGTGTATTTAATTGTGCTTTATTTTGTTTATTATCGATAATGCAATCAATGCAATCGATTAGATCATACGAAAAATACCATATGACAGCGTAATTAATGTTTCTTAAATTGGAATGGTAAATAATGTATTACATATTATTCATGACACTGATCTAACTCTTTCATTCAATATAGTTAAATTTATTTTATCGAATGTTATGGTGACATTTTATTTTATTTTAATAGTTGATGTTTACAATTATTATTATTATCGCCAACTTTATTGTGTAACTATCGCAGCCTTCTGCAATTTGATAGCAGGTAAAAGTCTGTCACTAATAATAAGAACCACTTCGCGATGTTAGCCTTTCTCACGACACGAACTCTGACTTCTAAGCGCCGGCACAGTATTAATCAAATCTAGATGTCTAAAATCATCTTTCTTTTTGAACTGCCGTCCTGTCGTTCGTCTAACCTAGCTACTAGGTTCATTTCGATGTCTTTAGGTAATTCTACCGCGTTTAGTACAGTAAATGCTACCTATCGCGTGAATTATATCTTTCATACCTCGACTATTAAATGTCTCATAATAGAACCATATTATTTCTTTCATCCGGTGGGATCGTTAGCAAACACACTGTATTGATTTGCTCTGCAAAACATTCAATCACTGTAGTTGGTGACCTAGTATCCCATAACGAATCTATTAATTAAAATTTATTTCATTCTTCTCCCCTGCTGCAAAGAATTTTCAAAAATCTCTTTCAATATCTGTCAAACATGTCCAATCACTGTTGGATAGTATTTTAAAACTGATCCTGTTTGTCAGTAACTATTTCTACCGCGTGATCTTCGTACGTTAATCAAATTTATGCATCGCTTCGGCTACTTCAAAAATCTCATAAATCAATCATCAATCAATCATCATTTGTTTATCCTTTCTACTGCAAATAGGCTTATCGCGGAAAGCGATTTCTTGACCTAACTCGGAAGAAAGAGAGTGTACCAAAGTACTACCTGTCCAATTCTCAAACCGTGGTAACTGAACTCGCAATCCTGATGTAACCGTTCTGTTTGTATACTTCAAAATCAAATCAAGTCTTATATTTCTTTGTTTCAGACACATCACAATAATATGTGAATGAAAGGTGTCTTATAAAATAACAATGGTGTCGCTATAACATACCTTTTCATTAGGTGTACAATGTTGCAAATCACCCATTAATAAAATTTATTATAATTTAAGCTTTTTGCCAAAATATTAGATAAATGTCATGACTAACGTAATTTGTCATTTACCTACCTACCTATTGCCTAACTAATACCTATACCTAACTAAAATTAGTACAAGTATCCTAACGAATAATCTATCTATCATACCTACCTACCTAAAGTGATTAACTATACCTAACTTGTACCTAATCCCTACGTACGTACCTAAAGTTTTCCTAACTAATACCTAATTCTTTATTTATACCTAACTGAATCCATCCTATCTAGCCTTTAATTATTGTATCATGCCCACCTGGTGTTTTGTATAAAACAATACAATACAATAAAACATAATACCATGGAATTTGCATTGAAATCGCTAAACTTTGGCGTGTTTAGTGTTTTTTTTCTTTTCTTTTATTGGTGCACCTGATGGCTGCACCTGTGTCATTATGAACTCAATGACAATTGTTTTATAGTTTAATGCCAATTAGTGCCAAAATATTGTCTTGTTCTAAATTCGTTGGTCCTTAAAAGCCTTATCGAATTTGGTCTCAACTAATTCATATGATAAATGATTGTACCATCATAGTGCCATGAATGTACTTCTGTTATACACAATTATTACCTTATATGGAAAACATAATGTTATTCCTATACTAATTACACTACCATTTGTAAAATCCTACTAATAAATGCGAGCGTGTGTAAATATTTGTTATTACATATCGCCCTAGCCACTACACCGATTTTAATGAAATTTGAAACATAGATAGTGTAAGCTCCTGGAATAAGACATAGGCTAATCTCACACATCAATTTCTACACGGGTGAAGCCGCGGGACACAGCTAGTTTCAAATATAATATAAATACAGGGCATTGTGAGAATATTTAATCTCAATATAAGTACAGTTTGCCAGTGTCTGTCCAGATTATAAGAAATCCTTACGCTTCTCTTTTCCGCCTTAAATACGATTTATTTATTGGTCTAAATAACCCACGAGGGATACTCAATCGGAAAATAAACGCCACGTGCTCGTGGTACGCTATCATAAATGCGGAGAAGCGAGCGACTTGATTAAGCATAAAAAAGTGCATGTGTTTTTTTTCATTGCACTTCCATTACTTGATGCTCTAGGTAATTCGTAGAAATATCTGCTAATTTTCGGTCTCATATTCCTAAAGGTCATAAAATTCGTCTTAGTCTTATTAATGTTTATTCTATTAACTGTTAGTCGTTTGACTATGTTGCAATACATGTCTTTGTTCGCATAGTACTAACGTATCATAAAGTATCTTACTGTATCATATAGCATCATAATACTTAAGAGTCCTATAATTTCCTAGCGATCTATCCTAATAATCTAATGCAGTACCTAAAATCTATAAAGTATAAGAAGTCTCCTAACAATCTCCTCTTATATGTTGCCTAACACCTGTAGAATACGTATAATCTCCTATCAATCTTATCTAATTTAGTACCTAATACCTGTTAAATACCTATAATGTCCTAACAAACTCGTCTAATTTAGTGCCTAATACCTGAAATTCTAAGCTACCTGTTAAGTTCGCTTTTAAACCTGATGCGGGATACCTTTAAAGCTGGATTTACTCTACCGATGAATCTTTAACCACCCCTCGACTTCAATTCCTTCGTGTACCGTTAAAAGCATATCAAACTTATAAATACCATGCGCTGAAAATAATACAAGCACTGAATTTCGGTATATGAATGTTTTACAAATGAACAAAAACTTTCCCTTTTTTGCTCAGCAAGCAACCAGGAACAATACAGTCATTAAACAAAAGATAGTTTGGTGGCCAAACATCTGGCTTGTCTTGTGATCGTCAAAAATATAATTATTTTTAAATTCTACGTTGTGTATTTTGAATATTTTCAAACCAGATAATTTTTTCTAAGGGTAATGCAATAAGCAATACGCGTTTCCTAGATCCTCGGACACGGCATCAAGTGTGACGGACCAGCGTGGCATCGTACCATAAAGGTATGATTATTACCAAAGATAATTTGCTACCAAACAACTGAAAGTATCGAAATTGTTAAAATTCTTCAATAAGGCCGAATGATAGACTGGGTCTAAATACTGCTATGATAAATCAAAAGCAGCGAACCCTCGTTAGTGTGTCGTTACTGGAAACTGCTGACCTTCTTATGATTGCCTGTTCAATTCATCTAGATTACCCAGTAATAGTAATAGTAGTAGTAGTAGTAGTAGTGCTCTGGTAATCTTTTCAGAACTAAACGTGACGTTTTCTTTAGTACTCTAGTGTATGTGATCGTGTACGTCGTGACATATTCTTTTGCACGCGTATGTATGTGATCGTGTACGTCGTGACATATTCTTTTGCACGCGTATCCATATATATAATGATTGACAGTACAATCTTTGTTGTATGTCTTGCTGGGGCCCCAGATTTAGTATAGCGGAATATTCCTATTTGATCACCTTCCCTCTGTGGGGGCTTTCTCTTTTGTTCACTGTACAGAAAGTCGTGGCAGGCCTTCAAAGCAATATGTTGAATCTGAGCTATTATCAAAAATTAGCTAAATAGTCTAACTATTAATGTATCCAGTAGGGACCTCTTGGTTACTAACGAGTGATTCTTCGGCTGAGAGCTCTAATTATGATGTCAATAGACCTAGAGTTATTGCGTGCTATTGTTCCTGATCACTTTACTGACTTAGTTGAGATTTTATAAAATTGAAACGAACATTACCACAGAAATTCAGGACTTGTTTATTGGAAATACACACACGATAAAACATGAAAACACAAAGCAAATAAAACCATAAAAGTAAATATACAAACAACAGATTATAGTAGTTATACTAACGCCATAACTGTGTCTACTCGCTATTTTATTAGATTACGCGATGATGATTATACCGATCAACAATTTATTAACAATCTATATGTATATTGCGTAACAGCCCCTCCCTGTCGGCAAGCTCGAGAGCCTCCTTGAACATATTATGTTGTAAGGAGGGTATCGTGCCCAGGCCTCCCGTTCAATGCTTGCGCCTCAGTATTAATTAAGGCTCGGTGCCCTAATTAACACCTACACAGCTGATACGCCCTTGAAGAGGTAGATTTGATAGATCAAACGAGAGTACAAGATTAAACTAGCGAGCTGGACTCTACCGGTAGAGCAAAGATCAAAGCGAGGAGTAGAATACAGGTTGTGACGTGTTTATATCACAATATGCCTGGTCTGGACTAATATAACAGGTGTGTTTATATTATTATCATAGCCAAGTAAATAATTATGCATTTCGGTTCAAACAAAGTCCAGACCAACCGTATTGATACGATTAAATAAATGACTTAGCTTTACACTGGGCTCGATCGGCGAACACTGAGTTTATTAGTTTACACAACTATTTAACTAGATAAAATAGGAACTTTTATTTCACAACGAAATTAAGTACACAATCAAAATACCAGTAAGTACAAAACGATACGATGAACTTGGACACGACCAAGTCAAGCTAAAGGTAAAACGAGAATAAATCGGCGCGCCCGCAGCTCTCCGAGCGCGGTCGTCCCCTCTCCTTCCGCCATGCCAGCAACCCCGTACAGAGGGCGAGAGTTTTGGCCGCACGTGATTGGTCCACACTCGTGCCCGCAGGTAGCCAAAGCGAGAGACGACGCCAGCCTATGTCGAAATCTCCCTCGCATGTAACAGAAATATTTAGACGTCTTTAATATTTTATTCAAAATACGTGCTTACGTACGATATCTGAAATAAATGACCATTATCAGTTTTGATTACTGGTTTGGTGAGATGAACAATTAATGATACAACTTAGGTACACAAGAATATGTAGATTATAATCAACCAAGAGCAGTTAGGTACCTTAACTGGACTTGGAGGACTATCATAATATCCTAGGTCATGCCCTTATCAATAAGACCTATGACTAAATCATTCCATGTCCATGCGAACGCTTTCGTAATATTAGTTAAATAATATTATCTCTAAAAATAGCATGCCTTTTGTACCACAAGGGGCTGAAGCCATGGGTCAGGTAGATAGCCATCCCGAACACGTGTCAACTTTAAAACAAAAGCTCCATCGGTTATGGGCTGGAATATCCTTGAGCGAAGTATAAGTATCTAAAAATTCTTAGAATGTGTCGTGGGAATAGTTTCGAAATTTTTTATATGGACTCTGTTTTATCTTAACACGTGTAGTGTTTTTAGAAGCGAACTTAATGTATTTCGAAACTCGTCAGATTGGCGATCCGTTACAATGTGATGACTTTGCATGAGAAACAAGCATTACGACCCTCAACTGGTGCTATTACAAAAATATAACAAGAACAAGAAAAAACTGTTTAAAATCCTACTAATATTATAAATGCGAAAGTAACTGTGTGTGTGTGTGTGTGTGTGTGTGTGTGTGTGTGTGTGTGTGTGTGTGTGTGTGAATGTTTGTTACCACGTATCTCCATAACTACTGCACCGATTTTAATGAAATTTGAAACGTAGATAGTGTAAACTCTGGAAGGAGACATAGGCTAATCATACCTATAAATTTCAACCCCTAAGATGTAGGTTCGTCATTTTTGAAGTTAGAATTACGAAAATTTGTGATTAGGTGTCTTTTAAAAAATAAAAATTAGTAATTTCAGCGTTTTTAAAAATTCAACCCCTAAGGGGGTAAAATGGGGGATGAAAGCTTTGAATGTTATTTTGCATGGATGTTTGTCAGTTTTGAAGTTAGAACTGTGAAAATTGGTGTTTAGGTCTCTTTTTATATATGCAAAAAAATAATTTCAGGGTTTTTGAAAATTTATCCCCTAAGGGGGTTAAATAAGGGATGAAAGTTTGTATGCAAGTTCGTCATTTTTCAAGTTAGAATTATGAAAATTTGTAATAAGGTGTCTTTAAAAAAATTAAAAATAGTAATTTCAGCGTTTTTGAAAATTCAACCTCTATGGGGTTAAAATAGGGGATGAAAGTTTGTATGTTGTTTTGCATGGATGTTTGTCAGTTTTGAAGTTAGAATTGTGAAAATTGGTGTTTAGGATTCTTTTTATATATGTCAAAAAATAATTTCAGCGTTTTTGAAAATTGTACCCCTAAGGGGGTAAAATAGGGGATGAATGTTTGTATGTTATTTTGCATAGATGTTTGTCAGTTTTCGGGATCCGGCAAACGCGATCCGGGATCCGGGAAACGAGATCCGAGATACGATGTCCGGGATCCGGGATCAGAGATACGGGATCCGGGAAACGAGATCCAGGAAACGGGATCCAGGATACGGGATCTGGGATATGGGATCCGGCAAACCGGATCTGGGATCCAGCAAACCGGATCCGGGACCCGGGAAACGGGATCGAGTCCGTTTTTTTAAATTAAAATTTTGCGCCTACGAAGTCGCGGGCTTAGCTAAATAAGTGTATGTGTCTGTATGTGTGAATGTTTGTTGCCACGTCGGTATCTCCATAACTACTAAACTGATTTTAATGTGAATCGCAGATAGTGTAGGCTCTGGAATAAGACAGACTAATCATAAACATCAATTTCCACGCGGGCGAAGCCGCGGGCACAGCTAGTACTAAATAAAATATAGCTAAGCCTGAATGATAGAAGGTAATCATTGATGGGGCACAAGAGTTGCTCAATTCAAGTCAAGCTCAATATTAAGTCTGAGATTTTTTGAGCTACCCTTTGACATTAATCGTTTACGTAGTATCTGTTTCGTAATTTACTTCCTACATTATCTGCAAAAGTACTGACATATATCCATAAAAAAATGTAAAATGCTGCTTGAATATCTCAGCAAAGCTTAGAATCACTACAACTTAACATTATTATCCTCTAATTTATGTATATCCATTTAAAATGTAAAAATAATATATATATTTAAAATGCTTCTTGACTGAGCGCAGAAATTCACCCAAACCCTTATTTCTTTGAGAGATAATTGCTTCATGTAACATATTCCATTGCATCGTATGTTACATATTGAAGGCTTATTAGTCAGGATGTACGCTGGGCCGTGGGCGAACCCTTATCTTCGCATGTGTGCAGCTAATACAAACACCTACGTACGATGATATACGGCTCCGAGGGTCGGCTGTAAACCCTGACTTTTATGGGGTCAAGATGCAACTGAGTTATTGGCTACACGGTTTTGTGTTTAGCGATTAGGAAATTTTGAAAATGTGTAGGTAGATTTTCGATATGCAGTTGCTATGAGCAAAAGAACTTTTGCCTATGGTAGGATTTTTTACAGTCTTCTATGTACAAAATTCTACATAAGATGGATTGAATTGCATGTATTCCAGATAATTCTGTCATTAACTTATCATCATAAACATCATATCTAAAACAACGTACTTAACATAATTAACCCGAATCAATCCACTGCTGGACATATAGGCCTCTCTCGATGCACACACAAAGCCACAAAGACCACAAAGCTCTCTTTGTCTTTCTCCTCCAGTCGCTGCCAGCTAACCTACGTATATTGTCACTCCAACTAGTCACAGGGCGCCCTATACCACGTTTGCCGCACGGTCTCCACTCAAGAACTCGTCTACCCCAACGGTTGTCGGTTCTGCGGCAGATATCACCTGTCCACTGCTATTAAGTCCACTACAAAGTCCTAAATAAACAACAGGTTATTCTTGTCCAAGCACTTAAAATAGACGCCAGCAGCTTCTAGTGTTGTGACATCTCATTCCTGCATACGTTATGCGAATTTAGCAACTCAAGTTGCACACCTTATGTTTTTATTTGTTCATCCAATGGATTGGCATCTGACCTACAAGATAATCTCTGACCCCAAGACAAATAAATAAGAATGTTATTATATAAATATTTATCAGGGTAATTTGTATGCTGATCTCGAGATTATTATATTATGCTAGTTATATGACTTGGCTTGGTTCACTACCAGGGTTCGATTCCAAGTGATAATTAGTGTTGATAAATATAATTGAAAAATTGTGGCCAAAGCGAAAATAAAATATAGTAGTAGTATCTTAGTGTGACTGGCTATCTTTTTGATATTTATCGGATAATTATCACGATTATTATCAAAAGACATATTATGTTATTCTTGACAAATTCGAACCCTGTTAACTACATGAATGTTTTTACGATGCAATAAGAAAGTAGTCTCTCGATTGATTGCAGCTACAATAGATTGGTTCACCAATTTAAAATTCAATTCTAGGAAAGTGAAAATATTTTGACGAAACAATGTTCTATTCAAATCTTTGCAAGGAAACTGATAAAATTTATTGACCACTATAGTCAATAATTATTGGGAAATACCCAGCCCTACTCGCAAACACTTAAGAATTTCCTAAACATGTAAGCTATAATAAAATAATATACAAGTCAAATTGACCACTAATGACTCAATAATGTCCACACTATTTGAACCTTGCACAACGCATTGCGATGCTATGTCCTGTCCGGATTGAGATATTGATATGAAGCAACTGTTGCGACTCAATCACGCGACTAATTTGGTGATGATACTTATGAAAAAACAGATTAATAAATTGATATGAATGATGACCAGGAAAGTTGAAAAGTTACTGACATTTGGCACTCACTACTCAATCAAGATGATTATAGAACTTGAAAGAGAGCAACTCACAAACAAAATAAATATGTATAACATAAAAAAAAATGTGAGAGGGATTAGTTTAAGAGGAAGGAGCATCATGCTAAGATTATGCTAAAGCTACCAGATTACACTGTCGAAGCAGCAGGCATAAATTAGCCAATACTATCGAAAGTGAATGATTGGCCGGCGTCAACCGTGAATCGTGATTTACGAACTGTTACGTTACAAACGACATTTTTATACGATATACTGTTTTATAATACAGTTTATAAATGCGATGATTTTATATGATTGACAGTTACATGGAAACGCTGCTTCTATGCTAATATGTTTCGAAAATGTGTATACATTTGATGCAATTTTGACCCCATGTTTGAACCAGGTAGATAATCCTTCTATTCTCTTGCTGTCGTAATTTTAACCTCAAGTTCTATCCCAGTATCTAGTCCCATTGGAGTCTCAAGGTTCGACCTTAGTACAATTCTAATCCAATAAATAATAGATCCAGCAGCATTACAATTGCAAGCGGTTTCGACACAGTGACGTAACTATCGTGCCTTTTATAAGAACGCTCATTACTACACGTGACATAATGTGAGATTGGTGCATGGCAAAGGGGTATAGGTGAGAGCGGGGTGAACACAAAAATCGGTAAACTGAATTGCTGAAACCAACCATCTTTTTTTAATGGGACTAGGCCTGCCATACACCCACCACTGTTACTCCTGTAAGCCCGGATCGACAATGGTGTCCAACGATGATGTCAAGGTTTGACCCTCGACGGGTCCCGGAGAAAGAGTTAAGTTGTCTCGGAACGAGTACGAATTTAATCAAAAGAAAGGATAGGGAATGTTGGAAGAAGATTATCCACTATAGCCTGATTGCCACATAAATAAGGCTGTTACAACAGATGGAAGACCACTTGTAAATCACCACGGAAAACAGCGAATTGCGCAGTGGAGGCTACGTGTGAAGCTGAAGAAAGTGTGGAACCTACCGCATCAGATTAAATGAAAATGTAGAAGATTATTGTTATACATCCTCATACTGGAGACGATTGCCTATTCCTTTTCTTTTACTAAAACATAGTTCTCAGAATTTGTTATTGTTTGCTTTTGACGCTGTACCTAACAACTTGGCCCATAACCTTAGTTGCAAGATCGATGTGTGAGCGGGACTTGTTAGCCGCCTCTAGTAGATGCGTGACAGCCGTATTGTCTAATATTGTATGTTTCAATTACTGTAATGGTATGTGGCGAAATAAATAGAGTAATTTAACATCTGAAGATATATTGTATGTAGTCTGGTAATCTTGTATAAAGAGCAAAAAATATTTGTCACTGGGATTGCGCCCTGTCCATTTTATGGTACCCATTATACAAACGTTGCTTTGTTTGGGACCATACAGTTAGTTTGTAATCTCGCGATATTTCTTTTTTTGCCGGTGATTTCAATATGATTTCGTTCATGCTTGTAGCATAGCATAGCTTAACATATTACATATTGATCGTCTCTACATAGAGATCCATCAACCGATTCTCGGAAATAACTTCTTCACTCAGCAACAGCACCCATGAGGTAGGTTGGATAGGCAGTTCGACTTTTTTGGCGTCTAACATGAACGAGTGCTATTGCTTTGTTATCCGTTGGTTTACCCGATTTAAAGAGTGATTAGATGTGTCCATATGGCGCGCATGCCTCACCCGAGCACTCATATTATGACATTACGTCTATGCGTTCCGACGTCAAAACTGAGTGCTCGCGCGAGGCATGCGCCTGATGAAGACGCCGCCATTAAGGTATAGGAAAATACAGATAGGAGCTTTTGAAATCCGATCACATTTAAAATACCGATAATAGGTACCGCTTTACGCAATAGATTCTTCAAACATATCGTTATCAAACACTATAGATATAGAAGAATGTAAGCCACTCGACATAAGTGGATGGGTGTTCACTAACCCATCTTATCACATTTTTTCGCAACGATAGGTGCTATTATTAGCAACTGAACAGTCCAATCAATAGAGCTGTTGAAAATTCAACTTTATAATTGAAATTCATAGAATCGTAAATTAAACTGATGAAAATTGATGATTCTCTAGACCGTAATTGAGATAAATGGGGTCGATCAATAAACTAACAACTCTATCATCTATGAAATAAAATACAAAATTGGTCTTTGCATCTAAGGATACTGCCATAATTTAGCAATAACCAGCTAATACATAGATTCAACTACTGAAAATAACTTTATTTACCAGTCATTAAAGTCTGAATTCTCCTGTAGTATCATCATCGTAACACATTATTGCATATCGTGCAATATTATTGCTATGCGCTTGCGCAAGTATGGCGTAACTGCACAGATCACCTGTCACACTGAATCGAATCGAAATCGAATTAGATAATGCTGACATCGGGTTTGCTCTTATTACACGACGATGTACGATCAGCCGTGGGAATTGAAGGGGGGTGTCTTTATTGATAACTTGTTATACCGCCCCCCCACTCCCGCTCCCTTATCAAGGTTATTTACAACTTCTTCAGAAGAACTGCGGTCTAGAATATATTAATTTCGTTTAGTAATAAACTTTTAAGCCATTTTGCAACAAATTATTAACGTTATTAAATTCCCATTTATGCTTACTTTTTTACGATCCACTTACGAATAAAGTCTATGGAATGTACTGCACTATCAGTTTAATACATCTTATCAACACGAGATAATGCACAACAAACACACACACTCCACTTCAGTCTGGTTTCATTAAATATGGTTAATCTAGATCTTGCGATGTCCTTAATTAATCATAATGAAAATTATGCACGTGAAATTCATTTAGTGTCAAAATAATTAAATTTCAGAACGCCTAAAAAGTATTGGTAGACTAGATAGATATGAGAGCCGAGATTGACAGCCCTTGAAAACAAATGTATGATTAGGGTTCCTTGTAATATCTTCAGGATCAACGGTAGAAAGTACCAACCATACTTTGGGACTGTGAATGTTTATGATGGACCTCATAGTCTTTCTTTCTTTCCTTCATACTTATCCGTTTGAGTTACTCGCCCTCCTTTATCCGCCGCTTACTCAAACGCAACTCAAATTTGAGCGCTGCTTAATGATATTTGAGTAGGGTTTCAGTATTCAGCCGTATGACACACGCGGCGGATACATTAAAATATTCAACCAACGATATATCTCCTAAGAATGTTAATAGCTACGCCATCTTCAGAATTAATGTCAGGAAATAATGCTATTTAAACTCGACTCCTTAACCACAGTTAGTTGGACCAATAGCGCGATAATTACGATTATTATATTAATTAACAGTACCTACTCGGTATGATGACCGCTGGCGTTTATGTTGATTGCATCCTAGACCTTGATTTTGCTGCTTAACGGCCAGTAATGTCGACTTTCAGGAGTAACGGAGTTTTTAAATATACATTAATAAAATAATATGGGTAATTCGTTAAATCTAGGCATTATAATACTGGTGTATACGGGTGTACCGTATTAACACAACAATACCTAATTCCAATAACAATTTATGCTGCAAATAGTAATTGCGCAACGAACAACTCGCGCCCATAGACATTTCCACGCCCTCGGCATTTGTTTGTATTACCATAAGTAACTATTAGTAGCCTAAGTTACCATTCGTAACCTTTGTAACCGTTTACAGTTGTTATTACCATTTTTGGATTAAGGAATGTTTTGCTGCAGAAATTAATTGAGTAAATGTATCTTGAAGTTTATATCTGTATGTATAATAAATTACAAAAAAAAACAATAAACAATGAAATCAATACTACAAAAAACTTGATACAACTTCCATAATTTTGTCACCACAAAAACGATATACCTACGAAACGACACAAAAACTCTGGCCTCCAGACTACCAACAATGGCATATCAAATTCACGTCACAGTGGCTGGTTTGGTCAGGAACTGTGACAATTCAGTGGTTGAGCACCTCTGGCAGTTTGTGCGTTCGCTGCGGCGCGTGATCGTCAACCAATCACATCAAGCGGTGACGTCAATATTGCAGTTGTGGTCAAAATTTTTTAGAGTTTATGTAAATATAATTTATACCAACGACTGTTTTAAGTACTTACTTATTATTCTAATGATGTTACGTGAAATCTACGTTAAGCTAATTATGCAATATAAAATCCAATATTATATGCAAAATTCTATTCAATTCTATCGATATTGCGGAACGTCAGACCACAATAACTTTTCGGAATCCTTAACAAAAACAGAACTTGTTTACGCAGTAGGTACTTAATACTAATAGTAAGATTTAAATGCGTTAAATTGAGTTACCGGAAGCCATATCGTTAAGCCTTGGCACACGAGATTAGTGTCGCGAAATGCTAATAATTTCCATCCAAATTAGATACCTAACAGCACATTTTACCTAACAAAGGATGTTTGAATCATAAACTAGCTATGTTTTCTTCTGAAAGTAGATCAACAAAATTGCTGGCTGTTTATTTATGTACATAACGAGAACTAAATTCGATACGATTAATTAATAGGTGTGGAATGTGTTTCACTTGATCTAAATTCCAAATGGATTTTTACGGCATTTGCCTGCACACGCTGAAGTATATGTTAATACTGTTAATTCAACCAATTTAATCAGAAGCAGTAAATATTAGCATATATAAAGGTTTTGAAGACACTTTATGTGCTGTTTTAAAAGCGACAGCAAATGGTTTTAAGGCGATGTTAGAATTACAATAAGCTCTACAATACAAGCATTGCTATCGACACCGTTTGTTTACATCTTGTAAATCTTGCAAATAAGATTATTAACTATTTTGATTTATCTTTATGCCCGAACAAGCTCAAAAGATGTATCGGGAGTCTATAAACCATTGAAGGTGCGAAATGGCGAAAATCCAATTGCTTTATTATAGCTTATTAACTAGAGATCATTGGTCATGTCATATTTTACGACAAATATATCAGAACCCCTGATAATTTAGATAAAGCCATTACGTACGCGGACTGTATTTTAAATTGATTTTATGTTCTAAAGAAATCGTGACTCAAATGGATAGCCGTTTTGCATTAAATCATGGATCTAGATAGGACAACCTTATTGGTTCTGTAATTGGTTTCAGTTTATTTAACCCAGAAACAATTATTCAGTTGATTGAATATTTATTATTAACTTTTTTATTATTTGTATAGTAATTTATCTATCTATAGACTCGACACATCAAACTGCCAATGTGTTATAGGTATTTGATTAAATTAAATAAGGGCATCTTAAAAAATACAATTCAAAGTTGTCAATACAATTACAATTTTACTTGTCTAGAATGTCATGTAGAGTTGCATTCAAGATATTCTTTTCATTGCATTACTCAAAGAAAAACAATGTTGCAAAACTATTTTATCACGGCAAGACCAGCTAAACAATTTTACTTTACCTTGTAGGGCGTTATCTTGCCGTTTTACCCCAATTAAGAGGTCAACGTACCTGAAACAGAGAGAAAACATTGATAAGAATATGTAGGTAGAGTATAATTTATCACTGCATGCTGTTTGCTGTTAATACAATTAATATTTTGTCGGAAAACAACTTAAAGGTATTTAATGCGTATTATTCACCAGAAGATGAGCCATTTTTGATGGCCTAGGATGGTCCACCTGATGGTAAGTGGAAGCCGCCGCCCAGGACATCTGCAACTTAAGGGGAGCAGACGCGGTGTCGACCTTTTAGGGACTTGAAAACATGTCCTTTAAAGAACCCCATGTTGCAATACCGACATGTTTTCAACATTATTTTCCGCGAACGACTGAGTCATACTGTGCCCATGGATTGTGTTAGGAGGGCATACTATTTTGGTCAATCAAATGTCTCCCTCTTTCTTGGTAATGTCTTTGATAAATACTTATAATTTGTTCATCAATTATATGACACCATTTTGGCCGCCGCGTTCCCACGAATGTTTACATAACAAACAATAATGTTCCAAACACAGATAAACCAATTACGGGTCTGATTGTTTTATCTAATTGTAAACATTATGTTATTGTTTTGTGCAGTAATGCCACTGTGTGGTGGCACTTGCCAGATAAGAGTCGGCATCTTTTAAAATACTTTTTTCTTGGGACTTGCATAAGCATATAGTCAGTTCGTTGAGTGGCCGATAGAGAGTTATTTTACGTAGACTCTAGAGACCGGCGAGTGAAAAATCGTGATAATCTACATTTGTTTTTATTATGAATCGTCGGAAAAGTAATAAGATGATGGTATGATAAAACTATACTTAGGCACCACCTCTTTTGATACTGACCCTTAAAGAGTCCAGAAAAAAGCTAAATTGCCGGAATAAAATAAAAAGGGGGAATTATAAATCGAGCCGCAGAATTTTTATTTGGACACGGAATTTGACTTCTATTTTTATAACTAAACCACAGAAAAATAAGAAAGCTTCTAATAAACTAATTCATATTCTTTACAAGAGCACCTAAATAAGAACATCAAATAAAGAACACCAGTTATTATTACTTCTCCTCCTGATTTATAAGTCGCCATCAAATTTACTAACTCAGCCACTGATTTTACAACTCATCAACAGTTTTGCATTTTGAAGCTTCAACATGTTCCTAAAAAATGTAGTTCAAGTCAAACTAGGAAATATCAAATTAGACGTGCGCGACCGACATTTGCACCAATCAGAGGGCTCAATTCAATTCATGCAAGCTCGGGACTTCGGGGCATTCGACTTGGCTGGGTTAGGTTCGAACGGAACCCCCGTCATTCCCTTCGTGATAGGTTACTGGTGTCCCTGAACGCAGAAATAGGAGCCCGCGAAGCGGGGCTCCGTCGACTTTGTCAGAGTGTTATTCTACTTTTTTGGTGTCATAAATAAATAATTTAGAGGTTTACTTCTTGAATATAAGTTACAAATATAGATGCTAAAAAATAACTACGTGGCTGAGTTGTGGTGGCTAAATAGTGGTGGTGGTTAGTAAATCAGAGGGCAATGTATTTTTTAGAGGCCAAAAATGCTATTAAAAACAAGTCGGGTTAATTACATGCCAATAAAAAGTCGGAAGGAATACTCCTCCTCGTTGCAGACAGCACTTAAGAGCTAGAACAGCAACCCATCCAACAGTTAAGCTTGAACGTGTGACTATTTTTTTAATATCACATAAGTATACCCCTTTTTCAAAGTCGGTTAAGGTCCGTGTGACTCAGAAACCGGTTGTTACCGCAGTCTGGTACAGTTAACCGGCACTGTAAAAACTAAGTAATGGTATTACCACACTTAATAACCCGCCATAATTGTAATGGCTACCTTATAATGACGGAGATATCATATTACACAATTATATTACACAGTTTCATAGAATTGAGAGCATTTTGGGGTTCCGTAGATATCGAAGAATAAAAAAGTTTTTCGATCTCTGCGTATTCGTCGATAGTTTATAATTATCATCGGACAAACACACTAAATATGGTTCCAATATGGCGGTAGAGATGCAAATGTGTAACAAGGGAATGTTACTAAAAATTCATTATCAAAATTTACCCCGATGGAAATCGAACCCCTCTGAATACGCTCAAAACAGACCTAGGGTATTTCTTACTTATTCTAACCCTGTCTAGACCACTCACACTCCTAGAATTAATAATTGAGTATAATACGGAACCCCGTTCACCCGTATTCAGATTATACTTGGCAGGTTTTTTTAAAGACTTCTTCGTGGTAGTGGCTTTTTAAGATTGCCGCTAGTGAACTTTAGTGTCTTTTAGCGCCTAGGAATATGATGACTCAATACAATTTGAAAACCAAGGGTAACAAAATCATAATAACAGTAACTCAAAAAGCCATCCATAATCCGGAAAACCCACAATATCGCCAGACTTACGCAACAACTGTTTGGTCCCAAACTAAGCAACGCTTGTACTATGGGTACCGTACAATGGACTGGGGGCGATGTCAGTGACACCCAAACTAGGGAAGATTTTCCTCTGGAGGGAATCGAACCCGCAACCACCCGATGCAGTGGGCCGAGCGGCCAAAGCTCAAACTACTGCGCAATACGGTCGTCGTAATTTGTAAATTCTCCAAAGAAACCATTTCGCAAACTCGAGAGCATTACAACATAATATCGATAAAAATAACACGGCAGCGGTAAAAATGATATCGACATCGGCGATCCGTATCGCGGTATCGTATCGTATCGTATCTGATATCGTGTGTCAACTTTCTACTAGAACTTTCCATTTGAGACAGATGTTGAGCTTACTACGTGGTGGGGAAGTATGTGACCATTTCTTCAGCATTTCTTAGAGCCATAACTCGCGACGTCGCCGGCCACGTATCCAAACAATTTGTATTGACTGGCGACGTCGCCAGTCCGTCGCCAGGCGTGTTACCTCCCATACATTTCAATACGAATAGTTGGCTACGGTGGCTGGCGACGTCGCCATGGCTACCCGGTGTTATGGCCCTTATACTATATTTGAGCAGATGGAACCTTTTAATATCGTAATCACAAAACTCATGCGCAACGCACCAATACCTCGTTGACCACTACATATTAGGTGTAATTCACGTGTCATCGCACTCTCAATCCGACAATTCACTTATTAAATACATAAGAAGACATTATTCCACGTATCGTCAATACGGACATGTTTTCAAGATCATTTTCCGTGAGCGACCGAGTCATACTGTGTTCATGGACTCAGTTTTGTAGGACCAACTATTTTGGACAGTCTCATATTACTTAATAAACCAACTACGACATGACTTACGCTCTATTTAGACCAAATAAGGGATGATTGGTAATACAATTTTCGAGTATTGTTAACTGAACTTTGTATTCATCCGTCATCATCATCATCAGCATCATATCCTCTCAGTTCCGAGGTGAAGCCGTAGGTACCATATTTTTGATCTACATACTACAACTATCGCAGACCAGATAATATCTGGTCCGGTAACGTGTACCAAATTTTCTGCGCTGTCAGGATAAATACCATCCCTATAGCCAGCGAGCGAGTGAAGCCAAACAGAGAAGGTCGCAGTAGGTATAATACCTTTACGTAAACGCTAAATCCGCTTAAGTAACGCTTGGAAACTGGAGCGATGTATGCCCAGTAAGTGCTAATGTGGTCAGAAACAAACATAAATGGCTGTTGAGCATTGCAGCCTTGCGTATTTCAAAATTATATAACTAAGGCGGCATACAACCGTTAGCAGCATCCGTACCAGAAGCTTGCAATACCGAAGAAATCGCTCACACGTTGCCGACCTGGGGAGTGGAACAGAGACGGGAGGAGTTTGGGCTTCCAGTTCTCTCACTCATCGTACAAAACTGAGTTAAGGTGGGGACATGAGCTGGAAATTTTGGCTGAATGGGCGGAGCTAACGCATTGCGCCCCGCGCACCCCGCGCTCCCCGCGCCAGCTCTGACAGCGCGCGTTTATTGCGTCGCTTGTATTCTTATTTCAACGCAAGCCAAGCCGAAAATTATCACAACGTAATAATACGACTGCAAATAAGTTCATAATTTCGCCCTGAAGTGCTAATCATAAATAGCTCAGTAGAAAAGTCTTGGATATTATTCCGAAAGACGATGACGATGACGAAGGTTCGAATCCTGTAGTTTTTTTTCTTAATATTTTCTAATTATTGTAGGCACGATCTTTTTATTTTTATTTTTTTTTAATTAAATCTAATAATTTATTTATTTATTCATAAACTAAAGTCTAAAATCGATCACATAGGGCAAATAATGCAGGAAAGAAAACTATCTACGATACGATACGAGTGCGAATCCCACAGCATAATATTATACAGAGTGGTGACGACATTACGTCAATAAATTTAAATACGGTCCCTACTAGTCAATCACAATTTGTGTTGCAAAAGACTCGAGTCTTTTAGGCTTATTATTAGGGCTCGAGCCTTTTTATGAAAGCTCGAAGGCTAAAGAACTCATTAGCCCCGAGCCTTCGCGGCGAAGAGGAGGCTCTCGGAAATAAAGCCTTTATTTTGAAGCGCTTTCTAAAGAGGCTTTGAGCCCTTTTTATTTTAGCCCTTTGTGACCATTCTTGACTATACTTGAATATGCATGACTATTCTCAAGAATTGACCAGTACTGACCATCCTTGACTATTTGACCATTTTTTACTATTTTGACCATTATTTACTATTTTTGACCATTATTTACTATTTTTGACCATTATAGACTATTTTGGCCATTTTTGACCAATGTTGACTATTTTTAGCCATTGTTGACTATTCTCAACTATTAGTGACTACTAAGTATTGATCATTTTTGACTATTTTGACCATTATTGACTATTTTTGACCATTGTTGAGTGTTTTAGACCATTATTGACTATTTTGACTATTGGTGACTGTTTTTGGCCATTTTTGACCAATGTTGACTATTTTTAGCCATTGTTGACTATTCTCAACTATTGTTGACTACTATTGATCATTTTGACTATTTTGACCATTATTGACTATTTTGACTGTTTTTGGCCATTTTTGACCAATGTTGACTATTTTTAGCCATTGTTGACTATTCTCAACTATTAGTGACTACTATTGATCATTTTTGACTATATTGATCATTATTGAATATTTTTGACCAATGTTGAGTGTTTTTGACTATTTTGACTATTGTTGACTGTTTTTGGCCATTTTTGACCAATTTTGACTATTTTTAGCCATTGTTGACTATTCTCAACTATTGTTCACTACTATTGATCATTTTTGTCTATTTTGATCATTATTGAATATTTTTGACTATATTGATCATTATTGAATATTTTGACTATTGTTGACTGTTTTTGGCCATTTTTGACCAATTTTGACTATTTTTAGCCATTGTTGACTATTCTCAACTATTGTTCACTACTATTGATCATTTTTGTCTATTTTGACGATTATTGACTATTTTGACTGTTTTTGGCCATTTTTGACCAATGTTGACTATTTTTAGCTATTGTTGACTATTCTCAACTATTAATGACTACTATTTATCATTTTTATCTAGTCAAGAATGGTAAAAAATAGTCAATAATGGTCAAAATAGTCAAAATGATCAATAGTAGTCAACAATAGTTGAGAATAGTCAACAATGGTAAAAAATAGTCAACAATGGTCAAAAACCCTCAACAATGGTCAAAAATAGTCAAAAATGATCAATAGTAGTCAACAATAGTTGAGAATAGTCAACAATGGCTAAAAATAGTCAAAATTGGTCAAAAATGGCCAAAAACAGTCAACAATAGTCAAAATAGTCAAAAACACTCAACATTGGTCAAAAATATTCAATAATGATCAATATAGTCAAAAATGATCAATAGTAGTCACTAATAGTTGAGAATAGTCAACAATGGCTAAAAATAGTCAACATTGGTCAAAAATGGCCAAAAACAGTCAACAATAGTCAAAATAGTCAAAAACACTCAACATTGGTCAAAAATATTCAATAATGATCAATATAGTCAAAAATGATCAATAGTAGTCACTAATAGTTGAGAATAGTCAACAATGGTAAAAAATAGTCAACAATGGTCAAAAACCCTCAACAATGGTCAAAAATAGTCAAAAATGATCAATAGTAGTCAACAATAGTTGAGAACAGTCAACAATGGCTAAAAATAGTCAAAATTGGTCAAAAATGGCCAAAAACAGTCAACAATAGTCAAAATAGTCAAAAACACTCAACATTGGTCAAAAATATTCAATAATGATCAATATAGTCAAAAATGATCAATAGTAGTCACTAATAGTTGAGAATAGTCAACAATGGCTAAAAATAGTCAACATTGGTCAAAAATGGCCAAAAACAGTCAACAATAGTCAAAATAGTCAAAAACACTCAACATTGGTCAAAAATATTCAATAATGATCAATATAGTCAAAAATGATCAATAGTAGTCACTAATAGTTGAGAATAGTCAACAATGGTAAAAAATAGTCAACAATGGTCAAAAACCCTCAACAATGGTCAAAAATAGTCAAAAATGATCAATAGTAGTCAACAATAGTTGAGAATAGTCAACAATGGCTAAAAATAGTCAAAATTGGTCAAAAATGGCCAAAAACAGTCAACAATAGTCAAAAACACTCAACATTGGTCAAAAATATTCAATAATGATCAATATAGTTAAAAATGATCAATAGTAGTCACTAATAGTTGAGAATAGTCAACAATGGCTAAAAATTGTCAACATTGGTCACAAATGGCCAAAAACAGTCAACGATAGTCAAAATAGTCAAGAATGGTAAAAAATAGTCAATAATGGTAAAAAATAGTCAATAATGGTCAAAATAGTCAAAAATGGTCAATAGTAGTCAACAATAGTTGAGAATAGTCAACAATGGTAAAAAATAGTCAACAATGGTCAAAAACACTCAACAATGGTCAAAAATAGTCAAAAATGATCAATAGTAGTCAATAATAGTTGAGAATGGTCAAAAATGGCTAAAAATAGTCAACATTGGTCAAAAATTGTCAAAAATGGCCAAAAACAGTCAACAATAGTCAATAATGGTCAAAATAGTCAAAAATGATCAATAGTAGTCAACAATAGTTGAGAATAGTCAACAATGGCTAAAAATAGTCAACATTGGTCAAAAATTCCCAAAAACAGTCAACAATAGTCAAAATAGTCAATAATGGTCAAAAATAGTAAATAATGGTCAAAATAGTCAAAAATGATCAATAGTAGTCAACAATAGTTGAGAATAGTCAACAATGGTAAAAAATAGTCAACAATGGTCAAAAACACTCAACAATGGTCAAAAATAGTCAAAAATGATCAATAGTAGTCAATAATAGTTGAGAATGGTCAAAAATGGCTAAAAATAGTCAACATTGGTCAAAAATTCCCAAAAACAGTCAACAATAGTCAAAATAGTCAATAATGGTCAAAAATAGTAAATAATGGTCAAAATAGTCAAAAATGATCAATAGTAGTCAACAATAGTTGAGAATAGTCAACAATGGTAAAAAATAGTCAACAATGGTCAAAAACACTCAACAATGGTCAAAAATAGTCAAAAATGATCAATAGTAGTCAATAATAGTTGAGAATGGTCAAAAATGGCTAAAAATAGTCAACATTGGTCAAAAATTGACAAAAATGGCCAAAAACAGTCAACAATAGTCAATAATGGTCAAAATAGTCAAAAATGATCAATAGTAGTCAACAATAGTTGAGAATAGTCAACAATGGCTAAAAATAGTCAACATTGGTCAAAAATTCCCAAAAACAGTCAACAATAGTCAAAATAGTCAATAATGGTCAAAAATAGTAAATAATGGTCAAAATAGTAAATAATGGTCAAATAGTCAAGGATGGTCAATACTGGTCAACAATTGTTGAGAATAGTCATGCATATTCAAGTATAGTCAAGAATGGTCACAAAGGGCTAAAATCAAAAAGGGCTCAAAGCCTCTTTAGAAAGCGCTTCAAAATAAAGGCTTTATTTCCGAGAGCCTCCTCTTCGCCGCGAAGGCTCGGGGCTAATTAGTTCTTTAGCCTCCGAGGTTTCATAAAAAGGCTCGAGCCCTAATAATAAGCCTAAAAGACTCGTTGAGTCTTTTGCAACACAACCTGCAACACAACCTCTGACCACCTGGGTGATCAAAGTGGAATATTGCATTTTTTAATGTTTTCTAATGTGATATTTTTAACCGACTTCAAACTTTTTTGAAGTCGGTTTCTCAATTCGACTGTATTTTTTTTATGTTTATTACCTCAGAACTTGCGACTGGGTGAATAGATTTTGAAAATACTTTTTTTTATTTTGAAGTTAGACATCTTGATAAAACAGAGAGAATTACATACGACGCGGGTTCAAATCCAACCATATTTAGTTATTTAAATATATTTGGATTTATTATAGTAATGGTATTTTTCAATGGTGCAGAATTTATCAGAATATTTACACAAAATTATTATTTTTTAATGCATATAATTCATGTATTTATTCCTCATAGAACTATAGCACAAAATGTATATCATAGGGCTAGTGAATAATTTCATCCACATTCGCAATGTCTCATTAGCGTAGTGGTAAAGCATTAGCAATTATTCCATGAGTTCGTACCTCACCTTCGGCAATTCTATGTAATAATTTTTTGGTGATAATATTGTTCTTATTTGTAATAATATTGTTTTTTTCTATTTATTACATGTTTTATTACATTTTAATCATTTTATAAATTATTTGGATTGACAAACTAATACGCCAACTGAATGGTCCCAAACTAAGCAACGCTTGTACTATGGGTACCGTAATGGCCTGGAGACGATCCCCGTAATCCTGGGATCAGGAAAAATAACGCATAAGTCAGTTTCTAAAATTTTCATTTGGCGGGAATCGAACCCGCAACCACGCAAGCAGTGAGCCGAACAGCCTACGTCAAACCTCTTTACGAAGCAGGCGTCAATTTTTCAATGCATGACGAAGTATATAGTTCATAATTTCGCCGATTCAAGTAATATGTAAATAGCTCAGTGAGTCAATGTGTACGCGCGACAGTATGTAGGATCGAATCCTAGTTTTATATTTTGGTTTTTTTTTTTTCATGTTATTCTATTTTTTTATTATTTTAGGCAATTGTATTTGTATCCAATTGTATTTTTTTTATATAATAACAAAGAATTGCAATTTATGTTCTAAATTACAACTCTTTATCACAACTACTTAGGTACAAAGGCGTATAAATGCGCACAAATATAAAATCTAACAAATGCTAGCTATCTACAAAATATTCTAAACCACTGCAATATTTTTACGTATTTATTTATAAAAAAGAGATACACGATAATTGAAGCGACTGGAGCGTAGAAAAGTGACACAACCTCCCCGTCCAACAGTCATCGCGGTACTGCCGCCCGTCGCCCCTCGCACCGGATCCGCCCACTTTGTTGGCGAATATTTGGAAAATCATGAATTGTGACGTGAAAAACGATTGCATCGCAAAATCAAGCTTACATTTTTTAGGTATTATCTTTCTCCATCTTTTGGTGAAAAAACTATTTAAAAATTCCCAGCCGTTTGGAAGAAGATAGAAATTTAAATTTGAAAATTTCTACATTTTGGTAATTTTTTTCACATAGTAAAAGAGCATTTTTCACATTTTTCAAACTTGTTTTTTAAAGAAGAGGGTATAATAAATACGGTGATATTTTTTTCAAAATTTTTACTCCACTCGTCTAAGAGGAGATAGCCTCCAAACATGCCTCGTTAGCTGCTCGTTAACTGCCGGCCGGGAAGCGGAGTCTTAAATAAGCTACTTTACCGCGATCTTCCGTGAGAGGGCGGTACTATCCCGATCGTTTGGTAGCTTGGCTCTACCACCTGTATTATGAAGAAAGTATTAAGCTCACGAACGCTTACTTGTTGTAACAGAAGGGCTAGACAAGTGGCTGACGTCTACGAGCGTTCGTTCAAATCTACATAGCAATCGTCACGTGATCTACATAGCAACTTGTTGTTGATCTACATAGCGACGTTTGACATTTCCATACATTGTGAAGTATATTTTATTCTATTCGGTTAGCGTTCATGCCACTTGGCTAGCCCCTCAGTACTATGTTCCAATATGGGGACAAACCACAACTGACATATACTGGGCACTAGACTCTAGGCCGCTTAAATTTCCATGAAATCAAATAGCTCTTTCAATATCCTCATAATCAAATCTAGGTTCCTCATGATTTGAATTCCGTGTAGGTATCAACTTGCCCCATAAGACACACCTCGGTCATCAAAGTATAAATACCATCTTTTAAACCGATGCAGAATAAATAGCAGTAAAGTTTTATTCTAGATATCATAACAGTACAAGCCACTCCTCAACTAAGTCCGAGAAAACAGGACAAAGTCCCCAAATGTCACAGCCTTGAGTTAAACTAACTAGACATTGGAGAAAACGCTCTGATAATAAAGAGATAGAGGTTTCAACACATTTCGAAGATAGCAATCGGACAGCCATTAGGAGATGACACACTTAAAATAGATATGAGCAGCCCAGAGAAACCAGACGCCCACACTAGACCAAGCCCTTGAAACTAAGCATCCCAATTTCGCGTTTAAAGTCTATAAAATTCTTAACGATGCATCCCAACTTCATGTCTCAAGTCTATAAAATTCTTAATCTATTTGCAACATAAAGACACCTCTAAATGCCCCTTACATGGTAAAAACATGTTATTCTAATTTGCTAGTAAACCCAATGTGGCCTGGGCCTCGAGTCTGTTAACAAATATCCATTGCGAAATCATTGGTCTCTAGTCTCTAATATTATCTTCGTGAATTCTTCATTGTAAATCGCAAATTCTTCGCGGTCGGTATGTTGTCGGCTAAAGAACTGCTAATAGATGGTGAGACTAATGGTTTCGCAATGGACAATTCCCTAAAATTATTGTGTTCGTTTTCAGACCTCAACAGCTAGTCCAAAGCCTGGCAAGATTTGGGTCATCAACTATTTGCAACCATACTAATAGAAATGTAACGTCACGACTTTTATCCCCATTCGGGGGTAGTCAGAGGCTTGAGTGGCCATACACCACCACATTGTGGGGGTATTAACCAACTCAAAGCCCACGTTTTACCAGACAACTATAAAATCTATCTTAACCACTAAAAAACCACATGAGTTCAATTGACCCACTTTCCAGAAAAATATGTATCTTCGCGTAGGACTGAATTAGCTTACGTGGGTATACTTATCTAAGTTTGGAAGTAATAGCGATAGTAATCCTTAGTAATGCTGAGTGGGCGATAATCTTGAAGATCAACCTATTTGCATAACTATCTTTTGCTCAAGTTAGGCTGTGAATTCTGAATAGCAATTGAACAGATCGTACGGACGAAGTAACTTTACACGTCCTACATTATTTGATATTTACTAGAATCTAGATGACTGGTAAGGAACTTAAACTCAAGCTTTTTCAAGCTGATAGTACATTGTGTTGCCATTGTAAATGGATTATAACTAAGTATCTATTTGGAAGGTTAGAGTATTTAACCAACGAAATAGTAGGCAACTTTTTACGTGTTATAAAGTTGGCTATCCTATACCAACATTTCTTTTACAACAATTAAGAAATTTGATCTCTTTAATGACTTCGTGTAATTTAAGCGTATACTACGCACCGAAAATAAATTCTGTTGTCGGATTAAGAATCTTAAATTTTAACACAGTTTTGAATTCCAATATGATTGCAATTGGTGAAAGGTTCATGTAATGTAAAAAGGAAGTTGGTACTCACTTTGGCGACATTGCAGTGGCGTTATGGGTATGGATCATCTACTTAGCGGTTTCCTTGCGCGTACGCAATCTTTAATTTGTGAAAGCTCGATAAAATTGAATTCAGTTCGATCGAAAGTAGATGTAACAAAAAACGGAGCCGACTTAATAATTTCTCTGAATATTATGCTACTTTAAAAGAATATTTATTTCGAAACCAATGTCCAAACAAAGCTACTTATTGGTGGTAAGGCAAGATGTAGCCAATTGACTACAACTTATATACGGACTGGCTCCACCGGGGTAGTACCTCTCACAGAACATCGGCATAAAGTAATTATTACAGCTGCGTTTCGTACAATGAGTGAGAGCCGGAAGCCCAAATCATCACCCCCTTTCCCTCTATACCTACCACTTCCCATCAGTTGATTTGGTAAATAAATTAGCAGGAAAAGGCAAGACGGCCAATCACTGCAGCTAAAACCAGCTTTATCATCACCCAGTCAGGAATTCGAACATCCAAAATACTGAATCCCAGACCACGCAGAACAGACTAGAGATGAGTCGTATTTACTAGAACAGGTGCGAAGAACAGGTATTTTACGAGACTAGGCGGCACCTATTCCAATTTTGAAAGTACTTAGTCCACCTAGTATTTCACTCAACACGTCCCAGCGGACGTGTTGCTCTCTCGATTGCGTCCGGCGATCGCGTATTATTATGAGTATTACGGATTGCATAGTCTACATAGTATGGTAGCGAACTAGTATTCTAGTCCAAGTAGTACGATATTTTTGTGTTAAAATATTGAGATAACGTATTTTTGTCTTTAAAACAAACACAATGGCTCCAAAGGGAAGTAGTTATCATCATCATCACCATCATCATCATCATCATCACCGTCATCGTCATCGTCATCATCATCATCATCGTAATCGTCATCATCATCATCATCATCATCATCGTAATTGTCATCATCATCATCATTGTCATCGGCATCATAGTCATCATCATCATCATCATCATCATCATCGTCATCATCATCATCATCATCATCATCATCATCATCATCATCGTCGTCATCGTCATCATCATCATCATCATCATCATCATCGTCATCGTCATCATCGTCGTCATCATCGTCATCATCATCATCATCATCATCATCATCATCGTCATCATCATCATCATCATCATCGTCGTCATCATCATCATCATCATCATCATCATCATCATCATCATCATCATCATCATCGTCATCGTCATCATCGTCGTCATCATCGTCATCATCGTCGTCATCATCATCATCATCATCATCATCATCATCATCGTCATCATCATTATCATCATCGTCATCGTCATCATCATCGTCATCATCATCATCATAGTCATCGTCATCATCGTCATCGTCATCGTCATCATCGTCATCATCATCATCATCATCATCATCGTCATCGTCATCATCATCATCATCATCATCATTATCATTATCATCGTCATCGTTATCATCGTCATCATCGTCATCGTCGTCATCATCATCATCATCATCGTATTCATCATCAGTAAGCAGTAGCGTGGCGACATCTGACTGAAGTGAGCAAAAGTCATTTTTTGTCCCCATTTGATCTCATGCATCGAGTCCTACTATGGATCTAAGGACTAAGTACGCGATCCATACTCGATAAGTACTTCAGAATAGGTGGACTAGGTGGACTAGGTGGAACAGGTGTTTGGATCACGTATGTACGCGAACCATACTCGATAAGTACTTCAGACTAGGTGGACTAGGTGGAACAGGTGTTTGGATCACGTATTTTTAAATACTAGGAATAGGTGCACCTAGTCCCAAATTTACCTAGTACAACCCATCTCTAGAACAGACGAAACAACGAAAATAAACCGCAAACAGCTCTCGACATACAAAAGCGTACACGCACCCTCCAAATCTGAAACCAGAACTATAACAGGAGGTGCCATTAAAGTATCAGGTATATCGTCCGTCGAACCAGCGGCAGACAAAATAAACTTTCAAGGGCAACGCACTGCGGCTATGTATAATTAAACCGAATAGCGGGTAATAACCGCAACTGTTATTTAGACAACAACCGCGCTGGAAATAGGCTCAAGCGTTGCAAGATGTTATTGCTGGCTTTTGTTACGTCATGGACATCCTTTTAATTCAAAATTCAAATCGTTTGGCACTTACAAATTAGACGTGTCTACAACATACACATGCCGCGCGAGGCTGCTCACCCACATGCCTCGCGAAGCACGACGTTTGCCTCAGTCGCATGCCGCGCGAGGCAAATGGCAACTGACACTAGACAGAGAAAGGTATAGCCGAGCAATCAGTTTGACATGTTTGACATCGTTCTGTCTGGTGACTATGCCAAACTAGGCGAGGCAAATGACAGCGCTCAGGTGAGGCAGGACGCGCATTTGCCTCGCGCGAGGCAAGTCAAACTTCGTGAGGCAAGTTGCCTCGCGCGGCATGTGACACATCTGGACGTAGCTATTGACATTTTTCATTGCTTATTTCAGTAGTGTTTTAGTAAATATAATAGTTCTAGTGTGTTGCCCTCCAACTAACCAAATATCAAGGCAAGACACGCTGCACTTTGACACCAATCTTCTGTGAGAGCGTGGTACTACCCGGTCGAGCCAGCCCGTATATGAGCTGCAGTTAATTGGCCACAGCTTTCCTCTACCACCAATGAACAGTTCATTTAGATAGATCATTCATTCATTCATTCTACAATTTATCTGTAATACGTCTAATCAATTTCTTTAAGTACATTCTTCATAAGTAGATTCAGGTCGAACGCAATTCCGGAACACGTTGCTCCGTAAAACTGGGTGATTTACGTTTAATTTATTAGAAAAAGCAAATGAAAACTAACGAAGTTCAGTAAACTCTTAAACAGTAACATTAACGCCGCCCACAGAGTGCTAATTCCAGTACAGACCGCTCTCTGTGTTTCTTTTAGTGGAAACACACTAAACGTCATAACACTTAACTGTGCGTATCAAAACTTTAAGGAGTAGTTTGTTGTTTCCGATTTGAGTACCATGAATCTCATCGGACCAGTTACACCACATCCTGTGTTTTGACTCGTATTTGGTAAAAGCACGGGACCAGGTGAAAGCAGAAAGGTACGCAATTTAGTGTATATTTTCTGTAAATGTTTTTGTTTATGTTCTGGATTTTATAAGCCATGGTATATTTTATTAATGAACGAACTTGTACTGACGATGCCATTGATGTGTATGTTTATGTCTAAGAATAATATGCCAACGTATTTACAAATCAAGAAAATCTAATGGTGGGAATAAATTAAAGAGGCCGTAAAAACAGGACCTAGCAATGAGCCTTGAGGAACACCATATATTTATTACACTTAAAACATACATACCAAAAAAAGTGTATTAGTAAACCAGAGTAATTCTGTCTAACTCATGAATTATTACATGTTCAAAGATCTCATATTCATGTTAAACTTTCTAGGAAACCTTTGACTCGGACCGATGCTTCAACGTCAGTCGAATGGTAGGCGATAGGTCATCCATCTTACGAAGCCGGGAAATGCCTTAACATGATCAATCACTAAGCTACCAGAGATTGAGTTGGCAAATACTTGGGCTAATGTCTCAGTCATTTGAAGTGTTATTTATGTTTGGAGTACACGCCTATCGGCTGTAGCACCGAATCAATCATTGCTAGGGGTATTATTGTCAGTGATCGGCAGAATTGTGAAAGCATCCATGTAGACGAAAAAAGTTATCCAAAAAGTCTGGAATTATATTTATCAGAATTGCGTCATTTCCTTGTTTTAAACGCCTCATTAGTTTTTTTTTTTAATCTGTGTACCTCCTTCAGACGGTAAAGTAAATTCTTCTCAGCCTTAATCCTGTTTCTTTTTCTTATGGAAAATTTAATCTATACTGATTAACTTTCGTCAACCACGTAACTTAAATCTCAATAAACTGCAAATGTTTTAAAGTCAAAAATACAGTTGAATAGCAATAGTCATCATCATCAATTTCAATCAGGATCTACTCCACTAGATATCTCTATTCACTTCGTTAGACTCAATTTCAGGATGTATATTACGCATTTCAAGAAGTATTTTCCTGTCGTATAATGAACTTGAATAGGTACAATCTAAACCTACGTCTAGTGATAAAACTGAACAATAAATCTTCATTAATTAGGACCGGTTTAACCCAGAAAGTGGAAATTGTAATCTTGTGCTTCAGAGCTCGTTTATCATTGGTACCTCGAGGTTGAGCTGCTGAATAAGCGGTAATTATTGACCTGCCTCTATAATTCGTCATGTGTCAGTCCTACAGACTTCGTTTGTCGTCCTGGGCCCTAAGTCGCTTAGCCATTGAACTGCCATTGCCATTGAGCTACTATAGTGATCGGCAGTCTGATTGGCCGGTTGATTCTTGACCGACCAATCAAGATTCTGACCAACCAATCAGAGGGTCGGTGACTATAGCAGTTCAACGGCAATGGCTAAGCGACTAAGGGCCCCGATAGCATGTTGACTACAAGAGCTTTCTCTACAATGAAATAAAGTAAGTAAACTATACTATGTAATAAAAGCCCTATGTCAACTCCTTTCTGAAAACAAAGCATTTCAGGGAATGACTTCAGCGAATCTTGCCACTAATTCTGATTTTATTAGACCCATGATGCTTTATAAATCATCTACATATAAAGCAGCCACTGTACCCGCTTATTTCAAAGCCCCATGAGGCGTAAGAGCGGTTGCATGACACAATTCATTACATCTATGTAGATTAATGGGTAACAAAACAGCTCGTTGAGACAGTTAAGGCTATAAAGCGGCGCGGTAGCCATGAGCTTAGTAAACTGAGCCTTTGGACTTAACACTTAAATCGTGGCATAATTTAAAGAGTAATTTATTGTACCCTATTAATAACAAATAAACGATAAATGTACAGTAGACCAACAGTAAGTTTATATAGGGTGATGGTGATCTCATCATAAATGTTTTTGATTGCGAAGACAAATTTTATAATAAAGACGCGTAAAGGATAAAAAACAACACTATTCATAGTTTATCAGTTATTGTATTTTTTCTTTTACGATAGATCGTCATCATGGTCTAACCTTTTGGGCAACGTAGTATAAACAAAAAAAATGGTTTGTGGTTTACGTTTCTTAAGTTATAACGGTTATCATTTAGATTAAAACATTATTTAACCGTTATGATTGCATATTTATTGCGTCGATCTTGATCGAAAACATTCGCGAAATTGTATCATGTCCGATTGATATCAGAGTGAACATGCGTCGATAAGAAAACTTTTGAAGAGCCTATAGATAAATAGATAAGCTACAATCAGATGAGCGCGTAGGCTGATGTTAATGCAATACTTGATAAATGAGAGATAGGCTTACAGCGTATACTAGCAAAGCGGGGAAATCGATTACATCAATAAAACGTTCGAAACTCGCAACTAAATTGTAAGTCAAGATACGCACAATGCCACAATCTACATTTCTCTTCAACCCCAAGATATCAGTAACTCATACGATGCCGAACCATAACTCACGGTTCAATTAGGGCCACTCGAGGCAGTTATTGCGGAAGTAGGGACCTATAAATCTGGACAGACTTCATATTCATTGTTCGATGAAAGGACTGGACGGTAGAATGAGCGGATGTGGAAGGTCTTGTCGAACGCCTGTTATAGGTCGATGGCTTACCCCAGGGTAGCGATAACATAGTTGCAGATTAATTTATTGGTGCTGTTATGATAGCTGTTGCATAATATGTTAATTTAGTACACAGCTGTCTGTTGGGAATTTAATTTATTAGCTGATAGGCTGCTTGTTGTAATTGATATATGAATATTGTGGTGTTGTAGGCAAAGTTCAAGGACTACCACTATTTTGTGTGTTATCATTTGTTGTGTGCAATAATTTAATTTTAAGTAAATACCGTCTGACGCTCTTTTTTAGTCTTGACACGTCTGTAACGGAACTGCCCAACCCACCACCCTTTCCACTACCATTCTGGTCGGCAACGTGCGACCTTTGGTATTGCAAGCATCTATAGGCTACGGTAACTGCTTAACATCAGGCTTCCCGTGCACTTGTTAAGAGAACTGTACAGATATTTATCCGGCTTCACCTAAGTTTAAATGAATAGTTTATCCGAAGCCGTGCCGGATCCCACTTTATGAGACTTGTAATAAACAAATTGTGCTATGCACAAATAGCACACTGCCATTTCTAACACATTTCTCATTTGTAAGGTACACTACAATGTTAATGCCATGACCGATAGTTAGCATAACGGCGTATAACGACACCATTGCACATATGTGTTATATTTCAACGGTAGGTCTCCGCAAGGTCGCCTGCTGCGCCCGTCACGCGTTCCTTAGTTTAGGAGGCGGTCCATGGTAGGAACTGGATGTGAATGTGTCTGATGTTAACGGCCAATTGAAAAGGTGTAAACAGAAGGGCAGTCAAGTCAGTAGTCGTTTTGATACTAATATGTGGACATTTAGTTGAAAGAGCGAAAGTACCAAAAGGAATCTACATTTCAGACATTAGAGAAAAAGTTTAATGTTTATTGGAAGCCTTCGTATGAAGTACAAAGATAATTATTAAAAATAATTTGGTGAGTTCAATAATTTCTACTATTTAAGGAGATCTTCTTCTTATTTGAGTGCCCCAAGACCCTTGACTGATGGAGCCTCCATCTTTCTCTATCTAGGGCAGTCTCTTTCACCTCCTTATATGAAATGAAACCGACCTTCTCTTTAATCTGGTAGATCTAGCTTATTCTTGGTCTTCCTTTTACTGTCTTTTCTTCTAAGATGTTGTTTATCTTTAATCTAATATTGTTTATTGAAACCGTCCAACGTACTGATCGACTTATAAAGCAAGGATAATATGAATGTAGCAGGTCTTAGATAGTTAGACACTGTTGTTTAACTTATCCCCGCTGTCGCTTATCAATTAAACCAAAACGTACCAGCGAGTTAGAACCATACTAAATAACTAAATAATGAATTGTGAATACGTTTAACAATTTGTCATAAGTTGTAAAGCCTTGACGACTCATTGGTCCAGATTTATCGTCATCCGGTTGACAATTGTTTCTGATTTTTTTGTTCGCATATCTTAGATTGGTGGTACAGATAATTTAGGTGCTGTGGACTGAGCAAAAAGCGTTCGGGCTCAAACTCGCTACACTTACCCATGTATTCAGTTATGTTTGTAATGTTAGCGTGGTTTGTGTTACATTACATGTGTTCTTTTCTGTGGTGTTAGCTTCTCATCGTTTTTCCTCTCGTCGTCATCTCTCTTTAAGTAAGAGGTATCTGTACCAGTTTGTACTCCGTAACTTTCTGTAACTAGTTCCTTTACATTGCTTTTGAATCCCAGACCAATTCTAACGTCATGTCGTTTACTCTGGATAACCTATTAAAAAAAAAAACCAATCCCATAAATTCATGGTTAGTCCAAAACCACTTACTTCTCTCAACAGTATTCAGTAGACAAGGAAAGCATTATGTTCGCATTTGGTAAACTAACGGGTCACTTGATGGCTATACCCAAAGCCTATGATCATTTGCATTCTGACACTAGGCTTCTGTAATTGGCCAGGCATATATGGCCGGCGTTTGAAAGGCTGGGTCATATTTATTTTCAAGTCGTTACCATTACAATTTCAGGCAAGTCGTTAGTTAAAACAGCTATAGTAGGTAAGCTTTTAAGACTTTTTTCTTTTCGACTACTAAGTGCCATAGTCACAGATTTCCATTCCTACCTAACATTGCTAAAGTATTTTCGTAGGGGTTTTAGAATCTTCATTTATAGCAGTTTTATTTGGTGATGAAAAATTATCTTACGATTCTGAAATAGGCCATTAATATTGTTTATTGAACCTTCTAAAGCACTTATTCATCAATCTACAAATGCCATAACTGTTTCAAATATTCACAAGAGGCAGGAAAACCGTAGGCGCTAGCTAACAGTGGTTTAACCAGGTCGTAATAGCCCATAGCACGCTTAATTCTATAATAACCTGGCTAATTAAGGTCCGCAGTCGGCCGAGCTACCGTTACGCACAGCACAGTTCATTGTCATACTAGCAGGCCATACATTATGCACGCCCGAGTGATATGGTCAATTGTACACGCTTACTAGGTTACTAACGTTAGCTGATTGGTATGCAATAGAAGAATCAATTGGTCTAGAATTGGTGGTAACTTACTGTAGGTTAATTTTAACTGAGCTAACTATAAAGGAACTCAATCCTTCGTTAGTCCATGAGAGGAGCACGCAGAATTTATCACCAAGCGGTTTCGCACTTTTCATAATGAGATTTTGTGCATTCAAAAATTCGTCATAGAATAGCTTGAGTAATTGGTTCGTTATGGAAAATCAAAGAAATTTCTTGGAATTATCTATACCCAAGCATCGTAGCCACGACCTTCAAGCTTTTAAACTTAAGGTGGGGACATGAGCTGGAAATTTTGGCTGAATGGGCGGAGCTAACGCATTGCGCCCCGCGCACCCCGCGCTCCCCGCGCCAGCTCTGACAGCGCGCGTTTATTGTGTCGCTTGTATTCTTATTTCAACGCAAGCCAAGCCGCAAATTATCACAACGTAATAGGACTGCAAATAAGTTCATAATTTCGCCCTGAAGTGCTAATCATAAATAGCTCAGTAGAAAAGTTTTGGATATTATTCCGAAAGACGATGACGATGACGAAGGTTCGAATCCCGTAGTTTTTTTTTTCTAAATATTTTCTTATTATTGTAGGCATGATCTTTTTTATTTTTTATTAAATCAAATAACTTATTCTTTATCAAATCGATCACATAGGTCAAATAACGCAGGAAATAAAACTGACGGAGCTATCTACGATACGATATGAGTGCGAGCGAATCCCACAGCATATACAGATAGTGTTGCAAAAGACTCGAGTTCTTTTAGCCCACTCAAAGAGGCTCGAGCTGTGCGAGCTCGTCGCCTTATAGCTGCCTATTCCTGGCTAGCCTATTGTATTTCTGACTATTCTTGACTTTTTGACTATGCTGACTTTTCTTGACTGTTCTTGACTGTTCTTGATTATTCATGACTATTCTTGACTATTTTTGACTATTCTTGACTATTCTTGATTGTTCTTGACATGCTTGACTATTTTTGACTATTCTTGACTATCCTGACCTTTCTGGATTGTATTTGACCATTTTGACCATTATTGACTATTTTTGACCATTGTTGACTGTTTTTGACCATTGTTGACCATTGTTGACCAATGTTGACCAATGTTGACCATTGTTGACTATTATTGACCAATCTTGACTATTTTGACCATTTTTGGCCTATGTTGACTATTTTTGAACATTGTTGACTATTTTTGACCATTGTTGTCTATTTTTGACTATTCTTAACTATTTTTGACTATTTCTGAATATTTTTGACAATTTTCGACTATTGTCATTTTTGACTAATCTTGACTATTTATGACTATTCTTGACTATTTTTGAACATTGTTGACAATTTTTGACCATAGTTGACTATTTTTGGCCAATGTTGACCATTTTTGACCATTGTTGCCTATTTTTACCATTGTTGACAATTTTTGACCAATGTTGACTATTTTTTCTTACAATAGTTGTCTATTTTTGACCATTCATGACTATTTTTGACCAATATTAACAATTTTTGGCCAATTTTGACCATTTCTGGCCAATAATGGTCAAAAAAGACAAGAATGGTCAATTGTGGTCAAAAATGGTCAAAAATAGTCAACAATGGATAAAAATGGTCAAAATTGGCCAAGAATTGCCAACATTGGTCAAAAATAGTCAACATTGGTCAAAAATAGTAAAAAATTTACCAAATAGTCAAGAATGGTCAACAATGGCCAAAAATAGTCAACTATGGACAAAAAATAGTCAACATTGGTCAAAAATAGTCAACAATGGTCAACAATGATCAACAATGGTCAAAAACAGTCAACAATGGTCAAAAATAGTCAATAATGGTCAAAATGGTCAAATACAATCCAGAAAGGTCAGGATAGTCAAGAATAGTCAAAAATAGTCAAGAATAGTCATGAATAATCAAGAATAGTCAAGAATAGTCAAGAACAGTCAAGAATAGTCAAGAAAAGTCAGCATAGTCAAAAAGTCAAGAATAGTCAGAAATACAATAGGCTAGCCAGGAATAGTCAGCTATAAGGCGACGAGCTCGCACAGCTCGAGCCTCTTTGAGAGGGCTAAAAGAACTCGAGTCTTTTGCAACACTATCTGTATATGCTGTGGGATTCGCTCGCACTCGTATCGTATCGTAGATAGCTCCGTCAGTTTTCTTTCCTGCGTTATTTGACCTATGTGATCGATTTGATAAAGAATAAGTTATTTGATTTAATAAAAAATAAAAAAGATCATGCCTACAATAATAAGAAAATATTTAGAAAAAAAAAACTACGGGATTCGAACCTTCGTCATCGTCATCGTCTTTCGGAATAATATCCAAGACTTTTCTACTGAGCTATTTATGATTAGCACTTCAGGGCGAAAATAGTCAAAAATAGTCAACATTGGCCAAAAATGGTCAAAAATAGTCAACAACGGTCAATAATAGTCGAGAATGGTCAACAATGGCCAAAAATAGTCAACTATGGTGAAAAAAATATTCAACATTGGTCAACAATATTCAACAATGTTCAAAAATAGTCAACAATGGTCAAAAGTAGTCCACATTGGCAAAAAAATTACCAAAATAGTCGAAAATAGTCAAAAAGAGTCAAAAATAATATATATATAATATAATAATAAAGTATTTATTGGCGAGAAAGGTTTGTAAGTAAATAGTCAAAAAGATTAAAAATAGTTAAAAATTGTCAAGAATAGTCAAAAATAGTCAACATTGGCAAAAAATGACAATAGTCGAAAATAGTCAAAAATACTTAAGAATAGTCAAAAATAGTCAACAATGGTCAAAAATAGTCAACAATGTTCAAAAATAGTCAACAATGTTCAAAAATAGTCAACAATGTTCGAAAATAGTCAACATAGGCCAAAAATGGTCAAAATAGTCAACATTGGTCAAAAATAGTCAACAATAGTCAAAAATGGTCAACATTGGTCAACAATGGTCAAAAATTGTCAAAAATTGTCAAAATTGACAAATATTTTCAAAAATTGTCAAAAATTGTCAAAAATCGTCAAAAATCGTCAAAAATCGTCAAAAATTGTTCAAAATAGTCCCAAATAGTCAACAATGGTCGAAAATACTCAACAATGGTCAAAAATAGTAAACATTTGCCAAAAATGGTCAACAATCGTCAAAAATAGTAAAATATAGTCAAAAATTGTCAACATTGGTCAAAAATAGTCAAAATATTCAAGAATGGTCACGATGGCCAAAAATAGTCAACTATGGTAAAAAAAAGTCAATATGGTTAACAATGGTCAATATTGGTCAAAATAGTCAATAATAGTCAACAATTGTCAAAATAGTCAAAAGGTGAAAAAAAAGTCAATATGGTTAACAGTGGTCAATATTAGTCAAAAATAGTCAAAACTAGTCAACAATGGTCAAAATAGTCAACAATGGTCAAAAACTGTCTACAATGGCCAAAAATAGTCAATAATGGTCGAAATAGTCAAGAATGGTAAAAAATGGTCAAAATTAGTCAACAATGGCAAAAAAAGTCAACAATGGTCAAAAACACTCAACAATGGTCAAAAATAGTCAAAAATGATCAATAGTAGTCAACATTAGTAGAGAATAGTCAACAATGGCCAAAAACAGTCAACAACAGTCAAAATAGTCAATAATGGTCTAAAACACTCAACAATGGTCAAAAATAGTCAATAATGGTCAAAATAGTCAAAAATGATCAATAGTAGTCACTAATAGTTGAGAATAGTCAACAATGGCTAAAAATAGTCAACATTGGTCAAAAATGGCCAAAAACAGTCACCAATAGTCAAAATAGTCAATAATGGTCTAAAACACTCAACAATGGTCAAAAATAGTCAATAATGGTCAAAATAGTCAAAAATGATCAATAGTAGTCGCTAATAGTTGAGAATAGTCAACAATGGCTAAAAATAGTCAACATTGGTCAAAAATGGCCAAAAACAGTCAAAATAGTCAATAATAGTCAAAATAGTCAAAATGATCAATAGTAGTCAACAATAGTTGAGAATAGTCAACAATGGCTAAAAATAGTCAACATTGGTCAAAAATGGCCAAAAACAGTCAAAATAGTCAATAATGGTCAAAATAGTCAAAATGATCAATAGTAGTCAACAATAGTTGAGAATGGTCAACAATGGCTAAAAATAGTCAACATTGGTCAAAAATTGACAAAAATGGCCTAAAACAGTCAACAATAGTCAATAATGGTCAAAATAGTCAAAAATGATCAATAGTAGTCAACAATAGTTGAGAATAGTCAACAATGGCTAAAAATAGTCAACATTGGTCAAAAATTGACAAAAAATTGCCAAAAACAGTCAACAATAGTCAATAATGGTCAAAATAGTCAAAAATGATCAATAGTAGTCAACAATAGTTGAGAATAGTCAACAATGGCTAAAAATAGTCAACATTGGTCAAAAATTCCCAAAAACAGTCAACAATAGTCAAAATAGTCAATAATGGTCAAAAATAGTAAATAATGGTCAAAATAGTAAATAATGGTCAAATAGTCAAGGATGGTCAATACTGGTCAACAATTGTTGAGAATAGTCATGCATATTCAAGTATAGTCAAGAATGGTCACAAAGGGCTAAAATCAAAAAGGGCTCAAAGTCTCTTTAGAAAGCGCTTCAAAATAAAGGCTTTATTTCCGAGAGCCTCCTCTTCGCCGCGAAGGCTCGGGGCTAATTAGTTCTTTAGCCTCCGAGGTTTCATAAAAAGGCTCGAGCCCTAATAATAAGCCTAAAAGACTCGTTGAGTCTTTTGCAACACAACCTGCAACACAACCTCTGACCACCTGGGTGATCAAAGTGGAATATTGCATTTTTTAATGTTTTCTAATGTGATATTTTTAACCGACTTCAAACTTTTTTGAAGTCGGTTTCTCAATTCGACTGTATTTTTTTTATGTTTATTACCTCAGAACTTGCGACTGGGTGAACAGATTTTGAAAATACTTTTTTTTATTTTGAAGTTAGACATCTTGATAAAACAGAGAGAATTACATACGACGCGGGTTCAAATCCAACCATATTTAGTTATTTAAATATATTTGGATTTATTATAGTAATGGTATTTTTCAATGGTACAGAATTTATCAAAATATTTACACAAAATTATTATTTTTTAATGCATATAATTTATGTATTTATTCCACATAGAACTATAGCGCAAAATGTATATCATAGGGCTAGTGAATAATTTCATCCACATCCGCAATGTCTCATTAGCGTAGTGGTAAAGCATTAGCAATTATTCCGTGAGTTCGTACCTCACCTTCGGCATGTCTATGTGGTATATAAATGATACAACCGTCTAGCTTGAGCACTGGTTTATTACTGACGTACACCGTACGTACACTCCACTCCTCCCGCCTTACTCCATAAACCTGGCGTTATACAGAAAGAACAATTAACATAATTAAATACTAATCATAAATGTTACTTAATAATATTTCTTATAATCTACTCTTTTAATTTGTCTTCTGGGTCGTACAAGTGACCTAGCCATTTCTGGTTGATCTCCCAGGCTAGTAGGACAAGAACTACCACCGACATCATCGGGTGGACGATTGGGCTCTGTACTTTGCAAAACATTGCCATCATCGCCCTGTTCGCGAGCCTCTTCCCATTCATCCTCATCCTCTCCTCCACCACTTCCAGCTTCTACCGGTTCAGCTTCCTTAGTACTTTGGTCCGTGACCATTACTGATTCCGCAGTCAGTTCAGGTATAGTAGGAGAGGTAGGTGACGAAATGGTTTCCAAAGGTGGAGGCTGTGGTGGTGATAATTCAGAAGGCGGTGTGTGAACCGTTAATAAAATTCCTTCTGAACTATCCGCATCATCGATAGCATCTTTATTTAATGCATCTGATTCAACAAATTTTCTTATTTGATCCAGGTGCCTTACACATTTAATATTAAATTTTTCAAAATAAATCTCAAACATTCTATTACCTATCTTATTTGTAATTTTCCCTATCACCCATTCAGCTTTTTTCGCAGTAAACCATCTTGCCCATACTATTTCATCAATTTTGAAACATCTTGCCTTATTAAGTTTGGAAATCTGCTGCGTTGTAACCGGTAAAGTGTCATTAATTTTTGGTAAAATTAGGTCTAGTCTAGACCTCAGATTTCTACCAAACATTAGTTTGGCGGGCGTGTCACCTGTCGCGCAATGAGCGGTATTTCTGTATTCGAATAAAAATCCCAGTAACTTATCTTGGACATGACGCGATGACAACTTGTCGTCGTTATTGATTATACATTTGATCATCTTTTTGCAAGCCTTTACTGAGTTTTCTGCCTGTCCATTGCTGGATGGGTGATATATAGGAGAATTTAAATAATCGATGCCGTTATTTTTACAAAACACATTAAATTCTGAAGAGGATATCTTAATGTCATTGTCCGATACAATAACATTTGGCACTCCAAATATAGAAAAAATATATTTTAGTTTAATAATTAGAGCGCTCGTTGAGGTGCCGCAGTTCATATTTATACAATCTAGCCATTTACTGAACGCATCTATAACTACTAGGTATACCGATTGCCCTATAGTCATATAATCTATGTGGATGCGGTGCCAGGGTCCTGGCGGGCGCGGCCAGGGTGCGGGAGGCGCGCGCGGCGGCGCGCTGCGCACACTGGCGCACACACCGCAGCTCCCCACCAGCCGCTCAATCTCCCCGTCTATACCCGGCCACCACATTCTACTACGCGCCGAACTTTTTGTTTTTACTATTCCGAAATGAGCGGAATGTAACTCGTGCAGCACTCTTTCACGAAATATTGCAGGAATTACGATTCTATGCCCACGGAATAAACAATCACCGATTACCTCTAAGTCGGTTTTACATAAAAAATAAGGCCTTATATTTTTGCATGCTATTCTACGAGGCCATCCCTGATTCATATAACGGATTACCGTTTGCAACACTTGGTCGTCCGCCGTGGCGCGCTTAATCCGCTCGAATGAAACCGGTTCTGTTGTAGCGTCCATGAACAATATAGGTAGATGTATATCATCTTCGCAGTCCTTATCAGTATCGCTTAACGTGAGCGGCAAAGGGGCTCGAGAAAAATAATCCGCAACCAAGTTATTTTTATTACTAATGTACTGGACGGTATAATTATAGGCCGATAGCATGATCGCATATCGCTGAAGGCGAAGCGCGGCTGTAACAGCTGTGCCATCTTTCTTCCCAAAAATTGATAGAAGCGGTCTATGATCCGTCCTCAAAATAAAAGGTTCTTGCCGTCCATATACATACTGATGAAAGCGTTTAATACCGAATATTATCGCGGTGGCCTCCTTCTGAATCTGACTGTAATTCTTTTCACTAGTCGTTAACGAACGTGAACCGAACGCGATCGGTTTTTCTATACCATCGGGGTCTGATTGAGCTAGCACCGCACCGAGGCCGTTTGGCCCCGCATCCACTGTGAGTATGAGTGGGGCCTTCGGATCAAAATGCGCCAGCACGCGCTCCGACGCCAGCTCACGCCGCACAGACGACAGCGCGCGCTGGTGCCTCTCCGTCCACTGCCATGACACGCCTTCCTTCAATAGCTCATGCAGTGGATTTAACAACGCGGATGCGTTCGGAATAAAGTTTCTGTAGTAGTTTACCACACCCAGGAATCTTTTTAATTCCAACGGAGTGGAGGGGGTTGGTGCTTCCAAAATTGCTTTTACCTTGTTTGTACATGTTCTTAGGCCTTTTTTATCTATAGTATAGCCCAAATACGTTACCTTCTCTTGGAGAAATGAACACTTCTCTTTTTGAAGTTTTAACCCCGCATCTTGTAATCTGCGTAGTAACTCACGGAGCCTAGTTAGGTGCAAAACACGAGTAGGAGCTGTTAGGCATATGTCGTCATACCAACATGAAACACCCTCTATACCTGCAACTAACGTTTCCATAGCTCTCTGGAAGATACCTGGAGCGTTTGCAAGTCCATACACGAGCCTCGTATATTTAAATAGGCCTTTTGGTGTATTTATCGTCGTAAGTTCCTGTGAATCCTTTGATAGACAAAATTGATTATACGCGTTGCTTAAATCAAGCTTAGAGTAATGCTGTCCACCCCCTATTTTTGCAAAAACTTCTTCTATATGCGGCAACGGATACTTGTCAATTTTTAAAACCTTATTTAAGGTGCATGAGAAATCTCCAGCTATTTTAATCTTGCCATTTTCTTTTAAGACCGGAACAATCGGGGTAGCATAATCCGAAAATTTTACAGGAACTAAAATCCCTACTTTAACTAGCCTATCCAGCTCTTCCTCAACTTTTTCTTTTAGGGCAAATGGTATAGGGCGCGGTTTAAAAAATTTCGGAACTGCATTTTCTTTTAAATGCAAATCTACTTCGAATTTATTGAAACGTCCAAGCTCATCTTTCCAAACTTCTGGAAACTCATTTAGAATCCGCTGCACCTCACCGAGTCCAGATTCTACATTTATGTTGTAGTTCTCCGAAATTGATACCAACCTCATTTGAAATTGGACCATAAAGTCACGCCCAAGGAGAGGAGGTCCACCATCCTTAATTACATAAAACTGTATAGGTCGTCTCATGTTGTTATACGAAACAACACAAGTAAAGTAACCCAAAGGTGTGACTTTATGTTTCGTATAAAGGCAAAATACAATATTGGTTTCTAACAACTTATGATGTTTAAAATGTTTACGGTAGAATTGTTCTGACATAACACTACGCCCCGCGCCACAATCGAGTTCCATAGAAAAAAACCCCTTATCTACGCTCACCTCCACTTTTAAAGGCTCAAAGTTCACATACCTTAAGTTATACAGATCACATTCCTCGCAGTCATGACCCTGGCTGCCGTCCATCTCCACACTATTTAATGGTGTTTTACCACCCTTTTTGGCACTGCACACCTTTTTAAGGTGGCCTTTTACACCACAAACACTGCACCGGTAGTTCTTAAACCGACACTTATCCTCGTTATGGTTTTTCAAACCGCACACAGGACAACGCGCTCCTTCCGGGCCCGACTGCGGCGGTGCCGCTGGCGCCGCCTGTCGTCTCGTATGGCGCTCGCCGACACGGAAAACCGCTTCTTGCTTAATAAGCTGCTCCCCAGCGCCGACATAACCGCGCGCGGCGTACGCGCATGCAGCTTGCTGAGCTACCTCCAACGCTTTACCGAACGTTAACGACTTCGAGTCCTGTTCGAATAGACGATTTCGCACAGGCCCCGCTTTAAGGCCTAGAATAAATCTGTCTCGAAGCAGCGTCTCCAGCTCTTCTTTACCAAAATCGCAATATACGGCGAGTCCTCTCAGACGCGCCGCCCAATCTTCGACACTTTCACCTTCTGTTCTGGTCGCGTCATAAAATTTTGCCCTATCGGCAAACGTCGACCTCTTCGGCTGAAAATGCCCGTTGAGTACTTTTACCAGTTCCGTCCACTCCACAGTGTCTACCTCTCGTGGATGTACGAGATTCCTCACTAGACGGTAAGCTTCATCCGAAAGGTGTGTTAGAAGCACAGCACACTTATTTTCGGTCTGAATACTATTAAGTTTAATGTAATTTTGAAGTTTACCGAAAAATATTTGCCATTCCTGGCTTTTTGGATCAAAATCACTCAAATTTCCGATGAATTTCGCCATTTTTACTTTTATTTTATTTTGTTAGCACGCGGGTAGATTGGCCGTTCGTCGCCAGTTGGTATATAAATGATACAACCGTCTAGCTTGAGCACTGGTTTATTACTGACGTACACCGTACGTACACTCCACTATGTAATAACTTTTTGGTGATAATATTGTTCTTATTTGTAATAATATTGTTTTTTTTCTATTTATTACATGTTTTATTACATTTTAATCATTTTATAAATTATTTGGATTGACAAACTAATACGCCAACTGAATGGTCCCAAACTAAGCAACGCTTGTACTATGGATAATGGTCTGGAGACGATCCCCGTAATCCTGGGATCAGGAAAAATAACGCATAAGTCAGTTTCTAAAATTTTCATTTGGCGGGAATCGAACCCGCAACCACGCAAGCAGTAAGCCGAACAGACTACGTCAAACCACTTTACGAAGCAGGTGTCAATTTTTCAATAGATGACGAAGTATATAGTTCATAATTTCGCCACTTTAATTAATATGTAAATAGCTCAGTGAGTCAATGTGTACGCGCGACAGTATGTAGGATCGTATCCTAGTTTAATATTTTCGTTTTTTTTTTTCATGTGTTTCCATTTTTTTATTATTTTAGGCAATTGTATTTGTAGCCAATTGTATTTTTTTTATATAATAACAAAGAATTGTAATTTATGTTCTAAATAACAACTCTTTATCACAACTACTTAGGTACAAAGGCGTATAAATGCGCACAAATATAAAATCTAACAAATGCTAGCTATCTACAAAATATTCTAAACCACTGCAATATTTTTACGTATTTATTTATAAAAAAGAGATACACGATAATTGAAGCGACTGGAGCGTAGAAAAGTGACACAACCTCCCCGTCCAACAGTCATCGCGGTACTGCCGCCCGTCGCCCCTCGCACCGGATCCGCCCACTTTGTTGGCGAATATTTGGAAAATCATGAATTGTGACGTGAAAAACGATTGCATCGCAAAATCAAGCTAACATTTTTTAGGTATTATCTTTCTCCATCTTTTGGTGGAAAAACTATTTAAAAATTCCCAGCCGTTTGGAAGAAGATAGAAATTTAAATTTGAAAATTTCTACATTTTGGTAATTTTTTTCACATAGTAAAAGAGCATTTTTCACATTTTTCAAACTTGTTTTTTAAAGAAGAGGGTATAATAAATACGGTGATATTTTTTTCAAAATTTTTACTCCACTCGTCTAAGAGGAGATAGCCTCCAAAAATGCCTCGTTAGCTACCTGCCCAGTCTTAAGTAAAGATTTACACTATAGAAAACAATTTTAATATGATTCTTCTACCGATTTCGTTCGGTTCATCTTCCCATGATTTGGCTGAATACAGATATTTGCAATTTTACACGGAGTAATAATTTATCATTAACATGTGCCCTTCGAGACCCAACCTTAGGTTGGTTGTCAGAAAATTTAACGGCCCGTTAGGACAGAGAAGGGTGGGTGGTCTATTTCACAAGATTTCTTCAGCCCAAGATCTGCCAAGCAAATCGTTAGACCAGGGTCCACAACATAGATCCGCGCTATAAAGGTCGGCGCACACTGGGCACGCACCGTTAGAAGCGGGTATTTGGGTCGGCGCACGCGCCCGCTACAGTATGCCACGGTAGTTTAGGGTGCGCGCCATGAGCGGTAGCGATTTAATAGATCGACTGATTTACATAAATTGTCATTACAATTGGTTTTAATACTTACAGAAAAGATGATGCAGTTCGGTAAAACTCAAAGGTTAAGCTCTAATTTTTAAACGTCTACGGAAAATATTAACTTAAAACCTTTTTTTAAACACAAATCACATTTCTCGCTCTTAGAAGGCAATACTGATTTAAATATTTCGCATTATGTGATATATCTGTCATGATAAGTTATTCAAATTCACGTTAGTTTTTTTATTAAAAACAACTTATCGAAAAATGTCAAGGTTCGCGGGTCAATCTTAAAAAACATATTTCCAAACTAGAGCAGACAGACTTTAAAGTTTTGTGTGACATTAGATAATTAAGTGGCCTACGAACAGTTATCAATCAATCCAGCAATGCAATCTGTTCGTTAATTAAAATATTCGATTGCAATAATACGAAGCAGACATTCGCAAGACGAATACGTCTTCCACGTCGTCGTCGTTAAGCAAGGTTTTGCGTAATTGATTGATAGTCAGTTTTACTGTAGATCAAAATTACGTTGCGTCGCCATCTATTATTCGGCTATACGATTTAGTTGGTATTATCCCAGTCGCCTATCTGGGCCTATAGTCCGGCATTTAACACTGGCTTTCATTTGCTACGTTTACATTTACATCAGAACGCATAGATATAATTTCATAACATGAGTGCTCAGGCGAGGCATGGGCGCACCAATTGATTTGTTCTGAAGCCCGCCGTCCTCTCAACACTTACGCAGCGCACTCAGAAACAGTAATCTAGGATATTATGTGTTATGTACGTGACATCTTACCGTTTGTGACGGAATGTTACCGATTTTGTGTTGTCACGCACGTTACGCTTGAACCTTTGTGTGGTGACCAGAGTGGTACAAAACATGACGTATGCAGCGTGATTAGAATTAGTATGACGATCAAATATTGGAACTCCCATCGCGATGAAGACTCCAGCAGGGCTAGCACACGCGCCAACACAAGACTTCATACATTATGTCGCACAGAATCGCATTCTCTCTCTCTCTCTCTCTCTCTCTCTCTCTGTTATTATTAATGCATAAGTGAGTATGAGACAAAATCGATTTATCTCCCGTTTTGTACTGTCACGGCCGGCTGTCACGGCCGGCTACCAGTGCTAAAGCCGATCAAGCTCAGAAAGTCTATGAAAATGGAATTGCAAAACAAAACAAGTCCAAAGTACATATATGAGCTGCAGTCAATTCGCCACAGCTTGGCTCTGCCACCAATCAAACGATGTTTACGGGAGCTCATTCACTTCCTAACTCTGTATCTGGACTGTCTATACAAACAATAGCCACATTACCATTAGCGTTTCCACGATCGTGTAGAAAACACCTGGCCATTAGTTACGCTGATCTCAAGCCAAGCTGCTGAGTTATGCTGGACGGTCTGCCAGAGGTCGGCGTTCCCATAAATTAACATAACGCATGACTCATGGATGTAGACGAATCTGTCTGTATTTGTTGGTGCATGTTTGAAATGTCAATGCGAATGCGATGTGTGAAAGGTGGTGTCACTTCGGATAATGTTCCTTCAGAACGTTCTGTGAAAGGGCCAGAAAATAAAACTCTATAATATAACTACAGTAAATTCTAAGAGATTGAAGATAGAGATGGAAATCTATACTGTATAGGTAATATTATAAATGCGATACATATTTTTACCGGATCAGAAAATGAACGTAGAGACGTTTAGAAACCCAAAAGATAAGTCAGTATAGTGTGTACTAAACATGCGTAAATTTCATTTGTCAATCCAATAAAAAACGTCATATTAGTCCAGTTGCTTCTTCATCGTTAAATTGTACGTGCTTATAACCAACCTATTTTATACGACGCACATAGGGGTATTTCATCAATCTACGACAACATGATACGCTTCCATATTCGTTTGTATATTTCACTTTATAAGCAGCCCCCTTACTTACTATCTCCTCTATTAAAATACGACTCAATTGCAGACCTGAGGGGGCGTCCATAAATAACGTGAGGCATTTAGGGGGGGGAGGGGATCGAGCCGAATCTCACGTGGGGCAGAGGGGGTCTCGGCACATATCACAACATCTCACCAGGGGGGAGGGGGGGTCGAAAAAATCACCAAAATCGCCTCACGTAATTTATGGACGCCCCCGAAGTGATGTTATAATAGCTGAATTATATAGTAACTCACCGTTCAGAAATAATCTATTGAAGTGGCTGACACATCTGTAAAGAAAAAAAAAACGCATTTAATAAAAAAAGGTCAATATTATGTAGCGCTATCACACATGAAGATCATCAAAATAAAAACAAAAACTGATCCATAACCATTTAAAAACGCCACAGCAAATGATAGCATAGAATGTTGACACCTAAAAACTTCAAAAATAACATCCAAAAGATCAGGTCAAAAATATCGTGACAGAGCATAGATCCATCAATAGAGAAGCGACATTGAAGATCGAAAGCGAGCAAGGTCGTGATACTCACGAGACAGAATCACGACAACTAGCTATTAATGAAGGTTCGATTTAAACGATAGATCATCACGTTTTGTAAACCAATTCAGCAGTTCCTGTAGTGAAAAGGAAATTTTATTGGCGACAACGAGATAGGTCAGAGGTCGCAGGAATTAACCTTGGGGAGTCCACACGCGTAACGCGGAATATGGTTAATTAGTAATGTGTTGAATTGTGTACGAGTTGTTGATGATAGAGGAAACCAAAAATAAGAATTTGGTTTTAAAAACCATGACCGTTATTTATTTTGTCTATTGCCTATAACTTAATCATCTTTATAAAAGGTTTTTCGTAGTAGGTGGTGCGTTCAATTGAAAATTGCGAAGAATAAGGTAAAAAAACAGTGCATACTATGCTATAATATATTTAAGTAACTGGACACGTATTATTAAAATAACTGTGCTATAAATAAAAACGAAAATAGAATAGACAATAAATCTGGAATTTACTTACGAATTTACTACCTACAGAAATGATTACCGTGACCTAAAAGAAGAATGACAAAATAATAATGATAATTGTCCAAAAATTCAGCAAACTATTGAAAGTTGGCTTAACGTAGATCAAGAGGGATTATGTAAATGAAATATGAACCATACATAATGCCGTACTTTATGCACTCGACGACGACTTTATGCTTCTACTTCTAAAACTAGTACATAAGTATCATTGTCTTAATAGTGTAGACTTTGACGAATATACACATGATCATAGTTAAATGGAATTTAAACTCCAATTGTTGTGAGATACAATTGAAAAAAAATCGGAACAATTGCCTAACAGGAGCGTTGCTCTATTAATTGAGCTAATGTCATTGAAATGGGCTCTCCTCATTGCCGCTGTTCATAGTCCATTCAATCTTAATTAGAAATCAGGACATTCTATTGCGTTCCGTGTTGTGTTATTTTTGGTAGCTGATATCAGCACTATAAAATAACAATTAGTAGTATGTTATGAATGTATTTGCTATGCTATGTGGTTGTATATTCAATTATATCTTTACACAAGATATTTGACAGGTATTGGTCAAATCATCTTGCTTGATCTTGATCATATTAGTTTTTAAGAAACTTAGTTTTCAATTCACAAAGTCACATAGTATGAAGCAATTTTGAAACAAACTGCCATTAATGCATTTGATAATGACGAAAACACAAAACATAACGATTTGTGGAATTCAAACTTTCATCCAAATGAACGAAATGACCCAAACGATAATGACCGAGGTCCGGGAGCCGATCCACAAACAGAAAGATGCGTTCCGAATCCACGGCGACTATTAAAGCCAATTACGCGACTAGTCGGTGCGACGGACGACAAAAACGAGACAGTCGCACGCACGGCCAGATGTAAGCCAGTGGGTTGGACGAAAGTGAGAGTGATGGAAAAAATGTGGATGACGGGAGAGGTCGGCCAAGGGAATGTGATCATTACAATGTTGCTGAGTTGAAGGCAATTAAGGAGTCATTTGTGTAACGTAAAGTAAATACCTTTACGATATAGGCATATTCATTGAGGTATTTCAATTCGACTGATACCGGTAATGTATTGGTTACCTACAGTATATCTAAAATTGCAACATTTCTAAAAGGTCTGATTGTGAATTAAATATTCCACTAAACTTTCTCACCTCAGAACCTTTGTGGGACTGTGAATAAGGGACTTAATAGAAAAGATATTGACCGTTCATAGAATGCCACTTACAGTAGTAGTGCGAAAGTAAGTGCCTAGTTGGTATTCCCGTCAATAATAAACTTGAAAGTAGTTATACTGGGGACTATAATAATAAAACTATTAATTTGATATCAACTCAAAACCTGGTAAACGGCCGTAAACACATCTGCAGAACACTCAATATTATCGAAATATGGGTGTATTACATCTAAAACCTTCGAAGATAGTATCCAGCCTTTGATCACATTTTACAAATAAATAAGTAGCGTAATTACAATACTAATAACAGAATCGTTATTAAATGTCTGAGGCCGTTTAACTGGTAGAATAAAAAAGCTAAGTGTCTGTGCGCACGCGCACGCGCCGCCAGTGGGTCAATCCGCGGAACGAATCATACGACACGAGTGCTCCACAGGCCTGGTTGCGATCTTGTACGGGTTCACTTGGAGCTGGAATGTGGTAAGCAGCAATGGAATGTGGTGACAGAAAGTAATTAAATTCATATTGCAGGAGAGTACTTTGGACTTTTTTTGTATATAATTTTCATTTGTTAAACCATGTTTTTTAATTGCCTAGGATGGCACTCTGGCAGGCGGTCCACTTGATGGCAAGTAGAACCGCCCAGGACATCTGCAACTTAAGGGGAGCAGACGCGCTGCCGACCTTGTAGGGGCCTGTAAACATGCCCTTCGATGAACCCATGCCCTTTGTGATCATTAGTAACATTCTCAAATGGCGTGATCAATTTAAAGACACTATGTCGTAAGTATCTAAATCATCTGAACACTGAAATTCTTGAATCGCTTGTATGTAACTTTCTACGCGAACAGTTGACCGTAGTGCGGACAGTGATTACAATCAAAAGAATTTTTCATTAAATTTAACTGCCTATAACTGATGCAAGTAACTGTTATGCGAATATTAACAGAATATGGTATTTTATCACGACATATATTTTACATTTGATCGAATAACCGTACGTAGAAACCATTCAATGTGGTATTCAAATCAAGGACATATGGTAAATATTTAAAAGAAGTTGGGAACGGCACGGGACGGTAGCTTTCACTCAAATGTCAAAGTCCCTTTTAAAAGTAAAATAATATCAGATTGTCTACAGAAACATGATTTTAAAATTCCATACCATTATCATCAGCATGGTTGTCCAATGTTGGACATACCGCGTTCTTAATTAGCGTTATCTGTTAACGCGTTACGAATATGATCTTAGCACAGTTAATTTAATAATATCAAAACCGTATTAACATGTTTTTAAATTAAGTAAAACAATTAACTAAAGAAGTAAGCGCCCTCAAAATTATTTGCAATAATTAACATTCTTCGAGAGCAACGAACGTATTCGCAAAAGTATTACAGCGAGTATCATAATAATCCCAGTGCGTGTCAAATTCATCACATTTTTTGTCAGTCTTGTCCTTATCTGGTGGCAAAGTCACGACTACTGTCGACTTCCTGACACTTTAATTAATTAGAAAACTGTTTTTCACCACCATGACAGTTCATGTCAATCGTGACTCGTTAAAATCTTCGGGACACAGATGCGGAAAGTAAGGTAATGTATCTGACATTCTCAGGAACTTCAGAAGTTTTTTTAGGTCCGTCGTGTCTTGAAACTTTTACAAGTTGACCGCTTTCTTGAATAGCATTTGATTTTTTTACTGCAATAGCTAAGGGATAAAAAGTGTGCATTACATGTTTTGGATAACAAAAAAAATACATCTGCCAAGTTATAGACGTCGCTTTTGTCTATTTTTCCCATGTTATTTTCCTGTTTCGTTGCTGATTTTTTTACACAAATAAAAAGATGTTACAGCCAAAACTAAATTGCGTAACTGGTCAGGAATTAAAGATTTCGAATTTTTCTACTCTGATTATGATCTTAATTTTCTAGCATGGGAATCAAATAGACCGAAATTATACATGCTTTATTGAAAATTATGCAAATGCTGACCATAATGTCACTAGAGTGGATCGTGGGACGAAAGTTATTGACAATGTGTCAACAAAACCAGTCACACCGTGAGATTAATGTTTACACGTTAAAAAATGTTAATCAATTCAGTGCTGGCTGACTAATTTCTCAAAATCAGAGCTAATCTAAAGAACAGATTTAATCTAGACGTGTTGGAACTGGTTCCAGTTTAATTAATGGAGACTAGTTCAATTTCAAAAGGAATTCTTTGTTATAACAGTGTCCATAGCATTTTTGGTTCATTGACCATGTTGACACTTTTTACGATCTTTCTTCCTTGTTTACTCCAACAAGTATGGTGAAGACAGGATGTTTCGGGCAGTCGAGGTGATCGGATGTTTACACAATGGCTACCGGCACACCAGAAACTTTCTCTTTAAGTTTAGTTTAGAACCAAGGACTTATAATATACCTCCTCGATAGTCGATTGACACACAGGAAGCAAGTGACACTATACCGAAGATATGCTTTACAGTAGTGTCAACATCTAACTGTTTATCATTCCACACCAGAGTGTCGCTCCACCAATCAAACATGTTGCTATTGATGCATTAATAACTGTTGACACTGATACACTAGGAACTGATCAAATAGTGAAAGTGACATTGACAAGATTATATTAATTAACACGACATTAGAGTGATTCTGGTAAGTAATCTAGATATTGTAGTGAAACTTTACGGTCTGCAGAAAGTGTTCTAGTATGTTTGTTAAGTCATCATTGAACATGTTTATGTGTGGAAAGCTCGTTTTATTGTTATAATGTCTTGTTACTCAGCTTAGTGTTAGTCGTGTCAAATTTTTGAAAATTCTATTCTCATAGACATAAATCTAACCTTTGAGTCATTAGTAAGTCCATCATCATATGATGAAAATATTTGAATATTGGGCCAAAATTCCACCATCCAAGATCACCTTTCTTGAGATGGTAATATTGTGAACTATGTTTTCAAACTGCTTTTAATTAAAATACGATATTAAGTAGATTTACGACGCATTTCCACCGACACCTTAGTTCGCGCGTTAGATATCACCTAGCCGCGAATGTGACACACGTCGAAATTTGTTTACACTAATAAATTAAGGAACTATGTCACCTCTCGTGTTGCTAATTGCAAATAAATCACATTGCCCCAATTGTTGTGACGGCGCCATTAAACAACATTGAAAGGCCGGTACCGATCAAATGGTACAGATTTTGATGCTTATGTTGAAGTGAAAGATGCAATGACTGACAGTTCAAATATTCACGAGTTTTAGTACCACTTTCCTCCGGTGGTACACAGTTGTTAATGTATGTCATGTACAGATTAGCAAAAATCATAAGTGTCTAATCACTTTGAGCCGTAATGAAGCCGTATAGAGTAATCACACGTGCAGGCGCCCTGATTTTTTCGATGCCCTTTTATGCCAAGCTATACAAGACTATAAAAAATATCAAAATTAATGAGTTAAAAGCACTTGCATCGATCATTATCTATACTGCAGTAATTCCAGCGATCTCTTTTATATCGTCAACTCATATTTCTATAAAACCACCTACTAGCTCTGAATCAGGTTCTAAGCTTTCAACAGTCGCGGTACACAACTACAGAGAATAACCAGCAGCAATTATTCTTCCCGTTAATAGCTTGCCGTCTATTTCTACTACTTCAGTTAAAAATAAACAACACAGTCATGAAACAAAAGCGTCCGTCAGTCGTGTAAAAATACGCAATTTAAGAAATTAAAATTCCTAAGTGCCAACGCACTCGTTACTCGCCAGGTATGCCACTTCCTGATGACCGGCCTTGGACCCACAAATAGCAGAGGTCTGTCTAACGAAACTATGCAATGTCGACCTAGTGACAGATGGTATGACGAAAATGAAGAGGATTACAATAGAATGTCTGAGTGAAATATTTTTCAGTAACTACTGTAATTTAATTTTGTTATTGAAGATGCAAATATAGTTCACATCAAAGATATCCAAGATAACAATGAGTGTTTTGTCGTTTTGCAACTTATAGTCCAGTGTTGTAGACCCACAGATGCAATTGACCGTCTGAAATAATTTAAGCTGAATGCTCTAACGTACCTGGAGCCCTATTAAGAACCTGTCGATCTGTTTTCTACGGGCTCCGTTTAATTCACAAAAAAAATGTGTCAAAATTCTAAATTCAAAGCCCGAGCGAAACTGCGAGTTAATTCTAGAGGATATACATGCGAATCTAAAGATAGTTGTCCCTAATGGAATTGATGATTAATTTTAAAAAAATCTAGACCAAAGGCAAGTCTCTGATTTAGAGAATTCACCTCACAACAGATTTCAATTCAATCATTAATCTAATTTACGATCGCCACTTTATTATTCCGTCGTCTGAGAATTCTTCTAATTAATGAATGAGTAGGTAGAAGACGTGTCTTAAGAGGCAAATTCCAGAGCGATATTAAGAACACATTAACGGTTAGCGAGAGGAAATTAATTTTTATGGTGCTGGAGCATACCGGACTGATTTTGCAACTTTTGTTTTTACGACCAGAAAACCCGAACTTGTTGGAAACACGAATAAATAAAATTTTATACAGAAAAATATTAATAAATATCGCCCGAATAACATTCCAACTGTAAGGTCCCAATGTAAGCAACGCTTGTACTATGGCTACCGTACAATGGACTGGGGGCGATCCTAGTGACACCGAGACCAAGGCATATTACGAAAATGCCGTTTTAAAATTTTTTCACTAGCGGGAATCGAAACGAGAACCACCCGATGCAGTAAGTCGAGCGGACGCTCGAACCACCGCGCCAAAAGGTCGCCGAATATTTTAAGGACTTTGTGATTTTTTATCTTTAATTAAAATACAATAGGGTAGTAGTTCCGAAAAATAAGCGTTACAAACGGGCCAACAATAAAAGAAAATTCAACAGTAACTACTACAATGTAAGATAACCTACACCAGTATCTTTTCTCAAAGTATTTTCCGACAATCCGTATTACGGTTATCCCTAAATGCAAGTATGTAGGTGTTCCAAATTTGGGACCAAAAATAAAATGCTATCAACATGTCAATGTTCCACATTACCGTCATCAAGTGCTGCCAACTCCGGCGGCCTTGTCGCGGCATTGAACCTCATTACCTGCTCACTCTTTACGAGAAGTCGTAATAATATGTCACTAGTAACATACTGTTTTTTCGTCCGAGTAAAACAATGTCCATAGTGATCTTTTTATTTCAATTAGGAATTTGCGAAAGTGTGAAATTTTCTGCAAATTTGAAACAGCTTCACAAAGTCTCCACTTTCAAACAATATAAACATACTGGCCTTGAAGGGAAAGGCGACACTGTTTAATTATCTACCTTGGTTAGCCTCCGCACTCAGGTTAGCCACTTGTGAAAGTGGGAGGGATTCTTCTATCACGGATTGCGACTGCGGTGATACCATCCAGTCGATGCAACACTTGCTTGTGTGCCTTGTGCCCGAAAGCCTGCACGAGGGAGGACTTGAACGGCCTCACTCAACGCTATAATGTAGTCAAATACCTTGTAAATAAAGTCTAAACAAATAGCAGAACTGTTGACGCGAAAAGGAGAAGAAAATATGAAGCAGGTATAGATGTTGAGTGCCAATGACAAGACATAGGGTTTAACATAAAGTCAACATGAACCGCTTCTTGTAACTCGCCAGGCACTAGATACACATCGAAGGTATACGCGATGTCTGTCACACAAATACCTGAGAGCTAATGTATTCACGCTTGCGGCCAGTGACCTAAGTTAAGCAAATCCAACCTGGTAACAAATAAGTACTGCCTTTTTAGAAATAATACCAACTCAGTCCAGAGTAGAAGAACATTTGGAAACAAATAAAGACATTATCACTAAAATACAGGAAGTCCACAAGGTTGAATACAAACTGCTCATAATGGAAAGTCCTGCCATTATACGACACCCTACTAACCATTTCGACATGTGTAAATAGATAAGCTACCTACACGACCCACATTTTACTTTCATTGCCATAAACTGATTAAACAGCGCCCGTAAATTTGAAAATTTACATATTTATCTTTAACACTTTCCTGTACTGTTTCTTTCAAAGTAACGACATCCTGCACACAAAGCGCAAATGATCGCTAATTTAGCCAAACGAGCTCAGATTTGGCCGATTAGTCTTAAAAATAAAAAATACACCATAAAAAGAAGCTATAGGATCCCAAACCAAGGAACATTTCAAATAGCTACCATACAATAAGGTATAGCTATAGATAACCAGAGCCAATTTCGAGAAGTACAAGATGTATGAGAACTGACACTAAGCTACGTGGAACTCGATCTTCAATAAATAATGGATAGGTAGGACAAGGACTGTAATGATGAAGCTACCCCGAAGTTAGCTTCTGGAAATGTGAAGTTGATCCAACACAAAATTTAACCAATTAGGCTGATGACACCAAAGTGGTGCAAAAAATGTCAATGGTCCGGATATTACTAATTCTAAACGGATATCAAATTAACCGTAAGAGGCACCAGCCCTCCGGTCAATGGGACACAATTGACATGTGACAAATCAGCAATGGCTATTGTTATGGAACGGTGTCGCACGGTTGCGAAACATCTTTGTCCGATGGAATGGGTCTGCGACAAACTATGGACAATTAATTCAGGGTATATTGATTGCGTAATTTACTGAAGAATTTGCAGGCAGAAATAGAGTATTAAACCGAAGTAAAAAAAAATAAAGGTAACAAAAAATGTCTGCAATAAACTAGTCAAGTAACAACTGTGCTGAAAAACTCCGAATAGGTTGAATTCTGGAATTACAGTATTAGCTAGAGAAACCAATTAAGTAGGTGATGCAGTGACAGCAAGCAGTACAAAGTTGATTGACTCCCCTATTTAAACTCCATTGTCATAAGTCAATCACCAAATACCACCACCGCGCATGGAATGCTAAAACAGAACCTAAAATCGTGCCCTCACATATTTCACACGTAATTCATTGGAAATGTCTCGCAATCGCGCATTCACAATGTGAAACGGGTTTTATTTGAAAATCTGCCAATTGTCGACTGCGTGTGACCGAAAAACGACAGTTGAAGGTTGCGAGACCGATTGAGTAATCGTTTTATACGTGAAAATGCGTTTTTTTCTGAAACAGGTGACCTTGTTAGAAATTCGCAAAACATTTGCCCGACTGATGAATGAAAGTCGGCGTTTTCGCACGAATATGTAAAGCGAGACGTCGTGTTTTGCAAATTACAACATACAAACTTTTAAAGCTTCAGTAATAGTTGAACCAATAGAAAGTAATGAATATAAACTGAAATATGTATGTGCTATAAACAAATAAAATTATAGGTGTTTAAGAATATGCTACTTACTAGAAGGGAATTAAGTTTCTATAAAATAGTCACTGTTTTCTTAGTATACTGATCAACACGGTACCAATATAATTTAAATGGCGAAGTAAACACAAGTTTTGAAACAACTTATTTGACAACATATTTAGTTCGTTACACAAGAACACCTGAGAGATACGCTAAACTATCCAAATCTAGACATGCTGAAGGCTTCGCGTGATCAAAATAAAGATTTCTAGCGTTCGTCGAAAAGTTGCAGTCGCTCTCGTAATAGCGATTGTGCAATCGAGTCTCGTGTGCAACCTTATAACTGAAACAAGGCGAGGTAATAAAGATCTTATGTGATCTTGACAAATGCAATAGGTACCTAAAAACTAACCATATATATTTAGTGATGAACGGAATGAATATGTAAGGATAGATTTTAATTCACTAGCATCAAGCATTCTGATAAAATTTACGGTGGAAATTCGGGTAGAAGTTTTTTAAACGAAGTACTGTAAGCCACAGGTAGGAATCATGATACCATGATTCATGATTACCACTGGTACTTAAAACTCTCTTAAATTCCGATTCCTGACACTGCTAAGCGGCCACAATCAAACATTTCGCAACACAAAATAAACTTACACCTCTCCAAATTTCATAACGTCACCGAGCTCAAACACAAAAGGTATATAATAAGGCGGTAAGGCATTAGCGATGCAGCATGGGAATCCATCATTATGCATTCTTCATGTTGCATGCTTTGAAAATGTCCTTGCGTACTTGGCAAACTTAAATCTACACCACTGAAACACCTAAACCCACGACCATAAAGTGGAAAAGTGAATTCTGGATCAGCAAGTGCAAGTTTGCCGACAGTGTCGAGTGCCTTGTGCATGACAAGTTTGAAATAATAACGGGCAATTTTATGATAGTTCAGCACTGCTGGTATGAAAGTTGTCAATTCTGAATGGTGTATCGTGGACTCTTAAGTGGTGAATTATAGTTTATTTTAAAACTTAAGTCTCGTATGTTAATGACTGTACAAAAAGATTTAATGGAACGAATGTATGGAGCACAACATTTGATTACCTGAGTTTCTTTGAACTCCGTAGCCACACTCTGTTACCATCTTAGTTGAAAATGATTTCGAGTTTCCCTAAACCATTGACAAAGTATTAAATGGAATCCCCGTGATGTATGACAAACAGCCATATACTGGGAAGCATTATCTTCGTTGTTTATATGCACATACATCTGTCATTTTAATTCTAATCCCAGACACCTACCCCTATCTCCTTGTGACGCATCATTTAACTTCCAGCAAAATTCAATCTAAACTGCCTCAACATTAAGCTCAATATGGTCTACCTTTCCATACCCATTTTCGAGTTGTTTAAAAAGGAGTTCTCTTTTGTCAACAGAAAGGATGGATTTAGCTTGCTTTTAGTAGAGAAGAGGTCCTACGTGCTTAACAGCTGTTTTGTCTGACTAGTCCTTTGTTTTACAATTTTCGTCGTCGCCAAGGACGGATAAAGGACCCTTTGTGGGCTTTTGTGAACAATGAGACTTTTGGAGTACTCCTGATATAAAAAGCGTTTTAAGGTGCGTGTTTTTACTCGGTGTAATTTGACCGGTGACAAATAATGTTTTGTATACAAGTTTTCTGTGAATTGTGGAGTTGCGCTGGAGGTGTTATTTTGCATATAGAACAAGTTAATTTAATTACGTAATAACACCTCGCAAATGATTCTAAGCATTCATTTTTGGAGACTTCTTCTTTTCTCTCTGGTGGGACCAAAGAAGTTGTAATAATAAGGTGAGACAGTCGGTCTACGCTATTTAGCTATTCACTCTGCCTGCTACTTCGCCAATGAAACTTCTCACGGAATATAAATCCATTGGACAACAGTTATCCAATACCGACTTTGTAGCTTTCATTTAATTAATCATTATAAAATAGAAGTCTTACTTTCCAGTTGTAATACTAATATCATTTCCCCTGTAGACTACCTGCTCCAAGAATTACATAAAAAGGAAACATTTATCCAACAAGTTCCAAGTAAATTTAATCTCGCACAAGAATCGAGACTAATGTGAGTAATCCAAAACAATACGAGTGGAATCAGGAAGGCACGGCTCATCGGTCTAATGGCCACTGTTTTTCCAACACCACTGATAAATGACCTCCAATTCTCCATAAAACTTCCTCAGATTTAACTGATGTTGACGGAGCTCCAGGAGGGAAGGTAGATCTTGTGATTTTGGTTGTAGTTCCACGCGAGTCGGCCATTTCTCGCGCGTGATTACATTTTAACCTATGGGAACGCTTATAAATAGGATATGGTGTAATTTGAAAAGTGTATTCGTGAAGTTTTAGTTCCTCAGTTCATAGTGATATAATATGTGTAATCCAGGTGCAATCCATATCTTTCTCTATTTTGGCTTTGACAGTAGAATATAGTTAACATAGTCAATCATACTATTGAATGCTGTCTGCGGTATATTATTTGATACATTTTTGACTTGTTTTACGGCGCACGATTGTATCATTCTATATCATCACACAGAAGCGTTTTTGTTTCTGCATGGTTATATACGTCATAAGCTTGGATAGAAGAACAGCCAATCCTTGACTTGCCACGACTATAGTGCGCGCTGACTTACATATGTTCAGTAGAGTTACAGTTACTTACATATGTTCAAGAGTAAAGAACCCAATTCTGGAGCACAGCAATGCATGATAGTAGTTATAATGTGCCAAGTATAATAACATAGTCGCGACTATTTCGACTCAAATGGTTCAACTTTCAAACCAATTTAGTATTTCGGCAAACACTCAGGCACAAAAACTCGCGTCAACATTCAAGTTGACAACATAATTTCATGCAATCTAAACTCTATTTAGTTTAAGGTGTGTACAATTAGAAATAATTGCATGGCTACCGTCAATTGTAGTGCAAGTTGGCAAGTTGGTTGGTTAGGGCGTGCCAAATTGGATAACTTGGGAGTGACGTAACTGGGCAGTTATCTAATAACTTAAACACACTCAGTCAGGCCTTGTTTTACTGGTTCTAAGTCAGTCAAGTTGTAATTATACAGGGTGCTAATGGAATGCTGTAAAGTTTCACAAAATACTGCACATCATAACACTGAAATATTCTTATTTCCACTTCTTTGTGGTATTCAAGAACTATACTGATTTTCTCATTCGTTCCAGTGTACTTATAATATATGATTCTAAGCTGTGGACCAATTCCAAATCAATCTAAATCTCAATCCAAGGCTTTCGACTTCAAGTTACTTTTAACCGCTCGAACAATATTGATAATAATCTTTCGATTATCGACAGTGACAAACAACGAACCGGAACCTACAAGTTCGCAGCAAGTGTATCCATAGCCTAAGACTTTAGTAGGGCTGACAATTTCATGTTTTGATTGGACAGTTTCAGATCCAGAAGTGAAAGTACCTCTCCTATTGTCTATGCTTTAGCAAGTGTTTAAAATTATCGTGCTAAACTTTTATAAAAAATATTATGTATGGTATTTTTAATTCGATCCAGTAGTTTCCACTGCTGGCCAAAAGCTTCTCCGTGTCTACTTATCCATTTCTTTAGCAATCTAGAGCCAATCCTTAAAGTAGGAGCCCAACTCATTCTGTCATCTTTCTTATCATCCTGTTATCATCTTCCTTTTAAGCGACGAAAACAACAATTCTGATTTTTTAAACCATATTTGGTGTAAAGATAATATTTTTATTAGTTTTGCCTTTAAGTACGTACTTCATGTACTTACAATCAATAATGAATTTTAAATCAGCTTTTCCTCCTTTCATTCCACTATATTAAGAACCAGAATAAATTCGTCACGAGAATTTTGTGTCTTATTACTTTTGTCAACCCTACCTTGTGAGTACTAAACGGCCTTGCCATTACCGAGCCTCTCACTCGAACGCGACTCTGGTATGTGATAAATACATAATGTACTTGATTATAAGGTATAATATCCTGATTTGTAAAGCAATATAAATCAGATATTGCTTAAGATATTCCATCGTTGAAATACTTTGAGTCAATTAGAAACTCAATGTTCTGGGTAGAATCAATTCTAAAGCCCCGTCCTAATAGGCATCACTCGTACGAACAGTCCGTACAAACTCAAATGTGTACGAACAATGCCAATTGCTGACTCTATAGTCTCTATACTCTATTGTCAGAATAGGTAGGTATCATAGATGTTTGGTTCTTGATTTAAACGGCAGTGATGGACCCAAGAAAGAGATAGCAATAGACTTCTACATTGAGGATCGCCCATAAACCACAATAAATAGTGGAATAGAAGAATATTGGCGATACATTTATATTTGTGCAAGCAAACAGATGATTTTCTTAGCTCACCAAAACCAACACATCGTCAAAATAATAAAATCTAAAAGCGCATCGACTCGTGCGCAGGATGTTCGACGTATCGCGTATACCGGCTGCGTCTGCGCCGGTCTAATTTTAACACCACCTGGCGCCAATCGGCGTAAACACACGCTGGTGAATGGATCCTCGCCTTTATTTTGATGATGAATTTTAATAAAAATAAACTTTCTATCCGGCCTGTACGAATATCGTCCTCGTCGCCCGGTGGTTGTGTAAAATACTTTCTTTTTTATTTAAAAAACAAATGTTTTACGATGGTGATGAAAACTTTTTAAAACTAAATTTTGAAAAAGGAATATTTTCAAACAATCCAGAACCTCAATGGATTTTGGCCGAAATAAATATTGCTTAGTTCGTACGTTCTGACGTGGACTGATATAGGCTGATCTTAGCAAAAGGTTAAATAACTGGCAGGGAGTTAAAAATACAATAAATGAGTATTCCATAGTCTATGCATGAACGAGTTATCCACCGACAATCAGCCCATAACGCGCCTGTGACATGCGCGCGCGCACAAAGCGCCGGAAGGGGTGGGCGCTTTGTTTGTCCGTGTGTTTGTTTGTTCCTCGTAAACCTGTGTGTGGGATCAGCTCTAATTTCGTCGTTATGGTGTAATGGGAAATCTGTACTGCCTTAAATTGTCAACAATGATGGGTTTACGGATAGTATTGCTTACCGATGACAGTCGGTAACTAGATGGTCATTATGCCAGGAGTGGTCAGAAACTTCTAACAATTGGACAAGTTGTCCACTGTTCTAAATCTCAGTGACAGGTGATGTGTTCGACAAGAATTAATCTCCATTTTGGTTTTGAGTGTTAATATAATGGATGAATGTCTATGAATTAATTCCTCACTTCTTAAGAAATCTGCAGAAAGAATAGGTGTGGTGCTATTATAGGCAGTCAGTTAAATAAGGTTAGACAGGACGGCTTGAACAACTCTGACACTAGGCTGGCCACTAACTACTTATAATATAAGAAAAAGCAAAATGAAGATGTGCAAAGGTGTAGGATACTTGCCATTTTGTACGCAATGCTGTGATTCCATACACTGTAGACTAACCAAACATTACCCATTATAACACTTCATAATTACGTGGGGAAACAAAAGGTAAGCCAAGAGTTCCCACCGTGCAACCCAGCTGAACAATAGCTGCGTTATTACGTCACTATGCTGGTTTCTGTGCTAATGTTACACGGGTAATACGCTGTAATTGTTTGATACGATTAAGAAAACTTTGTAGTCGATGTGACCAATGGGGTGTTAAATTTGTTACAATGCTTGGTAATAAAGATATAATTCTCATCAGTGACGAGTACAGCAGTAATATTGATATACAATGTGGACCTTAATGAAGAGAGTTAAAAACTCATGATGATAAAAACTATGCTTTGAAGAATTTTCAGAGAAGTGAAGGAGTCACATAGCAAAATAATACTATCAGCTACAAAATAGTACTATTGATTACACTAGTAACAAACTAACACAAACACTAACCAAGATATGTACTAAAACAGACAAACTTTAAATTATAAAAAAAAAATATATCACCAGACATTAACACCCACTGTATGTTCCCAGACTAAGCAACGCTTGTACTATGGCTATCATACAATGGACTGGGGGCGATCCCAGTGACACCTAAACCAGGGTAAATTACGAAAAGGCGATTTCCGAAATTTGCCTCAGGCGGGAATCGAACCCGCAACCATGCGATGTAGTGAGCCGAGCGGTCGTCGCATATCAGGAAATTATTGTCTTTACAATTACAACTCCTTGCATAAATAAATTTATGAAACAAGCAAACGGCCCAAAACCGTTATTCAAAAATCACACGCCGATAAAACATCGAGATTTCGTGAAATAAAATCGATTCCTTACCACCGTGTGTCGTTGACACAGAAACTGCAGTTATGACTAACAGGACCTTATAAGACAATATTCGGAGAAATTGAGCTCACTCGATATTTCATTGGATGTAGGCGTTACCTTGACACGGAGAAGTGCAACGATGAGAGCATTCACATAGCATTCATCTCTTTTACTTTGCCATCGATCACAGTTTATTTAAAATTTTCAAACCACATAATCTTATAAGGGTTAATAAAGGGCCATGAAAACGATGCACTTTTTCTATGCAATCCCATTTGGTAACTCCCAAAATTTTATACTTATCAATATCAATGGTTGCAGAACAAGCAAAAATGGAAGTACTGGATATTTAAATACGAAAAACGCTACAGATGAGTGTATGTCAGGATCCATCGCCTTTTAGGTGCATTTTATTTTCCCAATGCCGAGAATTAATATTCTTTCTTCGTCTTTATACGGATGTCGATAAAATACAGCCCTTGATGATGGAATATCAATAATTTCTTTGAAACTTTTAGTAGCACCGTTTACAAAATCGAATCGTGTAGATAATGTATGTATTGGATATTCATTGAAATGGCGATTGCAAATTAAATTTCTATGAAAGAAGAAAAATAAACCTTACCAAACAATAATATATCTAATAGTAAAGACAATAGGAAACAATTCAGTTTGTTATACGTCGAGCATAAAATCGACACCGATTCATAAGTGATTTATCGCATTGCTACTGGATATAAAATAGGTATTATGTCTCCATCAGATAATGCGTAACTAGAACCAGTATACGTTTATAAAGAAAGTGTTAAAAATATCATGGTAAATGATTAATGGTGAAGAGAAAGCTGAAAGATATTGTATGCAAAAATAGTCAACGATATGCAGGACTGGGAGATTGGAGATTAATTTCGTGTATATTAAATAGCTATGCTCATGCATGGAACATGAATGTAAACACCATGCACGCTATCGAAGACATTAAAGTAATGTAATAAAGATCATAATTGTCTGGAGGAACTTGCTCTACACTTATCGCAGCTACCCCTTTCTCTTGGAATTGCATCAAAGAAAAAGTAAGTCCATTTGAAAAGATTGGCACAAATACTTGGACAGGTTTGGTAACAGTATCGTATACGTTTATAATCCGTGGATAATTGGGTTTCAGCAGTTAAATTGTATTCGAATTAAGGACATGCGATAGGCACCTAGCCTACTTGCCGTGTCGCCAATGGGTTGGTTGATTGGAGGATTGGCCGCCAACAGCTAGGCCGCAAACTCTTCCGAAAGTGGTTTACATCTGTCATCGACTCATCATAAATAGATTAAAGTGAATGTAGTGACAAGATTTCTTTGAATGTTGATAGTACCTAGATATTTATGAGTCGATATAAAATTTAAATTGATATGGCCAGCTTATAAATAGCAGCGAATCAGTATTGACCCACAAAGTCAAGGGAATTGAAAGAGTTTAATCAATTAAACAATCAAACTCGCAAGCTACAATTAAGAGAAAACAAAGACGTATGATGACTTTATCGATATTTTGATGGTAAAAATCGCCGGAACCCCGCCCAGCGGCCGTGGCAATATTTTATCATATGGGCTGTAATCAGGTCATACCACAACTAGTCGTTAAGGAGACTCTTGTCATAATTTGCATTTAATTGTTGGTATGTTAAAAATGACATTTGTGGAGAGAAAGTCCCTAGGAAAATTATGGGACGTCAAGACTTTCAAATCAGTAAATTATTTCGTGCATGCAGTTATTTCAATGTCAAACACCTTGCGTCGATATCGTATAGCTCAAATTACCAGTGTGTTGCAAGCAGGTTGGGGTTAGAAATGTCTCTTCAAGTACTTTATTGCCTGTCAGTAACCAGTTGCTTTCCGAGCCCACTCAAATATCTTCTAGCGTTAAGACATTAAATATTTTATAGGCGCATATTTTAATTTGTAGAATAAACAGCTAATATCAATGTCAAACGGCAGGAAAACTAAATATGGGTTAGAAATTTTATGAAGGAAGCGAAACTAGTTATAACGGAATGCCCAAATCGATACCTCATTATATCTTAAAATGTTTTTATCTGACAGTGGGCGGAAACATGAATCCTTTGAGCCGATCACAATATTGATGCTAACGCAATACCGATAGAAGCTGTTTATAAGAAGATTATCTCTTAAACACACAAACACAAGCGTGATAAGAGCTGATAGGTTCTCTCGAAAGTCAAGAACGAAGCAAGGTCGGACGCAGCCAACAAAAAATATAAGCAAAAAACAAAAGGTTTGAGATCGAGTTGAGATAGACCAGCGAAACATGGAAAAATAACAATGGTGGCGCGTTTTTGAATTGATAATGATGTACGTTGAATGGACATTGCGAACGTGAATTATTTTTAAATGAATACACTTGGGAATAAAAAGGTTTCGCTAAAAAATAATGCAATTGAGTTTGCAACAACTCAAGTGATTTTCTAATTATTCGTTTCTTTTGTACAGATGAGTATCTATTTGTTTGAATGAAGCAATTCAATACTAAGATGAGGTTAGGTTGATTTCAACCTTAAAGTAATTGGCTACAAAAATTATGCTATGGTCAACTAAATAGGTACTATTAGCCTTATCAGGACAACTTAACACTTTTTAACCTTGAGTGTCCTTTAAGATGAGGGTTCGAAATTTGGTTGATTTTCTATTCTACTTTTTCTTTAAGTAAGTATGTGGACTAGGAATCTTATATTTAGATGTATGATTTTTGACTATACTATCTTGAGTATCTTTAAATCCAAATCACGATTTGATGAAATTTTCTCGATAAAAAAAAATTATGAAATGAGCTCTAATTATTTACAATTTTCCTTGCTACCACGATGTTTTTACGATTTAGATCACGAAATTATTTCTAAAACATAGCAAATAATGATATCTAAACTACCCTTCAACCATATTTTAATTCATGAAGTAGTTTTTTTTTAATTCAAGAAAATGTGGTTTGGCGCTTACGTTGTTTATTTCCGAGCGCGCGCACAATATCGCCATCTCACATTTTAAGTACTTGAACTAACCATGTCTCTCTCTAACTTTGTATTGTCAGTGTCCGCTCGGACTTGTTCGACGTCGGACCTGTGACGGATTTTTTAAAAAATATTACGAAAAAATATCACGGTCGTGCCACATTACAGGTACAGTACAGTATTTACAGTCCGCCGACGCCTATGATAAATAAATAAATATCCTTGGAAATTCTTTTACACATGACTACCTGATCCCAAACTAAGCAGAGCTTGTACTATGGAAACCAGATAACTGATATTACTACATATACTACTTTTTGTTTGTAAATACAAACTAAATATACACTTAATTACACCTAGACTCGGGACATGCGGACATGTTCATGCACACAAATGCATGTCCTGGACAGGAATCGAACCTACGACCTGCACTGCAGCGTGATTTTCGTTTGCTTTTCCTTGTCTTGTGTAATTTCTTTTCATCTCTTGTCATTTTTTGTCATCTCTTGTCATTTTGTGTCATCTCTTGTCATTTCATAGTTATTCGTGTCATTTCTGTAAAAACTCCCTATTTCGCTTACTGTTATATACTTGCAGCATGGTCTTGGGCCGACAGTGGGAATACATTGCTTGTCAAAACAATGGAGTCGCTTTATTGCTTTTGTTGTAGGTATGGATGGGCAAGTAATAAATATATCATACATCAATAAATTATCGTAAAAAATAACATTACAGATATGGATAGGAAAATGTTTGTCCGTCCTATTCAATCTATTATATTATAAACGAAAGTAACTCTGTCTGTTACCTTTTCACGGCTAAACCGCTGAACCAATGTTGATGAATTTTGGTATGGAGATAGACTGGGTCTTGGCGGAGAACATAGGCTACTTTTTAGGGTTCCAAAGGGTGCTAACGGGACCCTATTACTAGGCCTACGCTGTCCGTCTGTCTGTCTGTCCGTCTGTCAGCGCGGGCTGTATCTCACGAACCGTAACAGGTAGAGAGTTGAAATTTTCACTGAATGTGTATTTCTGTTGCCGGTGCAGAACAAATACTAAAAATATAATAACATTTAAAAATAAATATCAAGTCTCAAACTTGATATTTTTGATGTGTTTATTCTACGGTGGTACGGAACCCTTTATGTGCGAGTCCGACGCCTTCAGATCTTATGAATGTTTTCTTGAAATAAATATAGTGTATTTTAAGTAATTAACTGGCCAACCCTTAGGTCCTACCTACCATGTTAGGATCTTTTTCGTTCTAGCGGGTGTAAACCGTGATTTAACGAGTTAATGTGATAATTTTTGTATTTAAATTATTCAATTCAATGTATTTGTTTCAGACATAGTCCAATATTGATTATTAAAATTATTATAATTTCACAATAAATATAAAACAATAAATAAAAGTAAAATTAAATTAAAAAAAATAATAATATTTATTTTTGATTTTTCATGTTTTATCATTAAAATACAATATAATATAACATAAATTAAAATAAAATACAATAAAATAAAAACCTACCCCTAATTAAACAAATACCGTCCGCGTGGGATACTGGCTGCATGTCCTCCCTGTATTCAAGCTGTTCCTGTTGTCAAGCGAATTTTTTGAGCAAGGAAAGAGCCAGCCCTCTTGTCACCTGTGGCGGTAACCAGTCTAAGGGTGATTTTGATAGATAAAAAAATAAAGATAAAAAGATAAACAAAAAATAAATGCATGGTTAAATCAATAAAATTAATAAAAACTGAAAATTAAATTAAAAAATAAATTAAATATGGTAAAAAAAAATATTATGACACCGCTGATGACTTCATGATCGGCATCGAAGTTAAGTACGAAAGGATTCCTTTGCCTACGAAACATGAAAAAGATACTCATATCCGGCAGTCAGTCACTGACACAGAGTATGTACATTTTTAACCGACTACGGTGGGCGGAGGGTTATGATTTTGACCGATATGTATGTATGTTCATCTGCTCCCGTATAACGTCCAAACTATTTTTATCATAATAATTTGACTAATGAGATATCGTTGGACGCGTCTGGATCGTCCGCTGGTTATAGGCTATTATACGATCGAAATATTGTTATACGTATCTATCAGCATATTGTAGGTATCGTTTGTCTTCTTTTGACTTACTTTGTCTTCAGCAATAAAAACAACATAGAAATTAAATTATTTTTTTCAAATACACTCGACATAAAAATCCCAAATAAAACGAAAAAAATATATTTGAATATTTTCATCCATTTCATCTATTTTAAAAGGTGCACTGGGACATTTAATTGTACGAATTAAACAATATTGTTCCTTCAAAAATAACTATACTAAAGTCTACTCCATATCTGTTCTGTCCTAGCTAAGCGAGAGGGATATATCATTCGGCAGCTCACGCGTCGCTAGCCACACCCCGAAACTAAAATTCATTTTTTTCTTGTATCGTCTTAAATGATAAATTTCTTACTTCAATTAGTCTTCCGTTCTCTCAGCGCATTCTAACCACAATTATTAAGTTAAGTACTTTAGTTCAAATGACTATGATCACCTTGAATAAATCATGACAATCGTTTACTTCGCCATTGTGTATAAATTTACTATTTAACGCCTTTGATACTATTTGTTAACTTTCAAGCATTTCGAGACAAATCCATTGTCTATTAATAGCCGTGATTCCAGATACAAACTAGGAAACTTGTTTAAGTAATATCATCACTTTTTTGGGGGAAATAAAGTTAAAATGGAAGAAGACGACGAACGGGCAGACAGATTACAGCAAGCACCGGGCAACAATTTGTCAAATAACATTGAAACATTTCAAGCGAAAGGATGGAACCTTGAGGTATTCCAATTATTTGTCGTTCAAACCAAAACCATATCTGACGTATTTTCGTGTTCTTCATCATAAATAACAGTGCCAGATACGGTAATACATAAAATACAAAAAATATGACCAAGGTTATAAATAAAACAAAAATAATTCATGGTTACACGTATCAAAGGCCTTAGTGAAATCCAAATAGGTATGTGACTCAGTTTATTTTTGTATGCTCTGTTAGTACTGTTTACCCTTGTTTATTTTTGGAGCATACCATGAAACATGTGTTTTCACACCTTTCATCGAGGGGACTAGGGAAGTCATTTGTTAGTTCTGATGCCTATTTATCTTTACTTTCAGATGGAGTTGTAATGTCAGCTACTTTTATGAAAAAATCTGAGGCTATATCCATTATTTAAATCGTATGTGATTCTGCTATCGTGTCAATGGCCAATTCAATTGTGGTCGCGAACTCCGATACGCGCACAATTTTTCCAGTGGCTGCCATAAGTTCCTCTTGTATCTTTTACAACCTCAGTAGTAATCTACACCATTAGTAGCCTAGGGAACCCTTACATTTTCATCCAGCATCAAATTCCGTTCTAGGGTTCTCAAAATCCTGCGCTCAATAGCCAGGTCAAAGACCAAATAAAACTGCGAATTGTCATTAAAATCAAATTTAAATAATGACCGGAAATAATCAGCAGACGATACTTACATCACTGATTGCCAAACCGAAGACGATGAAACGAATGTTATGGAAACCTAAAATGGTAGCACAAATTAACATTGCAAATTGTTGCACAATGGCTAGCGTTTTTGGCGGGATAGTTAGCGGTTGTGTCAAGGCGATTTAGTATGCCGACGATAGTTTTTTACACTTTACAAATGTTGTGGGTAAAATAGAAAAAAACTCTATTATAGTGTCGATGTTTTGTTGAAATTTGCGCTTGAATAACGGCGATGAATCTTAAAAAAGCATTCTAGAAGCGAATGGAACTCTATAGTCTATTTTCCTGCCAAGTTTTAAGATGATAGGTAGGTATTCGAACATTCGAGGCTTTTTAATAAGTAAGTACCTCCTAACCTTTGTTAGTTTCCGTTTTCGAATCTAGAAGAGCTATTTTATTTATGTCCAATTTCACCAGACCTTGTGCTTTGGGGGCTTTGGGCAAAGTTTTAAAGTACTTTAAGGGCATTCTTCTACTTACAAATTGTCATAGTCGTAGAACAGTGACGGATCTGACATAGGTAGTATATCAAACTTGTCAGATCCGTTACTGTTCTACGACTATGACGAAATATTTAGTGCCTTTGTAGGTGGTACAAAGCTCTATGTTGTTCCCGTTGCCTTTATACGATCAATGCATGGCATTGGCGTTGGGCAAGTTCTTATTATAAGCAGGTACCTACCACCAAATACTTCTAGATGACCAAATTACAGACCAATTCGAAGGATAATAGTTGGTAGTTTCCATAGGAACCAAACCAAGGGTTGTTAATGCATACCTACCTAAATATTACCTAGCCTAGTTGAATGATAAATAGGACCACGTAGTAGGTAGGTCTAGCTATCAGGCGGACCGCGTCAAGATACCTACCTAATGATGAAGAAGCCGGTGGATGCGAGTGGTCGTCATTGGGGGAAGCCTACGTCCGGCTCAGTGTTGCTAAATGGGGGGGATTCCCTGCAAACTCGGGGGCTTTTTTCGCCTTTGAGGGGAGATTCGGAGGGACTGATTCTTTGGGGGATTTTCGGGGGGAAAAATAAACACGGAGGATCATGAATACCTACTTATTTTCAGTCATAAAGTCTATATATTAATTCAATTAGTTCGATAGCGTTTTGTGACGAAGTTATTGAAAGAGTGCCTATTTTTGTTTTTGTATAAAAATGTAAATTAAATTTTAAAAAACATATAAATTGAAATTTCAAATGAGTAAAAACTATTTTGGGGGGATTTTTTCTCAAAAAGCAAATTTTCGGGGGGATTTTGAAGAAATTTGGGGGGAAACTCACAGGGTCATCTGGCAACACTGGTCCGGCTGTAGACGTCTTCCGGCTATGGAATGATCGGTGCCTACTTAGACACTAGTTAGTTAGACACTCTTTTTTAGAGCATCAATTAAATGTTAGGGACCCTAAATATCGGGTATAATAGTGTAATACCCGACGAGTACCTACCTAAACATGTTTGTAATCTGCATCAAACATTTAAATGTCGGTAGTCGAAAATAATATGAATCGATGTCTAAGGGCTCTATCTCACCGGGACGCCAAGCGCGTCGCCGTCGCCAACTAATTCGTATTGAATTTGACAGGTAATACCAATTGTTTGGATATGTGGCCGGCGACGTCGCTGGCTACCGTCGCCAATAATTCGTATTGAAATATGTCAAAATATGACAAGACTACTTGGCGACGGTCGCCAAACCCGTCGCCAGGTGTGTTACAGCCCTTAAACCCAATGCTCTCAACCGAATGCAAATCAGTCAACAGCGATGTTTTTTCAGTGCTAATCTATCGAACGGGCGTCTAAATTCGGCCTGGATAGATCGAACGACCTAGTTCGTGAGCATCACATTGGACTGGCAAAGACATTCAAGCGCCTAGACTCGATTATACAACAGCAACGAATGGTGGTAGGTAACATTCTTTTCTGCGATCTATGTAGCGGCCGTTCCGAAGCATGGAAAGTACAGTTAAATAACAAAATACTCACGCGACTGGGGACAGCTCCGATGCTTAGAAAGATTACGTTTTTTCTTAACGTTTTACGCACTGTTTACGACACACGAGTTGTCTAGTTCACTGTTTTGGTGCACTGTTGAGTTCAGTATTCGGTACACGGTTTGGGACGGCGGAGGGCGGAAGCTCCTCAACACACGTACTGACGAGGCAACGCAGCGCGGCGGACTGAGCGAGCGAGCGAGAGAGCGAGCATGGAGCGCGCGCGCCGCAAAACGTCATCGCGCGCAATCTCCCACTCTCCATTGTGTTCCGATATTTGGTGCATCAAAGGTAGATAATTTTTTAATTAATTTATTGTTCACTTCATAAATAATTGTCCCTTTATAGTGATTTGATTAAAATTTCAATTGTGTGAGACATGACTATAAAGAAATATAAAATGGGAATGGAAAAATAAAACTTTTGGGTCTATAATCCTATTAGAAGAACTAATCCCACTAATATTATAAATCTGAAAGTTTGCATGGATGGCTGGATGAATGGATGTATGGATGGATGTTTGTTACTCTTTCACGCAAAAACTACTGTACGGATTTGGATTAAATTTGGAACACAGATAGTTTATAACCTGGATTAACACATAGAATACTTTTTATACCGTAAAAATGTCAGGTTCCTGTGGGATTTTAAAGTTAACGCGGACGAAATCGCGGACAGAAGCTAGTATTATAATTGCGAAAGTGTGTGTGAAGGTTTGCTACCACGTATCTCCATAATTACTTGACCGATTTTAATGAAATTTAAAACGTAGATAGTGTAGGCTCTGGAATAAGACAGCCAATTTCCACGCGGGCGAAGCCACGGGGCATAGCTAGTATTATATAGCAGGAAGTAGGATTACTTAGTAGGGTAAGTAAAATGTGTACAAGTTTGTATACTTAAGTATTGTTCAGGCTTCATAATTATCGGCTTTTGCTACTAAGCATTTTTCTGTTGTTTATCTAATTACCTGCCTATTTAGATATAATAGATGAAAATATTGTACTATCTATCTATCATTTAATTGGGTCTTACTAAATGGTCATAAAATAATGTATATAAATTATAATTACTTACCCACCTACTCTTTTTTATTAACTAAAGTCACTGTAAAAGTAAGTTAGTAACCATGTCAATACTTATTATCATTTTTTTCTAAGTCAGGCCCAATGTGATTCTGACAAAATACCTACCTAAGTACTTGAAAAAGCAAATATTTTTTCTTGACAGTTTTTATGTACTGTCACTTCTGTGGCAGAACCACGTTGAGCCTGATTCAAAAAAGGCTATTACTTAGAAGAAAATAAAAGTTAAAAATAGATACGTAATAAATAATTGTCTTATTTTCTGCATTTGCGCTGCCTAATTTCGGAACGCAATGCAGCCGCTCCGCCAACCCGTGTACGGTCTCGCGCTCTGAGTCCGCTTCCGACTGGCGACTACCTACAAAAAAAAAATTACAATCTTATCCAACATTATTTTTGGTTTATTTCACAAATTCAAATTTGGACTATCATACCTAGATCTTCATTTATCGTTCGGTTGGTCAAACAAAGGAATGGTAGGTGAGTTGTTGGAGGTAGGTAGTCTGAGCACGTGAATCCCTCATCGAATCAAAGCGAACCAAAAAGTTGCAGGTGGTAACCCTATTCGTTTTGAAGGTGCTACGTGTGTAATACAGGGTTAGCACTTTCAGCATTCATGAGTAATAATTAATAATCCTTAGTTTAAGTAGAGAAACTCGGGAAAATGAGGCTCTCTGTTTAGTCTATAAGGGGTTTAGCGTGAATAGGTATATTAATAATGAAAGACAGACAAGTGAGGCGTAGGTATCAAATACCGTTCTCCTCACAAGGTGACCAGAACATTTGCATAGTCGATCTGATACCTACCTATTATTTAACATTAAAATACTAGGTAGGTAGACGTAGCTGTACCTACCTAAGTTATTTGCTAAGGGAGGGGCAAATCAGTCATATCTTGTAAATCTAAGGTACTTAGAAGAAATTCCTGATTCCATGAAATTAGCAATTCCTGAAATTAGTAGATATGGTACCTTCTCACATGTCAATCACTAAATGCTGCAGAATTCAAGTACCTACATCTGAGGGCCTACTCTGTTTCAAACGAAAACGAAATTTCGGACGAAATTCGCGTATTTCCTACTACGTTTCTTATTGATTCCGACATTTCTTACGAACGAAAATTGTTTGACGTCTTCGTCGTTGTCGAATCTAAACGTTAAACAATTTTCATTCGTAATAAATGTCAGAATCAATGACAAACGTAGTAGGAAATTATCGTTATCGTTTGAAACAGAGTAGGCCCTCTGTTATCGCGCTCGCAATCCGACAATTGACTTATTATTAAATTCATAAGTAGGCATTTTTTACACATTATTCACCAGAAGATGATACGTATTGCCAATACCAACATGAGGGTCAAGCCTTGGTGTCATCGCTGGACATCATTGTCGATCCTGGCTTACAGGAGTAACAGTGGTGGGAATTTGCGGCGGGCTTAGTCCCAAAAAAAATACCATTATGTGTTACAAAATATATTTTCCTCAAGCGCAGTCGCTTCAGTACGACTCAGTACCTATTCGTACTGTGTCCATGGCCTTCGTTTAGTAATACAACCTATTTTGGACAATCACATGCGCCCTCTTTCCGCTCTTCTTTCTTTCTTTTCCTCTTTCTTTTCTTCTTTCTTTCCTGTCACGTTGGGTTCTGACTATCCGGTGAAACGTGGGCTTTGAGTTGGTTAATACCTCCACAATGTGGTGGTGTATGGCCACTCAAGCCTCTGACTACCCCCGAATGGGGATAAAAGTCGTGACGTTGTCCCCTCTTTCTTGGCAATGCCTAGTAGCTAGTTCCTACGCATTTTCTAGAGGAAGTAAAACATGAAGACGATTATATTTGCGATATTAAAAACACATTAATATGATTTACGTCGATGTTTACTACCTCCGCCCGCATCGCATAGTGGAACTGTTGTGGTTTTATCAGGCTCAACGTCCACTGTTCCGTTTAATGACATCCAAAGTCTAACCTCTAGACCTTTGTCGATGTAGAAAAATACTACTCCACCAAGCCAACTAGGAACTCGGATGGAATTCGGCTTCCCCGTCCGCCACACCACCCGTACACCGCCACCGCCTGCGGCTTCCCGCCCGCCACACCTCCCGCACACCGACACCGCCTTATTGTGCGGATGACGTCACATTTGACAGGTTCCTAGTTGGCTTGGTGGATTAGTATACACCACTTGTCTGTCGTAAAATTCCAACAGATGTCTTGAGGCTTATGATGTTTTGAGGCGATCTTATGTGAGAGGGTGGAACTACACCAATCGAGCCAACCCGTGTATGACCTGCAGTGTGCTAACTGTGTTTGTGTGTGTGTGTAGCTTCAGCACACTGCAGGTCATACACGGGCTGGCTCGATTGGTGTAGCTCCACCCTCTCACAGAAAGACAGCGTAAAGTAATTGAAATTCGTACGGTTAATGAGGGAGCTGGAAGCTCACAGCTCAACTCTCCCTCCATCTCCTTCTGTCCCACTCCCGTTCATATTTTCTTCATCATAGGGTTGGCAATGTGCGAGCGATGCCTTTGGTATTTCCAACATTTATAGGCTACGGTTGCTCTTAGCTCGTTTCACACCTTTATTGTATACGAATAGTGCTTTTGACTCGTTGAAGGATCAAACCTTTGGGTCATCCTTGGACACCGTTAAGAAAAGATTGGCAGAGAATACGTAAAATATGTACTATGTTGTATGGTTAAATATAATCTATCTACAAATTTAATAGTTATCTGCTGATCATGGGGCGGAAATCGAGTTACGATTTTATCTTAAACCATCGCGGGAATAGACGCGCCGTTTCCGTAGCCACTATTTCTTCCATCAGTCGGATTAGCTCATCTTAGATGTAGTCTTGCATTGCTTCCGACATGATGTTGAAAAATCAAGGCCTTATCCAGCCAATCTGATAGATGACGTATTTGCCTTCGCTTTGCAAAATTCATAATTCAAATTAGTGATAAGGTACATACTTTTTTATTTTTTTTTGTAATTTTGTAACTGGAAAAAAGTGTTACAGATGATGATACCCTATAAATGAAGTTACAGATGTCGAGGCAGACCGAGGCGAAGGTGGAGAGACGATATGGACAACTTTGCGGGCAGAACGTGGCAGCTAATGGCGCAGGATCGCCAGTTATGTAGGAAAGAAGGGGAGGCCTTTGCCCAGCAGTGGGACAGTTAACAGGCTATTTAAAAAAAATGGGAAAAAACTGAACTGTCCTCAAAGATGTTAAAATGCTTTCCAAAACACAGCCAAGGCAGAATAGCTACCAATCGAAACCGCGACCGACCGGGATAACAGAATAATGTCGATGGTAGACAGAGTACAAGATGAACACACTCCTTTACGAGCTTATGTTGTTAAGCTCGTTCCGACTTTGTAGAGAAAATGTAAAACACAATTTGTTCATCCACCACCCACGTGGCAGCTAATTAAGTAAACGACAGGTATCATTAATGTTCCCTCATTAGCTACGTCCAGAAGTGTCACATGCCGCGCGAGGCTGCTCACCCACATGCCTCGCGAAGCACGACGTTTGCCTCAGTCGCATGCCGCGCGAGGCAAATGGCGAGGCAACTGACACTCTAGACAGGGAAAGGTATACCCGATCAATCAGTTTGACACGTTTGACATCGTTCTGTCTCACGACTGCCAAACTAGGCGACGCAAATGTGAGTGCTCAGGTGAGGCAGGGCGCACATTTGCCTCACGTGAGGCAAGTCAAACACCGCGAGGAAAATTTTCCAAGTGTCAAACTGATTGATCGGGTATACCTTTCCCTGTCTAGAGTGTCAGTTGCCTCGCCATTTGCCTCGCGCGGCATGCGACTGAGGCAAACGTCGTGCTTCGCGAGGCATGTGGGTGAGCAGCCTCGCGCGGCATGTGACACTTCTGGACGTAGCTAATGAGATAGAATCAGAAACACAAGTATTAACCGGACTTGCCGATAAGCTCTGTAAAATATCATAATTTAACAACATAGTAAGCTGACTACCGATAAAAATTTACTTGTCGATGTAGTTTCCGGCTTATGCAAAACACGCAGAGCTACATTGTATGTGTGAAATTATGCCATGCAAATGCCATGGACTATGGGACTGAAGGCAGGGTATCTTGAAGCCAAGTCTGTAGCAAGTAAGGGGGCGTTGAGTGTGTGCCCGACTGCCCGACAAGTGCCACAATCCGTTGTGCAATAAATCTCTATATTTCAAAATTCTGGTAATATTAAAACAATTCATTAAGCGTCGTAATAGTTGCGCGCACGCACCTCACAAGGTTATAAACTAGATGATTTTCTCACACACATTTTGAGCCATATAAAATGGTTAATTACTACATAGATATACTTTAATCACTAGATATAGTGGACCTTGCTGCGTAAGCGTTAAGAAATTTTTGATTATTTCTTCTAGTCGACTCGTTCTACAATATAGTCTAAATGATGATGATGATGATGATGATGGTGATGAGGTGGTTATGATAGTGTACAGAAGGACATCCAGGTGGTGTCTTTGTGAAATGGCTGATAGAAACTGGACGCAAGAAGAGCACAGTGGCAAATATTACTAGCAGACAGAAAATAGGCAGATGATGATAACAAATATAAGATACTAATAATAATATGCCATAATTTAGCCATTATGTAGTAGGTATAAGTATATCAGTCTATGTAATTTTTTCTTGTTTATGTAATGTAATTTATGTGTATGTATAAGTGGTAATTTATGTAAGTACACCCCCGTATTATTTTTTCTTTAGATCCTCTCCATCCAAAGGTTGCCTGGTAGAGATCACTATTAGTGATAAGGCCGCCCATTTTCCACTTTCTGTGTAAATTGTGTAAGCCGGTCGCCTACACGTTTATGGGAACATTTCCAACATAAGTTGGGCTCTCTTTATGATTGATACCCGTAAATGAGAGAGCTCAGCTTATGTTGGAATTGTACCATGTTCGTAGCTGCATAGTTTGGTAACATAGTACCACTTCACAGAAGATTGGCTGTCAGCTTCTTGAAATTCGTTGAGTTGAATGCTGGTCTAAACAACTAGGTATTCAATCGTCTTCATGTTTCTGATGTTTAGGAGCTATAACATCTTTCAATAACCATTAGTAATCAGCCCCCTAGCCAAGCGGCGTCTACGAGCGTTTCTACAAAACGCTACGCTTCATGTATGGAAATGGCATAAGTCACGTGATCTACTTATCGACTTGTAAGGGGGCGTCCATAAATTACGTGAGGTGATTTTTGAGTTTTTTCGACCCTCCCCCCCCCCCTTGGTGAGATTTCGTGAGATTTTGCTCGACCCCCTCCCTCCCCTCTTATCTCACGTGAGATTTTTCGATAGCTATATTCTAGAGGAGAAACATGTTTTACTTAATTTAACAAAAAAAAGTTGAAGTTAAGTTTAAAAAAAACTTAATTTAATCCAGTTTTCTTGCAATTTTACACTGTTTCTTGCGGTACAAAAATGACGTGAGATTTGCCGCGACCCCCCCCCCCCCCTTTCCCCCACGTGAGATTTGGTGAGATTTTGCTCGACCCCCTCCCCCCCATAAATGCCTCACGTAATTTATGGACGCCCCCTAATGTCATTTCCATACATTTGAGCGTAGCGATTTATAGAAATGCTTGTAGACGAAACCACTTGGCTAGGGGGGCAGGTACTTCGCCCATCTAAGTTGGAACCATGAATAAACACGAAGGGACTGTGCTTCCGTGGCCTATTTTCCTTCTCTATCCACCTTTTAAGGGCCAAAGCGTGATGTTACAGTAATTGTTCCATCGCAACTCTCCCACGACATAATTATACAAACATTTTATTACTCAACTCGAGTATTTCAACTATTTCTCTTTGATCTGCTGATAAAGAGTGGATGGAGTATTTTGTCATCTCGCTATTAACCTTGAGAGTCATGGAATGAGTATTTTTATTAGATTGATGATAGGTATGTCACTCTGACCGCAGAAGCATTGCTTAGTTCGTCCCGTACCTACATAGAACATCCAGGCCAGAGGGCCTACTCTTTTACAAACGAAAACAAAATTTCGGACGAAATTTCGCTTATTTCTTCTTGTTTGTCGTCTTCATCGTCGTCGGATCTAAACGTCAGACAATTATTTTCGTTCGTAAGAAATGGCGGAATGAATGAGAAACGTAGTAGGAAATACGCGAATCGTCGGAAATTTCTACTGGGTTTATTACGAAAACGGCGTTTTCGAAATTTATCCCTGGCGGGAATCGAACCCGCAACCAGCCGATGCCGCCAAGCGGTCGTCTGAATATAGTTTTTGTATAAACTTATACAAAAAGTACCTATTCATAGGTACCAACTAGGTATAGGTAGGTATCTTCTCAGAGGTAGAATGTAAAAGTTATGGTCATTTGGTGCGTCCAGACGCCTCGCATGCCTCACCCGAACACTCACGATATGAATTATGTCTATGCGTTCCTACGTCAAAACTGAGTGCTCGGGCGCGGCATACGCCTGCTGTAAACGCAGCCATTGCATTGGTAGGTACCTATCTATATGCATTACGTATTAAGTACCATAAATAGGACATAAATATGTACCTAGCTATATAATGATTCAGAAATCCGTGTCGCCCACCCGTCCACTTCACGCGAGGTGACGCCAAGGTCATTGGCGCGAACGTTCACTTTTCCCGACTTGGCCAAATACTCAAATATTTAAGTCCCACTTAGCAGTTTGAGATGTCTTTCTGTCATTTTTTGTATAGCTCGTCTGCTCTCAAAGTTAGGTTGTTTTGCGAGTAGCGTACGTGCGTAATAGTCGGCGGTACTTGTGTGAATTTTCATTAAGTATTTGAGTTATATTTGAGTACTTACAACTACAATTGAATCTCTTTTTCATAACATAATCCTTTAAAAAGAACTTTCAAACATATGGACATCTTGGATGCCAATACATAAGTACTACATAAATAAAATTATGTGAATAAGTAAATGTTTGTCCGGTGTATTTTAATGAAGCGATTAATTAATTAATTGTTTATACTTGAGCGAGATAGTTACTTGTTTATACTTAACATTCATTATGCAGGCAGTAGCGGGTAAGGCCGAGACGAATCGCTCAAAATACGGTAGCTGAAAGCTATCAATATGTTAATTCTCATCGCAAACTCCCAAATAAAAGGTAAAAGTCGGGTTTTAATTATGGATTTCAAAGAACTTTTAAAGGCAGGCTTTGCACGTCGAGGATCGTACAAATAAATAAAGAGTAATCTCCGAAACGGCTGGACCGATTTTGACGGGACTTTCACTGGCAGATCGCTGATATTACAAGGATTAACTTAAACTGCTTTTATTTAAATAGGGTTTCGTGCAAAAAACATTATTAAATTTCACGCGGATGTAGACGCGGGTAATCTTTTCCAAAAATGTACGCGTACGAAGTCGCGTACGAAGGTACAGCTAGTCATCAATATAGACGTAACATAGTATCGAACACGGACCAATTACTTAGAGGACTGGGTCTAAGCAACTCGGCCACATGGCTCAACTAGGCCATTACCGTCATCACCGTAGGCGTGGCTTAAGTCAGTGTGCTGTTGGCGTACGTCCTGTGCAGACGTCTTGCCAACGTTCGCATCCCAAATATAATTATATATCCGACACTAGATGGCGACCCTCTGTACGCCTTTTTTATAACCCTACACTTAGTGACATCTAGTGTGAAAAAGTTAAACTACGTACTAACATCGACATAGAACAAAGCGAGTAGTTTTGCTATTGACCGGTAGATTGAAATTGCAAAGTAGGCTTTATCTACACCCCTTCACTTCACCCGTGCCTTCACCCGCGCTAATTGTCAAGCGTCGTTTCACAGGGAAATCTAATAAGAACATATCTACTGTCTATTTTCTCTGTGGTATGGAAGCTATTTGACAATGTAAGTACCTATGTTTAATATATACTGTACAAAATGTACAGGTGGGCTAATTGCAGCAGCATGTCCATTAATATCGTTGGACAGTGACGCCGAGTGCCGCGCACGTCCACTTCGACCTGGCTTCTGGTATTAACTGAGTTTTATGGTCCATCCGACAGATTTATCATGGTTGGTGCAAGTTATAGGATGTAGCGTTTAAAAGGCTCAACTGACTACAAGGACTTAACTAGAGCTACGTTTGCTGTAAAAAATTCTACAATTCTTGCAAGCAATGACAAAACTCGCTTTAGTTAAACCTGGAGCAATTTATTTATGTTACCAAGGTGGCAAACAAGCGTACGGCTCGCCTGTTGTTAAGAAGTTACCGTAGCTATAGCAATACCAATGGTATCGCTCTCGCACGTTGCCGAGCTGAAGGTGAGTGGGACAGAGGGAGGATAGTTTTTGGCTTCTGGCTTTTTATTTTTTAATAAAAAAAAATTACGTCTAAGCATTAATTATCATGGGCTTGAATACATGTATATCACGTTCAAGCTAACATTATATAAGTATAATAATTATAATGCTGTTAGACAGCAATTATCGAGTATAACCACAGAGTAAAGACTAAAGAAAGATGTGCCCTTATTAGATATATGTATGAAAAAAAACGTAGTCATTGTTTTTTCATTTTCATTGTTCTATCTACCGGTAAATAGTTGAACTACTCGCTTCGTTTTATGTCGATGTTAGTACTAGGCCGACCACTCGGCCAAGTTCCTTAGGGCCAGTCCCCTTAGTAATTGGTGCATGAGTATAACGATAGCTTTCGATAACTACGCTCGGTCACGAAAAGTTAGGTAAATCGCTTAGTCAGGTAATTTGTACGTAAAACGCTACATTTGACACCTTAACCCACTGGCTAAGGATAAGCCAGGCGCCACATCTGTCGGCCAAGGTATCTGGCTGTCATCATCCTAAGCCGAGCTGAACGTCAGAGTAACTCATATGTTCGGATGCGGCCCTGGAATGCGGATAGCAAGGTAGTAGGGACGGAAGACGTAGACCTTCCTGAGGCGAATGTTTTAAATTAAATAAGTTTATTAAAAAGATAAGATATTAGATAGATATTGGTAGCCGATTGGTTAAGCACGCGTCTTGCGGGCTTAAGGTCCTGGGCTCAAACCCTGGCTCACACCTCTGGATTTTTCGAAATCTATGTGTGAATCATAACTTTAATATGATTATCACTCGCTTACGGTGAAGGAAAAACATCGTGAGGAATCATGCATGTCTTTAGACATGTGAAATCCACCAAACCGCACTGGGCCAGCGTGGTGGATTATGGCCTAAATCCCCCTCGCATTGAGGGGAGGCCCGTGCCTATCAGTGGGACGTTAAAAGGGCTAAAATTATTATTTTTATTAAAAAGAATATCAAGATTAAATTTGCATACCCATAACAGGATAGCGATTGAGTAGGTACTACTCCACCAAGCTAACTAGGCGCCTGTCAAATGTGACGTCAGCAAACGACAAGGCGGTGGCGGTGTGCGGGCGGTGTGGTGGGCGGGGAAGCCGCATTGCATCCGAGCGCCTAGTTGGCTTGGTGCAGTAGTATCTATAGTATAGCATGAAGGTACTTAAGATTCTCCGGTTTCAACAAGCCTTGCTATATTTAAATCTTCCCAAATTCATCCAATATAGTGGTAGAACTAAGCTGTAGCCTATACCGCGCCGGCCGCGTCTACATCAGGCACATGCTGACCGAGCACTCAGTTTTGACGTCGGAGCGCATAAACATAATGTCATAACATAAGTTAAGAGGCCATCCATAAATTACGTCACACATAAAGGGGGGGAGGGGGTCGATGAAATGTAACATTGTGTGACAAAGGGGTGGGAGGAGTCCTAAGTTTTGTGACGTCACATTTAAAAATCAAATATATCTAAGTATTTAAACCGAAATTTGATTTGTAACGAAAAATTTTGAAATTAGTTATTTTATGTGACGTCACACAGGGAGGGGGGGAGTCTCGCAAATGTGACCAGTTGTGACAAGGGGTGGAGGGGTCTAAAAATCATGAAATTCGTGTGACGTATTTTATGGATGGCCCCTAAGTGCTGCAGTGCATAAGATGAGTGGGGTAGCGGGAAGCCCAACGCCCTCTTACTTTCCCCCTCCCTGTGTCCCACTCTGTTTAATATTGCAAGCATCTACAGGCAGCGGCAAATGCTTATTATCAGGCGTGCTGGACACTTGTTTGCCGCCATCGCTATTAAAAATAACATTGTAACTATTTACCAGACCTGTAAATTCTCCTTAATGTCAACACATGGAACAAGGATTGAATGTGACAATCCGACAAATAACAATTGTCGCGTTGTCGCTAATCCTCAATACACTTGATAAGCTCTTGATTTACAACGCTTTTGCATTTATATGGCGCGTCGGTTGCGCAAACGCACGAGCCAGCAGTAGGAACAATGAGTTAGGGTTACCTACCACCTACGGGGTTGGTCGTAAAAAAACATAATTTGATGTCATATTACCTCTACGACGACGACGTGGAGATCTTAACTACAGTCCAGTAAATCCTCAGCGTCATCGTTGGACACCACTGTCGATCCTGGCTTACAGGAGTAACAGCGGTGGGAGTGTGTGGCGGGCCTAAAGCAGCTATTACAGCTGCGTTTCGTACGATGAGTGAGAGAGCCGAAAGCCCACCCCCCTTCCGCCTCCCTCCATCCCACTCCCCTTCAGGTCCGCAATGTGCGAGCAATGCCTTTGGTATTGTAAGCATCTATAGGCTTAACATCAAGCGGGCCGTACGGTATATGGCAACCCCAGTCCTACAAACAAAAAACTTGAAATCTTTTAAAATTGTACAACCTTCTGCCTGTGCCTCTACTGCCTATGTCAAGCCAAGCATATTTTATTGATTGCCACGTGCAACCATAATTCGATACTAGGTTGATGTTCGATACGTTAAATATGGCATTCTATACTGTCTCTACTTGTAAAATGTTTGAATTTTTCTTTTATGGTTTTTACAACAAGCCTAATCTCAAATACATTTCTGATAAAGTTGGGTTGTAAGCAGGCCTTGGAATCCACTATTGTAATATCAAACGTATCTATAATTAAATGAATGCCAGCCCTACCGATCAGCCCTTGGCCATTGCTAACTATTCGCCGGCCTGTCGGAATAACTGCGAATGATTTACAGTGCGCGACCGCCGCCGGCGCAGATTTCAAACTAGCAGAAGTAAAATTAATGATTGCTAGCATTTATCATACACTCTCTATATGGTTTCCCATTGTTTGTTGAATATCACTCGTGAATCAGGTTGCTGTTATCTTAAAGGGATGTTTTTGAGTGATCTTCAGACATTAGTACAGTCATAATATTATTGACGCTGCAAAGCTGAGGTCACATTTCCAAGATAATCTGGGCTCTTTTAATTACGGGTGTCAATAATAAAGAAAGTTCAGCTTATGTTGGAAATGATACCTAGAAGTGCAAACCATTTCTGTACGTTTTATTTCATTCCATGTAAATCAATTACATGGTTATTATTTTAAATTACCGTTAAAACGATTATTTTGCAATTTAATCAATGTTCGCACTTTTCTTTTGCACGGTGTACTATGTAATCATGTATTTATTATTACAAGGTAAGTGAAACTAAAACTTGATATCTCTATAGATATGACGCTTAGGTGTGGTGCAAGTAACATCAAAACTACAATGTCAAGTACAAACAAGTACAAGTAGTACTTGACATTGAAATTTTGATGTTACTTGCACCACACCTATAACTACTTGTTCCAATATTGAAAGCTGGGGGGGTTACTCCGAAATACGTCGCTGACGGATCGTCCGAAGTACGGATTCGATTTACGATCAAAACAATGTCAAATCGTAGAGAAAAACGAAAGAAGAAATGTCAAATCACGACAATCCGTCAGCCGAAACGTTAAGTTCGTATTTCGGAGTAGGCCAGCTGGATAGCCACTACTGTAATGCTGAAACGAAATAATAAAATACGTACATGTGTTGTATGTCTTAGAATAGATCCACAGCGTAAAAACTTTATCAACAAATCTATTTCTAAACCGATCCACTTCACAGATGATAAGGAGGTTGGCTCTTTTATCGCTCTAAATATCAGCATGACGATACAGCTGGCATTCTTACCACCATCCCGTGAAGGTTAATTCAAACAGAATTTTGATCTTTGCGTTTCACAGTGGTTTCTATAATTTTCTTTATTGTGTTGAAGTGTATGCTAGGATGTTTTCTGCAAAACAATATTAACTATGTTTGTATTTTATTTTCATGTTAAGCTTTAACAGCTTGCTTGGCTTACGACATCCAGTTGGAAGGCGTAATGAATATGGGCCCAGACTTAGTAAGAGTGCTGAAACAAAATGAAGTTAAGGAAATTTCGACAACACCCATGAACTCCCAAGCATCAAATCACAAATCCAGAATGTCCACAAAATATTTTTACCAAAGAGCAGATAATTTTCTGCCGACAAGGACAGAACAGTTGGCGGACTATGTGTATCACATTAAGAAGAGAGGGGAAAAAACTTTGAAATTTATAGGGAAATTCGTAAGAACTAAACTGAAACTGAACAAAAATATCAAACATTTGGTCCGCAGTGTAATTGGCGATTTCAAAAACAAACTTGACGATTACGTAAACATTATTTTCTCTGACAAAACGGAATACGAGATAGATGAAGAATTTGTATTCCTTGACGTGGCTGAAACAACTAATAGGTGGCTTTACGGCGAAGGCAGAAAGCTATTAAATGATATAATTCAAGAAGTAAATGATAATGGAAAGGCAGCTGATTTCCAGCTAATAAATAAGAAACTGTATAAAGAAAGTGTCACGAGTAAAAAAGAAGAGATGATGTACATTTGCAATAATTACCAAGTATGCAGAAATTACCCCGGCTTTACTGATTATAGCGCGGACTTCATAAGCGAAATCATTAAAATGCCAAACGGTAAATTCGAAATTATCATTGAGGTTATCAATACCATCATTCAATCTAAAGCTGTCTTCTTTAAAACAATTATAAAGGACGAGGACAGAGAACTTATAGTTAATGAAATGAATACATTTTTAGAAGATACATCAAGTATTAAGGAATTCCTATCAGTTTTAAGGTCTGTAATGACGCAACGATTTAAAATAGTTCATAACAGTAATGATGTCTTAAAACGAAGGACTAAAGCTGTGAGAATACTTCTAGATATTATAGACAAGGCCCTTTTAAACGAAGATGAAGACGTTCTGTCGATAGACTTCAGCAACACAGTCCACGCCATGAGATATTGGGTCAGTGGGCAGATAGATGACATAGACGATGTTTTGAATAAATTTATTGACTACATTATTAAAACTTTAGACAATGCGTTCACTAGCAATACAAGGAATGAGGTAAAAGCACTGGTTGAAGTTATACTGAGGGGGAAGACCGATAATGATGCGTACGAGTACATGAATAAAATCGGCTCCAAGTTTGTAAGAGGCGAGGACGTGGCCATTTCTAATTTTATCGATACCTTGTCATTATTACAAAACTGAGTTTCAGATTGTGGTCTGTTTTATTTGCTACTTACTACTTATAAGTTGATAGGACCTATCTCTTCGCAACCTAAGGTTTTCTCAGCGGGTCATCTTCAACCAGCTATACCTTTCGAAATATCTTTAATGCATGTGCAATAATCAAGGGATTAAGTATTACAAGTGTGCCTTTATTATGAGATTATTACTCATTATAGTCGTTGGCCATTCCATCTGAGCTGAAATGTTTGGGAGTGACCTCGCTTTAATGGCTAGTATGAGGGTCCGCGAACCCGGAAATTTTCAGTTTCTAATGACCAATCTAAACACATTGGCCGCGTCTACAAACCTAGAGCAGTCGCGCCCGAGCAATCAAATATATCTAAATAGTCCCGACGTCAAAACTGATTGCTTCGGCACGCTTCTCAGCTCAGGCGCACCTGTTACTACTCCACCAAGCCAACTAGGAACCTGTCAAATGTGACGTCATCCTCACAAAAAGGCGGTGGCGGTGTGCGGGAGGTGTGGCGGGCGAGAAGCCGCAGGCGGTGGCGGGTGTGCGGGCCAAGCTCCTAGTTGGCTTGGTGGACTAGTACAATACGCAATCAGAATCATTTCAGATTTGACGAACCATTTTTCAGATGCTACTAGAGCGATAAAGTTAGATAAATTGTTAACATTTAATAAGTAAACGACGAAAATAAAAATAATGAAAGAGTGTGCAAGTAGGTATCATTGCGCTTTACCTATTGTTGTAGTTTTTGTCCACTTTTCCCAGACAGATCGGTTTCACTAGCTAGACTGTTGCGTAACTGTCACTTTTACGACAATTACCGGGTTTAAATGGTCACATAAATTGCGCACACTTCACACCTAGAGCATTATTTCAAAATTTATAGCTTTTACCCGCGACTTCGTCCGTGCATAATTTAAAATACCCGTCTCGTCCGTCCCGTCGTCGCCCTCGTGGTGTTCGATAATTGTCCCACGGGAACATACTATTGGATAAAAAGTATCCTATGTGTTAATCCAGGTTATAAACCAGGTTATAAACCAGGTTATAAACCAGGTTATAAACCAGGTTATAAACCAGGTTATAAACCATTCAGTAATTTTTGCGTGAAAGAGTAACAAACATCCATCCATCCATCCAAACTTTCACATTTATAATATTAGTGGGATTAGTGGGATGATAGTGATACAGGCCGTGTCCCCGATGAGATTTCCCATAGGGGTGAAAATGGTACTCCTTGGTGGTAGGACAAGCCGTAGCCAATTGACTGCAGCTCATATACCTACAGATTGGCTCGACCGGGGTAGTACCACCCTCACACAGAAGATCGGCGTAAAGCACCTATTACAGCTGCGCTTCGTAAGATGACTGAGAGAGCCGGAAGCCTACCCCCCCTCCCCTTCCTCCGTCACACTCCCCTTCAGGTCGGCAAAGTGCGAGTATTGCAAGCATCTATAAGCTACGGTAACTGCTTAACATCAGGCGGGCCGCGCACGCTTGCTTGCCACCTCAGTCAGTTACAAAGGGGTGACAGCGTTAAATCACGTAATAAATGAAAGTTTCAGGTCTTCGGTCTCTTTTACGTATGTCCACTTTCACAATATCTGTTTTACTTTATCAGCAGGTATCTTCACGTAGAAATCAATAAAATCATAACAAGGCAATACCGTCAGTAAAAACACTTGGCCGGCTTCGTAATGCGATTAATGCATTCTTTTATTGAGTTCACTTCAGCAGTACTGGTAGCAGAAAAAAAAAAGTAAGTACTACTTTGTTTTTTATGTAGCTATTAGGCGGCAAACAAGCGTACAGCCTGATGTTAATCAGATACCGTAGCCTATAGATGTTTGAAATAAAAAGGGTTGGTGAGGTGGTACCTACTACCCTGGTCAAGCCAGCCCTAAAAGCTGCAGTCAATTGGCTACAACTTATCTCTATCACCTACCTAAGTTTAACATTGTTTTCGAATCAAAACTATTAATTGATTATTTCCTATCGTTACCTGAAACTGTAATAGTATACAATTTCAGAATCTGGAAGCCATATCTTTGTTCTTTAACATGTACACTGAATATTCGTGTCGTTGCTCGTAAAATTAACTTCATGTTTTGTCGTCCTTATCACGGTCTGACTATAAGTAAGACATAAGTATTATATTTTGTAATCGTGAGAAAGTCGAGTAGTCTAATTTGATTTACATCTAATGCCTGCCTGCGGCAAGGTAGAGACTGTACCCAATGCCATAATATTATTAGCCCTTTAAACGTCCTACTCCTGGGCACGGGCCTCCCCTCAATACGAGCGGGATTAAGGCCAGTGCGGGTTGGTGGATTTCACATGTCTTTCGAAAATGATTGTCTAAAACATGCAGGTTTCCTCACGATGTTTTCCGTCACCGTAAGCAAGTGATGATCATATAAAAGTTATGATTCGCACATAGGTTTCTATAAAACCAGAGGTGCGGGCCGAGGTTTGAACCTGAAACCTGGACCTTAAGCCCGTAAGACGCGTGTTTAACCAATCAGTTATCTCGGGTTCAGAATAATTTGAATTAAAATAAAACAACCTACCAAAAGCTTTAAATATAATAAGTAGGTACCTACAATGCCGAACGATATAAATTGTCATAAAGCAAGGCTCGCGACTGACTCATGCGCATGAGTTTAGCACTTTTTGCATTCCGCGTTTGGTCGGTCCAGTGCGAAACAACTTTTTGTTCTAAAAATAAAACCCCCGCAATGAAAGGGAAATCGGAAAGATTGGATCGGTAAGTTAAGTTAGCAGGATACTGGGACCAATGATATTGTAAGAAAAGAGGTAGATAGGTTACCTAGACGACTAAGGTACTTTGTACTCCGATAAGACGTAAGGCGACAATTCTACCAAGGGCGGAAGAAAGGCCAAGAGACCAAAGACGAAATAGACACTATCCTAATCCAGTTGTGGTGCGCTGAGCACACATTTTGTGTAATAAAAAGTATGAAACAAGAAAATATTCTTATCTGGAGGATAGCCGTGGTCCGTGTAGGTCCTTTAGGGCCAAATGGCATATGACCACGGACCACGGCTATCCTCCAGATAAGAATATTTTCTTGTTTCATACTTTTTAGAGCGCGATTTTTCAGTAGTCGGGTTTTAGTTTTTAAACTTACTTTTTATTTAACTATTTTGGAGTTACAGGTAACAATATATATATTTTTGAAATATACTCATCAAGCTCTTTCATTTGATACCCCACACGGTTTCATTAAAAAATGTTATTTTTTTACTTCATGACATTATGTCCTCTAGAGGGCGCCATATGCAATTTTATATGACGTCACATAGCCTATAACCAGCGCGCCATTAAGCCGCTTCTAACGATACCTCATTTGTCAAATTACGACAAGTCGTTTGGAAGTTAGGTGGGAACAGATGCACATACATACATACATACATACATACATACATACATACATACATACATACATACATACTTACATACATACATACATACATACATACATACATACATACCGGTCAAAATCATAACCCTCCGCCGTAGTCGGGTAAAAATAACACATCAATACAAGTGACACATACAATTTCGAATGGATTTTTTATCTATGATTTTAAGCAACCGTTCTTATCCAATCTGTAAAGAGTCTGTGAGTAAAAATAGGTGTGCTTAGTCAAAATTCCATAAACAATAACAAAACGTATATATGTGGCCCGGTGGAGCAAATCGATGTCTAAAAACAAACAATCGATTGTAAATCGAGTTGCAATCAAACACCAACATTCCGGGACCATTGTTATTCCAAATAAACTTAGCGCATAGTGCAATTGAAAGAGCAAGACAGGTCCAACTAACATTGGAAACAGTCTGTTTCAAAAAAATAAATGTTATTATGCATTGGCTCCGTCTATAAGAGGCGGGGTCCGTGCGCGCTCGAACAGTCAGTTTTGGCGTCTGTACGCGTACCTAAACATAATCTGATGGCTCGGATTCGGTGGCTCGGGGTTTGTTTACACAATCAATAGGTAACAGACCTATTGAAAGTAAGTAATAAAGTCATTTCTGGAGGCTGATGTACCTAAGTAGAAGAATATTTAAAATCAGTGGAACAGCAAAGAATACATCTTTGTTTTTTCGACCCTTCATAGTTGTTTCGTGACCAGGATAATGTACAGTATTCCTCGTGACACATTAGACAACCAAACGGAGATTGACTTGCTTGAAACTTGTGGATACTTCTTTATAATAATTATTATTGTTTCACTCACAACAGTCACAACTCAGCCACTATTAAATTTAAATCCGTGTTTTTCACGTTCCATGGGACAATCCCCATAGTACGTGATAGACACTCCAATAAGTGCGCCTGAGTCAAGGTGCCGCCTCCTAGCCACCAGTTATGATATTATGTGTATGCGTTTCGCCGTCAAAACTGATTACTCCGACACGCTACTCGCTACATAGAGACGCACCTATTGGTTTTCTGTTTATGTTATCACTATAGCACTGGCAGTAATACAAAGATTGTCCGCACATAAACCGGCATTGTTACACGCACGTGCCGCTCCGACGCGCCGCACTAACCGACGGTTATACGACTCTTGAGCAGCGCTTATACGACCAACACTTACTCTACACGCTGTTCTAGCGCCACAGAGTACTTTATATCCCCATGGATGTATTATTTTAGCAGATATAGTACCTTTCAACATTGCAATCGCCAGAATTGTGCTCAGCGCACCTCAACTAAAACCACCAAGCCAACTAGGAACTCGGATGGAATGCGGCTTCCCCGCCCGCTTACCGCCCGCACTCCCGCCACCGATGATGAAAGCCCGCAACCGCCTGCGGCTTCCCGCCCGCCACACCTCCCGCACATCGCCACTGCCTTTTTGTGCGGATGACGTCAGATTTGACAGGTTCCTAGTTGGCTTGGTGGAGTAGTAACAGCAAAATTTACCAGAAGATGAGCCGTATTGGGAATACCGATATTATGTTTTCGACATTATTTTCAGCGAACGACTAAGGGCCGGGCTCCATTAGCGCGTTGCGTTGCGTCGTCGCAAGATTTTGTACTGGCGCATCACCTTCCCCCGCTTCGTCTCTCGCCCGTCGACCGTTTGATCCGTTGCGATGACGCTGCGCAGCGCACTAGTGGAGCCGCGCTCTGAGTCGTATTGTGTCTATGGACTTAGTAGGACATACTATTTTTGACTGTCGCATATCTTACTCTTTCTCGGTAATATCTTTGTATATCCTAACGCCTAACAAAAACTTCATGCCACATGAGAATACTTAGTTTATTTATCTCGGCTGTCCAGAAGGGACAAGCGGCTAGACAAGTGGCTGACGTCTACAAGCGTTCCTTCAAATCGCTACGACATAAGTCACGTGATCTACATAGCAACTTGTTGTTGATCTACATAGCGACGTTTGACATTTCCATACATTGTGAAGTCTATGCTATTCTATTCGATTAGCGTTCATGCCACTTGGCTAGGGGGGCAGATGACCTGTGCCCCTAGCCAATTGGCTTTGTCTAGAAGCGTTTCTATTAATCGGTACGCTTCATGTATAGAAATGACATAAGTCACGTGATCTACTTATCGACTTGTAATGTCATTTCCATACATTAAGCGTGGCGTTTTGTAGAAACGCTTGTAGACCAAACCACTTATCTAGGGGGCCAGCTGGGCCGCGTGGCGACAAGTACAGCCCCCCTAGACAAGTGGCATGAACGCTAATCGAATAGAATAGAATAGAATAGACTTCACAATTTACGGAAATGACATTACAAGTCGCTATGTAGATCACGTGACTCATGTCATTTGTATACATGAAGCGTAGCGGTTTGAAGGAACGCTTGTAGACGTCAGCCACTTGTCTAGGCGCTCAGGTATTACAGGCATGCAGCTGCCGTCAATCAGTCCGTCTCTACAAACTGTAAAACAAACCTGGGGCCCTACCACCACCTCTTATAGCAGTTTTGTTTTAACGTTTCAGCGACTTTTTGTGCAATGACGTTTCTTATTATCATGACAATAAGGTACGTCATTGCACAAAAAGTCGCTGAAACGTTAAAACGTTCCTGCAATTGAATCGCTATAAGAGGTCGTGGTAAGCCCCCTGGTAAGTATAATAATATGTTCTGTGGCATTTTAGCGTTATTATTATAAAATCCACATCCTTGCAAGGCCAGAACGAGTCTGGTTAGGTACCCGTGACCGCTACGACCCGCCCACGGCGCGGGTGACCTCAGACCGTGAATCATACGAGTTGAGATGCCTTGTATGTAACGTATGATTAGTTACTATCACGGCGTGGTCCACGGGGTAGGCAGAGACAGTCGTATATTTTGAGCTTCAATGGGAAAAGTACAGTGGTAAGTTATGGTGTTGGAACTTTGCCATGAGAAAATTTCGCAGTTCATATTATACGGGCTCGACCGGGGCAACACCCATACCTATTTCGAAGAGATTTATTATAGTGGCCCCCCTACCAACCGTAAGGTTACAAGAAGAAGGCACACTATACCTGGCAACCCCTTACGAGGCGTCAGGGACCATTTACGGTAGGTCCTGCCGCCAGAGCATCCACTCTAGTACTCAACGTGTGAGTATGCTCGACCGGGGCAGTACCACCCTCCCACAAAAGATCGGCGTACAGTGGCTTTTTTGCTTACAATACCAAAGACATCGCTAGCACGTTGTCGACCTGAAGCGGAATGGGACAGAGAGGGGGGGGGGGGTGTCGGGCTACCGGCTCTCTCACTCATCTTGTCTGTGAGGGTGGTATTACCCCGATTGACCTAGCCCGTGGTATATGAGCTGCAGTTAATTGGTTACACCTTGGCTCTACCATCAATCAATAAATACCATGCCACAAATATTATGTGAAAGTTTGGATGGATGTATGGATGGATGTTTGTTACTCAATCACGCCAGAACGGCTGAACGGATCTGGATGAAATTTGGCACAGAGATAGTTTAGAACCTGGATTAACACATAGGATATTTTTATCCCAATAGTATGTTACCTTGGGATAAATTATGTGCGGACGAAGTCGCGGGCGGAAGCTAGTTTATTTTTAATTCATTCAACTTTTGATTCACCAAAAGATTATTCGCCGTATCTAGTAATAAGAGTTCAGCAGATCTTGCTAGCTTTCCTTCGCCTAGCTTATAGTGTAGTATAGCTTAGTATACAGCTTGTCTATAATCTAAAGAGTTTAATTAAAATCTACGAGCAGATGGCTGGATGACCGGTAGCAATGCATCATTTAGATAGTGCGTGATTGACTGAGGAATATTGCTGCACTAGCCTGGCTTGGCTTCCTTTGCATATTTTAATTGAAACCGAAGTTTTAATTTTCTTTCCTAGCTTAAGCTGTATTTAATTCTCAAAAACCTTGATCTTTATTTTATATTTTTTGAAAATTTCAACCGTTGTAATTCATAAAATGATGCTAAGAGTACACAATCGTGCGAGTTCAACGCTCCTGAAGGTTAGAAATCCGATGTAGCGTAAATATTGCGCGTGATTCCGAAATAAACTTTGTTTACATTCATTCAGGATGCGCCTATACCTATAGGCCATGTAATATGCCCATGTTTATTGGTGGTAGAGCCAAGTTGTAGCCATATGACTACAGCTCATTTATGGGCTGGCTCGGGGTAGTACCACCCTCTCACAGAAGATCGCCGTAAAGTAGTTATTGCAGCTACGTTTCCTACGATGAGTGAGAGAGCCGGAAACCCCTCCTGGAATGAGGGCATTCCACAAGTCGGCAACGTGTGAGCGATGCCTTTGGTATTGCAAGTATCTATAGGATACGGTAACTACTTAATGACCGTAGTCACATAAAAAAACTTGAGGTAGATTGCAGCGAAAATCGTTATTTTTTTGTTGTTATTTATTTTCCTCAGTTGACTTGGTCTATTGCTAAGGCGATTTAAAAATTACTTAATAGGTAGGCGCGACCGGCTGCACATCACAGGGGAAATTCCTAACATTAGCTGAGCTCCCTTTATTATTGACACCCGTGATAATGAGAGCTCAGCTTATACTGGAAATGTTCCGTAAGAGATGCAGGCGACCTACCTTATTAAACTAATATCCAAACTAATATAAATAGTTAATACCTATTTGAACTATGTATTAAAATGTCAGGACAGCATTTTATTATTGTGGACAAGGCAAACGGCATTTTAGCTTAGAATTCCGATAAATCTGAACCTAGACTCATTTGAATTGACCTAATAACAACTCGTGAATGTCATAGCTGTTTATTAATTATTTATAATGTACATTCAGAACAGGCTTTCAATAATCTCTTGAGTATGAACCGACATCATTCGCATAATAATGAATAGAACAGTTAAAACGCCACATAGCAATTCTGCAAAAGCAATGAATTATTTTTTTCTAGCGGAATCCAAAATAGTCACACATTTTACGCCATTCGTGACCATTAAACGGAAATTATACCTGCGGCACGTTATGATGGCCGGTTTGACATGTGGGAGGGGGAAAGGATGAACCTTATTTAGAATAAAATTAATTTTCGCATTCATTTTTTGACATTCTTATTTTTTTAAACGGCCAGTCTTATTCCGTTATAATAAGGTTCATTTTCTTCCCCCCCACATGTTAAACCGGCCATCGTAAAATGCCGCTACTGTAGCTAAGGATTCTGCTAGAAAATCAGAAAAAAATACCTCTTTTGCATAATTGCTGTGTGACGTTTTTAGCCCCCCTAGACAAGTGTCGTCTACAAGCGTTTCTACAAAACGCTACGCTGAAATGTATGGAAATGACATTACAAGTCGATAAGAAGATCACGTGACTTATATCAAACATGAAGCGTAGCGATTAATAGAAACGCTTTTAGACAAACCCACTTGTCTAGTGGGGGCATAGGTACTGAAAAAACCCCTTTACATTACTACTCGTAGTGGTTACAATTTCGATTGCAGCGGGGTCATTTTTTATGCAAACAAACAAGCAATCGCTGAAAACAAAACTGTAATAATAAACCAGTATTTTTTTAATAAGTTATTATTAAAATGAAGGATTGGCGCCATACCTCCGTTAATTGCGTTCATTCAAAATTCATTTCGAATTCGGGGAAAGTAAACATGAATTATAACGAAAGACAGACAGACAGACGTTTAATAAGCAGCAGCGTATACCTAATTATGAGTTTGTCATAATAATATTTGTGTTTGTGCAAACGTTTTTTGTGAAAAGGATTAAAAGGTCAAATAAATACGATGGAATTTTTCCATACAAACGAACTTTCATATTAAAGGCAGGAGATGAATTTTCATAATCACTGCTAACAGACGTCTAAACACCAATTTTAGTTTGTTTTAACGATATACTTTCATACAAACTTAACTTTCATCACCTATTTGACCCGTTAGGGCATGAATTTCAATCCTTGATTAGTGCCCTCCTAAGTTACAGTCAGTGATTAGGTGCGTTACATGAGCCGAGCGACGCGCTCGAGCAATCAGTCTTGCCGTCCGACCAAGAAGACATGAAGTCGTATCTGATTGCTCGGGCGCGGCATTTCGGAGCTTGTAGACGCGGACATTGGGTGATGATTTTTTATAGGTAAAGTAGAAGATGGTCATTTTGTTTCTAGGGGTTTGATGGCGGTCGCGTCTCTCTCGCTGTTCGTTGGTCGCTGGTCGCTGGTCGCTGGTCGCTGGTCGCTGGTCGCTGGTCACTGGTCGCTGGTCGCTGGTCGCTGGTCGCTGGTCGCTGGTCGCTGGTCGCTAGTCGCTGGTCGCTGTCACTGGTAAATGACCAGTGCGGCCCTGGACGTACAAACAGATCATGGTACCGGCCTCGCACTGATTCACGGGACAGTTCACCTTATCAATCAACCCAACGTGTTTACACAAGCGAGACGTAAACACCAGATAAACATCGCGCTCTCCCTCAGCATCACCAGAAAACAACAGACGGGAGCCGTCACGAACGTATTTCAGACGTACACAAATAAACATAAGGATATTCTTTGTTTAAATATTTTACGCATTTTCCTTGAATTGTATTGGCAAGTGAATGGTATTTCTGACGAAGGTTTCAGAGATACCCGTACGAAGCAATTTAAACATAGATAGGTAAATAGGTAGCTACTTATCATAAAGCCTCCTATTACGTACGAATACCCAGCTATATAATACCTATAAAGGAGTAATTATCGAGCTTGGCATTCCTCCTGCAGTCTACTTTTATTTTTATTTATACATGTGAGCGGTCATCCACATTATGAAGACGCATCGCGTTTTCCACACCTACATTTTACAGTAAAGGGGTGCTGCCATGATCTGTACGGCAGATATTTGTCAAAAATGTAAAGAAAAACCGTTTTAGTACCCATCCTACGTCACACAAAATCCTCTAAGTAGTTTGTTTACCGCATATAAATCAACTAGTCTTTCATTACAGCCTATTAATTCGCTAATACACTCTGTCTCTACCGTATCATGTTTCAGCATTAACGGTACGCACGTCACCCCGCGGTCGCCGGTTCGATTCCCAGGTACGCACGTCTGATTAATTGTCGCCGATCGGCCACTAGATAGCGCTCGGATATGCAATGAACTTGACATTGATATGTGGCGGAATGTTGGAGTCATAGAGGAGGTAAAACACAGAATGGCTGGTTTAGGCATGAATATAAATTCGCGATGGCACGTGATCCAATTTCTCCTCATACTTCTTAACAGTAATGCGTCTAGAACTAGAATAATCCAGGCCTTATAATCATCTTTTATTGCGATACAATTTTATTGCAGACCGGAAATGAATCGCAACCAAGATAGATTAGGGCAGCGGTTCATTTTAGGTTTGCACCTGAGTAGCACAATAGGTGATGATAAGCTCTCAGTGTACAGAAATAGGCTCGCCCGCTTACATAGGGATATGTTGTTCCCGGGAATACCTATTGTGAATCTGAAATATGACGGGTACTGGAATACTCCCAATAGGTATAGATATATTCATTGGCACAACACTGATTTAGTACATTTTTTTTTTTCTTTGTCTAACGGCGAAATGAAATTGCATGACAAGGCACCTCTGTATGCTCCATCCTATGACATATCTGTAATTTATTTAATCTTCACTATCTTGCTAATATCACTGCATGTGGAAAGTCGTAGTGTTATATTTTATACGTTACGACTGGTGAATCTATGCGATTTAATACGATTATAATAATCGCAATCTACTGCCACTGAATAAGTAGTGGTACTGTCTATTTATCTTTTAGGAGAGTAACTTCTTACTACACGTGTGGTAAACCTAATCTACCTTTTAGAGTTCCGTATATCATCAGTCCGTCCGTCCATCCGTGCGTCCGTCTGCGTTATGTTAGATTTACACGGGTCGGTTTCCCGCGGCAATACTCGAAAAATTCTGGATTTTATAACTAGCCGTGCGGCTGATATAGGCCCGTGTATATCGCGCATTACTTATTGACATACCTACTTACATACCTACAGTATTTTATTATATAAGTACCTTAGTTGTATATTTCTTTATGCATTGAGAAACGTATAGAGAAAAAAATATTTTGAAGTAGGTATGCTTAATTATTTGTAAAGAACACGCAAATATACCTATTTCCGATCCGACGCCGACACGACAACGATCGCGTCATGTAAAACTATTCCAAAACTCGTTCAAACTTACTGATCCGTATGTTAAATCTACGATCACTGACGTTACTTAACAAAGTGAAATAAACTGTTTAATTATACTTGTGAGATGATTACTAACGTCATTTTCACAATTATTTAAATCTTAAGTTTGGCCGAAGTACTTACCTACTCCATTACACCGCACCCGATCCACACGACATCTAATGGTCGATTTAAAGAGCTGAAGGAAAGTAAAAAAAAAAAAAAATGGTTTAGCCCTACGGGGGCACTTACAAATTGTCATTTTACATTTTTTACTTAATTTTACCGCCGGATCTGAAACGCGACCTCGACTGTGAAGATCCGGCACGAAACCAGCGGGCTTGTCTTTTTCACAATTGTTTCTTTTTTTTACAGCGACTGTAGCCTAGGGGCGAACACGTTGGGCTACCAATCAGAAGGTCCCAGGTTTGATCCCCGGTGGGGCATGCACCAATGGATGAATTTTCATCAATGTGCATAATTTACAGTTCGCTTACGGTGAGGGAAAACATCGTGAGGAAACCTACCTATCCCCCGGGATTAGGTAATAGTCAGTTCCTGTATACAGGGCGACAAGGTTCACCACCTGTCACGTTGGGTTCTGACTATCTGGTGAAACGTGGGCTTTGAGTTGGCTTAATACCTCCACAATGTGGTGGTGTATGGCCACTCAAGCCTCTGACTACCCCCGAATGGGGATAAAAGTCGTGACGTTATACGTTATATATTTATATATTATTTTTTTTAATCGCAGCTGAAATACATTGTATTTAGGTAAATAATAGCTCCAGTTTGCAGCTGTTGGCTAACAATTTGTCTTACTTATCAGTTCGGGTTGAGTTTCTTGCCGGCTCTTCTCAATGGAAGCAACATTACAAACCGGTGGTAACGCTAAAATATTGTTTTTTTTGACGATTTATAAATGCTTTATCTAGCTTACATGAATAAAAAACATTTTGATTTGATTTGGGTGGCTCGCAGGTTCGATTTGATTTCTTTTAATCTACCGATCTCAATTTGAAAAATGAAGTCGGAATGGAGAAATTTGTCACATGTTGAAGTCACGAAACGTTCTCGTGATGAAAACAATCTTTATTTGTGTGATGTAAAGGTTAGTATACATTTGTACGTGCACTGATTCCACTTGTGTGTGTGCCCTATACGTAAGTACCTAGTAATTTTAACAATGTTCTATAAAAAATCTGCCAAATCGGGTTCTTTTTTTGAATAGAATTTACTTAAGAATAAGTAATGACTTGTTTATAGATGTGGGTACTAGTACTTAGATAATTATTTTAAAAATTGCAGATATAGAACCGAACAAGTGTAAAGCGTGCCTAACATGGTTAATTTAAAAGGTAACACACCGTTGTTGGTCGAGCCCGCCGACAAATATTTGTGCGCGTGCGCACACAATAGCTACGAGGTTGATGTACTGTCATATGTCACAGGTTTCCCAGTGTTGTGGAATTGTAGAGCATTTGCGTCTGTGAAAAGTTTTGATTTATGTTTGAACCATAGATTTATAAAAGTTTCACGCGCGCACTGACTCGCGGTTTCCAAAATTAATCTATGGTTTGAACGCGTAGCTGATGAAGACTGAAAACTGAAGACATACTGACGGATAAATAAATGTGGTGAGACTAGCTTTTGCCCGCGTCTTTGTCCGCGTATAGAATTCAAAATCAAACTTTCATACAAACTTTCATCCCCTATTTAGGGGTGGAATTTCGAAAAACCCTTAATATACACTTCACTAAGAACACAGCCTTCAAATTTCATGTATCTAGGACCAGCGGTTTAGGTTGTGCGTTAGACTTAGAATTTTATATGTATAGATACTATAGATAGATGGTCAAAACGGAGAAAAAACCTATCAAGGCTCGATGAGTTTTATTGTAGTCTCAATAGAAAACGGTTCGTATGACCTAAGTTATAAAATAATGCTAAAACTTTGATTAAATAAAGTATACAAAGCAATTAATACTCAAGAAACGTTGTCAACTCAAATGAAACACGTGAAATAAACTTTCCGCTATATACATAAGATTTCTTTTGTCACAATCATATCATATGGGTGTCTCTCAACACGAGATCTATGCTTGCAAACACTAAGCCAAAATTATAACAACGTATCTACGTAAAGTATTACAGTGATCTACGTAAGTAGAATAAATAATTCGCAGCAGATGTTTAAGCCTGAAAAAATACGATACACGTTTCTGCGGAATATTTACTCCGAGATAAAATTACTGATAATAAATTAACGACAAAATAAACTTCATCACAAATAACCCTCATAAAGTATGGTACAGGTTTATATATGTCTTTGCCTGCCTGCCTACAATATTTACTTGAGTAAACTGCCTCTAATACCTAAAAATAAAAGGTCAAAGTTCAGTTACATTAAATAAAAACTACTTAATATCGTAGGTAGTGCTGCTGTTAAAAGATCAATTTGCATATAAGGTACTGAATGACGTCATCCAAAAGAAAATTAATACATAATACGACATAATGAATTAAATCACAAACAACCTCTATACAATAAAATTGCGCATAGTAAAAATAGCTACATAAATCACAACGTCAAACACATCAGTTTGTTTAAGCGCTCACAAAATAAACCAGATAAGATAGCGCGCCACTGTCAGTAGTCAGTCACACTCCAGACATGGACAACTTCGGGTACCGCGAAATGGGGTGGCCTTCGCCTCTGCAGACTCCGGTCCCAACACCGACCAGGTCGCGGCTAACGAGCAGCACCAGATCCAGGAGAGAGCCTGAGGAGTTCCCTCTCAACCCCCCGAAATATGCCCGCAACATTGACTTATTGGAATCAGCTCGCGAGCCCGGCAAGGCTAAGGAATACCTCTTCGTGGGCCCTTCACCACCAGCCGAAGATGCCCCGAACATGTACCAGAGCTTCGACGTCCTCGCACCAGACCCTGATGCAAGGTTAACAGACGAAGTTGTCAGAAAAAGTCTGTGTGAAAAGGCTCTATCTCTAGGCGCTGTCAGATTCTTCGATGATGTCGAGTGTGGTTTAATAACATGTGATAATATAGAGGAGCATATAAGTTCGGCTCCTGAAATTGTTGTGAACTTGACTCTGTTGTGGGCCGCGTATTTAGCTCGAGACGAATTACTGCCGGCTATATTAGAAGCCGGTGCTGATATCCACTACAGTGAGCCAACTGGGCTGACTGCTCTGCACTTGGCGGCGTTTAGCGGTGCGGGTAGAGCTGCTGTTTATCTGCTTTCCAAAGGAGCTGATGTCGATTTCGCTCCAAAATATTTCGCGCCACTACATTGTGCTGCATTCGGTAATTCTTTAGAAGTGGCCGAAATATTAATAGCCCGTGATGCTTCTCTACACGCTGTGGTACAAAGAGCTGGGTGCGAAGACAATCTTGTTCATTGTTCAGTCAGAACTGACGCTGTGGAATGTATGGAACTGTTTATAGAAAAAGGCGTAGACCCAGCTTATGTAACATCAGGAGGACAAAACGCATTGCATTTAGCCGCTGAACTCGGCGCACAAAGATGCCTCTCGTATTTGCTGAAAGAAACAAAGATAAGTGTGAACGGTGTTACGAAGCAGAGAGATAAAGAAAGTACGGCAATACACCTGGCAGCGGCCCGAGGTTACGCCGAATGTCTCGAGCTTCTGTTATCTGAAGGCGCTAAAGCGAATACTAAGAATTACAGAGGCTTCACAGCATTACATCTTGCAGCAAGATGTTCGAGCATAGAATGCGTTGAGGTGCTTCTTAGAGATGGCAACGCGGATCCGAATGCAGATGATTATGATAAAAGATCGCCACTGCACGCTGCTGTGTGTCGTTCAGAACGTGCTTGCGACATTATCGACATGCTCGTCAGTTGGGGAGCTCAGGTGAACAAAAAAGACGCGTATGGGTACTCTGCCTTGCATCTCGCTGCAATGGATGGATTAACACAATGCGTGGAAACCTTAATATTCCTTGGTGCAGACGTAACATCCAAATCGAAGAAAGGTCACACGGCACTGAGTGTGATCGCAAGAAAGACACCGAAATCTCTCGCGATTTTAAGACACAATCTAGATTGCGGCATATCCGTCAACCACACAGGGGAGGGTAACGAGGAAGTGCAGATCGAGTTCGATTTTGGCAGACTACTGAAATTCTCTTATCCCCGCGAGATCACATATTTGAACAGTTTGATTGATGAAGGTCAAAAAGACATATTGCAGCATCCGCTGTGCTCCGCGTTTTTATTTATGAAGTGGAGGAAGATAAGAAAATTTTATTTGGCGAGACTCATCTTTTGTTTTCTATTCGTGTCGTTCCTCTCCATATACGTGCTGACGGCGGTCGTGAAGACTTGTTCTGGTAAGCTCGCAAAAAAATATGGTGTTCTGAACGAACTCTGTCAGAAGCAATCGGTGCTGGGTGTCATGTTACAACATAATCCTATTGAATACGAAAGATGGATTCTAATAGGGATAACGACTTTTGAGATACTTCGAAAACTGACCGGTATAACCGGATATTCCAGTATTTATCAGTATTTTACTACTTTTGAGAATCTACTGGAATGGTTCGTTTTGCTTTCTGTGTTTTCACTGCACAATATCCAGCAAGAGTACAGTTGGCAGAACCATGTGGGAGGGTACGCAGTCCTGGGTGCTTGGACTAACCTAATGCTGATGATGGGCCAGCTGCCAATGTTTGGGGATTACGTCGCGATGTACCAAAAAGTGTTGACTGAATTCTTGAAACTGCTACTAGCGTATATCTGTTTGTTACTCGGTTTCACGATCTGTTTCTGCGTCGTGTTTCCGAACGAGGAGATGTTTTCGAACCCTTTGATGGGTTTCATCAGTACACTGTCGATGATGGTCGGGGAATTGAATTTGAACATATTGATCAACGTCCCGGAAAAAGAAGATCCACCGCTGCCGTTGGAGCTCTCATCCCAAATCATTTTCATCCTCTTCCTCATGTTCGTTACCATTATTCTGATGAACTTGCTCGTGGGTATCGCCGTTCACGATATCCAGGGTTTACGAAAGACCGCAGGTCTTTCTAAGCTGGTGCGTCAAACCAAGCTCATTTTATTCGTAGAGATGGGTATGTTCAGCGCTTGGCTGCCAAAATGTCTGCACAAATACGTTTATCGGACAGCCTTAGTGTCACCAGAGGCTGGCAAGGTGATCTTAAGCGTAAAACCATTAAATCCTAGTGAGAAACGATTGCCAACGGATATAATGATGGCGGCTTATGAGATGGCGCAGTTAAACAAAGTGAAAGCTGGAAGATCAGTGAAAGAGATACTGTACAAGAATAAATACTCGACTAAGTTGAAGAATGAAGGGTTATCCAGTGACCATAACTTCAGTTTGGAAATTAAAGGGGTGCAGGAAAAAATCGACCAAGCAACTTTTAATCTTAAAAAAATTGATCAAGAAATGAGGCATTTGAACACATTGCTGATTGACCAGCAGAACTTGTTGCATAACTTCTTCAAGTCTTTTGATGTGATGCCGTACAGGTCGTCCCACATATCCACCACAACTACGTACCCTGAATCTCCCGTTTTCTTCAATAGCATTACCGATGGCTCGCATAAATAATATTTTTTATATGTAAAAGTTTCAAAGAAACATCTGTTCAAAAGAATTCATAATTTTAACTAACTTATATGAAAAAATATTGTTATTTTCAAGTGAAGAACAAATTAAATTAAGTGGGTGTACATTCAACATCAAAAGTAGCAATATAAAATATCCAATATGAAATGACCAATAAATACGTCATAAAAGTATGACACCAAAAAGGTATCAAAAGTATACAATCCCATTACGAACTACTCTGTGATCGTTTTATTTATCTTGATGCTTGACTTAAGGCTATTTTAAATGAAAAATAAATAAATGTATCCATCCCAAATCAAACCACATTATTGCATTGCTTGCCTACCTATCAAACGAATTTAGTTAGCTCTAGCCTAAATTATAATTTTTGTATAAGCTTATATGAATAGTTAATAAAATCTATACCTTGTTACAATTCGTATTTTCATTTATTCAACTCCAATTAGCTACTGGCACTTAAAATATCCAACCAGTCATGCTTACAATCAATAATTAAGAATTAATTATGTTTTAATTCGCACCGCACGCCGCTTTACAATTTAATTAATTTATCGATTGATTGATTAATTAATTAAGAAAACTTTCATTTAATCTTGAGTCGAAATGCCAGGACAATATTTGCAGGTTGTTTTTTCCGCATACCTACATTTATAGCCTGCGCACACTGGCGGACGGCAGGGGAGAGAGCATTTTAATTTTATTAATCGAATTTAATACGTATCCAATGGAAATGAGGTGCTCCACCGTGCTCTTCGGTGCACCGATAATACTGCGCCGAAATGCTCCAGGGTCGATTACTTAGCGTTGAAATATATACCTTATTTCGATTGGATGAGTATTAAATTCGATTGATAAAATTAAAATGCTCTCCCCTGCCGTCCGCCAGTTTGCGCAGGCCATTACTCTCATATTCAATCAGATTGATTGTATTATTGTTGATATGACCATCAAGGTACACGCGGAAAACATAACCTTCCGAATGATTTTTTTGTCTCTGAATCCTAAGCTAGATCTAAGGAAATTATACAAACACAACCAACCGTATATCAAGTCTTAAATCCGTGTTTAAAAGTAAAACGGGGCAGGTACAGTCGATAACAATTAAACAGCAATGTTGACTCGCCACCGTTCCGACCTTGCTATTCGCCAGTACAGGTGATGAGAAAAGTTGTATAACAAGTGTCACACATTTAATAAAAACGGTACTTAACAAGGATTCTATCATCAGATGTATCTCTTATCTTTAAGAGATATACGAATTCAATTGATTCCAACAGTTTTACTGTCAGTAATTTATATAGTTATACAATATAAATAAGATATCTGGTACTATATCTCTAACAGAAGGCGGACATAAGAAAAAATAAGACGAATGAGAGCTGCTGCTGTTTCTTTCTTAGCTTTGTCTCCCTCCTGGATGGTCAGTTAAATTAAATTGCAGAGGTGAGTGGAGGGGACGAGCAGATTTCCATATTTTTTTTATAATATCACGGTATATGGAATCACTATGAAGTAGTAGGTATAATAACATAAAGAAGCAATTAAAATAATAGAAAACACTTATGTAAGCAACAGTACTCTGAACTATTCGCAATCACACAAACTCGGCCGGCGGTTCTAAATGTTTTTATTAAAGCTACATCTGAGGCGCCGACTGCCGACTGCGCTAGCCACCACATACCACGCTATGGACCCAATAGCTACCGTAGCCTTTTGAAGGCTAAATAGCCGCTAGGAACGCCTAGAATTTTCTACGATTCCAACGTAATCTTATTTTTGCTTATTGTACCTATGAAATTTGTCCTTGCAACCTCTTTTGTAGTGGATTAGTACTTTCCACTTCCTACTGCCATGGCTCCCTAGGGCCATGTTCACCAGGTAAAGGGACCATTAGTGCAGTTAACCGATTGTTTGATGTACTGTTGGCAGTCCGTTGCTGTTATAACGGTCCGTTAGTGTGTTGGTGAACTCTGGCCTTAGTCTGCTCCCACTTTACACCATACTCCAATCCCAGTCTTCGTGCGAATATAGACATACTCCAATCCCATTATTATTTTTTTATTGGAGCGCGGTGGCAAAAAAGCGTACGGCCCGCCTGAGGTTAGCAGTTACCGTAGCCTATAGATGCTTACCATACCAAAGGCATTGATCGCACATTGCCGACCTGAAGGGGAGTGGGATGGAGGGAGGGGGAGGGGGGTGGGCTTACGGCTCTCTCACTCATCATACGAAACGCAGCTGTAGTAGCTGCTTTACACCGATCTTCTGTGAAAGGGTGGTACTACCCCGGTCGAGCCAGCCCGTTTATGAGCTGCAGTCAACTGGCCACAGCTTGGCTCTACCACCAGTCTTCGTGCAAATATAGAAATAATTTTTGTAACGACCGCTAGTCGCAGTGGTTCGAGCTTAGGTCGTTCGGCTAACTGCATCGGGTGGTTGCGGGTTCGATTCCCGCCAAAAGAAAATTTCGCAAACGTCCTTTTGTAATTTGCCCTAGTCTGGGTATCACTGGGATAGCCCCCAGTCAATTGTATGGTAGCCATAGTACAAGCGTTGCTTAGTTTGGGACCACACAGTTGGTGTATTGGCGATATTTATTTACTGATCCTCTGCAAAAAGGAATGTTATGTATTAATATTCATCGTATCTGCAAACCGTATGGTATTTGAACCGCGTGGCGCCATTTCTATTTCGAGCACCGTTTTGGCATCAGCATTAATCACACTGATGCTCAATTAAATCACTCCCGACTGCTCAATTCAGCCGGCTATGACCTGGAAATGTATTGAGGAATTCAGGTGGGGAACTAACTATTTCTGTTAGATCTACGTTACAGCAGATCTAAATCTGTCAGGGATATAAACTTGTGTTAAAAATCCTAGGTCTTGGACTTCAATCAGAAAAGACATATAATATTTTCTACAATAGCGTCATTAGTGAGGGTAAGCCGAGGATGGAGGTAGGGTCAAACTACGATGATAACTCGTATGAAACCATTTTTTTTACGGGTTCACACAGGAAATATTTGAAAGATGCCCAGATCTCTTGTGTGAGAATCCTGGGGTTTGTGGGATTTTTATCTACTAAAACCTCTCCGGTGGCTTTCTTCAGAACGTCGCGTCGGAGGGGCTGTGGGATCTCCAAACAGAACGTACCGGTGACCCTCATGCGCCGCGCTCCAAATGGGATCTCGTCCCGGAGGGAGCAGCGCCCCTCGCAGTGCACGGCGGCGGGGAGCCACGCCCGCCACCGTTCTCCTCAGGGTTAGGGTCATGGTCTTCGTCATTGGACGGCCGGGGCCCACACCCTAGACGTCATCAACCTCTTAAAGGTAAAGTTAAAGCGCCAGGTAAAGTTGCTTTCTTGGCAATTTCAGGTTAAAATTCAGGGTATAGCCTACGCTGCTGCTGTCCCAGCGCGGACTAGTAGTAGTACATCTTGCAGCTATTGTAACCCAGAAACCATACCAACTGTAATGAAAACATATTTACCCAACTCAGTGCACCCAACCAACTGCGCACAGGCACTCAGGGGCTTATTCCACTTCGTGCACCTGGATGATATCAACTGGGTGCATAAGAGCCAATACACACCGGGACGCCATGGCGACGTCGCCGGCTACGTATCCAAACAATTTGTATTGATGGCGACGTCGCCAGTCCGTCGCCAGGCGTGTTACCTGTCATACATGTCAATACGAATTAATTGGCTACGGTGGCTGGCGCCGTCGCCATGGCGTCCCGGTGTGTTATACCTCTAAAGTGGAACAAAATGTCGCCTCAGCCTGGCGAATTAGATCACCCAGGTTCACAAAGTGGAAATATTTTGTGTCCTTTGTTCACCTCGGAATCAAATCACCCAGGTGAACAGAGGCGACTCTTATTTGCCACATATTTCCGTGTGAACGTCAATAACACATTCCGCGGGAGGCTCGCGGTGTATTTATGAACCAACTAATAAGACAGGTAATGAACACGTCTCTAAATCTGATGCGCTATGCATCATCCGAGAATGTTTTTGATGATGTAAGTGGGCCTGCGTTCTTTGGATGCTTGCTGTTGAGAAGGTCAAGATGGAACGCCACTAATATTGGTTAGGTGGTAAAAAATTCTTACAAACAACATTGCCGTGTGTAATTGCGCAGTGGTTCGAGTATAAGCCACTCACTGCGGGTTCGATTCCCGCCAGAGGCGAATTTGGAAATGGCCCTTTGGGTGTTATTGGGATCGCCCCAAATTATATGTTATACAGTAGCGGTACGTTATGATGGTCGTTTTGACATGTAGTGGGGGGAAGATGATGAACCTTATTGCAACGGAATAACATTCATTTTAGCATTCATTTTTTGACATTCCTAAATTTTAAAACTGTCATTCCGTTATAATAAGGTTCATTTTTTCCCTCCCCCACATGTCAAAACGGCCATCATAGCGTACCGCTACTGTAGTAATCATAGTTCAAGCGTAACTTGGCCAAGTCTCTTGATCGAAAAACGTTTGTAATAATGTCCAAAGACCTTACCAAGGGAAACATGTGACTGGTCAAAATAGTATGTTCTACTAAACGAAGTCCACGGACAGTACTACTCAGTCGTTCGCTGAAAATTATTTTGATAAAGAGTTTTTATCAACATTATTTTCCGATTTTTATTAAACACTAGTCGATATTGCAAATACAGCTCATCTTTTGGTGAATAACCCGCAAAATGCCTTAGAGTTGATTGTCGAATTGCAAGTGCGATACACATAAGTATGTGAATTACACTGCACTGTACTGCACTGCATTAGAGGTGCGCTGAACACAAGCCATGGACCAATTACTAAGGGGACTGGCCCTAAGCAACCCGGCCGAGTGGTCGGCCTAGTACTAACATCGACATAAAACAAAGCGAGTAGTTCAACTATTTACCGGTAGATAGAACAATGAAAATGAATAAACAATGACCACGTTTTTTTTTTCATACATATATCTAATAAGGGCACCTCTTTTTTTAGTCTTTACTCTGTGACACAAGCCTAGCGATTGCAATTAAGGAGGTACCATATCTGATGAAATAATACATCCATGAATATCTCAAACATTTTGGGACCAAAGAAATTAGCGAAATCTGGGTGATGGTAGATTTTTTTGCACAAAGAGTAGGTAAGTATGACGCCATCGGACTGATTTAATAAAGATCATTTAACAAGTAATGAGATCCTGCCCTCATCGTCTCTACAAATGAATTTGTTGTGATAATAAATCGCTTGTGTAAATAGCGTGGCTCTATTTATAGCGGCCGTGCACTGAATCAGTGCGTTTAAATAGAGACGCGTACGCGACGCACTCACGCGCCAATTTTAGTGATACAAGATCGAGAGGCGTGATCAACATGCAGCTCTACCATCGTTTCTCGTGTCCTCTACACTCGTTAGTTGTTAACGTCTGTTATATTTGTATTGCAAATTGTACCTACAGCCTATTAGTGAACGAGCAATCAATTAGCCATAGAAATATTTCACGTAAATGATAGAGATAGTGACTCTAACTAACATGTAAACTCATAGTAGAGCTTCTGGTAGTCATGTGAAGATGGTAATTTGTAAGTTGTTGTCACTTTTAGATGCAAGGATTACACCGTGCTTTCCCTGATACATGTTTGTACTGGATTTTACTTATTATGGACAAACATAATAAAGGTCTCTGTGGCAATAGCACAGCCTTATATCTCATGCTAGCAACTCTACCATTCAAAACTACTTCGTGACAATTCCATCAGGCGTATTTTATACCGGAAACCTTGGACATAAAGTCCGTTTCTCGAAAGAAGTTTCATTTCAACATTTTTTGTTTTAATGTAAATCAATGTAATTAAATTACTGAAACAATAAAATTGGATTCACATTTAATTTTTGGGGAGTCTTAAACAATAACGGATTAATAACATTCCGTCGCATGACTGTGGCGCCGCGTCTGCGGGACTTCTTTCGTGAAACGGACTCCATGCCGTAAACATTGAATCTGGGACTCGAATCTCTTAACAATTGTCCATTGGGAAACCACTGGTCTCTAATTTTTCTTTTATAATTAAAGTCGCAAATTCTGGGCAGTCGACATGTTGTCGGCCAGAGGACTGCTAACAGAAATAATGCCGACAATAAGTTTTATCGCCAAGGATTTACGATTTATAATTGCTGTAAGTGCAATAAGTGGATAGTGCAATCGATTCAAGTCAATGTTTTTCCAAAACGATCTAGAATGCATTATCTGTCAATGTATTATTACTAAATTAGTATAATATTATTTTGTTGTTCTGTTTTTTAAAGAACATTTTGTACAATATAACCATTATAAAGATTACGCAATCGCTAGTGGTCTAGTAATCTTAAAGAAGATAATAGTTAAACGAGTACAATCAACAGAACAATAAATGGTTATCAATGATTTGTGATTCCGGTGTTGGTTATGAAAACTAGAGTTGCACAAGGTGGTGCGCAAGCCAAGACAAGAATTACTCTTCTTCACTGAACACTGCTAGGGATTCGGCTAGAAAATCAGAAAAATGAATTGCTTTTGCCATGTGGCCTCTATAGCTCCGCTGGTCGATAAACATTTTAATAATTCTACGTGACTCCCGTTGCCGCCATAACCATTTACTCCGCAGTTACCATTGCATAAAGTGGCACTCGTTTCATCACTTTTAAAAGGCTAAATATAAAATTCTAGAACTTTAATAAAAAAAATAAAAAATTGCATGAAACACCAAACTTGGCTGGTTATCACCGCCTATCGATTTAGCCGCATACCTAATCTTTACAATTTTTACAATGGATTACTGAGTTTATATAAAATGGTCCGCATGCATGCATCATCTTCGCAGTTAACGACAAAAATGGCAGCGTTGCCCCTCCTAGCTCTCGCCTTGTTCGCAGGTAATTAATCTTTACTATTTTATCAGTAGCTTCCTTAAATCCCTGATAAAGAATCAAGTTTTCCAGATACGTGACACAGTAGTGGGGTTTGAAGTTCATTTTATCGTAAGGGATAATGAGCTGTTCTAAGAACACACTCCTGGACGAGGCGCCTACAGTCAATCTAGATTCATGCGTCATAAGATCTAGAAAACGTTCATAATTGGACATAGCCTTTCTCCAAGGTCTTGACGTGACTCGGTCCTTCACTACTTTCATCAAGTTCTTACAATACGCTTGAAATCATTGGTCCTCTTTTAAATGAATCATGAACTTTATCTTCCAGGCGGGCTACAAAGACACATATCAATTATTCTGCAAAAGCAACTTTTTTCTGATTTTCTAGCAGAATCCTTCTGTTTCTTTTCCTAAAATAATCAGGCATGGCGTAAAATGTCTATTCGGCAACTTTGCTCAATTGCTAATTTTTCGGACAAAAATTGATGATGATTGATTGATTGCTGAATTGCGGGAAAATAAGAAAAGTGAATTGCTTTTGCAGAATAAATAACTAGGCCTATTTAGCCTCGTGTATAATTGAGATTCTAATATTCTCCAACAGTTGTCAGCTTGGTGCCCTTATTTCTTTTAAACGCATTTATTTCACTGTTTCCAGGGTCCGCTTGCTCCGCACCGCAGGCGAGCCGCATCGTCGGTGGCACCGAGACCACCATCGACAAGTTCCCCTCCATCGTGCAGGTGGACTCCCTCGGCATCTTCAGCGGCGCTTGGGGGCAATCATGCGCTGCCAACATTCTCACATCGAGCTATGTTCTCTCCGCTGCTCACTGCTTCGATGGGACGTAAGTTTATTACTTGTACTGATATTAGGTTCTAGTTCAATAGGGGATGAACACATTTTCATCATACTAATACATTCACCCCTTATGCAAGGAATATTCGGGACAGACCACTACACTAGTCCAGTAGAGGACTTTTTATTGCCTAATAAAAGCTCAAGTGACAGACGGTCCACATGATAGTAAGTGGCAACCGTCGCCCAGGACATCTGCAACATAAAGGGTAGCAGCCGCGGTGTCGACCTTCTAGGGACCTGTAATCCTTTGAACCCCATGAACCTTTTGGTGTGACCCTTTGATGAACCCCATGTTGTAGAGGAAAGGAAGGGAAATAAAGGTGGTATTAGGAAGTTTGCGAATTCTCCATTATTCTTGTGGTGACGATTCTAGTTTAGAAGTAATCTTACATATTTGCCAAGCCGTGGTCTCTACTGAACTTACTCGGGCTGGTATTAAAAAATCGATCTCAGGTCTTAAAAGGAACTTGGAAATGTAATTCTAATGTCATTTTATTAGTAAATAAAATGGTATGTCAATAGTGTACTTAAGTTCCCAGAGTTGAGATTAATTTATTAATAATATCCTTGGGGCATCAAAGTCACAATGGAAGGAAAACTTCAGGCAAGAGCTTCAGTGTAAATACAAGATGTGGATATGGCAAGACGAGATTTCACTTTGTCACATCTACATGTACCCCGCAGCTCTTGCCTCAAGTTTTCCTCTACCTCCTTCCTTCTGATAACATCTCCCTATTATTATCTCCAGCTTCTACCGGCCTGACGCGCGCCGTGTCAGGGCTGGCGCAACCTACCGCAACACCGGAGGCATCATATCCAACGTGGAACGCGAATTCAACCACCCCTCCTACGGTGTCAACGGTCTGGACGGTGACATCACCGTGGTGCGGCTAGCGACACCCCTGGTCTACAGTCCTGTGGTCCAGCAGGGGACCATCATCAACCAGGGCGGTTCCGTCCCTGATAACATGCCTGTTGTGCATGCTGGCTGGGGAACCACTACGGTAATTGACAAAAGATAAATACTGTGGAATCTCGATCAACGAACACATTGAACACTTAAGGGTTAACTTATTACTAAATCCAAATTGATCTTTAGGAACTGATATGAATAGGAATCTGGTGTAAACGTATCCGTGTAATGTTCAATAGCTGCGTCGACATCAGGCGCATGCCGCGCTTGAGCGCTGAATTTTGACGTCGGAACGCATAGACATAATGTCAAAACAATAACATGAGTGCTCAGGCGTGCAATACGAGGCATCTTTATGCACCAAATAGTTACATCTACATTAGGCGTATGCCGCACCTGAGCACTCAAATTTAACGTCCCTTATAAAACATACGGCTCTTAAGGTCTTAAGGTCTTCTACAGACGTCAGTCGGTCTCCTACAAATTGTGGAATCTGACATCTGCTGTTTGCCACGTTGAGCGAACTCCTACCTTGATAGATGCAATTATACGGTGGAGTGGTTGGCGCGGAGGCGCCTTTCACGCTGCAGGTCGTAGGTTCGATTCCTACCCGGGACATGCATTTGTGTGCATGAACATGTTTGTATGTCCAGAGTCTGGGTGTATGTATATGTATGTATTTACAAATATGTAAGTAGTATATGTAGTAATATCAGTTATCTGGTTTCCATAGTACAAGCTCTGCTTAGTTTGGGATCAGGTAACCGTGTGTAAAAAAATGTCCCAGGATATTATTATTATATCGCCACTCTTCTATTTACAGCAAGGAGGCACCGCGTCCAACGTTCTTCTGGAGACCACCATCTACACGATCAACAACGAGCTCTGCGCTACTAGGTACGCGAGCCTGCCCAGACCCCAGGTGGTTACTGAGAACATGATCTGCGCCGGTCTCCTGGACGTGGGCGGCCGCGACGCCTGCCAGGGTGACTCCGGAGGCCCGCTGTACTATACCAATATTATCATTGGCGTCGTGTCCTGGGGCGAGGGCTGTGCCAACGCCACCTACCCTGGAGTCAGCACTGCTGTGGCTCCTTACACTGATTGGATTATTTCTACTGTTGTTTAGGTTTAATTAAATCCGAATCTAGCTGTCTACTTTTTTTATTAATTTAAGCTACACGAGTGAATCAATTCTGCCCACCTAGCCAAGTGGATTTGTCTCCAAGCGTCTTCTACAAATCGCTACGTTTCACGTATGGAAATGACATAGTCACGTGATCTACTTAGCCACTTGTAATGTAATTTCCAAAAAAAATATATAAGCGTAGCGATTTGTAGAAACGCTTGTGGACGAAGCCGCTTGGCTAGGGCGTAGGTCTGATCCATCTGGTCGATATCCTGCATAAAATACATCACAAATAATATTTTGAAACATTAAAAATTAAAAATAAGTCAAGGTCACATATTCGATCTGGTAGTAGAGGTAGAAAACCCGGACAAGTGAGACTAGGACTAGGAAGTTAGGACTGATACTGAACTGACAAAACCATATTTATTTGGTGGATAAGAGTTATCTGACGATTCTGAAAACAGGCCCTAAGAAATACTGTTATCAGGGATAGCTTAGCCACACTAGTATCCTGCCTAGATAACATGGATCAACGGTAATTCACGCATCCGGTAACATAGATTAACAAATATATTGAAGCAGCAATTAAACTTCAGGCAGAAAGGTTCTTGAGTGGCGACCACGTACCGGAAGACGCAGCGTGGGTAGCGCCCACAAAGGGGACCGACGACTTAGTGAAGGTCGAGGGAAACCGCTGGATGCAAGTGGCACAGGACCGGTCGTTGCGGAAAACCTTCGGGGAGGCCTATGTCCAATAGTGAACGTCTTTTAGTTGAAATGATGAATAAAACTTCATAGAATTCAGAACACGCATCATTCATTCATCTTCGACGATCCATTAAATTTTTATAACATATGAATCTCATTTTTCTATCAAAGATTACCCAGAGATTATTGTAAGTAAAACATCGTGAGGAAATACATGCTTTTGGAAGACGTGTGTGTTATAAGTCGAATGGTCCGCCCGCCAATAAAGATACTGCATATAACTTCACCCTTGTTTTCTTAATTTTTAGGGTTCCGTCGTCCCTATCAGGAACCCTTATAAGATTATCCAGTCCGTCCGTGCCAGTCACAGTGCCATAACTTCTACTGTTTTTGATGGAAGTTGACACACACTTAGCCGGTTTTTTTACCTAAACTATACACAGGATATAGGTGTACGGCAAAATATAGTTATCTTTACGATGTTATCGAACATTTTTATTGTTCTGTAAAACAATAATTCAATTACGAAACAGTAGTTAATGGTGGTGCTGTAAATATTTCTGTTTTATGAAATCATCAAACGTTTAAATATCAATGGGTTAGTTAGATTGATGATGATAAATAAATATTATAACTTTAAATCAGTACCTAACTGGTATAAATCTTTGTAAATAGCGGTATACGTTTTCTAATTATTTCTTCACTCGTCTGCCACTGTCAGCGGAACACTGTTTTCACACTTAATACTCCGCCAAGCCAACTAGGCACTCGGATGGAATGAGGCTTCCCCGGCCGCACTCCCTCGAACACCGCCATCGCCTTATTGCGCGGGTGACGTCACATTTGACAGGTCTCTAGTTGGCTTGGCGGAGTAGCATTTCTGAGCCGAATAAATGAAACCAGATGAGCAAAAAAATGTACAGGATGGGTACCAGATACCGGACATAGTCGTCGTGGTCGACCCAGGAAAAGATGGCGTGATGACCTCGACTGTTGTCTGGAGGGATGGATGGAAGGGGCGTCTAATAGAGATATGTGGAGTATATTGGGGGTGACTGTAGGTAAAAAAACGATTTTATTCTCTGACAAGAATCTACGTAATCCAAGTACCTACTTAAGTATATTTCATAATATGAAAATCACACACTTCATATAAAATCTAATTTTATGAAAGCCCACCACCAATCTATTCCTTAGATAAAACACAACAAATTTACCTTGTTTAATTTTTTTGTAATAGGACTGCAGTGGCAAAAAAGCGTACGGCCCGCTTGATGTTAAGCAGTTACCGTAGCCTATAGATGCTTGCAATACCAAAAGCATTGCTTGCACTTTGCCAAGCTGAAGGGGAGTGGGAAGGAGGGTTGGGAAAGGGAGATGAGTTGGATTTTGATGCGGAATCAAATAGGTTTTAAAAATAGAGTCAACACGGGTAACCTTGAAAATAATCAGTATATTAAACAAAAAAGGCCAGGCCAGGCCTTAGAAAAACTTAGGGCCAAACTCGCTAACACATAAGCGGACACTGGAGCAGTAAGTAACTAATTGTTTAATATACTAGTAATAATCGTTTAGTGCTGTAACGGACCGTTATTGCGTTAGTGAATTTGGCCCTAATTCTATAAATAGGTAGGTAAAACTAAGAATTTCCGGCCAGAAATGAGATTGCACAAAATTGACTACTTAATAAATTGTTATTAAAGATTACTAGCAATGTGAGGCCATCATATAGGTACATTTAGTCTCTTTATCCTCCCCAACTAAACTAAATGCTTGTTGATGTTTGCCCCGCCTACTGATACTTACTACAGAAATCATTCATGTATTATTTTACCAGATATGGTAACTTCTAACATCGCAATGACTAATATGGCTCAGCGCACCACTGCGTGCAGCGAAATTCAGACATCTGTTATCGCACTCACAATCGACCAGAAGATGCACCGTTTACAGTTCGCTGACGGTGAGGGAAAACATCGTGAGGAAACCTACCTATCCCTCGGGATTAGGTAATAGTCAGTTCCAGTATACACGGCGACAAGGTTCACCACCTGTCACGTTGGTTTCTGACTATCTGGTGAAACGTGGGCTTTGCGTTGGTCAATACCTCCACAATGTGGTGGTGTATGGCCACTCAAGCCTCTGACTACCCCCGAACTGGGATAAAAGTCGTGACGTTACACACATTACACATGCACCGTATTGGCAATACCGACATGATTTCAATATTATTTTCCGCGAACGGCTGAGTCGTACTGTGAACATGGACTCCGTTTAGTAGGACAAAATATTTTTGACAGTCACGTATCTCTCTTTTTCTTGGAAATGTCTTTGGCATACATAATCTTTATTGAGTTATTAATAATCTACTGAATCGATAATGATATTAGGCATATAGGTGAAATCACTAAGAGTGTGCGTGCCCCGCCCCTCATGGATTACGCATGATCATCACACACTGACGACTGACCTAATGTGTTAATTTTATGGTTCCGTGAAGGAGAACACAAATCTTATAGTAGTAGATACATTTTATCTTCTTCCCGTAAGTAAGTCAGTCTAGCTTCAAGTACATACTTAATTTGAAATAATATCAAAATTAAAGGCACTAAATTGGGAAATTAGATTTTGTATCTAGCTTTTTATCAGTTGTCCATTTTACCCCTTCACCCCCAGCATATATAGAAGACTAGAGACATTATTCTCGTTCCAGAGGGTTCCGTACAAACTTAATAGGGATTGAATTTTTATTTACATTTGTAATGATAAATACCAATAAATACATACCAATTTTCATGTCCCTAGTTTCAACAAAAATCGGAACCCCTACAAACTTTCATTCCCTATTTAACCCCCTTAGAGGTGGAATTTTCCAAAATTCGAAATTAAGGAAGTAGGTAAGCGGTACACTAGCGGTTTAGGCTGTGCACTTTCATGACAGACGGACAACAAAGTATTATATAAGGGATTCAGTGCTTTCCTTTTGAGGTACGGAACCCAAAAAATTCAAAAGAAACCAGAGCAATTCAGCCTAGCGCATAGCGACTGGGAACAAATAAAACCACCACAGTTCAATCTAAAATCCCGATAGAAACATACAGGCACCACACAATATTATAAGATTATCTTTATCAGCTAGATTATACCATAATAATTGGGGCAATAAATTAAACAAGATAAACTAATACGTACTATACCTATAATATATAAGGCAACATAAGTTTGGCCATTGTTGGATTGGTTCACAAACGGTCTAAAGATGGCGTCTCTCATGTGGGCTCTGGTTCTCTTTGCAGGTAATTATCCTAAACTATATGCGAAAGTGTGTGTAGAGTGCCCTTCGTCAACTTATATAACATAAAAATACCAACGGCAAACTTATATTCGTGATAACGGCCGGATATAGAAATAGAGGCTTGCAGTAAGTACATGAACAACAATAATTTGATGCAATACAAAAGTGGGCAACCAATTTGGAAAGCTGAGAATGTTCAATGACTTATGTTACTGACCGAACCTATCCATAGTCGAAGACCAATCGTGGACAAAATGTTAGCTTATTGACATTTATAAATTAAAAAAAAAAAAAACTTTGCTATTATAAGTGACGTCAGCACCGAACTAGGTTGAAACTAGTGTCTACTGGAGCCCAGTAGCAGGTGAGCGCTGGACTGGGTGACTGGACTGGCGCGTTACTGGTCGTGTAAAGCAAGCATAATACGAGTAAACTTATAAAATACGTAGGTAGATATAAATCGTTATCCTTGGTCGTCATATAAAGCAATCTATCTCCTCATTCCAGGTCTCGCCTGCCCCTCCATAAACGCCGACTCCCTCGGCCAGGAGACCTCCGTGGAGCAGTTCCCCAGCGTGGTCCAGGTGGAGACCAGGGCTGGTCTGATCTGGCTGCAGCAGTGTGCCGGCAGCGTGCTTACTTCCTACCACATTCTCTCTGCCGCTAACTGCTTCTCTGGCCCGTAAGGATTTTGAGTCATTTGCAGAGCGCCTTTACGTACCTGAATATGTTCATCTATAGCTTAATTAAGGCAGGAAACTTTTCAAAGTCAAAGTCCTCGTTAATTTGGGCATTCACAAACGGTCACTTTTTTGCGATTTGTCATTTGTAGAATCTAGCATTTTAAGAATCTAACATCATACGCCTAAACCAAATTTACATCTCACGATTAGGTACATCATCTTTAAAGTTAGCTGTGGATGGGGTTCCTAACCTCTAATTCTATCGTTAGTCTCCATCGGGTCTCTATCGGGTCTCCATCCATTTATTGTTATAGTGGGCGAAAGAAGTTGCTTCTTTTAAGACTTCAACATTGAACCCTTCCAGGACCTTCTCCCTCCAAACCCGTCGCATCCGAGCTGGGTCCTCACACCGCGGTGAGGGCGGCGACGTCCGGGAACTCGCTGAAGTCTACGTGCACCCCACTTACGGAAACCTAGGTCATGACGGAGACCTGGTCGTGGTCCGGCTGGAGAGCTACCTGACCCTGGGCCCTACCATCCAGCAGGTCTCTATCTTGGGCGAGGGTATTGACCTGCCAATTGGTCTTCAACTGGAACTGGTCGGATGGGGGACTACCACTGTAAGTAATCTTCAGTACTTTCTCTAATATCTGGCTTAGTTATTTGCAGGTCTTAAGATTTTATAAAAATAATTGTGAATTGATTTCAAAGTTATCCTAAATTAGGCCCGTATTAATAAATCGATCTCAAGATTGAGATGGACCTTGAGATGCTGTTTTTGACAGATAATGCATACATTAAACGTCAAAACTGCATTTTAAGATCGATCTCAACTTTGAGATGCATTTATTAATACGGGCCTTAGCTACTTTACGCCGGTCTTCTGTATGAGAGTGATACTAACAGTGGTCGCGAGGTTGGATTGAGTGATTATAGACACTAAGTGCCACCGCAGACTTGCTACTTTTTGCATCGGCGATCGGTGATTTTGCGACTGCATCGCGTTTTGGCGACTCTCTGCGGTCGGACGCAGCGACTGCTCCGATGCTATAAAACCCGACTACTGAAAAATCGCGCTCTAAAAAGTATGAAACAAGAAAATATTCTCATCTAGAGGATAGCCGTGGTCCGTGTAGGTCCTTTAGGGCCAAATGGCATATGAACACGGACCACGGCTATCCTCTAGATGAGAATATTTTCTTGTTTCATACTTTTTAGAGCGCGATTTTTCAGTAGTCGGGTTTTAGTTTTTAAACTTACTTTTTATTTAATTATTTTGGAGTTATAGGTAACAATATATATATTTTTGAAATGTGCTCATCAAGCTCTTTCATTTGATACCCCACAAAGTTTTATTAAAAAATGTTTTTTTTTTAGTTCATGACATTATGTCCTCTAGAGGGCGCCATATGCAATTTTATGTGACGTCACATAGCCTATAACCAGCGCGCCATTAAGCCGCTTCTAACGATACCTCATTTGTCAAATTACGACTAGTAGTTTGGAAGTTAGGTGGGAACAGATGCACATACATACATACATACATACATACATACCGGTCAAAATCATAACCCTCCGCCGTAGTCGGGTAAAAAGCGACTAAATCGCCGAGCCGATGCAAAAAGTAGCAAGTCTGCTGTGGCCCTAAATTAAGTACACACGCATGTATGGGTGTATGTGTGTGTAGCGTTGTATTTGTAGTTCCAACTACAGAAGTGACAGATAACGTCACCCAATCGAATCAAGCGATATCTGATGAGCTGAATATGCCTCTTCTCATTGGTTACAACTTGACCACCACCACGAATTAAGTATTATTTAACCAATTCTCCCCCAACAGCAAGGTGGCACCATCGCGGACACCGGCTTATACAGCCTCAACCTGTACTACGTGGACTACGACAGATGCATCGGCATCTACTTCGGCTCGGAGACCATCACCGAGAACATGGTCTGCGCCGGTCTGCGCACCTCCAACGGCCGTGACATCGACCTGAGGGATGTTGGAGCTCCAATCTTCTATTCTGGAGTTGCAGTGGGCGTGGTGTCCTTCGGTGTGGTGCATGGCAATGACACGTACCCAGTTGTGGCCACCGCTGTTGGCTCTTACACTAGTTGGATAGTCGGTATTGCTGTGTAAATAAATTTATTTAGATAACTGGTGGTGTTTCAATAAATTCTTCTTCTTCTTATCGTATGGTTAGTGGCCAACCTGGTATCAGAGTTGTTCAAGCCGGCCCAAGGTCTCTGAAAAGGCTTAACGACTGCTGCCTAGACGATAACAACCAGGACCGACCTTTTACGCGCCCTCCTAAGCACGCAGATGCTCATTTCAAATGCCACGACATGGTCACCCATCTCTGATTGACCTTGCCAAGCATTGCTTACCCTCCGATCGTTTACCGATCAACGAATGCAGCATGCTATGAGCGCCTCCATGCGGTTTTTAAATGTGATGTGGGCAAATACATTACCAAAAAAGAGGATGTGGATTATATCAACCAAGTTGTAACTGGCCACAGTCAGTAACTAGCTACTGCAAATATAAACCATATTAATAAGAGTTGTGTTCAAAAAACGGCATCAATAGGTAATGAATCAATATAATTATAGCCAGACCGATTGCTATGTCGCCCATACCACGCATGCTGTCTGCACTCAACCCGCTCGTGAGCCACACTGCTGGACTGGACTTATTTGATGATAAATGGAAGGTGTGATTGTTAGAATGTATGAAGATCTGTGCAATGGCAGAGTGAAAGAATTTAATTAGAGTAAGTAATTGGTAATGTTAACCGTTCTAATTATAAAGAAATAAATAAATGCTACATGCCATACATGCTAGTATAGGAATATTATGTAGATATTTTGTGCACGTCTGCCATGAGGCCATAAACCTAGAAGGGTTCATCAGAAATATATACTGAAAAACACCGCTAAGGCGGAAACCTAGCGCGGCGCATGCTACGCACGAAATGACGTCATTGTCGAACAAATGAACCCACGCAGCTAGTGGAAGCTACGTCATTTCGTGCGTAGCGTGCGCCGCGGTGGGTTTCCGGCTTGGCGGAAACCCACCGCGGAGAGGCCACGCACACGGCCCGGCTACGTTTTGCAAGAAAATGTATGGATGACGTCATTTCGTGCGTAGTCTCACCGTGCGCCGCGGTGGACACGGTCACATACATTTTCGTGCAAAGCGAAGCTTGACCCACGTGCGTAGCGTGTGCGTGGCCTCACCGTGCGCCGCGGTGGGGTCTTCCCCTAGCACACCCATCCAACTCCAAAGCAACATGTAACGCCCTCCGTGGCAGCCAGCCAAAGCTCTGCAGTGTCGATGATACAAATGAACATTGTAGTGCGTCGTAACGGCGCTAGATGTCATTAGGTGCCTATATTATATTGCAAATGAAGACGGTGATGTCGTCCAAGTTAGTGTTGGAAACAAGGGTACACGTTCAAATCCAAGTCAAAGTCAAAACATTTTTATTCATGTAGGCTAAATGAAGCACTTATATGAATAGTCGACATCAATATTTTAGTTTTACCACCGGTTCGTAATAGCCGGCAAGAAACTCAATGGTTACTCTTTTCAATATAAAAAGAAAACTGATGTAGGTAGGTATACTCTCAAAACAGCAACGCTATGTGAGCAAGCAGCACCATTGTCGCAAAAAAAATACGGTAATTCAATATTATCAAAGTAATTATTAGTCTCATTCAGATTTAGCCCCCGGCTCGCAGTCTGTGTTTTCGTATTTCATGTACGAATCTCATTTTCAAATTAAAGACATTACCAAAAAAGAGAGACATGAGTCTGTCCAATATAGTATGTCTTACTGAACGGGGTCTCCTTGCATAAGATTTCATGTTTCAAACAGGGTAGTTGTCGGCGGTGTATCTACCTACTAGAATTAATATACCTATAAATACACACATGATATACATATACACATGATGAATTTAGAATCGTCAATGGGCCTACTGACGGATAAGAATTAGATAAAAGGAATTATCAAATGTAACGTGCGAGAGATTACAGATAATAAACATAATAAAGGAATAAAGATTAATACCGGTTATTATAAATTTTGATAACTTCTGTTTTTCATGACGTTTTCCTGAGGATGTTATTACATGCTGTTATGATATAAATAAAATCCAAGGAATCTGCCGCTTTATCATTGATGTATTATTTAAGCAGATATGGTATCTTCAAACATCGATCACAAACATGTGCTCAGCGCACCACTACATGCAGCAAAATTCACTCATCAACAGGTCAAGTGATTGCAATGTTAGGAGATACCATATCTACTAAAATAATACTTCAATGATCGGAAGGTTTAAAATACTATCTTGCAGACATATCTTGAGGTTTTTAATATTTCCATGTAGGCATTGTGAAGGCGCAAGAAACGTTACCTACAATATTAATCTAACTCTTCATTTCTTCCATTAAACTAAGTACTCGTAGTAGAATGATTCAAGACGATTATCAATATCCATTAATACACATAATTACATGCAATAAAATAATGAATTAGATAACAAAATACGCTTTTATATAAGTAATTAATCCACCACGTGAATCGATCAGTAGAAGCAGACGACATGGCTTCCTTCGCGTGGATATTGGTCGTAGTTGCTGGTAAGGGTTGATTAATTTTATTCACCTCTTCTTTTAATTTATAGTGGTTTGTGTTTAATGGTTTTTATTTGGAACAAATATCTACACTTGTTTTAATTTGATTGAGCTTAAGGACAAGGCAGATATAGCAGTATGAAAGTCATAATATATGTTGCAGTCGTTGATCATGCCTATTTTAGCAGATGTGGTACCTCCTTACATTTCAATCACCAGAGTTGTGCCCAGCGCCCCACTACATGCAGAGAAATTCACACATCTATTATCACACACAGTTGGTGTGTTAATCTGGCGAAGGTAGAAGAGAGTGTCTGTGCTTGCGCACATATTTGAGCACTATAATCATATCTCCTGCACAGATTTGCTAGTATCCATTAAGATTCACCAACGTGGCCTGAACTTGGTCAGGAGCACTATTAAAAATTTAAAACTACTCTAGACAGCAGCAAAACTTTTGTAACTGACATTACTGTGTGCCAGCGGTGGCTAGCAGCGCACAGGGGGGCCGCATCGTCGGCGGCAACCCCACCACCATCGACCAGTACCCTGGCATCGTGCAGGTGGAGTTCCGCACCGGCATCTTCTGGGCCCAGTCCTGTGCCGCCAACATCATCACCAGCAGATATGTTATCTCCGCTGCTCACTGCTTCGAGGGAATGTTAGTAGAAACATACTCTAACTATCAGAGTCCAGCCCCCCTAAACAAATGTATGGAAATGACATTACAAGACGATAAGTAGATCACGTTATTTATGTGATTTCCATACATGAAGCGTAGCGTTTTGTAGAAACGCTTGTAGGCGAAGCCTCTTGTCTAGGGAGGCAGGGCCGAGTGTATTTTTTCTCGTAAACTAACTGTGTACTTTAGATTCAGCGTATTTCTAATTTTGTACGACAAGTTGTGCAGCGCCCCTAAGGGACCGTATTTCCTTTCAATTCTCCGTATCATCAATTCCATTCCGTCTTATATGTCTATATATTTATCAGTTCTGGCGAAAATTTCCGACGGAATCGATGTCGGATGCTTTTCCGTCAGCTAATTGCCTGCAGATACGTGTTTCCTGTGTCGAAAATCGCTTTGACAGGAGCAATAGAGACGGCTTCATCTTAATGCTATCCCAACAAAAATGTATATTCCAACTGTAATAGAATTTAAGCATTAAAGGTGAACGAACATGACATCGAATGGGACTAGTTTTTAGACAGTTACGGATTTCTAAATGCCGCCATACACCTGACTGCAACCAACTGCTCTAGAGCTGTCGACAAACAGTCCGTGTATGGCGGCGCTAACGGAATATGATGTTTCTCTAGATCAGTATTTCTTCGATCAAACAAGATACTTAAGCAATAACCCTGTGGATGAAAATTAAATTAAATTAAATTCCAGTTTGTTCAACATTAACTCCCGTCGTATCCGCGCCGGCACCACGAACCGCGGCTCCGGAGGCACCACCGTCGGCTGCTCCCGTCGCATCAACCACCCCGCCTACGGTTCCGTAGGACTGGACAGTGACATCAGCTTGGTGGAACTTTCAACCCCTTTGACTTACGACGACAACATTCAGCAAATCAGCATTCCTCCTCAAGGGTTCGAACTTCCCGACAACTTGCCTGTTGTACATGCTGGCTGGGGAACGACTTCGGTTAGTATATTGATTGCATTATTTTTATAAGGTGCTGGAATACGCATGGATTGGATGATATCAGGATATTGTTACCCGAAGAGATTTATTTACAACACATGTCATGTTTTCCTAGTACTTGGGACTATAGAGCCTAGTGAAGTGATTATACATAATTAGCATACGCCTGGCTTGGATAGGTTGTTACCCGAAGAAATCTCTTTACTACACATGTTCACCTTTTTAGGCACACGAGGGGTTTACGATTGGAATGCAATAATTAAATTGCTCCAATATCTACTGAACCAAATAATGAGGCCAAGAGACAATGAAGATGCCTTGTAAGCTAAACAAAAGTAAGAACATTTAACTAATTCTTTTTTATAATATTCTTCTTCTCACAGCAAGGAGGCTTGTCATCATCGATCCTCCGAGACGTGCAGATCTACACCATCAACCGTGAAGTGTGCGCCTCCAGATACCAGAGTCTGGCCAGGCCTCAGCCTGTCACTGAGAACATGATCTGCGCTGGAGTCCTCGACGTGGGCGGCCGCGACGCCTGCCAGGGTGACTCTGGGGGCCCGCTGTACTACGGCGAGATCCTCGTCGGTATCGTGTCCTGGGGCCAGGGCTGTGCCCACGCCACCTACCCCGGAGTCAGCACCCGTGTCTCTTCCTTCACTGACTGGATTGTATCTAACGCTATTTAAGTTGTTTAAGAGGGCATAAATCGTATTTATTATTGTGTTATTTTATTTTTTATGGCTAGATCTTTACAAAAATTAAAGAGGCAAACAAGCAAAGAGCCCGCCTGATGTTAAGCAGTTAGCGTACCATATACTTAGTTACTTGCAATACCAAAGGCATAGCTCGCACGTTGCCGACCTGAAGGGAAGTGGGCCCTGCTCTCTCACTCATCATACTTTATGCCGATCTTCTATGTGAGCATGGTACTACCTCGGTCTGCAGTGGCTACAGCCAGCGCCATCACCTAGTATTATTATTCGTACTTAATATTGGAATGATTTGGAGTTCAAGAAGCAATATTCGCTACTGCGCGCAGGGTGAACGGTGATTTAATTTGAAAGAGGTACAACGCTACTCAAATTTGAGAACTACAAAACATTACAGATAACAACGTCTCAAACGGCACTTACAAATTTGAGTACGTTAGTTAACGATTTATATATCTATTTTAGTACATAATATGTATGCCACTTCAAAATAATTTCATGTAAATCTATTGAAGTGCTCAAACAAAAGGGTTTATTACAAGCAAGTACAAAGCTTGAAATAGTCTTGAGTGGCTGTTTATCTTCGCTTTACAACTCCTTAGAGAGTGTGATAGTGTTGCCTTGCCAAGCAATCTCGATAAAAGCCAGACGTAACACAAACGTTGGGATGTATGAATGGATCCCAGGCGGTATGTTTATCTAAACCTATATAGCGTCTGTTTCAATATGCTCCAATTCAAATACTTTTTGAACGACGCTTGGCGCTTGGCCGCTTGGCGCTTGGCCGCTTGGCGCAGTGGTTCGAGCGTAGGCCGCTCGGCTCACTGCAGCACTGCAGCTGGGTGGTTGCAGATTCAGTTCCCTCCAGAGGCAAATTTCGGAAACGGCCTTTTCGTAATTTGCCCTGGTCTGGGTGTCACTGGGTTCGTCACTGTACGGTACCCATAGGACAAGCTTTGCTTAGTTTGGGACCATACAGTTGGTGTGTTTGTCTGGCGATATTTGGGTCATGAAATAGCTTGAAACATTCCTTATTACTAAAATACACAGTTTTTTATTAGAGTTCCGTAATCCCTACGAGGAACCCTTATAAGATCACCCGGTCTGTCCGTCCCAGTCTGTCACAGTGCCGTGCCATAACTAGTATTTGACGTAAGTTAATGAAATTTGGTCCAGACATAGCTTTATAGTAGATCTCAAGTCCAGAAATACGAAATGTTATAAAATGAAGTTTTTTTTATTCGTATAGGGCAGTCACAATTCGACAATTAACGGAAAGGCATGTTGATGCGTGTTATTCATCAGAAAATGAGCCATGGCAATACCCAACATGTTTTCAACATAATTTTCCGCGAATTACTGAGTCGTAATGTGTGTATGAACTCCATTTAGGACATACTATTTCGGACACTCACAAATGTCTCCCTCTTTATTGGCAATGTCTTTGTTCGTACTTATTTGATTTTTATTTTTCAGCTTATAAATTAAAATATCTTAGATTTGTTCTGAGGTCTAGACTTGATTTTCCAGGCAGGTTTCCCCAGGTCGGCGATCAATAGTTCCCACCTATCCCGTGGCGGTTCCCGCGCATGCGCGCTCGCCGCCATCTCGGGACTCCGGAGAATCCCGGAGAATCCCGGACAAGTGTGTAGCATTAAAAACAAACAGTTATATTATATGTGAACGCGTACTAGTTTTAAAAACTATGAGTCCGGAAAGAGAAACTGAAGGTATGTAACTTCTAATATTTATTTCACTCTCAAGTTTTCCTTATTTTAAGGTTATTTTGATTTAGTGTTAGAGTTAATTCCGTGAGTACACGACTAAACGTGACTTAACTAAATGTGTTGCCGTCCTCCTCTCTTTTGTTACGAATGAGCGAGACAGATATATGTGTAAGTGTGGCATATTTAGTTTAGTTTGACACTATTTGATTGCGGATTTGACGCAGAATTGTCACTATTTTTGGTATAACATTAACACGTTCGCCTGCATGTCTAAAGTAACATTTCCAACATAAGCTAAGCCCTCTTTATATGTTACTAGAGGCAGAAAATGACTCTATCACCATTTAGGCCTTTAAACCCTGTTTCAGGATCGTTAGATAACTTTAATCCACCCAATAAATTGATAATTTTGTCAGTTTTACCATAGAATATCTGTCAAAACCACAGAGTAAAGACTAAAGACAGAGGTGCCCTTATTAGATATGTATGAAAAAAAACGTGGTCTATGTTTTTTCATTTTCATTGTTCTATCTACCGGTAAATAGTTGAACTACTCGCTTCGATTTATGTTGATGTTAGTACTAGGCCGTCCACTCGGCCGAGTTGCTTAGGGCCAGTCCCCTTAGTAATTGGTCCATGGTCAAAACGCCATATTCATTGGGTGAATAAAAGTAATCCGACGATATTTTTCTTTTAAATCTATGGCACACTATAAACAGAGGTTTACATAAGTAAAGTCCATGTAATCCAAGACTTTAGGCTTACATAGATATACTCTTCGTAATTTGTCGAAGTATGATTTTTTTTTTATTGACATTATTAACTGTTAGTCTGTTTTTGTTTGTTTTTTATAATGGAAATGTAAAAATTATTTAAAACTGACATTCTGTAATCGATAGAACGAAGTGTAAGCCAATCAAGGCAGGTTTTTGAGGATCATAAATAAACTTTAGTTTTAAGATCTTTTGTACCACCCAAAAATCACACTAATAAAGAATTGAATTGAATTGAATTGAATTGAATTGAATATGTATTCAACTCTGTGTAATATAATACCTACATAGGTACTGTGAGAAACCTAGTTAACTAAGCACTAACTTGTATTCCAAACTAAAGTTAAGCCGGTACTTGGTTAATTCTGACCAAGTTTAGTACTAAATTAGATAGGTAACTAAATACTAGAGTCGAGGGGTTAACAACGAAACATAGGACACCTATGTACGTACCGACACTACCTAACTACCTAGATATAATTTTCGGCTTACAATTTTAATTCTATAATATCATAAAAGGTAAGGCAGATGATACTGAATCTCGCTCGCAAGTAGGAACAAATCACATCATTAGACGTGTCTACAACATGCACATGCCGCGCGAGGCTGTTCACCCACATGCCTCGCGAAGCACGACGTTTGCCTCAGTCGCATGCCGCGCGAGGCAAATGGCGAGGCAACTGACACTCTAGACAGGGAAAGTTATACCCGATCAATCAGTTTGACACGTTTGACATCGTTCTGTTTCACGACTGCCAAACTAGGCGAGGCAAATGTGAGTGCTCAGGTGAGGCTGGGCGCGCATTTGCCTCACGTGAGGCAAGTCAAACTTAGCGAGGAAAATTTTCCTCGCGCGGCATGTGACACTTCTGGACGTACCTAATGAAACGACATTAAAATCCCTACAATATATTTTTGTTATATTCCAAACTAGGTATAACAGTCCTCTTACCGTTGTGTCAAAGTTTAATTATGTAGACTTAAAAACTTCTAAGGGCCACCGCAGACATGCTACTTTTTGCACCGGCGATCGGCGATTTTGCGACTGCATCGCGTTATAGCGACTCTCTGCGTTCGATCGCAGTATCAAAATCGCGCGATTTTGCGACTGGTCGCTGCATTTAGCTTCCAAAAAGCGACTAAATCGTCGATCGCCGATGCTAAAAGTAGCGTGTTTGCGGTGGATCTAAGTAAAAATTACTAGTTCCTTAATTGATGTCAAGGGAGAGAAATGTCCTTTGTACTTAGTAGACTTACCAGTAAAGCTGCATAAACCAACTCTACTTTAAAGGAGACCTTATAATATAACAGCCACAGATTCTATGATCGAATTAAATAAAAAAGAATAAGACCCGTCTCTCCCTTTACAAGCTCTGTGACAACCACCACTTCAAACTGATACTATCCTGGTATATTACTAACATTTCCTTCACCAACACGCACTGGGCCAGCGTGGGGGATTATGGCCTGAATCCCCCTCGCACTGAGGGGAGGCCCGTGCCCAGGAGTCAGACGTTAAAAGGGGTAACAATTATTATTATCTTCTTTCTTTCAGCATCTGAAGACATGTTGGAGTCCATAGATGAGTTGAAAGAACGGTTATCATCTATGAAGCGAATGATGGAGGAACGGAAGGCCACCGGGTCAGGGACCAAGGACTTGTTCCAAGGCCAGGCCACGAGCCTCCAAGGCACCACCATGATTGACGGCAACTTCCTAAGCTTCGTCTTCGGTGGGTCACTCTTCGTGATCCTAAGTGTGTCTGTCTACGCGTTCTATAACCTATATCATGCTGTATTAAAGAAATTCCCTTCGACGCACACGGAGTTGTAAATTGGACTTTGGGATGTGTGTGCCAAGGTTTGTTTGTGATTGGCTCTGGGACATTTTGGACAATATTGGTATTGGTGATTGATTAAAGTTTGTTTGGTTTTTGTTATTGTTTTATTGTACCCATACTCGAGTACAATCATAGTATTGGAATCGAGACCCATCGTAAGGCTAGTTTTGCTTTGCAGTTTAAATACCATTATAATAGCGGCTCGCTATGATGGCCGTTTTTAAATGTGGGGGGGGAGAAAATGAACCATATCATAATGGAATAAGGCTTCTCCAAATTTAACAATGTCAAAAAATTAATGCGAAAATGAATCTTGTTCCGTTATAATAAGGTTCATCCTCTCCCCCCACATGTCAAAACGGCCATCATAGCGTGCCGCTACTGTAGGTTGATTTATATCCTTCATGTATGAGTCATTGGTTCTAAATAAACGTTTGGTTCAGAGTCATATGCAATAGGTATCGTGTAAGTTTTAATTCAGTTGTGTCGAACATACATGGTGTTCCTTCTTGTTAATGAAAAAGAGAACAGAGAGGGCGCTAGTGTTGATTCTTTATACCTGCATACATACATACATGTAGCCCTTGTACAATTTATTAGCAAAACCTTAACTTTTTTCGCTTCTTTTGTATAATTGTACAAATAAATAGTTGTTAGCATTCAGAAATTTCTGAATGCTAACATCTATTTATTAAACTAGTATCTGCATCAATAAAATTCAAAACGTTTATTTTGTTTAGGCCTACGGGGCACTTACAAATTGTCATTTTACATTTTTTTCTTAAATTCTAATGCCGGATCGGAAACGCGACCTCGACTGAGAAGGCAAGAATCCGGCAAGAAACTCAGCGGGCTTGTCTTTTTTTACATTGTAATACGAAATCATGACAGAATGTCAGCATTTAATTATATCACAAAATAAGTGACTACTTATTTTATGACTATAAATAAATGCTATAAACTATGACTAAAAATTAATGTCGCTCGGCTCGGTTTATGTATGAGAATAATGAATGTATGAATGTATGGGATGGTTGCGGGTTCGATTCCCGCCAGAGGCAAATTTCGGAAACAGTCTTTTCGTAATTTGCCCCGGTCTGGGTGTCACTGGGATCGCCCCCAGTCCATTGTATGGGACCATACAGTTTTATTTTAAAATGCTACTAGGATTAAAAATATCGGTCGTTGTAAACTCCGTGCTATGATCCGGTCTATTTAACGTTTATTTTTATAACCTCCATTGAATGTAGAGTCATATAATTTTAATTAATGCAAATGCTACGATACTAAAATTCCATTATAATAACACCCACGTATAATAATATATACAGAGGTTCTGGGTATAACCCAATGTAAACCTTACTCAAATAACGTTCAATATTCCTTCAAAAACAACTTGTAACAACAAATGCTGCTCTACCTATTTTAAATTCCACTTTCAGGAATCCTATCAAAAGGTCGTAACTTTGAGTTCAACTACGATCCAATATTCAACACTAATACCGAAACATAAAGTTTAATTTAGTCCGGTACACTGCACAATGCTTCAAAATGCATAATGCATATGCAAATATATTGAATGTTCGTAGTTGCTTCGCTCTCTCTTGATGTTGTACTAAATTTAAATTTACAATTCACAAACGGTATTTTGAAAAGATTGTACGTTGTAAATATACTCATCAAATAATGATGTGCCTTATTCTTACAAAAAAACTTAAAACGAGGGACCTTAAAAATGGGTGACCGTATTGTAACATACAACAACAGCGACTGTAGCCTAGGGTTGAACAGGTTGGGCTAGCAATCAGAAGGTCCCAGGTTCTATCCCCGGTGGGGTATGCACCAATGGATGAATTTTCATCTATGTGCTTAATTTACAGTTCGCTGACGGTGAGGGAAAACATCGTGAGGAAACCTACCTATCCCGCGGGATTAGGTAATAGTCAGTTCCTGTATACACGGCGACAAGGTTCACCACCTGTCACGTTGGGTTCTGACTATCTGGTGAAACGTGGGCTTTGAGTTGGTTAATACCTGCAAAATGTGGTGGTGTATGGCCACTCAAGCCTCTGACTACCCCCGAATGGGGATAATAGTCGTGACGTATGTGTGTATGTGTGTGTATTGTAACATCTAATCTCCTCCGTTCTTCGCCAGCACGTTAAGCTAGCGGTCCCGGGGGAAATTCTAAGGCCTTTGGTAGTTGTTACAGGTACTTTACAACATCAACTTAGCTTTTCCCCGGCAGTCGTCGAGGGTCAAACCTTGGCGTCATAGTTGGACACCATTGTCGATCCTGGCTTACAGGAGTAACAGTGGTGGGAGTGTGTGGCGGGCCTAGTCACAAAAAGAAGAAGTCCACAAACATGGTCTTACCTTTACATTGCCGATAGTCCCACTACTTTGGTCTCGGAGGGCAGATGGCAATCGCTCCGTGTTAATATCCGTAATCAGCAAAATCTAGGTAAACTGAAAGACCCCTCATAATGGGATATAGCTAGAAAGAAGAATAAATAATCTAAAGGCCTATCTTCTACGGAGATATTTTCAAGCGACGCGGGTTCGATTCCCGCCAGATCAAAATTTCGGGAACGGCCTTTTCGTAATTTGCCCTGGTCTGGGTGACACTGAGATCGCCCCCAGTCCATTACACGGTAGCCATAGTACAAGCGTTGCTTAGTTTATGACCATACAGTTGGCGTGTAAGTCTGGCGATATTTATTTATTAATTTAACTAAGATGCGACCAATCGTCGAACCGTGTAAGGAACGTTCCGTATACGACGCTACCCAAATTTGAACATATTATTCGACTCTATTCACTGCTCAAGTCATGCTCGGGTTCGGGCGCTGCTTACGGGGACTGGTCCGTTCATTTTTCCTCTGACAACATTTGAAGACGTTGAGTAGAACGGCACGCCAGAAGGTGGACCGACGACATCGACGAGACATCGAGACGTCGCGTCGTAGCAAGCCGATGGATGCAAGTAGCGGAGGACCGTGATGTGTTAAAATTGGGGCCTATGACTAGCCGGCTGAGGGATAAGTAAATAGTAGTATTTAACCGACTTCAAACAGGAGGAGGTTCTCAATTCGATTGTATGTTGCTTTTTATTATGTTTGTTACATGATTTCTCCGTCAATTATGGACCGATTTTGAAAATATTTAACCTTTAGATGCGTCTAACCGCGCTTATTTTGGCAACATGAATGCAAGGTAACTACCCGACATTCAGTTAGTCACACGCTACCCAGCGTCACGATATGTAATGTAGTTTAGTTTAATGTGCTATTCTAGAGCACTAATGTTCGTATATGTCAGGTCTATAATATTAAACGTCATTGGTCCTTAGTCTGTTCATTAAATACAGCGTGTAGAAAATGCGTCTCATATGAAATAATAAATAAAAATGATGCCTGTTCCTACACATAAATGGTGCTACATAAACAACGCAGGCATCGCAATAAGCGCGGCAATTAAGTGATACCACGTTGTATCATGCTTATGAAGATAAAACAGTACTGCTGTATAATATCGACATGTGTGGAGACTAGGGGTGGCCGGCCAATTTAGATAATTGTTATATTGCTCATATATGAAAAGAGGCCTTTCGATTAAGTAGAGTAGCTTCTAATTATCTTTGATTAACTGTAAAAATATTTCTGAATATTATTTCGAGGCAGCGTCTAAATGTAATTGAGTAATACGCGACGTTTTTTACATTGCATAATAGGTAGGGTAACATGTATAAAAAATTGTGTGAAAAATACTAAAATGTATTTTCTGAGTTTGCCGTTTGATGTACCTACGCACAGGAATATAAATATTCGTTCATAATTGCCTGTAATGAAAATTCAATATTCAATATATCACTATAACTCACGCTAATTTGAAAACTTTGCGGACACGTGAGCCAAAATGACATAAAGAGAAAAGTAAATCCCAAAGGATTGACAGGTAAATCCAGATTTAATTCAATAAAAAACTTTAATAACATTTCCGAAACCTTTTCTAACTGAAAATCAGATGGGACAACCCTAGCCCACTCGCGCTTGTGTACCTTAACGACAGCTTTTAAAATATACCCATCTCTTTCGCTCTCATTTATGTTTTGTAACGTTGGTGCGTCCGGGAAAGGGATGGGGCGAGGTTAAATTATATTATGGGGTGGGAAATATGACGTGGTTTGAATGTAAATACGAGAAAGCAGATGGTGGTATGGTGAGATAGAGTAGTTAATGAAAATGTTACAATATGTAAGTGTTGCTTAAAATAAGTGGACTGTGAGGGGGTGGGGTGAAAGTCATTCAGTATTTTGCCAATCTGGGTGGCAAACAAGCGTACGACCTGCCTGATGTTAAGCAGTTACCGTAGCTTATAAATGCTTGCAATACAAAAGACATCGCTCGCACGTTGCCGACCTAAAAGAGACTGGGTTACAGAGGGAGGAGAAGGGGGATTGGGCTTCCGGCTCTCTCACTCTTCGTACGAAATGCAGCTGTAATAGCTGCTTTACGCCGATCTTCTGTGAGAGGGTGGTACTACCCCGGTCGAACTAGCTCATATATAAGCTGCAGTCACTTGGCTACAGCTTGGCTCTACCACCAGTAAAAGGTTAGGCTGATTGGATTAAGTCTGTTGGGATTGGAAGGTTGGCACTCTTTGACTTTTACGATTGTAGCTCCGTCAACTGAGGATGTAGCTACAAATGTAACTTAATTTTTGTAATCTTGGATAGTCTTGAAATTATGTTAGTTGCAAAGTTTTAGATAAAACATTAACAGGATACGGCTATTGGTCGCCTTGATTGCAAGGAGATCCTAAGCAATAAACTAGCTAACAGGCTATCAATAACGAAAATTAACAGTGAATTATTTACCAGCAATAAAATATTCGTTACATAAAATGGTTACCGCCAACCCTACCTCCCACCCCTAGCATGTAACAGGTACAGGTACCCGCCACACTGTGCCCACTGTGAACTGTTCATTGCAGTACTGGCCGGGCGGCCCAGTGGTTCGGACGCGGCGCTACACACAAAAAGTAACATACTTATTTGTCTTTGAATGTTTTCCAAAATAATATTGTGAATAATTCCGGTTCGGGTGTTTCGACGGAAAATTACAGGTAAGATAGATTTAGAATTTTAGAATTAAATTTATTTTTGTCATCGAATTGTTTTGCGTACCTATTAATTGACAATGAAATCGTAATTAATAAAAAAATACCTTGATAGAGTTATTGCAATTAATTAAAAATACAGGTGAAATTATTATTATTATATCAATTTCATACTAAGATATTTTAACCATAATATAATATTTAATATTTTAAATTAGGTACCTATTATGATATTTAAATATTATGACACGTATGACACATTAATTTAAGATTAAAATATAAATATATTTACTATATTTTGTGATTCGGCGGAAATGTGAAGAAATATCGAGTCCCGGTAACAAAGGAATGTATGAAACTGTTGCGCGCCTAATCAACAAGTTGGGAAGCTTTGTGTTATTTGGTCCTTAATAACAGGTATTATATACCACTGTGCCAAACAAAAACTCAAAATAGGGTATTTTATTATTATCGTGATTTCGGTTTTGAAAATATTCAATAGATCGCTGAAAAATGATATAAAATATGAAGCCGCCCAATGGCGACGTTTCCGCCCGCCCTACGCTGTCATTGCCGTAGATTCCGTATCTACAAATGAGTAAATATGATGATTGTATTTTCTATTCACTTCTTACTTGTACTTCATTATGAATGGTTAATTATAATCGAAAGTGTTCTAGTTATGGTGTAGCAATCTTAACGAAGCCACCCTTTGTAATTCATTTCCTTCAAATAATCTTTAACCAAGTTTACAAAAAAATACCGGCTTTATAGAGATTTTTATCCACTTTACAATAGTCTTACAAAGCGTTTCTAGGAATAAAAGTGACTTCTAAGTCCATCATAACTTTCTATAAATTTGGGGATAGTATTTAAAAAAAACTACAAAATTTAAATTTAACAGTGCGATTAAATTTTATTTCTGACTATACTGTTTGGCACAAAAACCGTTTTTTCCCATGTACCTAGAGTGTAGTCCTCAGTCATATTAAATTGCAGGCTCTATTCTCGCCACAGACAAATTTTGGAAGAGGCCTTTTCATAATTTGGCCTGGTCTGGGTGTCATGGGGATCGCCCCCAGTCCATTGTACGGTGCCCATAGTACAAGCTTTGCTTAGTTTGGGACCATACTAGCAGTTGGTGTGTTCGTCTGGCGATATTTATTATTATTATTTTAATGACATATTTAGGCCTCTTTTATACAGCAAAGCAATGCAGCACAGTTTTGGGATTAAAATACTTATTTAGTCATTAATTTCATTTTATTTTCATTTCTGGCTTGTACTGTCACACTGCAGGGGAAAAGCCTCCTTCCTTACATATACTACTTAATAAATAAATATGTTTTGCTGTAAAACAATCCGGTTATTTCAAGACGGCTCAATATTCAATTCAAGAGCAAGGTCGTAATACTGATTATAGTGCCATCGAGGAAACATCGCAATACCCTCAAAAGGTCGGCCACTTTCAATTTTAACTCGTTATTTTTATATGAGTTAGCGACCGCCGAACATCCCTGGGGTCAACACCCAAATTGGGTACCACCAGATGAATTTTATTTTCATTATGGCACAAAGGCGACGAGCTAAGCAGTGGTCCGTTTAATTTTTATTATATTAAGTATAATTGGATTATTTGCGGCATTTGGGGGGTTTGATTAAGTTCTGTATTTAAGATTCTACTGCCGAATACTCAAAGGCTACTTAAATATTTAAGTCCCACTTAGCAGTTTGAGACGTCGTTAACTGTCATTTTTTGTATGGCGCGTCAAAGTTAAACAGCTCTCAAAGTTAAGTTGCGTACGAGTATTCGGCCGTATGGATGCTAAATTTAGCTATTTATTTTGTAACCTGTCATTTAAATAACGTAATTTTTAAACTGACTTGAAAATGAACTCAACTAAGACCCAAGTCAAGGCAAGTCAAGAGTATCAAAGTCAAGTCAGTATCTGTGATGGTTGTCCTGTTTAGAGTTAGGAATTTGATCTAGGTAATTAGTACTACTAATGTAATAGGAAGCTTCATAAATAATGGTGTTCAAGATTGCCAATATTATTATAAAAAAATAGGTACACATGCTTGATTTACTCAGTCAATGAATCTAATTTATGTTTAAATTTACTTCAATTTACTTTACTTTATTTTCGCGCTTACTAATTTAATAAAAGAACTCAGCTTATTCATAATTGTATAAGTAAACGTATCCTAGTAGGATATCTTAAGCCATAAAACTTTCAGCCACTATAATCCTGAAAAAGATACTTCAACTGCGTTACTTTTGCAAAAGTAACAAAAACAGGATATAAAAGTTGCAATCCCGAATAACATAATGGGATTCTGACCAGACGTGCGATCTCTTGGGGTATAAACTTGACAGGCAAAACCAAAGCCTACAGCTTAACGGACTCCCCATGGTACAAGGGGGATAATCGTGTTATTACTTCACAGAACTTGAGCAAAATTGTTACTTTTTACATTTATAACCATTAAACTATAGATTTCTGGTAGTCAAGTTGTAGTCAATAGACTACAGTTCATATACGGGCTGGTTCGGCCGGGGTAGTACCACCCTCTCACACAAGGTAAAGTAGCTATATGTATAGCTACGTTTCGTACGATGAGTGAGAAAACCAGAAGCCTAAAAACCCCTCTTGTCTCCTTTCTCTATACCACGCCACCACATGCGAGCGAAGCTTTTGGTATTGCAAGCATCTATAGGCTACGGTGCAGTGGCACAGCTTGCCTTCTGGGGGCCCTCTATCAAAATTTGTTGGGGAGCCCCAAATAAAAGGTAATAATTTTTCACAAATTAAGGGTAAATAATTTTCACACACATTCGGGGCCCCTGTAGCCCGGGGGGCCCGTATCATTGATACGGCTGATACAGCGGTAGCTACGCCCCTGCTACGGTGGATGCTTTGCCGATCCTGGCTTACAAGGGTAATAGTGGTGGGAGTGTGTGGCGGGCCTAATCCCATTAAAAAAATAATCAGTTTATTTCATGAATAAAATTTAATGAAACTCACAATAACCCGTGATCTGATCTTGACACCTGACAGACAGGGACAGAGCTATCTCAGTTGACATGTTTTCCTTTTTAATTTAGCCCACAATGGAAAATGATGGGTGGGATTGGCTGGCGGGCACACAGCATTTAGACCGATCGATCCTGGCTATTTTAGTTTCAGTCTGTCTAGACTCATTGTATAGTTTAGCAAACTCAATCTACATAGTTTATTTAAGTTAACATTTGAATTTGATTTTGGTATGATTGAAAATAAACATTTTAGAAGTTAACTATTCCAAATCCATACATACATACATATAAATAAAATTTAAGTGACTGTTGTTATATCAAAATATCCGCCATTTACTAAATACATATTTAATTATATACGCTACTAATAACAAAAACATTATACACAGACCCACGTACAGACAAATAGACAGACAGACGGACAAAATATTTTTAAAAATGCTCTTTTTACCGTATCATCATATTATTATGCATTTGGTGAAAAGCTGTTTATTAACATTACAAACAGTCACTTCAATTTTATTGCTTTGTACAGATGTGAAACCTTTACAATACACAATACAGATGCCGTATTACGTTGCTCATGCATAGTTAATGGAGCTGTCATAGCAATCGATACAGACCATGGCGACTTTATTCTTACTGATGATATCTACTCGAATTTGATAGTTACGTTTTGTTATGAAGTAAACGTAAAAATTAAAAGTAAAAAAACGTTTTTAAAAACAAGCTTTTATTTGCGCTAAAAAGACTAAAATAAACTTTTACCATCAACTTATAACGTCATTACATTTATTATATGCTTTTTTATATGATAAAAAAGCTTGTCGCGCATGTGCTTGTTAAAAAAAATACTCGCGACAAGATTTTATAATATCATATAAATTGTGTAATGATATTATAAGTTGATAGTAAAAGTTTATTTTAGTCATTTTAGCACAAATAAAAGCTTGTTTTTAAAAAAGTTTTTTTACTTTTAATTTATTTTTTACTTTTTAGCTTCGTATTTTCAGCAAGTCCTTTCATTTGATATCCATACCTATTGTAGGAAAGCATAAAAAACTTAGTCCGCCATCTTTAGAAGTCCACCATATTGGATTTAGAGTGACGTCACTTTATTTTTTGAGTTATTCTCAGCAGGCCCTTTCATTTGATACCCATATTGTAGGTGCATTAAAAAAAAACTAGTCCGCCATCTTGGGTGTTCCGCCATGTTGGATTTAGACTGACGTCACACAACTCACCATGAATTGTCATCCAAAGTAAACGTATATACAAAATTTCAGCTCAATCGGTTGAGGATATCTGCTTCAAAATTGAGTTGCAAGATTCCACCATACGACGGCCCGACGATCCGACGGTTTGACGGGCCCGTTAGCGTGGTTGGCGCGGAGGAGGCGCCTTTCACGCTGCAGGCCGTAGGTTCGATTCCTACCCGGGACATGCATTTGTGTGCGTGATCATGTCTGTATGTCCCGAGTCTGGGTGTATATGTATATTAAGTATGTATTTACAAATAAAAAAGTAGTATATGTAGTAATATCGGTTATCTGGTTTCCATAGTACAAGCTCTGCTTAGTTTGGGATCAGGTAGCCGTGTGTAAAAAATGTCCCAGGATATTATTATTATTACTTACATACATACATTACAAGTTAAATAAAAGCTTTTAAAATAGACTTTGGCTGACAACATGCGGACTGCCAAGAATTTATAATGGCAAAGTTTTTTTTATGGGACAGGTGGCAAAAGCGTACGGCCCGCGTGATGTTAAGCAGTTACCGTAGTCTATAGATGCTTGCCATACCAAAGATTGCTCGCACGTTGCCGACCTCAAAGGGAGTGGAACAAAGGAAGGGGAAGAAAGGGGGAGGAAGTTGGGCGTCCGGCTCTCTTACTCATCGTACGAAACGCAGCTGTAATAGCTACGTTACGCAGATTTTCTGTGAGAGGTTACTACCCCGGTCGAGCCAGCCCGTATGAGCTGCAGTCGATTGGCTACAGCTTGGCTCTACCACCTTAAAAATATTATGGACGGAATTAATTATTTATTTAAGACTAGCTTTTGCCCGCGACTTCGTCCGCGTAGACTTCAAAATAAAAAAAAACCGGGCAAATAACTTAAGACTTTTTAGTACTTTTTAGTGCGCCAGGGTTTTTTAAGTCAGTATTTGCTTTTTTATAATAATGATTTTATTTCACGATTTTTATTGGAGCCATACAAACTTTATCACGGTACCTAATTCGGTGAATGCGTGTTTTGGTATATAGAGCCAAAATCCCAAATCCCCCTCCCCTTCTCCACCCCTTTTCCTCCCCTCTCTTCCTTCTGCTCCCTCCCCCTCAATTTCCCTTTCCCCTCCCCCTTCCACTTCCCCCTACCTTACGTCTTCCCCTTCCTCCCTCACCTACCCTATGCACACTAAGTTTCAAGTCAATTGGGTACAAACATATTTTTCTGCCGTACTTTTCTACCTTTAGTTTCCCCCTTTTGGGTGTTGATTTCCGAAATAATTTATTATGGGATCAAACTGAAGTAGTAACTACCATATTCAGCTCGGCTTATACCCCAATTATTTAAAATGAATAATCATAATCAATCTCGAGATATGGATGACTAAATATTCGCTGACCCCGCTCTCCCCTTTCCCGTCAAAATATTAAAAACGCCGAAACCCCAGTCTGATTATTTAAAATGAACAATCATAACCAATCTCGAGATATGGACGACTAAACATGCGCTGACCCCGCTCTCCTCTTTCCCGTCAAAAAATTAAAAATGCTAAAACCTCAGTAGGATGATTAAAAATGAACAATTGTAACCAATCTCGAGATATGGATGACTAAACACGCACTGACCCCGCTCTCCCCTTCCCCGTCAAAATATTAAAAATTCTGAAACCTCAGTCTGATTATTTAAAACAAACAATCATAACCAATCTCGAGATATGGATGACTAAACATTCGCTGACCCCGCTCTCCCCTTTTCCTTCAAAATATTAAAAACGCTGAAACCCCAGTCTGATTATTTAAAATGAACAATCATAACCAATCTCCAGATATGGATGACTAAACATTCGCTGACCCCGCTCTCCCCTTTTCCATCAAAATATTAAAAACGCTGAAACCCCAGTCTGATTATTTAAAATGAACAATCACAACCAATTTCGAGATATGGATGACAAAACATTCGCTGACCCCGCTCTCCCCTTTTCCTTCAAAATATTAAAAACGCTGAAACCCCAGTCTGATTATTTAAAATGAACAATGATAACCAATTTCGAGATATGGATGACTAAACATTCGCTGACCCCGCTCTCCCCTTTTCCTTCAAAATATTAAAAACGCTGAAACCCCAGTCTGATTATTTAAAATGAACAATCATAACCAATCTCGAGATATGGATGACAAAACATTCGCTGACCCCGCTCTCCCCTTTTCCTTCAAAATATTAAAAACGCTGAAACCCCAGTCAGATTATTTAAAATGAACAATCATAACCAATTTCGAGATATGGATGACTAAACATGCGCTGACCCCGCTCTCCCCTTTCTCGTCAAAATAATTAAAAATGCGGAAACCCCAGTCTGATCAATTCAAATAAGCAGTCATAACCAATATCGAGATATGGATGACTTATTAAAACATCCCTTGACCCCGTTTTCCCCTTTCCCGTCAAAACAACAAAACTCCACCACCCCTATACAAACTTTCACTCCACATTTCACCCCTTAGGGGTTGAATTTCCAAAAACACGAAAGAAATCTAAACACAAACTTTCATTCCCCTATTTTACCCCCTTAGGGGTTGAATTTTCAAAAACTCTGAAATTAATCTTTTTTATTTTTTAAAAGACACCTAATCATCAATTCTTTATAATTCTAATTTCAAAAATGACGGAACTTCCATACAAAATTTTTTATCATCCCTATTTAACCCCCTTAGGGGTTGAATTTTCAAAGACCATAAAATTAATCTTTTTTATTATTAAAACACACCAAATCAGCAATTTTCATAATTCTAACTTCAAAAATGACGAACTTCCATACAAACTTTCATTCCCCTATTTTACCCCCTTAGGGGTTGAATTTTCAAAAACCCTGAAATTACTCTTATTTATTTTAGAAAAGACACCTAATCACCAATTTAAATAATTCTAACTTAAAAAATGACGGAACTTCGATACAAACTTTTATCCCCTATTTTACCCCCTTAGGGGTTGAATTTTCAAAAACCCTGAAACCCATATATTTTTATTTCTTAAAAGACACCTAATCAGCAATTTTCATAATTCTAACTTCAAAAATGACGAACTTCCATACAAACTTTCATCCCCTATTTTACCCCCTTAGGGGTTGAATTTCAAAAAACCCTTTCTTAGTACACCTCTACACATCAAGACAAACCCACCCTCCAAATTTCAAGTCTCTACGATCAGCGGTTTAAGCTGTGCGTTGTCTGTCAGTCAGTCAGTCAGTCAGTCAGTCAGTCAATCAGGACTTTGATTCTTATATATTTAGATTTATAACGAAGAATTCACGAAGATAATATCAGAGATCAGTAGTTTCTAAATGGACAATTGTTAAGAGACTCGCGTCCCAAGACTTCGTTATTGAAGTTAAAGTAGCAGCACGTTATGAAGGCCGGTTTGACATGTGTGAGGGGAAAACGATGAACCTTATTATAACGGGATAAGATTCATTTTCGCATTAATTTTTTTTACATTCTTATTATTTAAAACGGCCTGTCTTATTTCGTTATAATAAGGTTCATTTTCTTCCCCCCCCCCATATGTCAAACCGGCCTTCGTAACGTGCCGCTAATATTGTTATAAATCACACGACTATTTTTATATCAATCAGAATTTATCAAATTCCATCAAATAAACACAACTCGTGAATCATTATTGATTGCAGTTTCGACAATGGGTCGCAATGACCTGTCCTTGGCCCACTGCCCGGCCCGACCGGGTTGGATTATACATTCTGCACTAATTGTTAGCTGTAAAGAATTACCCGACGGTGTTTTGACGGGGTGTTTTATACCCGTGTAGAAGTGAAAGGGTTATTAATTTTACCGGTCATAAAATCGTTTTAATGCTACGACGCGACGGCGATTTCTATACTTTTCACTTGATGCGGATACCGCCATATTTTTATGGAGGTTTGATCGCTGTCGCGTTGCTGTTGCATCGCGGTTGCCTTGCCTTGGTGTTCACGTGACATGGCAGTGATATGACACGTGATCACACACGTGACATTGCAAATACTTGGAGCCTCGCCCATCTATGTGAATACGTTTTTTGTTAGTTTAACCTCGTTTTTATCGATATTTTTAATTACCTAAAAACTTACGCGTGGAAGTAAAGGGCCGCCATAGACAGAGTGCTTGGAGCAGTCAATGCCGACAGCTTCAAGCGGTCGCTGTTGGGCGATCTGCAGTTTCAATACAAAATTGACATTCGCTACACTGCCCGCTTGAAGCGGTTCGCGTACAAATACAAATACAACTGCACAAGTACTGCTTAGAGCAGCCGGGGTTCAAAGACGAACTGACTGCTCCAAGCAGCGCGCACATTTATACGTATGACGGCGGTAAAAATTATTTATTCCATTTTTCGTAATAAATGTTCCATGATAGAAAACAATATCATACAAGCAACTTCAAGCATCTAACTTCAATTATTTGAAACAGCAAGTCATTTATCTTCCAACAAAAACATATTATTTAAGTTTGCGAAATCAAGAGCACAGTTTCGAAGTAAAACAATAGACGAACTGATAAAGTAGAATCATAAAAACAGTATATTTATGACACCGCGAGGGATCTTGTTATTTTACGTCGTAAACTGTGTAGGAATAGGTAAGATGGTAGGGCTACCTGGTCGAATTCATCAGATTATTTTGGACCTAATTTTTGTTCGAAAAAACAGGTTTATGTTTTAAAAATACTTCTACTCTCTAACAAACAGGCTATCGTCATAAACTTATTGGCTATATTGATGGTTACAATAAGCTTTAGTTTTAATCCTACTTACCTTCGAAAGACATGTGAAATCCACCGTCACACACTGGGCTACCGTGGGAGATTATGGCCTGAATCCCCCTCGCATTGATGAGAGGCTCGTGCATAGACATTAAAAGGGCTAATATATATTTTTTTACATACCTACTTATATTTTCGTACACCCAGTGAATTAGTATTATTTCAATATACAAAATGAAATGAAATGAATATTTAACGACTGTCAAGCTCTTTATCAAATTTATTAACAAAAGCACGACTACCAAGGTTACTTAGACAAAATTACGAATAACAAGTGATAATTGGATTACCTCTAAAGGTACTGAAGCAGACTACTTAAGTTTCCTTTGTGTATAAAGTACCAAGAAGTCAGTCTAGTATACGTTTACAGGCTACTAAAATCCTGTTATATTTTCGTTCTAACAACGCAAGCTATATTGAGACCGACTACAAAAGGTAAAGCTGTTAGTAGGTGCTCGTGACGGCTCTTTTGTAGCTCTAACAAAGACTCTATGTGACCCGGGAAACGGTAACTGTGAGAGACTGCTCGCTCGGGATGATTTTACGATAAATTGTTTAAAATAAAATAGAAACGTGGTGTAAAAATACAATTTGGAAATAAAGAATTGCTGAAAATATACGTAGTAACATGATTGCTAAATTTCCACAAAAATTTACATATTTACATAGGTAGGTATCTCTTTCATTCTCTACCATGTCTGCTAAAATAATAATACATTACTGGTCCACCATAAGAATTTAGGTTTAATATTTCTTATCTATTCAGAAACTACGTAGGTTCAGTATACATTCCGGCTATCTTAAGAGTTCGTACAATTTGCCATCAGGCATCCGACAGCCCTGTGGTAGAGCGGCATAACTCAAGATTGTAGGATATTATTACAGAAGTAGAGCTCGTTCTTCGAGGTAATATCTGTCGGTGGGCCGCCATGAAAATATTATGTTGCTACGCAAACCTCGGGAAGGTTCGGTCGTTAGGACTTTAATTTAGGTACGGGTAGAGTTATGGTTCTTTCCGTAATAATTTTTTAAAACGTTTCAATTTAATTATATTTTTACGCTACGTAACGATAAGCTGGTACTTGGTTTGTTTTTTAACAATACTTTTATACTTATTTGTTATTTTCATAACAGTAATTGCGCCTCGGCAAAATAATATTTTATGCCAATCAAATTATTATAATCAAAAAATTTATTTAATTTAAATTTAAAATATGTAGGTAGTTCTAGTAGCATATTACGCCATAAGCTAGTATTATATAAGTATTAGAGTAATACTCAGCGATATTTATCATTATGCTATAGGTATAGCGTGGTCTGAAAGCAGCTTAAGCGCAAAATAGGATCTGATTTTACCTTTAAAAAGTTACTTATAGAATTAGTTTTACTTTTACTCGTCGTTTTAGTTTTGTCGGGACAAAAACTAAAATCTGTTTGCCAAAGAAACAGCCTTGTCTCGCAACAATTTGTTTCCCTTTTTGCGGCCCTCAGTGGAATCGGGAACAATAAATTGTTTCGTATATTTATCTTCATTTTGAGACGAAACCAGCGCACGAAATTGTCTGTACCTACCATTGATGTATTATTTTAGCAGATATGGTACCGCCTTACATTACAATCACTTGACTCAGGGAGACATGTGACTGTCCAAAATAAGATTACCTACCAAACGAAGTCCATGGATACAATACGGCTCAGTAAAAATGCGGGAAATAATGTTGAAAATATGTGTCGGTATTGCCAATACGGATCGTCTTCTGGTGAATAATACGCGACAAAATGTCTTCAAGTTGTTTAGGGATTGCAATGTTAGGAGGTACCATACCTGCTAAAATAATACATCAATGAATAAAACAGATTAGGAACACCTAGTGATGGGATGTTCTCGAGAACATTCTCACCCTCAGAAACTTACTCGGAAACTTACTCGTGAGAATTTTTGAGAATCTTATATTTTGGGTGACGTTATCCTAACTTTCAATCTTAAAACTAACTAACAATTAAAACCACCATACTTGCATGTTTTATGAGGTTTATGCCAAGTTTAACGTGCTTCAGAAGATACATTTTCGAAAATTCTCACGAGTAATTTTCCGAGGGTGAGAATGTTCTCGAGAACATCCCATCACTAGGAACACCCACTTTTACTATAATTAGAGAAAATTGCGACAAGTATCTACTTAATAAATATATAATTATGTGCTTGAGTACCGTGTATTTGGCAGGTGTACCCATATCGCAGATATGCGATGATGTTAAAAGTACGTACTTTACTTTCATTCAAGTCAACTTGAACAGACGGGTTCAACCATGGACCAATTACTAAGGGGACTGGCCCTAAGCAACTCGGCCGAGTGGTCGGCCTAGTAGTAACATCGACATAAAACGAAGCGTACTCGCTTCGTTTTATGTCGATGTTACTACTCAACTATTTACCGGTAGATAGAACAATGAAAATGAAAAAACAATGACCACGTTTTTTTTTCATACATATATCTAATAAGAGCACCTCTTTCTTTAGTCTTTACTCTGTGGGTTCAACTCATAAATTTTACTGTTCAATGGGATGAAGTCACGTAATTTAATGAATACTGAACACTTTCAACGCCTTTAATTCAATTCACCTGAAGGGAGTGGAGATCCTTTTGTCATTTGACGACTTTCACTGAAAATTAGAAGAATTTAGTGGAACACATTTTGCGGGGTTGCTTTTTTATTTTGGATTATTTTAAATGTGTCTTGATAAGAGATAACTTGTTGTTCTTAATACCTGCAAGTATAATATTACTTCAGTATCGTCAGTATTTTTTGCACCAATGGATGAATTTTCATCTATGTGCATAATTTACAGTTCGCTTACGGTGAGGGAAAACATCGTGAGGAACCTACCTATCCCTCGGGATTAGGTAATAGTCAGTTCCTGTATACACGGCGACAAGGTTCACCACCTGTCACGTTGGGTTCTGACTATCTGGTGAAACGTGGGCTTTGAGTTGGCTTAATACCTCCACAATGGCCACTCAAGCCTCTGACTACCCCCGAATGGGGATAAAAGTCGTGACGTTATATATATTTTTTTTATTTATCTTTTCAATTTGGAATGCAATTTTTTTTATCCTACTTTTGATCACATTTCTTGCGGATTCAAGAATAAAAATCACAGCAAGATTGCAAAGAGTCAAACTGACCAAGAGTTCGTTTATGATACTCCCACTATTTTCTGGTTGATTATGAATGTTTAGGTTTCTGATAATAATATGGATGGTAATAGGTCGGTTCTACAAAGATCGGAAGTGTCTGTGGTCGGTAACTACCCCAAAAGGTCATCGAAAAATGTGTAACGTCACGACTTTTATCCCCATTCGGGGGTAGTCAGAGGTTTTTGAGTGGCCATACACCACCACATTGTGGAGGTATTAACCAACTCAAAGCCCACGTTTCACCTGATAGTCAGAACCCAACGTGACAGGTGGTGAACCTTGTCGCCGTGTATACAGGAACTATTACCTAATCCCGAGGGATAGGTAGGTTTCCTCACGATGTTTTCCCTCACCGTCAGCGAACTGTAAATTATGCACATAGATGAAAATTCATCCATTGGTGCATGCCCCACCGGGGATCGAACCTGGGACCTTCCGATTGCTAGCCCAACCTGTTCACCCCTAGGCTACAGTCGCACCGAATCAGTTGAGGTCATCGAATAACCTCAATATCCGATCACATAATGAACTAAGTCTTGAATGAGGCTGTGATTGGGCCTGTGAAGCCAGCGCCGGCCACTTCCGGTCAGCGATCAAAGCGGAACCCAGCCGGATGTGACGTAATGAGCCGATTGGATGGGGATGTTATTTCAGGGCATGGGCGTTCAAGAAAATCAGTGGGTATTTTATGTTGATAGTTTTTGATACAGATACTTTGAGAATGTCAAAGTCTAAACAAAAAAATAGGTACTTTTACCACCAAATTTATAGAAACTGATGGATTTACAAGTCACTTTTGTTCCTAGAAATGCTTTGTGAAATCTTTGTAAACTGGCTAATCTCTATAAATTTGGCAGTTTAACAATAAAAAGTAAGTTTAAAAACTAAAACCCGACTACTGAAAAATCGCGCTCTAAAAAGTATGAAACAAGAAAATACTCTCATCTAGAGGATAGCCGTGGTCCGTGTAGGTCCTTTAGGGCCAAATGGCATATGAACACGGACCACGGCTATCCTCTAGATGAGAGTATTTTCTTGTTTCATACTTTTTAGAGCGCGATTTTTCAGTAGTCGGGTTTTAGTTTTTAAACTTACTTTTTATTTAATTATTTTGGAGTTATAGGTAACAATATATATATTTTTGAAATGGGCTCATCAAGCTCTTTCATTTGATACCCCACACGGTTTTATTAAAAAATGTTTTTTTTTTAGTTCATGACATTATGTCCTCTAGAGGGCGCCATATGCAATTTTATGTGACGTCACATAGCCTATAACCAGCGCGCCATTAAGCCGCTTCTAACGATACCTCATTTGTCAAATTACGACAAGTAGTTTGGAAGTTAGGTGGGAACAGACGCACATACATACATACATACATACATACATACATACATACATACATACATACATACATACATACATACATACATACATACATACATACATACATACATACATACATACCGGTCAAAATCATAACCCTCCGCCGTAGTCGGGTAAAAATAAAATTATTTTTATATCTTTCAAGGTTCTTTTTTTTCAAAAAGTGTTTGTCTTCAGCTAATGAACCGAATATAAATCCAGGGTTTAATGATCACACTGACAAAGAGGTCAAACACCTTTATAAACACGACGAAAAACTAAACGGACTCCAACCACATCCTAACCCCAACACCTCATAACGTATTCAAGATGGTTGTTCGAATAAAACCGCTGAGGCCGCGCTGTTCACACTTCGCACGTACTGCACCACCAAGCAAACTAGGCACTCGGATATAAATATCGAATGATAACAAGTCAATAATTTCGCGGTCCATCCACAACATAGTGAGCCTGGGCCAATGCCTGGGTACTCTTGTGGCAGTAGCTCTCACTACGCGGTGGAAGGATCGCGGATTCATTGACGTATTATCATTTGATATTTATACCCGAGTGTCTAGTTGGCTTGGTGGTGAAGTAGTTGACTCAGCGAAACGCGGTTTGAGCGGCGTTATACCAGCCAATGGTTACGTGTGTTAGTGCTCGTACGAATTCTAAGGAGTAGCGAGATCTCGTAGTGAAGACGAGGAGATATAGTGACGCAACACGTCATAAAGAGATGGTTTGGTATCTTTTTTGACTGAGTTTCTTTTTTGTATCTTTTGGTCTATGTTTTGATATTTCTATGTTGTTAGTAAGATCGATATGGCTGGATCTCGGATTGGATCATCTTGGATTTGATCATGTCAACATCTCGAGAATAGTAATCGATTGAACTATATCTATATCGTCATATCAAGCCGTTTACTCAAATAGCAAATACTTGAACAATTCATAAGATCGATTTCTCGTTAAATACTCAAATTAAAACCTCAAGGTACCTAAGTATTATTTCACAAAAAAATCACTCACTTGCATCAGTTACCATAAGCAGGTGTAATTGTACCCCCACACAATAGTTTCCCGTTACCCCCGTTAGGGTAAAGTTTACCCGAATAAGATATTCCGTAAGGAAAGCCTCTTGTTATTCGAGGCGAGTCGGAGCAACTTTTAACAAGATCCTGCAGAAGCCCGACTCAGCAATGAAATTCCACACGCGGCGCGGGCGCGGGCGGCTCGCCTCCGGATTCCTAGATCATGCATTAACCATTTTGAATATATAACGCGTTTTACTCGACCTCCTTTGGCGAATCAAACAACAGTCAATCAATCTTCAATATTCGGCAGTCAGTTATATCGAGCAATTTTTTTATGTTACTATAAGTTGCGGCACGCTATGATGGCCGTTTTGACATGTGGGAGGGTGGAGAGGATTAAAATTATTATAGCGGAATAAGATTCATTTTCGCATAATTTTTTTGACATTCTTGATATTCAAAATGGCCATACCTATTCCGTTATAATAAGGTGCATTTTCTCCACTCTACCACACGTCAAAACGGCCATCATAGCATGCCGCGATTATAAGGTGGCAAACAAGCTAGCTCCCATAGTAACTAAGTGATCTAATCCAATGCGGTGTTAAAAATACCTAGGTATATAATGTTATAATAATTTTAAGTTAGAACTTTTCGAACAATACATAGTCAAAAATTTGAATTACTTTTTTATCAAAGCCGTTAAGCTAGCTAGATAGTGGATAAAGTGAATATCAGACATTTATTTTATTTTTTAATCGGAAAATAGCGTGAGAGGTTCATTTGTATTCAGCTACACAGTTTTAATACATCACTTGAAGCGCTTTTAGTTTTGATAAAGAACATATTTTAGATACAGTAAGCGATGAATAAGTAATAAAACGTAATAAAATTTCAACTTTGAAGACATATATTTTGGTGAAAATTAAAGTTTAAAGAGAAGTTAGTCAAAATACCTGTACATATTTTTGTAAGAAGATAGGATAGTTATAAAAGCTTGCCTGAAATAAGATAACCCACCTACCTATCTAGTAATTATGTCTTTATTTGTAGTAAGTATATCTAGAAAATAAGAAATAATTAACAAGCTTTTAAAATTGATGGTAGAGCCAAGCTATAACCAATTATCTGCAGCTCATATACGGGCTGGCTTGACCGAGGTAGCACCACCCTCTCATAGATTATCGGCGTAAATTATCTATTACAGCTGCGTACGATAAGTGAGAGAGAGCCCAACCACCCACCACCCATCTTCCCTTTTTTCGTCGTTGGTATTGCAAGCATATATAAGCGACGGTAACGGCTTAACATCAGGCGGGCCGTTAGCTCGCTTGCCACCGTAGTCTCATAAAAAAAGATACAACAAAAATGTACTTAACATGATTAAATCCTTTCAAACAAAAGGCCTAACCAGTTAAATCCAAAATAACAACAGTATTAATTTTAACTGAGATAATATTACAAAATATAATCTTATTTCTCTCGCCATAAGCCGACAGCCGTTAGTTAGCTCACCGGGCTGGAATTAACTCGATTTACCGATTTATGAATTCGTTATGAGTTCAGCACATTGTTATAAATATAAATGGGATTAGCAATAGTTACAAGAAAGCGTGGGTAGTGTTGAAATGTGATTACTTACATTATTACAGTGTTATTTACGATTTTATTTTAGAAAATACTACTGAATTGCCTCTCCGTAAAACCGAGAAAAAAATGTTCGGTATTAAAGATTAACCGGTTCAAAGTGACAGACAAGCACTGGTAACCTCAACCAGAGGATTAGAGCAGTTGGCAGAATTTTCAGGCTTCTGACCGCTCGTAACGACTCTATGTTAGGATGTAAGCCTGGATCAGCTTATGTCCTTTGAAGTACTGACGAGGTCAGTCTAGATTCCGAAACCCATCACAAGTCTAGACTGACTTAACATGCCTAAACTTCAATCTGGATACCTACGTTGTAATGTAGTTGTCTGCGTACTACGACCATTTCACGTAGCAGGATTTTCCTCGTAGCAGGTGATGCGTAGCATATACGGCGTAGCACATTGCGCGTAGCTCATATTCGTAGCATAGTCTCCGTAGCAGCTACCCAACTGAAAGTTAACTGATTGAAGAATATTCGTTTGCTCATATTTTAAAACCAATAGATAATATCTTAGCCCTTAAGGGCTTACTTAGGCTCAAAACGGTAACCACACAAAATTGTTGATGAATCCGTTGCCCATGTACTTTATAAAATAAAATACCACATTAACTTCAGACAGTCAGGAATATAATTTATTTGTTAGTTTATGTTTAAATGTCACCAAATTTCGTAGGAAAGAAGTTAAAATAGATTTCTTTCAACTAGAATTGTACATTCTCTCCACAACAGCTGACAGATACTATGTGAAATATATACTAACATAATGCTTACAAATTTCTTAACAATTTGTTCCGTTTTTTCTCTTGAGGTACGGAATCCTAAAAAAAATAATAAAAAACCAGGCAAGTACGTGTCGGACTCACATATAAAGGGCTCCGTACCATCGTTGAATAAAAACTTCAAAAATATCAAGTTTATTGTATGGGGGGGTCGTCTTTATTTTTAACCGACTTCAAAAAAGGAGGAGGTTTCTCAATTCGACCGTATATATTTTTTTTTATGTTTGTTCGCGGATAACTTCGTCGTTTATGAACCGATTTTGATGATTCTTTTATTGTTGGAAAGGAGATATCCCAGGAGGGGTACCATGATAAGGAAACTAGGATCTGATGATGGCATCCCAGAGAAATCGAGGGGAACCATCAAAAATCGTAGGGGCGACTAGTGCGTTTCTTAATTTTTCATTAAGTATTTTAAAGCACTACTATTTAATGAAGGTCTGGAGTCGATCTGATGATGGAGCTGAAAGACAGTCGAGGGAACTCCTCGACGATTTACAGCAATTACCTGGTGTTTGGGCTTGTTTAATTTGTATTGATGAGAACTTTACACCTAGATGGGTTCTGACTGTCATAAGGGGTCTGATGATGAAGACGAAGGACAGTCAAGGGAACTCTTCAACTTTTTACAGTAGCTACCTCGTGTTTGGACTTAATTCATTTCTATTGATGAGAACTTTGCACTCATAGGGGTTATAAGTGCCATTATAGGGCTGATGATGGAGACCATAGACAGTCGAGGGAATTCCTCAACCATTTACAGCAGACCTTTTGTTGGGCTTTCTTCATACGGTTCAATATGGGTGATAAAGTTTGTTTGGCGCCACTAAAAATCGTGAATTAAAATTATTTTTATAAAAAAAACCGACTTCAAAAAAATCTGGAGCATTAAAAAGCCTGGTATAATATTTCTATTACCACCACTGCCTACCCCTTCGTTTAAATCAAGCTTGATGGTGTGTTATCGAGTATTTGGGGTCGGTGCCAATCTATCTTCTTAATTTTATAGTAGGTAAACTTGACATAGACCCCAAATACTCGATAACACACCATCAAGCTTGATTTAAACGAAGGGGTAGGCAGTGGTGGTAATAGAAATATTATTTCAGGCTTTTTAGTGCTCCAGATTTTTTTGAAGTCGGTTTTTTTTTTTTATTAAAGTTTATTTTATTTTTAGTATTTCTTGTTGTAGCGGCAACAGAAATACACATTCCGTCAAAATTTTAACTCTCTACCTATTACGGTTCGTAAGAAAACCCCCGCTGCCAGACGGACGGACGGACAGCGGAGGCTTAGTAATAGGGATCCGTTGGCCCCTTTTGGGTACGGAACCCTAAAAAACATCCATCAATTACAGTATTTAGTTGAAGCGTCGCGCCTGAAGCAGGTCGTAAAATAAATTAGATTATACACTCACAATAATAACATATTTCATTAAACAAAGTGGTTTTCATCAAAATGGTTTTTATGAATATCTACGCTAGTGGCGGCCCAGTGGGGAAGAGAGATGGAGAGATATGAAAAACGCGAGTGCGAGTGATATTTTATTCATAGTTATTACGAGGGCTTTGTCTATTTCTTCAGTGATATAGATACTTTCCTTCTACTTTATTTATAGTGGAGGAAAATATCTGGTTAGCAAACAAAAGCTTTAGTTGGTTGTTCCAAGAATTTCACTAAAGAATACAGGATAATTCTCATACAGATTTAAAATTATATTAATATAAAAATATAAAATTATATGCAGAAAAATGGATATACAGTTTCAATTGGTGAATTCTTAATTAAGCTTTGATTATAGAGCTGTTTAATTATTAATAGACAATTGGAATGATGTTTTTGTAATTAAGGAAACATCATTTCGTAATGATATAGGTACAGTCAGCAACGAAAGTCGCTGAACATTCGGAATTTTTCTAATCGGTTATACTCTTTATTCTACAAACGTTGGTAAACCTTTATAAAACCAAACATTAGCAACATGTCTACATTTTGTTTCGATAAAGAAAAATTATGGATTTGATGTAAAACAAAGGTGTGCAAGCTATTTGAAAAACTGAGAATGTTCAGCGACTTTCGTTGCTGACCGTACCTACGGAAAACAGACTGAGGCAGGCCTTACAAGGCCGCTTGGCCAGACAGTAGGTACACACTTTATGACGTCAAAGTGTAAATATCCGCTATGTAAATTGTAAAACACTCGTGTAAACTGTAAGCCACTGGAAACTCTAGTAAGAAACTGGTCACTAACTTAAATTACTAATGAGTTGCCACAATTTAATAGCACTAGTATTTCTATGGCGGCTCTTACACGACGCTACTCAAAATAAACTGGTTAGTAACTAATTAGTAATTAGCAGCGTGCGACTCGACATGCTGGTCGTGCAACTTACTTCAAGAAACTTTTCTGCACAGCATTCTTGAGTGATTGTGTTTTGTTGTTTTTTGTATGGAGCTTGGGAAAATGCGTTCCTTTTGAGTAGCGCCATGGTCGAGGCACGCACGACTAGCGTTACTAATTCGTTAGTAATTTTAATTACTAACCAGTTCTGTTTCTTTTGAGTAGGTAGTGCCAGGGATGAATGACCTAAAAGATAAAATACTCGTCATAACGAACTCGTTCTATTTTCCAACAAAAGGTAATGAAATCTAGGTTAGTTAAAACAATATATAAACCTGTCTAGACGTTTGAGGCGGCCCTTTACTTTCAGTCATGTTTCAGTCTGTTTCATGACGCCTTTTGTTTTAGTATTCATCAAAATTTTCATAAGATTTTCATAAGGTTGCGAGAATGGAAAATGGTGTACAACATTTTTAACGTGACTTAAAACGTTTATTACGTTCATATCAGTTAAGTCGTTTTTTTTCGTAATTTGAAGTCCACTTTGCGAGATAAAGCCGCTGAGTTTCTTGTCGGCTCTTCTCAGTCGAGGTCGCGTTTTTGATCCGGGAGAAGATTTAGGCCCTTCGCACACGGCGTCGTAACGTAAGCATATCTTTATACGCGCGTAGAACGAGAGCAATACGAACGCACATGTTCAAACACGTCCGCGGACGAAGCGCGGGGTTGAGGGAAAAGAAAACAATTTTTAAGTGCCGTAGGCCTAAACGAAATCAAAAATATTATGCGTATAGAAAACCGTGTCATACATACTTTTAAGTATTCAAAATATCGTTGTAAAATTTTCCATCGGAGTATGCTTTCAATACTGGGGTCTACTAATAAATTGTAAAACTAAACTCGAGTCGTTTCGTTGTTACTGCCCGTTAAAACTTTACAGCGGCCATAAAATTTACGGCCAATCAAAAGTTATGTTTACAACCCACGTGCGAAACCTAGGCCTTGTAATTTTACAAGAGTTGCAAACTGGTTTCTAAACGGTTATGAAACAACGTATTTTTTTACGAGTCCCTACGAAGATTTCTTTCGGTATATTATGTGTAATATTTTCGAAAAATATAAATGAATACGTGCATCCGCAAACTGCGAACAGCTGGCCTACTTCGAAATACGAAACGAAACGTTTCGGCTGACGGATCGTCGAGATTTGACATTACCTACTTCTTTCGTTTCTTCTTGCGTTTGACATGTTTTTGATCGTAAATCGAATCCATACTTCGGACGATCCGTCATTGTCCGTTGACACCGATATCCCTTAATAGGGAAAGGCAAGCAAACTATTGATTGCTACATGCTACACCCTGCCCCCTTAATAAGTGTTACTAAATATTTTTTTATGTGACTATGGCGGCAAACAACCATACGGCCCGCCTGATGTTAAGCAGTTACCGTAGCCTATAGTTGTTTGCAAAGGCATCACCAAAGGCATCACTCGCACGTTGCCGACCTGAAGGGAAGTGGGACAGACGGAGGGGGGAGGGGTTGGGTTTCCGGCTCTCTCTCCCATATTACGAAACGCAGCTGTAGTAGCTACTTTAGATCGATCTTCCGTGAGAGAGTGGTACTACCCCGTCGAGCCAGCCCATTGCAGTCAATTGGCTACAGCTTGGCTCTACCAGAATATAAACTCAACAAATAAACCATATATAGCTTACTCAAACAACAAGAAAAAATACGACATGAAGTTACGTAAGGTTGAAGGACCTGAACAGAGGGAACAAAGCGGATTGATTGAAACTAGTCGAGAGTGGAAACAAACAAACCAACTAATCAACCTGTCGATGGACGTCTAAACAATCCGCGAACAATCTGGTTTAAGCTTTTGTAGTTAAATTGGTTGATTGGTTGTACACGACGCAACTTAAAATAAACTTTTTACTTAGTAATTAATTCGTAATTAGTAGCACGCTTTATTACAATTTATTTGGTAGCACGCGCGACTTGACATGCTGGTCGCGCGTGACTGAGGGCCTACTCTTTTACAAACGAAAACGAAATTTCACGTATTACTTACTACGTTTCTCATTCATTCCGACATTTCTTGCGAGCAAAAATTGTTTGACGTTTACATTCGACCACGACGAAGACGTCGAACAATTTTCGTTCGTAAGAAATGTCGGAATGAATGAGAAACGTAGTAGGAAATACGCGAAATTTCATCCGAAATTTCGTTCTCGCTTGTAAAAGAGTAGGCCCTCTTGTTTTTGTTTTTCTTGTATGATGCTTGGAGCCGGTACGAGGCATGCGCGACATGCTGTTACTAATTATTTAGTAATTTTAACTACTTACTACACTGAGAAAAAAAATACGACAACAAAATGGTTTTTGTAGTTCCTAGTAGTCTTTTTAGTATGTTTTACTAAAAGTTTTGTATTTACAGCAAATGTTTTATAAAAGCGAGACATTACATAAAACATTTGCTGTAAATACAAAACGTTTAGTAAAAAATATTAAAAACACTACTAGGAATTACAAAAACCATTTTGTTGTCGTAAAATTTTTCTCAGTGTAGTTCAGTTTCTTTGAGTAGCGCCGTGAATGAATGGTTTTACAGCAATGGAAACTAATGCCAATGATATGTACGTGGAACTAGTAACTTAGTATGTTAGAGAGCGTGTATAAAATAAAGCCCCTAATAGAAGATTAAATTATAAGATTAATAGATTCTACTCCGATGATTTTAGATGTCCATAGTCAGGATCGCTAGATAACATGGACCAATTACTAAGGGGACTGGCCCTAAGCAACTCGGCCGAGTGGTCGGCCTAGTACTAACATCGACATAAAACGAAGCGAGTAGTTCAACTATTTACCGGTAGATAAAACAATGAAAATGAAAAAACAATGACCACGTTTTTTTCATACATGTATCTAATAAGGGCACCTCTTTTCTTAGTCTTTACTCTGTGCCAGATAACTTTCATTCACGCAATAAATTTGTCATTTTGACGGATATTCTACTTATGTAAAAAATTATGTCAAAACGACGAATTTATTTAGAGAAAACGTTATCTGGCGATTCTGAAAAGTGATGTGTCAAGTTCTTCGATGATAACCTGACGATATTATTATGTCAGCCACGTATAAAAAGATCCGAATAAATTTGGATCGTGTTACATTTTTCATGACAGCGGTTCACGAGGATACATACACGACTGCAAAATTAACACATATCCTAACATAAAACAACCTAAAGTAAAACATGATAACAATGTCACTCGTGTAAATGCTACAAAGGAAATTATGCGCCCGAGTAATCAGTTACAACGCTATTGGATCAGGCGTCAAATCTGCTCGCTCGGGCTTGCCGCTCGGTGCTTGTAGGAGCCGCCATTCACATTGATACCTACCACGTCTCGCTATTCGCAGTCGAGTGCGGCCGAGCGTGATGTCACGTAGATCACGTGTCATATCACTGTCATGTTATGATATCACGTAGTTACCTACGACAGTAGTACCTGACGGGCCCGTTGACGTGGTTGGCGTGATGGCGCCTTTCACGCTGTAGGTCGTAGGTTCGATTCTACCCGGGACATGCATTTGTGTGCATGAACATGTCTGTATGTCCGAGTCTGGGTGTATATGTATATTAAGTATGTATTTACAAATAAAAAAGTAGTATATGTAGTAATATCAGTTATCTGGTTTCCATAGTACAAGCTCTGCTTAGTTTGGGATCAGGCAGCCGTGTGTAACAAAAAATGTCCCAGGATATTATTATTATTACTTAGGACCAAGTTTACCAACACACTAACGGAGCGTTAAAGCAGTAACCGAAAGCTAGATATACTGATGGCAGTCCACTTACTGCTCTAACGGTCCGCTAGCGTATTCATGAACCCGGCCCTTAGAGTGTGCTACCCCATTCCAGGCACTCTAAGAATATAACTCAACGGGGTATCACTTTGAAATTTAGTTTTACTTGAATTTATCTACAGAGGAGCCACTCCACGCTCCCACTTTGATCCCAGAGGGCGAGGATTAAGTTTCCAACCCGTGGAGGTTCAACTGAAGTGCGATTAACTTCGGGATTAGACGAGGGATTGGATAATTAGGTAGCTAATGGTAATGAGTACGCTTCAGTGACGTATTAACGAAGTTTTAGGTGTTAGTGCTTCGTTTAGAAAAGAAATGGTGGAGATATTTTAAACGACTTTAAAACGGCGGCTTAGTGAATAACTAAAATATTTGATGTTAAGCAGTTTTGAAGTTGAAAGTCCAGTTTAAACTTAGGTTTTAAGATATTTAAGCATTAGATATTTAGCTTAAATTCCAAAATATACATAGCTCAAGTGCGTAAAGAAATTTTAGAATATCTTAAGTGATAACTTGATATTTTCAAGTGTTGCTAATATTCCTGACCAAGTATTAAATTTAAAAGTGCTTGTATGCAAGCTACAGGCTATGAGGTTACGGAATAATTGAAGAACACCAACCATTACATTGAACCAGTATACAACTACCAATACCTTCCAATACGTACCTAGTCGGTTGTGACTCGTCAAACACAAATATTTGGACAGCATTCACCAACACCAACTTTAATTGGTTTGATCTGCCATGTTTGCGACACACTCTCGAATGTTTTCGAATACCGAGGTATAAAAAAGGGTGCCCACACAAGGCATTTGTTCTGAGGCTTCGCTTCGTTGTCGGTTGTTTTCAACTCGTTCGTATATCCGAAATTACTAGTATGTTGCTTTCGGCATAATTAAAAATATCTTTTAAAAATACCTATATAAAAAATCTTGTTCCATGTTGATACAGCGAATCGATTATTATGCCAAAACAGATAAATTCTTTAGAAATATCTTACAAAACCCCTAATTTTGCAACGAAACCCACTAAAAAGGGCTGTAGCCTGAGCTTATTCAAAGGGTAAACATGCGTACCTCTAGGTATCACCCCTAAAGGGACCCGCGGCCTATTGTGATAGGATACTGCGAATATGAATATAATGTTAGGTATATTTTGTTATATTCCAAGGTTATATCCGGAATTTTGTGTCCGAATAGGTATAACATGGAAGAATAATGTGAATAAGGAAAAAATTCACGCCGTCAATAAATATCCTGATATTCGCAACGCTTGCTTTCGTCAATAATTATTGTCTGCTGACGCGAGCGGGGTGCCCAAGCAATCATTTTATGATATTATAGGTATCTACGTGCGTTCTAAGAATTAACGATTACGAAACCACATGTCTCGAAAATCTTCTTGGATTATTTTTTGGCGATCGATATGTTATGTTTACATGGTCAGACGTAGAAACTGACTCGGGCGCTCTGCTCAAACCATGTGGATACTCCAAATCATATTGAACCTCGCCTTACTTTACACCTTCACCTCGCCCACGTAATTTGAATTAGGTAACGATAAACTCATAAAAGATTTCGTTAATTTACTCTCGCACACAATCCTAAACTAACTTTGGTTAACTAACGAACAAAAGTCCGAACTATATATGTAACTGTAGGTGTGGGTCCGAAGTCTGGCTGAAATCACTTAGAGTTGTCCAAGTTTGCCTATTACACATTCTATGATAATATTTGGTAATGTACTGCAATGCGGACTAAGTTAATAACTTTATTATTATACTTTAATGATGCTTTGTCTTCTAATATGGTTTTTATTTCAACTACGACCTAGAGCGGCCTTCGTAGGTCGCTTGGCTCGCTAGGGCCCGTATTAATAAATCGATCTCAAGATTGAGATCGAACTTAAGATGTTGTTTTTGACAGATGTTCCATACATTAAACGTTATAACTGCATATTAAGATCGATCTCAACTTTGAGATGCATTTATTAATACGGGTCTAGCTCGACTGAACCACGAATTTACCATCTCCTTTTATCACTCAATCGCAGACCTAATGTGAGCTTTTACCCGGGCCTCGTCGAGGATCAAACTTTGGCGTCATCGTTGGAACATAGTCGATCCTGGCTTACAGGAGTAACAGTGGTGGGAGTGTGTGGCGGGCCTAGTCCCAATAAAAAAGACTTCATATTAATATTTTTTAGGACTGGAAGTCGTAATTTAGGGGGGAGAGAGTAATCACTTTTCAAACTCAAACTCAAAATATTGTTATTCATGTAAGCTACATGTAGGTTTATGAATCGACAAAAAAAAACAATATTTTAGCGTTACCTAGAAATGTTTGTTTCTAGAAATGCTTAGTTAAGAATTTGGAATGTATATTAAATGTAAAGAAGTCCACGATTCACGTAAATATCTAAATCGTTTTGTGCGTAATGAGTGTTTGCAACAAACCGACAATAATACACGAGCCCTCATTATACGCACATCAAAGGGTCCGTCAAAGACTGCTGTGACCTCGAACAGGAATATTGAATTACAGAAATAATATTTTTCCGTCTTTTGAAATGTCCCGTTATTATTTCGGGCCCTTATAAATGAGTTTGCCCTTTCAAATCGAATCAATTATTTAGTGAATAGTAAGTAGGTTAAAGTAGAATAGAGTTATTGCTTCTTTTAGAATATCTCCTTGAAATGATTTCCCTCCTGAAGTCCTTTTTGAAGTCTTTCCTCTGCACTAACTGGGGGTTTTTCAAAGGGCATGCTTACAGGTCCCTAACAGGTCCACACCGCGTCTGCTCCCCTTAGGTTGCAAATGGGCAACGTCCAGGTGGCCCGATTGGTTTGTGTGCCTTCCCAGGTAGAAAAAACTTCACGCTTAAAAGTGGATATTAAGCACAATATAATTAATGTTTTTAGATCGCAGTCCGAAGTACACACAGCAGCCTACACCCCTTATTAATTAATTACTTACTAATATGTTTCTAAAACTGATTGAATCTACATTTATTCAGAATGCACATGTGTGACAAATTTTGTTGGTAATAACCACAGACAGTAGGAAAATTTTGCTAATACAATAAGTACGAAGTTTACAACAAATTCGTACTTTAACTTGGTCTTATGATGGCAAAATAGCACACTCATTTCACCTATCGTAATTATATTTATATTCAATAGATTTACGAACCCACCACGCTAACGATACGTGGAACCTTCAAAACCCGACACGTGATGACGTAACTCCCCGTTAACACAACTAACGAGGCCCTGTCAATTACACTGGATCTACGTCAATTTGGACGTTCAGCTGGGAACGGCACCGAGAAAAAGATTAGTCCGGATTATAGTTGGCTCGTATATCCGTGTGTGTAGGAACCGAAGCTTTGTTTGACAGTTTTAGAAGAGGATTAGTAAGCTTGTTTGTTCGCGTGGATATTCGGATTTTAATATCCCTTGTACCCTGTTAGGGCCTCCGCAGACTTGCTACTTTTAGCATCGGCGACCGGTGATTTTGTGACATATCGATGCTGCGTCGCGTTTGTTCGGGCGCGAACGAGCGAGACGCAGCATCAAAATCGCCGATCGCCGATGCTAAAAGTAGCAAGTCTGCGGAGACCCTTATTGGTATAAGATACCAAATAACCTTTATTACGTCAAATTGTTTTATGTTACTGAGGTGGCAAATATGCGTACGGCCCGCCTGATGCTAAGCAGTTACCGTAGTCGATAGATGTTTGCAATACCAAATGCATCGGTCGCGCGTTGCCGACCTGAAGGGGAGTGGGACAGAGGGAGGGGAAGGGGGTGTTGGGCTTCCGGCTCTCTCAGTCATCGTACGAAACTCAGCTGTAATAGCTACTTTTCGCTGATCTTCTGTGAGACGGCGGCACTACCCCGGTCGAGCCAGCCCATATATGAGCTGCGGTCAATTGGCTACAGCTTGGCTCTACCACCATATAATATGTTTATTCTATCCAGTGATGTTTAACTATGTATTATTATATTTTCATCAAATAATTTATTGTAAGTTACATAACTATAGTTTCCTAAAATTCTATCTTTACATTTTTAATCCATCCAAAATTTCAATTACAATGGCAAATGCTTAGTATCATTTGAAAATTAAAGTGCCTTTTAATCCCTTTGTAAAATGATTTAAGCGTTCTATAAATTATTTTGAGTAAGATTAGATACACATTATTCATTCTAAAACCCCTTTTAAACGAACAATGTTGTACATAATTTCAACATAATTATTTATGTACAAAGCTAAACTCAAAACGGTTACAAAAGAATTGACCTTTGCTCGACGATTAAAAATAAAAATTCCCGGTAACACGGTGCTCGCGAACAATAAATATTTAAACAGTGCTCACTTAGTGGGCGAACGGAAATTAAATAATTAATATGGATATGTGAACATGAAGTCAGAAAGATTTTTTAACTAGTGTTGTGTTACTCATACAAGACAAGAGTCACTTCGAATATCCCATACAAAATGACGAAATGTCCCATCACCTCAAAATAATATTTAGTAGGTACCACCTGATTTGTCACAAACAAATGAATGAAGTGAGCTGCGAATGTGACGCGAGTCGCGACCTCACGACTGTCACGAACTTGAACGATGAGGTGGGAACTCAAATGAGGTAGGACATTTTGTCACACATCATCCAGAATGAGTTACTCATACAAACTCACCAAAATTGCGGGTCCTACCCAGCACTACATTTTACTGAAAACGATAAACCTTTGCCTCAGACGCACGGTTGTATTTGATGTTGAATAATTTTCGCAAAACATCTGTCACAAAATGTCATATAATCAGTGATTATATGACATTTTGGGACAGATTTTTTGCGATAATTATAAAATTTAATTCAATTAAAAAATTATTCAATATTTTCTGAATGTGATTATATATATATATATATATATAACGTCACGACTTTTTTATCCCCATTTGGGGGTAGTCAGAGACTTGAATGGCCATACACCACCACATTGTGGAGGTATTAACCAACTCAAAGCCCACGTTTCACCAGATAGTCAGAACAGAATGTGATTATTCACATTCAGAAAAGATCGGATATTGGTGGTGGAGCCCAAGTGTAGCCAAATGACTACAGCTCATAGGTATACGGGCTGGCTCAACCGAAGTAGTACCAAAATCTGACATTTTACATAACCTTTTGATTTGATTATCGACAGAAAACTTCATGTTTAAACTCACCACCTTTCATACAGATCTACTAAATGAAATTCAGGTTGGTGTGTCTCTGGTTTCTCTTTTGGGGATTAGTCGTGATGTTATGGTACATTACTGAATTATCCTACGCCCTTGAAACTTTAACCTTACGGTTCAAGTTCACAGTTATTCTAAGAATTAGCGTGCAGTTTGTTCAGTTAGTATAATTAGTTATAACTGGAATAGCACAGTATAATGAAATACGAAACTAATTTATTATTTAGGGTTGGTTTTGGAATGGGATAGGGTAGAGTGTAGAGAGGGCCGCGTTATATGTGTAGAGTCTGTATTTAATTAATATAATTTAGAATAACTTTTTTATCAAGAAGAAATAACATCTTCAGTTAGAACCAACTGTCACATCAAAGTTCAATAAGTAGTAAAACTCTCCTTTTTTACTTTACGTTGTAGTATTTCTTGACTTTTTTAGTTAACAACGTCATATAAAATGCATTTTAATATTGTTATAACGTTATCTCAGTATATACCAAAGTAATAATATAATATAAGATATTAATATAATATTAGAGCTAGGACTTACATTTACATAAGATAGTATCACACCTTTAGTATTATTTTTATTACCTTTTACATAGAGCTGCAGAAAACTAGAACCCACCACTATTTCTAATTAAAATAATGTTTTTAATTTAAAAAAAGATTGTTATAAACTTCTTATCTGGATTAACAGCACCTCTCTCTTAGATAATGCCAAGACCACAGCTCGTGCCTCGAGGCATTATTCACTCAGATAGCCACGCCTCGGAAAGTAGATAACTTAGATTAAAACTACTTACGATAAAGATACCTAGTTCTAAGAAATTATTGGAACGTATGCAAGTAACGTTTTCAAATTACATCTTACACTAGACGCCTTTGAAAGCAAGAAACGAAAACGAATTACAAATTTATTATAAATCACAATATTCCTGAAATATTTAAGAAAGAAAATTAGTTTTCTACAGCTGCAATGGCCAACAGCGAATTTAGCTAGTTGTTCAAACAATAATAAGAATGAGAAAAGTAAATTTAAATGAATAAGCTTATTCATACATTCTACTCATAATAAGCTTGCACTACTCAGTAATTGAATCTCCTACGTGCTACGTCGGTCGTAGCCGTAGCTGTCGTAGCGGATAATTTCGTAGCAACTCGTAGCACTTTATGTTCTCTCGTAGCACGATATTGCTGCTTCAGTATAGATGATATTAGGTTATGGATGGTTCGTTGGAATAAAGAGATTGCTTCGAGCGAGATCGGAGGATATTTACGGTTTATTAAACCGACTTCAAAAAGGAGGAGGTTTCTCAATTCGACCGTATATTTTTTTTTACAAAACTCCTGTAATGTTATCAAATTATTTCTTACGTAGGATTGTCAATTGATATTTTATGAGGGTGTTCTCCGTAAAATATGGAGGATAACGAGTGATGATAAATTGGTAGGGAGGTATCATATAAAAGTATCGGGTCACGAAATTGAGACGGATTTTGACATCATCTCTTATGGTTATAGGTCGGGAAAATAATGTTTTTGCAATAGATTTATGAAGTATTCGCGCGCGCACACCCTCGCGGAAACCTATAATAATCTACGTTTTTAAAGCATTTATTTGTTATATGGAATCAATTTTGGAAAAAATATACAAGGGTTTGTTTGAAGGTTCTCTTGTTACTTTATCCCCTATTACCCATTTTTTTACAAAATATACTTTAAACTTGTTATGAAGTACTCTCCGATGCAGCTGTAAGGAAAACAAGGCAAAGAAAATAACAAGGCAGGGAACATTATTATACCTCGGCGTACTTTGCATCAACTTGCTTCGTGCTAACGCAGCCTTCTGACCCAATTTCAATGCAAATTGTAGCAATTTCCAGCAGAAAATCGCAAGACAAAAAGTACCCAGAGTTTTCCATTACTTGTTTCTGGTGCCATTATTTATTTTGTGACTTGCGTAATGTGAACAAGTTAAGGGACACCGCACACATGCTACTTTTTGCATCGGCGATCGGCGATTTTGCGACTGTATCGATGTTGCATCACGATTTGGCGACCAAGCTCTCTGCGTTCGGACGCAGCGACTGCTCCGCTAAAAGCGACTAAATTGCCGATCGCCGATGCAAAAAGTAGCATGTCTGCGGTGGCCCTAAGATTCCAAATTCCCCTCATGCAAAAGAAGGCCAATGTAAGTTAAGAGTCTTAGTGACGACCGCTTGGCGCAGTAGTTTGAGCGTTAGCCGTTCGGTTCACTGCATCAGGTGGTTGGTTCGATTCCCGCCAGAGGCAAATTTCAGAAACGGCCTTTCCGTAGTTTTCCCTGGTCTTGGTGTCACCGAGATCGCCCCCAGTCTATTGTATGGTAGCCATAGTACAAGCTGCTTAGTTTGGGACCATACAGTTGGTGTTTGTCTGGCGAAATAATAGATGGTAACATACCCCACGCTTATGTAATATATTATTATGATCCCATGTTCGGAAGTTTCACAAAACAATTTGAATGTAAATGTACGATGGCGTGCGAAATATCAGTATAATTGGAGCTTTGCTAAATAAATTGATATTGATTTGTGTAGATTGGAAACTAGGAGGAAATTGGGTATGGAAATATAATATACCATACCAATGTTTTTTTAACACAATAATATTCTTTTTAACAATATTTTAAAAAATGTTTTAGAACAAATACAGTTTTGATTAGTACCTTGTGTCATTAAAACGGATCCTTCATCGTTTCTCACCACGAGTGATCCGCCCCACGTCCTCGCCCCACGTGTTAATTCTGACGGGAATCGAACCCACAACCACCCGATGCAGTAAGCCTACGCTCGTACTACTGCGCCAAGAGGTCGTCAATTCGGGCTTTTAAAAAAAAAAAGCGAATTTAAGCTGTTGATTTTAGTTGATTTTTTTATTAGTTTTGCTGCTGTATGTAAAAAGTAAGCAGATTTGTATGTATTTATGTGTATGTATGTATGTGTGATGTGTGTGTGTATGTATGTATGTATGTATGTGTGTGTTTGTATGTATGTATGTACAAACAGCCTATTTAAACATTTGCATTAATTCCGCCGCCTCTCGGACTAGCTTGACGAAGGTTTCAGTACTTTAGCAGAATGATTTCATTTTTGCAATGTCTCCCTGTTGGTAACCCCTGCGTAGGCTGTTCTGGTTAATGGCTGCGTGACGTCACCCCTCGACTCCATGGGGAGTTTGTCATCTACCTCTAAAAGGGTTGGGTTTATGTTTGTGTTGACTATATGTAAACTTGTGCCTGTGTATTTATAAGCGGGACTCGGCGACGTAGAGTCACAGCCGTGTCCTGATGTGATTTACTAAATTACTAAAATAATATGTTCTTTCCGGCGGGAATATTTTATAGAATATTTCGATTATTATTATTGTATTGTATGTAAAGTTAACGCAAAACATAAAGTGAGTTCAGGAATTATCTACTTTTTTATGTTTTTATCTGGTCTAGACAAGTAGACTCGTCTATATGCGTTTCTACAAATCATTGCGCTTCATGTATGGGATTGGGTGCGTCTAAATGAGGTGCATACCGCGCCCGAGCACTCAAAATAACGTCCGAACGCATAGAAATGTCATTACATGAGTGCAAGGGCGAGCGCGCTGTAGTATGAACACGGCTGGTACCGCTTTTTAAATATAAGAATTTTAAAAATCTGTATACGTGGGCAGTTAGGTCTGACCTTTTGTTATTTATTTTATTTAGAGTAGGTATGCTGAATATTTTTACAGATATTAGTAGGTAAGGTCAGACTAAATGGTGTACAAATTATAAAGGTTACAGCTCTAGGCCCTAAAAACAATTAGATAAATGTACAGTCAAAAAGCGTACTTACATGTTGAACAATTTTAATTTTGTCGCACTGACGTCTTTATTAATAAAGTTTATCTCATATTTCCCAGATTTGGGCGTATAATATAATTATATATTATAATTAAATTTAATCAAAAGAATGATTCGGTGGAGATGAAAGAATTTTCACCTCCCTAAAAACACATTGCCTGCAAATACCTAAATAATAATATTATTATTGAAATATTGTCGTCAAATGCCACTAGCGAAATTCTATTGAAGGAAAAGAAACCAAAATGGCAAGCATAATATAAAACAAAAATGTACTCAACCCTCGGTAAACTAACCCTTCTCGTCGAGACGTGGGTAAAATTCTAGGAAAATATAGCGAGGAAACTTGTCCCTGGAAATAGAAAAAGGCTTTGATAACAGGGATTCATTGATGACATGCGTGGGTATATTTCTACACGGTTTTTGTTTTAGAGGTACATTTAAATACGTGGGTGTGTGATATGTGGCCGGAATAAATGGTGACTAATGGCTGATGGTAAGGAAAGGGTTAACGAGTCCATTGAAAAGGGCACAGCAGTCTCATAATATATCATTTCATTTTGATTTCACTATAAAGTGGGAGTAGGCATGCATAACTTTCTAGGCTAGCTTTCTATTTAAGTACCTAAATCTGAGTGAGTTAGTTTGATAATATTGAGTTACTGTATTTTGTTTTGTTGTTTAGTCAACTCAAAGCCCACGTTTCACCAGATAGTCAGAACCCAACGTGACAGGTGGTGAACCTTGTCGCCGTGTATACAGGAACTGACTATTACCTAATCCCGAGGGATAGGTAGGTTTCCTCACGATGTTTTCCCTCACCGTAAGTGAACTGTAAATAATGCACAAAGATGAGAATTCAGCCATTGGTGCATGCCCCACCGGGGATCGAACCTGGGACCTTCTGATTGCTAACCCAACGTGTTCGCCCCTAATAATAATGTCTTCTAATGTCGAACAACAAGGTGGGTGGAGGTGAAGGAGGTGGAGGGAACGTGACAGGTGGCGACAAGGTTCACCACCTGTCACGTTGGGTTCTGACTATCTGGTGAAATGTGGGCTTTGAGTTGGTTAATACCTCCACAATGTGGTGGTGTATGGCCACTCAAGTCTCTGACTACCCCCGAATGGGGATAAAAAGTCGTGACGTTATATTTATATTTATTTTTATATTTATCTAATGTCGAATTGCGAGTGCGAGAACAGGATGTGTGTATTTAGCTGCATGTAGGGGTGCGCTGAGCACACGTTTATTGATTGCGATGTTAAAAGTACCATATCTGCTTAAAGAATACATCAATGATTTTTTTACCTTAATTAATTTGACAACAGCAAATTACCTATGACAGCATGTTAATGGCGTCAAAGTGAGTTTAATTATAAAACGAATTATCAAATCAATTACTTGACACGACGGGCGGGGCTATTGGCACACTGAAGGTACTACAACTTCCTGATTTCAGACCTTGGCTTTTAATTTGCTTGATAACATTGGAAGTGGGTGATCTATATGAAAATTTACAGTGGTTTGCAGAATGCTGGGTACTATATAACCCGATTTACAAAGTAGAAGGTATCTAATCTGGTATCTTTCTTGTAGGTACTTTTTTCTGTAGGTATTTACTCGTATAAGATTACTTTTTTATGTTACTAAGGTGGCAAATAAGCGTACAGCTCGCCTAATTTAAAGCTTTAATAGCTACACGACGATCTTATGTGAGAGGGTGGTACTACCCCAGTACTATTACTTTCTCTAGGACCCCTTTTGCGTGGACTTTTCTTTTTGGGTATACAATGAATATTCTTTTATATTCTAGAGTGAAAAGTATACTGAATTTTGAACTCGGATAAACTGTCGCTATGTCAAGTTTCACTCAAATAGATGTAGTATTATCTTCAGACAAAGAGAACAAAGAATAAATATTAAATAAGAGAATGCTGAAAATGATTTGCAAGAAAACCATTTTTAGGATTCTGTAATTTAATATGATGTAGGCTTACAAAGCATACTCCTAAACAGAGTTATTGGTAAAACACTAACAACCTTGCAGAGGCGTATTACGGACATCAAAAACAACAACTTTTGTTCTTTGACTTATTACAAAACAAAAAAAAAATAACAAAAAATCACACTCTAAAATGTATGAAACATGAAAATATGCTCATCTAGAGAATAGCCGTGGTGTTTTTAGGTACTTTAGGGCAAAGTGGAATACAACCACGTACCATGGCTTTCCTCTAGATGAGAAAAAAAAATCATACACTTTAGAAAGTGATTTTTTGTTATTTTTTTTTGTTTTGTAAAAAGTCATAGAACAAAAGTTGTTGTTTTTGATGTCAGTAATACGCCCCTGCTAGGTTGTTAGTGTTTTACCAATAACCCTGTATATCATTGTTACAAAGTATAAGTAGAATTTCCTTAGCTATTCAATAGAATAGCCTGTTTATCCATTCACAAGCGAACCAACACTCAATTCTTAAGTAGCAAAACTAATAAAACTCAAACGTTACCACGTTTTCAAAGCCTTCAAGTGTTGCATTTAAACGATCTAATTCAGATACTAAGGCCTGGGTACACTCGTAATTAGGTGCTCTAGGGTACGTGATACTGGGGCATAACATAAAAAATTCGATTAGTTTCGCTGTAGCAATTGTAAGCTGAATTTGTAAGCTTTTTTTTTATTGTACTGCGGTGGCAAAAAACCGTACGGCCCGCCTGATGTTAAGCAGTTACCGTAGCCTATAGATGCTTACAATACTAAAGGCATTGCTAGCACATTGCCGACCTGAAGGGGAGTGGGACGGGGGTCGGGCTTTCGGCTCTTTCACTCATCGTACGAAAGCAGCTGTAGTAGCTACTTTACGCCGATCTTCTGTGAAAGGGTGGTACTACCCCGGTCGAGCCAGCCCGCATATGAGCTGCAGTCAATTGGTTACAGGTTGACTACCACCTTCAGGTTTCAGAAATCTTTTGGCTTAAGGAGTTAGGAGTTATTTTATGCTATTGTTGAAAATGTGGATAGGTATTGTTGATATAGGTAGGTGGTAAAGGAGGGTCAAGTTATAGCCAATAGACTGCAGTTTATACACGGGCTGGCTCGATCGCTCACCCTCTTACAGAAGATCGGCGTAAAGGAGCTAATTTAGCTGCGTTTCGTATGATTCAAAGATTCAAAACGTTTATTTTGTTTAGGCCTACGGGGGCACTTACAAATTGTCATTTTACATGTTTTCTTAAATTCTACTGCCGGATCGGAAACGCGACCTCAACTGAGAAGATCCGACAAGAAACTCAGCGGGCTTGTCTTTTTACATTGTTTTAATATAATTTTATTTTTTAAATCGCCATTTACGTTATGTTAGTTAAGAGAGCCGGAAGCCCAAACAATTCTCCCCTCCCTACCCCTCCCTCTATCCCACTCCTCTTCAGGCTGGCTACATGCGAGCGATGCTTTTAGTATTGCAAGCATCTATAGGCTACGGTAATTGCTTAACATCGGTCGTACGCTTGTTTGCCGCCGAAGTTGTATAAAAATAAACCTGGGTACATGTAATATTAAATATAGTAAATTATTAATTAATTTGGTTTAAAAATCAGCTTCATACGTAATTTAGAGAGCTATCACTCAAAAAGTGTGAGCTATGTATGTTTAAAATATGTAAAAATGTATTGTTTTTTCGTGTCATCTATTTCATATGAATAACTAGCTGTTGCCCGCGGCTTCGCCCGCGTGGATGTCGGTTATCGCGACCAAATGTAATCATGAAAGTTTTTTTCCGACACCCCCAACAATTATCATTATATTTTAGCCAATGTATACAAAAACTTAACAAATTATATACTAAAACCTTCCTCGAGAATCACTCTATCCATTGGTGAAAACAGCATGAAAATCGGTGCAGTAGTTTTTGAGTTTATCGCAAACAGACAGACAGACAGACGCGGCGGAGGACTTTGTTTTATAATATGTAGTGATGAAGTATTAATCAATAATCTAATTCAATTTAATTTACTTAATAGGGCCTCCGCAGACTTGCTACTTTTAGCATCGGCGACCGGCGATATTGTGACGTATCGATGCTGCGTCGCGTTTCTTCGAGCGCGAACGAGCGAGACGCAGCATCAAAATCGCCGATCGCCGATGCTAAAAGTAGCAAGTCTGCGGAGGCCCTTAGTAGCCGTAGATGAAAATCTTTAAGTAAAATAAACTTTATACGATATTACCAAAGTTATTCACAGATAGGTAAAGTGTATAATTTTAACGGTGCGTATTTCGGCACTAACATAAGTTTAGTCTGTTAAATTAATTAGACTTTACTCGCACGGCCATTTAACTACTAACTTGATTAATTTATATCTGTTAGCTAATGTGCTAGTGAATAATTTCAAACTTTTGAAAGCTAATGGTACTTATAATTAGTTCGACAGCGTAAAGCTCAGATGATGCGCTCGCGCGTTAAATATTCTTGCGTAGCTGTGCTCGCTACTTCGTACGCGTGGAAGCGAAACATGTTTGATAATGTTTGCTAAAGTAGCCTAAATTACTCCTTATACCATCAGCTATCTGCCAGTGAAAGTTTCGTCAAATTTGGTCCAGCCATTTCGGTGATTAGCCGGAACAAAGATACATAACAAAAAAAAAAAATGTTCGTTCCCTTTCCCTTAACGTTTGCGTCCAAGCAATGTCTTTGGGATTGCAAGCATCTATAGGCTACAGTAAAGGAAAAAAACCAGTGCCATAACCTCGGGCCCTGTGGCTAAAAGATGAACTAAAAATATAAATAAAGAAGTTTCATTATAGACAATCTTTAATTGAAAAAAAAATCACGTAAATACTTGCCCACGCCCTCTGTGACATTAATATCTACCCACGCCCACTCAGTGTGGCTGTCCCACAGGAAAAACCAATTCCTTATTCCGTGGGCTGTTATTCGTCACGTCACGTCGGCAAGACCGCGGCCCCGTAATACGGGAATGTAACGTGCATTTAGTAATTAAAACCAATTATGTCAAGTAATTGTTGTACCGGAGAATTTGTGTCGCTATTTTTACCGTAACTTGTGTTTTATATCATGTTTTTATATGAATGGAAAAAAATGGATGAATTTTCATCTATGTGCATAATTTTCAGTTCGCTTACGGTGAGGGAAAACATCGTGAGGAAACCTACCTATCCCTCGGGATTAGGTAATAGTCAGTCCCTGTATACACGGCGACAAGGCTCACCACCTGTCACGTTGGGTTCTGACTATCTGGTGAAACGTGGGCTTTGAGTTGGTTAATACCTCCACAATGTGGTGGTGTATGGCCACTCAAGCTTCTGACTACCCCCGAATGGGGATAAAAGTCGTGACGTTATATTTATTTTTATATTTTATTTTTTTTATTTATTTTTTTATAAATAAGGTGTCAAATAAGCACAGAGCTCGCTTTAAGCAATTATCATAGTCTATAGATGCTTGCAATACCAAAGGCATTGCTCGCACGTTGCCGACCTCAAGAGGAGTGGGACAGAGGGAGGGAAAACGCAGCTGTAAACTACTTTACGCCGATCCACTGTGAGAGCGTGGTTCTATCCCGATCAAGCCAGCCCGTTTGAGCTGTAGTCAATAAGCTACAGCTTGGCCCTGCCGGCAAAACACGTAGAAGAAATATAGCTTGACCTTGGCTATAAAGCCAGGCTGGGTTCTTTGCGGGGTAGCCACAAAAAATAACAACAGGCAAATAAAGCTAGCTATAAATGCACAAACTAATCAACGCTTGCAGTCACAAGCCCCCTAGACAAGTGGCATGAACGCTAATCGAATAGAATAGAATAGACTTCACAATGTATGGAAATGAATTACAAGTCGCTATGCAGATCACGTGACTTATGTCATTTCCAAACATGAAGCGTAGCGATTTGAAGGAACGCTTGTAGACGTCGGCCACTTGTCTAGGGGGGCTGCACATTTATGGTATAATTTCTAAAATAAACTGAACTCTCTTTATTATTGAATACTTGTATTCTAGAAAGCCCGTCTTATGTTTGAAATGTTAGCTTAGAGCGCGGCTCCACTAGTGCGCTGCGCTGCGTCGTCGCAACGGATCAAAGGGTCGACGGGCGAGAGACGAAGCGGGGGAAGCTGATGCGCAAGTACAAACTCTTGCGACGACAACGCAACGCGCTTATGGAGCCCGGCCCTTAGTTGTACAAGCGAACGTTTCGCGGCTACCGTACAAATAACGACGCCGGTGAGGCAAATTATGACTACAGGAAAACTCTTATGTGACTTTTACCTACCTTAAATGTATACATATATACGAGTATGTTAAGAAAATTATGTAATATTCAAGAAATTTCCTCGCCTAACGTGGTATTGGAGGCGATAAGGAAAATGCAAATATTATTTTGAAATAGTATACTTATACAAAACATGACATCGTTATTTATCCAGCGCAAATAAATAGAAAATATTGTTTCTACTTCGCGAACGAGACTGTTATTTCAGTATATTAAGATATTTGTTTCGATACAGAAAATACTGAGAACGATTCTACCAAATATAATAACATTTGTTCTCGAAAACAGAGATACAATTATTGTTTTATATCTAGTCGGTGGAAGATTTTAGGCTCTAATAAATAAGATAAAATCTTGTCAAGTATTTATATATGGAGATGTTTATTTATTAAAAAACAATAGGTTTATTCTACTGTCTGTCTCAAAAGTACGAAATAATACTTGGGGGTTTGGATGAGTATCGGGAATAGAGATGCATGGTATAAAAAATTTATTGAAATTCGAACACATTTTTTCAAATATTTTTTTCCCGCCAATTTTAAAATACTGTAATATCTCTAAAACTATGCATTATTTTTTCAAACTATTACTTGAATATTAGTAGCTGCTACTCCTAAATGCAGTTAACACCGGTTTTTACGCCATTTGATGTGTTCTAAGGCCGAAACACCAAAGTTATCACAAATATTCAAAGGTCCATAGCTCAGAAACTATTATAGTTACGTATAGTCGGTCTTCACTAAACATCTACATATCAGCTACGGTATACGTGGTTTCATTATTATTTCGTACTTTTGAGACACTAGGTATATACGAACCACAAGCCACCGCGCCCAAGCTACCAAAACGTTCGGACGTCAAAAGTGACCGGTCGTGTGCACCGCTCGTCTCTTGTAGGCGCAGCCAATAACAGGTTTATTACTTATCAATATATAGGTAAATAATCATATTCAGTTCAGTAAATTCACATCGTTACATGTCGGTATTTGCTATGCTACGATGCGCTACGGATTTGCTACGTTGCTATGAGATTTGTAGCGCGCCGGGGAATAATTTTAGCAAAGTTATCCGTTGAAAGTACCTATCTATATGTATAGCGGTATTTATTTATTAAAAGCGATACGCTTATTCTCTTTTAAATTGCATTTTATATCAATAACGCGAGGTATAATAATTGATCATCAATATTTGAGTAAGTAATTCAGTTCAGTAAATCCACAGTGCTACGTGTCGGGAATTGGTATGCTACGATGCGCTGCGGATTCGCTACGATTGCTACGAGATTCGTAGCGCGGGGCAGCAAAATTATTGAACGTAAAGTTTTGCCAATGCTAAAGAACACCCACCCCTTTGAACCATTTCCTATTATGTTATTAATATTCTCTTTTTTTTCATATGACTAAGATGGCAAACAAGCGTACGGCCCACCTGATGTTAAGCAGTTACCGTAGCCTACAGATGCTTACAATACCAAATGCATCGCTGCCACATTACCAAACTTAAGGGAAGTGGCAAGGAGAGAGGGGAGGGGGGGAGTTGGGCTTCCGGCTCTCTCATTCATCGTACGAAACGCAGCTGTAATGGCTATTTTACGCCAATCTTCTGTGAGTGGGTGGTACTACGCTGGTTTAGCGAGCCCGTATACATATAAGCTGTAGTCTACTAGTCGGCTACTACAGCTTGGTACTACCACCAATAAAAGCTGTATAAAATATTATAAAAAGCTGCTATTAGTGAGTCTTTTATGGGGCAATTTATTTAACTTCTTTCACAGCCATTAGGACATATTTTACGGAGAATAATGTTCCTGAAAATACGTTCAGCGAGCAACTACCGCACTGATTAATTGCTACCTCCCTATTTCTTTTTGCCGTGATTTACAACTGAAACAATTTCAGTTGAAATGTTACAAATACACGTAACCGTAACATTTTTATTATAATAATACTATTCCTTTAAATGTCCCAGTCCTGGGCACGGGCCTCCCCACAATGCGAGGGGGATTCAAGCTATAACCCACCAGGTTGGCTCAGTGCGGGTTGATGGAATTTACTTGTCTTTCGAAAATATGCTAGATTTCCAAAGACATGCAGGTTTCCTCTTGCGTTTTTATTAAAATTATTTGCGCTGGGAGAGCCGGAAGCCCAACACCCCCTTCCCCTCCCTCCCCTTCCTCAGTCCCACTCCCCTTCAGGTGGACAACGTTCGAGCGATGCCTTTGGTATTGCAAGCATCTATAGACTACGGTAACTGCTTAACATCAGGCGGGCCGTACGCTTGTTTTCCATATTTAAAAAAAAGCAAAAAAAATTGAAACTTGCTGGCTACAGAACCCCAAAAAGAAAAGAAGTTGTGGGCGCACCTAGCCATAATTTAACAGGTATAAGAAACCATCACGAAATTAAAGTTTTATAATAAAATATTACCGTGGATGTAATTAGAAATGCTTTCAAAGGTAAACATAATTTATTACCTAGCTTATTCAACGTTATAATTAATTTACTTTACTTTTTCGAACTCGTGTTTTTTGTTAGTTAATTAGCAAACGAATTTATTCGCGCTTCGTTTTGACGACGAGGTGCGTAACAGCTAAATTAACATAAAACTTACCAGTATTATTTTTACCTCAACACCAATTTTAATAATATTTTCTAACGAACGTCTACCTACACCATAATAGTTCTTATTAAAATGGTTCTTAACACAGAAAAAAAACCATTTAAATTGATAAATTGACTTACTGGTTGGCTCGACCGGGGTAGTACCAGAATCTCACAGAAGATCGCCGTAAAGTGCCTATTACAGCTGTGTTTCGTACGATTAATGAGAGAGCCGGAAGCCCAACTCCCCCCTTTCCCTCCTTCTGTCCCACTTCCCTTCAGGTCGGCAATTTGCGCGCGATGCCTTTGGTATTGCAAGGCTACGGTAACCGCTAGGTACACAACAGGCGGGCGGTACGCTTGTACATAAAAAAAAGTTTTAGTTGCGTCTTTGTCAATGTTGGCTTTGGCATCCAGTTACACATTTTAACCGATTAAATAAGAGTTTCATTTAAAAATGCCATCTTTTGGTAATAGTACGTTTTCATTACGATTAATGGCGATTTGAATACAACTATTATTTGAGATGGTATTTAGATATGCAGTGGTTAGTTACTAAGGGCCACCGCAGACTTGCTACTTTTAGCATCGGTGATCAGCGATTTTGATGCTGCGTCTCGCTCATTCGCGCTCGAAGAAACGCGACGCAGCATCGATACGTCACAAAATCGCCGGTCGCCGATGCTAAAAGTAGCAAGTCTGCGAAGGCCCTAAGCCGTACTTGTCTGCCACCATAGTCACATTAAAATAATAATTGAACATTATTCAATATAAACTTAGTCTTCTCCTTCCCTCAAAAGCAATGTATAACTATCGCTACGCACATTCGCGAATATTTTACGAAGAGTAATGTTCGCAAAACACGGCTGGCGTGTTGTAACGAGCTCGCAGATAAATCGCGGGTCCCTTTGTTCGTTCGACCGTGAATTACAAGCGTAATAATTCGTGAGAACTTCGAACGGTGCCTAGCGGAAAGATTTTAGCAGCTACCTCCGTTTCATTGAAACATTGTATGCAAAATTTATAATTTAGGGTGAACTCTCGTAGATACGGAACCTCCTTATATTGGAATACTTGTACTCAGCGCACCACTACATCACCACACATCTGTTATCGCACTCACAAGTCGACTAGCAACTTAAAGGCATTTTGAAGCGTGTTATTCCCCAGAAGAGCCGTATTGGCAATAACGATATGTTTCCAACATTATTTTCCGCGAACCACTGATTCGTACTGTGTCCATAGACTTCGTTTGGTTTGGACATACTATTGGGAAGACACAGGTCCTCCTCATTCTTGGTAATTCTGGCTACAGCTTGGCTCTACAGTTATTATTAATAATGTATTTTATTATGCTTTTAGCTACAACTTTTCACATACATTTTATTAATCCAGTGTTCATAAATTGTAATATTCTCAGTTATGAGTTAAAACAATTCGCGACTTTGCTAACAAAAGATGAGCAACAAGGCGGCTAAAAGCTTCCGCTAAACGCTGTATGCGCGCGAAGTTTTAATTAGTTGCCGCCTCCGACCCCGCCATGACAAATGATAATACTCGAGGAACTTGCAGATTTATTCAAATGACGGATGCAATTTTAAATGCATTGTAAATTGAACCTAGGTTCTTACCAGACATGTTTGTTTTGCCTGCACATGATTAAAGTAGTACTTAGGAGTTTATAGATAGTAGAGCCAAGCTGTACCCAACCACAGTTATTGTAGTAACGGAACGTTACTTAATGTTAAGAGTAATGAAACGTTATTGAATGTTAGTGAGTGACGTAAAAAGGAACGTAATTAAATATTATTAAGAAAAATAAATAGAACCATTAGATTACTTTAGAAATTGAACTAAAATGGAAGACTAAATAAATACACCGAAGACCCAAAAACTTGTTTTAATTAAGAAGAACCCAGCAAGACAGTTATGCTTAAGACATTTCACAGATTAGGAAAATATTAATTCGCTAGACACGACATCGCCTTATCAGTACCTAGACCACCACCTCTTATAGCAGTATTATTTTAACCCAATGGCGGCGTCTTCATCAGGCGCATGCCTCGCGCGAGCACTCACTTTTGACGTCGGAACGCATAGATGTAATGTCATAATATGAGTGCTCGGGTGAGGCATGCGCGCCATATGGACACATCTATTGACCTATGTTTTAACCTGACAGCGACTTCTTGTATTTTGACATCCCTTATTGTCATGACAATAAGGGTCATGACATTACAAAAAGTCGCTGTCAGGTTAAAATAATACTGCTATAAGAGGTCGTGGTAGGGCCCCAGTACCATAGCTGTCATCAGCCGCATTTACCCTCTTTATCCTTATCCACGCCCTTTCAATGATGACCTCAAACTTTACATAGGAAAACTAATACCATGGCGAAATGTGAATGTACTGCCTACCCCTGCAAGCAATCTATTTCAAAGTATACAGGCTGACTGGTTAAACACTTTACATATTGAAGGATATGATAATTTAAGGTAACATGAAAGGTTTAAAAAAATTAAATTAAAAAAATACCAATGAACTACAGAGAAAACCTTCATTAAATTAATTTGCTAAAACTCGGAAATTGTGGACACCGCAGTGCCTCGCGTAGAACGATAGTGCTAATGACACTTGATAGGTACGTCAAATCGAGGAGATACGATCCTGACCACGCTTATTGTTTTGAGTGGATAATTAAAGATAAATTAGGCAAATATTAGGACCAGTTTTTTACATAATTAGAACGAGAATCGAGTACTGAGCACACTATATCAATATGTAAAGTGTTCAACCAGTCAGCCTGTATAGGTATATATAATAATAAAGGCTATGTAAATCTCACACGAACTTAGGAATCCTTTAGCGTCTTTGTAACCAAATAGTAAAAATTTCAAAGAACCCGGTCCCGAAGGATGCCTAAGCATGGAACGGCTCGCTGCAAACGGTAACTGCGCTCCTGAAGTTTTAATTAGTTGGTGCCCCTCGGGAACTATAAGTTACGGCATCGGGAGCAGACGGACTTTCAGTTACGTTTCAAATATATGGTTATCTTAAAAGACAACGCAAAATACTATGAAACGACTTCTAAATAGGGGGATGCTCTCAATTCGGACAGATTTCATTTTCTATATGTAACCGCATTTCTCCGCCATTTATGAACCGATTTCAAAAAAGATTTTTGGTTTGCTGGGTGACTTCTCCGTAGTGGTCCCATAAAAATGTAATTTATAGAATCAGATCCTAATGGGTAATTTTGGGGGGTAAACGTTGTTTGTTTTATTATTATTGACTGGAAATTTAGTATTTATAGGATATTTATTTAAAATAAAATATAAGTAAACTCGTGTTTCAGGATTCCGGAAAAATCTAGTCATCAGCATCATCAAATTTTATTATAAATTCACAATATTTCCATGTTGCGCATACAAAGCAGAAACCCATAAGATCGTTATTATTTATCACTTAAACCCCGCGTAATCCTTAATTAGTGAACACCTGAATGGTCCCATTTGAATACCAAACCTTGAATTCGAATGAGGCGGAGCGAGGGATTACATGCAAATAGGACTGTACTCTGTAGAGATTGACTGAAGTCTATACCAACTTATCTATGTAGGTATAAGGCTGCTGAAGCCCCCATTTAATTTTTTATAGGACTGCAAAAAAGCGTACGGCCCGCCCGATGTTAAGCAGTTACCGTAGCATATAGATGCTTACAATACCAAAGGCATTGCGCGTGTTTTTGCAAGCGTGTTTATAGCCCGCCACATACATACGGAATTTCCGTACGGAATTCCCTTTCGAAATATCGAATCGGAGATTCCGAATGCAGTAAATCCATCCAAATGTATGGACGTATCGCGTTCGGAAACCCCGATTCGATATTTCGAAAGGGAATTCCGTACGGAAATTCCGTATGTATGTGGCGGGCTATAAACACGCTTTGCACGGAGGTAGGTTTGTTTTGTGTTGGCCAAAGTACACAAATATTTGTACAAATACGCCAAGTGATACGGCATAGCAATCGACGTCTTTGGTTTATAACTTAAGAGGTTGGCAAACCGCGAATGGGGTCCCTTTGAACTGTAATCTACTACAAGTTTAAGATGCGGCAACCAATAAGCGTTCAATGATGTTGATTAATCAAGTAGGTACTACAAAATGTGCGCAAACTGAAACAATTTTGAAACTAAGACTTATATACTATCGGTTTCCAAGAAGTTTGGAAGTTTCTGAAGGGTTTTCCATTAATTTGTTGCCTCAATTCGAGTATCTACTTAATTAATTTTCGGGTTTCTTGAAAAGTTTGGACACTGGATGGACGTATCACGTTCCAGATAAAAAAATCTAGATTTTTATATAAGATGATAAACCACTATACTTACAAACGGTATACGTTTGCGTCTGAACCCAGTAGCCCGATAAGCGCTATGAGGGTGCGCGATACAGACAACTTAGTTTGAGCTACGGTATATCATGTTTGAATAGAAACATCACTAGCTATTCTAGGGATGTAAGATACCATGGACCGTCTAATAGGAACTACATATTTGCAATACATCCTATAGGTATGGCAAATATTCTGAATAACTCTTAATCTTAAACCATTTTCGCCTTCAAACACTTATCGTTTCCACCCTATGCAGTTGTTATCTGAGGGTCTGTGTGGGGCTATGTGTAGGTATGATGAGGAGGTGTGGGAGTGTGTGTGCTCTACCCTATATAAGTTTGGTACCCTTGTTCCAGCTATGTCTTCGTGCCGTGTGGCGGCGTGTGTGGCGGCGCTGGCGGCTGTCAGCTGCGCGTTGCCGCAGACTGTCCTGGCTTTAGACCTCAACCGCCTTTATGGACATCATACTAAGAGATCCGGTAAGTTTATTCACTCTTCTTGATATCGCTCTCCAAGAGCGGAGGTTTGAAGTCGGGTCCGCGCTCTACCTTACGAGTCATGTCAGGGCAGCGAGTACGACCGTATACGTATAGTCCGCGACAGGTCGAGATGACATTCGGGTTATGAGCTTTTTGCAGAATAAAATCCGATTCAAAATTAGCAGGACCCGCAACGCAACAGAATATTTTAATTTAATAATTTTGTGGGAGATTTTAATTGTTTATCGGGTCCTGCTAATTTTGATTCGGATTTTATTCTGCAAAAAGCTCATAACCCGAATGTCATCTCGACCTGTCGCGTACTATACGTACTCCAGTTAATTCTGTATTCAATGTAGGTGTATATTGTCTAATGCTCGCAGATTATGATGGTTTCAGGCCTTCGATTTCTACATTTTTTTATGATATTTTGGCTTAAATTAGCCGAAAAGAAGCCTTTGACCAGTTTCGGGACATACGATAGACTATAAAAATATCATATTGGCAAGTTCATGGTAATCGATTACGCATTCAGTTATATTCATGAATTCACGTTCAATTCGAATAAATAACGAATCATAAACTGTGGTCTCTTTTTCAAACGCTCAATTTCCACGCGATTGGTCAATGCGCTATCATAACAAAATACCAACGGTGATTGGTTATCAAAGCAGCGACCGAAAGTGCGACCAAAATGAAAACTAGTATCAGTGGGTTATGCGGTTTATTTGTGGTTTCTGACTGCCAATTTGGTTTTGGCAAAATAGCGCAATGACCGAAGCAATAAAATTCATGTTGTTTTTAGCACGTATAATACCGTATGAAAATACCGAAGTCTATGATGGGATTTTTTGGTAGAAATGAGGTCTTGTATATTAGTTTTATTATAGTTTAATACATATCCGCTCTTCTGTTTTTCATGGGCTTTGTCTACATAATTCTCCAGTTATGTAGGTACTCTTAGTCAATTTCTCGGCTATGTTAGCTTCAGTATAGCGTGAGGTAGACTATCTAGATAGATCGCTGATTATATTCCTACGGGTTATGAAGTGTATTTTACTTAACTCTTGGTCCCATTTAATGAGAATTTGGGCACTAGAATCTTACTCCGAAAAGTAAGTAAATCGTATAAATAAATAAAGCCTTACACACGAACTGTATGGTCCCAAACTAAAACGCTTGAACTATGGCTACAGTACAATGGACTGAGGGCGATCCCAGTAACACCCAGACCAGGGCAAGTTACGAAAACGCCGTTTCCGACAACCTCTGGCGGGAATCGAACCCGCAACCACCCGATGCAGTATCCCGAGCGGCTTACGCTCAAACCACTGCGCCAAGCGGTCATCAACACGTTAAATTACGTTACATTTACGGTATATTCAGTAAATGATATTAACTTTTTATTTCTCCAAGTAACTACAGCCCCGACGACATCAAACAGAACTCCGAACGCCGCGATCCCAATTTGCGAGAACAATTGCGCAAATGAAGCGCCTGTTCAGTATTCAGGAATAAATTATGTGCTTAACGCTATTACACATATACAAAGAGCTCTTGAACATGTTTGTATATGGTTTAAATAACTATGTACTTTTTTGTGTTATCTCCTCTTTTTATGAACCGCTTTGTACCGGACATAGAGCCAAGCTGTTGTTGTAAGTGTGTTATTGTGTTGTGAGTGTGTGTTGGTTGTGTGTGTGTTGTGTATCGAAGCTCACAATATACCCACCTACGGACTAACTTGGGCCCCTCACACAAAAACGGTGCAAAGCTGCTATTTTAGCTGATTTTCGTTCTTACCACTGGCTCTACCACCATAAAGTACTTTGAATTGTTTACATTTTGTCGTCATAAGTCCTTGGTTCCTCATTGAAGATTTAAAAGGTAAAATGCAATTGCCAGTACCAAAGCTGAGTTTTCCTAGCGTAACAATGTTAGCTGCAGACAGCCTCGCTCTGCCTTCTATTACCAAAGAGCAGAGAAACGCTTTTTATTCTCTCATCTCGAGGGATGGCTTATTATCTGACAACCTGTATCTTGAATAGTTAACTACTACCTACCTACCTACTATTTTCGAACGGCATAAATGATTAGATATGACGGGGAGTCGGGATAATATAACGATTGGTATTGCGTAACTATGGTCCCTAAGATGCTATTGCACACGGAGCAACTTTAGTTGCCGAAACTAGCAACTTAATTGCCGAAACTATCAACTTTTAATAGTTTTTTGGCAGTTGCACCAAACAATTGCCGGTTGCAGCAACAATTGCCGCAATTGTTTTATAGGAAAACAGCTAGTTGCGAGTTGCCAGTTGCCGCAAAAGTTGCCTGTGTGCATAGCCCCTAAGAAAGCAATGCTTCTACCGTTCAATATACTGGAAGCGATCCCAGTAATACCCAAACTAAGGAAAACAGGCAAGGTTTGATGGTAGAGCCAAGCTGTAGCCAAATGACTGTAGCTCTTATACCGGCTGGCTCAGGTAGTACCACCCTCTCAAAGATGATCAGCGTAAATCAACTTTTACAACTGCGTTTCGTACGATGAGTGAGAGAGCCGCAAGCCCAACCCCCCCTCCCCTTCCCCTGTCCCACTCCCCTTCAGGTCGGCACCGTGTGAGCAATGCCTTTAGTATTGCAAGCGGGCAACGCTTATTTGCCACCTCGGTGCTTTAAAAAAAACAATGAATTATCCTGAAATTACGGAGGTTTCCATTTAAATTATACCCTAACAACCAGAACAAAGTTTACAGAAAAATATGTAAATGTAGGTAGGCCAAGTGTCTACTCGAGTGTCCTCGGCGTCCTGTAAGCCACTAATTACTGCCATCTCGGGGGAACTCGCCCATTACCGCGACCTGTAATGAGACCGCCTTATTTACATCATCTACTACTCCACCAAGCCAACTAGGAACTCGGATTGAATGCGGCTTCCCGCCCGCCACACCTCCCGCACACCGCCACCGCCTTTTGTGCGGGTGACGTCACATTTGACAGGTTGGCTTGGTGGAGTAATAAGCATTGATGTATTATTTAAGCAGATATGGTACCTTCTAACATCGTAATAAGGAAACTTGTGCTCAGCGCACCACTACATGTAGTGAAATTCATATATCTGCTATCGCACTCGCAATTCGACAATCCGGACGCACGTCGTCAGAAACTTTCTGATAGAAATTTTATGGACGACTTTATGCAGTCCACATAAGGTCCTATCAGAAATTTGCCGGACCGCTTGGGTGCCTTAGTAGTATGTTGACATCTAATTTCTATCAGAAAGTTTCTGATGATGTAGGTACGGCCACATAAAAAAATATATATAATAATAATAGACCAACTAAATGAAATGTTGAGTAAGTAATGTTTTATGTTAGTAACATTGATTAAATAAAAACAAGTATTTAACGAAATTATTAGGAACGAACGGTACCTAATTACGATATTTCTACTAGTTTCATAGTTTAACATTCATAAACCCACGTACCTACATAATTCCCTATATAATTTAATGTACAGGCATCGGTAATCTTAACAAAAACAGTCTAGACTTTTGGATTTTCTTTCATATTTTTAATAGACGTGTCGAAAAAAACTTTTCTATTAAATATTTACTTAAGTACACACATTTTCTTTTCAATTTAGTAGAATGCATGATAAGAAATTTAATCAAGCTAAACCCTCATCGGCCCTGTCGATGAAAGCTTATTTATGAAATTCAGATATAACCTAATTTACCTACTAAACATGAAAGTTTAGAGGAAAATGTTATAATGTATTTCTAGATCGTTCCATTTTCCAGTACATTTTTAGTAAGTTTTGCACGACACGTGTCGTTGAGAATACATTTCGTATTCGGATATTCGAAATTCAAAACGTCCAACTCGAATAGTTGAAGTGTAAATTTTAAAATTCGAACGAATTTAAACCTAGAAAATTGCGTTCCATTTTTGCTTACACTCTGTCTGGAATCCGAGCGGAAATGGAATGTCATTTAAATAAATATTCGAGAGTTAGCACGATATTATACTAGCGGCACGCTATGATGGCCGGTTTGTGCGGGGAAAGGATGAACCTTATTATAACGGAATAAAATTCATTTTCGCATTCATTTTTTGACATTCAATAATAATAATAATAAAATGATAATAATATAACGTCACGACTTTTATCCCCATTCGGGGGTAGTCAGAGGCTTGAGTGGCAATACACCACCACACCATTTTTTGACATTCTTATTTTTTAAAACGGCCAGTCTTATTCCGTTATAATAAGGTTAATTTTCTTCCCCCCCAACATGTCAAACCGGCCATCGTAGAATGATAAACTAAGTAGGTAGGTTATTACATACATAAATAAATGGGTCGCAAAATAGAAGTAACATTCCAAAATTAGTAAATTCATACCCATTCTCTTCACTTCCACTAGTATCGCTGAAGTAGGTAGGTACACACCTACTTTTTTCAGTCCTAATGTAGGCTATTAGTCACATTGCATTAGTAATGAAAGTGATGCGTAGTCTAGCCTAGGTAAGTACCTACATGTGTAGGTAGATTTGTGTGTCATAAGTACGTAACCCAGTTTATCTATAGTACGTTTTTTTATACTTGTCCTATTTGGTAAGCAAATATGGCGTCCAGCGGGGCGATTGCGTAACTTTTTGTCAATGTTTCAATTGTTTTTTTTTTTTTTTTTTATAGCCAAGGATGGCACACTGGCAGACGGTCCACCTGATGGTAAGCGGTTTGGTTCAGGATGAACGAAACCAATTGAAACATTGACAAAAAAGTTACGCAATAGCCCCGCTGGACGCCATCTTTGCTTACCAAATAGGAGAAGTATAAAAAAACGTACTACACCTAGTAAATAAATGTATGTAAGTAGTACCTAGGTATATCAACTTCAGAATAAGAATTATTAAAGGTGATGTGATGGTAGAGCCAAGCTGTAGTCAATTGACTGCAGCTCACTGGACTGGCTCAACCGGAGTGTCACTCTCTCACAGAAGATCGACGTAAAGTAGCTATTACAGCTGCGTTTCGTACGATGAGTGAGAGAACCTAAGCCTAACCCCCCCTTTCTCCTTCGTCTGTCCCACTCCTCTTCAACGGCAACGGCGATGCCTTTATTGTAAGCATCTATAGGCTGCGGTAACTTCTTAACCCCAGGCGGGCCGTATGCCTGTTTGCCACCATAGTCACATAAAACAAAATAGGTATATTAGGGCCTCCGCAGACTAGCTACTTTTAGCATCGGCGATCGGCGATTTTGATGCTGCGTCACGCTCGTTCGCCCTCGAAGAAACGCGACGCAGCATCGATACGTCACAAAATCGCCGGTCGCCGATGCTAAAAGTAGCTAGTCTGCGGAGGCCCTTATCCTTTTCAAAATAGGCACCTCGCAGATCGGCCTTTCCCCATTTAATATCGACAATAATCTCCTGACATTCAGGGGCGTATGTGACCGTATCAACTCTAATAATTGGATTTGGCATTTTCAGCGAAACTCCATCGAATACCAATTCAATTAAGTAATTAGGTAGTTAATATTTACGTTTCATAATGCTACCGTTTATTTATGTTTCATCGTTTGTTTTGTGCTACCTTAATATGGATCTTTCCGAAATAAACGATTTATTATTATTATTATTATAATGTTAACTTCAGTAATTGCTTTGAAAGGTTTTAGAAGTGATTTCATACATAAAGAACTACTTAAGTGGGTATTACGGTACTCAACCTACCTAGCCGTTTGGCCGTTTGGCTAGCTGCCGTTACTTTGATGAATTAATGAGGCCAACATTAACGTATTATTTTAGCAGATACGGTACCTCCTTACATTGCAATCATCTGACTTTGCTCAGCGCACTGTTATTGCACTAGCAATTCGACAATCAACTTAAAGAGGGGCTAGCCAAGTGGCATGAACGCTAATCGAATAGAATAGAATGGACTTCACAATGTATGGAAATGTCAAACGTCGCTATGTAGATCAACAACAAGTTGCTATGTAGATCACGTGACTTATGTCATTTCCATACATGAAGCGTAGCGATTCGAACGAACGCTCGTAGACGTCATCCACTTGTCTAGCCCTTCAGGCATTTTGATGCGTATTATGCACATTCTTAGTATCTCAAATCGATTACACACTTTTGTTTTACGTCAAGTTTTTTTTTTTTTTCTTGTAAATAAAATTAGACATGTCACTAATGTTTGTTTTGACAACATTCATCAACTATTGAAAAAATAAGACTATTAAGTAGGTACCGATTTTAAAATATGAGAATGTACAGCGACTTATGTTGCTGACTGTACATAGATTACATTACGAAAAATACCTTTTCCCCACAAAAATAATGTTTTCCTTAACAAAACCGGCATCACACTCTAAAAGGTCCCGCGTTTTGTTATTACGCTCATGTTTCATGGCGGAAAACGTTCAGTCTGAAAATATGATATTCCCCAGATATTACCAAGAAAGAGGGAAACATGTGACTGTCCAAAATAGTATGTCCCACTAAACGGAGTCCATGGACACAGTACGACTCAGTCGTTCGCGGAAAATAATGTTGAAAACATATCCGTATTGCCCATACGGGTTATCTTTTGATGAATAACCCGCATCAAAATTAAATTGATTGTCGAATTGCGAGTGCTATAACAGATGTGTGAATTTTGTTACATGTAGTGGTTCGCTGAGCACAAGTTTAGTGATAGCAATGTGTGGAGATACCATATCTGCTAAAATAATACATCAATGATATTCGCACATTAATCCTGATGTTGGTTGGAAATACAAAAGTTACGGTCGCCGTCCATTTTAATTTGATTTGTTCTGCTTTGTTCTAGCTAGAGTTACGATCGTAATTCTGTTTTGAGAAATAGATTAGGTATTAGTTACATTTTGGCGTGACAACAGTTCCAATCAGTCCCTCCAAAATCGGCCCAGCCGTTTCAGAAATTAGCCGGAACAAACAGACAAACTACGACAAACAACTATGTTGTTTTTTTTTTATAACTGCCGTATTTAGGTACTTTCATAATATGCATTATTTTGAGATTAGGTATAAACGGACACTTAAATTTTATTTATTGGTATAGATAAACCATGGACCAATTACTAAGGGGACTGGCCCTAAGCAACTCAGCCGAGTGGTCGGCCTAGTACTAAACTCGACATAAAACGAAGCGAGTAGTTCAACTATTTAGCGGTAGATAGAACAATGAAAAATTAAAATGAAAAAACAATGACCACGTTTTTTTTCATACATATATCTAATAAGGGCACCTCTTTCTTTAGTCTTTACTCTGTGAGATAAACCAATTTATTATTTGGGGTTGAACCTTGGGGAGCCACACATAAAACTATCCAATCAATGCGCCATTAAAACGTAACTTACGCATGTACCTATTCCATGATTATCTTTTTTGTAGTAACACCGTAGGTAACCAAAAAGATTCAATAGGTACCCATCGAAATGGCGATCTACAAAAGGGCAAGACCTTTACGAGAATTAACTGAGTTACAGTTACACGAGTAATCATGTTCTGAAAGCAATCCGAACGGCCCAATGGAGGGACTCATTAACAACATTAACAGGACTAATCCTGTCGGTGCGTTAAGGCGATGCACTAACTAAAAAAAATACTAAAGTACCTAGTCTTCTTCTTCCTATCGTTTGGTTATTGGCCTACCTGGTGTCAGAGTTGTTGAAGTCGCCCAAAGGCCTCTGACAAGGCTTAATGACTGCTGCCTAGAACACAACAACCGGGACCGACTTTTACGTGCCCTCCGAAGCACGGAGACCGTCAGTTCAAATGTCACTAAATAGTCACCCATCTCTGGCTGACCTTGCCAAGCGTTGCTTGACCTCCGATCGTTTGCCGATCAGTGATTGCAGCTGGCTATGAGTGCTTGTGACTAAGTAGTGAGACCCTTTTTTTTTGCAGTTTGTTAAAATAAAAAATAAAACAAAATATCTCCTATCTTCTCATAGGGCCACCGCAGATTTGCTACTTTTAGCATCGGCGATCGGCGATTTTGATGCTGCGTCTCGCTCGTTCGCGCTCGAAGAAATGCGACGCAGCATCGATACGTCACTAAATCGCCGGTCGCCGATGCTAAAAGTAGCAAGTCTGCGGAGGCCCTTACCTGCCCGCTCGTATGTAGAGCAGAAAACCTTAAATTCTAGTAATTCTTAGTCAAAGATTAGAGTAGATTTCGTAAACATCCTCATCCTTATCCACCCACCAAAATTTTAAGAAAAAAAAATATTGAATTTCACTACCATTTTCCACCGTCTTGCTATATCTCGAATGTAGATCTTCGCCTTAAGAACAGTAATAGTTAGCCGGGTGCCCGGGTAATCGCCGGTGCTGCCATTAGAAATAATACCAAAACGAAAAGGGATGCCTTTATTTCTCCCATTGAACGGAGGAACTAGAGATGGGTAAATCCGGATGGATATGTGTCCATGGATAACTAGTTAATTCGAGTACCTACCACTCGTTCTCTCGCCATACATTTGTCCTTATTGTGTAGACAGGTGACAGGTCCATGATGTAGTAAGACATTAATGTCAATTCCTTTGACGTCAAATTGATTTTTGAACATCGTGAGGAAACCTGCCTGTCCCTCGGGATTAGGTAATAGTCAATTCCTGTATTCACGGCGACAAGGTTCACCACCTGCCACGTTGGGTTCTGACTATCTGGTGAAACGTGGGCTTTGAGGTTGATTAATAAATCCAAAATGTGGTGGTGTATGGCCACTCAAGCCTCTGACTACCCCCGAATGGGGATAAAAGTCGTGACGTTACATTTTTCAAATTGTTTTTTTTACATCTCAAAACATTTTCGTCTTACTCATAAAACCATAAGAAGGATGGCAATTTACAGTCAGCTAAGTTTGTGTAGGAACAAAGTGAACAACATTACCTAAAGCTGTCTTCGATGTAAAATACTTCGTGCACCTACCTACGTACTGAAAATAAAGTAAAATAAATGTTCGGATATTTGTCCGTACTGGATGTTCCCACCTCTAGACGGAAAATCTCCTAATTGCTGTTAGCTCGAATGAGGTCTGGATTGGTTTTCCGATAAAATACTCGGTTTGAATCAGTGTCTGGATTGGAGGGCTCGTTAAGCCGAAGTTAAATACTATAAGTAGTAGGTATAATAAGTATTAGTTTTGCTAATGAATTCTGGTCATAGAAAAGATATTACTTTAACTTATTCATGACCATTTTATGATGGTTAGGTATATTTTATTTTCTTCCTTACCTGGTAATAAGTATACCTACTCCAAATACATTACCAAAACAGAGGGAGACATGTTACTGTCCAGAGACAAAACACATTTTATGTCCTACTAACAGGAATCCATGAATGAAATGAAAATAATGTTGAAAATTTGTTGATATTGCCAATACAGCTCACCTTCTGATGTAACACGCACCGAATGCCTTTAAATTAATTGTCGAATTGCGAGTGCGATAACAGTCGATGCATGTAATGGTGCACTGAGCGCTCTAGTAATTGCAATATTCGGAGATACCATATCTGCTAAAATTATTAATCAATGACCTACTGGCTTATCACAACTTACCGAGGGTCAGACTCTTTTAAATCCTGGCTTTCAGAAGGGACAATAGTGTCGGAGTATGGTCTTAGCGCCCTATCGTACGAGGCAACCATGGTTGCGCCACCAGCGGGTGATTCGATAGCCAACACCGAATTGGTTGCGCTACCAAGCGGGCACCAGGTGCGCTACCACTTGTATCCTCCTGCGACAGGGCGCTTATAGTCTCCATAATATTTTTTACCATGTCTTCCTTGTCCACAGAATACTGCCACCCGTACGAGCCCTTCAAGTGTCCAGTGGACGGCAACTGCATCTCTATCCAGTACCTGTGCGACGGAGCCCCGGACTGCATCGACGGCTACGACGAGGACTCCAAGCTTTGCACCGCTGGTGAGTGGAAACAAGAAGAAACCTGTGTATGGTCTAGACTTAAGTTGTGTATGGTCCCAAATTAAGCAACGTTTGAATTATGGGTAGGTACTGTATAATAATAATAATAATAATATTTATTACCAAAAAGACATTACTATTCACAGAGCAGGCAAAACACCCCACACTAGGCGATGCCTGTCTTGTGGGGGGTTTTAAAGAAATAATAAAAACAGTTTGGTACAGAAAAGAACAAAAAAGAAAGAAAGAAAGAAAGTACGGTAAAGAAAAGAAACATAACATTAAAGAAAAGGAATAACACAGTAATTGATTAAAGAATAAACAAGTATTAGGAATTGTAAACATCTCATATCTGATTAAGTTAAAGTAGGAACAGTCAAAATAAGTAATGGAAAAATAAATAAATAATAATAATAACGGCTCGCATTGTGAGGAAGTTCCTCTCCCTGGAGCCTTGACCACCGGTAACTAGGACCCTGTTGCCGATGCCGGTGGGGAACTATTTATATATTTTATTTTAATACACTAGGGGTGATCCCAGTGACATCTAGACCAGGGCAAATTACGAAAAGACCGTTTCCAAAATTTCCAAAATATAGGACTCGGTTCCACTAAGCAATATTTGCAGTGCGAAATGTTGCCCAATTTGTTGCTCATAATGTAGATCGGCAACGAGCAACTTTCGTTGTCTATCATGCATGACCAGTCGTCGATGTTGCGCGCCAGCTGGCAACGTCGCGCGTTGTTGTGCAACGTTGCCGTTCTTGTTGAACGTCACGTGTCGTGCTTCAAATGTTGCCTAATGGATCCGAGGCTTACATTTCTCCAGCAGTTGTGAATTCTACCCGAGACAGTAAGCCGGTGAATAACGACTATTGTCACAGCATAGCTATCATTCCAAAGCATTTAATCGCCACAATTAAAACTGTCATAACACGAAAACGTAATAGCGCGTCTGAACGAATGGCGACACACAAAAACCGTCTCCCGAGTCTCATTTCTATTCAAAATTACATGTTGTTTATTCATAAGCGCAAGAAACAGCTGGGGAGACGCGATGTTTGTTGTTAGAATGGAAGTTTTGTGAATTTTGAACGCAATTCCAATTCTGACTGCGAATAGTACCTACTTATTAGGTACTGAGGTTTCATTTACAGGCTGCTAGGTAAGACGAGAGACTTATTGAAGGAGGGTAGGAATCAGTAGATATTCAACTTTCATTCCAAATATTATGTAAAAAATATGACCTTAATTTTTGACCTAATTATGTGTTATCCAATAAAATACGAATGAATAAATAAAATTAAGTACATTTGTAGGGAAAATGTATTAAAGTCATTTACACGAGTAAATTCCCTTTGATAAGACAGCTCAAGGCGCTCGCTAGCGTAAGGGCCGGGCTCCATTAGCGCGTTGCGTTGCGTCGTCGCAAGATTTTGTACTGGCGCATAACCTTCCCTCGCTTCGTCTCTCGCCCGTCGACCCTTTGATCCGTTGCGACGACGCAGCGCAGCGCACTAGTGGAGCCGCGCTCTAAAGGTGACAAAGTTGCGAAACTTTTTGCAATATTGTTGTTAAGTTTTCTCTGTCATTTATTAGTGTTATCATGGGCTTGAATACGTCCCTCAGGGTGCATTTTTCTTGTATTTTACAGGGTGTTAGGATAGCTATCCTAGACTACACCTGTAAAATACAACAAAAATGCTCTCTGACGAGTTGGCGGAATAAGCATTGTGGCATATTCGAGAATAGGTAATCTTCTCAGACGAGGTTGCGTTACCGATCCGGCGGTAGAATTTAAGGAAAAATGTAAAATGACAATTTGTAAGTGCCCCAGTAGGCCTAAACAAAATAAACGATTTGAATAAATCTAAATAAGAAGGAATAGAAATGCTACCTACATGGGTAAAGTAGATGGGCATGGGCATGGGCAGGGCGCGCATTTGCCTCACGTGAGGCAAGTCAAACACCGCGAGGAAAATTTTCCTCGCGCGGCATGTGACACTTCTGGACGTAGCTATTGACCAAGCAACAGCCTTTTACTAAAATCATTTAAACAATATTACGGCAGGAAAAGCTTTTTTCTTTACGAGCAATTTTACGACATCGTTTCGCGGATATTTGTCCAGAGTCGACGACGTTCGCCTTAAATATGGATTAAACGATCAGTTTGAGGCCAGAATTACCAATTCCCGTGTCCGTTTGGCAACCACTCCGTGATCACGGTTTAGTGATCCAAGCCAACTTATATAATTTGCTGAATAACATCAAAACAACCATGCTTCTGAAGTATAGAATAAGGTCGATGAGGCGTCGCAGATAAAGTGTACTTAATTAGGTACCTACTTACGTGAAACGTCTTTCGAGGTGACGAAGTGAACTGTGTGTTCTTGGCCTTTAGCTGGCGGTCCTGTAACTTTAATAAGAAGCCTGAAAAGTTGTGGAAATTTGTAGAATCTGAAAAGCAGACGGCAGTCGTCCCTGGCAGGCAACTATCGGAATTAAGCCAAATAAGGCTAAAGCCAATAAGTAGATAACGATCTAACTAGGTACTAAAAACGATTCCTACGAAATTAGGAAAAAGTTGGTGAACTTATCCACTTCTCCTAAGATATAGAAGGCCTTTTTGAGAATGATAGGCTTTGTCAAAGTTGCCTATAGACTTCAGATAAGTTAGTTATAATGTAAGTCTCATTATCTTGCCTTGAAACAGGCCCACATGTGCGAATTCTCATTAACTTTGCCGCGGAATGACGACGAATATTAAATTTTAATATTATTAAAAGCATAACTTTACCGAGCTCGTCTGCCCCAATTTCTCTTTGATACTGTTTCTATAAATACATGAGTTTTAAAGGGGTTTACTGGGAAAAGTTCCAAATGATACTAGACAGCGGAGAATTTTCTTTGACATTAAAATAATAGCTTTTCGCTTTCGTAACTTACTAATGTCTCAAACTTAGGTTCCTAACAAGATATAAACATCACATAGATAACTTTGTTGATACTGTTAGTATAAAAGCCTGCTTTGAGACAAAGGAAGGCAGGTCTCAATGCCAGGTACCTACTCCGAGTTTTTTGTGCGTGGGTTTTGCAATGAAGGAAGACATGGGTAGGTATGGGGAGAGTTGAGCGGTGTGTGAGATTCGGCCCGTATTAATAAATGCAATCAAAGTTGAGATCGATCTCAAAATCCTGTTTTGACGTTTAATGTATGGAACATCTGTCAAAAACAGCATCTCAAGTTCGATCTCAATCTTGAGATCGATTTATTAATACGGGCCTACGAAAATTGCCTATATTTATGTGCAGATTTTGTAATGGTGAAACCGTTTATAGCATTTCTCATAAGAAAATAATGACGTTACTTTTTTTTTTAAACAATCCAGATTAAGTCTGCATGGTAGGTATAACTACCTAATTGAACAAACGTACATTCATACCCTAAAAAGGCATTTAAAACTCGTGTTTGTTGTAATGTTGCTCGTAAAATCTGTCAGGCTTAAAATTGGACTTTCATGGAGATAAAACTTTAAGGTTAAAGTGATAAAAAATAACTTTTTAAAGACAATAGGTACTTAAATACTTATAACCCGTTATTGTAAATATTAAAAGCAACGCCAAAGTTCATAGGCTGTATTGAAAGCAGCAAAACAAAGACAGGATTAGAGGGTTGAAATTAAATACATTGTTCTCGTAATGAATGGAATTTGAAGGGTTAAATTAGAACAGGACTTAGGGAAATAGTCTTTGTTGGATATTTTCAGCATTTAGGTACCTAGCAGGTCTACGAAAATTTCATGTTTCTAAATTTAGGTATATTCATAATAACCAGGCAGTTTTGGTTCGTTTAGGTTGGTTTTCGATTCCTAATTTACCCCATGATGGTTGAAGGTAGACTTACGTCCATTTCGGAAACCTCAAGAAATAGCCTCTCCAAAGTATTGCTATGCTGTCATCGTCTTATGATTGCTAGTAGGATTTACAAAACTTCTTGAGTTGCCAGTGGTCAGTCAGTAAATAGGATTTATAAACATAAGAACCTTTTGTTGCCATGGTCGTTCATAAGATTATCAAAGTACCTACCTAGGTAATATCACTAAGGAATACATAAGTGAATCCTCAGGCATTTTGATAATATTACCCGTTGACATCCCATTCCATTACCATAAATTTAATGGATTACATTTTCCATCTTTACAGCTAAGAGACCACCTGTTGAGGAGACAGCGTCGTTTCTCCAATCGTTAATCGCATCCCACGGACCCAATTACTTGGAGAAACTCTTCGGGAGCAAAGCGAGGGATGCTTTGGAGCCGCTAGGTGGCGTTGAAAAAGTTGCAATTGCTCTTTCAGGTAATATTTTTAGGTTTTTATTGCCCTCAGGAGCTAGTAACTTTTATAGTGATGGTGAACATAGCTCGTCCCTTTGGGTGCTTTTAGGCAATGACATATCTACTCGCGGAAGTTTTGAACTGTCGTAAATGTTATTGGCGCCCATCGTGGGACTTCAGAGAAATGAGGGCAAAATATTTTCAGATCAACAGATATCGTTTGATTCGACTGTTCTGTCGTAATGTGTCACTTCGTTTGTCAGTGTCACTACCACGCCTACCTATTGAGTGGAGTTGAATTAGAGTTGTTTATAAATTACAGTAGTTTGTAAAAAAATAAAAAAGTTAAATCAGACATCAAATAGGATAAATATTATAATTTTCTATGTTTCAGAATCCCAAACGATCGAAGATTTTGGTGCGGCACTACATCTGATGAGGTCCGACTTGGAACACCTGCGCTCAGTTTTCATGGCCGTCGAGAACGGGGACCTCGGCATGCTCAAGTCACTCGGAATCAAGGACTCTGAGCTCGGCGATGTCAAGTTCTTCCTCGAGAAACTTGTCAACACGGGTTTCCTCGATTGAATAGGACCGGAGTCTGCCTCTAATTACTATCACGTCCTCCATGCTCCCATAAGCTCATCCTTCTACAGCTACCTTCCCTACGACTCCATTAAATATAGGAGAAAGTAAACTTCCCACCCTAAACACTTTTATCCTGTGAGATTGTTGGAATGCTTGTAAATTCAAATTCAGAACATTCGAGAAATAGTTTTGGACCACAGACACGACATCTACAACCGGCCACGTAGACCAGTCTGTCGTCAAAGGTTATTTCTTTCCAGTTTTTAAGGAAGCGTTAGATAGATGAAAAGGGTATTATTTTCGATTAGGATAGGCATATTTTTGTAAACATACGCTTTCTTAGGTTATAAACCAATGTTAATTTAGATTAACCTTCGTAGGGCTAGCGGGGTCCAATACTCGCGTCTATCATAAAGTGTCGAATGTAAGGAGGCTGGAGTTTGACTTGTGTGTGTTGTCGAAAAGCTGTATTGTAGGTATTGTATTGCACTTTATGATGACCCCGGTTACTCTCCTTTATGGAATGTGTGTGGTTGAATGTCGCCCCCAAAAATCCTTTCTATAACTTGGACTATCAGAGGCGACTCCATTGTAACGTCAAGCGTCCATTCTAAGCGAGATATAAAGCTAAAAGGTTGGTTTGAAAATTGTCCTTAGAATAATAAAAAAAAATAAGAATCGTTGAAGAATGCATACGCTTTATATCTGGCTTTCGGAAAATTCCAGAATAGGACCACGGAAACATATCATTTTAAATTTAGATGTAGGTAAAATTGAAAATACATATCATAGATTATAATCAGTAGCGAATAAAGTACAATTATTTTAATATGATCGGTATTGTAGCGTACGGAACATTTTATAGATCCTTTTAGAAGGTACTTTCGTCATTTAAAAAAAAAAACATATCAAAATGAAAAGCATAGTTAAACGGTGCTGCACTCAAACTCAGAAACATATCAAAATTAATGTGATTATTATTAAATAAATGTTAGATTATTGTACGTTATTATTCTAGATTAAGATAGTAAATCATAGATATTAACTTCGGACCCATTAGTAGTCAAATTCTAACATCTCTATGTTACCTTAAATGTTGGTGTTTTGTAATAAAACTTTTGTCAAATGCGGGCTAATAAGACAACGAATTAACGTGTAATGTCTCATTTTAATGAGAAAACAAGGTAAGTACATGATGTAATATTGAGAATTAAACAGCAAATATGTTGCAAAAGGAAAAAATGCTGTAATTTGTAATTTTTGTATAATTTATAGATCAGTCCGCTTCAAGGGTCGACGTCATTGCTTGAAGGCTGGGAAGTGAATGACAAAAGAAACTGATTTTGTTTTTTTTTATGTGTTGCCAAGTTCAAAATAATGGTTTGATGTTTTTAAATATGCAGCCTGTATTTGTCAGAATGTTTCACTGTGTACCTATCAGTAGTTATATATTCTCTCTCCGTTAGTTTTAACTATTTTAACTACACGTAGCTAGTGTTTAAGAATTTTTAATATCAATGGTTTTAATGATACAATTAGATTATATTTTGACTTGCGTCGGATTTCTACTTATAGTCTACAAATGGCGATCTTTAAGCTCTGTTAGATTATTTGAAATAAGTATATGGCTTATTGTTCTTAAATAAAAACGATAAATGGATCATCTTGAATTCGAGTTTCATTTTACTAAATATCTATCTCTAAGGGCAGTAAGATCAATGGTAGTTAATCGATAGTGGAAATTAAACTATCGATTCTATAAGGAAGAAGGGAGATTAAGCTTTCTCCCGTGGTTTAATCTTAAGGCCTTAAGCATCCTATAAACACAGTAAGTACTGATCCCTTAATTCTGTGGGTAAGAAGCATTAGATAATTATAATAAAATGCATCTGTGTATGTAATAATACATAATAATATTTTAATCTTAATAGTGCCAAGACACATTTTACTTAAATTCAAGAAAAATACACTAGACGAGTTAAGAATTAACAAAAAAAAACGTACATTTAAAGCTTTATAAAACAAAAAGACAAATTCTGCTGGTGCGCAAACTAAACTCAACTAAAGCTGAACTTAAGGCCTGTTTTATCACTTACAGATACGTCAGATCTATAATACAGTTTATCAGCAATTGTTAAAATAGGCACTCAATTTATTGCTCTGTCATACCTCTTGTACTTAAAAATGTTGCCATATCAACCACACACTATTTCTAGACCCAAAGTATATTTATGTACCAACAGAATTTGTCTCAATATAGGCACTGAAAAAAAAAACATATAATTATTCACATCACAAAATTAAATAACATCAGAGCCATACATTTTTGGGCGACAAATGTTGCACAACAAGTTTGTCAGCAGTATCAGAACACAACCCAATGTTTTTAAATTGTCATCTCTCAACATTGCATCTTGAACTCGAAATAAATGTCAATGTTACTAATCCATTGCTTTAAATTTTGTGCTAATTCTGCTGACTACAAATAAAAACTTAAATGTTGCTTTGTTGAAAAATGAAAACGATAACAAGTCAATTAGTTTAGTTTTCGTACCAACAGAATCAGCACCATTCCCTATGGTAGCTTCTAAGTTAGGAAAAGGCATTCTTTGTTGATTTGACAACTGAGGAAGTGTTAAGAAGCAGTAAATCTTTAATAGAACACATTCAACATTTTGCGCAATATTTGTCGCCCAGCAAATAACAGCCAATAAAGAATAAACCAAATCGAACAATCATTCAGAACTTTCAGTATAGCAACAATTTATTTTTAGGTCATAACGGTTAAAAGCATAGAGAAAAGTGGAATGAACCGGTATTAACTCATACTTTATTCATCATCATCATCATCATCTCAGCCGAAAGACGTCTGCGACTGCTGGACACAAGCCTCCCCCAAGGTTCGCCACAATGACCGGTCTTGGGCTGCCCGCATCCAGCGTATTCCCGCGACCTTCACCAGGTCGTCGGTCCACCTTGTGGGACGCCTACCTACGCTACGCTTTCCAGTGCGCAACCGCCACTCGAGAACTCATACATACATACTTTATTACTAAATTTTTATACTACAATTAGAAACATTTTAGAATAAACCTTCATTGGAGGCGCTATAAGAACTAATGATACTAAAAGTCTGTTAGTGTCAAATGATTAAACCAAATTTGACACGGCTAAACATATTTCTTTCTCGCTCATACGTAACAACCAATAGAGGTACGGAAATAGTTTAGCGCCTGTTTCACATCATCAGATAGTTTTTATCCACCAAATAAAAATAACGTTTTCTATACTGTCAAAACGCCATAATATTTTGGTAAATAAATATGGTAAAAATATTTATTTGATAATAAAATAGGTAGTTTTTACCATTTTTCCATACTGTCAAAACGCCATATTAATTTGGTGGATAAAAGTTATCTGACGATTTTGAAACCGGCTTTAATAATACCATCATTGTATTATACAACATAAGGACTTGCGGGTTGGTTTTGTATCTAAAATTACCTAAACTTATTATAATGTAAAAGTTTTAGCACTGATGAGTTCTTTATAACAACAGAAGGGGGGATAAAAAGTCAATCTACCCACAAAATAACAATTCCACATTATTGGAACTGGCCATCTTATCTTATCTCCAGGAGACGTCTATGCCCCAAGTTCCATAAATTCTGTTTTTCCACTTCATATGGTAGGCGGAATCCCGAGAACTAAACTATAGTACTCTAATACCTAAAACTTAAATGCATTTTCATTGTTTTTTCCCCCTCTTCTTCGTTGTTTTCTCTGCCCTCATCTGATCTTCTTCGTCCATTTTCGTGTAGTGTGACTGTATGTGAGTTAACAATTTCTTCTCCCTCGAAAATGTTTCTCCGCACATATTACAAGAATATTTCTCTTTCTCTTTATTTTCAATAGCTTTGCTCACAGTTGATGTAGAAGTCGAAATTTGTGATTCCTGAATAATATTGTCTGTTGGTAAAACGTATGAAGGTTGTAATAACGGATCCACATTTATAAACGTGAAGAATCCAGAGTCTTTGGGCGGTGCAACGTCTTCCAAAGTCACTGTGAACGGTTCTTTAGATGCCGTGGTACTTTTCTCCTGAGGTTTCGATTTTTTTGATCGTTTTTTTGGAACTTCCTCAACGGTGGGCTGTGGTTTTGTCGATATTAATAGTTTACTGGGATTCCCTGTTTGTACTACTGTGTAAGACTGTTTTTTCATAGCAGGGGTTGTAAATGCAACTGGTTCCGGTTCAGGTGGATTGTAAATTCTTGAATGATGTGGTACGGTTTGGAATAGTCCAACAGGGTATGGTTTATGACCACCAGCCTCTTCGTCCTTTGATTTGTTTTTTGTAATTTGGTTCGACTTTACCTCTGTTGTTTTGATACTCTCATCTGCTAATTTTCGTTTCCTTGCTACTTTCTTTTCTTCAGGGGCTGGCTCTTCATTGCTGGTGGCCTTTTCCTCGATTAATGTGAATGTATTATTAGGACCCGGGACTAGTTTATAACGGCCATTCAAACTTGGCAAGGAAGGCATAATTACTGAAGGGGGTTCAGAATTTGCTGTGCTGGATTCTTGAGAATTTGAATTGGAGGCTGTTTGTGATGTTTCCGAATTTGAATCATTTAATTTTCTTACCTTACTTGCCGGTCCTATTTTGGGCTTTGGTTTAAGATCAGGCATGGGCTTAATGGATTCCATAGTCTTACTGTCATCAACAACTGGATTACTGTCAGGTTTAGAACTCTTTTCTGCAATTGTTCTCTTCATGTTAGTATCCATTTTAATATACTTGACTGTGGGTGCTTTGGGAACCTCTGGTGTTGGTATGCTCTTAGTAAAATCTGTTTTGGGTATACCATTTTTAGCACAATTATGAGATTCCACAACTTCCTTCTTGACAAAGTTTCTGTTGCATAGCTTGCATTGAAACAATATGCCGACACCTGTTACTTTGATCATGCTAACATGATCCATAATATTGAATGGTTTTTTGGGTTCTTCTACTTTTACTGGTTCATCTTCATCACTTTCTTTATCACTGACTACATCTACAGGGTCATCATCTTCATCAAAACTTAGTTTATTTATAAAGATATTACTCTTTTGTTTAGTATTAGCTGTTTTCTCATCATTAGAGTTCTTCTTCTCATTTGAGTTTTTAGAGTTTGACCCAGTGGACATTTTAGTATTCAAGTTGGCAGAGTTGCTAGGTGCCAAGTTGGTAGAGTTTCTAGTATTCGAATTAGCTGATATGCTAGGACTCAGATTAGCTGAGTTGCTATTCAAACTGACTGCATCTGTCTTATTGGATCGAGTTTTTCTAGCTTTAAGAGGTGTCTCATCAACCTCTACATCTTGACTTGTCTGACTTGCTTCTAAATCACTATTGTTGTTTACTTGAACATCAGTTTTGACTTCCTTTTTGGGTGGCTCAATATTAGTCCTGGTATTACGTTTGAAAGGAGCAATGTGGACTGGTTTCTCCTCTTCTAGAGGCAATGGTTTTAAAGGTATATCTTTTATTCCCTCCATGGCCTTTTTAATCAATGCATCACATATGTCATCATTGGAAATGTTGGATTTAGTAAGCTTCTCCTCCCAAAGAGCCCTTGTTTTTGTTTTAGTTGCAGGTGGTTTAGTACTTCCTAAAGCTTTCTTCAAGTTCTCCTGAGTTTTAATACATTTCTGTATGAACTCGTGAAGCTCCTCCACTTTGGCTGAACAACGGAAGCAAATTTTGTGTGGTAAGTCATCATTTTCTGCAATCTGAAAAGAAGAAAATAATGTGAATCGATCACACTAAGTTTCAAATAAGATATTTGTGGCATGTCAAGTATCAAGTATTCAGTTGAATTAACAAAGAATTATATTTATAAGGCTTTAGCAAATCTTATAAAATGTTATCAAATGTTGGTGTGTAACGTCACAACTGTTATCCCCATTCGGGGGTAATCAGAGGCTTGAGTGGCCATACACCACCACATTGTGGAGGTATTAAGTCAACTCAAAGCACACGTTTCACCAGATAGTCAGAACCCAAAGTGACAGTTCGTCAACCTTGTTGCTGTGTATACAGGAACTGACTATTACCTAATCCCGAGGGATATGTAGGTTTCCTCACAATGTTTTCCCTCACCGTAAGCGAACTGTAAATTATGCACATAGACGAAAAATTCATCCATTGGTGCATGCCCCACCAGGGATCGAACCAGAGACCTGGTAATATCAAAATATGACCTCGAAATATGTTAGTATGAAGACTATGAAGTCAAATACTGGCATGTTATCTTATTATGTTATCTGTTTTAGTATAAAAGTAATTGTGTAAAAGAGTTAGGCCTCCTTACACTGACCTCACCCCAATAGACTCCAAAATTTAATATTTCTTACCCCAAATGGCATTAATTCCTCAATCTTTTTCGCTGTAATTTTATCAGCATCGAAGATGTTTAGAAAAGGGCCATCCTTGCTCTCACAGAGCCTGCAGAGTTTCACCAACAATGGTTGATTAGCTGAAGTATACGCAGCGGCAATCACTTCGCTATTTATTGCATCGGCAATCGCATCGCTAACACTAGATGTTAAGGGTTTAGCTCCAGATCTCCCTTTAGATTTGACTTTTCTCTTAGCCATTTTGTTTTGGCAAAATACTGTCCTCTTTTGATTAGATCGTCGGCTACAATTGTTAACAGAGACACTAACCAACACTAATAATGCAGCACGTATCAAGTTATAAGAATTACGTAGAAAATTTCATCAACATGAAAACGACAACCACAGGTTGTAGAGAAAGAACAACATGGCCAAAGAGAACATAACACAAAACACCAACATGGCTGGTTAAAAGAAAAGTCAAAGTCAAAAAAACAAAAAAATCATAGACAACATCATATTTTGTATTTTCTTGTTATCGACCTCATTCTATTCCATACACAGAGCCGCGTCTTAGGGGCCGCGTTCACTTCGGAGGCTGCACTCCCAGTGCAAATTTATACTATGTAAACTATGTCAACAACGCGATGACATTGACAATGTTCTAACAGTAACTTACACACTTTGCTTACACATGACTCGTACCAAGGATCTTTTATTACTACAGGATAAACCAGTTGAGTTTTTGGTTAAGAAGAAATTCAACTTTATTCTCCTGGTTTAAGGTCTATTATGCCTTGACAATTCTGTAGACTGAAAAACGAACCGAGCGAGAGGCCCCAGTTGGGACCGTGTCCCTCTCACTCCGAGTTGCCATGCCAAAATAATATTATCGTTGGGTAGTGATTAGTGGTTTTTAAATCAAGCAAATAAATTAATTTATTATTTATCGTGACTATTGTTTATATGATAAAAAAACAGTCACGATAAATAATAAATTGATTTATTTGCTTGATTTAAAACATACCAATCACTCAAATTAAAAAAAAATTAAACAAAAAAATTATCGCGACTATTGTTTATATATGATAAAACAATAGTCACGATAAATAATAAATTATATATTTGCACGGATGTATAATGAAGGATTTATCACTTGAGTTTTTGGTTAAGAAGAAATTCAACTTTATTCTGCTGCCTTAAGGTCTATTATACCTTGACAATTCTTAAGACAGAAAAACGAGCCGAGCGAGAGGCCCTAGCTGGGACCGTGTCCCTGTCATTTCGAGTTGCCATGCCAAAATAATATTATCGTTGGGTAGTGATTGTTAGTTTTTAAATCAAGCAAATAAATTAATTTAGTACTTATCGTGACCATTGTTTATATGATAAAACAATAGTCACGATAAATAATAAATTGATTTATTTGCTTGATTTAAAAACTAACAATCACTACCCAACGATAATATTATTTTGGCATGGTAACTCGAAATGACAGGGACACGGTCCCAACTAGGGCCTCTCGCTCGGCTCGTTTTTTGTGCAGTAGTGAACAGTCCAGGTATGTATTTACGTTCGTGTATATTTGCTTGATTTAAAAACCACCAATCACTACCCAACGATAATATTATTTTGGCATGGCAACTCGGAGTGAGAGGGACACGGTCCCAACTGGGGCCTCTCGCTCGGCTCGTTTTTTGCGCAGTAGTGAACAGTCCAGGTATGTATTTACGTTCGTGACTCGTACTAAATAAAATTATGATACTTATTTTAAAAAGTTGCAATGCAACCTGTCTGAGCTCTGCCAGTTGCAATTACCAAATGTGGTTGTTTTTGTTTTCGTCATTGGTCGTCGTGGACCAATGACGAAAAACAAAAGTCGTGGACACAGAACTTCGAGTTTGAATCCAGCGCGTACCCAGGTATTTATTCTCATTTGACCATAGATTCTAGCAGGTTTTTTTTATGATAGCAACCTTCAATTAAATCGCCTGCGGCCGCCATCTTGAATTTAGTATTGTGCCAGTCGGGGGGGCGGTGACATATTTTTACCCGTCATCGTCGTAATTTTGTGAATTTGTTGGATAAAAGCGAAAATAAGTGTCGTTACACCGTGTATATAGTTTATGTCAGGACTGAACGTGATGATGGCGGGTCAAACTATAAACGACAGGCTGCTAGCCGCCCGCCACAGCATCGCCGGGCAGGGATTAGCAAAATCCGTTTGCAAAGCTACCACTGAAGAAATGATAGCACCCAAAAAGAAACATTTAGATTGTAAGTACTGTTAGCATGGATGGTATTATGTTGGAATTACAAACACGTTGCAAACAAGTACTTTTTGCTCAATAATGATGACGACGTCGTCGCCACATCGGTTAGGGCAATGGTCGATATCATTTCTTTGATACCTACCTACCCAATGTGAGCCGTGACGACCGCATTCAAGTTCGTAGAACGTGAAGTCTTCACAATAAAACAATAATGAGATAAAAGACCATTGAATGTACATTAAAAATGTGGAAACATTTTTACATAATGTTATTTACACGATTGTAAGGCTTGACACACATTACTTCAGTTATGTCATGGTAACCACTGGATGTAATGTTGGTGAAATGTAAAAAACTACCTGCTTATCGATTTTACGTAAGAAGTTAACCAACAAGATGATATGTGAATCCAATATGATTGTTACAAGTCTTGTTCACTAGCCACCTAACTGCCTCTGTGGTAGATAAGTATAATGGTTGCATGTGTGACCTGCTTCATAATGTCCTGGGTTCGATTCTCAGTTCATGTACTGTGGTAAATTCAATGTTGAAGCTTGCAGCTTGGAAGTTTGCTTGGTCAATGGCAAGAGATCGTTTAAAGTGAGGGTAGTGCTGAAATAAAATTCACCCTAACCTTACCTTTTTAGTAATACAGATGTTTTTACTGATCATTTTTATTGTTCTTAGAACATTATGCTATTTATCTTAAAAAACGTGCAAATATATTATACATGGATACCATTAATTTAGGTTTTTTTTTTCTCACCATTGAAATATGACATGGGTGGAGCCACATGCAAAAACTAGAATGCTATAGCTATGGTCGCTTGCATGTCTGTGGTAACATTTCCAACATAAACTGAGCTCTCATAATTATGGATGGCAATAGTAAAGGGAGCCCAGCTTATCTTACCAACACTACTACATGCTAAATAATTTATAGAATATTATGCTAAACAAGTTAAAATTTATGTACATAATTTCCTTCCATTTATTTTAATTCAATAATTTTAATAACCTTTAGAAGAATAGTTTTCTGCCATATATGGTGCATTGACTGCTGACATCAACTTGCTCTATTAATGTTCTGACATTAGCATAATATTGTTGGCTGATGACTCATACCATATGCATTTCGTCTGGCCAAATGTCTAGCCGACAATTATTTTCATGCCATCTTCAATAACAATTAAGGGCATAAAGTAGCAGATGTGAATAATTTCACTTGTTAAGCTATTAATAGTTAGTTGCAAACAATATTTTGATGAGTTATGAAACTATAAAGTTGTAAGTTCTAATAATTAGGTAGGTAGCTCCAAGAATGATTTTTAAAGAGCAACTCATAATTTTTGTTATAGAACTTGAAAGTACAAGAGTGACTTTTGAATCAACCCTATTGAAACTACCTACCATTTAAATATCTGCAAGTCTAGACATCTACCTATTATTTCTGCATTGCAGATTACAAACATACCCACTATGTTATTGCATGTAAAAATGTTTTATCTTATCTCAATTTAAATTTTAAGCTCGTCATTGAATTACAAACATAACATTCCTCACTGTTCGGTATTTTATGTGATTTCAAGTGGCATTATTCAATAGTTTTAGGTAGCTTTACTAAAATCTAGAGATATACAAAAAGCTGGAAGCAATCTAACTTAGATTAATTACCTAATTGATAAAAACATTGATTACCCATGCCCAAATACTCAAAAGTAATCTATCTATACATATATCCATTCAAATAAAGAAAATTGAAGTATCAGTTTGTTATCTCAAAATAACACCTGATTGTGCATAATATGTGTTTTTATATAATAATACACAATTTAAAATTTTTGTCTGTTTATTCCGGCTACTCTCCGAACGGGCTGGACTGATTTTGACGTGACTTTCACAGGTAGATCGGTCTGAATGAACCGACGAATCAGAGGGTCTATCAATGCATAATGCTACAGTGGCAGTTTAATGGCTAAGTGACTCGGCGTCTTGATCTTATAAGGAGTAACTTGGGCTACTGTTACTTAGCAAATAGGTATTAACAAAAATTTCGTACAAAGTCGCAGTACAACTAGTCTATTATAGTTTTGCGAAATGAAATGTACCTAAGTTGATTAAATATGAAATATTATACATATCTTGGAAACAAAATAGGATATTGAGTCAGATTTTATTTATTGTGGAAATATTTACCTAAAACCGCCATTGCGTAAGAATGGGGTTGAATTATAATCATTACCTTGTTATTATTCTCCTTCATTTATTGGGGAATCCCACCACCACCCCACCCTATGAGTATTTCGTCCTTTAGCATTTCATAAACTTGATGGAGGTTTTAGTAGTAGATAGGTAGGTTACAAATGGGTGCGAACACATGCGCCGAGCTGCCGCGCCCGAGCCATCAGTTATGACATTATGTGCATGCGTTCCAACGTCAAAACGCTCGCCTCTTATACACGCACCCTTTATTAATCGCCCGTATAATGTTACCTAATTTAACTCTGAATCTATTTGTCCATGAAATTGGTAACATGGCCAGATATTGGAGCTATCTGGTTGGATACAAAATGTCTGTTAAATGGTGTGATTGGAATGAAATACGATAAACAGAACAGGCCGTTTCCTGTCCGTTTATTATCATATCGAATTGTCGCCCTGTCTGCTCTCCGTACTCGATTGGAAATTGGAGATGTTTTAGGGTATTATTTTTATGGAAATGATAGGAGCCTACTCAATTGATGTTCCACTCCACTTTCCTTATTGACAGAGCAGCTACTACCTTCAAATATTATATCGTACCGTTACCGTAGGTAGGTTTTTTTATAGGATAGGTGGCAAATAAGCGTACGGTCCGCCTGTTGTTAAGCAGTTACCGTCGCCTATAGATGCTTGCAATACCAAAGGAATTGCTCGCACTTTGCCGACCTGAAAGGGAGTGGGAAGGGGGTCTGTTGGGCTTCCGGCTCTCTCACTCATCGTACGAAACGCAGCTGTAATAACTGCTTTACGCCAATCTTCTGTGTACCTAGAGTATCTACTTCGTATTTAGGTACCTACAACTTTTCTTTAATATAATGCGAAGTTGAAAATTTTATTGTCTGACGTTCTTGCCTTACAGTTTTCATTGCCCTGTAAAAGCTTTATAGCATTGGTAAAGATTCTCATTGATCTGAACTTAAAAATACTCGTGAACTTTGGTGACTATCTCTCTCTATCTTAGATATTTTACGCTTTCATTTATTATTATACTGTTAGAATGGTGAAAGATGATTCTTTAAACTGCATATATTAGTTTCTGTGCGTCCTAACTCATAGGAATAACGCCCCTTCAAATACTAGAAACTTGATTTAAAATTCACATTACTTACATGTACAATACTATCCTATATATGGATACAACTATCCATTGTACAATATTCTTCGTAGTAATAGATATATTGTGGCTGTAGTAACAATTTTGCTAGCAAGATTGTCACTCAATCGTTATGATTACGTTGCTGTACGAAATACTTTCCTTAAGTCCTTTATTAACTCAAATGCGGTTATTCATAACAGTCAGTCCAAATATACCAACAAGTTAATTGGGTAATGTATTCTAATGTCCCGTCTTAGTCATTGCCACGGTAAATTGGGTTGGCCGCATATTACGAACGCATTTCCTCGAAATCCCTGAGCCCACAGGCAAACTAATTTAAGCAATTAATAAATAAACATGATCCAATTCTGAGATAGATGGGCCTTTAATTTTGTTATGTGATAAAATTGGCAAACAAATGTACGTCCCGCCTGATGTTAAGCAGTTATCGTAGCCTATAGTTGCTTGCAATACCAAAGTATTAAAAAAACGTTCTATCTTGAGGTATGATAAATTAGATTTGGAAAACAATGTTTAGTGAAAAGCTATTCCGTTATTTAGTAACTTATTGAATGTTCGGTTACAGTAAATATTTTACATAATGCTTTTTCTGCATATTGATTTAATTCCTGTATCAAGAATAACATTGTTCGATTTCCTTAAAACGATCCATTCAAGCAGTGATCGAGATAGCCAAGTTCATTGTTATTATTATAATCCGTCGGCATTCACTACTTTTCCGTATCAAAATATACATTTGGTTACGACAAATTTGTGGAAATTAACATCGTAAATAAAGTCGCATGCCTAAGAGCCTTAGCACACTAGCGGTTTCAAAGCGGAGCGGAGGCGCAGCGAACACGCCGCGGGTGCGCAGCGAACACGTCGCGGCCACGCAACGAGATCGCCGTGGATAGCGCCTTGGACGCCATACAAACTCGCCGCGCAAAGGTTGCATATTCGCTGCGCGTCCGCGACGTCTTCGCTACGCACCCGCGACGTCTTCGCTGCGTAGCCCCAGCGTGTTCGCTGCGCGTCCGCTCCGCATCCGCTCTACTTTCAAACCGCTTTGCAACCGCTAGTGTGATAAGGTCCTAAAGATCCTGATGATATACCTGCCTTTCTATTTATCTTCTCAACTAAAAAGATATGACTGAAGCGATCAGGTCATCCTCTAACGTTAACAATAATTTAATCCGCCAGTATGTTAACTGCCCACAATATTTTAATTATCACGCATCTTTAATTGCAGCTTCGCAGCAATGTGGTCATCCGCTGCAATAGAATGTATCATGACAAACCGCTATAACACTGTCGCAACACGATATGATCCAATTAAAAAGCGTGTTCGGATCCCAAAATTTTCGTAACATAATGGTTTCCATTATCGGGTCAAGTTCAAACGAGCATAATGATTTTGTCACGCTGTTCAGTGCGGCCTTCTGCGGCAGGTTTCCCTCGTTTTCTAAACTTCTGTTTTAGGTTCTCTCAGGTCTCTGAGAATTTGTGCACGCACTTTCATTTTCAGCAACATCTTTTACGGCCTTGATTTCAGATTCATAATAATTTCAATTTATTTTGTATTTTAAATCCGTTTTTTTTTCGTGATAGCCTTTATATTATATTATTTTACTTGCAAGGTAACAACTCCAATTATTGAAGTTTTGAGGATATAAAACATAAAACAGCCGAGTAGGTAGTCTTTCCGGACATTCGAGTGAGGTAATAAAACAACCGACAAATGCACTCAAAGCTTTAGAGCGAAACCTGATTTTGATAGGTTGCAACGCGGCCCAGTAGGTGGACTAAAAAGTTAAGGGTCTCTGAAAATAGGTCACTATGCTAACAGGCGGAGTGCTAAGCTTTCCGTGTGTCCACACAATCTACATACATTTTGAGCTTTAGGACAAGGTAATATTAAACAGGATCTCGGATAAAAATTGTTTTTGCAACCAGCCACTAACGTGTAAACGTTATCTTTTTGCATAGGAAATCACGATACCTCAGGCCAGGGCCAAATCACAAACAAATAAATGATAATAATCGTTATAATATCGTATAGTTTCGAACGAAGTAGGCGGAGACTGCAACTGACTCATATGTTGATAAAATCCCCGACCTAACTCATTGCGACAAATGGATAAGCAATAGCGACAATAGGTCGACAAATGCATAAGCATTAGTATATCAACTCGGATATTATTTTGAGATACCACTTCGATAATTTGTGAATTCCTCAAAGGATGATCACTGTTGCCTAGTCGCTACCAAAGGTCAGATGCCGGCAGGTCGCTAATTGATGAGCCTTTGAAATAACTACTTTTTTACCAACTCGACCTGTTTCGGACATAACGTGATGATGTAATGGAGTTTTTATTTTACTGTTACCAAATACATGTATTTTTTAATTCAATCCAAAGTCTTGTGTTGTCCGGTAGTTATTTTTTGGTACGACACATTCTGGGAACTTAAAGTTTATATGGTTTAGCACTAAAAGAAAAAGTAAGCTACCTGCGAGATGTTTTTTACCACTAAATAGTAAATAGGGCTAAAAAATTATTACCTTCTTTGCAGTAAATATTGTTGATTATTTACCTCGGAGCGGCCTCGTAAGTTATTGTTACAAAATTTATACAATAAATTACAGATAACGCAACTTGGGGACGACTTTTATCAAGATTTAAACTTTATCGGAGATTGACCCGTTAATTGTAAACGGCTTTGTTTAAGTGTCATCATAATCGTATTTTAATGAAGCTTTATCTTTAGATTAAATAAACTTTGGACTGTGGCTGTTTACTTAAAACTACGAAGGTCCTGTACCTAGGTCTTATTCAAATTCACTTTCATCATTACCGTAACGCCCACAGTTCAGCCCCCCTAGCCAAGTTGTTTTGTCTACAAGCGTTTCTACAAATCGCTACGCTTAAATGTATGGCAATCACATTACAAGTTGATAAGTAGATCACGTGACTTATGTCATTTCCATACATGAAGCGTAGCGATTTGTAGAAACGCTTGTAGACGAAGCCACTTGGCTTGGGGTGCAGGAATATGAGCAGATTTAGTAGACGTTATATGTATTTACTGATTCATTATTCCTTCTTTCCAGATCTAGTCCATTGCACAAACGAGCCCAATGTGTCGATACCACAGCTGGCCAACCTGCTCGTCGAGAGAACTCAGAACACCAACTGGGTGGTCGTGTATAAGGCCCTCATCACCGTACATCATCTATTAGCATATGGGAATGAGGTAATTATGTTACTTTAGGCTTTTTCGCAGAAGAAACCCCTTTATGTTTATAAAATTTAATTGCTTCGTTAGAGAAAGTTACCTAAATAATATTTTAGTAAACCACAATTTAATATTAACCTCCACTCTACGAACTTGGCCATATGAATACAATTCTATGACTTGGCCAAGACTCCAAATCACATTTGATCACAATTATCTTCCAACTTCACCAAGAATGTTACAGATTTACAATTCAGTTTTAGACGCTCAATTAGATAAGGTATTATAATGACACGCGCATACTGCAACTTTGTCTTCCTCGGTAATTAACTTGTTCATCAAGGATATGGGAGAATTGCCGCTTGTTTCCAAGCGTGCTTCAACAGCCAGCGGAGCCTTGCACGCGTGTATTGTTAGCCTCACTAATGTGTCTTTCTGTTATTCCCACGTGTATGTTAATGAATAGCATTTCCGACTGTTCATTTTACGTTGCTAGCTTTGTACTGGATATTATATTTTTAATTTAATTTTAAAAAATCGTAATAGTTTCTAAGAATCTATTCGTTTGGTAAACTTTGAACATTCCTGTTTGTGGATTCATGTTTTTCTCTTCATAGTAGCGGGTGAGATTCACGGATTTTTTTAAATATAAATTCACTGTATTCTCCCTTGCGACCCGATTTTCCGATCATTTTAATCTCGATGTCTTCATAGAATATCTCTGTAGGGGCTCTCGATGTAGCCTCAACAGTTACAGAAGTAGGAGAGTTATGGAATGGGTCCTCATATTTACAGCATGAAGAGATCTGGAAGGTTCTCCCTACAATTTTACACTCGCTCAAATCCAGGCCATGAACTTGTTATTAGATCGATCGATCAATTAGTAATTCAGGCCAGGTCATAAAGCCAGAACGTTTATCACCAATTTGTATAACAAATGGAAAATTATGAGTGTTTGTAGGTCGCCTCCACCTCTCTCGGAGCCTTCGTTGTGTGATTCCAATTTAAACTTGACCTATATTACTTAACCACGATCCTTTTTGCCCTTTTCAAATTAATCGGACGCTTCCTCATCTTTCAATAGCCTCCTGACCTTGATGACCTTGACCTGATTTGATATCAAGTGGCTACGTTACATGAAAATTTGCGATTGATTTTTGCTATTGTTTCCTGCTGAAACTAACAATCGCCTGTGCCTAGTTTTTGAGTAGTGGGTTAGTTTACAGTTTACACCTCATGAGCTATTAAGGCAAATTGGCCTGTTACGCCATGTTCTACTAGATCGTCAATTCGAAGTCAGTTACTCGACCTCAGCACTACATAAGACCTAATTACGTTCTGACGCGGTTTCGTAACTAGATGACGGAACAGAGGCGCGGCTCACTACGTAAGACGTCCTGCATCATTAAAGCAACTATGAAAATAACCTGCTGTGACGCCATCGAGTATATCAATTTGTTATTTTCCGGTGCTGCCAACATTAAATTGGAAAGACTTGTTTATATTCGATGGAAGTGTATTTCTTATTTTGTTGCAAGGTTTTGCCGTTTTATATTTTTTGTGTTTTGTTACACAGTTCCGGTTCCAGTTGGTTTTTGAAACCATTTATAAACCTAAAGTCATTTTTAAACGTGAAATATTAAATGTTGTACGTCGTCCTCTCCTATTGGATGTTTTAGGATTATCCACAGCAATCTATTTATCGTCAAGTTTTTGTTTTGCTTACTTAAAACAATACTAGGATTCTATAAGTCGATATGTCCATGTAAAAACATGGACAAACATGGGCTTAGGGCTCATTCCATTTGTGGTCACAACAATGGAATTCCGCAAACTAAAGTCTGATTCAATGCACGGAATGGAATTAACGTAAATCCCATATTTAAATTGTGCATGTACAGAAATACTTGGTTTGCCCATACAAAACACATGTAGGTTTCATTGATAGTGTTATCATGATTCATCAACCTTCCTCATTGCAAAAATAAACCTATCCACCCAATGACTAATTACCCAAACTAATTTTTCGACTCTTCTGCAGCATTTATCGTCACGGGAGGACAGGTTGACGTCCTTACGTTATATTTATGCCAAAAAGGGTCGTCCGGCTTCTAAAGGGATACCGATTAGTCCGGGTTTCTATATAGCTTCCATCAACGAGGCGGTTTTAGTTCGTTCGTTTTCAAAATTCGCGCATCGCTAAGTGCATGTTTCTGACTCCTGACTATCTATCAGGTAGAATCTTACTGCCGTGGCGATAGGTATGTATGCCATTCAACTGACTTCGTGAGTGAATGACGTGAGTCACTCACATCCTAACAATATTCAAATAAATCACTTAGCATGAATGAAATATTATTGGTAGAGTCTAGTCGTATGGTCGTAGAGTTAGTTTTCATTGTTAAAGGTATCTGATCTAGAGTTCTCGGAAACAGCAACATTTTCATCCAAACGCTTGCCTTATCGAATATTAATTCACCACGTCATGCTACGGCTGTTAATTTCATGGCGCAAATACCGGCCGGCGCAGACGCAGGCAATAACTATCAAATTTCATTATGGATTGTACAAAAAACGTGTAGATTATGTAACACTGGCTTGTGGAGTTTTAGATGGTGGATCTCAAGTCCAACATAAGGATAATGTTCTGGCTATTAGTCGTCTTAGGCCCGTATTAATAAATCAATCTCAACATTGAGAACGAACTTGAGATGCTGATTTTGACAGATGTTCCATACATTAAACGTCAAAACTGCATCTTAACATCGATCTCAACTTTGAGATGCATTTATTAATACGAGCCTTAGTTGGTGGATCTCCGGTCCAGCCTAAGGTTAATGTTCTGTCTATTAGTAATCTCAAAGTCCATTAAAGATGGCCACCACGCAGGTTTCCTACCGTTTAAAGAACCGAATTCACCACCTAAGTCCAAGTCACCTAAGTCCTTTGTAGGAATAAGTAATTCATCGCTGAATATTCGAACGCAACTCAAGTTTGAGACTGCTTAGCTTTGACGCGCCTTACGAAAAATTACAGGTACAACGTCTCAAACAGCTGAGTGGGACTCATTTGAGTAGCCTTTGAGTATTCTGCCGGCAGTCAGTCGCTATTTCTTTTTACAATTTCGTCTACACGCATTTATTACGACGCCATAGAGATTGGCTCCACACACCAGCACAGGCGACCGACCAATACAAATAGCTTGTCTACAATGTGTCCACTTGTATCAATAAAAGTATGACACTTACATTATTATTGTACAAGTAGGTACTACGCCACCAAGCCAACTAGACACTCGGGTATAAATATCAAATGATAAAAAGTCAATGATTCCGCGGTCCTTCCACCACGTAGTGGGTGCTTCTGCCACAGGAGTGTACAGGCATCGGCCCAGGCTCACTACGTGGTGGACGGACCGCGGAATCATTGACTTTTTATCATTTGTAATTTATACCCGAGGGTCTAGTGGGCTTGGTCATTTAGTACATGCGTATGATGTGTGACCTTTAAAAATGAAGACGTTATTCCGATTTATCAATCATGAGTGAAGGCCAAAGAAAGATGGTCTGTGTGTGAAATTGTATGAATGATCGTTGTCTGTTTATGTATAACATCCTATAATACCTAGTCCTTTATCTCCATAGAAATGGTATTCCGATCGGGAACTCGAAGCAATATCTTTACGATTCATAAGTACATAAGTAGTTAGTTTTATTCATTCATATATAAGTGCTAAAACTAATATTGAGTCTGGAATGATAAAGATACTGTCGTGGATAGTAGTGTCCAACAATTTTTTTTAATAACCTATTTCGTCCCACTGCTGGGCAAAGGTCTACCCTATCCGTTTCCACCGATCTCTATCCTCGGCGACTTCTTGCCAGTTCTTCTCGAAGGCGTCAAGATCGTCGCGCCATCTCTTTCTAGGCCTGCCGCGGCGCCGCTTTCCATCCTCCGGGACCCACCCGGTTGAAATTTTTGCCCACTTGTCGGGATCCATTCTACTTATATGGCCCGCCCATCCCCACTTGAGTTTACCAGTCTTTGAGCCCTTTGACTAATAAATGATAATAATAATAGCTCATCCATATTGTTCCGTCTTGAAAATCTAGCGTGGTAACATTTTTTTTTATATGACTAAGGGGGCAAACAAGCGTACGACCCGTTAAATAGTTACCGTAGCTTAAAGATGCTTGCAATACCAAAGGCATCGCTCGCACGTTGTCGACCTGAACCGTGTGTACAAAAATGTCCCAGGATATTATTATTATTATTAGATCAATAATGGCCCGTATATGTAGTAACAAGCGATTTGATTGACCTAAAAATACACGAGACATCCGATCTATTTCTGTACATCGCTGGACGTGGAACTTTTGTCCAGCACACGTTTTCGTAAATATCCTCGACAATGACTTAGGCACAGTGACATTACCAAAAAAGAGGGAGATATGTGACTGTCCAAAATATATTTTTCCTATTAAACGGAGTCCATGGACCGAGTTAATAACTTAATTGTCAAATTGCGAGTGCGATAACAGATGTGTGAATTTCGCGGTGGCATGTCGTGGTGTCCTGAGCACAAGTTTGTGATTGCGATGTTGTAAGGTAACATATCTGCTAAAATATTCATCAAGCTTGGGCCGGTATTAATAAATCTATCTACTCAAGATCACTTGCAGAATAGACATCGATTTCAATACTAGCTCAAAATAGAACCCCCCTTCCCCCCGGGGAAGTAGGTAGTTTGTAGTGTCCGACCGAAGATTCGGTTTCGGTTTCGGTTTCGGCCAGTTTCGGCTCAAAAATCTAGTTTCGGCACCAGTTTCGGTTTCGGCGTAAAACCCACCGAACCTTTCGGCCGCGCCGAAACTCTGCGTTCGTGAATTATCGCGCGTCACTCGGTTGATTTCGGGAGACTTCGTGTCTCGCGTTGCATCCGCCCAAGGATCTTTTAATAGAGAATAGACAAGTTGAGTTTGAGGTTAAGAAGAAATTCAACTTTATTCTGCTACCTTAAGGTCTATTATACCTTGAAAATTCTTAGACAGAAAAACGAGCCGAGCGAGAGGCCCCAGTTGGGACCGTGTCCCTCTCATTTCGAGTTGCCATGCCAAAATAATATTATCGTTGGGTAGTGATTGTTAGTTTTTAAATCAACCAAATAAATTAATTTAGTATTTATCGTGACTATTGTTTTATTTTGTTTTTTTTGTTTTGTTGTCCGGCGTGATTGTTTCGTGAGTTAAGTGTTATTTCTCGCTTTATTGGCTTTTATTAAGCATTGGAGTTCTTTTCGTTGAGTTATTCATTTTATGAATGATGAGAATTAAGTATGTAAATGAAAGAGGTTATATTATATTATATTTGGTTCAAACATTCATCATTTATTTATTAATTATGTTACGGCACATTTGTTTAGGTTATTGTTGTTGGATGAGGTTTTAAATTACCCAAACAACTACCAGCTATGATTTAGCTGTGACCTGATGTGATACATATTTTTTTATTGTTAAAATAATTTCCTGTTGTCCGTATTTTTTTTTTTGAGAAATCGATCTGAACGTGACATACCTATCTACGTAAGTAGAAAAAGAAAACGGGGGTTTAATATATTACAATTACGATTGCCACCCTAAATTATAAAAAAAATATTAAAATCCCACAAAAACCCTAAATTACCAACTGCAATTAAAATTTAAAATGATCTCTTTTAATGTTAAATTTAGTCTTAAACATGTTGTGATTATAAACGCAATCGAAATACTCAATTAATGAGGTCCTTTTTTATAATGTAAGTGTTGATTATTGACAAATTTTTGTTCCAAGAAGTGATTATGATTATTTTGTGTTTATTTTAATCAGAGCAGTAATATTAAAAAAAAAAAAAAAAAATATTATTATTAATAATTATATTTTCACACACTTCAATTATTGTTTTTTATTTCATTTAACACATTCTAACATTTCTAACTGTCAATATAAGGGTATAAAATAAGCCAAATCTCAGTAAAAAAAGATTTTTAACTTGTCTGAAAAAGGTTCGGTTTCGGTTTCGGTTTCGGCCGAACCTAAAACAGATGCCGAAGATTCGGTTTCGGTTTCGGTTTCGGCTGAAAATCCTGTTTCGGTCGGACACTAGTAGTTTGTAGAGAAGGGGGTAGGCCCCCTTCTCTACAAACTACCTACTTCCCCTTTACTATTAAAGCTGTCGAAATAAAAACTATTTTAGTATTTTTTATCTATCATTAATGCAGTGTTTTTTTCTGATTATTAAATTAACGCGTACTTTCTCTTTATTTTTCAGAGGTTCACACAATATCTAGCATCGAGTAATTCAACGTTTCAACTTAGTAATTTTCTAGATAAAAGCGGAGTACAAGGTATGTATCTATTTAAACAAAAAAATACTATTATTTCTCTCTCTAAAATTAGACTACAAGTATAGGTATCTTATAAGAATACAAATATTGCAAATGAAATTATGTCCATTTGACGGGCCCGTTAGCGTGGTTGGCGTGATGGCGCCTTTCACGCTGCAGGTCGTAGGTTCAATGCCTACCCGGGACATGCATTTGTGTGCATGAACATGTCTGTATGTCCCGAGTCTGGGTGTATATGTATAATTAGTATGTATTTACAAATAAAAAATATAGTATATGTAGTAATATCAGTTATCTGGTTTCCATAGTAAAAGCTCTGCTTAGTTTAAGATCAGGTAGCCATGTGAAAAAATGTCCCAGGATATTATTATTATTTGACCGTTTGGGTTGGGGAAAATATATTCTAAAAGCATTAGTATTGGAATATTCATTTTACTAACTATTCGATTGTATGTAGTACACATGAGATAAATAGTCCTTGATAACTTAGGGTCTGTCCGCAAATGCGATATCGAAAACGGATGTGAAAAGTCCATTCACGCTGTCCCTTACTATGGGTACTGAATGATATTGGTCTGACTTTAGTAAATTATTTTTACTAAGAGTATTACACTTGTCCCAAATGACGTAATTAAAGACGGGAGTCGTTGACCTCGTGGCATTCAAATTGCAATAGCATAACATGTCATGGTTAAATTACTACTAATGTATTCTACATGGAAGCAGCTATTGGTTCTCGAAGATGTGAGTTTGTGAACATTCGAGTTCACTTTCGACTTTCAAGTAGTACCTAAGGCATGGACGATATTATGCAACGGAAGCTCTGGACTGAGTGTGTATTGAATTTTCACGTCATCGCGTACGTTGCCAAGCAAAGTCGTCGCATGCCAAGTAATCTTGGCGCCTTACTGGCTTATATGGGAGTAATCTAGATTTGTACAGTCATAGTTCTATGTCTGGTTTTTGCGCTCTTCCCTTTCTCCGTTTTATGATTCTTTATTGGCTTCTCTTATCGTAGGTACATCGAAATAAAAGCCAACAGATGTCTCCATGTTTCCGATATTCTAAACTCGTTTATGGGACCACACATTTGAATACTTTGTTGCTAGTCGTGACATTATGACCTAAGATAATACTAACCCAATTCCAGAGATTGTTTGCCCTTAAGTGTGCCTATTTGACCCTACTTTGCTAAAACTATAAATTCTTTAACGCGTCACACATCAAATGGAAGCATGTTTATGTTACTCGCTTTAAATGATTTATGATTATCACCTGGCCATTGAATAAATGGATGGATTTTTCGTCGATTAACATTCGAGTATATGTGGTAGCAGCAGACGATCGACGTCTTTTATCTGTGGGGCTACTCCGAAATACGAAACTGACGGATGATACATTTTCCTACTACGAAAGTGTTCCGGATTCTTTCGGAGTAGGGTCCACGAAAGTAGAAACGTCAATTCCGACAAGTTTCGTTTTGTATTTCGGAGTAGCCCCACTGCATGTAACTGACAGGTCTTGGCGGGTTTGACGCTGCTTGTTGAGAGCTAATATCGATATTATCGAGCATATTTGCAAACACTAGGCGATGATATTAAAACCCACTTGACCCTCACAACCTGTTTGAATCCAAGCTACAGGTACTTTCAATTCTATGGATGTGTGAAGGTCAATGTATTACGTAAGGATCGGCACTTCTATGTCATTTAAATTGTCACTCATTGTCTCAACGACAAATCAGTGCACGGCATCGTTTCGGTCCCCCAAACACACATTAGATGTGGGTACTAGCTCCTAACCACGCGGTTGACCAATGACCTTACAGGTCGTTGACACCACGCGACCTCGTCCCAGTCGAGTGTGGGACTTGTTTTAAAACGCGCGAAACGTGTGCGACAAAAAAATTGATAAATATCTGGGATATGAACGCACTTTTGTTTGTTTTGAACAGATAGGTAAAGGCCAGAGACTGGATGTCTGAACTGGAGACTGGTATTTCAAATTCTTTAGGGGTCAAAGATTATTGGGGCAAAGCAAAAGTTGGTGGACTGCATTCTAGCTAAGGGAATATCGTTTCGAAATTTGCTATGGCCTGAGGAGCTTCTGCCTTCTGGTTCCAGGTTCCATTAGACTTTAAATATTACCTAGTTTAGAACCAACTATGAGTTAAAATACTCAAAATAGCTAGATTGTTTCCTTTCGCTAAAGATCTCAGTCTGACCCTTGCAATGTAATCAGAAGTGATGAAGGCCGGTCATTCTGAACGGTTGCAATTAACGCTTGTAACGACTGCTTATTGTCATTGGAGACATTAAAGGCATGACGACCGGATGCCACAGCGGTTTCAGTGTCATTGCGCTGTGGAAAAGGTTACAGGTTGTAATGGTCGAATTTCAAAACCTAGATCTTTTTGATGGTGGCAGCTCACACTGTTTATTCTGGGAGATAATCAGACAAGCCATGAGTTTCTTTCGAGGCTGTTTCCCAATGCCATTGGGATGTTCTTTCATACTTCCACAAGAATTGATGAACTTCCTTGTTTATCACTTACAGATGTTATTGTGTCATCTAACAAGAACATTGTCCTATTCGCTAGCTTAGTAATAACGATATCCTGCATCCGTAAAAAATAGATGCATAGTCGGTTTCCACTGTTCAGTTTACGTTAACTCTATTGGATTGGAATTTAATCCGATTGGCTATCGGTCCCCTAACACTACACAATCATTGATGTAAACATCTCTTTCAACCCATTTTATATATCTGAGGAAGTCCTACTTTCAGTTGTCTTTCGGAAACTGACAAGGAATTGAGTATCCCTAACGGCACTTTCTGTTTTCCGTTTCCGATTTTTTTACTTCGGTACCTACTGATAATAATTATGTGTGTGGCAAACGAAAAATAAAAATCTGCAGGAAGGATGAAATCTATGGTCCTAAGGTCTTTTCACAAATAGTTTTATAGTAGGTTTTACTATCTTCACTTATATAATTAAACATTATTCTGAAATTCCTGTCGACTTAGCAATTTGGCATCGCGACCTGCTAACTTTATTGCCCCGGGCATATCGTGGCGCTCATTTTAACTCCCAAAAAGATTTTACGGATGTTATTAAACCGTTAAGAGGCCATTCCCCGTCTGGACCCTGAGATACGACAGTGCATGATTGGATACTTATGTTCATTTATTAGGGCTTATAAATTATGTTTTGTTTAGGTAGTGGACCTGCTTTAAACCTTACTAATATTTACTAACTATTCCATTTCATCGTAATCTTGATTGTCAAAAGACGTCCACTGTTGGATCCTTTAGGCTTCCCAAGGTTTACCACAACTATCGGTCCTGTGCTACGCGCATCCAGTATTACAATTTACTCATCTATAAATAATACCTCGGTCTTTCCAATGACTTCCTCGATCATTAATCAAATCTGAAAAATATTATCGTTTCTCATTTTGAAATGCTGACGTAGACGAATGCTTCGCAATGTTGTGTAAACGTTGCGTTCCGTCTTCAATGATTCCTTATTTATTGCAGTTCAAATACATCGATCTATGCTGTAAGATTGGTTTTAGTGGTGATGAAATTATATCTTTAGCTTATTTCGCCATTTGTCTTACTATGTATATCGTCTGAATTATTGGGTGTACCATATTGGTTGAAGTCTTTATTTGGGTAGGTATCAAGGCTGATATGCTTATGTGAAAGTATTATACTTATTTCGTTATTGTCTAATTTATTAACGTTAGACATCATTTCATTTGCAATATTAGATAGGTAGGTAATAATAATATGTTCTCAATGACACCTATTTCAAAGTTACTGATTGAGAACGAATCTGCATGTATGTATGAGTCAATATATCACAGCAGTAAAGTTTAATGTGTCTGTTTATTAATTAGTGATAAGATTCAATTGGCTGAATATTGGTTAATAAAGTATGATTGACTGTCCAATAAATCATATACTTTGTAATGGACAGCCACCTATAAATATATTGTTGTATTGAGGTCTAAGGCTAGACACGATCTGCGATTTCTTTACCGACTAAAATAGGCCTGATATTTAAGCTAGTTCCTCTAAGCGAAATTATGTTGGGTGATGCAGAAAATTGCAGGGATTCAAGATCTAAAGCTTTTTAAAGCTAATATGTCTTGCGATATCTGGCAGTTTGTTAACATATAACAATATCCTAGCGCCTAAGGAATAAAAGGTCACTAATTGAACAGAAAATACAGCATAAGACACCAGCGAATCTTGTTAAAACAAACTTTTTATTCGTTATGTGCACTTAGTATATTTTGGTTCTCACAAAAATACGAGCAGAGTTATTACGCAAATGCAATTGCGATTAAGTCGCTTTCGAATGTTAATTGTTATGTTGGCAAATAAGTGTCATTCTTAGCAAACCAATCTCTACTTATTTAATGTCCTTTAATGTGGTCCACCATGTCATGTTCAATCCGACTGGGTTTGTCTTCTTTCTAGTATTTTCCTATTGTATTACAGTGTGCGTCAGTCTTGGCGACTGCTGTCTGCCCTTTCTAGTTCAGCTAGTGTGACTACCGATAACTTAAATAAGACTAATTCATAAAATTAAATATTGGGCAAATAAATCCCCGAACTTTCTAATATTCATACCACTTAGAAATAATAGACCGATGAGATCTTAAAATTAATGAACATATAGCGATTGCAGATTGCAGATTGCATATTGCGAGTTTGTCGTAATTGCATTTACGTAATACAGCACCAGGTTTCCCTATAAGATATGTCTTTAAAGTCATCCAGTGCCGAATTCTTTACAAAACCTGTGTCTAACTGAAACTTTAATTTTCCCTATCGCTTACTGAAAGGCGCGGCCGGTGCAAGGATCGGTGAGTAGAACATACAAAATGGCGGCTTTATGTCTGTCCGTCTGTTCACGTGTCGTAGATGCGCACGCTTTGATTTTGGGTGCAATTTTTCTTTTTCTTTTTTCGCACCTGTCTGTGTCGTACAGCTTCGCAGCTTTTATGTGTATATTTTATTATGCCCTAAAGCTTTCCAAATAAGGGTTTGTATGTTTTGGTCACAGTCTAAATAAATCAGTCATCGAGTACCGAACTGCTTTCGTAGTCCGACTGTATGATTTATTAGACTGTGGTTTAGTCGTGGTTCATTCTTTGTGAAATTCTCGACTAATTTAAAAAAAGTTAAGTAGGATAGTACATAAAAGTTAACTAATAAAAAATATATGCCTAATTTATAGGAAGTTATGATGGACTTACACTGGCATTACAAATCACTTTTGTTCCTAGAAATGCTTTGTAAAACCGTTGTAATCTGGCTAAAAATCTCTATATATTTGACTTCCGCATTTTAGTCACTACTAAAATAAGTACTAATCTAAAACTTTTTTGACAGGACTATTTCGCTGTCAAATTAGTTTAGCTTTAGTACTGATTTACTGAACTAGTATTAACCTATAGCCCAAGCGCTTTCTCCACTCTGTTTATAGGCATGTATGAGCTTGCAGTATCGTTTTTCGGAATCAGTATCACAAGAAAGCATGATACTGATGAATTGGGTTAGACAAGCCAGTACATTATGTTATATATACCTACAGCTATAAGCTTTATGTTAGATGTAGATAGATATACACGCTTATTGTGTTTGTTTTAGCACTTATATTGATTGTAATTAGAAATTTACGCATTATGGGATTACTGGGATACTTGAATCTGAGTATGTAATAAAAAAATGCATAAAAAAATAACGAGTCAATACTATCACTTACAAAGATTATATGTTATTGTTGTCACATTACCATTGACCTTGTTATTATGACCTTAGTATGCATTTTAATAAATTACAAATGTTTGTTATAATTAAACGCAGGAAGAAGTTGCATTTTCCTATAACATAACAGCCCATAATGAGTATGATTTTAATTCGCTGTCAGTAACTTTTTAAACCGACTTCAAAAAAGGAGGAGGTTTCTCAATTCGACCGTATATTTTTTTTTTATAGCTCAATATTTAGTTATGAGCCGCGGAATTCTTATCTATACACAAACTTTAATCGTATTACAGCAAACTCCATATTCAAAAAGTACCTATTTATTGGTCATTGAACAACAGTTAATAAATGTAGCGTTTTATCAACAAATTAAAGTATATTGAGCTATAAAAATACTCTGATCTCCTAATCACAGCAAATGTATATAGCTGAAAGCTATTAGAGGTTTATTTATATTAATTAATTCGTTGAGAGTAGATAATCGAGTGATTAATGCATTTGTTTTGTGCACAGAGGTGACATGCTTGATAATGTGTCCATGCAATTTATATTATTAGTCATTGGATACATAATAAATATTGTAAGCAGTGGGCAGTGGACACAAAATAAGTACACCTTGAATTTATTCATATTCTGTTCCTTGAAAAGCAAAACTCCAGAATGACCACCTTCTAATGTATTGCACTGTATTTAATTAGCACTTGTCTTATAGCTATGTACCTATGTACACAAATAAATGATTTGATTTGAGCTATTGCCAATAATTATTAAGAGTGGTACTTATATTATTCAAAAACAAACACGAGACTTAACTAAACAAGTCATTTTTTAAACATAAACGAGTAATTAAGCAAGTATTATATACTAAAATGTTGTCCAATTTATAATAGATAATTCTTATTAATATAGATAGATAATGAGAGATAATCTCTTAGAGCGTTATCCCACTGGATGGAGAGGACCTTACCGTGTACTCGCACCCACGCGTTGATCAGCTAATCTCGTTCACAAGCCGCTCGCAAACCACCAGTGAGATAAGGCCCTTATGCCGCAACTCTATAGTATTTCTATCTGTGTTAAGATACAAAGTAGCCAATTTAACGCATAGCGTAGTCTATCTATTCCACCTGCAATCCGTGCATGTAGCTTAAGCTTCCTAGAAACTGCTAGAACAATGGAGAAGAACCAAATAAAAACAGTCGGCGAAAATGTAATGTTTGTTAGATTTTGGAGACTGAGACCGACTTGATATAACTTAAGGTCAGTTACCACCAAATAAATATGGCGGTTTGAGAGATAGATATTCTATGGAAAAACTGTCAAAACGCCATATTTATTTGGCGGATAAAAGTTATCAGACGTATCTGAAACAGACCCCCTAGCCAAGTGGCTTCGTCTACAAGCGTTTCTACAAATCGCTACGCTTAAATGTAAGGAAATGACATTTGAATTCGATAACTTGCACGTGACTTCTGTCATTTCCATACATGAAGCGTAGCGATTTATAGAAACGCTTGTAGACGACAACTTGGCTAGGGGGCAGGCCCTTAGATAAGTAAACTACTTTTTTTTACGCTGGCTACACCAAAAATCTCAGATACAAGTCATAAGCGCCGCGCTCGGTTTTATTTGGTTCCGCTCCAATAGTGTTTGTTTCTTCTATTACTAGTGTTTGTGTGAATGTGCAGGCTATGACATGTCTCCGTTCATCCGGCGGTATGCCAAGTACCTCAATGAGAAGGCGCTCTCCTACAGGACCGTCGCCTTCGACTTCTGCAAGGTCAAGAGGGGGTGAGTGTGTCATCATTTATTACCATTTCATTAAAAACGTCTATTGAATTCTCTCAAATGGGTTTAAAATGGCTATAAATAGAAGTTAAAAAAATATATCACCGTAACCGTAAGCGAACTGTAAATTATGCACATAGATGAAAATTCATCCATTGGTGCATGCCCAACCGGGGATCGAACCTGGGACCTTCTGATTGCCAGCCCAACGTGTTCGCCCCTAGGCTACAGTCGCTAATTACAAGTAATAATTAAGTAATAAGTAAGTAGTTAAGTAGTAATTTACAGTTCGCTTACGGTGAGGGAAAACATCGTGAGGAAACCTACCTATCCCTCGGGATTAGGTAATAGTCAGTTCCAGTATACGCGGCGACAAGGTTCACCACCGGTCACGTTGGGTTCTGAATGTCTGGTGAAACGTGGGCTTTGAGTGGATTTAATACCTCCACAATGTGGTGGTGTATGGCCACTCAAGCCTCTGACTACCCCCGAACGGGGATAAAAGTCGTGACGTTATATTTATATTTATTTTATTTATTTATATAAAAAAATATATAAGAAAAGTCACACATTATAAGAAGTTTAGTTGCCTCATAAAATGACAACATTTTTATTATTTTCTGTTAAGCTTTGCAATGAAGAGACTTTGACGCGATGGAACGAAACTCTCTGGCTAATATTCTTCACTCATGAAGGTCGGCACTTAAGGCGCTTGGCGTCCTTTATCGGCACTCGCTACAAAAGAACTATAATTCAAACTGTGACAGAATATAATCCGTTCGGCCCTCGAGAGGGAGGTTACTATTTTATAATTAAGGTGGTAAACAAGCTCATCACCCGCTTGTCGTTAAGCGGTTACCATAGTCTCGTACATTGCCGACAGAAACAGGCTTCCGGCTCTCTCACTCACTCTCACTTCTGTGAGAGGGTAGCACTACCCCGGTCGAGCCAGCCTGTATGAGCCGCAGAGAATTGACTGTAGCTCTAAACTGGTCTTGCCTCTTGTAATGAAACTGGTGGTTTTAACAGCAAAGAGGAAGGCTCCCTGCGCATGATGAACGCGGAGAAGCTGCTGAAGACGCTGCCGGTGCTGCAGGCGCAGCTGGACGCGCTGCTCGAGTTCGACTGCACCGCCAACGACCTCACCAACGGCGTCATCAACATGTGCTTCATGCTGCTCTTCCGGGACCTCATCAGGTATTCGTCATCAGACTATTAATGTCCACTGCACAGGACATACGCCTTCCATTGCACGCCACAGAGCTCGGTCTTTAGTTCTGCATCCAGTTTTTGCTAGCCACTGCGCAGATCATCACTCCACGGCTCGTATTAATAAGTGCATCTCAAAGTTGAGATCGATCTTTAAATCCAGTTTTGACGTTTAATGTATGGAACATCTGTCATAACAGCATCTCAAGATCGATCTCAAGATTGAGATCGATTTAATACGAGCCTAAGCCCCTAAGCAATATGTTACAAAGGCGGTTGGTGCGGTATATTGCATATCCTACGTGGTACCCGCCGCGGTTGCATATTCAACCTTAATGGTGAGAAAATCGGTGCAGGAGTTTGTATGAACTTCATGCAATTCATGCACTTTATTTCGCTCCTCTAACGTCCCCAGCGGGGATAGATTCCGCTAGACTTATAAAAGCTCCGGAATCATTCTGGATAAATGGTAGTGAGTGATTACAGTGCAACTCACATAGTGAGTACCAGGGTGGATGCTCTGGTGGCAGGACCTACCGCAGATGGTCCCTGACGCCTTGTAATGGGTTTCAAGGAATAGTGTACCACACTTTGTACCTAAAGGGTGGTAAGAGTGGCGACTAAAATCTAGTAGTATTAAGGAGGAAAGTGTATTAACTTCATAAGCCCACGGAACCCAAATGTATTGGCAAGTATGTTATGAAATGAATGTAATTTGCAGGCTGTTCGCGTGCTACAACGACGGCATCATAAATCTGCTGGAGAAGTACTTCGACATGAACAAGAAGAACTGTCGCGAGGCTCTCGACCTCTATAAGAAATTCCTCATTAGGATGGATAGGGTCGGAGAGTTCTTGAAGGTGAGTTCAGCTCAATAAGCACTCACAATTTACTTTTCCCGCATTCTCACAGTTTTTCTCACATAAGTCATGATCACACTAGAAACTATATTTTTTCTGTGACTACGGTGGCAAATATGCGTATGTCCCGCCTGAAGTTAATTAGTTACAATCACTGATCGGTAAACGGAGATTAAGCAATGCTTGGCAAGATCAGTAACAGATGGGTGACTTATTGGCATTTCGAACAGAGTGTCTCCGTGCTTCGGAGGGCACGTAAAAAGTCGGTCCCGGTTGATGCCGACTAGACAGCAGTCATTAAGCCATGTCAGAGACTTTCGGGCACCTTGAACAATGACACCAGGTTAAGACATAATCAGAAGACAAACTATAGGTAAAGGATAATTAGGATTAATTTAATTTAGGTTATTATAAAGAAACACCGGCATCCAGTCACACGTATCATCCTGTCATCTTCCCCCCTTCCCCTCCCCTCTACGGTATATTTTATCCAACACCTGTGTACTGGTAGGTGGCAGAGAACGTGGGTATAGACAAAGGCGACATCCCCGACCTGACGAAGGCTCCCAGCAGTCTGCTGGACGCGCTGGAGGGCCACCTCGCCACCCTCGAGGGCAAGAAGGGCTCCGCCGCCAACACACCCACGCAGACCGCTAGGTGAGTAAACAAAATGTGCCCTTCATACTTGCGAAGGTTCTGTGTAAGGGTAGCGACTGACATGAGCATTTTTTCAATGTGCATATTCGCATTGAGGAATTGTTCGTTTCATGACACCCCGATTTTGCACGGCTCGCTGTACTGACATGCCGAATATTCGACTTATGTTTCCCCACCTTAACGATGTATGTTTGTAACGATGATCCCCTCGACCTCTCCACATAGAACATCCTAAGTAAGGCCCGCCACATACATACGGGATTCCGTTATGGAATTTCGTTGCGAAATATCGAATCGGGATTCCGAACGCAGTAAATCAAAATGTATGGACTTATCACATACGTACGGAATTTTTCCGTTTCGGAATTCCGAATGGTAGCCTATGCGTCCGGAATTTTCCGAACGGAAATAAACGTATGTGTGGGATAAGCTTAGGGAATTCCGTTTCGATATTTATGTATGTGGCGGCCCTAAGTCGTTTAGGTTAGGTTTTTTTCGTGATAACTCTGAAAACCGGAATCTTTTTATTTCTACTGAACCCAGTCACAGAAATGAGTTTTCTGAGCGAGTTTAAAGTCCAATTATTGGTGATGGAGACAATATGTTTGGAAAATATTCGCAAATAAATTACTAATATTTACCATTTGCTGAGCGGTGAAGTAAAAACTCGTAAAGGAACTAGTGCGTTTTTCGAAAAACTTGAGAAGTTCGCCAATCCGCGCTGGGCCTGCATGGTGGCATTGAGGCTTAGACCATCTAACTTAGGGACCCGGTACGCGCATAATTCAACGAACAAAATTTTCTGTCAATTCCTGGGGGAGGGGAGGTAACCACTACATTAAAATTGACGCACACTTACTCAATTCATTTTGTGTCATTATGAACGCACACGTATATAAATCTTCAACACTAGTAAATTTTACGCACACTAATAGATCAAATACGTCAACATACAACATTTTACTACTGTAGGACCGTCAGTGTAATAGGGAGAATACCACTATCGATATTACAAATTAGCTATGTCGATAGTTTCATATACTCATATTAATTCAAGTGTATGATTTTTTGTCAGCATAATCTTATTTCTTTTTCTGAAATAAAAAGGTTGAAAGGAAAGTGTTGAAATTATTTACCTACACATTATTTTAACATTAAAATTTGGAGGTTAAAATCTCGCAAACGATACGTCTAATAATGACCGTTCTGAGGAACCCTTATTTCATTTGAAAATATATTTTCATCGATACCCCACATAATGGGGTACGTAAGAAAAAAAAAGATCCCCAATTTTCTTGTACCTACTTCTAAAATTTAATTTCATAACATTTTATAATTTTGGAATGGAGATTTCTATTATTAATATATTATTGAGCCAAATTTCATGAACTTCCGTTAAGAATTGTAGAAGTTTGGCACTGTGACAGACGGGGACAGACAGACAGACGGACTGGATGATCTTATAAGGGTTCCTCGTAGGGACTACGGAACCCTAAAATCACTCTTTCGCATTTATAATATTAGTAAGGATTTTTATTTAAAGTCATTTAAGATATTATGGAGATAATTTACAAACATAATAGGTATTATTATACGAATGTACACTAAAATAATATACTTTTATCGATACCGGTACGAAATCATAAATACACACTACTACATCACTGTTCAAATCAAAAATTATAGACCAGTAATCAAACTTGTATCCCCGACACTAGAACGACTGAATAATTTTGATACATGATTTATTATTCACATTATTTATTATTCAAAACGCAAGCACTTTTATTTTTTCTATGATGTTGGCCAATAAGATAATTTATTTCTTATATTTTTATGCCTAAGGTGATTCATCGCCTCAGTAGCAGACGCTGCCTGCTTCTGGGTCATATGGACCCGAAACAGCGTCAGGTTCGATTCCGTTTATCAAGATCAAGAATTTATCGAGATTATATTTATCTGCATTGTTTCGATAGTGGGGGTTTTTTGTTTCAACATGAGTTAGTTAATTTTTTTGTATTTTAGGGAAATAAAACAAACATATCATAGCTACTGCGTTTTTTAATTAACAAGAGTGTATTAACAAGAGAATATTCTTAGACAGACCTGGCAGTTACAAAATGTTGATAAAGCTGAAAGAGATGTTATACATTCAAAAGATCTTCGTCTAAATATTCCACTCCTGATAAATCCATATATTGGCGTGGGCCTGCCGCTGCCTCATCAACTCATCATCATCAGTCTCTACAGCATTGCTGTCATCTTGAAGATTTATTATTAATCGATTAATGACATCATCGTAAAGAGCAATCTTCGACTATTCTTCTAACGGTACCTGAAAAATAAAATAATTCAATAAAAGATCATTTCTTTAATGCTTTAAGATTATTTGTTTATTTAGTAATTAAGTAACGATGTTAATTGACAAGCAAACATAATTAAATAAAGCAATACATAACAATAATAATGCGCAAGTATCAAGTTTGTTCAATCGAATGTACCTCTAAGCGGTCAATGTTTATTTCCAGTAAAACCGGTAAACTGAAGCTTTGAGCCTGCCTTTGTCTATACTAATATATAAAGAGGGAAATGCTGACTGACTGACTGACTGACTGACTGACTGACTGACTCATCAACGCCGAGCCGAAACTACTGAAGTTAGAGACATGAAATTTGGATAGTATATATATTTTGTGACGTAGGCAAGCAATAAGAAGCGATTTTGGAAAATTCAACCCCTAAGGGGGTTAAATAGGGGATGAAAGTTTGTATGCAAGTTCGTCATTTTTCAAGTTAGAATTATGAAAATTTGTGTTGAGGTGTGTTTTTAAAAATAAAAAATATGGTTTTCGGCGTTTTTGAATATTCAACCCCTAAGGTGGTAAAATAGGGGATGAAAGTTAGTTGGGAAGTTTGTATAGATGTTCGTCATTTTTGAAGTTAGAATTATGAAAATTGGTGTTTAGGTTCCTTTTTAAAAATAAAAAACTTGAATTGCTGCGTTTTTAAAAATTCAACCCCTAAGGGGGTAAAATAGGGGACGAAAGTTTGTATGGAAGTTCGTCATTTCTGAGGTTAGCATAATGAAAATTTGTGTTAAGGTTTCTTTTTACCTAATAAAAATAATAATTTCAGCTTTTTTGAAAATTTAAACCCTAAGGGGTTAAAATAGTGGTTGAAAGTTTGTATGGAAGTTCGTCATTTTTTTAAGTTGGAATTATAAAAATTGGTGATTAGATGACTTTTAAAAGATCAACAATATTAATTTCAGGGTTTTTCAAAATACATCCCCTAAGGGAGTAAAATAGGGGATGAAAGTTTGAATGTAAGTTCGTCATTTTTGTAGTTAGATTTGTGAAAGTTGGTTAAAAAAAAATGTTTTTGAAAATTATACGGGGTATTGGATACGGGATACGCGATATGGGATACGGGATTTGGGATATGGGATACGTGATACGGGATACGGGATACGGGTTACGAGATACGAGATGTGGGATGCGGGATACGGGATGTGGTAAGCGTGATACGGATACGGGATACGGATACGGGTTACGGGTTACGAGATACGGGATGTGGGATACGGGATATGGGATACGGGATGTGGGATGCGTGATACGGGATACGGATGCGTGATACGGATACGGATGCGTGATACGGGATACGGATTGTGATATGGATACGGGATACGGGATACGGGTTACGAGATACGGGATGTTGGATACGGGATACGGGATGTGGGTTGCGTGATGCGGGACACGGACACGGATACGGGATACGGGATACTGGATACAGAATCAGGGATATGAGATACGGAATATGGGATACAGAATCAGGGATATGAGATACGGGATCCGGGATATCCAGGATACGGGATTTGGGTTCCAGCAAACGGAAACGGAATTTTTTAAATTTATATCCTGCGCGGACGAAGTCGCGGGCAAAAGCTAGTTTACAATAAACACGTTATTTAGCTTAAAAACTGTAAAATAAACTGCTGACATACCTATAATATCAGCGGTTCTTTGGTAAACATGGTCGAGTTCTGACAAAATATTTTGCACCTCAAATTCCGCGAGACACCGCCTGTAAACTTTGTAAATCACCTCTCTCGCTGAATTACTAATGATTTATTCATTGTAAATAGTTTTTAACGTTCTGCGACTGGTTTATCACTGCGTAATTAATTATTTATCCGTGATTTACCCCTTTGTTTACAAAATGCGACGTAGTTGTCAGTAATTGACGGATACATGTCTATGGTCACAGTACACTATTCGATTAATTCGTACTCGATTTATTGTATCGATAATGATTTCGATTCTTATGACATTTAATATTTTAATGAATTTAATTGAAAAATGGCTTTAATTACATCAAAAATACTTACATATGAAATGTAACTGCATCTTTTTGTATATTAATATTTTTTGTAATTTCTTTGCGCACGTTTAATGGCACAATTCGGCATTTTTCAAGGAGCACCTTACACCGCGAAAACGATACTTACTCTGATCAAATCGATTTCGAAAACAGTTTTTATATACGTGTCAGAGATTTTTGGTCCTGTACCTATAGAAAAAAGCTAGAGGGGAATGATCATGCGAAGCGTATCCAGGGTAGCTAATACATCCATGCATTGAGGGGGAATGTGCCTGATATAGCGACAATAAGCTCGCCCCTATTGTGTCGACCGCTTGGCGCAGTGGTTCAAGCGTAGGCCGCTGTTCACTACACGGGTGGTTGCGGGTTCGATTCCTGCCAGAGCTTAATTTCGGAAACGGTATTTTCATAATTTGCCCTGGTCTGGATGTCACTGTGATCGCCCCCAGGCCATTAAGCGTTGCTTAGTTTGCGAGCATACAGTTACCCCCTTATTCATAGAAATTTATAATCGACCTGCAGGGGAATTACAAATCACGTTTGTTCCTAAAAATGCTTTTCAAAACCATTGCAAACTGGCCAAAATCTCTATGAATAAGGGGGTTAGTGTTTGAGTCTAATTCGGGTAATACAAGTACATCACGTTGTTGTGTATTGTTTTCGCAGCGCCCAGAAGAACGTGGCGAGCGTGATGGGCGCGTTGTCGTCGACATCTTCGTCGTTCGGCAACGCGGCCGCCTCCACCCGCCTCGACAACCCGCCCAACGGCGCCGCGCCGCTCTTCATCGACGACTCGCTGCGGCAGCAGGCGCTGGCAGAGGAGGAGGCCGCCATGAACCAGTACAAGGTACACTACACCACTACATCACTAGTTGCAACACTAGCGCCGTTAGATCACGCCTTTGGTAACGCCGAGCGTGCGTGTGAATGAGTCAAGCTTACTCGACAGGAACGCAACGGGTTAATAACTTTCCAAGCTACATACCTACAAGAAAAATCAAAAAAACGATCGCTCAAGTACCTACGTAACTCCAGCAGAGTTTTGCGCGCGACCAGCATGTCGAGTCGCAATTTATTGTAAGCGTCGTGTACCTTCCGCCGTTGGTGTGCTATGACATTCTAGCAAATCATTGGTGTTTTGCAGTGATCTGACACTGTAGCAAGTTTCTTTTGAGTGGCGTCGTGGATGAAGCGTCTAACGAGAACGGCAAAATCGGGTTGAATTTTTTTTTCGTCCCAACACTATACCGATGGCTTGCCCGCCGGGCATGCCGCCGTATTCGCCGGCTGCATACCGGCGGCGGTTATCGACCCGTACAAACGAAACGAAACAAAAAATATTATGCATTTTACATGTTGGAAAACTAACCATAGACATACTTCTAGTTCCTAGTATAAATGGACATCAGAAAAAACAAACATTCCTTTGCCTATAACATACTATATTACTTTTTGCTTGTTCAATAACAAGTTGTGGAATAATCACTCCCTGCCTCTTGAAGTCTATCCTTTGCACTACAACATGGGGTTCTTGGGTATGTTAATAGGTGCAACTAGCGAGGCAATTAAAAAGCCATGTATCTCAATACAAATTTTAAAAAACGGAGCTTTTGACCTTATCCTTTGTTTCTTCTTGAAAATGCATGAATTTTCAGGTCCGTTTGTATCAGGGCGAGGAATGGACCGGCGATGAAGACATTCACGAGATCGTCGTAAGATTGGGTCTATTCGCTTAGGGTCCGGTCTGGGGCACTCTGGGGCTTTGGGAGTGGGACGAACGCACTTTGAATATGTTTTGTGTATCGTTCACGTGTGTACATTAACCCCCATAATATAAAGTTTCCATCAATTTATAAAGGCATTTTGAAGCACTTAAAATGCTTTTGAAATCTATTGTGAAGTGAGGGTAAGCTTTTTGTAATTTTTTGCTTACCAAAGCCTGTATTAAAGTCGAAACTATGTCACTGCCCGTTATTGTAAATCTCATTATATTCAGTTGTTCAATTGGGTGCGTACACATGCCCCGAGCTGCTGCGCCCAGGCCATCTGTCTCTGCATTCCGACGTTAAAACTGACTGCTGAGTGCCACTAGTCTCTTGTAGACGCAGCCATATAACTTAAAAACTGTAAATTTAGATCGATGTGTGCTATACAATACGTACATATGTGTATAAGGTTTCATTGGCGTACACATTATCGCTATCATACAAATTTCACAAAATCCAACATTATTACATTTCTGGTGGTGTGGAAAAAACATCGTGAGTTATTAACCATCATATCTTACTTCTTTGTATAGCTCTATCCCTCTCACATAAGTTCGTATTACGACATGTATATTCATTCTGTCTCGTCCGCATCGTACGTCAAGCAAGGTGAAGGTTAACCTAGTTTAAAAACCATACAAAACTGAGTCAAATCTTCAACAGAACAAAGTCCAGTCGCCTACGAACGCCGCGAACAACCCATTCCTGGCCCAAGCGCCGCCAGCCAACCAGAACCAATCTATCGTGGACTTGTTTGGACCCACGCCAGCGGACACCGCCAGCAACACCAGCAAGGCCTCCGACGATCTCCTCTCACTTGGCAATCCCTTCGCTGATATGTTCGCAGGTAAGCTCCATTAAGGTTATAATGGTATTACACCACCAAGCCAACTAGACACTCGGGTATAAATAACAAATGATAGTAAGTCAATGATTCCGCGGTCCGTCCACTACGTAGTGGGAGCTACTGCCACAGGAGTGCCCAGGCATTGGCCCAGGCTCACTACGTTGTGGACGGACCGCAGAATCATTGACTTATTAACATATATATATACCCAGGTGTCTAGTTGGACATTTTTTTTTCTTGATTGGTGAGTTGTACACGATGACAATTTTGCGGCGCCAAAATCCCGCCGCCAATAACTGGACAATGCCGCAGGACGGTCGTTTACTAAACCACCAAGCCAACTAGGCACTCGGGTATAAATATCAAATGATAATAAGTCAATGATTCCGCAGTCCGTCGACAACGTAGTTAGCCTGGGCCAATGCCTGTGCACTTCTGTGGCAGTAGCACTCACTACGTGGTGGAAGGACCGCGGAATCATTGACTTATTATAATTTTGATATTTATACCCAGGTGTCTAGTTGGCTTGGTGGAGTAGTACACGGTGCTAGTTTTCAGCGCCAGTCTTTCGCGCAGTTGTAAGTTTATTGTGATAGGCGTGCCAGCGATTGGCGTGACGTGTTTACTATAAGATTAAAATAAGAATAGGACCGGCCTAGTGCCATGTTGTGACGTCACAACTGGAACTTGGTACGGCTCTCGGCTAGCTTCACTCAGAATTACTGTACTTAATACCGTACTTATATGAGTGAAGTTAGCCGAGAGCCCGTCCTATTCTTTTTTTAATGGCATTGTTCACGAGTCCAAAAAAGGCGCGGTGGATGCCAGGTACCCGGGTGGTAGTCACTGGCGCCAAATCATAGACGCGTGCTCTATTTCGTGCTAGTGCTGGCACATAGCAAAACATTGACGCGGAAACTGTTTATACGCTGCTTTATCTCGTGCTAGTGCTGGCAGCGGGATTTTGGTGCCATCGTGTAAACTAAGCATAAGGTCGGGATCACAATGTAAAGTCAGTTAAAGGTCGAATTTATGTCTTCAAGGGTTGTCAATGTATGCGCATGTGACCTTACTATTTAATGAGAATGTGGGTAATTTAAATATAATATTAGTCATAAATTCAAAATTAATTGGACTAATGCATACTAAAATTAGACAATGGTCCTGATTATGTTGGTGCACAACTAAACTTGACTAAGCTAACTGTATTGCCATCCTTCTCATGATCGTAACGTATGAGCAAGACAGGAATACTTTTAGATCTGCCAAAGTTAGTATAGTGGTAGTTTAGCCAACATAATAAGCACCATTGGTTAACAATTTTACTGATTGGGCGCCAACATAATAAATGCATCAATATAATATTAATAAAATTTAATATTGTTAAAGAAAAATGGTCATACTGTGATGCTCTTATAAATGGGTTAATATGCCTCAAAGATTCAGGCCTGTAATTCAACAGCCTCCTATATTATAACCGTGTAACGTGTACTAAAATTCAGATGTCATGTAAATAAAATATTGGTATCTTAAGCCGCGTATCCACTAGAGGCAGCCTCGGGTCGAGCGGCTGCCTCGACCCGCGGCAGCGCAAATGGAGACGCTGCCTCAACCTGAAGCACGCCGCGCCGTGATGCAAATTCGTCGCCGCAAGCCGAGCCATATTTGGTCGGGATTTTTATGTGCGCTCAAAGAAGGCCAACAAAGAAGCAGCTACGCGCGTCTGGTGCCATCGCGTTTAGCTTTTAACTGGCTCGCGTCGCCTCACCTTGATCCACAACGTGTCTCAAGTCGAGGCTGCCTCGCCTAAAGCTGCTCAAGTGGATACGCTCTTTTAGAGGTTATCCGTGAAACTAGCACTGTATGATCCTGTCACGTTGTATAATAAACAGCACATCCCAAAGCTTATGGGGATGGTTCGAGCACTATACACTCTATTTACACTCGCATATAGTACGAATTTCAATAACATAGCAAGCAACTTAATACCGATGCAGTACAACAGGGTTACACAACAGTTTAAAGCAAAACAAATAATTGATTCAATAAGTTAAACATGTGACAAAGGCACGTCTATGAGATAACGGAAATAAAAACAGCTGAATGTCAACAAAACAATGGAATGACTCGCGGTTGCCATGACAACGCCGTTTTGTTGACAGTTGCAGCTATAGAATGTTGCATCTTTTCGATTCGAAGTGACTTTCAATTTTAAAAATTGAAGTAAATCGATAGACATGCAATATGCCACAGGAGACCTAACTCGATTAGATATATTTTGGTCGCTACCTTACCGTTTTCGAAGCACACGATCCAATTTCAAACACTCATCCTATATTCTAATTAATAAAGGGAAATAAATACCAAAAGCTACTATGTAGGTCGAAAAGCTACCAGTACTGCATTGTTATTGAAGTGCGGCAACCCCGTTTTAGCCGCGCCCCAGCCGGCCGCAGCGGCGCCGCTCTGGCCGCAGCAGCCCACCAACGGTTTCGCGGCCTCGTTCCCGCCGCAACAACAGTCGAACACGTTTGTTTCGGAGGCTAACTTCTCTAACGTTTTCGATAACACTGACACCGCAGGTGAGCTTAATCACTGGTAGTTAATTTGTGCTGGGGTTGCCATGTGATAAAAATATCTACCGTTTTGGTAGAATTTAGTTTTTTTATGAAAATTACATGTTTGTTGTTGTCCTTTGTTGAAAAAATATAATTTAGATTCTTAAAAACATATTTATCTACTATAAATAAAATCTTATAATCGCATGGCAAGCCCTACTCTGCTTTAAATCTATTTCTGGTGATGGGAATAATTATATTTGTAAATCTGTTTTTGTAAAATAAATCCGATATTTCTTGTGCAAGCTGCCGCGGCTAACCCGTTCATGGGTATGGGAGACCCCACACAACCCATCACTGCCTCTCCGGCCCGACCCCCGCCCCCCTCCATCCCCCCGCAACCCAAATCCGCTTTCGATGACCTCGAGGACGCCATGAGAATGTCCCTCGGAGGTTCCCCGGCCAAATCCCAACAGCCAATCACCCAACAGCCCCAGCCAATGGCAGCCCAGCCTTTCAGTGACGTCATGTCGATGCCGATGTCCCAGCCAATGATGTTCGGCTCGCCCGCCCGACAGCCAATGATGCCGATGACAGCGACCGGTTCGATATTCAAAAATTTAAATGGACTGTCATTTTCGTTGTTTTTTTTTCTAATAGCTTGCAGAGTTGCCAGTAATCGACGTCGTGTGTGCTTTTTTAATTCACAGGATTGGATTTAGTTCCCTATGCACAGTATTGATGTCGCGTTCATAATTTTGTGAATAGCTATGTTTCTTCTTTTTATTAGTTGTTTATTTAGTGTTCATAATACGAAAGCCCTCACATTAATTACAATCATGGCACGTTAGGCACCCATGTGACTTTTGTTTTACCTCATATAAAAATAATCAAGGGCTTATTATCATATCAGCTGTTAATCACCGCATTTGTGACGTGACCAAGCCTGATCTAGTGCTTGTAGTGTATAGATTTCATACAAATCATCTCATTTCAGTGTTTCTGGCCATTGTGCTTCATAAATATTATTATGTTATGCGAAAACTTACTTTACTTACAAAATAGGATCTTTAATAGTTAAAACGTTAATTTGTATTTTGGGATATTCCTCCAAATCCATCGATATCCATACACAGTAAAAACCATTTTTGCAATATACAGGGTTATTGGAAAAACACTAACAACCTTGCAGGACTATTTACCGACATCATAAACAACAACTTTTGTTCTGACTTTTTGCAAAAGAATAATACATTTAACAAAAAATCAGACTAAAATGTATGAAACAAGAAAATATGCTCATGTAGAGAATAGCCTTGGTCTGTTTAAGTACTTTAGGGCAAAGTGGAATATAACCACGTACCACGGTTATCCTCTAGATGAGAATATTTTCTTGTTTCATACATTTTAGAGCGTGATTTTTTGTTAAATGTATTATTGTTTTGTAAAAAGTCATAGAACAAAAGATGTTGTTTATGTCAGTAATACATTCCTGCATGTTATTAGTGTTTTTCCAGTAACCCTGTATAAAAGTCTGCACCAAGGCTCTTTATCACAAAGATTTTCACTCCACAATTTAAATTTCGAAAGCCAATGTTATGGTCAGCTAGTATGGAGATGGACTGTTCAGAATTATTATTTAATCATTCAGTAAGCGACCTTCCAATCCACTTATTGAAGTCCATTAACAGGTCAGCAGCCGCAGCAGCAGGCCGGCAAGGTGCTCACTGGCGACCTGGACTCGTCCCTCGCATCGCTGGCCAACAACTTGAGCATCAATAAGACGGCAACGGCCCCGAAGTGTGTTGAGTAGACATTGTTTTGTTACTATATTTTTTTAATATGTCAATTCACACTCATTTGTCGCGTGTTTTTTAGTAGTTTGACAAGTTTCAGTGGAAATAAAAATAAGGGGAATATAGAACCATTGAATATAGTGTCCTCAGGCATTCTATGGTCTATTCGGAACGTATAAATGTGAGAGTACCTAAATATATTCGAAAGAACCTAACAAATTTGAGGTTGCCCAAAGATGCTTAGATTTACAGCTTTCAGCTGTATAGCGTCTTCTATATTGGTAAAATTCCCCGAATAGGCTGAGTCTAATCTCATCGTGCTTTCTCTATGGATATTTTTTATTTCGACTGAAACTTAATGCAAGTTTTTTCTTGTCGAGTGAATTGTAAGTGCTAGATAAAGCGTTGGTTTTTTTATTCCAATAATATTATTTATTATTAAATGCAAGCAAGTCGCCTTTTCTTGTACATTTGGCAACATTTTTGATTGAAGGCGACTTGCAGGGTGAAAGTGTTTAATGTATGTTTTAAAATTGTATTAAGGCGGGGCTCGCCGAAACAGGCATGATTGGAGGCTATCTCATCTTGGACGAGTGGGGTGAAAATTAGGAAAAAAATATCACAGTATTTATTAAACCTTCATCTTTAAATTTGAAGTAGTAAATAGTGCTACTTGCTATTTTACTGTGTGTAAAAAAAATATTAAAGTGAAATTGTTTTCGTCTTTAAATTTTCACCAAAAGAATGGAGAAAGATACAACCTAAAAAAATATAGTCGGATTTTGTGATGCAATCGTTTTTCACGTCACAATTAATTATTATTAAAAAAAGTGGGCGGGGTTAGTGCGCTCTCGACCAATCCTGCCGTCAAAACTTTCGTACTGCGAGCTCCGCTTTAACAGAACTTTTTAAATTTAACAATACATTGAACGCTTTCGACCCGTACCATCTGTCCTTGTGGCCACTGCATGTAACCACCGTTGTGACTAGACCGATGCAGTGGAACTCGCCGAAGAACGCCTCCAAGCCGGGCGCCGCGTGGAGTCCGCAGCCTATGCAGGCCACGACCGGAGCAGGGTATAGACCTATGGTAAGGGACGCTGTAGTCGTGTGTACTGTTAGAATCGTGCTGTCCCAAATAACGAAAAAAAACGAGATATTTATGCTTACAATTGAGCTTTTCCCCGGGACTCGTCGAGGGTCAAACCTTGGCGTCATCGTTGGAAACCATTGTCGATACCTACAAGAGTAACAGTGGTGGATTTAAAAAAGTTATTTATACAATTGGGTGTATTTAAAGGATTGTCCGTTGCGTCAGGTCTGCTTAGTAAAATTTTCTTATCACATTTGTAAAAGCAATTTTTGCCAGAACACTTGTGGCACCAATAAAATATATAGTTACGTTTGGACCTTCTCATGTGTAATACAATTGAAATCGATAAGAAAAATGAAATATTAACTACGTAGCTACCTAAATAAATAATTTTTTTATGGGGCACTGCAGGCCTTTAAGCATTTTTTTAATGTAGGCTTAAAAAATATTCCTAAAACTAAATATACCACCCCTATAGTTATTCTAAAACAGACCGCACGATTCTGACAGGCACCCAAACACCGCAATACCGACACTGGTAGCCAACTAGCCATTATAATTTCTTTATTATCTGTTGCTTTCATTGTTGCATAATTTTGAACGCTACGATCTTTTTGTTCGCATCCCCTTTTCCACCGGTAGCATGGCAGCATCCTTTTTTTTTGCGTTGCAGGGCTCCGGCATGACTCTCCCGCCAATGACCCACACTATGCCCCATACATATCATCCCCCGCATTTTATGATGGTAAGTTGTGCTAGAAGATTCTGTTGATTTTTATTTTATTTTGCTTCTTAGATTAGACTTAGTATGATCTGAAGTAGACGTCGCTTCACAGCCATTTACTTTTTAGAATATTTATACTAGTGCGTGTATTTAACTGCAAGTAGCGATTAATAGGTACCTACATAAGGGTCATCTTCGATTACAATTAATAAATAACTACAGCAATTGTTTTACAGTACAAAATATCATGAACGATGAAACGGGTAACGAAACTGCGTTCATGCAAAGACCAAAAAAGTGAGACATTTGACTGACCAAAATAGGGGCCATCCATAAATTACGTCACACGTAAAGGGGGGTAGGGGGTCGACGAAATGTGACATGGTGTGACAACGGAAAATAATGTTGAAAACATGCCGATATACCCAATACGGCTCATCTTTTGGTTTATAACCCGCATCAAATGCCTTGGAAGTTGAATGTCGAATTGCGAGTGCGATAACAGATGTGTGAATTACGCTGCATGTAGTGTGAATTGCCCTAAGCACAAGTCTAGCGAATGCAACGTTAGGAGGTACCTACCATATCTGCTAGGATAATACATCAATTCGTTCATGCTATTTTGTACTTTAAAATAACGGCTGAGGTTATTTATCAAGTGCCCTCGAAGCGCCTTTTTGTGCATTGGCCCTGAAGCCATGTCGTATAAAGTCATCGTGTAGAACATTGACGCTAACTAGTGACTTAGCTGTCAAATGGTGGAATGGACTAGTTTACAAGGGATATACAAGGGTTACAAGGAATAGGGAAGTGGGATCCTTTCTTTTAATTAAATTCGTGCGGGTTCCAAGTCAACTTAGCTTTTCCCCGCGACTCGTCGAGGGTCAAACCTTGGCGTCATCGTTGGAACATTGTCGATCCTGGCTTACAGGAGTAACAGTGGTGGGAGTGTGTGGCGGGCTTAGTCCCATAGAAAAATAGGACTTATGAGGGTTATATTTAAGTTACCTCCAGTTATTTTTATGAACAGTTTGAATAATCAGCGAAGAAAGGTAAATGGTACTCACAATAGGGCCGCTGCAACTCCAAAGAAAAATGATTTCAAGTGAAGTTGTAACAGAAATATAAACTTTTCAAATTATCTCTTTTTCCTCTTGACGTCTTGCTCATCTTAAATCTTAAGGGCCATAAAACACTGCGTAGCCATGGCGACGTCGCCAGCCACCGTAGCCAACTATTCGTATTGATATGTATGAGAGATAACACACACCTGGCGACGCGCGCGACGGACTAACGACGTCGCCAGTTTGGATGCGTGGCCGGCGACGTCGCCTGGCCCGGTGTGTTATGACTCTAAGCTGCAAGCCAATTCCATCATAATCTCAAACATTCTTGAAAATTTCGTGGCAACCCTATTTTGTAGTATGACTATACTCTGCATGTGTGTGAGGACATATTGTTTGTATGAGTCGTCCGCATGGCAGTGTGACTTCACGCCATCCCATTACTTGACCTACATTTAGTTTGAATGTTTGATGTTTTATATTGTTTTACTGAATTCTAATTGCTACCTTGTCAACTTTGTGACTGACCCCTGATGCCTTTGGCCAAACTTGCTTTCAAATGTCTCTGATTTTCTAACACAAGTATTTAATCTTGTCTCTAAATAACTTAGGCCACAAAAGTTAAAGTTTTATCAATGATTTCTATGAAATAAATTGTAAAGACAAAATACAGTAAAGTTCATTTCATTTAGTGATCTCATTTGTACTAAAAAAAATATATTTATCCGGCCACTACCAATATTTGGTCATTATAAACTGGGGCCCCAACGCATCACATAACAAGTATTTAAAAGGAAGTTCATCTCATTCCCTCTTCAAAGACTTCAAGTTTCGGTATTCCAAGTCCACTTGCTTATAGTGCATAATTCAATTGAACTTCCACAGCAACAGCCAAGCATGGTAATGGGCATGCCCGGAGCCCCCATGATGCCCATGGGCATGAGCGCGCCCATGCGCCCCGCTGTACCGCCGCAACCAACCACCAACCAGTTCAGTTAAGCACTCGTATTACGGTCTATTTTAGTTTACACGCCCGACTGATTGAAATGGATGCATGTATTCATGTCCAGTATTTTATTGGTTCAGTGGTACGGTGATATAGTCTTATTATATTTTATAATATATCTTCTATCTATACAAATATAAATGAAATTATGTTCGTTGGTAAGCGCATCACTTGAGAACGGCTGGACCGACTGAGATTTTATGGCAAGAAAATTTGGAAAAGTCTCCTGAGGAATTTTCGAATTCGGGAAAAAATTAACGCCATTTTCATAGGACTATTCTATGACCTTAATTTAACGTGTACAAAGTCACGGTCACGACTGGTGTGTAATTATGTATTACAAAATTATAACATCATCATCATCATATAGCCCAAAGCTTAGCCATTTTATTTGACGAAGTTTGGTCTCTTGGATACGAATGTACACACTACACAAAAGGCGCTTACTACATTGGACAGTAAAATGCTGGCATGATAGACATTTACGAAAAGGCCGAAGCGTAGATTTTTTTCTTAAGTCTTTTGAGGCACTAGTTTGAGTTAAGCAGTCGGGTCGTAATAATATATCGGCAGTCCTGTGAATGGGGTCAGTTTACCAGCGATTAATAAAATCAATTTGATTAAAATGCGTTCATTTCTTACATCCGTTTGAAATTAGGTTTGTCGGGACAAAAATGAAGAAATTACTTCCGTAAATTCCTTACCTGCATATATTTTGATGGTAAAAATAATTTGAAGTTATGAACGTATTCATATTTGTATGATTGAATACAATTGCCGATTAAATTGTTTTTTTTTTTTTTCAAAGTAAAATTATGTTTAGCTTTTTGTAAAGCAAAATGCTTGAGTGTTTCTGTCTTGTCTGTTTTTAATGTTAAAAATAGTGAGATACACGTTTTATTACTACGAAACGCGTAGATTTAGCTTTATGTAAATGAATGAATCATGGCATTTTTATAAAAATCTGAACCTACGGATTCATAAAATAAAATTATGTTGGATTATATCAAATTGATCATTTCGATTACGATTTCTTGTTATTATTTTCCTTTCTAAATTGAAAACATCACATTCCATAATAAATTGTACAAAATAATATTTTGTTTTGTTGGACATTTCTTTGTAGCTTTTATATATGTACTCAATGTTTGGTATAGTCAGCATTTATAAATTGGAATTTAAGTGGATCATAGTTTTTTTTTTTAAAGTATCTCTTGCGTCTTACAAAAAGACAAACTGCAAATTGCTTACTATTATCATGAATAGATCGCGTAGATGACACACTGTCCCTTAATATAACTAATGTGTAAACTCGAAACATTATATTTATCATTCTGTGTAAAAAATATAATAAATATGCATATTTAGTCATATAGTAAGGCTACTTGTTAAAAAAAATTACAATCGAATGTAATTTTTTTCTCCACAAATCTTTGCGAAGTTGGGCAAAAAATAAATTTAACTTTAATACCCAAATTTATAGAAAGTTATGATCCGGTCTACAAAGGCATAACAAAGCACTTTTGCTAGAAAAAAATCTTTGTAAATCCATTGCGAATGGATTGAAATTTCTATAAATTTGGAGGTATTTCTATATCCACAAGTTATCTTATGTAAAAACTGTATTTGTCGTATAGAAACAATGTATAGAGGGTTATTGCATTAGATTGTTATAAAATTAGATGTTACGGGTGTTATTATAAATGTATGGCTGTTGTGAATATATGAACTAGGTGCTTGCCACTATTTAAGGGCCCATTCTTATGCAACATCATAATTAAAAATGTTAGTATTAATTTAATCAATTCGACTTTCATCAAATGAATGGGACCTAATATCTACTGTGGATTCGTTTATCGCTCTAAAATAATACTTTGGTTAATGCAAAAAAAAAAACTTGAATTTGAAAAAAATACAGTTGGATATTGCCAAATATTTTGGATAATAAGTGGGCGCCCCGTTATTCTATAAAATATAATCCTTAGCAGTTTGGTAGCGATACTTTGTACAAATGTTGTAGCAAAAAAATTTTTTCGTGTGATAGTTTCATTTGTTAAGACTGCAACTGATATTTTGAAGTATTAAAATTGTTCTTCTGTATATTTTAATAGGTATTTCCGTTACCTATACATGTCTCGTTTGGACAAAGTATTGTGTAAGTTTTGCCAGAGTACCTACACGTTTCTTACAAAAAAAAAACAAAATTAATTTTGAAATGAATGTATTTTTTTCTGTTGGCAATACCGTTAACTCAGCTCCACTGTCAGGTATACCTACTATTACATATATGCACAGCCATGTGTAGCTATATAAACCACTATTATACAATAGATGAAACATATACATACATTTCTTTGACAGCTCTGCGATTAAATTGTAATTGTAAATATTGTTCACATAGTACATAGTGCTAATAATATCTATACATAATGTTATTCCAGCTAGCTTGTTTCCATCTGTAATGATAACCTACTTATTTCGAGATTATTGGCCATGCAGCTTATCTTATGACTGCTATATAGAGGTCAAAAATAGTTATTTTATTGGTAGCAACCCTCGCCATACCTTGCTTATACCTCGTCTAATAAGATTTAAACATTAATATCATCTTAAATCAAGTTAAATAGTACTGTCTCAGAAAGGATTGCATCTACTATTTTTTCTGATGCTATTACTGTATTGCATATTTCAAACAAAATCTTGTAGACTATTGTATTTTAGTTAATTATTTTAATAGACGGGGCTGAAATTGTTATGCCGGTTTAATGAGAACGCGCAGTTAGTATGATTTGATTATCCAAATTAATGATATAAGATATCATTTGCAATGTTCGTTTGAGATCTGTTGATTGTTTCATTCGGTTGAAATGATTACTAGTATATTGGTGCAATATTTTATTATTTGTAAATTTTTGTTCATGGCAACATTCGTATTGGAATGGGAACCAGCATATTTTTATTGAAGTATTTGAATTTAGAATTGGGTAATAAAATCCAGTTTATTCATAGAATTATTTTTTCTGTTGGCCATACTGTACTTTTTTCGATGAATGCTGTGATGTCAGATGGATTCGACTGATTATTTTGAAACAGTGGGATTCGCTGTTAGATTACGTTATAAGATTTTTTTGTAAGAGAAGAATACTAGATATACCACATTTTTGAATTAATTTTTAGTACTCATAACGGTCTTTAAAATTTTTAAGTTGTAAATTTTATTCATTTATTTTTATCGATGTACCTACTACCTAATGAGTTACTTTTTATGTAAATATCCCCCTTCTATGTTATTTACTAGCTTTGTCTTTAGATATCCAATTTAGTTTATTTATGAAAGTAATAAATAAATCAATAATTAATATTTATTTGTTTTTCATTTTACTTTTTTACCCTTATTTATTATTTTAATTACCCATGGGTCCAGATTTAGCCTGTACAGAAATGGAGTAATTAGTTCAAAAAGTACTAGAACTTAAATTATTTTATAGATCTCCTAAAAAAATGTCTATATTATAGTGTCTGTTTACCTCTTATTCCTATGACAATACAATGCATGTCTTAACTGTCTGTATTCTAAATATAAAGTATGTTTACTGTGTAGTGCTACAACTGACATTCAGGAACTTTCCTAGGACAGTCCAAAATGATGGTGAACCTAGTCGTATATTCTAGATCACAGTATAAAGAAGCACATTTCTATACTCAAGTGTCTATCAAAGATTGTATAGCTGTTAACGATTCACCTGTGTAAAATGTGACTGCCTACTATTATATGAAGAAGACCGAGTATAAACAAACATTGCACGCCTCTGTTATGAAGACGGATAAGTTATTTTTTTTACTTTGGGAAAACTTCTACTGTAGTGTTTCCGGAGTCCGAAATAATAATTGAGTTCATAACGTTAGCTGATTATGAAGACTCTTAGTGAAGACATATTCTACATAATTTTCGTATTGGAAATTTGTGGTTTCCCTATTTATCTGTGAACAATAATTAATTAATAGGTATACTTAGGTGATGATTTACAATAGTAGTTTCTTCATTTGAACTGTACCTACTAGGTACAAGTAACAGCTTTTAAATGTGATGTACTAAGTACTTACCTATATCTTGTTGAATCTCAAATAGTAGGGAGATTGATCTTTCAATAAACAATAAATTGAAGTTGAACACCAGTGTTTCATTGTACCCATTGAACCTTGATAAAAATCCTATAAGGTACCATGAACCTATTAATCTATGGTAGGTAGGTGCTTATTAAAAAATGCATAGATAGGTACGAACAAAAAGCATTACGTACCTACCTAGGTCATCTGGTGGATGAGTCAGGACCAAATTCTTTGCACTTATGAGAATTCGGTGTCCATTTACTTTAAAATATTTAAAAAAAAAAATGGTGTTTCCTTAAGTGCATGTTCAGAGTTAATTACTGAAGTATATCTTAATCAATGTTTACGCCCAGACCTAAAGCGTTATCTGCGTGTGCGTAATTATCTAAACTTATTTTCTTTCTATCTTAATTTTAATCAGCCATGCCTACCCACCGGTTTGCTACCTTCTAGTGCTGCGTTCCATTCACCGTTAATTTTGTTATTTTCGTCCACAAAAACTGTTAAAAACGATAATAATGATCACTTTCAGCACAAGTTGGTGCGAGTGGAACGAGATTTGTGAACGAAAATAACGAAATTTACAAAATTAACAGTGAATGGAACGCACCATAACTTAGAGAGTAACACAGCGTGGCAAAGGTTCTTGGTCGTACGTATGAATCATTTTAAATAAGAACGCAACTTAACAAAACATTATTTTGCTCTGGCAACACTAAATCAATCGATGACAGCGACGGATTTTCGCAGCCCGTCGCTGACGACATTTTGTCAATAAATTTGTAGAATTGAAGAAATTTAGTGAACTTTATCATAGTGTTTAGTGTTAAATAAGCCACAACGATGGCAGACAATGAACAAAAAGCGATGCAGTTGATGGCGGAGGCGGAAAAGAAGATGAGTTCATCGAAAAGTTTCTTTGGATCACTTTTTGGGTGAGGACAATGAGTTGATCATTATTTTGTTGATATTATCCTAATTACGACACACCGAGACTTGTTAATTAAGTTTTCAATAAGTCGAACCAAGGTTCTTGTATGTCCTGAACCAATAATGTTCATAACTTGTCTGCATATTTCGTAAAACATAATTTCATTGTGTGGCACTTTACACATAGTTACAGTAGTTAAAACCATTTATTTAGTCTGCAAATTACAGACACGTTAATTAAACAGATTGTTCTTGTTCAATTTGCGTGAGCCATTGCCAAATTCTTATGGGATGAATAATATAATGAAATGTGATGCATGGAATGATTCATTGCAATCAGTAACAAGCATAGCTGATTGGTTAAAGCTTTCACCTAATAAAACGAACAACAAAAGAATCATGACTATGCTGTAGGTACAATATTATTTACAGATTTCTGAATATTTTACTGAATATGTACCACATAATATAGGTATGATTTTGTTATTCAATGAGGATAATTAAGTTCTAGTCCACCAAGCCAACTTGGCGCATGGGTGTAAATATGAAATGATAATAAGTCTGATTCTGCGGTCCATCCATAACCTAGTGAGCCTGGGTCAATACCTGGGCACTCCTATGGCAGTAGCTGCCACTACGTGGTGGACAGACAGCGGAATCATTGACTTATTATCATTTGACATTTATACCCGTGCACCAAGTTAGTTGGCTTGGTGGAGTAGTATTTTATTTTGAATAACGTCATGGTCCTTAATTTCCATATGTCCATGGAAACATGCCCTTATGTAAGGACCACTAACGGAGCAGGCGAGGCCATTATGGAAATGCTTTTAAGACCTACATAGCTGTTCAAATGAGTTTGTTAACTAGGTCGGTAGTAAAGCCTCTTTCTTTTTCTTCTCTAGTGGCTCATCAAAAGTTGAAGAAGCAGTGGATTGCTACCTCCGCGCTGCGAACCTATTCAAAATGGCTAAGAAATGGGCGCAGGGCGGGCAGGCGTTCTGCCAGGCGGCGCAACTGCATCTCAAGGCGGGCGTGCGCCACGACGCCGCCACCAACTTCGTGGACGCCTCCAACTGTTATAAGAAATGTGACCCTAATGGTAACAACTTTATCATTTATTTGACGATGAAATATAGTGGTTCGAGTGTAAGGCCAGTTGGCGCACTGTATTAGGTGGTTGCAGGTTCGATTCCATTGAAATTGCTCTAGTCTGAATGTCACTGGGATCGCCCCCCATTCATTTTATGGTATCCATAGTACAAGAGTTGTTGGTCTAGCGATATTTATTTCTTCCTTGATTGGACTACGACAAAAATAACAGTTTGCTATCATTATCATCACTCAATAACTGTCTTTGCTACTGAGCTTGGGCTTTTGGCCACTTATGGCTTTCACCACCAAGCATTCTCTTCTTTTGGAGTTTATAGGACCCATCCTACAACACACTATATGACATCCAGAAGTTGCTATCGAAACTGCATTGTAAATGGCCCTTTATTATACTATCAAACAAATCATAAAACAATATACCTACTGACATTATCGCAACGGCAAACTAAATCAGGATTGATAATGTAATTGGCGCCGTTGAGGTAGTCCTTGTTGTGGGTAAAATACACTGTGGACTGTGTGACTGTGGACACTTGGGGCACTTAATAGATATATGCTACATAGGCTCAGAAATGTCACAATCAAATCTGAGGGCCTGCTCTGTTTCAAACGAAAACTAAATTTCGGACGAAATTCGCTTATTTCCTACTACGTTTCTCATTGATTCCGACATTTCTTACGAACGAAAATTGTTTGTCGTCTTCGTCGTCGTCGAATCTAAACGTCAAACAATTTTCGTTCGTAAGAAATTTCGGAATCAATGAGAAACGTAGTAGGAAATACGCGAATTTTGTCCGAAATTTCGTTTTCGTTTGAAACAGAGTAGGCCCTCTGAATTGGGACAGTTATAATATTATTTTGTGCTCTAATTTACCATTTTCTCGATTTCTAAATAGGCGACAGACAAACCCATCAGGTAAATGTTCCACATTCAAACCATATTTTCTTACAACCTTTTCTATCAAATTCGAAAGAGCATCAACATAAAGTAGAAACTTTACTTCTAAATAAAAACCACGTTACTGAGCTGAACGAATTAATTAATGTACTAAAGTCTAGCTAGAATATTTGTCCTTTGGGGATCTAACCCGTTGTCTGCCAGTCCCGTTATGGCGTAAATTACAGCGCGCCGTGTTAAGTACTTGCGATTTTAATAAAGCCAGCTAACGGTCGGAGGGTTGGGTCGTTGCGCTTTTTCTGTGAAAGGTCGAAACTTTAATCGAAAGGTGACAGGGTTATCTGTAACGGGACACTTTAACACGTTAAAAACATCGGCATACCTACGTACCTACCTATAAGTAGATAAAAAAAATAGGGTTTGAACTTTAATCTACGTAAGTTGAACTGCAGAACAATGAACAATGAATGAATAGGTTTGGTACGTTTTTAAGGTTGACATTTATATTTTACTAGCTTCTGCATGCGTCTTTGTCCGCGTTGACTTTAGTAGATACCTCCTGTAGTTCTAGATAAATCGGAAACTTCGAGCATAATATATCAATAATTAAATAAAATGTATCGAGGAATAAAAACATCGTGAGGAAACCTGCATGTCTTATAAAATCTAATACATTTTCGTAAGACATGTGATATCCACCAGCCCGCACTGGGCCAGCGTGGTGGAATATGGTCCGAATCCTCCTCGCATTGAGGGGAGGCCTGTGCCCAGGAGTGGGACGATAAAATGGCTATTATTGTTGAGGAACAAACAATCAGTACAATAATAAATGTATTAAGTTGACTGACTGCTAGAGTTTAAAAAACTGTGTCGCAAAGTCAACGCCCCCCTCTCCAGATGCACACTATGTTCCAAAATTAACATTCAAAGGAACATTATTAACATTTTTAGGAACTAATGAATATTTTTTTAATAGCACTGAGGTGACAATACAGGCAATTCGATTTGTTAGTCATTTGTTGTTGTTTTTTTTATTTTGTGTTACGTACGCTAAACCATTTTGATGAATTGGTGGATCTTGGAGAAGGATCTAGGCTACATTTTTGCGAAAATAAAATTTAAAGGGGATGAATGTTTGTACGGAAAACCAAATATTTCTTAAGTTTTCGTATTTAATTAATTAGTATGGAGATAGATGAGAGCTTAGAGAAACAAATAGGCTACTTGAAGTACAAATTTTACGCAGACGAATTCGCGGGCACCAACTAGTCATAATATAAACGTAGGTTTCTACCAAGACGCGCACTAAATTCGATTATTTTGTACTATACAACTATCAGTTGTAGGTTTTTTTCTTAGGACACAATATCATTACGAATGGTATTACGTAATAAAGCAACGTATATTTCTCGCATCGAGGCGGCTAGACGTGACGCGATTGTTCTTTCGTATATGGGCGAACGATATTACATGATAGAGGAGATATTAGTTTATAAATTCCCTATTCATTATGTCAATTCAACATCTCTGAAGAAAATAAACAAAGGCGATCTATTGTCTCCTTAGCTAATACATCCATGATTGTCTCGCACGATGACAATATATTGTGACCAATAATATAGGTAGCGTGAGGGTGGCCCACGTTGCGAACCTTTTTGCAATAAGTACATATTTATATTCAGTTTTCTCTGTTAATTTATTCATGCTTTATTTTATTTATATCTTTTAGTTACGTGTAAGCATATATTCGAGTATTCGAGATAGGTATCCGAGTGTTTTCATAGGACGAAATATCATTTTCCGAAGCTTAAACATGGAGTCAACTTATTACGTAAAATATTAGTTTTGATCGAGTGATAAGGCATAGACGTGTTACGCCGTTTCGCCGGGATGCATTAGAAATATCGGATGTGCGAGCGAGATGAAATCCTATTCAATATCGGCAGACGAACACCATCTGAGCCTGGGGGCTTAACACGAACTCTTATTGCGATTCAATTACAGGATCGTTTTAACGTTTCAGCGACTTTTTGTGCAATGACGTACCTTATTGTCATGATAATAAGAAACGTCATTGTCACGTCATTAAAACGTTCCTATAATTGAATCGCGATAAGAGGTCGTGGTAAGCCCCCTGTAGCCCGATTCACGTAACCAAAACCGTAACGATGTCTCAGCGATATAGTCGTTGATAGTCTTTTTGTATTACGAAAAGGCTATCAACGACTATATCGCTGAGACATCGTTACGGTTTTGGTTACGTGAATCGGGCCACTGGAGTCTTTTAACAATTGTCCGTAGCGAAACCACTAGCCTCTTATATTGCCGACAACTTGTCGACCACCAAGAAAAATTCACGAAGAACTGTTTAGAGACTCAAGGTCCTGTATGGTTCCTGACTTGTATCATGGGTACTGTCCCAATTATCTGGGGTGATCCCAGTTACATACAGACCAAGTCAAATAACTAAAAGCTCGTAACCTTCTGAACAATCTGAGTGGCTTATGCTCTACCCTAGAGCGGTATATCGAAAAGACATTTAGATGGAATTTGGAACTGGCTTGCATACACGAAATAATCCTTAAAAAGTAGATATTCAGCCAAACTACTGGCCGACTGGCATACATCGCGATGTAATGCTGGACGCCAGCCAAAGTGTCGTTTATCTAGTTCGGGACTTGTTTTTGATGTAGTGTCTGGTTATTTTTTGTATGGCGCAAAAAAGTAAGGCGATCATTACATTATCCAATTTGCAAAGCGCTAGGTGAGCTAGTGTGCTCAAATTGGATGGTTTATAGGCAGTTAGTGATCCAAATCTAGTACAATCTCGCACTGCAGCACTAGTTTAGCGTTCTGCAAATTGGATGATGTAATGCCCGCTTTAAGCAGGTCTCAAATTTGAGTTGCGTACGTGGCACAAGACCGGTCGTTGTGGCAAACCTTGGGATCGGTCTATGTCCAACAGTGGATGTCTTTTGTCTGAAATGATGATGATACGATACGCTGGTTAGTTAGTCTAATCCAGATGATAACACGCGTTACATAACTATCATCGATGTTATCATACAATGTTTGATATCTCGCGATGTTCGCTCAAGGTTGGGCCACCCGTTCGATGCGTGCTATCTTATCTTTGCACCTACACTTTATTAAAATGAAAGTAATGACTAATCTCAACGCGTAACTATAACTATAGAATAAGAGTTTTTGATGAGTACTAAGATTTTTTTACTACCCTAAGATTCAGGATCGTATTTTTGTATTGGAGCGTGCACTCAAAGCCATCTGTTGGAAGCGAGATAAGAAGTCGCTACATATGGTTTAGGCGTATATTGGCAGATTCCCAAACTGCCAGATGAATCTACAAATGCCAAATTCTACATATGCCAGATTCTCAAAATGCTAGATTCTATAAATGGCAGATTCTCAAAATGCCAGTTTTTCTAATGTATGTATTAATTGGGATAACTGGTTGTTTCAGAGGCGGTGTCATGCCTCCTGAAAGCGATCGAGATATACACGGACATGGGTCGGTTCACGGTCGCCGCTAAACAACATCAGGTATGTATTGTTGATCAGCCATAAGTTGACAGAACTACTATCACATTTCATATTGGAGAGGAGATAATATTGTCACACTGACCTCTACTCCCCTATGTTTGCCCCATGTTTACAATCACATATCTGTGATTGTAAACGGGTTATGGCGTGGACAAACTTAAGCCTAAACACTAGCAAAGCAACGAAACAGTTTTTTTACTAGCCCATTTTAGTGTCCCTTCCCTTAAGAAAGGCCTTTCCTTGACTTGTCCACAAACACGATTTTGATGAGTTGGAGGAGTTGGAGAGGTCGAAGGAGTTACAGGCCAAGTATCTCCCGCAAAGGTGACCAAATCGTCCCGCCGCAGCGTCCGTTACTTGGTATCCATTTTGTGATGGCATTTCCCACTTGCACGTATACGCCCACTCGTGCCACGTGGCCATATATCATATCGTAAATGTCTGGAGGTTTAATAGGGCTTTAACATGCATCCATTTCTCTTTCACTTACCAGAACATAGCGGAGTTATACGAGACGGAGTGCGTGGATCTGTCCCGTGCGATGCAGCACTACGAGCAGGCGGCGGACTACTTCCGCGGCGAGGAGTCCACCTCCTCCGCCAACAAGTGCATGCTCAAGCTGGCGCAGTACGCCGCGCAGCTCGAGCACTACGACAAGGCCATACAGATCTATGAGCAGGTGAGACAGCGTGGCCATAGTGGCCCTGGTAATAGTGGCCTTGGCAATAGAGGCTTTGTCAATGATGACCTTGGCAATAGTGACTGCCAGCAATGGCTTTGGCAATAGTGGCTTTGTCAATAATGGCCTTGGCAATAGTGACTTTGGCAACAGTTGCCTTAGCAATAGGCGCTTTGTCAATGGTGGCCTTGGCAATAGTGGCCTCGGTTATAGAGGCTTTGACAATAATGGCCTTGGCAGTAGTGACTTTAGCTTAGCAGCAGTTGCCTTGGCAATAGTCGCTTAGTCAATGGTTGCCTTGGCAATAGCGGCTTTGGCAAATATGGCCATGGCAATAGTGACTGGCAATTATGGCCTTAGCAATAATGGCAGGCAATTGTAGCTTCGGCAACAGTGGCCTTGGTAATATTGGCTTTGGCAATGATGGCCTTAGCAATAGTGGTAGGAAATTGTAGCTTCGGCAATAGTGGTCTTGGTATTAATAGCCTTGACAATGATGGTCTTGACAATAGTGGTAATTGTAGCTTTGGCAACAGTGGCCTTGACAATAGTGGCCTTGGCAATGATGGTCTTGGCAATAGTGACAATTGAAATACTCACTTCCGAAATGTATGTCTGGCTAAAGCTATAAAATGTAGTATGTCGCTTACAACGCTATTTCCAGCGAATTAAAGACCCCCGTGGACTATAACAGCATGGTTCTATGAACTATTACATCACAAGCTTGTTCATCAAGTATCACATAGTAACCAAGAATCAAGAATCAAATCATTTATTGCAGTAATTGCGGTTATACAATAATTGTGGTCTTAAAATTAAAGAAGTACAATTTACCTAAAGAGGCATGCAATAGCTTAAAGCAGGGCTTCCCAAACTTATTTCAACTGTGACGCCCTTGGGAAGTTGCCATATTTTTGCGACGCCCTGACCTTCTTGCCATTTACCTACTAGTTGCATTAGTTCTAGCCTAATAACAATTTAGCATAGCATCTATTTATTTTATTAGAAACTAAAGAACAAAACATAAAAACAAACAAAAAATATAAAAAAGCACACCCTTTTTATCTCTTTTCGTTAGGTATTAATGAAAATGATATGCTTGCTTTTCTGAGCATAGTTTCTCAAGACAAGGCACAAGGTTCGAAATTGCGACTCTGTCTCTAAATTTATTTTCGATCTGTACTTGTTCTTAATTACTGCAACTGCAGAGGAACCTGTCTCACACAAGTATGATGTCGCAAACGGTAATAAAACCCTCAATACTGCAGTGCTGATGGAACGATATTCTTGATAAACTGAGCTCCAAAATTAAAGTAGCCTATCCTTGTTTTATTGGAGCTTAAGGCTGGAGTCACAGGACAATTCTATTAATTGTTCTTCTTCTGCTGTCGAAAGTGTTGATGGTGAGGTCGACTGGAAAGGGTTTCTAACCCTGTCATATCATTTTCGGATTTAGATCGCCTCACGACGCCCCTGGGATAATACCGCGGCGCCCCAGGGCGTCGCGACGCACAGTTTGGCAAGCCCTGGCTTAAAGTATTACATAATAGTAACTAATTGAATAATTAGCTCAACTTTAAATTTAAGTATTCTTTTAAATCATAGAAACAACTTAACTACCACTAACCAGGGTTGTTACGAAAAATCACCGAGTTTAAAACATGTTTTAAACATTTAAAACATGTTTTAAACACGGTGATTGATTCGTTCTGTTTTAAATCAATGATTTAAACACGTTTTAAACAGTTTTCATTTTAAATTTCCTGTTCTTTTGCAACTCTGCCACTAACTACCACTTGTAACATGCGATAGTTGATGTATGTTGTACGTTTGTTACGTCAGATCGCCAAGTCGTCGCTGGACAATAGCCTGCTGAAGTACAGCGCGAAGGAGTACATGTTCCGCGCTGCGCTGTGCCACCTGTGCGTCGACATCCTGAACGCGCAGCACGCGCTCGAGAAGTACTGCGGCCTCTACCCCGCCTTCGCGGACACCAGGGAGTGCAAGCTCATCAAGGTTACTATACAATAATTTATTTCACGTAAATACACCTGAACACCACACATTTCGGCCAGTACTGTTCAATCAATGTATTGTTGGTAGAGCCAAGAGGCTATCCATTAATTACGTCACACGTAAAGGGGGGGGGGGAGGGGGTCGACGAAATGTGACATAGTGTGTCAAGGGGGTGGGAGGGGTCCTAAGTTTTGTGGCGTCACATTTAAAAATCTAATATATCTAAGTATTAAAACCGAAATTTGAATTTTTAACGAACAATTTTGAAAATTATAAAAAATATGTGACGTCACACAGGGAGGGGGAGAGTCTCGCAAATGTGACCAGCTGTGACAAGGGGGGGAGGGGTCTAAAAATCATGAAATTCGTGTGACGTAATGAATGGATGGCCACCAATGGAGATCCGTTACTAATTTATTTGAGAATGCAGATTTATAGAGCTAAGAAATCCATATGATACGGTGCAAAAAAAATTGTTGTACGACAAAAATTGACGAAGTTATGACCATATTACTAGCGAGGTTCGCGCGCGGTTGCCGTGACATTGACGTAAAGCCAACAGCCAGCGCAGCGCAGCGCAGCGCAGCGTCTATTACAGCTGCGTTTCGTTCGATGAGTGAGAGAGCCGGAAGCCCCAGTTTAAGTGTTAAATTCGATTGATAAATTTTAAATCCTCTGCCATGCCGCCGTCCGCCAATGTGCGCAGGCCATTAAGCGCCATCTCCGCTACAGTTAACGTAGGACTTATTAAATCGGGACAGTACACGCCTTAATTCGTAAATTTCTCTCCGCAGGAACTGATCGAGCACCTCGAAGAGCAGAACGTGGACTCGTTCACCGAAGCGGTGAAGACGTACGACAGCATATCCCGGCTGGACCAGTGGTACACGACCATGCTCGTGCGCATCAAGAAACAGATCAACGACAACCCCGACCTGCGTTGAGCCCGCCGCGCCTGCGTGCTCGCCGTCGCCGCGTGTCTAGCGTGAGTGGACACCCCCACCCACAGTTGCTACACTCGAAAAATAAATAATTTTTGAAATTCGAATTATGTTGGCAAATTTAAAAATAGAATGCATTGTTCTGTATTTCTACGATTAAAAGATTTGATCAGTTGTTAATTTTTGAAATTAGAATTCAGTGTTGGTTAGCTGAATATTATCTATAATTTTCTTTTTTTTATTCCGAAACCAACCAATAATAATACAACATAATTTATTTGTGAATTTTTAATAATCATTTAAGTATGTAGTCCATTTAATTTTATCACAATGCTTAAAACATAATTAATGTGATGTGTATGAAGATAACTTTGTTAATTGAAATAAAGCAATGATTTGCTCAATATGCTTGCAATACAGACGCGGGCGGCGACGGGGCGAGTAACAATGTTTCCTTTTTATCATTAACTCTGTAGGATATTCCATTATGCCTATTTCATTGTAACAGGCGAGGTGTTATCGGTGGTATGTCATAGACAGTGTTTTTCTACAGTGTTTTTTTTTAATACTTTTCCTATAACGTCTTTGAAATCTGCTGGTTAGATACAATATATCTATAACATAGATAGTTATTGAATAGCAGAAATACATTTTAGAGACAAATCTGATTTATCTATTTAAATACACAAAACAGGATATTTCAGAAGTGTGAATAAATACATAAAAACAATCTAAATAATAGACTAAATAAATATGCCAAGAAATCTAGCTATTATTATCATAATATCCAACGCCAAGATTTTAGAATCCTAGATGATAGTAGAAGCTATGCTATACAGTACTTACTGGTCGGTTCACATGAATCAAGTTGACAAGTAGCGAGTCAACAGTGTAGAAACACGGTAAAAGTAAATCCCTCGCCCCACAGCCAATGGAAAAACATATTAATTGACAGAAAGCAGGTCTTGATTACTTTAATTGTGTGAACCAGGCATAAAATTCGACTTGATTGAACACACGCCGTGATGTCAATGGGAATACACTGGATACAATGTCTATGGGTTACCACAGATAAATTAGTATTCAAGATTTAGTCTAAATGTAGCATGTAAGTCGGGAAAATCATTGAAAAATACATGTTTTCTAATAATAAAGATTACAATACTACAAACTAAACGTTCCAATATACGCCGAGTACACTTACTTTTAGTATATACTCGTTATTTAAATATTGTTTTATTTATATTTACGGTATAGGTACGTTGTTGTATATATTATTATTATTTTGGATGTAGTCGTAGATGGATAATGTCCCCGTGAGGTTTTGGCTGTTTTGTCCTAATTTGAATTAAATTCCACACCAATCAATCGCAGTGGAGTGGAGTTAACCAATAGGAATGCGCGAAACTGTGTTCGAACATCGAATCAACCAATAGCGGGACATCTTTAAACCGTTATTTTGCGGACGTGGAATGTTAACTCAATCATAAATTGTTAATTTAATACATTTTCGGTCCAAGTATACCAAGTTAACACACCCTTAAGATATCCTATCGGGGCCTATTCTCATTTAGATTTAAAATCGTATTAATATTTATAACATTTTATTTTGTTGTTGTAAATAATGTCCTGTTTCGTTAATAAATTTTATATTTTTAATTTATGTTTTTCTGTTTTATTTTTCCTTGATTTTGTATTCCTTTTGTAGGTTAGATTAAGAGATAGCAATGTAACAAGTATGCATTTAAAATTGACGCTAGTTATAAATAAAAATTGAAACATACTAAACATAAATAGACGAAATGGTTATTCTTAATTAATTTCAATTTCACAATAATATCTCTAGTCTAATCTCTTAGGTAGTATATTTTGTTCTATAATACTAAGGTGTAATTCGCACTTGCGTTTAATCGCAGACGGACATCTTGGGATAGGTCGTGAGTTTGCTCGCGGTCTAAGGTAATTTCGAATTGATATTAGGCTTATTTTGGTGAAATTCGTAGTGTGCCACATTTATGTAAAGACGCCATCTAATATCGTTATTGTCGCCATCTAATATTTACCGTAGCCTATAGATGCTTGCAATACCAAAGGCATCGTTAGCACGGTGTCGACCTGAAGGGGAGTGTGGGACAGAGGGAGGGGATGGGGGGTTTGGTTTCTGGCTCTCTCACTCATCGTACGAAACGCAACTGGAATAACTACTTTACGCCGATCTTCTGTGAGAGGGTGGTACCATGTTCGAGCCAGCCCATATATGAGCTGCAGTCTATTGGCTACAGCTTGGTTCACCACAAATGTTGTGTTATATCTTTTGTGTTTTCATCTTAATTTAGATTAAACTTCAAAATGTAGGATGTCTAACCATTTTCTCATTTCTGTCATTAATGACGACCTACTTAATATGGTAGTGTTACATATTTAAGCCAAATTATTCATCTTCAATTGTGCATGAATGTGGCATACCTACTGGGCCCCGAGTCTGTTAACAATTGTCCATATCGAAACCACTGGTCACTAATATTATTTTCGTAAATTCTTCATTGGAAAAATCGCAAATTCTTGGCAGTCAATTCGACCGCCTAGAAATTACGATTTATAATGAAGAATTCACCAAGATAATATTAGAGACCAGAAGAGGTTTCACAATGGACAATCGTTAAGAGACTCGAGCCTCTGTAATGCAGTATAGTGTTAAAGTTTCGCAATTACCAGTAACCATAGCAACGGCAGTCATGTATCGCATTGTACGGCACTCTGATATTCGTTTAATGTATAAATAAAAATGTTAATACAAAAATATGGCGTATTATTTACACACACCATTTTGTAAAACTTTTTGTAAATGTCTGCGAGTTCCCGGAGACTAAGGGTGCGTTTCCACTCACGCGGAGCGGACCGTGAATTGGTCAATCACAGTCCGCCGATCCGCCCAGCTCCGCATCAAAGGAAACGCACCTTCACCCTTCGTATTATAGATCAATATACCATAGACATAGCTAGGCTGCTCGCATATGCAAACTCGATTCCCGCAAAATCGTTCGAGGCTTCCAGAAATGGGTCTTTTCATATTATGTCCGTCTGGGTGTCACTGAGATCGCCCCCAGTCTATTGTATGGTAGCCATAGTACAAGCGTTGCTTAGTTTTGGGACCATACAGTGGGTGTGTTTAGTCTAGGGATATATTTTTTATTTCAGACTTCTACACATTGAGATTTATGTACGTATACTTCGTCCAGCCATTTATTTTACTTTTGACATTAAAGAATGTCATAGAAAACGGAATCTTATTACTTGATATTATGGTTCATCTATATTATTATACACTTAACTACAGATTTGGCAGAAAAGCCTTATTATGACGCAAAAAATGTTCTATGACATTTTAAACCGACTTCAAAAAGGAGGAGGTTTCTCAATTCGACCGTATATATATATTTTATTTTTTTATGTTCGCGGATAACTTCGTCGTTTATGCACCGATTTTGATGATTCTTTTTTTGTTGGAAAGGAGATATTCCAGCGGTGGTACCATGATAAGGAAACCAGGATCTGATGATGGCATCCCAAAGAAATCGAGGGGAACCTTCGAAAATCGTAGGGGCGACTAGTGCGTTTGTAATTTTTTTCATTAAGTATTTTAAAGCACTACTATTTTATGAAGGTCTGGAGTCGATCTGATGATGAAGCCGAAAGACAGTCGAGGGAACTCCTCAACGATTTACAGCAATTACTTGGTGTTTGGGCTTGATTAATTTGTATTGATGAGAACTTTACACCTAGATGGGTTGTGACTGTCATTAGGGGTCTGGTGATAAAGACGAAGGACAGTCAAGGGAACTCCTCAACGTTTTACAGTAGCTACCTTGTGTTTGGACTTAATTCATTTCTATTGATGAGAGCTTTGCACCCATATGGTTTATAAGTGCCATAACAGGTCTGATGATGGAGACCATAGACAGTCGAGGGAATTCTTCAACGATTTACAGCAGTTACCTTTTGATGGGCTTACTTCATACGGTTCAATATGCCAAAATGTTCATTGGTATGGCGCCACTAAAAATCGTGAAATAAAATTATTTTTATAAAAAAAAAAACAAACCGACTTCAAAAAAACCTGGTTCACTAAAAAGCCTGAAATAATATTTCTATTACCACCTCTGCCTACCCCTTCGGGAAAACCAGACGTGATCGTGTGTTATCGAGTATTTTTTTCACCAGGTTTTTTTGAAGTCGGTTTGTTTTTTAAATGTCAAAAGTAGAATAAATGGTTGGACGAAGTACATTTATTTACTTGTAGACATACATTTTTCGACGGATAGATGGCGCCACGCAGAAAAGAAAATAAATGATAAATACGTTTTATTTAAATTAAGCGTTAACGTTGTTTAACGGTCTCTTCCTGTTTTCGATCTCCTTATGTTTTCCATAGACATGAGCCCCGTGCTCCCCCCCCACCACCTTCTCCAACAGGGGCTGCTCTTGCGCACCCTCCTTGTCGTTTCTCAGCATGTTTGTGTCCTTCCTCTGCTGTGTGTGTGATGAGGAATCAACCTCATACATATGCGAAAACAATTGCTGAAATATTTCAGCCATTTCAGACCCCATTTCTACTTTACCTTCGACTTTGATCGTGTAACCTTGGATTGATGATGTCACTGAAAGTGTACATTTTATTATAACATGCTGATTTAGGCTACCAGGGCCTTAAGTCGCTTAGCCATTGAATTGCCATTGCCATTGTCCCTCTGATTGGCCGGTTGATTCTGACCGACCTATCAGAGGGTCGATCACTATAGCAGCTTAATGGAAATGGATAAGCGACTTAGAGCCCTGGGTCCAAGTCAGTTACTTAGACCGATTTGTGTGGTTCTCGACAGCACAAAACAGAGACTACACCATAAATCGGTGTAAATGTTTCGTATGTGCAATCGAGTTATTAAACAAATAATCGTTTTGAAATTGGTTTATCCGTTCTGGAGGTACGGTACCACAGACTGACAAATGCGTATAATCAATACATATTCCGTTGCGTCGAGCTTTAGGAATAGATGAGGCGGCTTACCATCACCTGGGGGCTTACCACGACCCCTTATCGCGATTCAATTATAGGAACGTTTCAGTGACTTTTTGTGCAATGACGTACCTTACTGTCATGACAATAAGAAACGTCATTGCACAAAAAGTCGCTGAAACGTTAAAACAATACTGCTATAAGAGGTGGTGGTAGGGTCCCTGTTATTGTCACTCAATTGCTGAGCTTAAGTGAATCGATTTAATTGAAGGGCGGATTTCCCTACAGGCCGAGCAGGCCTGGGCCTAGGGCGGCAAAATGTCGGGGGCGGCAGAACATGGCAAAAATATTTTTTTAAGTAGTCGCGCTCTCTGTGAACCAGAGTTGGGCATAATTTAATTGCAATTAATTAATTGCTAATTGCATGTGGTGTCACAATTAACAATTAATTTTGGTTTGTTTGTCAATCGCGAACAAATCACAATTAATTGTTAATTGTGACATCACCTGCAATTAGCAATTAATTAATTGCAATTAAATTTTGCCCAACTCTGCTGTGAACTTATACGTCTACTGATTGAGATAATATTATCATTTATAGGCTTTCGTTCAAGTTTATCATTAAATTTTGCTTGCTTTACTGGGAGAAGAGCTTGCAATCTTCCATTGGCCTAGGGCAGGTATCAAATCCGCCCTATCAATACTTATTAGGATAGCGATTAATGTTGGTTAGTAGGTATTATTGGATTTTACTTACAGTAAATAAAGAGAAACAAAATACTGTAGGTCTTCATAATTTCAGTTATTAAACTGTTTCATTATGCACTAGCGAACATATTGCGTACTTTATTGCAAATTAGCCAATGTATTTTTTTTAATTTCACACGCGATTAATATTATAGGTAGGTAATGCATTGAATTAAAATACCTCTAGGTAGGTACTGCGTGTTCACACGAAATGCATACCAGCTGGCCTACTCCGAAATACGAACCTAACGTTTCGGCTGACGGATTGTCGTGATTTGACATTTCTTCTTTCGTTTTTTTCTACGATTTGACATTGTTTTGATCGTAAATCGAATCCGTACTTCGGACGATCCGTCAGCGACGTATTTCGGAGTAACCCACCAGATATGAATAAGATACTGTATAATTTATTCTCTGACGTAAAAAGTTATTAATACCCAAACCTTCCCTGACGTAAATATTTATTTATATGTATAAAATGAGTCCGTTTAGCCGCAATGCAATAAAGCTAAAATGCTTGTGTTATGATTGCTCGCGTCAGTTTAATGGCCGATGGGAATCGAACGAACCCGGAATCGTTATGAGTGGCTCCACCGAACTGGGGTATTGCGATGCTTTAAATTTGTGTAGGTAGTAGGTCGGTGTTTGAACTCTGGTTACTGTTGATTTCTTTAGGTTTTTTCATGTCACTAAGGTGGCAAGCGTACGGCCCGCCTGATGTTAAGCAGTTACCGTAGCCTATCATCATCATCATCATTTGAGCCAAAAGACGTCTACTGTTGGACATAGGCCTCCCCAAGGTTTTCCACAACGACCGGTCCTGTGCCACTTGTATCGTTTCCGTTGCATCGTAGCCTATAGATGCTTGCAATACCAAAGCTTTTAAGGGGGCGTCCATAAATTACGTGAGGTGATTTTTGAGATTTTTCGACCCCCCTCCCCCTTGGTGAGATGTAGTGAGATTTTTCTCGACCCCCTCCCTCCCCGTCTAATCTCACGTGAGATTTTTCAAAAGCCATATTGTAGGGGAGAAACATGTTTTACTTAATTTAACCCAGTTTCCTTGCAATTTTTTATTACGTGAGATTTGCCGAGACCCCCCCTCTCCCCCACGTGAGATTTGGCTCGACCCCCTCCTCCCCTAAATGCCTCACGTAATTTATGGACGCCCCCTAAGTTGCCGACTTAAAGAGGACTGGGACAGAGGGAGGGGAACGGGGGTTGGGAAACCGGCTATCACACATGGTACGAAACGCAGCTGTAATAGCTACTTTACGCCGATCTTGGTAATACCCCGGTCGAGCCAGTCCATCACTACATATTATAAAACAAAGTCCTCCGCCGCGTCTGTCTGTCTGTCTGTTCGCGATAAACTCAAAAACTACTGCACCGATTTTCATGTTGTTTTCACCAATGGATAGAGTGGTTCTCGAGGAAGGTTTTAGTATATAATTTGTCAAGTTTTTCTATACATTGGCTAAAATATAATGATATTTCTTGGGGGTGTCGGAAAAAAATAAGTCGTCTGGGAGCTTTCAACGAAAACGCTGCCTAAACCCTTTGAGATATAACAAAATGATGTATGATGGAATTGTGTATCTTATATAGGTCTACAGAAAAGTCCGCGATGACATATGTCTATCTCTTAAGGATAACATACTATATCCATTTTAATACTTTAAAAAATGGGCAATTATAAAGCGGTAATTGGAAAGCTATTTACACAAATACGGTATTAATCCTTATCATTTTAAATAAGTTAGAGGCTTTAAGCATTTCATGCACATTATTTACTCTTTTACACCATATATTTAAATTGGGTTGCGGGAACGGGATCAAAATTTCATGATTACTTTTGGTCGCGATAACCGACATCAAGCAGCAGTTGGAAGCAGTGGTAGCCGATTGGTTAAGCACGCGTCTTGCGGGCTTAAGGTCATGGGTTCAAACCCTAGCTCACACCCCTGGATTTTTCGAAATCTATGTGTGAATCATAACTTTAATATGATTATCACTTGCTTACGGTGAAGGAAAACATCGTGAGGAAACCTGCATGTCTTTAGACATGTGAAATCCACCAACCCGCACTGGGCCAGCGTGGTGGATTATGGCCTGAATCCCCCTCGCATTGAGGGGAGGCCCGTGCCCAGCAGTGGGACGTTAAAAGGGCTGAATTATTATTTATAACCGACATCCACGCGGGCGAAGCCGTGGGCAACAGCTAGTAGGTATATAATTTGCAGTCAATTGGCTACAGCTTGGCTCTATAACAAAGATCTCTAACACCTTAATTTAGTTAAGTGAGTTGGTTGACGCGTCAAACTCCTTTCAGTTCGAACTTTTCAATAATTCAGTGAGGTTAATAGGTCCTCATTTATATGTATGTGTGAATTTTAAACGTATTGTAATACAGTTGTTAATTCAGTTAGTTCTGGCGTTCCCCCATACTTCCGTGGGACCGCCGCGAATGACAGTTGCTCTGTGATATTTAGACTATTTTTGTAGATAAAATGAACCAAGACCGGGAAATAGGCTCTAAATTAGAGAAGAATAAATTCGAAACTTCAATAAGTGAGTTGAAGAAGAAAACGTTTGTGTCGGCTGCTGAAATAGAGAGCTATGGTAAGTTATGCAACCCTGTTTTAATGATAATCTATAAGGCGTTTCAATAGTGAAAAATAATACTTGAGGGTTTGGATAAGTAGGTATCGGGATTGGAATTACAATTACATGGTAGGTATAAAAAATATTGATGTGCGAACACTTTTTCAAAAGTGCTTTTCCCGATGATTTAAAAGAAAATTAAAAGTAGTTACTTAGGTACTACACAATTTTAATAGCTACTTTACGCTGATCTTCTGTGAGAGGGTGGTACTACCCCGGTCGAGCTAGCTCATATAATATGAGCTGCGGTCAATTGGCTGCAGCTTGGCTCTACCACTAACTTTACCTTGTCTGTTAGTACCTATCTAGGTACAGGAAATTCCTGATCTTGGAAGGTCATTAGGCCAAAAGCTCCAATTCCCCCCTTGGTCATGTCGTGTACCTTCCTACTCATGAGTACATTTATGTAAGGGCATAAAGTTTGTGGAATTGAGTGTACCTATATAACATCAAATAATTAAGTACCTATGATTTAATATTCACAGCATTTCATGCATAAACCGCTAATCCTTGACAGTTGATCTTTTATTAATATTAACTAAGTATGCCTGTGAGTGAATATACATTGAGTGATGTGCTACACGGGATTTTATATACTTTGTTAAAATGTTTAAATGACATTACACTTCTAAAACGAATCGAAGCATGGCGGACGACCGGTTTTCGCAGTGGTGCGTCGGGTGATTGCGGGTTCGATTCCCGCCAGAGGCAAATTTCGGAAACGGCCTTTTCGAAATTGCCCTGGTCTGGGTGTCACTGGGATCGCTCCTAGTCCATTGTATGGTAGCCATAGTACAAGCGTTGCTTAGTTTGGGACCATACAGTTGGTGTGTTACTCTGGCGATAGTTATATTTGTATGCATCCCATTGCGCACACGGTAAGTAGAAGAATAAATTGCAAGTAGTCTTACAAGTAGGTATCTAGCTTTTTAACTGGGCATCGCCCGCGTCACTAAGGGCCATATCAGACCGGGTAGCCATAGCGATGCTCATTCGATAAATACACGGAATAAACACAAGCTATCCGTACATGTAACTCGTCTCCACAGAATAAGTAATTCCTTTGTAGGACAATGCATACGCTTCTACAACAAACTTCCTAAAGAAATCCGAGATTTGCCTGTTAATAAGTTTAAAACTATAGTTAAAACTAAACTCTGTCAAAAGGCCTATTACAAAATCTCGGATTACTTGGAAGATAAATCAGCTTGGGACTGATCGCTCAAATACACTTCGTTATAATAGTGTCATGTTAAAGTGTAGCGTGTCTTGCCTTGCTTATTTCGGAAGGCAGGACACTGGAGCTATTATTTAACAAAATACATTGTATTAAAATAAGTAAATGGCGATTAAAAATAAAAACAATGTAAAAAAGACAAACCCGCTGAGTTTCTTGCCGGATCTTCTCAGTCGAGGTCGCGTTTCCGATCCGGCGGTAGAAGTTAAGGAAAAAATGTAAAATGACAATTTGTAAGTGCCCCCGTAGGCCTAAACAAAATAAATGAATTGAATTGAATTTGAATAGCGACATCGCCAGCCACCGTAGCCATTCGTATTTAAATGTGGGAGGTAACACACCTGGGAACGGACTGGCGACGTCGCCAGTCAATGCAAATTGTTTAGGTACGTGGTCGGCGACGTTACCAAGACTACCTGGTGTGTTATGGCCCTTACAGCCGAATACTCGTACGCAACTTAAATTTGAGAGCTGCTTAACTTTGACGCACCATACAAAAAATGACAGTTCACGACGTCTCAAACTGCTAAGTGGGACTTAAATATTAAAGTAAGTTTTTGAGTATACGTCCATTAGCCATGAACTGCCATAGTAGCGTTTTCAGTAGCGTCTGACTGACCAATAAGAAGGTTGGTCGGAATAGCTACGGTGGCAGGTCAATGGCTAATTGACTCGGCGCTCTGTACAGGTGACAGTAGCGTCACCCCGGAGTATCAAGAGGCGTGGCGGCGGTCGCTGAACGACCCTGAGGGGTTCTGGGGGGAGGTGGCTCAGGAGCTGGAGTGGACGAAGCCCTGGGACCAAGTCCTGGATAACAGCAACCCACCCTTCACGAAATGGTGAGACGTTTTTTCCGTAGGTAGGAGGCGCCCATAAATTCGGTGATATTTTACCTCCCCCTCCCCCCTATGGTGAGATATCGTGAGATTTGGCTCGATCCCATCCCTCCCCTCTAATCTCACGTGCGATTTTGTGTGAGCCATATTTTAGTGAAGAATATTTTTTACTTAATTTAACCCCATCAGTTTTCTCGCAATTTTACACAATTTTTTACGGAAAAAAAATTACGTGATATTTGCCGAGACTACCCCACTCCTCCACCCCCCACGTGAGATTGGATGAGATTGGGCTCTACCACCACCCCCCTCCCCTAAACGCCTCATGTAATTTATGGACGCCCCCTAATGGCTTGTCTGTGTCAAATATATTTTCCAAGTTTGCATCATCGATCAAGTATATCAATCATCGAATTCAACTCGGCTGGACAGCGTTCGGGATACTACAGAACGTTTTCTCGTCCAAAGTACCTACCTCAGTGCTTAAGCTAGGTTTACATTACGCCAGCAGCTCGGCCTAGCAAACTGAGCCCAGCAACTCGGGCATCACTCGACTCGTCTTCCACAATTCACATTGGTAAAGTAATTAGGCCCAGTAATCTCTGGTAAAAGTAATTAGGCCCAGTAATCTCTGGTAAAAGTACTGGGCCCAGTTGGTGAATACATACATTCAACTCGCTTTCGGACTGAGACGACGGTTTACACAGGGCGAGTAGGCAGACCGAGTCGAAGAGGTGGTGGGGGAACAACTCAGCCGAGCGAGCCGCGCGAGACCACTCGACTCGCTCAGTACTCAGCCCAGTTTATTTGCCCTTACGTCTACATTGGTCGAGTTCGCCTGCTTTTTAGCGCTCGCGACTCGACTCGGTCGCCTACTTGACTAATGTAAACTAGGCTTTACAGACAAATGTCTTTGAAATGTCATGTTTAATTTAAAAATCATCAATTATCATTGACTCGCGTAGGTGAACCTTATCTGATTTTCAGATGCTTTCTTTCGACTGGACGTTCTTGTATTATAATAGGCTATCTTTCTTATGGTCAATGATAAATAGGCGACAGGTCGAGATGAGGTGACACCCCGCATACCTACCCGCGCATCGCCCGCGCGCTCCTAGCCTTAGCGCTGCACGACTCCGCATTATTGTTATCGATCGTTATCGATTTCGATCTCGCTCACATTGTTCTTTGTTGTAGTGTATTAAAATGACTTTGGTCGCTGCCTCGGCACGTCATTTTACTTATAATAAACCCTATTTTGTTACGTTGAAAAAAAACGATATAAACTCCTGAGGGCCTACTCTCTTTCAAACGAAAACGAAATTTCGGACGAAATTCGCGTATTTCCTACTAAGTTTCTCATTGATTCCGACATTTCTTACGAACGAAAATTGTTTGATGAAATGAAATGAGAAATTTAGTAGGAAATACGCGTATTTCATCCAAAATTTCGTTTTCGTTTGAAACAGAGTAGGCCCTCTGGTACATGATGCCACATCACTAGAAAAATGCCATCTCGACCTGTCGCGGAGTATACGTATCTACATAATATGTACCTCTCTCACTCAAACGCATAGACTATACGCAGCTAGCCATAGCTCAAACTGTCCACAACCGAACAATTGCCATTAATCTTAAGAGCCCAAGTGCCTGGCGTGATATCTGAGGTTCCTGCCCACAGGTGGGTAGGTGGTGAGATGTCAGTATGTCACAACGCGGTAGACCGCCACGTGAGGAACGGGCGCGGCGACCAGTGCGCGCTGGTCTATGACTCGCCCTTGACTGACACTGTGAGGAAGATCACGTACTCAGAGCTACAGAACCAGGTTAGTTTACAAAAACCAGCGACACTAAGAACAATATTGTTTTCGCCAGAATGGCCACCAATTTTAGATTAGTATTTATCTTGCTAATCACGCTTTGGCGACTGCTTGGCGCAGTGGTATGAGAGGTGGCCGCTCGGCTCACTGCATCGGGTGGTTGCGGGTTCGATTCCCGTCAGAGGCAAATTTCGGAAACGGCCTTTTCGTAATTTGCCATGGTCTGGGTGTCACTGGGATCGTCCCCAGTCTAATGTACGGTAGCGGGCCATCCATAAATTACGTCACACGAATTTCATGATTTTTAGACCCCTCCCCCCTTGTCACAGCTGGTCACATTTGCGTGACTCCCCCCCTCCCTGTGTGACGATTTTTAAATGTGACGTCACAAAAATTAGGACCCCTCCCACCCCCTGGTCACACAATGTCACATTTCGTCGACCCCCCCCCTTTACGAGTGACGTAATTTATGGATGGCCCCTAGCCATAGTACAAGCGTTGCTTAGTTTGGGACCATACATTTGGTGTGATAGACTGGCGATAATGATAAATGATCACTTCGAAGCCTGCTTTCTTGAATTTCGTAGGTGTCCCGCTTGGCCGGAAGGCTAGCCTCTCTAGGGGTGACGAGGGGCTCCCGTGTGCTGATCTACATGCCTCTCATCCCTGAAGCCATCGTCTCCATGCTGGCCACCAACAGGATCGGAGCCATACACTCTGTTGTGTTCGGAGGTGAGGCTTAGAACTCAATTAAAACTCCAATTAATTGTCATACGTATTTATTTAGCTCTATCTAGTAATAGCTACGCTGGTCTGACGCTCGTCTAGGAAATTAGCAGGTGTAACTCGGCTCGTATGTATTATATTAGCAGATGGTACCTTCTAACATCGCCATCGCATTTAAACCTTGTCGTACATAAGGAACATCTTTACAACAGAACTCAACAACAGGAAACTCTTTACTTACGAACGAGACGAAAATAGTATTTGGTTATGAATTAAGAAGATTTTACACTGGTTGAACTTAGATTAGTGATTAAATTTAAATTTTAAATAATTTGAAAGCGGTAGGTACGAGTTAGGCAAGTTTCTTTGAGAAATTAACTCAATAAGACGTAAGGAATTTACCCTTAAATTTAAAGCAATGGACATAAACACGCTGTATGCAGCGAAGTTCATACATCTGGGGGCTTACCACCACCTCTTATAGCAGTTTTGTTTTAACGTTTCAGCGGCCATTTGTGCAATGACGTTTCTTATTGTCATGACAATAAGGTACGTCATTGCACAAAAAGACGCTGAAACGTTAAAACAAAACTGCTATAAGAGGTGGTGGTAAGGCCCCTGTTATCGCATTCGCAATCCGATAATTATAACTTATCATATATACATAATAAATTGAAACACAAAACAAATCACAAATAGTCTGGGCTTCACTTCAGTTTCAATTGAGTAAGTTCGAAACCAAATAAAACCTTGCTGGTACACGCCTAAAGAAAATGCTGGTAAAGTATAGATTTTTGGATAATGTAGGCAGTTTTGCAGCCATGTAATATTTTTCAGGTTTTGCTTCAAGAGAACTGAGCACCAGGATTGAGCATGCTGAACCCACTGTGATCATAGCAGCCAGCTGTGGCATTGAACCAACCAAAATTGTCAGGTAAATGCTGTCAATAACTATTGCCAGACTAACACTAACTGTATGGTCCCAAACTACTCAACGCTTGTTTTTTAGTTTGTCTACAATGGACAAGAAACGACCCAACTGACACCCAGACCAGGTTAAATTCTAATAGGTAGTTTATTTCGTAAGTGCCCCTATCAATTGTTTTTTTATTGTTTTTACTTTCCACCATCTCACAGAAGATCGGCGTAAAGCAGCTATTACAGCTGCGTTTCATACGATGAGTGAGAGAGCCGTAAGCCCACCCCCTCCCCCTCCCTCCATCCCACTCCCCTTCAGGTCGGCAATGTGCGAGCAATACCTTTGGTATTGTAAGCATCTATAGGCTACGGTAACTGCTTAACATCAGGCGGGCCGTACGCTTTTTTGCCAACGAAGTCCTATAAAAAATAAAAAATAAACTTAATTCTACCTCCGGATCCGAAACGCGACCTCGACTGAAAAGATCCGGCAAGAAACTCAGTGGGCTTGTTGTTTCTATATTGATCGTTATTTTTTATCGCCATTTGTTTTAAGATTGTGTTTAGTAATTAACCAAGTCCGCTAACTTTCAACCATTTTAAAATCACTGGTCTCCAATTATCTTCATGAGTTCTTGAGTGGCGACCACGTACCGAAAGACGCAGCGTGGGTAGGCCTCCACAAGGTGGACCGACGACCTAGTGAAGGTCGCGGGAAACCGCTGGATGCAAGCTGCACATGATAGTTTATTGTGGAAAACCTTGGGGGAGGCCTATGTCAAACAGTGGACGACTCTTGGCTACATGGTGATGGATTCTTCATTGTGAATCTTGGCGGTCAAGATTTTACAACAAAGAATTGAACTTTACCAACTCTACCATTTCGCCATCAGATATAAGGATATATTGGACGAGGCGCTCTGCCAGAGTGCGCACCAGCCGAGCAGGTGCATCATATTCCAGCGGCGGCGCGTGCTGGAGTGCCCCCTGGAGCCGGGTCGCGACATGTCCTGGGACGAGGCACTGGAGGCCGACCCCGTGCCTTGCGTGTCTGTCGAGGCGAACGAGCCGCTCTACATATTGTACACCTCTGGTGAGTAGGTAGCTATAGCGAGGCATTGATGTGTAAGAGGGTGACATAATATGTCGTCTCGAAATTGTATGTCATCCTTAACTGAGTTGCGGTGACACGGTACGACTCAGTCACGTGTTTGAGATGATGTCCCATCTCAAACGCATGCCAGTGTTATTTGGAGGTAGGAGATTGTCTCATCGACCTTATACCTAAGTTCAGGGATAAAATCATTTGTACACAAAATAAAACAAGTGAATCCACAAAAAATATTTAGTATTTTTGCATCATTTTTTTCTTTATCAAATATATTTTTATACTTTTGTATCAACAAGAAAAATGAAAAATGATTTAATACCTCAAATGTGACTTCAGCCTGAATTTTCCATAAACATAGCATAAATTCCTTGGAATTTCCTTACACACATACCTACATAACACGTTAAAACTCCTGTAAAATAACGATTTTTACTGTATATTGTAGACTGTCGGTCTTATGATTAACCAATGACGAAAGAAATGATTAACAGTGTCTATTATTCAACGGTTGATTGTCATTAAATTGGGTCTTGAACCTGCGTTCGTTTCCAATCGGATTATAATTGGTAATGGGATGGTACCGGTATTCAACACAATTTTTGTTCCATTGTTATAAAGGGGCCTTCACGGTTGCATAATGTTTTTACTGTATTGATCGGAATATGGAGATAGAAGGACAGGGAGACCTTTGCCCAGCAGTGGGCCTATACAGGTTGTCAAAAAAATACAAAAAATGGAGATAGAGCATTTCTTTCTTATATCAATAAGATAGAGACATTAGGGACACCGCAGACATGCTACTTTTTGCATCGGCGATCGGCGATTTAGTCGCTTTTAGCATCGGAGCAGTCGCTGCGTCTGACCTACAGAGTCGCCAAAACGCGATGCAGTCGCGAAATCGCCGATCGCCGATGCAAAAAGTAGCATGTCTGCGGTGTCCCTTAATATATAAATGACATTCGGTGTCGGTTCGGTGTCACATGCTTTTCTGGACCGGTTACTAAAGGAGGAACTAATATATTCTGTACTTCAAACGGGTGGTTACTGCTTTAACGGTCCATTAGTGTTGGTGAACACGGTCTTAAATAGGCCTGCGTTTCGTACGATGAGTGAGAGAACCGGAAGCCCAACCCGCACCCCCCTTCCGCTTCCTCCGTCCCACTCCCCTTCCGGTCGGCAACGTGCGAGTAATGCCTTTGGTATTGCAAGCATCTATAGACTACGGTAACAGCTTAACATCTGGCGGGCCCTACGGTTGTTAGCCCCTCAGTGCTATAAACAAAAACTTTATACATTCTCCCTGTATATATTTTACTTGACACTGGCTATATAGGAAAAGCGAAAACATAACGAAAAATAAAATACTTACTTTAAAATATGTCAGGCACGACGAGTGCACCGAAGGGCGTGCAGCGCCCGTGCGGGCACGCGGCGACCCTCGCGTGGAGCATGCGGCACGTGTACGGGCTGCGGCGCGGCGTGTGGTGGGCCGCCTCCGACCTGGGCTGGGTGGTGGGCCACTCCTACATCTGCTACGGCCCGCTGCTGGCCGGCATCACCTCCGTGCTCTACGAGGGCAAGCCGGACAGGACGCCGGACCCGGGACAGTACTTCAGGTCAGTGGAGCTAGACCTTTTCATGTGGGCAACATCATGGCGAGGCCCTCTGGTAACGCAAAAAGATAGGTATGATAGGTTATCAGGATAACGACGAAATTTTCGACAAAAAATGTTACTCGTCCCGCCTTTGAGGTGCGAGGCCCCTAGGAGTGCGAGGCCGTATGCGATGGCCCATCTCGCCCACGCGTAGTGCGGTAGCGAATTATTTGATATATTAGAAACAGTCCGTTAACAGCTATAAAGGTCCGTTAGTATATTGGTAAACTCAGCTATTAATTTTTTTTTTCCAGAATCATAGAGCAACACCGCGTGAACGCTTTGTTCACTATACCTACGGCGTTCCGAGTGCTGAAACGAGCGGACCCCAACGCCAAGTACGCCCGGCGGTACTGCAGCAAGTCGCTCAAGACCGTGTTCATTGCCGGCGAGCACTGCGACTACGACACCAGGGTGAGTACTGACTCGGCAATGGATGTGTACTGCAGCAAGTCGCTCAAGACCGTGTTCATTGCCGGCGAGTACTGTTCCACGACACCAGAGTGAGTACTGACTCGGCAATGGATGTGTACTGCAGCAAGTCGCTCAAGACCGTGTTCATTGCCGGCGAGCACTGCGACTACGACACCAGGGTGAGTACTGACTCGGCAATGGATGTGTACTGCAGCAAGTCGTTCAAGACCGTGTTTCATTGCTGGCAAGCACTGCGCCTACGACACCAGGGTGAGTACTGACTCGGCAATGGATGTGTACTGCAGCAAGTCGCTCAAGACCGTGTTCATTGCCGGCGAGCACTGCGACTACGACACCAGGGTGAGTACTGACTCGGCAATGGATGTGTACTGCAGCAAGTCGCTCAAGACCGTGTTTCATTGCTGGCAAGCACTGCGCCTACGACACCAGGGTGAGTACTGACTCGGCAATGGATGTGTACTGCAGCAAGTCGCTCAAGACCGTGTTCATTGCCGGCGAGCACTGCGATCACGACACCAGGGTGAGTACTGACTAGGCAATGGATAAGTACTGCAACAAGTCGATCAAGACCGTGTTCATTGCCGGCGAGCACTGCGACTACAACACCAGGATATGTAGTTTAATTATTATTTCGTTCTTATAAAACACTCTGTAGATGGTAGATTTTAGACGAATAGGTATTGTACCTACTCAGAGACTCAGTGGCATTTTGAATGGACATACAGTACTTATTTGGTAGGTATAACTTTCGGTAGTAACCTTAAAAGAAAACAATCGGGCTATATTTACTTTAAAACAATTAGGCTATTGTATACGGACGACCGGAAGGTTGTCGCATTTTACTTAAAGAATAGCGGTTGTTGTAGATAGGTAGATAGGATGTAGGTTAATGGGTGGTACAAACCATTTCAAATAATTAATTCCATTTAATCGACTATCGACTTGCTTGACAAATGAAATGACCTCCTAAGACCTCTACTTTATAATTAACGCGCTAGACGTCCATAGGTAGGTACTTACCTACTCGAAGTAGGTAGGTAGTACTATCCTACACGACAGCAGTGATAGCCGATTGGTTAAGCGTCTTGCGGGCTTAAGATCCAGGGTTCAAACGCCGGTTCGCACCTCTGGATTTTTAGAAATCTATGTACTTTTTGCATCGGTGATCGGCGATATTGCGATTGCATAGCGTTTTAGCGACTCTGCGGTCGGAAGCAGTGACTGCTCCGATGCTAAAAGCGACTAAATCGCCGATCGCCGATGCAAAAAGTAGCATGTGTGCGGTGTCCCAATATGATTATCACTTCTTCTTCTTATCTTTGAAGAACACACTTCTTTTTCTCTTAAGAAGAAGATTATCACTTGCTTACGGTGAAGGAAAACATCGTGAGGAAACCTGCATGTCTTAGAAAATCTAACAAATTTCAATAGACGTGAAATCCACCAACCCGCACTGGGCCAGCGTGATGGATTATGGCCTGAATCGCACTCGTTTTGAGAGGGGGGGCCGTGCCCAGGAGTGGAAGGTTAAGGGCCACCGCAGACTTGCTACTTTTAGCATCGGCGATCGGCGAGTTTGATGCTGCGTCTCGCTCGTTCGCGCTCGAAGAAACGCGACGCAGCATCGATGCAGCTGCGAATCGCCGGTCGCCGATGCTAAAAGTAGCAAGTCTGCGGTGGCCCTAAAAGGGGTTACTGCTAAGCCGACTGGTGATATTGATCCGTCACTTCCCAGCAATGGGCGGAGCGTGTGTTCGCGGTGCCCGTGCTGAACCACTGGTGGCAGACGGAGTCGGGCTCGCCCATCACAGCGCCGTGCCTCGGGTACGGCGTGGCGGCCGTGCCCCCGCACTCGGCCGGTTACCCTGTGCCCGGCTACGACAGTGAGTATTGCACACATACATATTTAACGTCTTTTGGCTGAAATGATCACACCTCGCCTAAAATACAGGGTGGAAAAAACAAACGAGTCAAGTAGGGGAACAAGGCCGGCTTTCCCTATAGGCCGAGAAGGCCCGGGCCTAGGGCTTCAGAATTTGGCGAATTTTTTTATGTAGCCCCACCCTCTGTGAACTTATACGTCAACGTTTATAAATTCAAAAATGTGTCCATAGTATTGAAAGCTTTTTTAAAATCATCTGCGTGATTCGAGAATCGACAAAAACGATCTAGAAACCTGGTCCAGCATTGAACAGACAGCATTGTACAGCCTCCAGTCTTCGTCGCCCGGGGCAAATGCCCCCTCCCCCCACCAGATCCGGGCCTGATTGGATCAAAACATTAGTTAGAGTAGCGTGGGTAGGCCTCCCACAAGGTGGACCGACGACCTGGTGAAGGTTGCGGGAATCCGCTGGATGCGGGCAGCGCAAGACTGGTCATTGAGGCGAACCTTGGGGGAATCCTATGTCCAGCAGTGGACGTCTTTTGGCTGAGATGATGATGATGAAAGAAAGAAAGAAAGAAAGAAAAACTTTATTACGACTAGCAAGACAAAACAATAATAAATATAAAAAGAAAGAAAAACAATTATCGACTATGCTAGCCGCAAACGGACCCAATTCAGCACGAGCAGCATGACGAGTGAGTTATAAAATTGTAATGTTGTTGTCAGTTCGCGCTTTGAAAGAAGACGGGGAGGAGTGCCAGGCGGGGGAGGTGGGGCGGCTGGTGGCGCGGCTGCCGCTGCCGCCTGGCTTCGCCTCTACTCTGTGGCGCGCCGACGAAAGGTTCGACGAGACATACTTCCAAACGCACCCGGTAATATACCACCTGCATACTTACGTACTACTACATACGCATACGGTACCTATAACCACGGCCAACGATGGCCACGGCGAGTTAGTAGGCTGAAGTGGCAGTGGGCGGGGGGTACATAGGCCAAAGAACTGATGGCCGATAGGTCAGAATGGTTCTTGAGTGGCGACCACGTACCGGAAGATGCAGCGTGGGTAGGCCCCCAACAAGGTGGACCGAAGACCTAGTGAATGTCGCGGGAAACCGCTGGATGCAAGTGTGGAAAATATTGCGGGAGGCCTATGTCCACCAGTGGACGTGTTTAGACTGAAATGATGATGATGAAGATGATGAACCACGGCCAACGATATGCGTATGTTATTTAGCAGTGATTGCCGATTGGTTAAGCACGCGTCAGGTCTACGGTTCAAACCCCAGCTCACACCTCTGCATTTTTCGATATCTATTTGCGAATTATAACTTTTATAATGATTATCACTTGCTTACGGTGAGGGAAAAACATCGTGAGGAAACCTGCATGCCTGGTTGTCGGCTTTTTCTATACAGGGTTATTGGAAAACACTATCAACCTTGCAGGACTGTATTACTGACATCACGTCCTGCAAGGTTGTTAGTGTTTTTAGGGTTCCGTACCCAAAGGGTGCCAACGGGACCCTATTACTAAGCCTACGCTGTCCGTCTGTCTGTCTGTCTGTCTGTCTGTCTGTCCGTCCGTCTGTCTGTCAGCGGGCTGTATCTAACGAACGGTAATAGCTAGAGACTTGAAATTTTCACAGAATGTGTATATCTGTTGCCGCTACAACAACAAATACTAAAAATAAAATAAAACTTAAAAATAAAGGGGGTTCCCATACAATAAACTCGATATTTTTGACGTTTTTATTTATAACTCATAAATTAAACAATATATAAAGAGTAAACTAACATTTTAACAATGAGTAATCATTATGACAGCTTTTACATAAATTGTTGAAAAAAAAAAGGATTGTAAAACTACATTTTTGACCCATACATAAGTTTTAAATTAATAGTACCAGTCATAGTAGCGCCATCTAGTCATATATGGCTAAACTGATTTGTACAACGTGTTTACGGCCTCAAGTTTCGAATGTGTTTGCAGTATTTAAACTCAGAGTATAACTAGATGGCGTTGTAGTAAATTGATTTTTTTACAGAATTTATTCGAAATACTAAAATTTAATTTAATTTATACGGTGGTACGGAACCCTCTCTGTGCGAGTCCGACACGCACTTGGCCGTTTTTTATTTCAATAACCCTGTATAGCAATGTGGCTCGTGAATCTTGATATTCAGGATTTCTATGCAGAATCACATGTTGTACTGGAGCGTGCACTCAGCGCCATCTTTTGGTGAATGCGTAGGTTTAGTATGTATAGGGAGATGTGAGGTCCCTTACATTACTATAGTCGAATTGCTAAGTAGACGGAGTAAACTGACAGGTGCTAATGTCAGTTTCTGATAGAAATAGAGCAAATAACGGAATAGTGACATTTGTAGCTGTCAGTTTAGTCCGTCTGATTAGCAATTCGACTATACGTATTTATTTTGTGTGTTGTACTTATTTATTTTGTGTGTTGCCAGGGTTTCTACGACACCCAAGACGCGGGGTGGTTGAGCGCGGAGGGCGCGGTGTGGGTGGTGGCGCGCGCTGATGACGTCATCAACGTGGCCGGCCACCGGCTGTCCACCGCGGCGCTGGAGGACGTAGTGCTGCGCCACGCGCGCGTGGCCGACGCCGTGGTGGTGGGCGCCCCTGACCCCACCAAGGGGGACGTGCCGCTGTGTCTCTACGTCATGCGGCCACCACAGGATGGTGAGTGGACTTCACTGTACATGCTGCTGATGACGTCATCAACTTGGACGATTTTTTCCATAAATATCCTTAAGTACAGACACACCTTAGTTTTATTGTTATTAGTAATTACTAACATAGCAATGTTGTATGGCAATGTAAAGTATGCCTAACGTAACTTTGTTTATACCTACCCAAAGACAAATCTACTATTTGATTAAGGGCTATATCCTTAGACCATATAGCTATATCGCACGAGGCCACCAGTGGTAGCGCAAACAGTCGCTCCATCAACAAAATGTATAGGTATGTAGAGCTGTATGGAGGATTTCGCACCTGGTGTCCGTGTGGCGCCGCTATGGTTGCCTCGTGCGATACCGCGCTAAGGGTGAGGGACCCTTTAATCGGGTGCCTAGTGTAATTATACAGGTTTAGTTCGATGCCATATCTCTTATAAAGTGACTTTTTCTTCACAGACGAAGAAATGGTGGCGGAAAGTACAGTGACTCAAGAGTTGATCGCCCTAGTCCGTCACCTCATCGGACCAATCGCAGCCTTCAGGAAAGCAATCGCCGTCCCGGCGTTACCTCGGACGAGGTCTGGAAAAGCGCTGCGAGGAGCCATCGCGAAGCTGGCGAGGTCCCAACTAGTGAAACTACCATCGACAATAGAGGACGCTAGTGTGTTCGGGGAAATAAAGATAGCGCTACAAAAATGCGGCTACGCTATTGACGCTCCGGATCCAGAGGTTTGAGACCTTTTTAAAACCAAAGACAATGAAAGTCGACCATTTTCAGTGATACCAGACTAATTTTTATGTGACAAGATCCATTTTTTTGTTGTGAATCTGTACTTTTACCTCCCTACCCTAGACAATTTATTAGGGCAATTTATTTTTGTATTTTCATACGTTATAGAATAATTTATGCAGTTATCTATGTTACATTTTTAGAACAAGGCTTTTTTAACGAATAAGTAGGTGAATAATGTAGAACGTCTTAAAACATAAATAAATGTTTGGCAGTGTTCGATAAAGCAGAGATAGTGCAATGGTGGACTATGGCCCGAATCTCCCTCGCGACGAGGAGGAATGTGCTTGGTATAAATAGCATTAGGCTCGCCCTTTATTACGTTGGGTCATTAGATAATTTTATATTGTCTACTTTGTCTGCAATGGACTTTCTATACATGTTTAGTTGGTTTTTGCGGTTTTTCTTGTTAGTAAAAATATTTATTATTTTTGTAGTCTGGCAAATTGTTTTTTCAATGTCAAGTTGATTGACACTGACAGTTAATGTAATGTCAACACATCACATTGTCAATGTCATGTCAATTCGTGCGTGTGTGTGACGCATCGCGGGGGTATCGCCCTAATTTTATTTATTAAAATAAATCGTATTCCGATATTGTGTTGTGTTGTTATTCAATATTAAACAATACTTTTTCCCTGGCTGATATTAGAGTGCTTTGTGTAAATCTGGAATGTACGCATACTGCTACGCCGTCTGAAAGTGCGATCGCTAGCTTGCGTGGAAAACCGGCTTAGAAAAGGTAAGATTTCGCTTGTTTTTATATCAATACACGCAGAATACTGAAGTTACTATAGTTTGTAAAGTTATGATACATTATTGCAAGTTTTAACTAATGGTTTTGGTAAACAAAATGATTTTACTCTAGGTACCCCCCCATTTCATTCCACTATCTTTTGACAAGATAATGTTATCAGGATATTGGTTATAGATTTAGTGATATAATGGTATAAAATATAAACATACCGAGTGATTCATAGAGGCCATTTATTTATAAAGTAATATCAACCGAAGGTACCAGGAAAATGAAAGTAACTATGTATTAATCATAGACTGCATGCAGGCTTATCAATTAAAATAACTGAATATTATTATTATGCCCCATGATTACCCCAGAGAGAATAGGTAATGCCTTCAAATTATAATATCAAAAGTTATGTATTAAAGAAGTGTTGATTAAGATATTTTCATTTAGAATTTACCTTGGGCAGCAAAAAACTTCAAGCCTAGTTATTATGTTAAATTGTATGTATTGATGGTATTGGGGTCGGGACAAGTGATTACCACACGCTACAACCTAGACAAGGGGATGTGTTCATGGTTGATTATAGATAGATATAGCTTTTGCCTGTGACTTCATCCGCGCGTAATTTAAAAAAAAATAGCTTATGTACTATTCCAGACTATAATTGATGTCTGTGCCAAATTTCATCCAGATCCGTTCAGCCGTTCTGGCGTGATTGAGTAACAAATATACATCCATCCATCTAAACTTCCACATTTATAATATTAGTGGGATTATAGACTTATGAAATCCTTGAACTGCTACATCTCAACAACTCCTTCTTCTACGGGTGGTGTCCACAAATTAACGACTTGGTGTGCTTCTTTTGTGCGTTGCAAATTGATTGTTGGTACAGCCAATCTGTAGCCAATTGACTGCAGCTCATATACAGGCTGGCTCAACTGGGGTAGTACCACCCTCTTACAAAATATCGGCACAACATGCAAGAAATGCCTTTAGGCTATGGTAACTGCTTAACATCAGGTGGGCCATAAGCTTATTTGCCATCTCAGTCCTATAAAAAAAATTGTTAGTGAACTAAGTTACGAATGATCCTCCCATAGATGTGGAAGGCAGCAACGGACGTGACTGCCCCCGCGCCAGCCGAGGCGGACGACTGGGAGACTGACCCGGACTTCGTGAACGACGTCACGGAGCACGAGCAGAGATGGGGACCCGGCGGGAGGAACGTGGAGGCTATTGAGTGAGTTTTAAGTGGTTGAAATTAAATATACACGTATTGGTCTCCGGACGCACATTCAGGGAATGTTGCCAGCTTAAGGTGAGCTCTCATTAGTGAGCTCTCATTCTCACCAACACTATCCTGAGTGTTTTCGCAGACCGGTGGGAGTCTCCCATGCTGCAGGGATGGATGAGACTCCACACTGAGCTTTAATTATAAATTAATTTTTATTATAATTATCTACTAACTATAACTTAAGATAAAAATTGTTACTAACACGATATGGAATTCTTCCGAAATAAATAAATTATTATTATTACACATACATACATACATATACTCACGCCTGTATCCCAAGGGGGTAGGCAGAGACTATAGATTGCCACATGCTACGATTCTGACACACCTCTTTTGCTTCATCCACATTCATACATCTTCTCATGCACTGCCGTCGGTTGAGGGCAATTATTATTATTATTATTATTAGTATTCACACCCATAATACAAGACCCATAATACGGGGTCAAGTGCCACTGGACCCCGACGTACCTAGTCTATAAGTTATATTGATATATGTATGTTATAGTTTGACTGCTACCGCTGTGCCACGCCTTAGGTACGCGAGCGGCGAGACCGGGGGGGGGCGAATCCACTCCCCACCTCCCCGCGCATTCCCCGCGTATACCAACTTCCCCTCTCCCCACCTCCCACGCATACCTAAGGCGCGGCACAGCGGTAGCAGTCAGACTATAGTCATAAGATATTTATAATATGGGCCATTGTAGCCTGAAATAAATGGATATGAATAAATAAAACATAATAAAGAAAGCTCAGTTTATGCTGAAAAATAATTTGAGATGTAACAAGTGAATTTATATTATTATTTAGACTATTTTAAAGTGTGTGGCAGTTTTCGCAGTTTTGTTATAACTGTTTCAGGTTTCAGGATCTCTGTAGTGCACACCTAGAGTCCAATGTGATCTCTAGTTTAATTACCTAGTAAAAAAAAAACTATTGTCTATGGTTACCAATGATGAATGTTTTTTAAGTGCACTCCAATAATCAGTTGTACAAAATACATTGATATTATTATCTCAAGTTCCCCTCACCATTTTCCTCAATAAAATGTTACATGAGGAAGTTAAATACTATTTGGTATTATGGGAAGTACTGGTTATAATTTCTACATGCAGTACAGGGGGGTTTAGCAGCAATATTTTACTGACTAAAATATTGCTGCTTAACCCCCCTGGACTGAACTGCCACTGTTTTTATTGAGTAGGGTAGCTATTGACCACTTAAGGATTGCCAACACTTTGTCAGTATATCGAATATTTTGTATAATAGCTACAGTCTTATTAATATTATTTTCTGATTGCTTAATAAACTAACTTGGACTGTATTAACAGTTTTTAGGTAAAACCCAATTATTATGGAAGTTATAGACATTATGGTAAAATATGATATTTTTTAGCCATTTTCTGTTATTAGCCACCCTCTTGCAGTGAAAGCCGCACCAGGTGTAGTGATTAGCCAGTGCTATAAAGTGTTAAATTGTTGAATTAAACCAAAACAAATACTAATTTAATATTAGATACTTCTTGGCCACTTACATTATGTATAATAGCCTTTTCCCGTTCCATTAAACATACAAAATAGTTATTTACTGTTTAAAAAACATTCAATAATTCTAATGAATCAAGTGTAAGTCCTTAAGGAAATTGATAAGATTCTTAAATTTTTCAATGAAACTCACACCCGACTTGATAAAACCCACCATAAGTATTTTTATTTTTAAAAACGCTGTTCATGGAGTATTAAAATCGATTGTCTATGGCTAACAGCGTCACTTAGCCAAGTTTCATTGAATTATATTGACAGTAAATAACAAAAAATAAGTTATTTCCTTAAAATGGCTTATCACTGCCGGATGGCTAATTACCCCACGGTTTACCCTACTTAATTTCAGTACTTACCCTCCTTTTCCCTATAGGAAATTCCCGATTTACCCCTCTTAAGCATCCTCTTTATACTACCTGCACAGGTAGCTGAGACAAGACAGTATGCGATGTGTTCTCATTCTCTCCTATGAAGTAAGAGAGAGTGGTTCGGGCCCGTATTAATAAATCAATCTCAAGATTAAGATCGAACTTGAGATGCTGTTTTTGACAGGTGTTCCATACATTAGACGTCAAAACTGCATCTTAAGATCGATCTTAACTTTGAGATCGATTTATTAATACGGGTCTCGGACAAAGCGTGTCAAGTCTTGTCTTTTTTATAGGACTGCGGTGGCAAAAAAGCTTACGGCCCGCCTGATGTTAAGCAGTTACCGTAGCCTATAGATGCTTACAATACCAAAGGCATTGCTCGCACATTGCCGACCTGAAGGGGAGTGGGATGGAGGGAGGGGGAGAAGGTGGGCTTACGGCTCTCTCACTCATCGTACGAAACGCAGCTGTAATAGCTGCTTTACGCCGATCTTCTGTTAGAGGGTGGTGCTACCCCGGTCGAGCCAGCCCGTTTATGAGCTGCAGTCAATTAGCTACAGCTTGGCTATACCACCTTGACGGTCTTGCCGCGTGTGTTAGCCGTGTTGCTGGTCTGGGTCATCTGGGTGTTACTGGGATTGTTCACAGTCCATCATCATCTCAGCCGAAAGACGTCCACTGCTGGACATAGGCCTCCCCCAAGGTTCGCCACAATGACCGGTCTTGCGCTGCCCGCATCCAGCGGATTCCCGCGACCTTCACCAGGTCGTCGGTCCACCTTGTGGGAGGCCTACCCACGCTACGCTTTCCGGTGCGCGGCCGCCACTCGAGAACTTTTCGGCCCCATCGGCCATCCGTTCTACGAGCAATGTGCCCTGCCCACTGCCACTTAAGTTTTGCAATCCTACGGGCTATGTACGTCTTCGACCAGTGTGTGTTGCCAGTGATGACCTATGGCACTGAGACATGGCCGCTTACAATGGGCCTCATAAGAAGGCTCAAGGTCACCCAAAGGGCAATGGAGAGGGCTATGCTCGGAGTTTCCCTGCGAGATCAAATCAGTAATGAGGAGATACGCATAAGGACCACAGTCCATTATACAACCTTAAAACAAGTCCTGGTTTGTTTGAGAACACGGTACAGTTGCTATTGTCTGGCTGTATCTGTTATTTATTCAATGACCTGTACATATCAACTGAGTGAGGTCAATATTGTGAATTATAATTAAACTGACCGAGGGAAGTGTGTGGGTGGTGAATTTCTCTTTGTTGTCTGACAAATGTGGGGAAGCTGCCGTCACCAACACCATCAAATTAGTTTTAAGTTTAATAATATCTATGTATGTTAGTCTGTAAGGTATGTATCTATGGGCCTAGTAGCCTGAAAATAAATGGTTATTATTGTTATTAAATGTGTTAAGCGCGCTCCACATTCACGCTGTGAACACCCGCGAACGCATTGTTCACGCTTCGTAAACAATGCGTTCGCGGGTGTTCACGGCGTGAATGTGGAGCGCGCTTTAGGCTGTTTTGCTACGGTCCGTGGTTACGCATTTTGCTTACCCTTCGATCGTTTACTGATCAGTGATTGCAGCCCATGGACCAAAGACTAAGAGGACTGGGTCTAAGCAACCGGGCCACATGGCTCAACTAGGCCACTGACATCATCACAGTAGGCGTGGCTTAAGTCAGTGTGCTGTCGGCGTTCGTCCTATGCAGACGTCTTGCCAGCGTTCGCAACCCAAATATAATTCTAATCGAGACTAGATGGCGACGTCGTACGTCTTGTACGTCTCTTTTACCATCATCCTACACTTAGTGACATCTAGTGTGAAAAAGTTAAACTACGTACTAACATCGATATACAACGAAGCGAGTAGTGTTGCTATTGACCGGTAGATAGATAATTGTAAAGTAGGTATTATCCAAGGATCTTTTAATAGAGGATAGACAAGTTGAGTTTTTGGTTAAGAAGAAATTCAACTTTATTCTGCTGCCTTAAGGTCTGTTATACCTAGACAATTCTTAGACAGAAAAACGAGCCGAGCGAGAGGCCCTAGTTGGGATGGGTTGGGTTAGTATTTATCGTGACTATTGTTTTATCATATTAACAATAGTCACGATAAATACTAAATAAATTTATTTGCTTGATTTAAAACTAACAATCACTACCCAACGATAATATTATTTTGGCATGGCAACTCGAAATGAGAGGGACACGGTCCCAACTGGGGCCTCTCGCTGGGCTTGTTTTTTGTGCAGTAGTAAACAGTCCAGTATGTATTTACGTTCGTGGTATTATCTAACACCCCGTCACCCACGCACATCCCGCGCAAAATGTCAAGCGTTGTTTCATAGGAACACCTCCACTTACTAATAGCTTCATGTTGCAGCTGGCTATGAGGCTTTAGTAACTATTAGTAATACTTAATAACATTTAATTTGCAGCATGGCGAAGCTCAGAGAAGAGGTTTTGGAAGCGGACACTCAGTCGAAGAAGAAGCAGTATGAACAAGGACCTAAGCCTTCATTTGGGTAAGAACTAATTCACCAAGCCAACTAGACGCTCGGGTATAAATATATAATGATAATAAGTCAATGATTCCGCGGTCCGTCCACAACGTGACGAGTGAGCCTGGGCCAATGCCGCACACCTGTGGCAGTAGCTCCCACTACGTGGTGGAAGGACCACGGAGTCATTGACTTGTTGTTATTTGATATTTATATCCGCGCGCCTAGTTGGCTTGGTGGTATAGTATTCGACTACTTTGTAAGGAATTATCGTGTTATGTTTGAAAGCACAAATTCCTGCGGTTATGATGGCCGTTTTGACATGTAGAGGGGGAAAGAGGATGAACCTTATTGCAACGGAATAAGATTCATTTTAGCATTAATTTTTTGACATTCCTACATTTTAAAACTGTCATTCTTATTCCGTTATAATAAGGTTCATTTTTTCCCTCCCCCCACATGTCAAAACGGCCTTGGTAACGTGCCGCTAATATAGAGATTTTGATACGTTAACGTAAAATAACACATATTTAGCACTACCTATAACTGGTGACGTGGCTTCGTGCTACTGCACCAAGCCATCTAGGCGCCTGTCAATGTGACGTCACCCGCACTAAAAGGCGGTGGCGGTGTGCGCTTGGTGTGCACGCGGGAAGCCGCAGGCAGTGGCGGGTGTGCGGGCGGGGAAGCCGCATTCCACCCGGGTTCCTAGTTGGCTTGGTAGAATAGCACCCCTTAACATAGGTGAACCGTATCCGAAACAAAATCTGTTTCGGTTCGAGATTAGTCAAAAGAAACCGGATGTGTATGGAGTGAATCCGATCAAATTTGACGGGCCCGTTGGCGTGGTTGGCGTTATGGCGCCTTTCACGCTGCAGGTCGTAGGTTCGATTCCTACCCCGGACAAGCATTTGTGTGCATGAACATGTCTGTATGTCCCGAGTCTGGGTGTATATGTATATAAAGTATGTATTTACAAATAAAAAAGTAGTATATGTAGTAATATCAGTTATCTGGTTTCCATAGTACAAGCTCTGCTTAGTTTGGGATCAGGTAGCCGTGTGTAAAAAATGTCCCAGGATATTATTATTATTAAATAGTCTGATAGGCCGTTCAGACAAAAGTCGGACGTATATTGCCGCCCTACTGCTGTTTTGTAACAAGTATGTTTACATGTATGTTGTTTGTTCAGTTATGGCGGCAAGTTCGGGGTGCAAGCGGACCGCATGGACAAGTCCGCTGTCGGCCACGACTATGTCGGCAAGACCGAGAAACACGTCTCGCAGAAGGATTACGCACAAGGTAATATTCTTCTTCTTCTTATCGTATGGTTGGTGGCCAAACTATTGTCAGAGTACTCAAGGCTCCGAGGCCGCGGCCGAGGCTCCGGTACCATTCTGGATAAATGGTAGTGAGCGATCACGGTGCAACTCACATTATGAGTACTAGAGCGTATGCTCCGGCGGCAGGACCTACCGCAGATGGTCCCCGACGCCTCGTAAGGTGTTTCCAGGTATAGTGTGCCTTCTTTTATGATATAATGGTTGGTGGGGGGGCCCATGGACCAATTACTAAGGGGACTGGCCCAAAGCAACTCGGCCGAGTGGTCGGCCTAGTACTAACATCGACATAAAACGAAGCGAGTAGTTCAACTATTTACCGGTAGATAGAACAATGAAAATGAAAAAACAATGACCACGTTTTTTTTCATACATATATCTAATAAGGGCACCTCTGTCTTTAGTCTTTACTCTGTGGGGGGGCCACTATAATAAATCTCTTTGTTTAGATACGGGTTGCGTTGTCAGAGTACTCAGAGTTGTTCAAGCCGTCCGAAGGCCTCTGACATGGCACGACTGCTGCCTAGATGACAACAATCGGGACCGACTTTTTACGTGCCCTCCGAACCACTAAATGGTCACCCATCTCTAACTGACCTTGCCAAGCGTTGCACATCCGATCGTTTATCGATCGCAACCACTCAATGTAGTGAGCCGAGCTACGCTCGAACCAAGAGGTCGTCAAATTCAATCAAATTGATTGGTTTATTCGGTCGTGGTCAGGTTTTGGCGGCAAGTACGGCGTGCAGACGGACCGCATGGACAAGTCGGCGGTGGGACACGACTACGTCGCGACGGTCGAGAAGCACGTCTCGCAGAAGGACCACTCGGTGGGCTTCGGCGGCAAGTTCGGCGTGCAGACCGACAGAGTCGACAAGGTATCACCCCACACACCACTTCTTTTTCCTAGCCTTATCCCATTATGAGGGGTCGCCTTTCAGTCTACCCTGATTTGGCTGATCACCGATATTTACACGGAGGAATTGCCATCTGCCCTCCGAGACCCAACTAGTGGGACTATCGGCAACCTAAGGGTAAGACCATTTTTGTCAGATTTTCAAGCTTCTGACTGCCTGTAACGACTGTCAAAGATCTTCCAATGAAATCCGGGACCGCCAGCTTAACGTGCCCTCCGAAGCACGGAGGAGGTCAAATGTTATAATTCGGACACCCATCCAAGGCCCAACCGAGCCGAACGTGGCTTAACGCGCCGATATATCGGGTGTCTTACCAACTAGGCTACGACCTCCTCACCCCACACAGCACTTCAACACTATAACCCCCACCCCACACCCCGCGAGGTCCGACACAGACATTAATAAAATTAATGAACAGAGACAAAAAAAAAAATTCACTAGTTGTCGCTTGATTCGACTGTGTGACGTTCTGTCTAAAAATATTTACTAGTATTTTATTTAATATTTACTACAGAAATATTAATTACTGACCATTAGTGTGTGTAGTGTATAGTGTGAACCAGTTTCTTTTGAACAGCGTTTGTATAATGAGGATCCGTAACGAATTTATTTGAGAATGCAGATTTATAGAGCTAAGAAATCCATAACATACAGTGCAAACATTTTTGTTCTACGACAAAAGTTGACGAATTTATGACCAAATTACTAGCGAAGTTCGCGTTTGATCCTCATTGTTTTGTGTAGAGTGCGGCGGGGTGGGAGCACCGCGAGCAGGTGGCGAAGCACTCCTCGCAGACGGACCACTCCGTGGGGTTCGGCGGCAAGTTCGGCGTGCAGGCCGACCGCAAGGACAAGTCCGCGCTCGGCTGGGACCATCGCGAAGACAACCAACAGCACGACTCACAGAAAGGTACAGGCAGCTTACTCCCCCCCCCCCCCCCCCCTTCCCCTCGGGTACAGGCCACGACCCCAGTTTTCACGAGTCATGTGACCCAAATCAACGAAAAAACGCTGCAGTAAAGAGCGACCTAGCTACCACACGATGTGTACGTATTTCAGTTGATTTACATGTGTATGTGCAATGTAATGGTATTTGCAGACTACGCGATCGGTTTCGGCGGCAAGTACGGCGTGCAGACGGACCGGCAGGACGCGTCCGCGCTGGGCTGGGACCATCGGGAAAAGACGCAGGCGCACGCCAGCCAACTCGACCATAAAAAGGTACGATCATAAAAAGGTACGACCATAAAAAGGTACGGCAGACACATTTTACGACGTACGTTTTTATACTGTTTAAGGCCCGTACTAGGTACTAATGTATCTCAAAGTTGAGATCGATCTTAAGATGCAGTTTTGACGTTTAATGTATGGAACGTTTGTTAAAAACAGCATCTCAAATTCGATCTCAATCTTGAGATCGATTTATTTATACGGGCTTAAGAATGAGGACGTAGTGTAAGGAAAATTGTTTTGTGAAATGTTGTGTTGTTTTGTGAATTGACGGCTCACTGCATCGGATAGTTGCGGGTTCGATTCCCGCCAGAGGCAAATTTCAGAAACGGCCTTTTCGTAATTTGCTGTTTGGGGTTCACCACCAGTCAATTGTACGGTACCCATATTACAAGCGGTGATTAGTTTGGAAACATACAGTTGGTTTGTATGTCAGGTGATATTCATTTCTTATTAGGATTATTTAATGCACGTAATTCCTTCCCAATTTAATTTGATTATTATTCGTGTTCTGGTCAGGGTTTCGGCGGCAAGTTCGGCGTGGAGACGGACCGCGTGGACGCGTCCGCGCACCGGTTCGACCACGTGGACAAAGTCGGCACCAGCTACACCAAGCACAAGCCCGACATCGGCGGCGCCAAGCCGGGTGCACTGCGTGCCAAGTTCGAGAACATGGCCAAGGAGAAGGAACAGGTACACTCCCAGACACTAGACACTGGCTGCGGCTACATCAGGCGCATGCCTTACCCGAGCACTCAGTTTGATGCATAGACATAGGCTCGTATTAATAAATGCATCTCAAAGTTGAGATCGATCTTAAGATGCTGTTTTTGACAGATGTTCTATACATTAAACGTCAAAACTGCATTTGGCTTGGGCTTCCTGCTCTCTCACTCATCCAAAACGCAGCTGTAAGAGCTACATTACGCCGATCTTCTGTCAGAGGGTTTTACTACCCCGGTAGAGCCAGCATATGAGTCAGTATATGAGCTGCAGTCAATTGCTTTCACAAATAAAATACCCTTTATTTTACCATAACGTCGGTGGACATTGTCGAGATCGAATATTAGCAACATTTAAATATTGTTTATGTGTATTTTATTCATGGTGACTTTTTTTCTAGGAAGCAATGCAGTCTGTACAAAGGATAAGGCAGCAGAGGACACAAACAGATAAGGATTTGTCTCAAAAGGTAACAATATTTTATAGAATTTCAGTCGAATAAACAATCTTACTTTTTGATTTGTTTGTGCGATATCATGATGAATACGCAAGTGAAAACGATTCTATTTATTTGACCTCGTAGTTACATTTTTATTTCCAGTTTTTATTTTTAAAGAACAGATAAATTCGTCTTCCAGCTACTGCAATCTACAATTTTGTAATTTTATGTTTCAATTATTATTAATTCTGCAATTTACATCTCTGATTAATATTAACTCAATAAATATATCTGATTACTATTAAGTCTGCAATTGACATCTATTATTTATTATTAACTCTGCAATTTACATCTGTCATTTATTATTAACTCTGCAATTTGCATTTCTCATTCTTAAACCTTATAAATTTGTCTATTCAAGATTAGTTATACACCCTTATCCATTTATATTCAGGAAAAAGACCGAGTGTCAAAACAAACAGACCAAGAACCTGAACCAAAAAAACCGGAACAAGAGTCGATACCAGAACCGATACCAGAACCAATACCCACGCCGCCAGTCAAGCAACCTCCACCGGAACCGGAAGTGGAACAATACGTCGCACCCCCCGTCAAAGTGCCGAGCCCACCGGAAGTGACGACACCGGTTGAGCTGACACAGGCCAATCTACCGGATGTCATATTGGTTGGTGATCCTAAGGAGGAAAAAGTAGAGGTTAGTAGAATCACGTCTTATACATCTCATCGTCTTTGACGGCCCCGTTAGCGTGGTTGGCACGGAGGCGACATTCACGCTGCAGGTCGTAGGTTCGATTCCTACCCGTGACATGCATTTGTGTGCATGAACATGTCTGTATGTCCGGAGTCTGGGTGTATATGTATATTAAGTATGTATTTACAAATAAAAAGTAGTATATGTAGTAATATCAGTTATCTGGTTTCCATAGTACAAGTTCTGCTTAGTTTGGGATCAGGTAGCCGTGTGTAAAAAATGTCCCAGGATATTATTATTATTATTATTACATAATAAACCGCTCTTACCTATCTTGAGATATTATTTTTAATATTTATTATTTATCTACTTTATTCGAGTAAGAAATAAGCTAATCATGCTGTATACTTATTAGGTGAGTGTATTGTAGTATTTTTCTGTAAGCCTGCTTGTTTTTGAATTAATAAATGAATCCAGTAAATAAATACCGTAAGTTCGCATATAACATCAAAACGAAAAACGATTGCTCGCAGTCACTCAGTTGCAGAAAAAATCCTTAAATGTTAATGCTGACATTAAATGTCAGTAATTTTACATGGCTTAAGCCACGTTAATTCACTTTTAAAGTCTACATTAATGTGGACTTTACGTCTGCAACTGAGTGGTATACTTAAAAAGAGTCGTTGCTTATGAGTTCAGTAAAAATATACGAAATTTCATATTAGGAGGTATCCCAATTGTCCTCGACGGGCGCGCAGCAGACGCAGCAGACGCAGCAGACGCAGCAGACGCAGCAGACGCAGCAGGTGACGCGGCAGCCCACCATCGTGGTGTCGCCGGTGGGGTGGGGCGGGGGGGGCGGCGCGGGGGACGGGGACGGGGACGACGGGGAGGGGGACGAGGAGGAGGACGGGTACACGGCGCGCGCGCTCTACGACTACCAGGCCGCCGCCGTCGACGAGATCTCCTTCGACCCCGACGACATCATCACCAACATTGTCATGGTCAGTACCTACCCGCATAACTTGTCACGAATACAGACTTGAGCATTTCTCCCTTGGACCATTTCGTCCTGACAACCCGTTTTTAAATAAAGATTCGTTGTTTGCTCGTGGTTCGGGTCGAGTCTGTCACCAATATTAGGAGGAAATACTTGCTGACCGCTTGAAGGAAAACCAGGAATTTTAACATATATTTTTTTAGTTAAAAAAATATTGTCCTGTAATTAACTCTAATCTCGGGTATTTATATAACTTTCTAACTTATATATTGCTCAAATTGAGACAAAGACACGAATCAAAAGATTTATTCTCAAACTTGTGAGGACCGTATCCGCATAACACTTACCTATGAATCGCAAAGAAAATAAGGCTATTCAATTTCCATACAATATACGAATACCTTTTCTCCAGATCGACGAGGGCTGGTGGCAGGGGCTGTGCAAGGGCTCGTACGGACTGTTCCCCGCCAACTACGTACAGTTGCAGGACAAGTGAACGCCCACGTTTCCACTCCCGTAGCACGCGCTAGTGTCTCTACCGGTCCCCGCTGGTAATGTAGTATTATAGCATTGAGGTTGGGGGTTTCACTCGCATGCGTTTTATGTTTCACAAAATACAGGCGTATATAAGATTCTTGAACTCTTTTGACGTGAAATGAAATGGAATTACGTGAAGTGAAATGCAATGAGAGCAAACAATATGGCAGGGCTAACAGAAGTGAAGTCACAGAAATGACACGACAGGCCAGTCCTATCATGTGACATCAGGTGGGCTGTTTTTTTTGCCTTTATTCGCTACTACTACACTGCATTGTACTACTACACTGTACTGCTTATTTCGGAAGGCAGCACACTGGAGCTATTGTTTACCAAAATACATTGTATTAAAATAAGTAAATGGCGATAAAAATAAATGTAAAAAAGACAAGCCCCCTGAGTTTCTTGCCGGATCTTGTCAGTCGAGGTCGCGTTTCCGATCCGGCGGTAGAATTTAAGGAAAAATGTTAAATGACAATTTGTAAGTGCCCCCGTAGGCCTAAACAAAATAAACGAATTGAATTTAATTTAATTGTACTAGCATACACTATGTAGAAAATAGAATTTTGAAATATACTGCAGAAATTATATTATGTACTTGCTCTCAATGTCTACTTCTCAGTCAATATAAAACTTTTATACTAATAATGCTTGGGTTAAATTCATGTGAGTGAAACCACAATAACTATTTATACATAGATGTATAAATCATATATTAAAGCTTGAACAGAAATTATGAGTCCTTTGAAAATAATTGGGAATTTTACTCATACATTTCTGTTTAGGGTTTAACTTAGATAAATAAGTGTTAAAAGACTTTTTAATTTTGATAAAAGATATAAATATTGTGCATTAAAATAAATGATCATACTGACAGTTGAAACTTAACCTTCTCTAAACAAAGTCCGAATCGCGTTTCCGGACATATTAACTTTATTAATGTATCAGTATTAGAAGTAAGGAATACAACGTACTTATGATACGAAATAATATTATGAATAAAATAACCTCATTGTGGAATTAAAATAGTAATTGTTGCCTAGACTTATTAGAGGTAGTCTCAAGAAATCTTATAAAATTATTTAGTAAATTATGTATAACATTTTGGGAATTCTTACGCAAAATTGATAGGTATACCTTCTTAGCAGAATTTTTAATTTTGAACGATTCAATATGGCGGGATATGAAGTTTCCTTTTATTTAAACACAAGGAATCGTCATGACAATAGAATATTATCCATTAAACGTGAATAAAGCCGCTAATGTTTTATGATGTTAGTGTGCACTATTTTTTCTTGACGGACACATTGTCTTCCAGTACTTACCTCCGATGGCCCCAAATCTGCAACTCTGCAATTTTCTTTTTTAGTTCTTATTAATTCTGTAATTTACATTTTCAGTTCTTATTAACTCTGCAATTTCAATGTTTCAATATTGTTAACATTGCAATTTTAATTTATAATTATTATTAACCTTGCAATTTGGATTTTTAATTGTTATTAACTCTGCAATGTCCTTAATTCAATGTCATAATTAATTTCATATCTATAATTAGATATGAAATTAATTGAATTGCATTGCATTTTGACATAATTGTCACAATTGGGTGTCCCAAATAGTCAACCCCACACCATTATATTTGTAGATGCTATAATAACTTTAGTCATAAAAAAACTTCTTTTTTTCATATATTCTTTATAAAGTGATTATTAGGTAAACCAGAAGTGTTAAATGAACGACATTGATTAAAATGTAATTAATTTATTATCATAGTCATTTAGATTTTATATTTTAAAATCTATAGTTTTATTAAAGTACTGTTACTTTTGACTATTTGTAGTCAATAAATATGTCAATACAGAGATGAATAACATAGTAACTACTTTACAGAATTTATTTTGTTTATGATCAATATTTTTTATGATTTTTTATATTTACAAAATATACACTTGTGGCAAACCGCCGTCGCCTGGCAAAGCGCCCAGAAGGCGGGCAGCAATGCCACGTTGAACGGCAATGCTGATTCTTTGTGCGATCAATTTTATGTAGATTTTAATATGTTCTACCATTCCCTTATGCATATAAGACAACATTGCGATCATGTACAAACTTTTTTGACACTAAACACTTTAGCTACTTCTTCTTTACCGAATTCGGTTCAGAAATGTATGATTTGTGATAAAATATCTATCGTAATACTGGTAGCAAGTTGGAATAAGTGGTTTGGTGTCAGATAATAGGTAATATGGTATTTAATGCCGAACTATGTTTTGTATAAGACAATTTATTGTTTAAAGATGGATTAATAAATATTTTATAGCTATAATTTTTGTATTTTTATCGTGTCGTATTCTTCTGTGAAACTCATTACCGCGAGATGGGCTAAAGAAAATTTCCAAGTGCAAAGGGTGTTGAAGTCTCCTAACCTTCGTTCGCGCCGATATAAATGTTCATGTTGCTATTTATTGACCGTACAGTATAGGGAAAACATAAATCAGTGTAATTATTCACTTACACACTCACAACAACACACACTTACTTTACTTAAACAATTGACAAGACTAACAACGGTGCGTCCAAAGCAGAGTTGCAAAAAAACAGAAAATTTAAACTATTTAAACGTGTTTAAATCATTACTAAAACATAGATTTAAAACAGAAGGAAGGAAAATCACTATGTTTAAAACATGTTTTAAATGTTTAAAACATGTTTTAAACACGGTGTTTAAAACAAGGTGATTTTTAGGGTTCCGTACCCAAAGGGTGCCAACGGGACCCTATTACTAAGCCTACGCTGTCCGTCTGTCTGTCTGTCTGTCTGTCTGTCTGTCTGTCTGTCTGTCTGTCTGTCTGTCCGTCTGTCTGTCAGCGGGCTGTATCTAACAAACGGTAATAGCTAGAGACATGAAATTTTCACAGAATGTGTATTTCTGTTGCCGCTACAACAACAAATACTAAAAATAAAATAAAACTTAAAAATAAAGGGGGTCCCCATACAATAAACTCGATATTTTTGGCGTTTTTATTGATAACTCATAAATTAAACAATATATAAAGAGAAAACTAACATTTTAACCATGAGTGATCATTATGACATATTTTAGATAAATTGTTGACAAAAAAAAGAAATGTAAAACTACATTTTTGACCCATAAATAAGTTTTAAATTAATAGTACCAGTCAAAGTAGCGCCATCTAACATTGTTATGATATCATTGGCATTACAGTGTCAGAAGTAGTATAATAATTCGAATGCAATACTAGAGATCATCTTAGCCATATGGTTAAGGCGTTAGTCTACGTGTATGTGGGTATTAGGTTCGAATCTTACTACGAGTTGTTTTTTTTTTTGAGTAATTCGCATTTTTTTTGTCGCCCACAGCTTAAATTAAAATAATGTTAACACTAAACTGATTTGTGCAAATACATTGTTTACGTACGTAAACATATTTGTAAATCAAGTTTCAAATGCATTCGGAGTTTCAAGCACAGAGTATTAGAACTATAGATGGCGTTGTAATAGTTTTTCACAGAATGTGTATTTATTTATTTGTGTACTTTATGTACCTATTATTGCAGGTGTGTACTAACAATTATGGGACTGAGGTGGCAAAAAAGCGTACAGCCCGCCTGATGTTGAGCAGTTTTTTTTTATGGGAGTGAGGTGGCAAAGAGTAAATAATTGTTGCTATAACAAAGATAATATAAAATAAGAATCTCATAATATATAAAATAATAGTACCGCTACGCACCACTAGATGACGCTAGATGAGCTCCTAGATCGCGCTATGGTTTCGTTTTTCAGATCGCAATATAGTCACGACCAAAATTCGCCTGCTATTGACAAGTTTTGCGTTATCTCTAGGTTTCGATCGATTGGAAATTGTTGTATAGCTTTCATAGTGTCATATTTGATGGCAGAATACTCCCGTTGCCTCCGACTATAGTGTGCGGGGATTTTAATGTAGACTTACTGGAATCTAATGAGAATGCACCTTTAAAAAAATATTTTGACCATATTGGTTTAAATTCAAAACTTCCTCGTGTTGTTACCACAACGGGTTATACTCAAATAGATAATGTGTTTATCAATATTGACTTGAATGCTGGCAGATACTGTGCACTCTTTAGTTACCTAGCCCTTTATGGATACAATTTCGAATTGAGCAATAGATTTTATCAAAACTATCCGAAAAGTCAGAATAAAATTTGTATTTCTGTTGCCGCTGTAACAACAAATACTAAAACAGAATAAAAAAATATTTAAGTGGGGTTCCCATACAACAGACATGATTGCCGTTTTTATAGAATGGTACGGAACCCTTCGTGCGCGAGTCCGACTCGCACTTGGCCGGTTTTTTTTCGTAACAATCCTGGTCCAAAGTTAGCCAAAATATTGGTCAGAGTTGAAAAAAATATGTACTACCTATAGGAGGTATCTGTTATAAAGCTGGCAAGAAAAACAAAAAACAGATATACCTACTCGGTTATTTCAATGAAATAAACGTTAAACAACAAAAAATTACAAACAAATTTAATAACAAAACACAACCCAACAACTGCACTCTTCTTCAAACAAGCCCCCGAGTTCTTCAACAACCAGTTACTGAACGCCGAGACTCTAGTAAAAAGCGTGGTCTTGTCAAAATTCTTGCCACTCACTACTCCGACCAACAAGTCCCTTTCCTCTTCTATAGAAGCGACCGTGGACCCTACAGTGTCCACCGGCGCGAAGCAAGCCAGAGGCCCCCCCGAATCCCCCCCACCCACATCCGTAGCCACCGAATTGGTGCAAATAAACGTATCCATATCCATTTCCCACAACACATTGCATTGGCTTCTAGAGAATACATCAATTTCCGCCCACAATAACACTTTGGAGATGTTCGCGAAGTAATTCCTGCTTGTTTGGCCATAGCCGGCTGATAGGCAGGACTTCATGTAGTCGTTAGAGGTGCTAGCCGGCGGTATGAAGTTGACTCGGCTGGTGAAGTTCCACGGCGTGTCCGTGAACGCTATTGCGATGTCATTCGATGGGAAGTTGAAGTCGTCGTGGATGGTGACGTGAATTATCTTCCGCCATTGCGCTTTGCTTGTCGTTTCGGTTTCGCCTGTGAAAATAATTATTAAACAATTATAGAGAGGGACCCACCACTCACCCTCGGAATTGTCAACCTCCAAAATTATAAACCAAATGAATTGATCGATAATAGAAGAGGCCAACAAGACCTAACTCCCTGTCAGTCGAGAGTATGTCTGTCATGAGTCATGGACCCTAACAATTAGCAATTCTCCGCAGACAAAGCGAATCCAAAATAAATTATATTATTGCGTTGGTGATAGAGCTAATCTGTAGTGAATTGACTCCAGCTCATATGCGGGCTGGCTCGACCCGGATAGTAGCACTTTCTGACGGAAGAACAGTGTAAAGTAACTATAACAGCTGCGTTTCGTTGAGTGAGAGAGCCGGAAGCTCAACATTATGTCAGATTCGAAGTGTGCAATCAATAGTCTCTACCACCCCCGTAGTATACACAGGCGTACCTACACAACTAAGAAGCAATGATGCTTTATTCAATAGACCTGACATACACGAACTTTAGCGCTCTAAAACCAGCTCATTAAATTATTACATATCAATTAAAACAAACTTGACGCCAGACGGCGCCAAGTCGCTTAGCCATTGAACTGCCACTAGCGTTTTGCTATTTTGACCAACCAATTAGTGTCAGTCAGTCTCGGCGCCCAGGAAAGAAAGATAATATGATTAAGTATACATTGCAGCGTTAGGTATAGCTACATAATCATTAGCGCGCGCACATGCAGACGTGCAGTCGCAACACTGGGTGGTGCGTGACTAAGTGGATATTGGTAAAGATGTGATAAACGGCTTTATATTAAAAGCACGTTGTTACGCTTGTGCTTGTTTTTAAAAGTCGTTGTAAAAGTGCTTTTCTGCTTTTTTGCTTTTTTTAATTAAACTAAAATTCGTCCGTTAATAAACGGACAACAAAAGCAAAATGCTTACTAAACATAAGTTCAAGCAAAAAGCCAAAAACTTACGCGTTGAAAAATTGATAGTGAGTCTTATGTGCATGGAAATATGGTTTTTAATCTAATATAATGTATTATAAATTATTGCTTTTTATGGGTAAAGCAATAAGGTTAAATTTAATTAAATATTGATTTGAACTGTATTGTCATACAAATAAGGTTACTTTTTGTAATTTTTTGGAATTTCTTTCTCTTTCTTGCCGTCATTGCTTAAAAGCAACACGCGTAAATTTGTAAGCGCGCTTAGGCGCTTACTTAAAAAAGCTAACTTTTCAAACGGCTTTTCGTTTAATCACCCACTTCTAGATATTGGGCAGTTACCTTGCATTCATGTTGGCAAAATAAACGGTAAGTCGCATCTAACAGTTTTATACATCTATGTTGAGGAGGCGTTGATTATTGATAGGTTGGGTTAATCAAAGTTAGCGCATCTGGGATAACTTGCTTCTTCAAAGAAATAGTATTTGTTTAGGATTAAGAAACTTTGGAAAGGAAAGGATAGGAGCCTATTTTATTTAACAGATTGCCTTAGCTTTATCCAGGTTAAACCAAAAATCGAATCCTATCCTACGCAACTACTTATAATATGCTCAGCCTATAATCACGGGCAGATTGAGATGATGACCCCTAAGTTTTGCTGCACGAATAGGTATGTATGATCCGGTCTATATAAGAGCTGCGGTCAATTGGCTACAGCTTGGCTCTACCACCGAGAAACTATCTACAAAAAAACCGTACAAGTGCGTGTCGGACTCGCACATAAAGGGTTCCGTACCACCGTAGAATAAAAACTAAGTCAAAAATATCAAGTACATGTCTGGGGACCCCCTTTATTTTCAAAATTTTATTTTAGTTTTAGTATTTGTTGTTTTAGCGGCAACAGAAATACACATTCTGTGAAAATTTCAAGTCTCTAGCTATTACGGTTCGTAAGATACAACCCGCTGACAAACAGACGGACGCACAGCGTAGGCTTAGTAATAGGGTCCCGCACCCTTTGGGTACGGAACCCTAACAAGCTCTTAACTACTCTATTGGAACTGCTAAGGTTACCTGAATGCGTTAAATCGCTAGCCAAGCAGCCAGCAACAACGCGCAAAACCTCTGGCTGTTTAGCGTAATAGAAGTCCTTGCTCTCGAAGCAATGGGCCGCAGTCACCACCTTCGCATACCCTATAATGCTGCCGCCACACAGGTTGCTCCACACCGTCTTGTTCACTGATATCCTCTTGATCGGCTCCTTGAAGGACACCAGGTAAGGCAGCTGACCACTCCTCGCTATCGCACCGTTCACGATGACAGGCTTCACGCGAAATTTGGAGTACTTCAATGTGGTAATGACCCGGCCATGTTTGATTTCTTTAGATAATATTGGCAGAATCGCGAGGAGGAATACTAGTTTGGATAACATTACAATTTGTGTACATTCTGTTCTGTATTATATTTTGTTACGATGTCCAATGGCATTGAAAGATGTCAGAAGCAAAGAGAATACAAATACCTACCACAAAGGTGAGATAGCAGAGAGGTATCACTCATGCATACAAGCGTCCAGCGCACACTGAGCCTCGAGTCTCTTGACCTCAGGTTTCCTCGAATAGCGGTACCGACATATAGCGGCCGTAATATAGCTGTGAATGACGTCACTAGAACGTAAACAACGGTGTCAAACACCGCTCTTTAGGAAACCGCTCAATTTAGTTTACATAGCCAACGTTCTAGTGACGTTATTCACCGCTATATTGGCCGCTATATGACGGCACCGGTATCGGAGGGTACCATAGCTTTAGCGGCTACAGACTCACGCCGAGAACACCCGCGTGAATGAGATCGGTTTCTCGTCGTCTCGTTCTCGCGCTCGTCTGTTCTCAGATCGGTGTTGGTTTTTTTGCCCGCTTCAAAAGAATGAGAGAATACAAATGCGAAGGTCACATGAGTGTAGATACCTTCTCGGTTCTCGCGGCAAGACTTCTTGGCGAGACTTTTCGCGTGAGTCTGACGCCAGCATCTTAACAATTATCCATTGTGCACTGATCTCTAATATTATCTGCGCGAATTCTTCATAGTAAATCGTAATTTCTTGGCGATCGGTATGTTCGACAGCTAACAGATGGACCAGTGGTTTCGTAATGGACAATTGTTAAGAGACTCGAGGCCTTAGCTGGCATCCCAATGATTCGGTATCGACTGATATGACTTAAATGTCGATTGAACTAAAAATCCCGACGACTTACATCTAAAAGGATTGTAGGTAATCCCACTATGGGTACCATACCATGGACTGGAGGTGATCCCAGTAACACTATATTACGTTTTTTTATACTTGTCCTATTTGGTAAGCAAAGATGGCGTCCAGCGGGGCGATTGCGTAACTTTTTTGTCAATTTTTCAATTGGTTTCGTTCAGCCTGTATCAATTATATACGAAACCAATTGAAACATTGACAAAAAGCTGGACGCTGGACGCCATCTTTGCTTACCAAATAGGACAAGTATACAAAAACGTACTATAGAGTCTACTGTTCCTGGGATCGCCTCCAGTGCATGGTATGGCACCCATAGTCTGGCAGATAGCCTTGTCTTCCTGTGAGTCGTGCTGCGACCGGCGATTTAGTAGGTAGACAAGTTTGTCGCGTGATATCTTATCTATGTCTTCATTCATCATGCTACGATTGTAGGGGCTTACAAAAAGGTTGTAGTAAATTATGTTCACGCCATATCCTCTGAAGGGACAAATTATAATACCACAAAATTAATAGCACACCATGTCCAATTATTAAAATTACTTTCAACTTTCGACAGCAAGGCCAAATTTGTAAAAGAACCTATAAATTAACCATAATTCCTTACAAATTATCGTCTCCCGATGATAATACGGGTTGACAAGTGCGATCCCTTTAATTAACAACTTCTTTATCTAACGTTTGTCTTCATTAAGTTCAATGACAGTTTGTTTAGGACTCACTTCACTGAGGTTGAGGGTAGATTAGATAGTGGGGTATGTGGGGTGGAATTGCGGAAGGATGATATTAAGAACATCCTTGACATGTTAAATTATAGTTAACGTTTTGATACTATCCATTAACCAAAGAAGTTTAACAGAAAATAAATTTTCATCCAACATAGCTTAGAAACATCTCGAGTTATAAAAGAAAGCTGATCTTCCATAGATCCGTAGGTACCTAATGTATGATGTAGGTATCTACAATGAGAAAGACGGATAAAGGAATTAAATCTATACCTATAAACTTCTTTTTACACGACTGCCCAAAAAAAGGAGTGTATATGTGTTTAGGGTTCATGTATGTTTGTTTGTTTGTTTGCTTGTCTATAAGAGATTCTACAAGGAGTCTTCAACGAATCGTATGATTTATCTTTCTTCTTTCTAATAATTGATGATAGAATAACGTCAGGAAGACTTGAAGTAAAAACGTCAAAATATGACAACAACACTTATCAATAATCCCAAAGTTACATAAAATGTTTTGCACCGAAAACCAAAATTCTAATGTACCTGATCCTCGCCCTCCTATGCCTCATTCGAACGGCGTCATGCGAGTACGATAGACGGACTATAACCACTTTGAAATACTCTAAATACATGGTGAAGCCTCTGATAGTCAATGGAGACCCCGTGCAGAAAGGGCAAGTACCTTACATCGTGTCCCTCAAGGAAATCGTCGAACATGTCGAAGGGAAGGCAGTGTGGAGGAATATATGCGGTGGGAGCATCATAAATTCTCTAAAAGTGTTGAGCGCAGCACATTGTTTTGAATCCAACAATTTCTACTACGCCAAGTACCCTGAAGGCCTTCGACTGGTCGCCGGAGACCTTCGCAACGATATAGTCCATTCGGGTGATACAGAAACAACGCTGAGCGCGCAGTGGAGAAGCGTTCAAAAAGTCGTCTTGCACCAAGACTTTAACTTTCCAAACAATGACATAGCTTTAGTTATTGTAAACGAACCTTGGAATTTTACCAGCACCGTGGACTCCATATCGTTGGCTGGCAAATCGACTGATTACCCGAACTACTGTGTGTCAGCCGGGTATGGTCGTATAGGACAGAGTTTGAAAGATACTATTTCTCCGGTTTTGCTGGTAGCCCGAATTGACGTGATGTCTCGATGGCGCTGTTCTATCTGGTGGGAGATGAACATGAATTCGTTCATCTGCACCGATTCAGCGATCTCTGATGTGGCGAGAGGTGACTCTGGAGGGCCTCTAGCGTGCCATGGGACTGAGGATCCTAATGAGGAGCGCGGTAAAGAACTCTTAGTGGGGATCGTTAGTGGGAAGAATTATGATAAAACTACTTTGTACACGCGGGTGTCTGCGTTCCACGACTGGATTGAGAGTAACTCGTGTTGTAAATTGAATGTTGATTTGTTACTGGTGATTATAGTTCTGGTTTTAATATATCTTTTGTTTTATTCTTTTATAGAAGTGGTTAAATGTAGAGGTACGTTCAGATGTAAGAGGTTACTTAGTTAGGTACATAATTATTGCTTACGATCTTCCAAAAGTAGTTGGTAAATGGGTGTGTGCATAAGCCTCCGCGCCTGAGCCATAAGCCGCGCTGATATTATTATGCCTACGAAGTATCGACGCGTTCAGACGTCAAAACTAACTGCTGAGCGCCGCCTCTCGCTTCTTGTAGACGCAGCTACTGGAATAGTATTTCATATCTGCAAAATTAATAGTACGCTTCCCGCTGTTACCGCAACCTCGATTCATAATCAGTTGATGTAGATATAATATCTTGCATTACACGACAAAGTACACTCAAAACCAAAAATATGTGCACACTTAACGATTTACAATCCGCTTAACCTCAGAGGAATTGTTGGAAATGTCGAGGAATTAAAGTTCAGAACCATGTGAGAATTAAATAATTACCTACTACAACATACAGTTACATACAGTTACAGTTGCACCTATGAGATGTGGTGTGGATTTTGAAATCTTTAAGTGTAAACCTACCATATTATTTGCCTTTAATTGTAGCTATAGATTGATTTGTATTGCATTGAATTTGTTCTTTTAATATTTCTGTAACTGCGTTCCCGATGGAAGGGTGTTGCGGTGAACTAAAGAATTAATAAGTGGCTCGTTTTGCATAAAAATGAAGGAGTTGTTATTCTATGTAAAGCGTCAGTTCCGCCCGCGGTTTCAGAGGTCATTTTTCATTTTCAAGAATCTAAATGGTAATATCCAATTAAGATAAAATATTTGTATGCTTACAAAAGTCGTCTATCAAGAGGAGAGAATTAAAAAACATTTTCTTAAGTTAGAACGATGATAGCTAAGTTTAAAAGTCTACTTAAATAACATAAGTAATTGAGAATGTCAATCTTATGGTGTTAGAACTGCGAAAAATTTGTCTTATGGTGACTCAACATCCCAATTAGTTCACTGTACCTATCACATAACATAACATTACATAGACGTCACGACTTTTATCCCTAATGGGGGGTAGTCAGAACCTTGAGTGGCCATACACCACCACATTGTGGAGGTATTAAGTCAACTCAAAGCCCACTTTTCACCAGATAGTCAGAACCCAACGTGACAGGTGGTGAACCTTGTCGCCGTGTATACAGGAACTGACTATTACCTAATCCCGAGGGATAGGTAGGTTTCCTCACGATGCATGTTTTCCCTCACCGTAAGTGAACTGTAAATTATGCACATAGATGAAAATTCATCCATTGGTGCATGCCCCACCGGGGATCGAACCTGGGACCTTTGGATTGCTAGCCCACCCATCACTTATCACACCCATGAATAAAGATATTCCAAGAAAGAGCGAGACATGTGACTAATCAAAATAACAGGACCTACTAAACAGAGTCCATGGACACAGTACGACACAGTCGTTCGCGGAAAATAAGCTTAAAAACGTCGGTATTACCAATACAGCGCATCTTCTAGTGACTTAAGCATCCAAGTTCCTTTAAAAGTTGATTGTCGAATTGCGAGTGCAATAGTGTGTGCATTTCGTTGCAATAGTGGTGCGCTGAGCACAACTCTAGTGTGCATTTTTTGGAGGTACCATATCTGCTAAAATAATATGAATATGTAAAAATATAGATAAGAATGAGTGAGACTTTTTCATAATACAGCCTTGCGCTAGTCTGCTCTATGCCTTGCATATGAAATGCTGTTTACCCCGCAAGGGTAATACCGTGATAATACGTCACTCATTATTGCGCAGTTACGAATCTAGGACACGATATGATGTGACGATGATGAGCAAGTTTTATTTGTTAATAAAACCAATGGTTCTCAACTCTAGACCCTATTTCATACCTACTACCAATTGCATTAGAAAGCCTACTACAAATGTTAACAGAAGGTATTTTGTCTATTGGTACTGATTCTGTTGGCACACAACTAAACTAAACTAACAGTATTGTCATCCTTATCTTGGTTATAATGTATGAGTAAAGCAACAATATTTTATATATTAGCATTTTCTGTGCAATTGAAACTGGAGGATCTGCTCTAGCAGTTTACTGTTTCACAACAATTTTAACAACTATTAACAAATTTACAATTTATTCTAGGTATGTACCTATAGAATAAATTGTTTGTTTGCAGTGTTTTGGCCAAATGTCAACATCGCAGCGACATATAGATTACAAATCACATCTGACTGATTAACACAATTTTGGTTTGCACGGATGCGGCCGCAATTAGTTAATACGAAGTGCGGTAGAGCGATACGCCCGCAAGCGAAACTAGCCTTTAAGGTAATCAGCCGTACACCTGGCTCTATTATAAAATCTAAAATAAACATACCTACTATATCTATACATGGCCATAGGCAACTAGAGGCCAATAGCCATTTACACTTTTATATTTGCCACTGGAAGCAATAATTTCATACAAAAAGTTTGACAAGCGCTGGATTCAAATAAATCTCAAGCCTTATGAGATCGTGCGAGATAATTTTTCTTGAGTCTCATGCATGGCGCTTGCACGGAGTAATGTATGGCGGTGCATGATTTAACATTTATATTGTCCCATGAATAATGCGTCGAGTATTGAAGCGAAATCGACTTATATTCAACAACTTGCGTTATTATTTTTACAATTAGGGCCACCGCAGACATGCTACTTTTTGCATCGGCGATTTTGCGACTGCATCGCGTTTTGGCGACTCTCTGCGGTCGGACGCAGCGACTGCTCCGATGCTAAAAGCGACTAAATCGCCGAAAAAGTAGCATGTCTGCGGTGTCCCTTATTGACCAGAAGATGAGCCATATTGGCATGTTTTCAATATTGTTTTCCGCGAACGAGCGTGTCGTTATGTGTCCATGGACTTACTATTTTGGATAGTCACATTTTCTTTTGTCCCTCTCTCTTGGTAATGTCGTTGGGTAAATATAAAAACCGGCCAAGTGAGTGTCGGACTCGCACATAAAGGATTTCGTACCACCGTAGTATAAAAACGTCAAAAATATCAAGTTTCTTGTATCGGGACCCTTTATTTTTAAATTTTATTTTATTTTTAGTATTTGTTGTTGTAGCGGCAACAGAAATACACATTCTGTGAAAATTTCAAGTCTCTACCTATTACGGTTCGTGAGATACAGCCCGCTGGCAGACAGACAGACGGATGGACAGTGTAGGCTTAGTAATAATAGGGCACCGTTGGCACCACAGAGTAAAGACTAAAGAAAGAGGTGCCCTTATTAGATATTTGTATGAAACAAAACGTGGTCGTTGTTTTTTCATTTTCATTTTCATTTTACTATTTACCGGTAAATAGTTGAACTACTCGCTTCGCTTTATGTCGATGTTAGTACTAGGCCGACCACTCGGCCGACTTACTTAGGGCCAGTCCCCTTAGTAACTGGTCCATGGTTGGCACCCTTTAGGTACGGAACCCTAAAAAACCTAAACCAAACTCCAGACTTCACTCATCCTATTATTCGTTGGCACCCTTTGGGTACGGAACCCGAAAAACGAAATTATTATTAGACCTACTTACCTTTTTGGCTTCTTCGTATCATCTCATATCAGCGTAGTAAATAACCTGACATAGGTGTTCAAAGAATTATTTAATAAAGTTTGCTTCACGCCGAAGGTATTCGATAAATCAGAATTTCACAAATCCGGGAACGAATATTAGCAATATCGCATTATATTGCAAACATACACTTTGATGTCGGTTCGTAACTTCCTATATCGATATTCTTAAAAATATCTGTGTATCATATTTCTTATAATTTATTATATCTGTTTGTATCGGATATGAGACTCATCGTATGAAACCCAGCTGTAATAGCTGCTTTACGCCGATCTTCTGTGAGAGGGTGGTACTACCCCGGTCGTGCCACCGGATAGACTCCGAGTAGACTCTACCACTGAATATCTCTCATGTATTTGTTCCAGCCATCAATACCTAATTTAATATTTTTATTATTATTTTTGCTTCATAAATATTTTTCTTTCTTTTTTTTTCCATATCAATGATCCCAACCATTACAGTAGTGACACCTGAATATAATGGATTAGATAATGGTTTTGGACAACAGTGCACTTGAAATGAGGCATCTATAAGTGGAAGTCATCTATATTTAGCTTAATGGAAAAATGACAAGTGACGAGTGATAAAAAAATTGTGTGTCGATAAAGATTATCCCGTTTCCGTCATTGACGGGCCCGTTGGCGTGGTTGGTAATGGCGCCTTTCACGCTGCAGGTCGTAGGTTCGATTCCTACCCGAGACATGCATTTGTGTGCATGAACATGTCTGTATGTCCCGAGTCTTGGTGTATATGTATATTAAGTATGTATTTACAAATACAAAAGTAGTATATGTAGTAATATCAGTTATCTGGTTTCCATAGTACAAGCTCTGCTTAGTTTGGGATCAGGTAGCCGTGTGTAAAAATGTCACAGGATATTATTATTATTATTGGCTGCGTCTATATCAGGCGCAAGCCGCGCCCGAGCACTGGTGCGTCCAGAAGCCTCGCGCGTTGCCCGAGCACTTATTTTATGACATTATGTTTATGAGTTCCGACGTCAAAATTGAGTGTACGGGCGTGGATTTTTATAAAAAACATAACATAACATATACGTCACGACTTTTATCCCCATTCGAGAGTAGTTAGAGGCTTGAGTGGCGATACACCACCACATTGTGGAGGTATTAAGCCAAATCAAAGCCCACGTTTCACCAGATAGTCAGAACCCAACGTGACAGGTGGTGAACCTTGTCGCCGTGTATACAGGAACTGACTATTACCTAATCCCGAGGGATAGGTAGGTTTCGTCACGATGTTCTCCCTCACCGTCAGCGAACTGTAAATGTAATTATTTTTTATAAAAAAAGTAACGGGATGAATAAATATTTAGAGTTGTTATCCTCCATGTGCTGTTCATACAATAGTTCAAGCATACCTACTCGTTGTTTTTAAGCACAAGCAACTCAGGCTGAGTTACTCAGCACAAGTTTGGAATGGCGGTTATCACCAGAACTTGGTCCAGCGTGGAGTCTGGATCGTGCACTTAATATGCATAAGACCAGCTCGTTCATTAAACTTGTTTTACTGTAAATATTCATATGCTATAGCGAGGTAGCAGGGGTGACGAAAGTATTTAAAAACAACGTATGTTCTGCTGTGTCTACATCAGGCGCATACCGCGCCCGAGCACTCAGATGTCATAACGTAACGTGTCATCTGGACACACCAACATCTGAAATGATATTAATTATTTCACCAGAAAATTCACGTGGTTTGTCGTTACAGAAAATAGGTACCCTGCTCGTACGGTCTGACTCCGTCGTCGTTAGATGCCTAGGTACCTATTCAAACAACTATGTAAATAACCTTAACCACGTAATAAATGTTTTTTTGAATAATTGTTGAATACTATTAAGAAAGAAACAGTGAAATAAAAAATAGTGGAACAAGCATCAATATATTTGCCAATATATCAATATATATTTATTGACGGGCCCGTTAGCGTGGTTGGCGCGGAGGCGCCGGTTCGATTCCTACCCGGGACATGCATTTGTGTGCATGAACATGTCTGTATGTCCGGAGTCTGGGTGTATATGTATATTAAGTATGTATTTACAAATAAAAAAGTAGTATATGTAGTAATATCAGTTATCTGGTTTCTATAGTACAAGCTCTGCTTAGTTTGGGATCAGGTAACTGTGTGTACAAAAAATGTCCCAGGATATTATTATTATTATATTTACCTAATTAAAGTGGTTTGGTTTTACTTTGTTTATTTGACATAACATTCAGATAAAACGACATAAACGTCTTCGAGGTTTTTAGTATAGAAGCAGGCTAGTCGATGGGGAAAACTTAATGGTAATTTTTTTATGGGGCTGTAGTGCCAAATAAGCGTACGGCCCGCCTGGTGTTATGCAGTAACCATAGCTTATAGATTCTTGCAAAACTCTGCTCAAAGGCATTGCTCGCACGTTGCCCACCTAAAGGGGGGTGGAAATAAAGGGGGGAGGTTGGGAAATAATAACCGTGTATCACAACCCTGCAAGCGTCGGTTAAACTCAAACCGCTAAACAAACGTGTATTAAGTTGGCCTTTAACTTGAAAAACTTTAGCTATTTAGCTTACGAAGTATGTAATACATTCACCGCCAAGAATTTACGATTTATAAATAATGAAGAATTATAAATCGTAAATTCTTGGCAGTCGACATGTAGTCGGGCATTAGTAGTCCTCTGGCCGACAACATGCCGACCGCCAAAATTTGCGATTTACAATGAAGAATTCACGAACATTATACAGGGTTATTGGAAAAACACTAACAACCTTGCAGGGCTGTATTACTGACATCATAAACAACAACTTTTGTTCTATAAGATTTGACAAAACATAATACGTTTAACAAAAAATCACGCTCTAAAATGTATGAAACAAGAAAATATTCTCATCTAGAGGATAGGTTATATTCCATTTTGCCCTAAAGTATACGGACCATAGCTACTATCCTCTAGATGAGCATATTTTCTTGTTTCATACATTTTAGAGTCAGAATTTTTGTTAAATCTATTATTGTTTTGAAAAAGTCATATAACAAAAGTTGTTGTTTATGATGTCAGTAATACAGTCCTACAAGATTGTTAGTTTTTTTTCAATAACCCTGTATAATAGCTCAGTGGATTCCCAATGAACAATTATTGTTGAGAGACTTGAACGAGTCCCAGAAAGCTATAAAAAACATTAACATCACCTAAAAGCCTAATCGAACACCTATTAATATTTACCAACACGAACTAACTCATGTAATAGCGTTGTTTGATGGCGTCCAGCTGTGCCCAGTGCCATTCATAGCTCGCTTAGTTAGCACGGCAATCTGTTGGGTCGTTTAACAAGCCATTAACCCTGAGGAGGTAGGAGCCAATTGATTGCATCTCATGCTAGCTTGACCGGGGTAGTACCACCCTCTCAATGAAGATCGGCGTAAAGCAGCTATTACAGCTGCGTTTCGGACGATGAGTGAGAGAGCCGGAAGCCCAACACCCTCCCCCTCCCCGTTTCCACTCCCCTTCAGGTCGGCAAAGTGCGAGCAATGCCTTTGGTATTGCAAGCATCTATAGGCTACGGTAACTGATTAACATCAGGCAGGCCGTACGCTCGTTTGCCACCTTAGTCCTATAAAATAAAAGATGGGCTGGCTCGACCATGGTAATAGCACCCTCTCACAGAGCTGAAAGCTTAACCCCCATCCTCTCCCTCCGTCCCACTCTCTTTCAGGACGGGAACATGCGAGCGATGCCTCTGGTAACTGCTTAACATGTTTCAGGCCGCACGCTTGTTTGCCACCTTTGTGACATTGAAAAAAGAGCTATGTTGTTTAAAAGGGTCAAGCTGCGTATGATAAGGATAGACAATGGATGGGTCTGACTTACTCTGGATAACGAATGGTTTATGGCTGTCGTATTGGTGGGCCATAGAGACTTTAGTATGGTTAAAAGGTCAAAGCTAAGACAGTTTATTACAATGGGTGCGTCCAGATGTCTCACATGCCTCGCCCTAGCACTGATGTTATGACATTATGTCTATGCGTTCCACCATCAAAACTGATTGCTAGAGCGCGACTTGCGCCTGATTTAGACGCAGCCAATTATTTATTTTATTGAAGTATTATCCCAATGATTTATTCCTATGAATATAACCCTTAAACAGTCCTGAAGCTTAGGAACTATCCTACTTCCTACTAATATAATAAATGCGAAAGTAAGTGAGTGTGTGTGTGTGAATGTTTGTTACCACGTATCTCCATGGCTACTAAACCGATTTTAATGAAATTTGAAACGTAGATAGTGCAGGCTCAGGAATAAGACATAGGGTAATCTTACATATCAATTTCCACGCGCGCGACGCCGCGGGGCACAGCTAGTTTTTAAATAAATATGAACAAAAATGTAGATAAAATGATGTCACCAAAGGAATATAACAAATTTGTAGACTCTGAAGGTATTATTACAAAAAAGTTAAGCTCGTTTTGTGTGTAGTCAAATTTCCGATGTACTTAAATGAAATAACTCGTGTTTAAGTTTTTGGTAATAACACGGTATAACTCTAAACTAAGTAACGCTTCTACGAATGGGTACCTAAAGATAAAGATTGATTGATCCTTTATTGCTGAGGTTCTACATGTGTTTCATTTCAATAGTAATAATAATAACATAATAGTAATAATAATAAGTAATAAATTGTTAATTGACGGCAACTCCAGCTTGTCCTCTGACATTAGCCTCCTCCAATATCTTCCACTCATTTCTGTTCTGCGCCAATCTTGACCATAGGGGTCCCGCACGAATGGGTACCTACTTACCGTTCAATAGCCAATATTTGCTTGGACAGATTCGAACCCACAACCAGACCCACGTGGGTCGAGTGACCTCTGCTCGAAAAACCACTAGCGCAGGCGGTTGTCAACAAATACGGTTTTTTATATCTATATAACTGACCGGCCCGCGACAGATATCCTACCTACATATTATATATATATATATATATATCTATATATTTATTTAATGTAAATGTAAAAGTGTTATGTATGAAATAGTATGATTTATTGAAAGTAAATGACATTTTGAAAATAATAGTTACTGTAATATATATTAGATTCCTGTGCCTAACTATAGGTGTTATTAGGTATTGCCTCAATCCGCATTAAAATCTTTATAAGACCGAATACAATCCAGCAGCTATAAAAACCTAAATCTCACAATAATATTCCTACCTAACAATGTAAATCCGACACTTTTAGAAATCAATTTCCTTTACATTTAAATCTCACTTACAAAAGGTTCCATCCAATACCTTCCGTACCACAATAGCACACAAAAATAACAATTAATATTAATCTAAGGCCAATATGTTTGCAAATGTTGGCATGCAACAAGGAGGGCGATGGGGAGTTAGGGGTGGAGCCGTAGGCGCCTACGCGATATATAAAGGATCGCGCGCCGCTACGAGGCACAGAAGCGTAGCAGCGTAGCACAACAGTCGTAGCGTGCGTCGTAGCAAGTACTCACTGAATTCGTAGCAATGGCTCTTGGGTAAGTTTTTCAAAATTATTTTTTTACCACAATGAAAATGTTTAGTATCTATTTAATACGGTTTTAAAGTCGTATTTCCGTGATCTTTAATTGCATTTATAATAATAATTAAGTAAATAAGTAATACATATTTTTGGGCATCAGGATAGTTTTAGGATTTTTCGGGTTTCAGCCGGAAATTAAAATCTCGTGTGGAAACAATTGAAGTAATTTTTTTGCACAATTTCAGTCCAAATAAAGTTCGTTAAACGAATCAGGGGCCTTACCACAAGCTCTTATTGCGATTCAATTATGGGAACGTTTTAACGACGTTTTAGTGACGTTTCTTATTGTCATTACAATAAGGTACGTCATTGCACAAAAAGTCGCTGAAACGTTAATACGTTCCTGTAATTGAATCGCAATAAGAGCTTGTGGTAAGCCCCCTGTTCATATCATGTGCGTATTATGAATTCATAAAAAAATAGATCCTTACCTACTCAGAGCAAAAAAAAGTTTTATAGGTTTCAGAAGAGTTTGTAAAAAAAAATTTACATTTACGAATATCAGGCATATTTAAAGAGTTCTGAAAAAGTGGTTTAACTTATTTATTATATTCTTTTTAACACTTCTCCAAACCCATGCAAAATTATTCAGAAAGTAGTTAAAACTCGCGGCTAAGTTTGCGGCTGTTATCTTGTTTACATAAATAAATCCTACTTAGGTATGGCTGTCGTAAAAATCTTTAAGAAGTTTACTAGGCTTTTTGGGTAAAGCTGATACAAAACTTTATAATATACAGGCAGAGTAACGACACAAAATATTTAAAATTAAGGGTACGAAAACATTTTTTTTAAAATCAAATGTAATTTGTCTACTTATTAAAAGTGCAAGCTACTTACAATACCTACTTTCGTTGCCACCTCTGTTCGGTGATGATCATCAGTGGTGCCTTCGAATCTAGCGGGTACAGTCACCTTAACGTCTATGGTAACATTTCCAACACAAGAGCCCCCACAATTACGGGTGTCGATAGTAAAGAAAGCTCAGCTTATACTTTCCAGTTTCCACCTTACCGCTGAATACTCGTATACAACTTAAATTTTAGAGCTGCTTAACTTTGACGCGCCATAAAAAAATCTAATTCCGAAGTGTGACTTAAACATTTGAGTAGCGTTTGAGTATTCGGCCGTTAGACGTGTAGACCGTCTATACTTTTACTAACGAGTAGGTCCCCGGCACTCGTCGAGGGTCAAACATTGGCGTCATCGTTGGACACCATTGTCTATTCGGGCTTACAGGAGTATCAGTTGTGGCAGTGTGTGGCGAGTCTAAACCCAAAAAAAAATAACAAGTAGATTTAAACGTTTTCTTAGTATCTCAAAAAGTATCAATGTAAACCTGTATCAATATGCCGACGGTATTTGGCAAGCTGCGATAGATCCCGCCTGAGGCGGCACAGACACCTGTTGGGTGCGGGCCGCGGGCCTCGGGCCCCGCCACGCCCTGCCTGTGGTGCTATCACACACGCCAAGACAAGACTTTTGTCACGCAAGTCGCACCGAGTCGCTCTCTCCCTTTCTTAATACATAGGACAAAATGAGACAAAATCGATTTATCTCACATTTTGTCTTATCACGTTCGGCTGTGCTACTATGCTGGATTACTTTCAAAATCATATTCTCAAGCCAATGGGAACATTCGTCGCCATACCTAGAGGAAACGCTGCGTTACAAAACTTTTATTTTCAGCGCCAATGCCTCGAAAACTCGAACGCTACGTACGTTTCAGAGTAGCTTAATTTTATTCATGCTTTCACGTAACAAAAAAAAATCACTAATAAATTCTCTTCCGGCTCTTTTGCTAATGATTTTGAATTAAATCAATTCTTTTTCTGGATCTTAATAATATTTTAACGTTACTAACATTTAGTTTTGACAAGGTTCACCAACGCGTCTGTTACATAAAGAGTATTAGGGATTTAAAAAAAAAACAGCGACTGTATTGCTGACTGTACGATACTAACATTATCCTAGTCTTTTGACTTTCCTAGGACACGGCGTTACATTACATCTGAAACTCGACACGCACATTTCGTTCGACTGAAAGAGAATTCTTTCGGGTCTCATTAAAAGGAATTATGTTATCGTGTTTCAGGCGGGACGACACTACCTTTAGCTCGGACCATTTGTTACTTTCAGCCCATTTCAGCTTTTTAGAGCAAATGTCCCCTTCTTTGATGTAACGACCTCCTGAGGTGAGATCCAATATCTACATCGTAAATATCTATCTCATCGAGGGTCAAACCTTGGCGTCATCGTTGGACACTGTCGATACTGGCTTAAAGGAGTAACAGTGGTGGGAGTGTGTGGCGAGCCTAGACCCATATCTAAAATATTAGAATATTTTTTATGGCGACATACAAGCGCATGACCCACCTGATGTTAAGCAGTTACCGTAATCTATAGATGCTTGCAATACCAAAGACATCGCTCGCACGTTGCCGACCTGAAGGGAATAGGGACAGGAGGGGAAAGGGCGGGTTTGGGCTTCCTGCTCTCTCACTCATCGTACGAAACGCAGCTGTAATAGCTACTTTACGCCGATTTTCCGTGCGAGCCCCTACCCCGGTCAAGCCAGCCCATATATGAGCTGCAGTCAATTGGCTACAGCTTGGCTTTATCACCAATAAATTAAATCACAAAGTAGGTACTGTTCGGGTTTCACCGTAATCATGGACCAGCAACTTCGTATGATCGAATATCTATAATAATATTATAAATGCGATAGTAATTGTGTCTGTCGATCTGTTTGTAACGCTTTCACGACTAAACCGCTAAACCAATTGTGGTATGGAGATAGACAGGACCTTGGAGCCGACCTAGGTACTTATTATCCCGGAAAAAATGTCAGGATCCTGTGGGATAAGTTAACGCGGACGAAGGCGCGGGCAGAAGCTAGTAAAAAAGATTAAAAGTATTTGAAAGTAGCAATCACTGCCATGACTAAAGTATCAGTGGGTACTTAGTGGCTATGCACACGGAGCAACTTTAGTTGCCGAAACTATCTACTTTTAGTGTTTTTTTGGCAGTTGCAGCCATCAATTGCCAGTTGCAGCAACAGTTGCCGCGGTTGCCGCGATTGTTTTATTTGAGAACAGCTAGTTGCGAGTTGCCAGTTGCTGCAAAAGTTGCCCGTGTGCATAGCCCCTTACACACTGTTTGTGATACTGTTCTTTCATCTCCAAATAAGCTTGAAACGTACATGAATGCAGATAAAAAGGTTGTAATTAATAAATTTAGGTAATTCAGACGAGCTTGCGGAGATTAAAGGTTTCTTAAGTACAGACATTAAATACCTACATCATTAATTATAAAGTAGCCCTTACGGTTTCCTTGCGGTTCCATTTACTGTATATACAGTCTATTATTTTAGACTAGGGACGTATTCAAGTTCATGATAGTTTATGCTAGGGATACACTAGACTAGACACTAGGAACTCAGTGTATCTCAGTGTACCGATACCGTCACTACAACAGTAACAAGGTGTCGCGGTAGTGTACACACGCAGACACTCGATGTATACACTGAGTGTTTTAGTATTAGTGTCGTGTATCCTTAGCTTTATACTTACACTAACTAAGAACAAGTATAATTTAAAAAATATATACGGTCGAATTGAGATACCTCCTCCTTTTTGAAGTCGGTTAAAAAGAAACACAAATAAATGAAAGAGAACTTAACTAAAATAATGCAAAAAATATTTAAAAAACACTAGTGCCATGTCAAAAAACTAACAATATATTTTTTTATAACAAGTTCTATTAGTTTATTTGTATACAAAGCGACAGATCACTCATTTACTCGCTGGCTGACTAAATAAAATTGTTATTGCAGTCGGGGGACCGCTCTGTGGTACAATTTACGTTCGTACAATTTATTCAATCTAAGCGGTCCCCTTAATCTCGGGGTCTTGAACCATAAATTATTGTTTCACAAATATGATTTAAACTTGCAAAGATTTTGACTTGAAACAAAGGGAAATTAGGCGTTTACCCACCGGCAGCGGTTAGAGGCCAGCGTGGGTAATATAGGGCTGCCACCAACCGGTAAATGTCGTTGGCTATAAAGTGGCACAGAAAAGCGTTTTTTTTTTAAATATTGTGGCAATGACCGACACAATATAAGAATATGTAAACAAAAAATCATATGTTTTTCAATGAACTCGTCTACAAGCCCCAAGCAATCGCGCTCGAGCAACCAGATATGACATTGTGTCAAAACAGATTGCTCGGGAACATAGCCGCTCGGTTCATTTAGACGCACCTAATAACTCGTAGATTTCGTTGTGCTCAAATCTTTTACCGCCATTAGGTAGGTAACTAGTTTGAGTTATGGACAAATAAAATGTTCCATAACTTTTAAGACTTAAGTCTAACCAGTGAGTTTTGCCGGACAGAGAAAAGTAGACCTTATCTCAGTAAATGTTGAGATTGTTACGTATACTGGCTGGAGGATAACATAAGCCAAACTGTGTCAAATCTTACGCAGTTTTGTTGCCTTAAGAAACCGTGGCAAACCTATTGTGGTCAGAATTTGAGCCGCAAACTCGCTTTGTGCGCCAAATTGGCCGTTACGGTGATAAAACTTTGCTAAGATGGTGAAACTTAATATTTACTAACAAGGTTTGTGATATAACACGGCGATATAAACAAATCTAAGCCTTTTCATAAAATGAAAAAGATTATTCGCCTTTAGACCGCAGTGGTTTGTGTCAATGTATTTCCTAACACATTTAATCAAATTGTCACAAACTGTAGAAGTTATGGCACTGTGACAGACTGGGACAGACGGACGGACGGATGAACTGGATGATCTTTAAAGGGTACGGTACGGGGTACGGGTCTTCATAGGGACTACGGAGCCCTCAAAAACAATGGAAGCATACGATGTTACTGGTATCACCATCACTCATCTGTATACTACAACAAAACCTACAGCTTGTTTGGTTTGGAACCATCCAGTTGGTAGGTAACTATGTTTTTTAGCAAACTCTTCGGAATAATAGGTATACCTACCTATTATGTTTTACCTACCCATTAATGTAATTCGAAATTAATATCAATAAAAAATATTTCACTAATAAATCGTGTCGCCTTCAGCGTGTTAAATTTAAATGAAATTTGCAGATCATGTCGGATTATGTTTGGACCGGGGTGACATGTCGGCCGCTTGTAATTTGCGATAAACAATAGCTTACATACCCAGCCGTAATGAACGGCACGAGTTACCCGTGATAATGGCGGAATAATTTGACGACAACAAAAAATACCGAACAAGTGCGAGTGGTGAAACGTGGGCTTTGAGTTGGCATACCTCCACAATGTGGTGGTGTATGGCCACTCAAGCCTCTGACTACCCCCGAATGGGTATAAAAGTCGTGACGTATATGTAGTGTAATGGGAGTAGGACTCGCGCCCTGAGGGTTCCGTACAAATTTTAATGTTTGTAGTCTCAACGATTTTTACCTGTTTTCGGACCAATACCATATTTTCAAAAACGCTGAGAATTTTATTTTATCATATGTAAAAAGGTAAGGTAATAGGTGGAGAGGTGTTTTGACAGAATGTGTATTTCTGTTGCCGCTACAGCAACAAATACTAAAATTTAAATAAAATTTAAAAATACAAGAGGCCCCCATAAAATACACTTGATATTTTTGACGTTTTTATTGTACGCTGGTACGGAACCCTTTATGTGCGAGTCCGAAACGCACTTGGCAAGTTTTTGTACCTACGTATTATAATGGAGACAATAGCTACAATAAGAACGATTTTGTATTTGACAAGTGAAACCACTCCTTTTCAGGGTACAAAACCAATAAGTTCTATTTAGAATTAACGGAGCTTTGCTTTAGGTAACTATTGCCTCCCACAAAGTAAATATAAGTAGGTAAGTACAATCGGTCGCTTGGAAAACAAGAATTTCCGATCTAAATCCCAACACTCTTCAAAGGGTTACGTAAACTTCTAAAAGATTAAGAAAAAATATTAAAAAGTAATCGTTCGTATTTTAAGCGCGCTTCGGGCCATTTTTTTTCTAGAGTAATTATCTCTCTGACGCAAAGGTACACGCGGAAAGCCTCGGAAATAAAATTCGAATTTTACTTTGTGGTAATTTTACAGATTACTAAAACTTTTTTATAGTGTTGTGTAAAGTCTACAATTTTCTAAATAATATTACCTACCTAAAGTGGAAACACTAACAGTGTTGTTACAAAAAAATATACGATTTGAACGCGGAAATAGCCAAATTTTTAGTTCAGCGTATTTTTTTTTATTAAACACCGTGTTTGGCATCCTAGTTATGAACTGTGGATTAAAAAAAAACATTATTATGGACTACTGGGGAACGAACCCAGGACATCATCAAGACGACCAGCCACCAAGTCATGTATGAATGTAATACTAAATATAAAGGTACTACCTATGTGTTATTAGCTCGGTATATTTGCCCTTTCTACAATCAAAGCGTCCGTCATCCCTTAGGAAATCCACCTACGATTGGTTTTGCTTCAATATTGTGTTTCACTTTGAAACTCATTCCAATAAGTATCACATAAGAAATGGTTACGTTACCTAAGGAACGGAAATTAGTAGATATGTACAAGAAACTAGGTAGGTATAGTAAGAAGTGTATAAGACTGGAAGGTAAAAATATAACAAAATAGAATGTTGCATTGATGTATTGTTTTAGTAGATATGGAACCTTCTAACATAGCATTCACAAAAGTTGTGCTCAGCGCACCTCTACATGCAGCGAAATTCAGCGACATTTATAAATATGTACATACCTACTAAGAAAGCATTATTCACCGGAAGATGAGCTATATTAGCAATACCGACATGTTACAACGTTATTTTCGGCGTGACTGAGTCATACTGTGACCACGGACTCAGTTTAGTAGGACAAGCTATTATGGACAGTCACATGTTTCCCTCTTCTTAGTAATATAAAAAAAAAACGTAATGTAACCGTGCTGGGTGTTACTGGGGTCACCATCAATCCACTATACGGTAGCCATAGTACAAGCATTGCTTATAGTTTGGGACCATACAGAAGGGCTAGACAAGTGGCTGACGTCTACAAGCGTTCCTTCAAATCGCTACGCTTCATGTATGGAAATGACATGTCACGTGATCTACATAACAACTTGTTGTTGATCTACATAGCGACGTTTGACATTTCCATACATTGTGAAGTCTATTCTATTCTATTCGATTAGCGTTCATGCCACTTGTCTAGGGGGGCAGTTGTGTGATAGTCTGGTGATATTCATATATTTCCGACGCGAGTTTCTGAACTAACCTTCGAAACTACAAAGTCCATTCGCGTCCCCGCCATTTGTATTGTAAAGTAATTAGCGGGCTTGTAATTAACAAGGCTCGGTCGTGCCGCTGCATAATGGCGGACAACATGGCCGCCCGTCAACTGTCACTTTTTGGTAAAAGCGCGCGCTGACTCCTAATCAGATTTCTAGACGCTAATTAACTGTACCAACGCTAGTTTGGTCTGAATTGTACAATCAAGCGCATTATGCGTGTGGGCAGTCCATTTTGGATGTATAAAGGTTGCATAAAGCCTTTGCATGAAGCTTTTAAGCGTGTTTTAGCGACATTTCGTCGGAATTATAGGGGTTTTATGAACTCGTATACGTAGGAGTTCGTAAAAAAGCCCTAATGTTTTCCTTGTCCTTTGTTTGAGTGATGTGTATGTTTGGGTGTAGATGACATTAGGCACGTTGACTTTATCCGAGTAAAATAATAAAAAGGCAAGCATCAAAGAGAAAGTTGGGTAAGTACCTAATATTGTGTTACTGGCAAATTCAAAAGAAAATAAACTGCTCGTAAACTGACACCACGGCCAGCGAGAAGCGATAAGAAAATGAATAGATTATTTTATTAACATTAATAATAATATTACTAACGTGGGCGAAAAAACAGCAAAGCTGAAGTGGGATTGGGCCGGCCATGTGGCACGAATGGACAGTGGGAAACGAAATAGGCTATTAAAAAAAAATGCCCTTATATCATCCCAATCCTGGTCACGGGCCACCCCTTAATGCGAGGGGGATTCAGGCTATAATCCACCACGTTGGCCCAGTGCGGGTTGGTCACTTCACGTGTCTTTCGATTTTATTTTAGATTTAGACAAGTAGGTTTCTTTCACGATGTTTTGCTTTATCGTTATTTCATAAGTTAGGTAGTTATTTTAATCGTTTCGCCAGCATTTATTTTTAAGAAATTTTATAAAATAACTGCCTGATTGTGACAAGCTCGGCGGAGACCGATTTGAATTCGAGCGGTATCTCTCCTCATTAGACGCGGTATACCTAGTTAGTAGGCATGCACAGTATTTTTTTAACATAAGATGTTTGGTAACCCAACTCTAAGAAAATAGAATATTTATCAAAAAAGCTTCTTAAAACATTCAAATTACTGATACAATTTTAATATTAAGTAATGTAATTTAAGTGTATTAAAACCCTCCGTCGTTTACATATCTTTTTAACAGAAATGAGCAACCTTAAGCCCATGAGGTGTGTTTAAAAAACCCTCTTTAAATGCTAATAACATCTGTTTTGTGATCACGTCACCTGCGGTCATTTTCAGTTTTAATTGCGACGCCTAATTCATAGAACCGAAAATTTACATCTCAAAGCTTTTACGTAGTGAGTAGCACTGGTTCGTTTCTGAATACCTATTAGGGTTGGTACTTTTTTTGGGAATGGCCACGCACGGCTAGATATAATCTTTTTAACTTTTGAAGTGACGTGAGCCTCTTCCGCGTTTTTTCTCGTAATGAATTTACCTATTGAGATTTACGGAAATATTTTTAGCATGTCATTTTTTTTTAATTTATTCGAATGTAACGTTGGGCGAGAGAAATAAATAGAATAGGTCACGGACCTTAATAAGTAGATAGTAGATAGGTACAATAAAAAAAGGCACAATGTATCATATTATAATGTCTGTATACCATGTAGTGCCATGCGCATAGGTATTATTTAAAATGCCCATGTTACAAAAAATATGTCAAATGATAGTATTAGCTACTTGACTCTATTTAATTAAGTTATATATCTAACTTATCTCCATCTGTTGAGGACTAAAAATGGTGAGTACAATTGGGCTAAAAATCCATCATAGCAATTCTGTAACAGTTCTCTAAAATTAAGCAGAATAAATGAATGCAATTCCCCTTAATTTCGTCACCGGGATCGCCCTAGCTAGTTCATTGTACGGCAGCCAAAGTACAAGCATTGCTTAGTTTGGAACCAGCTCGTATGTAAGGGCCTCCGCAGACTTGCTACTTTTAGCATCGGCGATCGGCGATATTGATGCTGCGTCTCGCTCGTTCGCGTTCGAAGAAACGCGACGCAGCATCGATACGTCACAAAATCGCCGGTCGCCGATGCTAAAAGTAGCAAGTCTGCGGAGGCCCTAAGTCGGCAATATTTATTTATTTATTTAGCAGAATTGTCAAGGATTCTAGCTAATAAATCAAGAAACGAATTGCTTTTACAGAATTGCTATGTGGCCTTTAGCCCCCAGAAGTCTCTTGGAATCCACTAATAAATAAATACGTGCTTCCACCATTTTCAGTTCTCCGGATCGGAAATTACTGTCGTCCAAACAAATGGTGTCCTCACCTGCCCCGTATGTTGATTCAGTTCATTTGGAACAACTGAGACAAACGATTCGTTACAATTATGGTGGCACCCGACTTGTTGCTCAATTTGTTTTTATTTCTTCGTTGTGTGAAATTAAAGTCTTTATTGGATGCTGGAACAAAATGATTTAAACAAAGACATACCAAGAAAAAGGGAGACATGACTGTACAAAATAGTTTGTCTTACTATATGGAGACATAGTTAGACGCAATGGCTCGCGGAAAATAATGTTGATAACATGTCGGGTTTGCCAATAAGGCACATCTTCTGGTGAAAAACAGGCTTCAACATGCCTTTAAGGCCTAGCCAGCACTGCGTCTAAAATTCGCGCGGTTTTTTCGCAATTCTGTAACCCTTGGAATCATATTAGGAATGTGTCCGCTATCGCGATTTTAAATTCGCGCAATTTGACAAGATGCGCTCCGGAATATAATTTTATTCGCAGTGCGGGCTAGGCCTAAGGGCCACCGCAGACATGCTACTTTTTGCATCGGCGATCGGTGATTTTGCGACTGCATCGCGTTTTGGCGACTCTTTGCGGTCGGACGCAGCGACTGCTCCGATGCTTAAAGCGACCACCGATCGCCGATGCAAAAAGTAGCATGTTTGCGGTGTCCCTAAGTTGATTGTCGAATTGCAAGTGTGATAACAGATGTGATAATTTCGCTGTATGTAGTGGTGCGCTGAGCACAAGTCTAGTGACTGCATTGTTAAGAGGTAACATCTGCTAATATAATACATAAACGGGATTGAAATGAGACATTAAAATTATAATAAATTATTCACTTTTCAGACTTCCATAAACGAGATGGAGGCATTATATTGTATAAAGATAATAAATAACTGTGACATTAACAACAAAAAGCCACGAGGCTGCACTTTGATTTTCCATTTATAATTTACGGCGTATCCATCTAGCGTTGTATTTTTCCTTTCATCGGGGTAACTTTACATCTAATAAACCAATAAAAAATGAAGTGTATATTTCTAATATCAAAATAACAGCTTTTTACTATATGCATATGAAAGTATTAACGGTACTTATAACAAAAATCTTTTTTTTAAATATTTGTCTGTCTGTTTGTTACTGCTAATCATTGAAACGGCTGGACCGATCTTAACGGAACTTTCACTGGCAGATAGCTAATGTTCTAAGGAGCAACTTAGGCTACCTTTGTTTGAGCATATATTAATAAACATTTTTTGTTAAACGTACTTACCAAGTAAATGGCGTTAAAATGTATTTCCTAGTCATAAACAACACCTGTTGTTTCTAAACGAAAAACAACAACGAACCCTTTACTGTAAAGCTATCTTCCTGCGATTAACAAATTCTACCTACCAGTTTTGTAAAAGACTAGGCACAGTTTAGGGCCATCGCAGACTTGCTACTTTTAGCATCGGCGATCGGCGATTTTGATGCTGCGTCTCGCTCGTTCGCGCTCGAAACGCGACGCAGCATCGATACAGTCGCAAAATCGCCGATCGCCGATGCTAAAAGTAGCAAGTCTGCGGAGGCCCTTATAGCTTTCAAAACCAGTTTGTTAATCCATTGCTGCAAACATACTTAGTTACCTAGTTGAAGGAAACAAAAGTATTATCCAGATAGGTACACAGTTTATGTAGGTATTTACAAAATTAACTTAACTTACACTTAAGTAGATATCTCAGTATTTGAGTTGAGTATGCAAAGTGAAAGTTGTACATAAGTTTCTCAACTATGAACTCAGTAGGTACGGTATGGCGCGGCTTCCAAAGTCAACGGTATGTTCTAGGTACCTACTCAACAAGTAAAGTTAAATACAAATACAACTTCACGACTTTTATCCCCATTCGGGGGTAGTCAGAGGTTTGAGTGGCCATCCACCACCACATTGTGGAGGTATTAAGCCAACTCAAAGCCCACGTTTCACCAGATAGTCAGAACCCAACGTGGCAGGTGGTGAACCTCGTCGCCGTGTATACATGAACTGACTATTACCTAATCCCGAGGGATAGTTAGGTTATTAATAGGTTATTAATACAAGTAAAGTTATTAATTTTAACTTGGTTTTTGGATTCCGTTGAAATTCCGGTCTCATGCAAGTTATCTGGGCCTCGAGTCTCCTGACAATGGAGAATTCACGAAGATAATATTAGAGACCAGTGGTCTCGTAATGAAAAATAGCTAGGAGACTCAGGCCCTGGATTTTCAGAGAAGAACGGGGTTGCGGTGTCCTCAGTTGTTGCAGATATTTTATCTGCGACACAGTTTACACTAAACACTAGCTAACAGTTGTTTGCATACGGTCGGCTGCACATCTCTGGGAACGGTTCCAGCATAAGCTGAACTCTTTTTGTTATTGACACCCGTGAAAAAGAGAGCTCAGTGTATGCTGGACGAGGCTCCCAAAGATGTGCAATATTTACCTCCATCCGTACCACAGAGTAAATACTAAAGAAACAGGTGCCCTTATTAGATATTTGTATGAAACAAAACGTGGTCATCGTTTTTTCATTTTCATTGTACTATTTACCGGTAAATAGTTGAACTACTCGCTTCGTTTTATGTCGATGTTAGTACTAGGCCGACCACTCGGCCGACTTGCTTAGGGCCAGTCCCCTTAGTAACTGGTCCATGATCCGTACCTACCCAATAATTAGAAAGAAATACTTGATTACATGTGGCATTTAGGTATAATATTTTGTCATACATATCTTTTCCTATTTTTCTTCGGGGGGTATTGCATTTTTTTTAAAAGACTATAATATTATTCATGAACGATTGTGTACCTACCAAAAGACAAAATCATGATAGATTGACGTCAAAATATTCACAAAATTTTGGTGCAACGTGACCAAGGCTGCAACGAAATTCCATAGTGATTAGTCGTATGGGATTTCGAACACAATGTTTGGTGTTGCTCACTGTTTGAACAGATTGTGGCCGAGTGACGTGTGGGGAATCCCGAGATGTGTTACGATAGTTCATCTTCTTACCTTGAAAGATATAGCTCACCCGTACCTAATGGATGACCAATTTCACCTTGTTAAATTTATGAGCTGCGATTCTGAATGTTGAATTCATTGTACGTTTGAAGCAATGTTATATTAGTTTTATATTATCTAAGTAGTAGGTGGTTATACAAAGTCTTAGGTTAGACGAGAGATCTATTCTAACCGTTATATTAATGCTTGCACGTATCTAACTAAAAAGTATAAATAAAAAAACACTAATAAATGGGTGCGTCTACATCATCATCATTCGGTTTTGACGTCGGAAAGCATAGTTATAATTTTATTTGGGGAGCTTACGGCCAATTTCACAGAATATGTATGATTAAAAATAAACGAATGACAATGTCATAACATGAGTGCTCAGGCGAGGCATGCGAGGCATCTGCGGGGCTATTACGTATATCAGTTGACAACTGGCTTCGGTTGTTCACCGAACTTTGATGGTAAATTGGAATGACATAACATTAGTATTACGCATTTCTTGCAGGGCTAACCTAACCTAAACTCACTGTACCTTGATATCCGTTCAACGTAATACGTAATACCAATGTTATGTCATTCTAGTTTACCATCAAAGTTCGGTGAACAACCGACGCCAGTTGTCAACTGAGATACGTAATAGCCCTGCAGGACGCACCAAATGACAGAGAAAACTTAACAGAAATATACAAATAGTTACGCAACTTCGTACTGAAGAAAAAATTCTTGATTAAATTACGAACAAGGTACCTACGGTCTCTTAAAATCCTGTTTAGTATTATAGCCAGTTCCAAGATCCTATATAATTCCGAGTCATAAAATATTGATGGTCAGTATATTCTGATCGCTTTGAAACAACGCACCATTTCGCTTTGTTTACGTCGAATGCAAATAGCAACGCAGGGATGCACCAGAGGCATCGCCACATGACTACAGTTAACTGATATTATAGACTAGCTGGTGCCCGCGGCTTAATCTCCTTAGTATTCTTTCCAATTTAACCCATTCGTTGCCTCTAGTCTCACAATATGGCTAATTCCAAGTGTCGTTTATTACTTAGGACCGGTCTGTCGGACCGCACGCGGCGTTTATAGGGTTAGTTACTGCACGGGGCCGGCTAACGAACTGTGCATTCGTAGAAACTTTAATTAAGGTTTAATTTTGTGTAGTTTGAGGTAAGATTTGTTTTGTGCAAAACTGCTATGTAGAGGGAATTAAAATGTAATTTAGCGTTGAAACATACTTATTGTAAATTAAATTTTAGTATTTGAATAGCGGTCTCTTTGATTGCGGTTGCATCCACAGGGTGAAGTCTAATTGAAGATTAACGTTAAATCTCTTATATTTAACTGTCACGTGAAAACAATTATATTTTCTCTTTGAGACTTAACATTATTTTTGACTATATACAGTCGCCTACACACACTACATGCACTAGGTACATGCACTACATGCTGTAGGTACCTACATGTAGGTATGATCCATAGAGATTATATGGTATGGTCACATTTATAACATGCTGAGCTAACAAATGTTACCTTAGTCGTGTAGCGACCGTACCTAAAATTTACAAACTATTTAACAAATTAATGTATCGAAATTATATGCAAATTGGTAATGCAAGCATCTAAATACTATGCTAACTACTTAACGGCAGGCGGGCCGTAGGCTTGTTAGCCGCCTTAGTCACACAAAAAAGAGATGATTGCTATTTGCGAACCATTAACGAATAATCAATCAATAGTGTCCACGCGTCTTGAATAACAAGTAGTTCAGTTAAAACAAACGAGCGGTTAATGAATCGTGGAACCGTGTCAACTTTAAAATAAATGCATTGAACAAGTAACCCTATTACTTCACGTTTCGGTTCAAATTTGAATATGGATAAATCTATTTCCGCTGTTTTAGTTTTACAAACAGAAAAGTTGGCTTGCAATTAATAAGGAACTTTAAACAGATATTATAGAGTCGTAATTCATTTGGTGCAAGTATAAATAGGTTTGATTCTCAAATGCAACTCTTCTAGCGATGCATGTGCACTAATTAGATAAAATATTCTTAACTGAAGGTAATACGGTTTATATTTGCATAAGAAAGTATTTTGGGAACGGTTATCTATGATAGATAGTATTAATAGTGATGTGCGTAAATAGAACGTCACGCGTGCGAATTTGCACGTACACATTGACTAGGGATGGGATTCACTTGTATTTTTTATCGATGAAATTAACAAGCAGATCTAACTATGGACTACTTATCTAGCCGCCAATTTTATAATGGTTTTAAAAAGCACTTTTGAATAAAAGTGATTTGTAAAGCCCGTGTAAGACCATTATAACTTTCTATAAATAAACCATTGTAAACAGGTTATAAGAGCAAAGGTATTTCCGTAATAATGCACTTATTGTTCAGATAATAGTCCTTTCTCTCAACAATTAAGTATTATTTTATTCAGATAACCTGTTATAATAACAAGACCATTATAACAGCAACATTATATAAATAAACAAGCAGTTATTATTAGTATGTTATTGATAAGGGCTTGTGAATGGTAGTCATAATTTTATCCCAAGTTTTTTGTTTTAATAATTATCTAAACATGGAAAAATTAACACGACTATTAGGTATGTTGGTTCAATGTACCTATTGATCATAATTAATCTTAGATCCTGTTTTAAAATCCTCGGATAAAGATTATACTCGGAATAAATTTGACGTTTTGATAGACATGGCATGGGAATACTGCAAAACAGGTTCTTCTTAGAAATAACGGGAAATCTCTAAATGGATTTTTGAATTTCATGATTTGACCTCTGAACAACGCACAAAGGGATACAAAGGGCTCAAAGGCCTGTGTGTTGCAAGTCCATCATCTAGGTATTCATAAAACCTTTACTGCTGTTAAGCTCAGATCAAATTAAAAAGACAAGATAGAACGTTGCGACCATGTAGTGAGACCGGTTTTATAGACATGTGTGCGACGCGCCGCGAACAAGGCAAAGCGTAGTTTCATTGTTTGTCTATTGTGTGTGTAAGTGTGTATGTACACGACAAGGCGTAGTTTCAACCGGCCTCATTTCGTTGATCGCAACGTTTTATCTTGTATTTTTATTTGATCTGAGGTGTCAAGATACCCTAGGGAGTTAATCAGAGCATTGACACGCCATTTCATATTGAACCTAATCAGTTTGTAAACGTCATAATGTATTGGGATTCCAGCACCGGTCAAGGCACTCACTAACCGCATATTATGCAACACGGAGATCAGTACCGAAGGTCAGGTCGGAGACAGTGAGTAACGTTTGAGAGAGCACCCTAATAGGTATTGAACGAAACTGGTTTGAGATCAATGACACGTTGAGCGGAAAACGGTACCTATAAAACGGTAGGATAAAGATGAGTTATTCAAGATAGTTCCCTAAAAATACTACTGGCTACTTTATCGGTGGTAGAGCCAATCTGTAACCAATTGCCCGCAGCTCAAACACGGGCTGGTTCGACCGGGATAGTACCCTCTCACTGAATTTCTGCCTAAGATAGCTATTACAGCTACGTTTCGTACGGTGAGTGAGGGAACCGGAATTAATTAAATAATTGTCTCCAAATTTTAAAATAGGTACTATCCGAAATCGGTTGAAACCTAACAGTAGAAATGAATTTCGTCAGCTATCGTCCCCTCTCTAATATCCTATCGAGAATGACGTGCATCCTTAGCCAGTGCGTCAACTTGCACTCTCGATAAATTAGCACGCGTCCCGGCCCAGCCTCCAGTATCGCTCGGTCATCGCATGCGTACGCGCAACAACGAAGAACAATAAAAAAATATCGAAAAAGTCGTTCACAGTCGATAAGTTTGAAACAGTAACTCCCAACACTAATGCGTGTGCTATATTGGTCAAGTAAAGGGTCTGTTGTTAAAGATGTTTTTCGTTAGTGAAAAGTGAAAGTGTTTTTTTATAAAAACGATTCATGAAGAATATTATGTAAGTTCTTTGCATGGATTAATTATGTTTTCCGCGAGGGTACTCCAACTAGATTGTGCATGCGGACTAGTCAATTGCGGCAACTGATACTACGCCGAAGTCGGCGTACTTCAGTACATCTGACAGCAACCAATAACTGACTGACTAACGTGCCGTAACGATAATAAGTTATTTAATGGAATGATTTTTCTAGTTAGAGCGTGGGCGCGATCCTTTTATAAATCTAAGTTCATTTGTAAATAAATGTATATCAATGAATCAATCAGTATGCGGGCCAATTTTGCAATCTATAATGACCTAATTCTGAGGAAATAAGGTATCATACAAATAATACAATAATGCATAAGTCTAATTTCACACAAGATGTTTTTGCTGACATGACAAAAATGTAATATTTCCTGAAACTACACGCTTGAGCGATTTCGTAACGCGCGTCCTGCATACATTGTGATTATTTTATTGTTTTCTGTATAAGTAATATTAATATCCTGTACACAACCACGGTTTTATGTAAATACTTAACATATAACTCAAATACCTACCTATTATATTTATCAAAACTCACTGTATTAAACTAAGAAAGTGGCGATACAACAATCAATGTAATACTACAAGCCCGCTGAGATTCTTGCCGGATCTTCTCAGTCTAGGTCGTGTTTCCGATTCGCAGGTATATTACAATTTGTAAGTGCCCCCCATGGACCAATTACTAGGGGGACTGGCCCTAAGCAACTCGGCCTAGTGGTCGGCCTAGTACTAACATCGACATAAAACGAAGCGAGTAGTTCAACTATTTACCGGTAGATAGAACAATGAAAATGTAAAAACAATGACCACGTTTTTTTTTCATACATATATCTAATAAGGGCACCTCTTTCTTTAGTCTTTACTCTGTGGTGCCCCCGTAAGCCTAAGGGCCATAACATACCTAGTAGCCATGGCGACGTCTCCAACCCCGTAGCCAAATGAAAATATGTCAAAATATGACAGGCAACATACCTGGCGACCGAGTGGCGACGGTCGCCAGTCCGTCGCCAGTCGCGTGTCGGTGTGTTATGGCCTTAAACGAAATAAACTATTTGAATCTGGATTTAAACCCAGGTAGGTAGGTATCTAATCATTTGGTAAAGTAATGCAAATGTGCAAATGTTTCCTCGTGAATTAAAGTTCATCTTTTCTTTAATAGTTAGTAATAGCCTAAATATTGTCATAATTGACTACCTAATCGAAGAGACCATTTGGTAGTAGTTTGAAGCGTAGGCCACTCGGATCATTGGTCACCGATTCGATTCCCGCCGCGATATCTATTGCATGTCTTTCCGTGATACTGGGATCGCCCACAGCATTTATAACACAAGCGTCACTTAGTCTGGGACCATACAATTGGAGCCTATTCTGCGATATTTATAGCACTAAGATAACAGAGCTATTGTTGGTTATTGAACTTAGGCCCTATAGTCTGGTCTAGTCGGGACAACAGACAAATGACGTCACTTCATGTTAAAAACTATGACGTTTGATATAAAAGACCCGACATAGGTACACGAGCATTATTGGCTATGCACACGGAGAAACATTCGTTCAAGAACCGATCAACTTTTTGATGTTTTTTTGTTAAACGTTGTCAGTTGCAGCAACTGTTGCAAGTTGCAGCAACAGTTCCCGCGATTGTTTTATATGAAAACAGCTAGTTGCGAGTTGCCAGTTGCCGCAAAAGTTGCCCGTGTGCATAGCCCCTTAGTGCTTTTAAAAACGGCACATTAATACCTAATCATAAATGAATACAAGCCATACGCCAGACCTGTTGTTAGAAAGAGATGAATATACATTGTAGTGTTATTAGCTACATTATCATTGGAGCGTGCGCGCAGCCGTGCAGTCGCGACCCTGGGTGGTGCGTGACTAAGTGCATGTCGGGTAATTACCTTGCAATAATGTTACCAAAATAAGCGCGGCCGCATCTAAAGGCGCAGTAGTTAGAGCGTCGGCCGCTCCACTCTCTGTTTCGGGTGGTTGCGGGTTCGATTCCAGTCAGAGGCAAATATCGGAAATGACCTTTCCGTAATTTACCCTGGTCTGGGTGTCACTGGGATCGCCCCCAGTCCATTGTACGGTACCCATAGTACACGCTTTGGTTAGTTTGGGACCATACAGTTGGTGTTTGTCTGGCGATATTATTATTTATTACATCATTGATCAATAAGCGGAATTTGAAGACTATCGTAGTGTTTGTTACGATAAACAGACCGACAAAATTATTTGTTGATATAATATTAGCTATGGAGAGGGTTATGCTCGGCGTTTCTCTACGAGATCGAATCAGAAATGAGGAGATACGAGACGAACCAAGGTGACCAACATAGTCTTGCGAATTAGTAAGCTGAAGTGGCAGTGGGGCACATAGGCCGAAGAACTGATGGCCGATGGGGCAGAAAGGTTCTTGAGTGGTGGCCACGTACCGGAAGACGCAATAGGCCCCACAAGGTGGACCGAATCGAAACGCCCCCTGAAATATTTCAAAATTACTTAACCCCGTCACAGTTTTTATCGTGGTAGAGCCAAGCTGTAGCCAATTGACTCATATTCGGGCTGGCTCGACCGGGATAGTACCACCCTCTCACAGAAGATCGGCGTAAAGCAGCTATTACAGCTGCGTTTCGTATGATGAGTGAGAGAGTCGGAAGCCCCCCTTCCCCTTCCTCCGTCCCACTCCCATTCAGGTCGGCAACGTGTGAGCAATGCCTTTGAGATTGCAAGCATCTATAGGCTACGGTAACTGCTTAACATCAGGCGGGTCGGACGCTTGTTTGCCACCTCAGTGCTATAAACAAAAAAAGTATTCAAATGTGTGTTACGGAATTATCCAAAATCAACTCAACGTATATCGAACCTGCGACCTTCCGGTTCTATTACGCAACTTGACAATTCAAAGTTCTTGTCAATGCCTGAGTCACAGGAATATCCCGTCAGTGGATGTCGATGACCGTGTTACTCATCAAACGTTTTCTTTTGTTGAACTCCATTGGGTCCCTATGGCAAACAGTGGTTTTACCATAAAATTGAGCAGTTAAAGTTGGTAAACTGATGCTATAGGGGGCGTCCATAAATTACGTGAGGTGATTTTTCGAGCCCCTCCCCCCTTGGTGAGATGTCGTGAGATTTTGCTCGACCCCCTCCCTCCCCCTTTAATCTCACGTGAGATTTTTCAAAAGCCATATTCTAGAGGACAAACATGTTTTGCTTAATTTTACCCAGTTTTCGTGTTTTACACCGTTAAAAAAAATTACGTGAGATTTGCCGAGACCCCCTCCCCCCCTTAAATGCCTCACGTAATTTATGGACGCCCCCATACCTACTCAAATGTATGTATGTATAATCTACTCGAAAAACGAGTTTTTATTCCTCAAAAAGTACAAGCAAAGTAACCGCCAAACTTAAAATATTTTTAGCCAGTTTACAATGGTTTTACAAAGCACTTCTAGGAAAAAAAGTATTTTTTAATGCCAGTGTAAGTCCATCATAACTCTGTATAAATTTGAGGAAGGGACTTTAGTGCAGACTAGCCTTTCACAGAGAGCAGTAATGATTCAAAGTAAAGAGGCCATTAGCAAGAAAAAAAAATGAGTTTTGAATTTCGAACAGTACCAAAGCAAGGAGTTCGAACGCAAATGTTGTATGCACAGATAAGACCACAGAGTACCTAAAGACTAAAGAAAAGGGTGCCCTTATTAGATATATGTATGAAAAAAAACGTGGTCATTGTTTTTTCATTTTCATTGTTCTATCTACCGGTAAATAGTTGAACTACTTGCTTCGTTTTATGTCGATGTTAGTACTAGGCCGACCACTCGGCCGAGTTGCTTAGGGCCAGTCCCCTTAGTAATTGGTCCATGGATAAGACACATAATTACCTACATGATTATTCTATGAATATAGTTACTGGCCCGTAAGATGGACGACAAGCGCCGCGCCGTGCCTTTTAAAGAGAAAACAAATGAATAACGTGCGCTTCGCGAATGTCCAAAAAAACAACCGCACATAATTTAAAGCTTAATTTGCAGTATACAATTTAAAGAGACCGCGCACCGTTCAGAAACAGGTTGTCAGACCGGGAACAACAAGTCCAACTTGTTGGCGGCTGTCAGACCCTGTTAACGTTCACAGGTATAACAACACGACTGTATTGCCCGTAAAGGTGGGTAGAGACCTTTCAGACACCATTTTATTGGTCGTAGAGCCAAGATGTAGCCAATTGACTGCAGCTAATATAAACTCAGCCGGAGTAGTACCACCCTCTCACAGAAGATCGGCGTAAAGTAGCTATTACAGCTGCGTTTCGTACCCTTCCCCCCGTCATTCCACTCCCCTTCAGGTCGGCAACGTGCGAGCAATGCATTTGGTATTGCAAGCATCTTATAGGCTACGGTAACAACTTAACATCAGGCGGGCCGTGCGCTTGTTTGCCACCTCAGTCCCAAAATCAAAAGAATTGGTAGTAAAATTATAATATAAAGGTAGATTGCGTATTTTTACCTTCCTACTTTACAACTAATAAAAATATTTTTAAATATAAGTAAAATAACATAAAAGTAAACTAAAACTAAACAAATAAACTAATTTGTGGTAGAGTAAAGCTGTAGCAATTGACCAGCCCAATTGCGTATCAAAGAAAGCAAAACGCATGTGCATGCGTCGGACACGCATTTATCACACAGCACTCGTGAAATATGATATGTTATGATTGCGGCGACGGGGCTGCAATTGGTACAGATTTATGAGCGGATGGAGTATAGACCACCAGAGCACACGCACTTACAGCAAGTACTTTCCTTGTATTTAAAGTTGTGGACTATTGTGATTTAGAAGTACCTAAACAACTTTTTAAACATTAGTCATTTTTCGATTAGTAATTTACAGTTCGCTGACGGTAAGGGAAAACATCGCGAGGAAACCTACCTATCCCTCGGGATTAGGTAATAGTCCGTTCCTGTATACACGGCGACAAGGTTCACCACCTGTCACGTTGGGTTCCGACTATCTGGTGAAACGTGGGCTTTGAGTTGGTTAATATTTCCACAATGTGGTGGTGTATGGCTACCCCCGAATGGGGATAAAAGTCGTGACGTTACTTTTCATTTCATTTTCCGATCTATTTACATTGATGTATAATTTTAGCAGATATGGTACCTACCTTCATTGCAATCACTAAACTTATCTGCAGCGAAACTCAAACATCTATTTATCCCACTCGTAATTCGACAATTACGGGACAACACGCTACTTTTTGCATCGGCGATCGGCGATTTAGTCGCTATTAGCATCGGAGGAGTCGCTGCGTCCGAACGCAGAGAGTCGCCAAATCGCGCTGCAGCATCGATATAGTCGCAAAATCGTTGAATGCGGTGCAAAAAGTTGCATGTTTGCGGTACATGCGGTGTCCCTAACATACTAAACAGATAAGAAGCCGTATAACCAATACTGACATGTTTGCAACATTATTTTCTGCGAACGGCTGAGTCGATCTGTGTGTATAGACTCCGCTTAGTAAGACAAACTATTTTGGACAGTCGCATGTCTCCCTCTGTCTTGGTAATGTCTTATATCTTATTGTCGTTGGAATATATTGTTCTCTGACTTCAACTACAAACACCTCTTAACCGGTGTCGCGCAATACACCCGAGTGTATATAAAACAATCCATATTGTGACACCGGTAAAGTATCTCGTTAAGTACTCTTACCGCATTTATAGAGATTTGTAGCCAGTTTACAATAGTTTTGCAAAGCATTTTTAGGAACAAACGTGATTTGTAATGCCAGTGTAAGTCGATCATAACATTCTATAATTGGGGGTAACAGTTTTTAGAATAAATAAACCTATTTATTTACAAACCATACAGATGAAAGCCGAGACCAAACTTTTTCTGAAATCTCAAAATACTCGCTAATTAAGGGGATTCCCCAGACAATAAGCTGGCGCTTTATTGGATAACGCTCCCTCCCATCATAAAGTAAATCCCTATACAAACAAGTTGATGTCCACGCAATCCTCCGTAATCTGTCCCCTCAAAGTATCAACTCCAACTTTTATTACAAAACAACCTATTTTTATTCGCCTTTCAAGCTACGTCATCATGCTGGCTATCATATTAAATAATACTTAGGTACCTAAATCGTTACTTCACACACCAAAAAAACCCTCTATCGTTGCTGAGACAAAAAGCCAATAAAACACTACATCAAGTGAAGCGCCCCAAATAATTCCAATATGTTGGGGTCATGATTTGTGACCCGTATCGCATTCCTCGCGTTTTTTTCTCCGTAAAAACGCCAAGTATTTGGAACTATTGAAAATATTTATTCGGAAGAGTCCGCTGAATTCGGTTTTAATAACAATAATGTTGCAATTGCAATATTGTTTGTTGTCAGGTTCGATCCCCGGGGGGGCATGCACCAATGGATGAATTTTCATCTAATGTGCATAAATTACAGTTCGCTGACGGTGAGGGAAAACATCGTGAGGAAACCTACCTATCCCTCGGGATTAGGTAATAGTCAGTTCCTGTATACACGGCGACAAGGTTCACCACCGGTCACGTGGGGTTCTGACTATCAGGTGAAACGTGGGCTTTGAGTTGATTATTACCTCCACAATGTGGTGGTGTATGGCCACTCAAGCTTCTGACTACCCCCGAATGGGGATCAAAGTCATGACGTTACATTTCATTTCATTTTTTAATGTTGCCATAAAGTGGTATTTTGTTGCTGAGTTACTATTAAGATTATAGCCTCGGGTCTGGTAGCATTTTACCACTGGAAAACCACTGGTCTCTCAACTATCTTCGTGAATTCTTCATCATGAATCGAAAATTCTTAGCGGTCGGGCATCTGTTACCAGTCCTCTGTTCGATAACATGTCGACCGCTAAGAATATACGATTAACAATGAAGAATTCACGAAGATAATATTAGGGACCAATAGGTTTAGCAATGGTTAAAATTGTTAACGGACTTCGGGCCCCGGCGTCATGTCTTGCAATGTGAAGTTCACGGTTTATTCATATGACTAGCTTCCGCCCGCGACTTTGTCCGCGCATAATTTATCCCACGGGAACATACCTACTATCGGGATAAAAAGTATCCTATGTGTTAATCCAAGTTATAAACTATCTCTGTGCCAAACTTCATCCAGATCCGTTCAGCCGTTCTGACGTGATTGAGTAACAAACATCCATCCATCCAAACTTTCACATTTATAATATTAGTGGGATTCAAAAAGTTCATAAATAACCGACTGAACCTACCTACCTGCCTACCTAAATAACTACCTACTAAAAATAAGACGAACCGACATCAACTTCAAAGGGCAAGCACTTGCCTTGCCTTGTTATCCCAACTTCTATCACAAAGGCCTCAGACTACACGGCTAACGGTCTCTGCATTTATTTTTATGAAATTAGACTCGTAACTGTAATAGTGATAGAGCTATAAGGACGACCTATCCGTACTGTGGTATAAACTTTATTTAATTAAAGAAAATATTTTAGTATAGCAGTGATAGCTGATTGGTTAAGCACGATACTTGCGGGCGGATCCTGGGTTCAGAGCCCGGCTCGCACCTCTGGATTTTCAAAATCTACGTGCGATACATACCTAGGTAGTAATTTTAATACGATTATCACTTATGAAGGAAAACATCGTGAGGAAACCTGCATGTCTTAGTCGACAAAGACATGTGAAATCCACCAACCCGTACTGGGCCAACGTGGTGTTATGGGCCTGAATCCCCCTCGCATTGAGGGAAGACTTTTTTAAATTTCAACCGTTCGTAGAACCGAAATCTAGATCAATTCAGGTAGCTACAGGGTTTAACTCGATTTGAACTGTATCGGTAGAGGATAGGGCAAGAAGTCGAGGCACGTTTAGATCGTCTGATGTTCCAATTTGTATAGTGTCGATGTCCTTCGAACGTGGAATAGGGTATTGTAACAAAGTGTGGATAGACACATCAAAAGATACTTAAGATTTCGAAAGTCTTCTTTAACTTAAGAGGGTACATAAACTCTCCCATGGTTTAAACTACAATTAATCTTAGCCCTTTGGTGAACCGCACCGCATATAGGTAATGCACTGTCTGATATAAAAAAATATCACGTCCTATAAATAATTTATATTCGCAGTAGTACCTACGCATATCATTTGTCTGCATGGTGTCAAAGAAATTAGGCAATGGACTGGCGTTGATCCCAATTACAATCAGACCAAGCAAATTACAAGAAGTCCGTTTCCGAGATTTGCCTCTGACGGGAATCGAACCCGTAACCACCCGATGCAGTAAGCCGAGCGGCGTACGCTCGAAACACTGCGCCAAATGATCTGTGTACTATACTACTATGCGATGAAAATAATGAATAGGACCGGCCTAACGACACAACAGGAACTTGGTACAGGCTCTCGGCTAACTTCACTCATAAGTACAGTACTTGGTACCGTACTTATATGAGTGAAGTTAGCTGAGAGCCCGTCCTATTCTTATTATAGCCCGGCCGCACATCATCAGAAACTTTCTGATAGACATTTTATGGACGACCTTATGCAGTCCACATAAGGTACTATCAGAAATTTGCCGGATCGGTTGGGTGCCTTAGAAGGCGTCCATAAATAACGTGAGGCATTTAGGGGGGAGGGGGTCGAGCCAAATCTCACTTGGGGGAGAGGGGGGGTCTCTGCAAATCTCACGTAATTTTATTTTTCCGCAAGACACAGTGTAAAAATTGCGAGAAATCTGGGTCAAATCAAGTAAAACATGTTTCTCCACTAGAATATGGCTTTTGAAAAATCTCACGTGAGATTAGAGGGGGAGGGAGGGGTCGAGCAAAATCTCACCACATCTCACCAAGGGGGGAGGAGGGTCGAAAAATCACCTCACGTAATTTATGGACGCCATCGTCCATTAAATGTCTATCAGAAAGTTTTTGATGATGTGCTGCCGGGCTTAATCGCATTGTATCTAAATGTATCTCTTTCTCTTCCGTCATGTGATGTCAGCGGTGAGGGTTATCGCGTGGCGGTAGTGTGCGCGGTGCTGGCGTGCGCGTGCGCGGCGTGGGGCGCGCCCGCGCAGCTGTGCGCCGGCGTCGCGGACGACGACCCGCGCGCCGCGCGCTTCTGCCAAGCGCTCAACACCTTCCTCGAGCTATACGCTGAAGCTTCCGGGGAACAGGTGCCCGAGTACCAAGGTATGTTCTACTATAGGTATACCGCGAGTGCTGTGCCGCGCCTTGGGTATGCGCGATAGTTGATTCAACTTGAGTATCAACTCAAGTTGACAAATTGACGCCTATTTTCTTCTTCTATAAAAAAGGATACCGCAAGCGCTGTGCTGCGCCTTAGGTATGCGCGGGGAGGTGGGAGGGTGGGACGGCGAGAGCGATGACGGGTGGGGAGTGGGACGGCGAGAGCGATGAGCCCCCCCCCCCCCCCGTCTCGCCGCTCGGGTACCTAAGGCGCGGTACGGCTCCTGCGGTATACCTATAATATAAACCATCGCGCCTGTATTTTCATGTAACAGGTGGCAAACAAACGTACGGCCCGCCTGATGTTGAGCATTACCGTAGCCTATAGATATAGCCGACCTGAAGAGGAGTAGGACTGAGGGAGGGGTTTCGCCGACTGTATTTCGGTCCCAATGTAATAGGGGGCAAGTCTATTGGCATTCTACCAGGCACGTTTCCCCTTGTCGCAAAGATCCATATCCTAGGCTCATATATGGGCTGGCTCGACCATAGGGTAGTACCACCCTCTCACAGAAGATCGGCGTAAAATAGCTATTAAAGCTGCGTTCCGTACGATGAGTGAGAGAGCCGGATACCTAATTGCTAATTCTGGTATAATCTAGTATGGTCTGGTCTAGAGAGAACTAAAAAAAAAGTTCGTCAATGAGCTGGTTATAGAACGTCTCAGATAACGTATGGTAAATAAATTATTCTGATGGCATGGTGTAACGGTTCGTCATTGACGCAGTTAAATAACTACATCTATGGGTAGGTCTAACTAAAGTAAATAAGTAAAAAAATTTGTAGGTACTCATCTCACTATGTCCGTGATTTTAGGCTAGTCGCTCTAAAAATTTAAATCAACGAAAGTAACAGTGCAATAAAATTGTCCCGCAGCTCTCGTCCGCGACTACCCACAACTCCTGGACACTGGCATGAAGCGTCAGGACGTCGTGCACTCCTTCCTGCGCTTCGGCCGCCGGCGCTGACGCGTCCAGCCGCAGCGCAACCGCAGCGCACCCGCCGTGCACACGCAACGACAACGCAACTAACCCGCAGCGACGAGGCTTACATTATTTGCACAACCCTAACATGTAAACTATAATTTACGTTATTTCGTCCAAAATATTCAAGTTCCTTTATTTATAAGTGCCAAATGCTAGGTATCCGAACACTGCGAATTAAAAAAAAATGCATTCGACGTCAGGACGTTGACAACATCGGACGTCTGAACCTCTCTCTCCAAATTTATTAGACTAGATTTAGACTTATTATAATGAAATGTACTTATTGCTAAAAGTATTAATAGTGTTTAAGATGTCATTATAGATCTTGTTGTCAACATTTTTGCGGCATTTCATTTGATAAGTATAAGTACCATTTAAATAATTATTATGATGTTTTAAATAAATAAAATACGTATTTATGAGAAGTGCATTATTATTAATTATTTTCTAAATCCTTTAGCTATCTAAAAACGTTCGTCAAGAGTGTGAGCGCGCAGGAATTTAATTCCCTGCTCACGTTCAATTGATTCTATCATAAAGACACTTAAAAGTTAAGCTATTAATCACATTCTGAAGATAACGAGAAGCTGTAAAATTAACTATCTATACTTTCAAACTAATATTCCATATTTTACGACCGGCTTTCACACACACACTGACGTTTTAATAATTATTCGAAGGTATATTTTAAATAGAAAGTTATGATCGATGTACTTAAACTGGCATTAAAATCACTGTTCCTAAAAGTGCTTTGTAAAACCATTGTAAGCTGGCTAAAAATCTCTATAAAGGCGGTTAGTTTTTAAATAAATTAAAGTCAGCAATCAAATGTTGGAGTCAATATATTTCCACTTTACTACACACACTTGTAAACATACATAATTGTGACAAAATACAAACATCCAAATTGCTGCTACGAAAATTCAGTACCACTTTTCATTACGACATCGAATATTAATGACCTAAGTGTACATAGTAATAGATTTCTCACTAGGTTTGAGATCGAGTGCATCTCTAAATAGGTTAAACCATAGTCAGTAAATGGCGTTTGTCTGTTTGCTAGCTTAGATCTTCTAAACAGTGCAACAGATTTTGATGCAGTTTTCATAATCATTTAGAGCTTTTTTCCAAAAGGAGTGAGTAACCTATTTGAAACTTGCTTAACATCTAAGAAATCCAATACTAGGTACACGTACACAAATACATACGATCAAGCGATATATTAGGCATACATCGAGAGTCGAGAGAATCGCATAGCAATATTTGTATAGCACCATACATTACCACTAACCATAGAGTTATATTTACAAAAAAAAAAAACAAAAAATGACTATTATCTTTCGTTGTATTAAATCTTAAATTCACTTTGTAGCACCGAAAACAAAGAAACCTTATCATAATTGATTAATTATCGCCAAACTTATACACCAACTGTACGGTACTATGACTACCATACAATGGACTGGGGGCGATCCCAATGACATCCAGACCAGGGCAAAAAAAAGGCAGTTTCCGAAATTTGTCTCTGGCGGGAATCGAACCCGCAACCACCCGATGCAGTGAGCCGAGCGGCCAACGCTCAAACCACTGCGCCATACGGTCGTCTATACAACCAGCAATCAAACAAAAAAGTTAATATTCCCATAAAAAAACTAATAGTTTTGGGTGCAATATGATTTCTATAACCGACTGTTTGATCTGGTAACAATCGTTTACTGCTTAAACGGTCCGTTAATGTGTTAGTGAACTCGGGCCATAAAATATGTATAGCAGAACTTTATTGTTAATTTCTTATAGGTATCTAATGTTTTGACGTCTTTGATGATGATACATACATTATTTCAATTTTTAAGTGATTATTTAATACAACGATAGATATTATACTGGGTGAAATCGAAATCGTGGGCAATATTTTAAACGGTGATTCTACACATGATTCAGAATATTTAGGGAATATTAATCAACAAATCAATTGATAAAAATGTATTATCCAGGTAAGGTATAACAGTTAAATGGTTTGCTTATTTGCTTACCCGCGCAATATTTTTTTGTTTTCCCAAAATATTCTGAATCATGTGTTGAGTCATATTTTAAAATATTGCCCACGATTTCGATTTCACTCTGTATAATAGAGAGTTCACGTTTTTGGCAAGAAAACACGATAGAAAGGACAGACGTCGATCTAATAGATGCCGCAAGTGTATGTACTTTGCGTGCAAAAAGGTGCTTTGATGCCGTTTATTCAGTCCACGGTCCACCGCTATCGGTGCCAGACGTCATACGACATTTAAACAATGCCTAGTGCCGTATTAAGCTGTAAAAACTCCACAAGAAAAGTTGACCGAGATAAAAGGATAAAAGGCTCACAGTAGAAAAAAGTGACGCTTGGCTTTCATACAAAACGAGGGACATGCGTCATCTATTTAGATCTATTTCTGTGATAGAAAGTTATAAGCTGCATAGAAATTCATTAAAATGTTGTACAACACGTCATACACTACTTAACAAAGTCTAGGGAACGAGTAATTATAGTGTTTCTTTTAATATTTTTTTGTTTAAGTGCTATATCGCACGAGGACACCAGTGGTAGCGCAACCAGTCGGTCCACCAACAATATATATAGAGCTGTATGGACGGCATCGCACCTGGTGTCCGCTTGGTGGCGCAACCAATTCGGTGTCGGCTACCGTATCACTGGTGGCGCAACCATGGTTGCCTCGTGCGATATCGCACTTAGATGTTAGCTTTTGACTTTTGTTTTTTTATTAAATTTCGAACAATTATTTAACGCACTTTCAACCTGCATTTATAATTTTAGTGGCCAGTACTTTATCTAAAGAGTTTTGGTATAAGAGTTGATATATTGTTTGTTCCCTAGACTTTGGTAGTGTATTTTAATCTCACGCCATTCAATAGTTTTAAGTACATTTTGACATAATTATTCTAATAAATTATCAATATAAAAAACAATTTCAATTATGTAATAAATAACACAGAACACGTTTTAAGTTAAACAGTCTGACTTAAACACTAATAAAAACAAAATTATAGTTATGTCACGCAGGTTTGGGATAAATCTTAGAACCGTTTAATTTAATCTTTAGATTGGTGTAAATGTGATATACAGGGTGTATCACAAGTCCGAAATTGTTTTTTGGTACAGTCCCCTGCACGTCCTCAGTAACATTTTATTACGGTTCTCCTAATACAGGCATTATTTGCTTAAAGGAGGCTCTGATCACCTACTAACGTAAACATATTTGTTCATGGATAAACATTTTGAATTTGAACATTTGCTCTCGCAAGGGGGTTGTCCATTTTTCAAACATCGCGCCGATTGAAAAACTATTCAAGGAATAGTTTTTATTCATGTTTATTAAGCAAAAGGTCAATGCCTAAATCTTCTGATTCGTGATCAGTTTCATAATTTGAAAGTTAAATATTTAAAAAAATGCTATCAAATTTCTTGCCCCATACGCGATATAATTTATTCGGACTTCTCAAACACCATGCAGTATACTTTACAGAGTACTTATAGATATGTGATTTATCCCAGCTACCTGCTGTGACCGATATGTCATGGTAAACAATTAAATCAGTATGTTATATGCACCACGTCGCCGCCTACCGAGAGGAGGCACTGACCCTGGAAGAAAAACAATTATTCAAATATTTAACGAAACAACTAAAATGTCAAAAGGGTTTTGAACATGTTTTTATGACAGCTGCGTTACTGGCCGAGTGATTTGTATTGAATATTTTAATATTAATGACTAATGTCCGAATCTGTTAAATACACATGTTAACATGTTTTAAGCATTATTTTGGTATAGGTTTCACTTATATTATTATCAGCGAACCGTTGTTGTGGAGACAATTTTCAATTTAGGTTGAAAACAATATATTTGTTTACTTGTAACCTACAAATTTTTGTAACATTTAAACATAAATTACTAAATAGTTAGTCCATTCATCCACAGCGCTACTCAAAAGAAACGGAACTGGTTAGTAATTACCATTACTAACTAATAAGTAACGCTAGTCGCGCGTGGTTCGACCACAGCGCTATTCAAAAGGAACGCGATCGGTTAGCAACTATTCAAGCGCCATACAAGAAAAACAAAACACCATCACTCAAGTATGCGGTGCAGAAATAGTCGCGAGCTAGTAATTACTGAGTAACTACTAACCAGTTTCTTTTGAGTAGCATCGTGTGCCGCCATAGAAATACTATGGTGTGTTTTTTTTAATTCCGGAGAGTAATTTGACAATGACAGTGTAGCTAGGTTATTGCAATTTTTAAATAGTGATGTCCAGCAATCGGAACTAATCGAAAAACCGTAAAATATTTTTCTGCAAAATCGCATAAACCTCAAACAAACCTATATAAAAAAAATAAAAACTGAGTGGGTGAAAAAGTGAAACTTCCAGATGCTCCCATTTCTTAGACTGACGATCAAATTAGAAAAATTGACACTATTGACACTTCTTAGCTAGTAATCCCCCTTATCTTAATCTGACGAGTTCGAGTATTTTAAGATGGTCTATTTTTTTTGGTTCCCCTGAGCGAACCCACCAATATTAAGGGCTCATAATGTTTTGAGGTTCTTATCAATATGTAAGCTATCTCCCTTATCTTAATCTGACGCGCTCGTGTAAATCCAGAAACCTCTTCTACGGCTCCCCACCTATATTAAATTCGCTTTGCTGAAGGCCGAATGAGGTAAACAAAATGCGTTCATGGGTTAAGGACAAACCTTGAAAAAATGGACACGCAGTTTTTTTTACAAAATATATCAATTATGTAAAAAAGTAATTAATTTATAAAGAAACAGGAACATAAAAACAAAGAAACAATTAATATAATTCCTTTGAGTAAAATTTTCTATCTCCAGTATTTATAGTACTCCATGCTGTATACGCACGACATTTTTTAATTTTACGGTTCAAATAATCGGTACCGGAAAAAAAGCGGTAGGACAACACTACACAAATAAATGTGGCAGCATTATTTTCGAGTTTGACATTTGGGGTTGGCAATTTACTCTCCGGAATTAAAAAATACACTTTAGTGCTACCACATTTTAGTATCTCGTTAGTAATTTAAGTCAGTAACCAGTTTCTTTTGAGTAGCACCGTGAATGAATGTCCTAATAATTGATTCGAGTGTTGTTACCTGGTTCTTGTGTGCGTTGTCTTGCAGCATGAGCTGCGTTATGTAGAAGGAGGTGAGCGCGTTGCCGCCCAACGCCGCGGTGTATGCACGCGCTATCGCCAATACCTGACACAAATATACACATCACAATAAGTGTTAGTCAGTTAGTTTCATTTTTATGCAAGGTGTAATAGAAGTGTGTATGTGTATGTGAGCTGCAGTGCATGTAGTGTGGTGCGGGTGCGTGTACCTCGCAGGTGAAGGTGTGCAGGAAGCCGCTGAGCCCGCCCAGCTCGCGCACGGCGGTGTATGTGTATGTGTATGTGAGCTGCAGTGCATGTAGTGTGGTGCGGGTGCGTGTACCTCGCAGGTGAAGGTGTGCAGGAAGCCGCTGAGCCCGCCCAGCTCGCGCACGGCGGTGTATGTGTATGTGTATGTGAGCTGCAGTGCATGTAGTGTGGTGCGGGTGCGTGTACCTCGCAGGTGAAGGTGTGCAGGAAGCCGCTGAGCCCGCCCAGCTCGCGCACGGCGGTGTATGTGTATGTGTATGTGAGCTGCAGTGCATGTAGTGTGGTGCGGGTGCGTGTACCTCGCAGGTGAAGGTGTGCAGGAAGCCGCTGAGCCCGCCCAGCTCGCGCACGGCGGTGTATGTGTATGTGTATGTGAGCTGCAGTGCATGTAGTGTGGTGCGGGTGCGTGTACCTCGCAGGTGAAGGTGTGCAGGAAGCCGCTGAGCCCGCCCAGCTCGCGCACGGCGGTGTATGTGTATGTGTATGTGAGCTGCAGTGCATGTAGTGTGGTGCGGGTGCGTGTACCTCGCAGGTGAAGGTGTGCAGGAAGCCGCTGAGCCCGCCCAGCTCGCGCACGGCGGTGTATGTGTATGTGTATGTGAGCTGCAGTGCATGTAGTGTGGTGCGGGTGCGTGTACCTCGCAGGTGAAGGTGTGCAGGAAGCCGCTGAGCCCGCCCAGCTCGCGCACGGCGGTGTATGTGTATGTGTATGTGAGCTGCAGTGCATGTAGTGTGGTGCGGGTGCGTGTACCTCGCAGGTGAAGGTGTGCAGGAAGCCGCTGAGCCCGCCCAGCTCGCGCACGGCGGTGTATGTGTATGTGTATGTGAGCTGCAGTGCATGTAGTGTGGTGCGGGTGCGTGTACCTCGCAGGTGAAGGTGTGCAGGAAGCCGCTGAGCCCGCCCAGCTCGCGCACGGCGGTGTATGTGTATGTGTATGTGAGCTGCAGTGCATGTAGTGTGGTGCGGGTGCGTGTACCTCGCAGGTGAAGGTGTGCAGGAAGCCGCTGAGCCCGCCCAGCTCGCGCACGGCGGTGTATGTGTATGTGTATGTGAGCTGCAGTGCATGTAGTGTGGTGCGGGTGCGTGTACCTCGCAGGTGAAGGTGTGCAGGAAGCCGCTGAGCCCGCCCAGCTCGCGCACGGCGGTGTATGTGTATGTGTATGTGAGCTGCAGTGCATGTAGTGTGGTGCGGGTGCGTGTACCTCGCAGGTGAAGGTGTGCAGGAAGCCGCTGAGCCCGCCCAGCTCGCGCACGGCGGTGTATGTGTATGTGTATGTGAGCTGCAGTGCATGTAGTGTGGTGCGGGTGCGTGTACCTCGCAGGTGAAGGTGTGCAGGAAGCCGCTGAGCCCGCCCAGCTCGCGCACGGCGGTGTATGTGTATGTGTATGTGAGCTGCAGTGCATGTAGTGTGGTGCGGGTGCGTGTACCTCGCAGGTGAAGGTGTGCAGGAAGCCGCTGAGCCCGCCCAGCTCGCGCACGGCGGTGTATGTGTATGTGTATGTGAGCTGCAGTGCATGTAGTGTGGTGCGGGTGCGTGTACCTCGCAGGTGAAGGTGTGCAGGAAGCCGCTGAGCCCGCCCAGCTCGCGCACGGCGGTGGTCTCGCGCACGAACAGCAGGCGCAGCGCGCACAGGCGCCGCGCGCCGCGCGCGCCGCACACCGCGCTCAGCGACGTCAGCGACACCGCCGCCGGCGCCACCGGCGCACTCTGCGCACACCGTGTATACAGGGTGAATTTTTTCAAGTGTGCGTGGATGGCCAAATCCGTAACTATGAGGTATAGCGAAAAGTACTCAAAGGAGTCTCGGGGCCGATTTTGATGTAAACTAAAACTGCATAATTGGATTTTTGTAAAAATAATATTCGTAAGTTCCTTAAGTTTATCTTTCCTCTTTCCTTAAGTTTGCCGTATGTCATTACTTTCCAGAATTCGTTCCTTGTCAGCGAAACTATCGAATGGTGTAATAATACAGTGTGTGTTTAGTTTTTTCAAAAACAACTAAGTAGTTCGATTCCCGGCTACGAATATAATTTTTTCAAAAATCCAATGGTACAGTTTTAGTTTTCCCATCCGGCAAAAAAAAAAATATTTGTAAAAGATAAAAATAAAATACCAAAAACTTGGTTATTTGAATTTTTCACATATATTTTGAGGTTAAGTGAAAAAAGTGTGAATACAAAAGTTGTAGATCTTTTTATCACCTACAACTTTGCCATATAACTTTTTTCCATAGGACTTGTAGTTTTGCCGGAAATCGAGATAAACCGTTTTTTACCCTTAAAAACGCACCCACATCCACTTCCCGACCTCAGATCGCCCGTAAATAATTTTCCTTTAATTTTTGTTCTATTCTCTTGCTTTTCCAATGGGATTCATCCTACTATTCAATTTTTTCACTTTTTAGCTAAAAGCACTGGTAGTACTGGTAGTACTAGAGTATTAAAACCGAAATTTGAACTATAACCGAATTTTTTAGAAAATTTCTTTAAATTGAAAAAAAAAAAAATGTGACGTACCACAGGGCGGGGGGGAGTCTCGCAAATGTGACCAGCTGTGACAAGGGGGGGGGGGGTCTAAAAATCATGAAATACGTGTGACGTAATTAAGAGCAAAAAACGCTAATTTGAAACCGCTCTTCTAACGTAACTCCGGAATAAAGCCTAGTGAACGCGCGGTCGGCTTTTTGAAGCGCACGTGTAAGCGCGTATGCCGAAACGACCGTATACGCGCAAAAAAACGCTAGTTTGAAAGATCGAGTCCTGTTTCTCTTATATTGTAAAATAAAAACACACACACTTTACTATTGCACTATAGTCTGACCGCAACCGCTGTACCGCGCCTTAGGTATGCGCGGGGAGGTGGGGAGTGGGAAGGAAAGAGCAAGAGCAAGAGCGATGACGGCAGAATGACGAAATGGAGCAACTGCTTCGCCCCCCGTCTTGACGCTCGCGTACCTAAGGCGCGGTACAGCGGTTGCGGTCAGACTATAGCCGATAGTATCACATAAAAGGATTCAATTCTGGTAAGTAACGTCCCACGGCAAACTAAAGGAAACATCATAAAGTTACACAATATGGTAACGTAAGGTAAAAAGTTGTTACCTGTCCATTGACGCACGTCTTCTCGTCGACAACGTCATGTGGTTGCGAGTGCGCGTGTTGTTCCTCGTCCAACTCGAAGATGTCGTCGTCGGCGTCGCCCGAGCTGTGCGCGTGCGCGTGCTCGCCGCCGTTGGCGACCGGTTTGCTCGGGTCTTGGAGGGGGATCGCCGCGCCTGACACTATTAGCTGGATTTCATCCTGGACGGAAAATGAAGAAAATAATTATTAATATTCTTAATTCAAATACTTTATTTCGATTAGACCTACGGGGGAACTTACAAATTGTCATTTTTTTTTTGCTGAATTCCACTAAAGGATCGGAAACGCGAGCTCGACTCATCTTTTTATATTGATTGTGGATATAAATTAATAAAGAAAAATATCGCCAGACACATCCAACTGTATGGTCCCAAACTGAGTAAAGCTTGTACTACGGGTACCATACAATGGACTGGGGGCGATTCCAGCGACACCCAGACCAGGTCAAATTGCGAAAAGGCCTCAGAAATTTACCTCTGACTATACTTCTACCACCAGAAGATAGAGTTTTAAGAGTTATCATAGAAAACGAAACCCCGTAGGTACCTAATGTAGCTATAATTTTTTTGCGTTACGGTTAATTTCACGTTCATTTCATAACGTAGCAACTAGCAAGTAGCTCTACCACCAACCAAATGCTCGATTTGGATAATGAGTATCTGTAACAAATTTAGTTGAGAATGCAAATTTATAGAGCTAAGAAATCCATGACATACAGTGCAAACATTTTTGATCTACGACAAAAATTTACGAAGTTATGACCAAATTACTAGCGCAGTTCACTGATCGGGCTAGCGCGCGCGGCGCGGGCACAGCTCGAATTCAAGCCTATCGGTCCGAGTGACGTCACACGTGCCGGCCGCACATAATATAAAACGTGTTATAAAATCGCGACGGATGGACCGATTTCTATGATTTCAAAATTATGTTGATGAGAACGCTGTGTTAACTATAGTGTTGGTTAGTTTGGTTAATGTTTGTACCAATTTTAATTATCAATTTATCTGAAAACAACTTGCAAGTAATAAATGGCTTTTTATTTTATTTATTATAGTGTTGGTCTTGATGATTTGTCGATCTAGTAATGATTCCGATTACTTATATCGGTCTCACCTCGGGCAATTCCAGTTGAAAGCGCGGCTGCACGAGTGCGCAGGGCTGCAGCCGCCGCAGCTTGTACGCGACGCCGTCCAGCGCGCGGCGCACGTGCCGCTCGCCCGCGGCAGACGCCGCGCCGCCCTGCCCCTGCCCCGGCAGCACCAGCCGCCCGCGCCACACCTGACACCATCACCACAGCATTCTTATTGGAGTAGAAATTAAACCCCCCAAAAATTAAAAATATTAACAGGAATATTAAAGAATTAACGATGTCTTCCTTCCCCGTAAGCAAGTGATTATCATATTTTTATCAGGGTTGTCACGAAAAATCATCTTGCTTTAAACACCGGGCCAAAAACGGCCGGACTAAAAAACAAAATTAAAGAATATGTTTGTGCGAATAAAAATACGATAATAACAAAAAAAATCCTACTAAAAGTTGTAAAAATACAATTCTGCCTGAGTTTTTTTCGGGGAGGTATAAAAAAATAAGTACTATCAGCAAACTTGAACCTTGATCACTTTCAAAAACGTATCGCTTGCAAGCAATATTCATGGCTCGTCCCGCCCATTAGGTAGTAGTCCAAAAAAATTAACACCATATGTTACAACTAAAGCCCTTTTTTCGTAAAACCATTTGTTTGGAAGCCACATGAATATTTGGAAATTCGCGTTAAAAAGGGGATGAAAGTTTGTAGGGAAGATGATCATTTCCGGAAACGGTGTGTGTGTACCGACCTGCGCGAAGGCTTGCGGGGGCTGCGCGGGCGCAGCGCGCAGCGCGGCCGTGTACACCTGCAGGCCGCCCGCCCGCGCCGCCAGCGCACGCGCCGTCTCCACCTGCACACAACACTAACGTATACACACGGTGGCGACGGCATGTGCTAATAATAATAATAATATCCTGGGACATTTTTTACACACGGCTACCTGATCCCAAACTAAGCAGAGCTTGTACTATGGAAACCAGATAACTGATATTACTACATATACTACTTTTTGTTTGTAAATACATACTTAATATACATATACACCCAGACTCGGACGGTAGACGGCATTACTTTGCAGCAAGGTAGGTTTTAAGGTAGGCGTTTGCAGCAAGTGGCAGACAGCAGACGTCAGTCGGTCCATACAAATTGTGGCGATGACATGTGCCACGACGGCAGACGGCATTGAATTTCTATGAGACCGACTGACGTCTGCTGTCTGCCGCTTGCAACGAACTCCTACCTTAATACTGCAAAGTAATGCCGTGTGCCGGTTGCCGCATCCCGCGGAATCTCACTTCTACGCGCGTGGTAAAAGTCGCGCCTATACACGCTTCGAAAAACGAGCTTGTTCACTCGTATAAAACGCTTGTCTTAAAGCGCTCTGAAGGTCGCGTTTGTTTGTTATTATGATAAAAATACAATGCGTGTAGTGTACTCACGTCCTCGGCTTCGTCCAGCTCCAGTACGCAGGCGTCCTTGTCGGCGCACAGGTCCAGCGCGGGCGCGTCGTCTTCCGTCTCCGGCAGCACGCCGTTGGTACTGTGCTCCAAGATACCTGATCACAGAATACACATAACATAATATAATACATAACATACATACATAATATAATTATACAGGGTTATTGGAAAAACACTTAACAACCTTGCAGTACTGTATTACTTACATCATAAACAAAAACTTTTGTTCTATGACTTATTACAAAAAAAACACGCTCTAAAATGTATGAAACAAGAAAATATTCTCATCTAAAGTATGAGCTGTATGTATTGTTTTGTAAAAAGTCATAGAACAAAAGTTTTTGTTTATGATGTCAGTAATACAGTCCTGCAAGGTTGTTAGTGTTTTTCCAATAACCCTGTATTTGGTGCTAGACGCACCAAATACAGGGTTATTATGCTAGATGTCTCATAATACTTAATTTATATATATAAACGCAACATACTCCACGTATCAGTTTCGTTTAAATAACGTCGCACTTACCAGTATCGTAGCCGTTAGCTGCTCTGTTAGCGGTGAACGAGTCCCATAGCGCCTTTTGTATTTCTAGTGCGTCTTTATCGTTTTCAGATGCCTGTCAAAATAAAAATTGCATTTTTTATGTGACAAACAAGTGTATGGTCCGCGTGATTATTTCGAATTAGATTCGCATAGTTTGACAGATCAATGATATACGTTGATGATGATTACAGGTAGTCAGAAGCCTGAAAAATCTGACAAAAAAAGGTGTCACCATTAGGTTGCCGATAGTCCCACTTGTTAGGTCTCGGAGGGCAGATGGCAATCGCTCCGCGTAAATATCGGTGATCGGTAAAAATATTAAAAATAACAATTTGTAAGTGGCCCAGTAGGCCTAAACTAATAATAATAATATCCTGGGACATTTTTGTACACAAGGTTACCTAATCCCAAACTAAGCAGAGCTTGTACTATGGAAACCAGATAACTGATATTACCACATATAATACTTTTTTATTTGTAAATACATATACACCCAGACTCCGGACATACAGACATGTTCATGCACACAAATGCATGTCCCGGGTTGGAATCGAACCTACGACCTGCAGCGTGAAAGGCGCCTCCGCGCCAACCACGCTAACGGGCCCGTAATAGATTTTTTATTAATTGAATCAGGCAAATCGGGGTGTACTGATGAGAACCGACTCCTCATAATGGAACAAGGCTAGGCAGAAGAAGCTTGCGTTTGTGTGTGCGTGTGTAGTGTGTGTGTGTTGTGTGCGTGCGTGTTGTGTGTGCGTGTGTAGTGTGTGTGTGTTGTGTGCGTGCGTGTTGTGTGTGTATGTATGTGTGTGTGTGTTTGTGTGCGTATGTGTGTTTGTGAGTGAATGTGCCTGCGTGTGGGTGTGCGTGTGCGTGTGTGTGTGTGTGTGTGTGTGTGCGTGTACCTTGATGGTGGGCGGCTTGGGCGGCGGCAGCGCGGCCAGGCGGCAGGCGGCGCCGCTAGCGAGCGCCATGACGCAGCGCTCGCCCACCGCGATCTGCGTCTGCAGCGAGAACAACGCGTTCGCGCCCTGCCGCGCAACACACACTCTCAATAAACGTCCAACTGACCGTTTCAATTGCATCACTATCTTAAACAATTATAGAGAGGGACCCACCACTCACCCTCGGAATTGTCAGCCTCCAATATTATAAACCAAATGAATTGATCGATAATAGAAGAAGCCAACAAGAGCTAACTCCCTGTCAGTCGAGAGTATGTCTGTCATGAGTCATGGACCCTAACAATTAGCAATTCTCCGCAGTCAAACGAGGCATCCTCAGGAAAGCTGGACTACGACTGAGCTGAGACTGGCTGATATTGGAGGTTGACAATTCCGAGGGTGAGTGGTGGGTCCCTCTCTATAATTGTTTAACAATGGATTTCCGCAAAGTTACGCCTGATTCCATCAATTATCACTATCTTAGGCATTTGACGGTCTTATTAGCTCTTTGAACGTCCCACTCCTGGGCACGGGCCTCCCCTCAATGCGGGGGGATCAGGCCACTGGCCCAATGCGGGTTGGTGGATTTCACATGTCTTTCGAGAATTTGTAAGATTTTTTAAGACATGTTTCCTCACGATGTTTTCCTTCACCGTAAGCAAGTGATTATCATATTAAAGTTATGATTTGCGCATAGATTTCGAAAAATCCGAAGGTGTGATCCGGGGTTTGAACTCAGGACCTTTAGCCCGTATGATGTGTGCTTAACCAATCGGTTATCACTGCTTGCGTCTTTTAATATTAGTATCAAATATTCAATCGATAGACGATTCTATAGAAACGGTTTCAAAGAAAGATCATTATAAACAAAATATATAAGGATTTTTGTACGGGTGGTCTAAGATACACTGAAGAGCGACCTTCACCCATCGACTTACCGGATCAACGGCAACCCTATTGGTATATGTTCAGAAACATATTTTATTTGATAAAATCTAGGGTTGATCCGGTAAGTCGATGGGTGAAGGTTGTCCTTAAGCGTATCTCGTACTAGGGTATGGTGATTTTGGGAATCGAGCCTGCACTATAGTGAAGAAGTAAACAGAAAATTGAAAAATAGAATTGAGGACTAGTCTCCTGATAAAATTGTAAGTAAAATGTTTATTATTTGGAACTCTTACCTGCATTCGTAGCTTAGCTAGTAACAGCTTGTGTAGTTCGTACTCCAGGAAGGGAAGCTGGTCGGAGATGTCCCGGGCGCCGGGCTCCGACGTGGGCGGGGCTCTTCTAACGCGCGCCGCTGACATTACCAAACAAATGCTTTGATGCTCAGTTCATTTATATTGGTTTTGTTACAATTAGTATTAATTTATTGGCCAAAGAGGTACTAAGTGTTTTTTTTATAGGACCCAGAAAGGTTACTGGGCAGAATTCGACCCGGAGGCTAATATAAATTATTGACTTGAGTGTTGTTTGTGGTTCTGTGCTGTGCTGAATAAATGCTTTTGATTTGATTTGGCTTATTTTATCTAACAAAGAATATGCACAACACAATAATAAAAAAAACACATAACCATAACATAACCTATCCATTAATAAGAATCGCCCAACAATTTTCTCTTATCTATTTAGGCGTTTTCGTTAAGCATAATAAAACAGACATGATTCGGGTTGTTGTTTTAGGAACAAATAATGAGTTCACAGTGCACAAACAGATTGCTTCATAATATTGAAAATATGTTTTACTACGTTATACTCTAGGATTGTTCGTTACTTACCGACTGCTGTCAATGTGATCGCTTTAGCGTGTGAGGTGAGTCTGTTGGGTTTCGCGCACGTCGCTAGCAACACCGTCGGAACACGCGCTCTCCTGGAAATTCGGTAACACTATACCACGCTGCAGCATCAGAATAACGCTCCCCCTACCCCTATTTCCCCTCGCATTGAGGGGGAGTGTACTCGGTAGATTATGGGAAAAATAAAAATGGGAAAATTTTGAAATCATCGAAATCGGTCCGTCCGTTGCGATTTTATAACACATTTAATATTATGTGCGGCCGACACGTGTGACATCACACGGCCGAATCGGCTTGAAGGCGCGCTGTGCTCGCGCCGCCATTCACTACAAAGCGCGAGTGGGACTCGTGACGTCACAGCAACTGCGCCGGCCCGGTCAGTGAACTTCGCTAGTAATTTGGTCATAACTTCGTCAATTTTTGTCGTAGAACTTAATTTTTTGCACTGTATGTTATGGATTTCTTAGTTCTATAAATCTGCATTCTCAACTAAATTGGTTACGGATCTCCATTGTATAATGATGTGTTGTGTTACCTGCAGGCGGCGCAGGGCGCGAGCTCTGCGCGGAAGGGCGCGGCGCCGGCCGAGTAGGGCACGTGCGCCGCGCAGCACCACTCCGCCTCCCCCGCCTGCCCCACCTGCCCCGCCTCCTCCAGGACGCCCTTCGTCCCCACGCTCACTGAAAACAAGTCACCAACATGTTCCTCAACATATCGCCCGATAATAATAAATAATAGTCGTGCGGCTAGCATGTAAAATACTATTGAGGTATGACGTCATAAATTCGTGGTTTGAGAGCTTGTTTCAGACTCGTCGGACGTTTATCCTCCAAATAAATTTGTCGCTTTGACGGATTTTCCAAAGAATATCTGACGAAACGTCCAATTAATTTGGTGAATAAAAGAAATCTGACAGTTTTGAAACAAGCCATCGGGAAACTCCAATAGCGAATATCTTGTGGTAATCATTATAATATAATCGGTTTTAATTTTTGAAAAATTCTTATTAAAAAAATCATTGGTAAATCATCAATAATTATTATTTATTTATTTAGATAGACAACTTTATTAGTCCATTTATATAAGTGAATCCTTACAACTACGTCCGTAACCCAAAAATAAAAAACACACTGTCCTCTAAGTGAGTTTCCACACCAGTGGACTACTTAATATTTCCTAACATGTATACAAACTATGAATACATATTATGTATGTATAATTTACGAGTTAATATCAAATGATACAACGTTCAAATCCAGGTATTACCTGGCGCGGTTGCTTCTGGGTCGGCGTTAAAATCGCAGTCCAAGTTAATGACGGCCGCGGTACCCGACGCTGACAGCACGCACACGTCCTCACTGTGACACAACCACGAACGTAAATACATACAGGACTGTTCACTACTGCACAAAAAAGAGGGACACGGTCCCAACTGGGGCCTCTCGCTCGGCTCGTTTTTCTGTCTAAGAATTGTCAAAGTATAATAGACCTTAAGGCAGCAGAATAAACTTGAATTTTTTCTCAACCAAAAACTCAAGTGATAAATCCTTCATTCATTATACATCCGTGGACACAACATACATTAACGTCATAGACAATATACGCGGATGACTTATAATGTCATGTTGACATCGCAAGTAAATTAGACGGGCTTTTTGGTGGGAAGTGGCAAAGTGATGTTGTAGAATTTAAGGAAAAAAAAGTAAAATGACAATTTGTAAGTGCCCCCGTAAGCCTAAATAAAATAAACGTTTTGACTTTTAATTTTTTTGTTATATATCCACAAGGTGTACCGGCGACATAGTGAAGGTCGCGGGAAACCGCTGGATGCAATTGGCACAGGACCGGTCGTTGTGGAAAACCTTGGGGGAGGCCGAAGTCCAACAGTGGTCGTCTTTTGGCTGACATGATGATGATGATGATGAAGTAATTAGTGATTTCAAGTTACAGTAGCGGCCCGCTATGATGGCCGGTTTGACATGTGGTAGGGGGAAAGGATGAACCTCATTATAACGGAATAAAATTCATTTTCGCATTCATTTTTTGACATTCTTATTTTTAAAACGGTCAGTCTTATTCCGTTATAATAAGGTTCATTTTCTCCCCCCCCCCCGCATGTCAAACCGGCCATCGTAGAATGCCGCTACTATAGTAACCGGTTTATTTTATGTAACACCGTGGTCAGATGGTGTAACCATAGCGATTTTAATTAGAAGAGACGTTCTTAGTGGATATCTCTATGAAACAACGCGTGGTCATTTTCCCGGGATGCGCGGTAAATAGCTGAACTACTCGCTTCGTTTCATGTCGATGTTAGTACTAGGCTGACCACTCGGACGAGTTCCTTAGACCCAGTCCCCTTAGTAATTGGTCCATGGGTGTAACTGTAGTACTGACCATATTGCGGCGGTGTCGGAGTATGCGATGACGGCGTTGCAGCGCAGCGCCCGCGCGTGCGCGCGCAGCTCGGTGCGCAGCTCGGCCCACCACGCGGCGCGCGCGGCGCTCTCGCCGCCACCGTCCACCAGCTTCACGGACCGGGCGCACACTGTGCCACCTAACAATGCGGGGAAATAGGGTAAAACCCCCAATTGTTGGCACCTTGCACCAATTATTGTCCACACATATTTCTATGGGATTTCTTAGTTCAGCGGATAGAATAACTAGGTAGGTGTGAAAAACTGTAAAATATATGACTCTTAACAAAAAAGCACTATTTCCATGTTTAGTTTTCTTATTTTTTAAAGATAACTTCAAAAGTGCCAATAATTGGGGGGTGCCAATATTGGGTGCCGATACCCTACTTATCAGGTCACCAGAGCAGTAACGGCCCGGCCACGACTTCGCACTTCAGTGACTGGCGACAGCGCGGGGGCACCAAAATGTTGCATCACGCCACGAGCTGCCGCTCTCGGCGGCAACGCGCGCGATGCAACATTTTAGCACCCCCGCGCGACAGCCCGTCGCTGAAGCGCGAAGTCGTGGCCGGGCCGTAAGTCGCTTAGCTGATGCTGATTGACCTTACATAGTGATCGATCCACTGAATGGTTTTGGTTTTGGAATTCTACGGAATACGCGCGTCTGCGCGCGACCAACGCTGATTTTTATCTCCGAAGAAATATGAGCATTACGTTGTTGAGAAAAGGGTGAATATTTAACTTTTTGATTGACGGTCGACTCTGCGCCAGTATGAATTATTGACTCTAAAATCTCAGAAGGGGCAGCCCAGAAAAATAATGAATATTTAATAGAAATATTTGACCGCCTCATATACTATTTTACATGCTGTGTGGTATCTGCCACGTACAACACTGAAACGATCGGACTTGTGTATTTCTGTTGCCGCTACAACAACAAATACTAAAAAATAAAATAAAATTTAGAAATAAAGGGGTCCCCATACAAGAAACTTGCTATTTTTGACGTTTTTATTATACGGTGGTACGGAACCCTTTATGTGCGAGTCCAAGAAATTAATAAGTGAAATAACTACAGTGAGCAATACCGGTTTACAACTTTGAAACCAATTTCTTTTCGTTACTTGCCCGCTCTTCTCAATGGAAGCAACATTACGAACCGGTAGTAACGCTAAAATATTGTTTTTTGACGATTTATAAATGCTTTATCTACCTTACATGAATAAAAAACATTTTTATTTTAAACCAATATAAAAAAAATATTGACAACTATAACGTAATTAATAATACAACACAATATCTATACACAAGTTTTTAACTACTCAAATGGCTATATTTGTAATCTCAATATAACTTACCTATATGTACAATGAACCCGGGCGGGTACTCCGACATGGTCAGGAAGGGGTACTCGAGCATGTCCAGGTTGTTGCTGTTCATCGACGGCCGCAAGATGGCGCCCCCGCCGCTGCCCACGTTGCCCGCAGACGTGTTTAGCGAACCTCCTAAAATACACAACACGTAATAGTTTCTTGGTTTGAGGGGAACGTTATAAAAGATGACGGAAAGCTCGAAATTTTTTAAAAGTATTGAAATGATCGATATGGGAGACAACGCCATCTGTAGGCGTTGGGCAGAGTCCACTTGCGTTAACCGGTGTCGGCGGTGAGCACATTACGGTTTGCATCGCCGAGCGGTCAACACGCACTGGAAACTGTCTTCGCACCATTTCAAGATCACTTTCAAACAAAGTTAAACGCTCATAATACGAAAAAATACAAAACTCTTATTTCTTTCTCTAACAAATACATAAATACACCAGCTGTTTTACCCGACATGTCGCCGACGATGATGTAGTCTGAATGTAATAAGGGGTGTTATATACCGGACACATTATCACATGCTAGGGGGTAGGGCACCAAGCTACCCCATTGCGGGTTGACGAACTTCACACGTTTTCGCAAGACCCTGACCCACGATGTTATCCTTCTCCGTTCAGCAAGTGAAATCCGAAAATCCCAAAGGTGCCGTGGTTTTTAACCTGCACCACTTGTGTTCTAAAGGTGCATAACATACCTTTTGGTGTGACACTGAGATCAGAGTCCGACGACCTCCTATGTATCCCCATCGGCGTGGACGGCGCGTTCAACGACGAGTTCTGCGCGTGCGCAGCTTGCGCCGGCTCCCGACCGCCGTACGACTCGTGGCGGGCGTGTCGCGGCGACCCTCTATCACTCTTACCCTCCCTCTCACTCCTGTTGGCATCGCACACGGCATGCATGTTACACACACTAGCCGGGTTAGTATCCGAGTCTATGCTCTCTGTGTGGTCGATGCTTGTCTCTGGCAACGACGGTATAGTCTCTAGGGGTGCGCCGCTAAGTATGGGATGAAAATGTTGCAACACAGGCGTTCTTGTTACTTTGCATGATGGTTTGGACATTTTGGGTTCATTATCGCTTAGAGAGTGTACGCTGTCTTGTCGTGTCAGTTTCTTGTTATTTTTCTGTTTCATTTGTTTAGAATCTACTATATTCATTGTTTGTTCCGTCTTTTCAGGTGTTGCAGTAGGAATTAATGATTGTACTTTATCTAAAAGTAATGTTTGAACAGCTGTCTGTATTAATCCTGAAGGTTTTGAATCTTCAGTCGTGTTTGAGGTCTGCTCTGGTATTGTTATTATTTCTGCTGGGACTAAAGTCTGCACTTCGTCTAGAAGCATAGTTTTAATAGCTGCTTGTACCAATCCAGTTGATTTCAAGTCTTCCTCAGATTTTTCAATGGATTTTTCATATTTTTGCTCAGGTGTGGCAACCGTATCAGCTGGGGCTAAAGACTGAACTTTATCTGGAAGTATCGTTTGAACAGCTATTTGTATTGATCCTGAAGGTTTCAAATCTTCTGTTGCTTCAGCTATTTCTTTTAAATTCTGATCACTATTCTCCTTTGGAGCACCATGAGGGATTTTAGATGGATTGACCAAAGATTGCACTTTATCCATTAAAATGGTTTCTAATGCACTACGAGTCAACCCCGTAATCTCTTCCTCGTTATTAGTATTTGTAGATTTATCTTGATCCAAAACATTATCGGGTATAATAGCAGGGTCTGGAGTTTTGCCAAGTAAAGATACTTGAACGTTATCTAATAATATAGTCTCAACTGCAGTTTTCACCAAACTTACAGGTTCATCATCCTTTTTAATTTCGTCACTTTTTTCAGATTCTTTGTTATTATCGTCAAAAAATACAGGTGGGTCTACTGGGACTCCTGGGTCTGGTGTTTTGGGTCCAAGTACAGATTGGACTTTCTCCATAAGCATTGTCTCCATCGCTGTATGTATTAACCCAGTAGGTTTTACCTCTTTCTTTTTGTCCTTAGAAAAGGGAAATGAGAATTTATCAGTGGGAGTAGAAGGGTCGGGAGTTTTAGGGCCTAGTATTATCTGCATAAGCCCGGGCTTTTTATTTTTGTATCTATTCTGCTCAGTATTTTCTTGTGTATCAGCCACATCACCATAAACTATATCTGGCTTAGGAGAGTCTGGGGTTGTGGGTATAAGCATGGATTGAACTTTGTCGATTAGCATGGTTTCCATAGCAGTTTGCATCAAACTTGGAGACTTATCTCTTTTCCTATCTTTCTCGCTTTTCACATCATAAATAGGCTTATTATTATTCGATGGAGACGGTGATTTTGTAGGACTTAGGGATCCAGCTTTACTTGGAATTGTATTTAACTCTATGTCATTTCTATTGCTTCTAGATTCCTCAACTTTTTCCAATTTCTCGTTGACATCGTTGAAGAACTGTTTCGTTTGTGCTGAATTAGAATCAGGCGATGTAGGCATGAGGAGACTTTGGACTTTATCTAACAGTATAGTTTCCATAGCAGTATGTACCAATCCAGTGGACATTAGATTCGGTTTTTTATGTTCATCATGATCTACTTTTAAATGGTAAGTGGACGATGGACCGCTGAGAGATGCTCTCGAAACAGGTTCTGAACCGATATACATCGAGACTTTGACACGGTCTAGTTCATCGCTCTTGTGGAAGACTTTATTAGCTTCAAAACTTTCTTTATCGAGGCTCAACAAGTCTGTGTAAGATAAAAATGGTGCACCGAGTACTGTCTCGCTTGGAGCCTTCGATTGCATATCAGAAGACGAGCCCGGCTGACTTAAAGGCGTTTGTCTTTCCTTTTTCTTTGGCAGCAGAGAATAATGCGACAAACTTTTGATCATATTGCTTTTAGACAATTTATTAAGCTGACGTTTAATTCTTTTTGATGAGCGATGTACAAAACTACTCTTTTCTACTGGTGATGAAGGAGCACTTATGCTTTTATTTGCCTTTTTATGAGCGAAGGGGTTGTTAAATTTAATATGGTGACTATTTTTAGATTCAGATGGGTCATCTTTGACTGATGACGTCGAAGCTTCGTTGGATTTCACTGGTTTATCTATGACGATTTTATCAACTCCTTGAGGAACCGACTCGAGAGATTTGCATTTCTCAATAGGAATTGTATTGTCTATAATAAGAGGTGCTAATTCACTCTTTCTCTGACTATTGCTTTTAAGTGCACCCTCCGTGGTTGCAGCTTGACTTTTAGAGTCAAATTGCGTGTCTAAATCTTGTTGTTTTATCTCATTTATATCAGGAGTAACAGACTCCATTACGCTTAATTTCTTATCCATCAGAGCTATCAGGTGTTGATCAACATCGTGGCTCAAAACCGACTTAACCACAGAACTGGTGGTCTCAATTGATTTCTCTGTGTCCGTCTTCACATCAGAACTTAAATCATCCTCATCAGAACTGGAGTACATTTCCGAGCTATCCCTGGAGAGTTCAGAGGAAACTGAATCGAAATAACCCGCTTCTCCGGGTAATTTGAGGAGATTCTCGCTTCTATCTGGGACGGGCGTCGTGGGGCAAGACTCTGATATTTTTCTAATACGTGCAGGTCGTTCAGTGTTTTCAGTTACTATGTTGCTTAGGGACGTGTAGCGTATTTCAGGGACTTTGACGCTTTCATTTTCAGAATCTTTACGATTTCTATCGTCATCAGACATGTTAATAGTCGGTTCAGATTCGCTGGTACGTCTCATGGTTGAGCTGGGTGAATGCTCTGAATCTTGTGTTTCCGCAATACAGGCCAGACTCGTGCGAGCGTGGATCACAGATCTCGCTAGTATAGAAGCCATTCCTTCCCCCTCATCTTCTTTGTTCACAAACTGCTTACGAAACTTCGGCTTTTTCAGCCTTCTAAGCTTTTTAAATTCATTTTTAATATCGTGTAATGACAAACGTGAGGCGTCAGACGAATTTGATCTTAAAGAAATCTGATCTTCTTGCTTCTCAGACTTCCTACGGCTCGAAAATCTTTTGGAGAAGAAATGGGCTTTGAGTTTTTTGATCTTCTGCAAAGGCCCAGATGAGTCTGAATCATCTTCTTTATTGAGAAGTTTGTTTAATTCTGTTTGGTCTTCGGATAAATGTCTCAGACTTTTGTGGGAGACATAATCATCCAGATACAAAGATACACTTCCCGCGTAACTGGATATACTGGATTGTCTAGTTAAATCCATACTTTTCTCATCGTCGTCCACAGCATCCGTCTCATCTAGTAGAGATGACGCGTTAGGGTTTAATATAGTGATAAGTTTCTGCAATTCCTCTTGATGTGTTTGATAGTACTGATTCACGTCCGATATACTCTCGTTATCGTTAACCAAAATGTCCAAATACTTTTTCAACTGTCTGTTTGTTAGCGGACACGACAAACCATGCAAACATATAACTATGAGTATAGAGTTTTTAAAATTGAATACCTGAGTTACTTTAAAGGTTTGGCAAGATTTTTGCCAGTTTACAATGGTTTAGAAACAAAAATTATTTGTAATGCCAGTGTAAGTGCATCATAACGTTCTATAAATTTGGGGGTTACGTTGTCATAACCTGCTAATACACCCTACACTTGCATCCAGCGGTTTCCGTTGGAGACATACTTCACCAAAATTAGATATAGGAGCTTCGTATGAAGGCTACAATTTCTATAAGAATTCCTCAAGTCAACTATTACAACACCTACTGAATGACAGTAGTGTTATTCTACTAAACACATAATTTCATTATGCAATATTTTTAACTGTAAACTATTTAAAAGTAGTAATAAATATGATAAATAATTAAAATGATGTGTAATCTAATTTGAGATATACAGCTATTGTAATATTTGAATGTTGTACTCACTGCTGGGTGCACGGCGGGTTATTTGACGGTTGGCTGGGCGTCGGCAGTGGTGCCATGCTCACGGCGGTGCCTGCGACGGTAAATTTAGTTTAGTTCATTGCAGACTGTTTAGTTTTTTTTTTTATCTCAATGGGTTTAATGTTTAGTGCAGTGGAATAATCAGTCTTCTATAGTCTATACCAAACGTGTCTTTATATTTTGTGTCCGTTATAACGCGAACAGGAGTCCTTTCAATAACACCCTTTTCAGTTATTTTTAAACGAATTTCAGAATAATAAGTAATGAATCTCTTACAGTAGCAGAACTATACGATGGCCGATTTGACATGTGGGGGGGGAAGGTAAAATGAACCTTATTATAACGGAATAAAACTGGCCGTTTTAAAAAATGGATGTCTAAAAGAATGTCTAAAAATGAATGCGAAAATGAATTTTATTCCGTTATAAGGTTCATCCTATCCCCCTCCCACATGTCAAACCGGCCTTCATAGCGTACCGCTACCGTAGTAATATGTTATAATAGACCTTCCTTAGTAACATGGTAGTAGTAGTGGTGGTCGATCAGAGGTTACCCAATGCTCGGCAAGTTCAGAGTTTTTTTTATGAGACTGAAGTGGCAAACAAGCGTACTGCCCGCCTGATGTTAAGCAGTTACTGGTACTACTCCGGTCGATCCAGCCCGTATGTGAGCTGCAGTCGATTGACTACAGCTTGACTCTACCACTGTTCACGCGCAATCGACCTCAGTCGATTATATGCAACCTGCACATAATTAGTGCAGGCAGCTTTTTGGCGGCTGTCAACCGTGGGCCAGCCGCCATTACCCATTGAGCCACGAACGGAGAAGGTGCTAAATTATTTACGATTTTACTAAATAAATGTGTAATACGCCAGTATTCCACAACCACCAATAAAGATGGGTGACCATTTAGTGCCATTTCGATCTAAGCGTCTCCGTGCTTCGGAGGTCACGTAAACAGCCGGACCCGGTTGTTGTCATCTGCATAGCAGTCGTCAAGCCATGTTAAGGCCTACGGGCGGCTTGAACAACTCTGGGACCAGGTTGGCCACTAACCATACGATACTTTTTTTATTGACAAGGAGGGTGAACGTAGGGGCAGGGGGTCCAGCCATAGGGGCAGGGGGACAGCTGGCTCAAGGGCACCACGTAGGGCACGGCCTTGGCTTGGGCTGCTGTCCCTTTGAGAGAACGTGGGCAAAATTACCACCGGATCACTACGCGACCTCACTGAGAAGTTCCGGCAAGAAACTCAGTGGGCTTGTCGAATGGCTAGGTGCGTCTAGGGCCCTCTAGCGGAAGTGTCTAGGGTCCTATTGTATAGGGTCCTAGTGTATAGGGTCCTCTAGGGTCCTATTAGCGGAAGTGGGGATACGTCGACCTCGCCGGCGAGGTCGGTGTCTGGTGGGGTAACCATATAATAATAATAATAATAATTCTTTATTTATGCTATAAAATCATAGTCTGTAAGTGCTTAGTACAGGTTATAGACTTAAGTAATTACAATAGTATTGGGTGGTGGCAGTCCTCCTAGCTAGGCTATATTAATAGCCTGTATTTAGGAGAGAAAGTTCTGGTTCCCCAGGGTGAAATTATGATTAGGAATATCATACGTACTTACTACAATATTGTTGGTAAGGTTAAAGTTAAATAGTAAAAGTATATGAATAGTGTATGTGTGGGAAAGTGTGTGTGCGTGTGCGTGAGCGTGTGCATGTGTGTGTGTGTGTGTGTGTGGGAGTGTGTGTGGTTGTATGTGTGACAAAGGGGGGTTACTTCTGGAAGAGTGTATGGGAAATCATTAGCGTAAGTATTTGGATTAATAAATAGTGGAAGTCATTGTAGGATTGTAGGAAGGAAGTTGATGGTACCTATTGCTCTGGCCACCACGCCGGCTTCCCCCTCCAAGTCGAAGTCCTGTTGATAACCGACCACTGCGTTGGCGCCGAGCTCCGCTGCTTTTAGCCCTACTAGCCTTTGAACCTGGAACAAAAACCAACATTACGATTTAAATATACTACAGTAAGACAAATACCAACATGATAGTAATGATTATGTTGACACAACAACTAAACTAAAAACTAAACTTCTAAAGGTGGTAGAGCCAAGCTGTAGCCAATTGACTGCAGCTCATATACGGGCTGGCTCGTCCGGGGCATTACCACCCACTCATAGAAGATCGGCGTAAAGCAGCTATTACAGCTACGTTTCGTACGATGAGTGAGAGGGCCGAAAGACCAACCCCCCTCCCCTCCCTTCATCCCTCTCCCCTTGAGGTCGGCAATGTGCGAGCAATGCGTCTGGTATTGCAAAGCATCTATAGGCTATGGTATCTACTGCTTATCATCAGGCGGGCCGTAAGCTTTTTTGAACCGCAGTCCTATAAAAAAAAACGTAACTTTATAGTTTATTTACGAATGCGGCCGGCCCTTGGTTGTGTAAAAACGTATATGTATACGTGTTAATGTGTGCGTTTACGGCTCTGCCACGCACGCACACTGTCACACTGTGCATGTGCATGTCGAAACACAACCAAAGGCCGACCGCACTCGTGAATTGCAAGATGTATATCAGCATAGAAACATGATTATACCATGAACTAAAAACTGTTATTGCCATCCCTTTTGTGGTGGCAACGTTTGAGCAACACAGCAATATTTTTAGATGTGTATTTAATTTAGTCGTGGTTTGACAACAGAGTTGGCATCGATTTCAAATAGCAACGAATGGAATACTAGGTGATCTAATTATATTGAATATTCTATCGGTGGTTATAATATTTCAAATATGTTAAACAACTGCGATATTTTGCAAGATTCGAATTCAAAGTTCGTTGCATGAAACATTGTTATGACGAACAAATCACTTTTTAAGTATAATTTTTTTTAAAGTAGACTAAAATGTGAATACAAGAAGTGAACATTTTAAAGACTGCTTATTTCAAGAAGCGGATGTTTCAAGATGCTGACTTTTCAAGAATTGGTAATTTATTTATAATCTTGGTCTAAATTCGCCATAACAACACATTTGTTAGATTTGAAACACTATAATAAAGAAATAGTATCTTAACCATAGATGACCTTGGCCTCTTCGAAAGGTACCTGATTGCTAAGCTTGATGAACGCGACCTGCCTCGCCTCGTTGGAGGCCCGCGGCGTCCTGATCTTGTCGATCCACTGGTACTCCGGGTCGTTCTACAGCCTACAGCACTGACGTGGTTGCTAAGCTTGATGAACGCGACCTGCCTCGCCTCGTTGGAGGCCCGCGGCGTTCTGATCTTGTCGATCCACTGGTACTCCGGGTCGTTCTACAGCCTACAGCACTGACCTGGTTGCTAAGCTTCATCAACGCGACCTGCCTCGCCTCGTTGGAGGCCCGCGGCGTCCTGATCTTGTCGATCCACTGGCACTCCGGGTCGTCGTTCACCAGCCGCTCAGAACATGAGTGACCTTTATCGTCTTCTAAAGCCTACAGTACTGACCTGATTGCTAAGCTTGATGAACGCGACCTGCCTCGCCTCGTTGGAGGCCCGCGGCGTCCTGATCTTGTCGATCCACTGGTACTCCGGGTCGTCGTTCACCACCCGCTCAGAACATGAGTGACCTTTATCGTCTTCTACAGCCTACAGTACTGACCTGATTGCTAAGCTTGATGAACGCGACCTGCCTGGCCTCGTTGGAGGCCCGCGGCGTCCGGATCTTGTCGATCCACTGGTACTCCGGGTCGTCGTTCACCACCAGCTCCTCCACGAAGCCGTGGATGGCCGTCGCGCGGTACCCCGGCGGTATCATTGGACCTACACGATAAACACTTGGATCAAGAATATAGAACTCTAGGGGTAATTGTTAGGTTGGTGTAGCTGTAAAATTGTTTTCGTAATGATAATAAGATAAAGGTAAGGGGGCGTCCATAAATTACGTGAGACGTTTAGGGGGGAGATGGGTGGGGAGGAGCCGAATCTCAACCAATCTCACGTGGGGGAAGGAGGACTCTCGGCAAATATAACGATATTTTTTCCGTAAGAAATAGTGAAAAATTGCGAGTAAACTTAAACAACCCCCGTAATTTAAGTTAACCATGTTTCTCCACTAAAATATGGCCTTTGAAAAAACTCATGTGAGATTAGGGGGGAAGCGAGGAGGTTGAGCCGAATCGTACGACATCTCACCAAGGCGGGAGGGCGACGAAAAACCACCAAAATTGCCACACGTAATTTATAGACGCCGCCAAGGTAATGTAAGTAACGGTAGACTAACGACTCAAGGTCGTAAGAACATAACGACATAATGTAATGTAGTAATGTATGACTCACAGTGGAAGAACTGCACTCCGCAGCTGGAGGTCTTGTACTTGTTGAAATCTGAGAACAGCTCGACCTTGACGATCACGTTCAGCTCGCCGCGGATGCCGTGCATCGTGTCGAACACCGGGATCCAACCCGACATCACCGCGCCTACCAATAACATACACACACTTATGCTAAGTATACAAGATGACACTAGACACTCAGTATATCTCAGTGTAGCGACACCGCCACTACAATTGTAACAAGGTGTCGCGGTGGTGGACACACGTAGACACTCGATGTATGTATACAATGATTTTTTTATGCTCGGGATACACGGCGACACTCGACACTCAGTATATCTCAGTGTAGCGACACCGCCACTACAATTGTAACAAGGTGTCGCGGTGGTGGACACACGTAGACACTCGATGTACGTATACAATGTTTTTTTTTATGCTAGGGATACACGGCGACACTCGACACTCAGTATATCTCAGTGTAGCGACACCGCCACTACAATTGTAACAAGGTGTCGCGGTGGTGGACACACGTAGACACTCGATGTACGTATACAATGATTTATTTATGCTCGGGATACACGGCGACACTCGACACTCAGTATATCTCAGTGTAGCGACACCGCCACTACAATTGTAACAAGGTGTCGCGGTGGTGGCCACACGGAGACACTCGATGTACGTATACAATGATTTTTTTATGCTCGGTATACGGCGACACTCGACACTCAGTATATCTTAGTGTAGCGACACCGCCACTACAATTGTAACAAGGTGTCGCGGTGGCGGACACACGGAGACACTCGATGTACGTATACAATGATTTTTTATGCTCGGTATACGGCGACACTCGACACTCAGTATATCTCAGTGTAGCGACACCGCCACTACAATTGTAACAAGGTATCGCGGTGGTGGACACACATAGACACACGATGTATACACTGAGTGTTTTAGTGTCTAGTGTCGTCGTAGTTCAATAATAAGAACAATAGAAGAAGTTCTTCTTCTATTATTGTTATTGTCGTTGATTGTATTGTTAGGTGGTAGAGCCAAGCTGTAGCCAATTGACTGCAGCTCATATACGGGCTAGCTCGATCAGGGTATTACTACACCACCAAGCGAACTAGGCGCCTGTCAAATGTAACTTCACCCGCACAAAAAGGGGGTGATGGTGTGCGGGCGAGAAGCCGCAGGTTGTGGCGGGTGTGCGGGCGGGGAAGCCGCATTCCATCCTAGCGTCTAGTTGGGTTGGTATTACCACCCTCTAACAGAAGATCAGCTTAAAGCACCTACGTCCTATCATCTGAGTCTCATCTCTTACCGCCGTGAGGTGTGGTGGTGCTCTTGGCATTGTTGGCCTCCCTGGCCAGCAACGGCGCGAGGCTGATCACCACCTTCCCGATGGCATCGTTCGCGGAGTACGTGTCGTGGTCCATCAGACGGAGTTGGAGAGGCTCATCTTGCAGCTCCGATTCGTCCACCTACATAAAACATAATAATAATAATATCCTGGGACATTTTTGTACACACGGTTACCTGATCCCAAACTAAGCAGAGCTTGTACTATGGAAACCAGATAACTGATATTACTACATATACTACTTTTTTATTTGTAAATACATACTTAATATACATATACACCCAGACTCCGGACATACAGACATGTTCATGCACACAAATGCATGTCCCGGGTAGAAATCGAACCTACGACCTGCAGCGTGAAAGGCGCCTCCGCGCCCACGCTAACGGGCCCGTCAATAATAAATACAATATCAACATTCCATCTATTCATTACATCTCATTAAAAATATAAAAAATAGTTCCCCACCGGCATCGGGAATAAGGTCCTAGTTACCGGTGGTCAAGGCTCCAGGGAGAGGAACTTCCTCACAATGCGAGCTGTCTCGAGGAGGACTGCCTTCTGGATCTGACCCTTGATCCAGCCGCCTAACGCGAACCATTATTATCCGTGGTAAGAGTCAAGATATAGCCAAATGACTTCAGCTCATATATAGGCCGGCCGGGTAGTACCACCCTCTCACAGAAGATCGGCGTAAAGGAGCTGCGTTTCGTACGATGAGAGAGCCGGAAGCCCAACCTTCCCTTTCCCTTCCCTCTGTCCCACTTCTCTTCAGGTAAGCAACGTGAGAGCAATGCCTTCGCCTACTGAGCTATTATAAAATTGATCTAATTTCATAAATGGATCACGTTACGTCGCTATATTACTATGTACTAGCTAAAGTAACTTTAAACTTTAGTTTAGTGTTCTCAAAGAATGCCTTCTGAAGATCTTACTTGATTTTATTTTTTATTATAGTTATATAGTTCATTAGTCCAGTCGACTTTGTAATGCACTATTTATTGAGAAACTAGCACAGGTGGAAATGGCGACGACCGGCGCTGACGGCGCGTCACCGACGCGACCTGACTTGGCAACACCCCACGTACGGTCAGCAACATAAGTCCCTGAACATTCTCATTTTTTTAGGGTTTTATACCCAAAGGGTGCCAACGGAACCCTATTACTAGGACTCCGCTGTCAATCCGTCAGTTAGCGGGCTGTATCATACGAACCGTAACAGGTAGTGAGTTGAAATGTTCACAGAATGTGTATTTCTGTTGCCGCTACAACAATCAATACTAAAAATAAAATAAAATTTAAAAATAAAGGGGCTCCCTATACAAGAAACTTGATAATTTTTAGTTTTTTTTTCTACGGTGGTACGGAACCCTTTATGTCCGAGTCCGACACGCACTTGGCCGGTTTGAAAATCGGTATTACTCCCGACTTTACAAACGTTGGTGAACGATGTCAAAACCAAATATTAGCAACATGTCCAAATTATGTTAAAATGAAGAACAATAATGGATGTAACATAAAAGTAAAAACTGAGAACGTTCAGCGACTTACGTTGCTGACCGTACTGGAGCCATTGCGGAGCGGTCACGCCACGCTTCTGTGCAAGCTTCTGAGAGACGTGTGTATAAGGCGGACGAGTGACGGTTGACGTTTCATCTCGTACAGATTGAGGAATCAATTCTGATAGACTATCGGTCACGTTCATTCTAACATGCCTACTAAATAATGAACATAGCAACAAAATGAGATGAATCTCATTATCTTGTGCAGTCACCCAGGGAATTCATCATCACCTTCACGCGTCCTGCCTACCTCAATAGGAATAAAGGCGTAAAAGGGAATTTTGTAGTAAGTGGCTACACCCTCTATAAACATAAATATCGCCAGACTTACACTAACCCCCACATTTATAGAAAGTTACTTACACCGACATTACAAAATTGTTTATTTAAATTAAATTGTTTATTTCAAGAACAAAAAAGATTACATGAGTAGGTGATCAGAGTCTCCTTTTAAGCAAATGATGCCTGTATTAGGAGACCCCTTTCCTCCATATCTTATATTGGTTTAAATTACTTAATAAACTAAAAAAGATAAATTGAAAAAATTAATAGCCTAACAACACTAATATTAATTAAGGTTTTTATGATTTTACATTAATTGTTTTTACTAAGGATAAGTATGTGTGTAGAGTGTGGGTAGGAAGAGTGGGAGAGTGTGTGGGTATGTATGTGTGTATGATGTGGTGTGGAGTGAGGTGAGTGTGCATGTAGATGTATGTGCAAGGGTGTGAATTTGTGGGTTATGCGTGAATTTGGAGGTTGATCGGCGTGCGGTGGTACTTAAATGCGTTTATGAGAAAAACAAGTGAGCTAACACATGTGTTGTGAGAGTGATTCAGTAGTTGCATAAGTAAATGGTTTTATCCAGTTAAGTAGTATTTTTTTACATTCATGGAGTGGCTTAGTGTAAATGTAAATTTCTTTATTTACCCTATTATATAAAAAGGCAGAGCGTGCGTTATATTGCCTGGCGGCAAATTTTGTTTTAGTTTGTGGAATTTGTGCAATGATATCTTTTCGCCTTTTTAATAATATATGTGCGTCATAAGTAAGGGCTTTGTGTTTTTTTAGGATTGTGCAAGTTATGTACAATTTTCTAACAGAAAGCAAATCGCTAGTCTGATAGAGACCTTCAGTGGGGTATCTAATCTTCTTAAAGTACATCATTTTTATTAACGCTCGTTGTCCACGTTCTATTTCTATAAATTTTGATTTAGCCGCCCCACCCCATATGGGGATGCAATATACTAGGACAGATTGCGCCAGGGCAATATAAATTTCATTTAAAACATTTCTAGGAGAGCCAGATGTTTTGGTAATGTTTGTCGGAACGACATGTCTCAGTGTTTTGAATATCCAGGTAAGCTTCCGAACTCTTCCAGCGAGCTGATCGACATGTGGGTACCATGATAACCGTTGGTCAATTATGACGCCTAAATACTTTGTTTGTGAGACTTTGCTAATTGTGGGACATGTGCAATTGTTACTTGCAGCATTATCACATGCGTGGACCTTAATGTGAGATAAGTCATTTGGTTGAGAGCGATTTGTGATGCTGAAGCATATATAATTCGTTTTTTCTGCATTCAAAGTGAGTAGGTTGTTGTTTAGCCAATTAACAATTTGGGCCATGCCTATTTCAGCATTGAGTTTAATCTCGGGCCAGCTGCTCCCATAAAAAACAACAGCAGTATCATCGGCGTAAGAAAATATTTTTGCGTTTTTGACTTTGAGATTACAGAGATCATTTATGTACGTTAAAAATAAAGTAGGCCCTAAGACACTGCCTTGCGGTACGCCAAAGGATACATCCGATTCATCACTAGTATAAGGTCCTATCTTTACTCTTTGTTTTCTGTTTGACAAGTAATCTTTAAAAAAAGTTAGTGGGACTCCTCTTATTCCGACTTTTTCTAGTTTGGACACAAGGGTTGGAACAGAGACGGTGTCAAAAGCTTTTTTGAGATCTAAAAATACAGTAAGGCATGTTTTCCCTGAGTCAAGATGTTCAGCCACTAACGAGCTGAGGGCAGTAACTGCGTCCTCAGTGGATATACCGCGTCTAAAGCCAAATTGTGTAGAGGATATTATGTTAAATTTGTTTAAGTAGTTGATGAGTCTGCTATTAGTTATTTTTTCTATAATTTTTGATATGGTTGGTAAGACAGATATGGGTCTATAATTATTGACATCGTCTCTGTTTCCTCCCTTGTGTACTGGGGTAATAATGGACTGTTTTAGGGGACCAGGAAAAATGCCATGTCTGAAGCACAGATTAACTAGATGGGCAATAATGGGAACAACTTCTTTGCCAATATACTTCAGAAATCTAGTCGAAATATTGTCCCATCCTGGGGCGCTGTTTGATTTCAGATTCATCAAAACATTTTCAACTTCCCTGGCGTCAGTGTCTAAAAGAACAAAAGAGTTAACTTGGCTCAGTGGAGTGCTAGGTCGATCAGTTGGTCTATTGTTGGTCCTGGCAGGAATTTGTTGGGCCAAGGTTTTTCCAATGTTTATAAAGTAGTCATTTACGAGGTTTACTGATTCATTTGGAGACGCCTTGATATTTAGTAATTCGGTGCTTTGATTTTTTGGTTTATTTGAGTAGGTAATTGATTTTACGTTTTTCCAGAGTAATTTGGTGTTAGCGATTGATGATGTAAGTAAATCTCTTTCATATTTTCTTTTAACTTTTTTAATGAGATTATTGCAGTAGTTCCTATATCGTGAATAAGTTATTTTTAAAATTTGGTTATATGGATCCATCCGAGAGTTTTTTTGTAATTTATTTCGATTTTTTATGCAGCGTAGTATTCCGGGGGTTATCCATTGTTTGATTATGCGTTTACTATTAGGAATTTTCGTAATTTTAGTATTGATTTTAATGGAATCAGTTAGTTTTTGTATGAGAAGGTCAGTTAATAGATTTGGGTCTTCACAAAAAAGTAACCTCGCAATATTTTTTTCCTGTAGGTATTTTAGGGCTCCTTCAAAATTTATAGTAGTGGCAGTTTTATTTGCCGTTTCTTTGTTTATAATAATCTTGGAGAGCGATAAGAATGTAGTATAGTGGTCTGTTATAGTACTTTGTATGATAGCAATTGAAGCAGATGTCTTCTTTTTATGTATTCGCATCATGAAGTGGTCCAGGCAATTATGTCCCCTAGTTGGTAACGTATGACCAGGTAATATGCCATAGGCAGAAAGCAAAATTACTTTTGTTCCTAGAAATGCTTTGTAAAACCATTGTAAACTGGCTAAAATGTCTATAAATTTGGCGGTAACTGTATGTTCCCAAACTAAGCAACGCTTGTACTATGGCTACCGTACAAATAGACTAGAGGGCCTACTCTGTTGCAAACGAAAACGATATTTCGGACGAAATACGCGTATTTCCTTCTACGTTTCTCATTGATTCCGACATTTCTTACGAACGAAAATTGTTTGACGTTTAGATTCGACGACGACGAAGACGTCAAACAATTTTCGTTCGTGAGAAATGTCGGAATCAATGAGAAACGTAGAAGGAAATACGCGTATTTCGTCCGAAATATCGTTTTCGTTTGTAAAAGAGTAGGCCCTTAGGGGCGAACCCCGTGACTCCCAGACCAAGACAAATTACCAATAGGCCGTTTCCAAAATTTCCCTCTGATGGAATCGAACCCGCAACTACCCGACGCAGTGTTCCGAGCGGCCTACGCTCCAACCACTACGCCAAGCGGTCGTCAAATGCTTTCTCTATGCATTATTGTGCAACGATTTCCCCGGGCATTCGATTGAATGTGATTTTTGGCGACCCTATTCACGTTAAATATTTTGTGGGGCAGTCACCACATTAATGTCATTAATTTAATGGCTATCACCAAGGTCACTCTGATCCAGACCGGGTTGGTGAACTTCAGACGTGTCAGTCTCCTCGCAATGTTTACCACTATTTTAATGAATGTTTTTCTTTCTTTCTATTTAGCAAAAAAAACTGCGCAAATACTAATACCTACTCACTTAAAGGCTCCAACTGCCGCGGAAAATTCGTGCAAATTATCCGCACTCACAACACAATGAATCAAAATATTTCTCTGGCAACTGAAAAAACTGTAGTTTTTCCGCAACACTTCGTTGGTCATTTCGCAATCACCAACCGCTCTGCTCTACTAAACTTAGTCGGCTTAGCTGCTCACACAGCCGGCTGTGACAACACAAGACGTGGTATAATGATTTTTTGTCTCATTCTCATCTATGCATTAAGTAAGAGAGATAACGACTCGGTGCGACATAATCCGTGACAAAAGCCTTTGCGCGCATGCTAACAATGCAAAAGTTAATAAAGTTCGCTTTTACTTTGCCAAACACTACGGATAATTCGTGCGAATTTTCCGCGTCTGTCGGGAGCCTCACAACCGCATCTGGCGTGCACCCAAACATCGAATTGGAATCATTAGATCGGCGCACATTGTGGAAATACACAAACATATTGCCACCCAGACGGGCGCCAGACGTTACCGCGAGAATGGTGCCAACGCGCGACACCTTGTGACGTCATCCACAAACCAAGCCAAGATATTCTGAGGATGGGGAATCTCTAAAACGCATTTATTTAGAGAGTTTGAAGCTACGACCGCTTGGGCAGTGGTTTGAGCGTAGGCCGCTGGGCTCTCCGGCTCCGGTGGTTGAGAGGCAAATTTCGAAAACGGCCTTTTCGTAGTGTCAATGGGATCGCCTCCTGTCCATTATTCGGTACCCATAGTATAAGCGTTGCTTAGTTTGGGACCTAGTTGGTGTGGGAAGTCTGGCGATATTTATTTATTTATTTTGAACTCACTAATGCTATGCTAGTAACTGTTGTAGTCTTCATGAAAACCATCATTCATTATGATTGTAAGCAAGTGATTCAATTTTAGTATGACCTATTTCAATAAGAGGTATTAATGTCTGGTCACATGTACTTATAGTTATCTACTTTATGACTAGACTGAACGAACACACCAACATTGTATGAATTTTTGGGGAAAAAAACCTAAATACTATTAATGTTCCAATGTTGTTGCAAAGCAAGATTACCCACACTGATTTAGGTATTGTATGTATTTATGGTGGTAGAGCCAAGCTGTAGCCAATTGACTGCTGCCATATGGGCTGGTTCAACCGAAGTAGTAGCATCCTCTCACAGAAGATCAGCATAAAGTAGTCATTACAGCTGAGTTTCGTACGACGAGTGAGAGAGCTGGAAGCGCAACGTTTAAAAGTAATAATGTTAGTCATTTTATGGACAAATTGATGAACTGTACAAAGATTAAGATGACACTTTAGCACAATGGTATGGGATAAATATACATTCTTATGTCATTATGAATTTGTTTCTGTTGTAAAACCCAGTACCTAAGTTTTTCCGTGCATCACTCAAAATGGGTTAAGTATGTTATTTAGATAAAATTTGGCACAAAGATGCGTTATATTTTGGAATACTTACCTAATATTAGTATTAATATACTCACATAAATAGATGTAAAAAAAGGTTTGTATACCTATATGATTTGAGTATAAGTATATTTGAGTCATGTTTGGGGTCATAGTTTTGGTTTAGTTTAGTTTAGGTTTAGGTTTAGAGTACTTAGACTGTGGTGTAGGTGTATAATGCCAAATTCTCAAAATTGCAGATTCTGTGAAATCCAGGACATGTTTATGCTTTTATCAGGATGAGTAATGAGTGATTTCATTTATAACCATAACCTCCAAGCTACTACTAACTGAGGTGTTAACTAATAAATAATAACATAGCTGTTATGCTCTATAGTAGCTTATCAGGATACTACTATTTATTACCAGTTCAGTGTTAATCACTGCCAATATTAAAGATCATTTGAGTAAGTACTCATCATAAGCCATCATGCCTGAATTCCTCAAAGGAGTAGGCAAAGATGGCCTGCTATACACCCACATTTCATCACATTTGAGTCCCAATGTACTTACCTCAAACCTATACCATTCAGTGCTGTTCCAGTGTGGGTTCAAAGACTTCCTGCACACATCCGTCTTGTGGGTGACACTCCCGAACTTGATCTCGACGAACGCGTCAGTCGTGTCGCTCGCCCTATCCATCACCGGAAGGTTCCTTCCCGCCAATACCTTCACCTTAATTTTCCCAGGCATTTTCACTTATTTACAATCACTTAACACTATCAAACAATCAAATAGACACTTCAATGAATTTATTCAAACATTTCGAAGCTTGTTATCGCTTCTTCCACCAAATATTATCACACCACGAGCCTCTAATCTATAGGAAAACAGTAACACAATAATCTTATCAATACTTTGATTTGTATAACAAACACAGCGGGTTAAGAAGATAAATGTTATGTGATAGGGTTATTTCAGGTGTCCAGACACTTGTGGCACTCGTTTCTTAACACATTTTCAATTATATGCGGCGATTTAACGAAAGAAAACATCTTTTTGTTTCGCGATATTATTCTCGATGCGTAGCACGTTTTATTACGCGTTTGTGTTATCAACACTGCACCTTTGAGCGCCCCTGCTATATTCTAAATGTTCTAAAAGTAATCTGATGGTTTATTTATAGATAAAATGCGATATTTTATAAATAAAATCTTCCAGCCGAACGACACGCACAATCACAAACGTCAAAACTCACTCGATCTCGCTCAGACTGTCAAGTCAACAAACAAACTGGCTGTCGTATGTCAGACAAATGTCATACAGACAGGCAAAATGACAAGATGTTATTTTTTATATAAGTTTTTTTCGTATGGCTTGGCTTTTCGCATTTAGCAAGATATGTAGTAAGATAGGCGTTGAGTACAACACGGAATTTTACGACTCAGCTAACGATCCTATGTAGCTGTAGCAGGCCATTGGTAACGCATACCCATAGATTTATAGTAATAGATCGGAAGCTATTGTTTATGGTATACATATTTGATGCAAATATGGACCACATTAACGAAAACATATCCGTCTCATTCTTGCACGTTACAATTTAGCTATGTAAAACAGTACAGTATATGTCATATATTTCCTTTTTCTGGAAATTTTTGGTTGGTTCTGTCATTAAAATTCTCCTTGAAGATCTTTTTGGACCGACATATTGGACCGTCGGTTATGTTCGGCTCTCTCTGGTTAGTAGTTCGTCTGTCATTCTACCGTCTTAACAAATTATTTTAAATTTTACGGTGAACTGTGTGTATTTTGTGACTCTTTATTATGTTATTTGGGATTATTAAGGAAAAAACAATATAGTTTAGTGTTGCGTTAGGGCATGCAGTTCTGATTCTCGAAAGAATTTCGAAGGTTTGTTATTTTCCAGGTTAGTTGTGTTATTTTCATATTTAAGTGTATTTATAGTGTGTGAAAATAATTTTTGGGTACATTATATTAATTTTTAATTGAGTTCCCGTCTATAATCGTACTCTCGATTTCATATTTTCATATAAAATAGAACTAACAAATATTTGCTATGTTTACATATAAACGTAGTGCTGTTCTTATAAGTTTTGTTTCAAAGTTATCGATACAAATTCTATTCACCTACACGTTGGGCCGCGCCGTCACCCCGGGGTGACCACAAAGAAATTATTTTTGTTTTGGAAGGTGCGGGACTGCGCCGCCTTAAATTAGTTTTATAATATTTGTCATCACTACTCACGAACATAAAGATGCGCGACAGAGATAACAAGTTGATTTATGGATAGTGAACATTTTAAAATTAAATGTGGGATTTGCTAAAACGGCTTAAAGAAGTTAAAATAGAGTTTATTCAAAATCTCCCGATTTCGCAAGATTTTTAGCTGATAAATTTGTCGATTTTTAATTTTACGCTTTTGCTACACTGGGCAGTGGTAGGTAGGGATGATGGCCGTGTATGCATGAGGCTCTCCACACGTGCATATTTTCGTGGTAAAGTTGAGGTGCCAACAAGGCCGAGACATTGAAATTCTGGTGGTCTCTAACGTTAAATTGCGAACCCCGAAGAGTTGCCATGTGAAAATGACTTTACTTGAGCAGCAGCGTCACTCTGCACAACCATTTTAGAGGGAAGAGGGTGACTCGCTCCACAGAGCCATAAAATAACATAATAGTCATAAATAAAAACATAATTTTGTACTGCCTACTCCCGATTAACGTGATATTTGTGCTGCGGTCTCTTTCCCCCTTCATGACACTTGACTGACCGACTCGTTTGGTACACTCGTCGTCGCGGTGCCTCCTGTGTCTAAAAACCTTAATCGCACGAAATCTACTCAATCCTTTGTGTAATTGTGTTGTGTGAACTGGATAAACCCAAGTGAGTGCTCTAGTGATGTGCCTGCGCAGAAGAACATGACGATCCAGCCATACCACCCTGGAAATGCACCCGCCTCCATCGTGTCGTTAATGTACACGCTTGACATTGACCTGAGCCTTGCAGATTTGTCTCCCCCCTTTTTTGCCTTATTTGATTTAGCCCAGCATAGCTGAACCTACCTAATCAGGACCCAGCACTTTTCCCGCGACATGATCGTTAGGTATATCGATATGGATACTATCGACTAACTAAAAGTACAACACTTTTTGCTGTGCGCCATTTTGGACGATCGTGTGCTCGTGTTTGGCTACAGATGACGTCACATAGGGCTTGTCCTTTCTCTCTTAGGTCATTGCGCATACCCACGGGTATGACAGCTAGTACATTGGCAACACTTCGTAAGAGTTTAAGTATCAGTCGCGCTCGGCCACCAGATGTCGCTCTATTTATGACGTAATTCTTTCCACAGATTATATTCTTTCATTCTCAAACACCTTTTTTTAAAGTTTGTTTTACGGTCCCTAATACAAGCCTTTTGGAGCCTCATATTAGTATACTCTTCTTCTTTTTATCTAATTCTACTTTATTTCTACCCCCACAATCCCTATCAGTAAAGTGGCGGATACTTTACTGACAAATTACCAGATTTCTTGGGGAACCTAAAAATAATGTTTCATCACTTTTGTTGCAATAACCCAAACTCACGCACATTTATGAACATATAATGGAATATTCCCCCAACATTACACATTATAATACAAGAAAACACAAGTTTTGGACTTTCCACAATATGGCTCTAAATAGCTTATACCCAGGGCCGTAAAACAAACTTTAAAAAAAAGTTTGTTTATTTATTTTGCAAAGTTCGTAATATTATTATTAAATTTTACGGATGTTTTATGACGAATTTGTTGGATTGGGAAGTGGATATCTTTTACGCGACGGAACTAGACACCGAAATACTGAAAAAGGAAAGTTCGAGCGCTTCGAACCAAAGTTCCATACTGACCAAAAAAGCTTAATGCTGGTCCTACCCTGATTACTCATGAGGAAATTATAACATGGCTATCCAAAAACCCCATGGAAACAGAGGTAAGTAATATTTGAATTTGACACGGTATAATATTAAGTCAATGCTATCTACATAACCGACCCTATACAGATCTATGAAACTCAATTTTACTATTTCAGCTAAAGCTGATGATCACATCTATATCAATAAATTGCACCATCAGAATCACCTTAGATGACGACGCCAGTAGCTGCAACCATAAGATACACTGCATCTTTACGGAGTAGGTATACATGTAAGTATTTTTTCTTATAAAACAAAGACGCTAAAGGCTAGATTGCCCTTCATACCTACCAGAATACAATATTGTTAGCACACTACCTACTGCTTACAGGCAGACAATGTGGTGGAATATCACATTATACATAGTATTGTATTATATTGACCGTTGAACAAATTGAAATGGTAAATATATATTTTGGATTCACTTAATTGCCCCGAGTGGTCAAACATTATGGAGGTGAAATAGTCATATTGTATCAAACCCTCTTTACAAATAAATATATTAAAAGATAAATTGGTTATACACATGTCATACATCTTGGCTAGTACTGTATTATTTACATAAAATATTGTTCATTACAGGTCAACAAAATGATGGAAAAGTGGTAAGCGCTACCCCTGCATACAGCAGGTGCATTCAACCTGTAAACTATAAAAATAATAAACCAGAGTCATACTAACACATTCCAAAACTCATTCAAATGGTTTATCATGACAAACATGCTAAGTTTTCAATCCAGTCATGGAAATTGTGAGGATGACATGGGGCCATAATAATAAATTTAAATAAAACAGCTGTTGTACACACTATCTTCCCCAGAAGAAATGAACAGTGCAAAATATGTAAATGAAGGCCACAATACCACAGTTCACAACACGAGAACCTGCAGTGAATCCTCAAGCAAATAGAATGTAATGTAATGCTCTAGGATGTACTTCAGGTTACGGTGTCAAATGAGTTGAATTTGAATAGGCTGAAAGCATTCCAATTCCGTGTATCCATCTACTCAACTTATTGTGGCATTTTCTCGTAGGTAATGAATACTTTGCTGTAAATTGCCATCAGATTAGTGAAATGGTTAGGCCACAGATGACTATGTTTGTATGGTTAAGCTAACCCTTAAATAAGATCTAATAACTTGATTAAAATAGTTGTAAGATCATGTATGAGCAGTGTATACCTAGTGATCCACTGCTCGTAAATGATCTTACAAATCCATATTATAGGTACTTCTAAGCTTAGTAAGTAGGTTGTAAACATGTTTTAATGTAATAAATATAAAAGTAACCAATAATATATTTGTTTTATTTGGTAAAAAAAAACTATCTAGGCTAAAATACATATTAGTGTTACATCCCTATTCTATCGATAAAAATTATCGATATCAATAATTTAATAAGTAGGTACAGCATTGCGTATGCTCAGTGGCGCCTCTAGCGGGCAATCGTAAGTGATGCTGCAACTCCATACGGCTAGGGCCGCGCTACGTAGCTGTCCTATCTGTTGTAAACATATAACTATCTAATCTGTGCGCATACCGTTTGTGCATATCCGTAATTTGTCCTGTCCGACATTCCGGAATTTTACCGACCCAGAGACCACGGAAGACAATATCACGCCTGTATTGTCCGAAGGGGTGGATAGTATCTACCCAAAAGATAGACGTAATGATGGTGTGAAGTAATTGAAAGATTTAACTTAGTTCATTATTCTTTAATTTAATTATTGTTGTGATTGTGAAGACTTCGCTCGATAAGTTAATGCTTACTACTAATTGTTTGCACATACGAAACATTACACCGATTAATGCGTATGCGCGTCTGACCCGCGCTGTCAGCTTAACGCACGCGCGGGCCGTAAGCGTCACTATAAAACCAGTCTTAGTCAATCTGATTGTCAGCATTTTGTCCTATTTATAAGTACATACATTTCATTGCTTGCGGGGATCCTTGCGGCCGGCCGAATTGAAGGAAACTGCAAATATAGCGATGAGTTTGGAACTAACTTCAGAACAGTAACAGTATACAGTTAATATCACAGATAGAGCTTTAGAAAGAGATACTCTGCTTCTTAGAGCGTTGCCTCCCTCACATGAGTGACGATGACGCTCCATAAAACTACAACTACTACTTGTAGTAGATTTATGGAGCTCTGTAAATACGTTTTAACAACTTTCTTTAAGAAGCCCATGCTGTAATCTCTTGCGAAAAACCTTAGCAGCCTAATCACACAAAGGAAGTTTCTGTGTGTCCTATCCAGTACGGGATAGGAATGTAGGGCGAGCTTAATCATTTATCTCTTTCTAAAGCACCACATGTAATATTTAGTAGCATATAAGTTTATATTACTCAACTATCCTTAAACTTTTTAAACATTTCTGTAATAGTCTGTCCTCCACAAGGTCTCTTTAACTTATGTTTAGCTGATAACTTTGGTATACAACTCTTAACAGGCACTTTAGGTACTGGAAACTTGTCTATCTTGGAATGTCCTCCTAGACCGTCGAATGAGATGTCTAAACTCGCTGTGTCCACGTCATCTAACGAGCTCAGTCGGATTGGTTCCTTGGAGTGGAAAATACTGGTTGCTGGTTTGGTGTCCACAGATTTCTTCTTGATGCCATTCATGAATACCAATTCGGAAGGCTGGAAAGTTTATAAACATTAAATTACTATTTGAAGGCTTACCCCTGTACAGAGTTGGGCAAAATTAAATTGCAATTAATCAATTGCAAATTGCATGGGGTGTCACAATGAACAATTAATTTTGATTTGTGACGTCACCTGCAAAGAGGCAGGGAGGGCAGGGGGGCAGGGAGTTGGTCGGGAGTTGCAAGCAAGCAAGAAACCTGTAACACAATTCCCTTTTGGACAGATTTTCCATACAATATTCTCTACAGGTGTTAAGCAGTGACCGTAGCCTACAGATGCATGCAATACCTACCAGAGGCATTGCTCGCACGTTGCCGACCTGAAGGGGAGGGAGGGGAGGGGGAGGAGGACGGAGGGAGGGGAGGGGGGGTTTGAGCTTCCGACTCTCTCACTCATCGTACGAAACGACTGTGACTGTGACGACTGTAATGACTGTGTGGGCTGCTTTACGGCGATCTTCCGTGAGAGGGTGGTACTACCCTGGTCGAGCCAGCCAATATATGAGTTGCAGTCAATTGGCTACAGCTTGGCTCTACCACCAATGTTGTTGTTGTTACCATTAACAGACAGTTACATAAAGGAACTGAATTCATAATCTGTCAAAGGTATAACCTCACCTTTAGTCTGCTATTGGCTATGTTGACGGGCTGTCGTTGCAAGGCGGAGAGAGACAGCAGGCTACTCTGTTTCAGGCATAAGTATGGCGAGTCTGAATTCTCAATTTTATTTACTATGGTGTTCTGTAATTTAAAAAAAAACTGTGAAACTGGTCACCCTTGTATGCCGGACGGCAGATCTACGCAAGACACAATGGGAATCATTACTAGGTCGACAAATCAACTCAAAACCAACACTATAGTTAACACTAATCTTTCTCATCAATATAATTTTGAAATCATCAAAATCGGTCCATCCGTTCCGGTTTTATAACTCATTTTATATTATGTGCAGCCGGGACGTGTGACGTCACATGGCCGATCGGCTTGAAGGCGAGCTGTACCCGCGCCGCCATTGACTACAAAGCGCTCGTGGCCCATGTGACGTCACAACAACCGCGTGCGAACTTTGCTAGTAATTTGGTCATAACTTCGTAAATTTTTGTCATAGAACAAATTTTTTTGCACTATATGATATGGATTTCTAAGCTCTATAAATCTGCATTCTCAACTTAATTCGTGACGGATTCTCATTGTGTCTGAAATTATAGCATACCAGCGGTACCCGTCAAGAACAACAAAATACTTACAAAGCTATCATTATTATTGTGAGTGATTTCATTATTGAGGTCAAGTTTAGGTGTCTCTGAGGCCTCTGCTGAGCTGGAGGCGGCTACATTGTGGATGACTTCCTTGGGTTTAGACTGTTCCTGTTTCAGCTGCTCATAGTCATGTTTCATGTGAGCAAGATCGTCTTCTATGCGTCTGGAAAAATATGAAATTTACGATATTTATTTTTTCGACGACCGCTTGGCTCACTGCATCGGGTGGCTGCAGGTTCGATTTTCGCTAGAGGCAAATTTCGGAATTTGCCCTGGTCTGGATGTCACTGGGATCACCCCCAGTCCATTATATGGTAGCTATAGTACAAGCGTTGCTTAGTTTGGGACCATACAGTTGGTGTGTTTGTCTGGCGATATTTATTAATAAGTACCTTGATAAATACGCCCTTTCCCATACCTACCCGGTACCCAGTGTGAACAATAGAATAGCACCCATAGGCAATAGACTCGATCCGTATTACACTGGGACAGGAAACCACATTGACTAACTCTACCTACCTCTTCGGGAAATACAGGCGTGATATAGACTTCTCTCACTCATCGTACGAAACGCAGCTGTAATAGCTACTTTACGCCGATCTTCTGTGAGAGGGTGGTAACCCCTACTTACATAACTTTAGCCTGCAAATCAGCGACGTTTTTCTTCTCCAACGCGATCATTCGTTTCGCCGCGTGCAGCCTATCGTTTGTCTCGCTCCTTTTGGTTTCGGATTCACGCAGCGCTCTACAAGAAAAAAAAAAATGGACACGTCAAAGTGGGTAATACACCACTCAATATTTAGGGCTAGATATTAAAGGTCCTCGGGGACCCCCTCAACACTCCTCACTCACTCAAAGCCCTTTGAGTCTCGTAACTCTTATTGCAGCTCCCCGATTAAGAGTAAGGGTAAATATCGGGTGGTGTAATACCCACATAAGGAGATTAATGTGTAAAGCATGCATGGAGTCGTATGATAGGATTTTACCTCTTAAGTGCCGTGGCGAATGTCGCCATTGTGCGTAGATCTGTGTGCCCTTGCAGCATTTGATTTACATCTTCGACGGTCGCGTTTAATACTGTTTGCAATCTGTAACACAAAGCGTTGAAACATTTCATATAAACTTCAGCCTTTATCATCTAAATACTTTGATTTTTTTGTATAGCCCGAAGAACTGATGGCCGATGGGGCAGAAAGGTTCTTGAGTGGCGACCACGTACCGGAAAACGCAGCGTGGGTAGGCCCCCCACAAGGTGGACCGACGACCTAGTGAAGGTCGCGGGACACCGCTGGATGCAAGTGGCACAGGACCGGGCGTTGTGGAAATCCTTGGGGGAGGCCTATGTCCAACAGTGGACGTCTTTAGGCTGATATGATGATGATGATGTTTGTATTACAGAGATTGCTCACCCATTCAGCATCTCTTTATTCTTCTTCAGACTCTCGTTCTCTTCCTTTAACTTCTCTCTTTCTTTACTCAGTATGTTAGCATATTCCAACTGCTCCCTCTGTGCAGACACTTTGGCGCCGAGACACACTATTTTTGTTTCATACTCTTTTAAAAGAGTCCTGAAATTTTCAGTAATTTATTAAAATTGTAATAGCCATGAAGGAGGACTTGAATGCGGCCACACCCAACGCTATTAATGTGGTCAAATACCCCGTAAATAAGGTCTAACAATAGTACAACTATTGACACGAGAAGAAGAATAGCAAGCCAGTCAGGTGGTAGGTTCGATTCTAATTATACATCAGTGGAGTTTTTGGACCTACATGAATGGGTGTGTCTAAAAGCGGCAAGCAGCGCGCCCGAGAAATAATTTTATGTTTATAAGATGTCTATACTATATGGTCAGAAATCAAAACTGATCGCTTGGGTGTACTGCTCGGCGCATTTAGACGTGTTGTCCAATAAAAATATGTAGTATATTGTAGATGAAGTCACTAGTATTTAATAAATTACAGACTTAAATTTCAAGTCCATGAAGTAAATTCCCAATAACCAGTATTCGGAGAGGCCTGTGTCTAGCACTGGACAGCAATAGGCTGATGACGATGACGATTATGATGATGATCCAGTAGTGGATATCTTGATGGATGGAAGTCCATTCCCATTGAAGTTGACAATGTACTGTACACATGTAGGACTAGCTTACCAACGGACAAGAGAAATAAAGAAAGGGACGTCTTTGCCTACTAGTGACATGATAATGCTGACAAAAAAAAAATACAGTCGAATTGAGAACCTCCTCCTTTTTAAAAGTTTGAAGTCGGTTAAAAACACACTAACTCATTTTTCTTGACATCTGTTTGAAGAGTAGCATGTTTCTCATCTGCAGCATTGAGTAGAGCCTTCTGTTGTCTGAGCTGCAGATGAGCATCGTCTAGCTTGGCTTGTAGGGATGCTGCATCCTCACCCGAGTTCTCATTTGACACCGTCAGATACAAACGGAACATGCATTTCTCAGTCACTTTGTTGCGACATTGCGGACAGGTTTTTGATCTGAAATAGATAAGTAATTAAAGATTAAATTATGTAAGTCTATCAAAAAAAATAAAGATTTACCTATCATCTAATAAGTATGTTATTATAAGATGGTGCAATGATTTGAACACCTTCGCAGGTAAGCCACTACAAGCCCAGGATAGAGACCTGTGGAGACAGAAAGGGGAGGCCTTTGCCCAGCAGTGGAACATTAACAGGCTATAAAAAAGTAATTAAAATCGACATGATTGGATGGCAAGTGGAATGTGCTAACTATAAGTGGTAAAACTTATTTTAACTTATTTATTACCGCTAATTTATAATCTTAATTAATTTTATCCTCTATGAAGTGATAAAAACAGTGAGTGAAGACGCAGTAATCACAGTCAGTGGAAAAGAAAAACTTCTTACCGCTCAATCCACTGCGACAAGCAATGAAGGTGGAAAACGTGCCCACACTTGGTTACATAAATACTATCAGCTTGATTCACTATATCACTGCAGATCGTGCACAAAATATTCATCTTTTTCTTTTGTTATTGTTTGGAAACATTTACAAATTTTGTGAGGTTATGTTTTGAGTTCGCGCTTGTGGTTTCCTAATCTTTACAATATTTTAACAAGAAATTCATGCATATTCGCGAAATGCTCTGGTAGTTTTGATGACAATATGAATAATTAAAAAATTAAGGTAGAAAGGAAATTAATTACAAAATTCTCCGACAAACGAGCGAAACTTTGCGTTCTAGCTGTCAATGTCAATCAACTTGACTGACAGATGTCAAATGCAGAAGGAAAACATTTTTTTTTATTTGTTTCATGTAATGGCCTTGGGTACTTGTATTTTTATAGACTGCGATGTTAATATAATTATAACAATTTAGGACTTTCATGCACTTGTAGGAGACTTGTAGGTTGTGTGGTAACTCTACAAGTCCAGGTTCATTCAACTTTAAGTACAGCGTATCATACCCATACCTGCTACTACATACCATAATAGCAGAAGAACCCTTGAGCTTATACATCCATGGAAGAACCACAATTAAACTCTCAAAATAAGATATACAGTTTATTCGTTATCAATTTCCTCCATTTTCTTATACGCCTTCTTCAACTCGTCCAGCAGTGTGTTGGCAAGCGACTTGTCTATCAGCAAGTCCCGTTTCTTCTGTTCTCCGGTGAACACGTCGTCGGTGTGCAGCGTCAGTTTGTAGGTGTCGACGGTGCCTTCAGGGCCGGCTTCCACCGACACGTCACTCACTTTATTTACTGAAACAAGGATAGGACTATTCTTTAAGTAGGTACCAAAGGCCGTTTTTCCACTAGCCGGCACGGCACCGGCACCGGCATGGCGGCAGCTTTTTCATTGGCTGTCACTGTGCCGGTGCCGGCGCAATGCCGGCCAGTGGAATAACGACCAATGGATTGGAATCTACAAGCGTTTTCTACAAATGTACTTACTCATAAAGCCGTTTGCCTTGACGCGAGCAACGTGCTCATCCCTATAGCTGTCAGCTGCCAGGCCGAGTGCTTGCGCGTGCGCGCGCGGCACGCCGAGCACGAGCAGGTCGCGCGTGAGCTGCGTGCTCGAGCACGCGCACGAGCACGCCTGCTGCACCACCCAGCGGATGACGGCGGCGGCGCGCGCGCACTCGTCGCGGGACGCTACGGAGGAGAACAGTCATCTCTAATTATTGTAAACACCTGCTAGATAGGTACTATTCCACCAAGCCAACTAGGAACCTATCAAATGTGACGTCACCCGCACAAAAAGGCGGTGGCCACAGAGTAAAGACAAAAGAAAGAGGTGCCCTTATTAGATATACGTATGAAAAAGTGGTCATTGTTTTTTCATTTTCATTGTTCTATCTACCGGTAAATAGTTGAACTACTCGCTTCGTTTTATGTCGATGTTAGTACTAGGCCGACCACTCGGCCGAGTTGCTTAGGGCCAGTCCCCTTAGTAATTGGTCCATGGCTGTGGCGGTGTGCGGGCGGTATGGTGTGTAAGTAAGTACATATTTATTGAAACGCATAGAAACATAGACTCACATAAATTCGTGTCTTTCAGAATCTCCATTATGCCGTCGTCCTGGAAATAAATAAGTTGATAAATAACTCCATCCCACTCCCCTGCAGGTCGGCAATGTGCGAGCAATGCCTTTGGTATTATAAGCATCTATAGGCTAACTGCGGTAACTGCATAACATCAGGCGGGCCGTACGCTTTTTTACCACCGCAGACCTATAAAAAATGTTACTAGTATCAAAAGAGGTAAGTATATATTTTGTTGTGTTGGAGGTATAACCTTCTGTATGTACGAACAATATTATGATTAGTGGGGCCACCTATCGCTATTTTCAGACCATTAAACACATTTAGAATTTTATAAATCCGTTCATTCAAACTAAAATTACTTTTATATCTCCATAGCACTGATATCATGGTTAAGCACGCGTCTTGCGGGCTTAAGGTACAGGGTTCAAAGCCCGGCTCACACCTCTGGAATAGAAAATTTAAACGAAAGACATGTGAAATCCATCACCCGTACTGGGCCAGCGTGGTGGATTATGGCCTGAATCCCCCAAGGATTGAGGGGAGGCCCGTGCCCAGAACGTTAATTATTATCTACACGGTAGGTACCTAATGTTGATAGGTAGTAGAAGTAGGTAAAACTAATCCATGTTATTCAAGACAAGAGCAACACATTATACAATTATTCCTTGTACAAAGGCGCGAGTGGGCGGGCGGCCATCACATTACACCAGAACAAATTGACAAAGGGATACGTAAGTGTGTTGTGTAGGTACCGGAAATACGTCCCCGTGGAGGGAGAGGGGGAGGGGGTGGGTGTCATTACAAAAAGGTATCTATTTGAAAATTACGATAGGTACTTTTTTCTTCACTTTTTTGGTAATTATCCATCATCCCGCATTCACGTAACCAAAACGTAGTGAATCGGGCTACTGGACTGTTGTCGGCCAGATGACTAACTGCTAACAGATGACCGATAAATTGTCGACCATCAAGAATTTACGATTTATAATGGGGCGTCCATAAATTACATGAGGCATTTAGGGGGGGAGGGGTCGAGCAAAATCACACGTGAGGGAGAGGGGGGTCTCGGAAAATCTCACGTAATTATTTTACCGCAAGAAACAGTGTAAAATTAATTAAAAACTGGGTTAAATTAAGTAAAACATGTTTCTCCTCTAGAACATAGCTTTTGGAAAATCTCACGTGAGATTAGAGGGGAAGGGAGGGGGTCGAAATCTCAAAAATCACCTCACGTACTTTATGGACGCCCCCTAATGAAGAATTGACGAAGATAATGTTACAGGCCAGTGGTTTCGGAATGGACAATGGTTAGAGACTAAGGCCCAGCATGATTGATTCTGGCCTGAATCCCCCTAGCTTTGAGGGGAGGCATGTGCCTAGTAGTGGGACGTTAAAAGGGCTAATTATAATTATTATTTTTAGTAATAACTCATTTAAGTCGTAAACTAATTACTGTTTCGTATCAAAATTCCCAGAGGATAATGAAGCACTTAGGTAGTACCTACTTACCTATTATTAGATATTAATTAGCAAAAATATTAATATTAGATTAACAATTGTCTCGAAACTGTACCAATTTGTTGTTGATAGATCCAAAAAAAAAAAGAAATGTAACGTCACGACTTTTATCCCCATTCGGGGGGTAGTCAGAGGCTTGAGTAGCCATACACCACCACATTGCGGAGGTATTAAGCCATCTCAAAGCCCATCTTTATCCAGATAGTCAGAACCCAACGTGACAGGTGGTGAACCTTGTCGTTAGAGCCAAGTTGTAACCAATTAATTGACTGTAGCTCATATATGCGTTGGCTCATCTGGGGAAGCACCACTCTCACAGAAGATCGGCGTAAAGTAGCTATTACTGCGATTCGTACGATGAGTGAGAGAGCCGGAAGCCCCCCTTCTCCATCCCACTCCACTTCAGGTCTGCAATGTGCGAGCGATGCCTTTGGTATTGCCCGCATCTCTAGGGTGCGTTTCCACTGACGCGGAGCTGGGCGGAGCGGAGCGGTGAAGTGCACTGTGATAGGTCAACTGTGACGGGCAAAGAGCAGAATGGAGATTTCGATCACTTTATTGACCAATTCACGGTCCGCTCCGCTCCACTCCGCCCAGCTCCACGTCAGTGGAAACGCACCCTTTGGCTATGGTAACTGCTTAACATCAGGCGGGCAGTATACTTGTTTACCATCTTAGTCATATAAAAAGAACAATAATAAGAACTTATTATCAATACATGTTCATCAAGAGTGCCTATTTTCAGGACTTTCAAGTAACTTTGAAGTTCAATTCAGGTTTCTAGTACTCTACCACGCCAACTAGGCGCCTGGCAAATGTGACGTCACCCGCACAAAAAGGCGATGGCGGTGTGCGGGCGGGAAGCTGCAGGCGGTGGCGGGTGTGCGGACGGGGAAGCCGCATTCCACCCGAGCGTCTAGTTGGCTTGGTTGAGTATTTCCCGCCTACGCCCTTTATAATGCTCACCCATCACACATCATGTTCCAACGTGAATTCGTAGCATCCTACGTGCTTACGTCTCCTGTTTGTTAGCACAAAATAACAAGAACACACCTAGAAAAGGTATTGTTAGAAAAGACGTTATGATATAAAAATGTTAAAATTCAATTTATCGCACGTGTTCGAGTCTGTACGTGATCAGTTTCAGACACAACGTAGATACATAATGTACGTATTGTTTATTCAGACACCGTATTTATTAGTTACTTTAGCTAAATATAGGATTTTTTTAAATGGGACTAAGTCCGCCACACACTCCCACCACTGTTACTCCTGTAAGCCAGGATCGACAGTGTCCAACGATGACGCCAATGTTTGACCTTCGACGAGTCCCGGGGAAAGCTAAGTTGTCTTGGAACCCGCACGAATTTAATCAAAAGAAAGGATAGGAGGAGTTGGAAGAAGATTATCCACTTCCCTCCGTAGCAAAGCGGGAGACGAAAATAACAGTATAGACTGGTAGCGGAAATAAGACCACTGGTGGAAGACCAGTTGTAACGCACCACGGACAGTAATTTGACTATTTGGACCTAAACTCGTGAGCTGGTTATACTTGATTCCAATAATAGGTATGGCAAAAGCGCTTGAACGCACCGCACGGATGTTCTACCCACAGAGTAAAGACTAAAGACAGAGGTGCCCTTATTAGATATATGTATGAAAAAATACGTGGTCATTGTTTTTTAATTTTCATTGTTCTATCTACCGGTAAATAGTTGAACTACTCGCTTCGTTTTATGTCGATGTTAGTAATAGGCCGACCACTCGGCCGAGTTGCTTAGGGCCAGTCCCCTTAGTAATTGGTCCATGGTTCTACCTGATTTCCACAAGGACCATATAATATACTGCTCCAGACGACACTTGCAAAAAATATAGGATATTAAAACATTTGACGACCGCCCGGCGCAGTGGTTTTCGTGCATAAGATGCTCGGTGTTGCAAGGTGGTTGCAGGTTCGATTTCCGCTAGAGGCAAATTTTGGAAACGGCGTTTTCGTTATTTGCCGCTGGGTGTCAATGGGATCGCCCCCAGTCCATTGTATGGTAGCAATAGTATATACAAACATTGCTACCTTTGGGCCATAATACAGTTACCTATCTGTTGATATTTAAAAACCGGCCAAGTGCGTGTCGGATTCGCTCATAGAGGGTTCCGTACCAAACACCGTATAAATTTTATTGAAATTCATTCTGTGAAAATGTTAGTTTACACATATGCGATTAGATGGCGCCACTGTTGCTTAAAAGTTAAATAATTGGTAAAAACATTTAGTTTTACGATATTTTTTTTTCAACAATGGTCAAAATATTAGTTTTCCCTTTATATATAGTTTAATTTATGAGTTATAAATAAAAACGTCAAAAATATCGAGTTTATTGTATGGGGAGCCCATTTATTTTTTAAAATTATTATATTTTTAGTATTTGTTGTTGTAGCGGTAACAGAAATACACATTCTGTGAAAATTACAAGTCTCTAGCTATTAGGGTTCGTAAGATACAGCCCGCTGACAAACAGACAGACAGTCAGACAGACAGACGGACGGACAGCGTAGGCTTAGTAATAGGGTCCTGTTGGCACCATCCGGGTACGAAACCCTAAAAAGTAACATATACCCACTTCCATTTAAAATTCGTATTAGCTCTTTTGTATTGGATTAAGGTGGCAAACAAGCGTTCGGCCCACCTGATATTATATCGTAGCCACCCGTAGCCTTTACATGCTTGCAATACCAAATGCATCGGTCGCACGTTGCCGACTTGAAGGGGAGTGGGACAGAGGGAGGCGACGGGGGGGGGGGGCACACACTCCTAGCACCTTCAGTGCATACCTCTGAGAGCCTAGTACTCACCGGCTGCTCCTCCATGACGTGCTGCAGTAGAGTCCTGAAGAGGGGCGCCGGGAGACTGCCCAGCGCGTGCAGCGCCGCCAGCGCCCACAGCGGGCAGTCCCCGTCTGAGCAGAACTTGAATTTCTACAACAATACCCACCCCTTTAGTGAACACACGCGTGATGGACGTGATGAAGGATATGAGCTAATCATCAACAATTGAGCAGCGTTTCATGCCGGCTAGAGACTCACGCGAGTAGTCTTGCCGCGAGAACCGAGAAGGCATCTACACTCATACGACCTCCTCATTTGTATCCTCTAACTAGCGTTTCCCCGCGACTTCGTCCGCGTAGAATTTAAATTTAAAAAAAATCGGATCTCTTATCCCGGTTCCCGGACCCCGTATCTCGAATCCCGTTTCCCGTTCTTACCGGATCCCGGATCCCGTTTGCTCAATCCCGGATCACAAATATCCCGGATCACTTATCCCGGATATCCCGGATCTCGAATCCCGGATCCTGGTTTATAAAACTAAACCTAAACACCAATTTTCATCCTTCTAACTTCAAAAATGACGAACTTCCATACAAACTTTCATCCCCTATTTAACGCCCTTAGGGGTTGAATTTCAAAAAATCATTTCTTAGTACACCTCTAACCATCAAGACACACACCCTCCAAATTTCAAGGCTCTACGACCAGCGGTTTAGGCTGTGCGTTGTCTGTTATTCAGTCAGAATTTTAATTCTTATATATTTAGATTCCTTTGAATCGGGCAGAAAAACCGACACCGATTGGAGAACAGACGAGAACGAGAACGAGACGACGAGAAACTGATAACATCACGCCTCTTGGGTGGGGTTCTCGGCGTGACTCTGTACTTACCGGATAAATATCAATACACCTTTGACCTTAGCCCACGACATAAATAACATTAATCTTGACTCACCATACTATAACCGGCTCAAATGTAGTTGAAATCTGTAACAGAGACATCACATTAACATGGGAATGTGTGAGTATGACACACGAGACACCGCACAGTCCATGCCCCATCAACTTTAACTGTTATCAAGTGGACAGTGACGCTGTTGTGATTACGCCATACATGCATAATATTCTGAGACTGCTTCGTCCTTCGTCGGGTCGAAATGTGTGGCTGAAATAAGTGAGCGAGTAATAAAGGAATAATTAAATAATTTAAATGCCTGAATAGTACTTGCAGTACTGTTTCGATTTTTTGATGATAGTGTATGTTTGCACTTTTTCGTAATAAAGGGTGAACTTGAAATAACCCTACACATGATTCAGAATATCTTGGGAAAAAAATAAAAAAAATCTATGATAAAAAAATATTGCTACCTGAGCATTAGGTATTTTTATCAAGTTATTTGTTGATTAATATTCCCTAAATATTATAAATCATGTGTGGAATCATCGTTTAAAAGTTTTAACTCTTAACTTCCAAATAAATATGGCGTTTTGAGATATATCGTATGGAATCAATGCCACATTTATTTAGTGGATAAAAGTTAGGTACCTCACCATTCTAAAATAGGCCCTTTTAGTGTCGCCATTCGTAGCCAACTTTAATATGATGACCGCTTTTCGCAGTGGTTCGAGCGTAGGCCTCACTGTATCGCGTGGATCCGGGTTAGATTCCCGCCAAACGCAAATTTACCTGGTCTAGGCGTTACTGGGATCGCCCCCAGTCTATAGTATGGTAACCTTAGTACAAGTATGTATTAGTTTGGAACCATACAGTTGGTGTGTTAGTCTGGGGATATTTATATTCTCCACTAGCTGTGCCCGCGGCTTCGCCCGCGTGGATTTTGATGTTTATGATTAGTCTGTCTTATTCCAGAGCCTACACTATCTGCGTTTCACATTAAAATCAGTTTAGTAGTTATGGAGATACTGACGTGGCAACTAACATTCACACATACAGACACATACACTTATTTAGCTTTTGCCCGCGAATTCAACGGCGCAAAATTTAAATTAAAAAAAAAACGGATTCGATCCCGTTTCCCGGGTCCCGGATCCGGTTTGCTGGATCCCAGATCCGGTTTGCCGGATCCCATATCCCAGATCCCGTATCCTGGATCTCGTTTCCTGGATTCCATTTCGTGGATCTCGTTTCCCGGATCCCGTATCTCTGATCCCGGATATCGTATCTGGGATCTCGTTTCCCGGATCCCGGATCGCGTTTGCCGGATCCCGTATCCCGAATCCCGCATCCCTCATCCCATTTATGGTAATGTTCCAAGCACTATGTCGAAGTTAAAGTAAATGAACATAAACACGGTGTATATCACGTATCCCAAAACCGACTTGTATTTTTAAGAAGACATCTAAACACCATTTTCTAACTTCAAAAATGACAAACTCCCATACAAACTTTCATCCCCTATTCTACCACCTTAGGGGTTGAATTTTCATACACCCTGTAATTATTATTATTTTTATTTAAAGAAACCAAAACAACTATTAACTATCAAAAATGACATACTTTCATCCCCCATTTAAACCTCTTAGGGGTTGAATTTTCAAAAACCCTGATTTCAACATTTTTCATTTTATCAAAGACATATAATCACCAATTTTCATACTTCTAACTTGGAAAATGACGAACTTGCATACAAACTTTCATCCCTTACTTAATTAATTTATAGGCGATGAATTTTCAAAAACCCTGAAATTATTTTTTTACATATATAAAAAGAAACCTAAACACCAATTTTCACAATTCTAACTTCAAAACTGATAAACATCTATGCAAAATAACATACAAACTTTCATCCCCTATTTTACCCCCTTAGGGGTTGAATTTTCAAAAACGCTGAAATTATTTTTTTACATATATAAAAAGAAACCTAAACACTAATTTTCACAATTCTAACTTCAAAACTGACAAACATCCATGCAAAATAACATTCAAAACTTTCATCCCCTATTTTACCCCCTTAGGGGTTGAATTTTCAAAAACGCTGAAATTACTAATTTTTATTTTTTGAAAGGCACCTAATTTCAAATTTTCATAATTCTAACTTCAAAAATGACGAACCTACATACAAACTTTCATCCCCTATTTAACCATCTTAGGGGTTGAAATTTATAGGTATGATTAGCCTATGTCTCCTTCCAGAGTTTATACTATCTACGTTTCCAATTTCATTAAAATCGGTGCAGTAGTTATGGAGATACGTGGGAACAAACATTCACACACACACACACACACACACAGTTACTTTCGCATTTATAATATTAGTAGGATGCTGTAATAATAGCAAGCTACAGCCCTTCATATTTCATTTACAATATTGATACGGACGTTGCAAAGTTGGCATAAAAAGGGTAAACGTCGGTTCTCGGCTAGTTTATTGGAAAGTTCCCCGCTGTAGCGCTAAGCCTGCCTCTATACTCTATGGAACACAATGAGGAGTATTCACAACAGCAGAGACACTTCAACAGACCGGGGCACAGCTCAAACCAGAGGCTATCAATACAGGGCGCCTACTCGCTTACAAACGAAAACGATATTGCGGACGAAATTCGCGTATTTCCTAATGCGTTTCTCATTGATTCCGACATTTCTTACGAACGAAAATTGTTTGACGTCTTCGTCGTCGTCGAATCTAACCGTTAAATAATTTTCGTTCATAAGAAATGTCGGAATCAATGAGAAACGTAGTAAGAAAAACTCGAATTTCGTCCGAAATTTAGTTTTCGTTTGTAAGCGAGTAGGCCCCCTGGCTTTTATAAAAGTGCGAATTAATAGTTTCGCATGCATCTTCACGTCGTATCTTGGTGGTAGAGTCAAGCTATAGCCAATTGACTGCAGCTCATATACGGGCTGGCTCGACCGGGGTACTACCACCCTCTCACAGAAGATCGGCGTAAAGTTACAAGCGAAATGTCCATACCCCTTTCGATAACAGGTAGAGCGTAGTGAAAGGTAAAATATGAACTCTACTGACACACATGGTTAATTACAGAACTTTAGCTGAGCAGTAAGCTTCAATTTTTAACCATCACACCTACTCGCGGAAATAGCCGCCGTAAGCCCCCCTTCCCCCTCCCTCCATCCCACTCCCCTTCGGGTCGGCAATGTGCGAGCAATGCCGTTGGTATTGTAAGCATCTATAGGGTACGGTAACTGTTTAACATCAGGCGGGCCGTACGCTTTTTTGCCACCGCAGTCGAATAAAAAAAAAAACTTTGCGCCAGTGGTACAACACCCATACCTATCTCAAAGAGATTTATTATAGTGGCCCCTTTTCCAACCGTAAGGTTACAAAAGAAGGCACACTATACCTGGCAACCCCAGGCGCCCCTGGCGCCAGTGGTAGTGCCATTGAGCTACTATATACTAAGTACTAGAGGCGCTAAGTCAAATGTCATGCGCCACACGCAGGTAGAAACAGCGCTGACAGGTGAGCGAGAATAAGTAGAATGACAGTGAAGCGTGGCGATAGCGCCAGAATTGAATGGGAGAGCGTAGCAATGATCAGCGACTGCTCTAGTACGTACTACATAGTAGCTCAACGTGTAGGGATTAACTAGGTACACATCCGGAGTATGTTGTATACAACTTGCACGAGCATCAAAGATAGGACCTCAAGACCGGCAGCCTGACCTTGCAACCGCTCATCCAACAAGACAGTTTATACCTATTTACGCCAGAATCCTAGAACTTTAATAGGTCTTTCAGTTTCCAAGAACCAAGAATAACAATTGTTTCCATGTTTATATTGCTAAAACGAGCGAATGAAAGTAATACTATACAGTACTACAAAAATAATCGTACGATTGGACATGGAGAGACTGAATTAAGTTGAGGACGTTTAAATAACTATCATTATATTGTTGTTACTTTCCTATTTCTTAGGAATCAGAATATTTGTATTCAAAGAAACCGAGGCTCCAACCGAAGGCTGCGAACAATTCGCGCGACTTATCCGCAGCGGTCTCTTTGCCGAAGTAAAAACAAACTTTATTGGCTCCTGCACTTGGAGGTACATTTTCCAATAAAAACACGACTGCCCTGCCAAAAAACGAACTAATAAAAAGTATAAAACAAGTGCAGTGTAATTGCAGTCGGGAGCCCTCTTAGATTAAATAATATGTTCCACAGAACGGTCCCCCGACTGCAATGACACTGCACTTGTTTTATACTTTTTAGTTCGTTTTTTGGCAGGGCAGTCATGTTTTAATTTTTTTAAATTATTCATTTTTATTTTATGCATTTTAGTGACAGCAGCCAAAAATGAAAGGTTTGTTTTGCATGTACACCCTAGCTATGCTAAAAGATGCCTATAAATTATACAGTTTTGGAATGTGCTCATCATGGCCTTCAATTTGATACCCATATTGTAATAATGGAAGATTTTTTTTTTTTCACATTTGAAAAAAGAGCCATAATACCGCTATATTGATTTTTTCAAAAATAATATACCCAGTGTTACCCGGAATGATGTAAGGATTCTAACGATACCCCATACATCCAAATCCGTTCAGGCATTTATAAGTTATACTTATACTTTTTTTGGGCAGTCGTGTAAAAAATACGGAAGAATGTCCATCGCACTGCACTGCAATATTTGTATTTGTATTATTTATGTAAGTACCTACATACCAACAAGCACAGAGTGCAATTTTTTTTACTCTTTGCATTACTGGAATTTTCCAAATTCAATTTTCCCCCATCATTATTGAATTCTTATTATTATTTATTGTCATAAATATGTATATTTTTAAGTAGATATGGAATATTCGCGCGAATTTTTCGCAGCAGTGTTCCAAGTGTGGAGCCTGGTTATGGTTCGTCACAACCACAACACACACAAAACAATGTTATGATAGGACTCTACCAACCATTCGGAATGCCGATCCCATGTCAAAGAATAAAAAATAATGGACGAAGAAAATAATTATGTTGATGCATACAGTATTTTTTCTGTGATTTGCTAGATACTCAAATTACATAATGTGTTCTGAAAGGTTCTGAACAATAAATATACCAGACAAGCTACTTGGCTAGTATTTACCAAGGTCCAATTATGTATTTACACAGTGCTTGTAACACATTACACTTAGGACTAGGAGTCGATAAGCATATAGGTTGTTAAATGAAAAGAAATAAAGCACAAGGAATGTCAATTAATGTTTTTGGTTAAGTATTCGCACAGAACTCAAAGGCGTGTGTTGGGGGAAGTCTATGTCCAGCAATGGACAGCAATAATATGCAAACCCCTTTAAGTTAAGACCAAAATACTATCGGCGAAATAAGGACGCACTGCATTGCAACTTTGCCTACCGTTGGGCAATACAGGCGTAAAGGTGTAAATCAAATCAGGGGGCTTACCACAAGCTCTTATTGCGATTCAATTACAGGAACGTATTAACGTTTCAGCGACTTTTTGTGCAATGACGTACCTTATTGTCATGACAATAAGAAACGTCATTAAAACGTCGTTAAAACGTTCCTATAATTGAATCGCAATAAGAGCTTGTGGTAAGCCCCCTGATCGTTTATTTGTACATAAGTTGTATACATTATAGTGTTACAAATTTATTATTTGCGCATCCTATGTACTGCCATACGACATACAAAACTTAAATTCTAATTAATAAACGTACGTATTCTAATTCATACAGTATAAAGATAATTTAACATTGCCACTTTACCACCAGGGTCAAGTGTGCCCTGCCCTTATTAAGGGTCAAAAAGGCCTTTAATATATTGGGCGTATTTTCATTCAATCAACTGAGCTACTGAAGTGGGACCAGGTGTTTGTCCCACGTCTTTACTTTGCCGATAATATCGTTCTTGTTATCTACGTCACGTGAACGTGTGCTAGTTGTTTTAAGAAGAATAATGGATTTTTGGGCAATGTTAGATAATACGGCAATGACGTTTTATAAATAGACTCCACATACGCTGGACCTGCCCCCCTAGACAAGTGGCTTTGTCTACAAGCGTTTCTATAAATCGTTTCGCTTCATGTATGGAAATTACATAAGTCACGTGATCTACTTATCGATTTGTAATGTCATATCCATACATTTAAGCGTAGCGATTTATAGAAACGATTGTAGTCGAAGCCACTTGTCTTGGGGGGCTGTTGTTAGGACTGATCGAGTGAGAAATATCACCTTGCGCTCCATAACTAAACTAGCAGACATAGGAGAAAAGAGCCCCAAGCTAAAGTGGGAGTGGGCCGGCCATGTGGCCCGCAAGAGCCCACAAAAGTGGGCAAGCATTATCAATTGAAATCCCGATGGCAGCCGCCGACAAAGAGGTCGCCCAAGGAAGAGATGGCGAGATGATCACCTTTGCGGGTACATCGTGGCAGGAAATAGCCCCAAACCGAGATATGTGGGGTAGTAAAGGGGAGGCTTTTGTCTAGGAGTGGGACGATTAATAGCTATAAAAAAATACACGGTACTAATAAGGGTTACGGTTGTAAGGGACACCCACGTAACTTGTAAAGTGAACTGTAGCAATAATTCTTCCGCCGTAAAGGTTTATACCTCATAAAGACCCCATAAATATCGGACAGACGATGACGATGTGGCGACAGTAGTCTTTCTATAATATTATTTATGTATGGATTATCTAATAAATAAATATCGCCAGACTTACACACAAACTGTATAGTGCCAAACTAAGCAACGCTTGTACTATGGCTACCATACGATGGACTGGGGACCATCCCAGTGACACCCAGACCAGGGCAAATTATGGAATCTGTTTCCGAAATTTGTCTCTGGAATCGAACCAGGAACCACCCGATGCAGTGAGCCGAGCAGTATACGCTCGAACCAATCATAATAATAAATAAGAACTGCATGATGACAGCAAGTGTCAAATAACTTTACCAATCAAATTAGTGGTGTATGATTTTGTTCAACTGTTTTTAATATATCTTCGAAGGTAACGGCTATGGACTGAAAAAGCTGAAAGGAGAGAGACCATAAGGGCAACAAGTGTTACTGAAACCCCAATACCGGATGTATCTACTATGTGAACACGCGAACAATGTGAGGTGCGCACGCGCATTTGAGATACACGTCTGCATGTTTGTACACAACGCACAAATGAATACACTCTTTAGATTTGTTGGATTTTCAAATGGTTATTGTAGTGGTAGGAAAACACCTGCTAAGTATACAGTTAAGTTAGACGAGGGACGTACACGTACAGGCATATGATAATTCATACTTACATGTAAATAAAAAAACATGAATAAATGACAGAGGAAACAAAAAAAAATATTGCAAATGTTTCGCGACGTGGGCTACCCTTTCGCTAGTGAGCGATTATGAACTGTAGGTATTATCAATGACGGAGAAATAGCGTAACAAACACACAAAAAACGCAGTCGTATTGAGAACCTTCTTCTTTTTGAAGTCGGTTAAAAATAAGTTCAAAAACTAAAACCCAGATACTGAAAAATCACGTTTTAAAAAGAAAGAAAATTATTACCGGCCTTTTAGTGCTCTAGGGTTTTTTGGAGTCTGTATTTGTATTTTTTTAATAATTTTCTTTTTATTTTACTATAATTAGTATTTCTTTTTCTTTTCTTTCTTTTTCCAGTTGCCGGTACCTAACTCAAAAACAATTGGTCAGTGTATAATAACGATTCGTGACATAGATAGGAACCGTTATCGTATAATCGATAATGAATTAGGAACTATTTAGAAAGGTCTAGTTTCTGAATTGTCTAATAAACAAAACCGAGTAATTCTTTTATGCGTAATATTTCCAGCGTTTAACAACTGAACAAAATACTCACCTACAAATATTATTCCGTGGGTCTTAAATGGACTTACAATTCAACTTTTTAATATTTATGAGGTCATGTTCTTTGTAACGAAGATATTTATATTTAACACTTATTTTTTTCTCGTGTGTCTTTCTCTCACTTTATTCACGAGATATTGAATACAAATAAGTAAATTACTGAATCATATTTTGTCATCTTCAAATTATTTGTTATTTCTAATGTATTGTGTTTCGTCAAAAAGCCAGTTGAACAATCCCTTAACTTACGGATTACTAAGTACCTTTGTGGCCAAAAATATTTAGAAATTTCGCCGGACGCCGGATTTTGAAACTTTCAAGAAAATGAAATATTGACACGTTTTAAGAAAACAGCAAAATAAAACGAACATTTTTTTTTATAAATGCCTAAAATCGTACATTTGAAAAATGTTTACCTACTTCTAAATTTAAAATGACGAATTACACGACGTTTATTTTTCTCACGTTAGTGACGTCACCAGTGCCCGCCATTTTGGAAATTGCTACGTCATTGTTGATTCGGAATTTGGAATGGATAATGGTGCCAATTCTGTTGTCGTCAAATCACGACTAAACTAAATTTGACATGTCTACATCTTGGATTATTTTAATGAATTTCATTTCTTGAATTGCCAATAAAGCCGGAAACCCACCGCGGCGCACGGAGAGGCTACGCACGAAATTACGTCATGCATACATTTTCTTGCAAAGCGAGGCGTGGCCCGTGTGCGTGGTATCTCCGTGCGCCGCGGTGGGTTTCCGGCTTTAGTGTCACCCATTACATTACTTACACAAAATTTAACAGCTGACATATAATAGGTGGGTACCTGACCTAGATATAATAATGGCGATGTTAGTATTTCCTAATTACCAAGCACTACTATTTATACAACACCCTGCATAACAGATAGCAATGTTTAAAATACAATTTGATTGTACAATTCATCTATAAAACTGTTTTGATCTGAACTCTTCGGGCGACATAATAGTGCATGGTTGGCAGTAGTAAGAGGTAGAATGGTTTAGGAATACGATGAGATGAGAGAAAAAAGCTTGTGACCAAAAAAGTAAGCAATATGAATGTGGATGGGTGACCTAAGAAACAATTAATGGATTGTATTAAGATAAATATGAAAGAATTAAAGCGGGCAGGAGTACCTATGACAGAACAGAGCGAAGAATGGAAGAAAGAGAGATACTGCGCCGACCACAGATAATAGAAAAAGGTGAGATAATGATGACGGTTGGAAGTATGCATAATATTTAGCTTTTATGTTATATTAATTTTATTTTATTTGGGGAGCTTATGGCTAATTTCACAAAGTAAGTAAGATTAAACATAAGCAAATGCCAATTACAAGCTTCCACATATAGAAGGAAACATAACTACTTATAAAGAATAATAAAGAAAACTTAATAATACACTTAAATTGTGGTCAACAATCGTATGACAATAGTATTTTGGTTTATTCCACTTTGATCACCTGGGTGATCAAAGTGGACGAAAAAGTCGCCTTTGATCACCTGGCGAATTTGAACACCAGGTGATTTGCCCAGGTGATCAAAGTGGAATAAACCGGTATTTTGTTGCTTGGAAAACATATTTTTTATATCTTGAGAGCTACTACAAAATAGGTAATTGTGCGTTATGGTTGAGTTTGTTAAATAAGCGTAATACTCTGGGTAAATAGCTGTTAACCCGATAATTAATTAATTTCAATAATTTCAATATTTACAATAATTTCAATTTGGATTATAGCGTGAATCCCCCTCGCATTGAGGGGAGGCCCGTGCCCAGCAGTGGGACGTTAAAAGGGCAACATTATTATTATTATTAATAATTTCAATGTTTGGTGGAACACCAACTAGACTATACTAAAGGCAGTGTATGAGCAAGATAACCATATCTAGATGATATTGTCAAATTTATAAAAAAAAATCACATGTTTCTCGACGAAAACCCGTGGTTCAGCTATATCTGTTGGTGCTTATACATTGCACATTAAGTTACAATTAGAGAGAGTTTATACACATAAACAATCGCTTCCGTGTGTGCGTATCGTGTCATTGTTTCGCACATTGCACCACGTCCCGTGGAGTTATCAATCGCACGCGAACATCTTACTTCATCAGATCCTCTGTGCCACTCAACGTTGTTCGAGAAAGGTAACGTGCAACTAATAGTAACTCCCGCCTGATCAGCCCGCCTCTTGGACAGAGTTATGCAGAAGTAAGAACAATGGGCCTAATTCTGTTGATGCCTCACCATCTTTGCCTAGGTATACCATTCCCCATTATCTAGGGTCGAAGTTATTCTTCCATTCATCACGCTTTGCTGCCATACTTATATCCAGGCCCACCTTATACATATCACTTTTATGTTCGCACCTACTTATAGAAGAAACCTGACTAAACAAATTACCATCGTTTTCATGGTGGTATCGTTTTTATTTGTGTCTTTAGTTTTAATTTGTAGGCAACATAATTAGCACTAATATTGTCCTCTTGTAAATTCATTACGAGAAGTACACGGATACATTTAGTTTAATCGAGTTCAGTTTGTGTACCAACAAAAATAGCGCCATTGTTACTCTAACTAAGGACCTAAGAAAACAGGAAGCCGCTTTGAAAAGGTTAAATATAGGTTCATCTTTATAATAAGGGCATTACAGAACAAAGCAATGAATATGAAATAATTGTAGAACAGAGACATTTCGTCCTACGGTGCGGTGCAAAATATCCCATTGCAATTCAACAGTTGGTCGCATTGAAGATGTAGCGTCGGCAGAAGAAACGACTACCAGGCGATATAATTAAATAATTATTTTATTTATAATGGTGATCAAAACCTTAGACCTAAATAAGTTGGAATTGAAAAAAAAACCTACTTATAATAATTGCACAATTTATTATTTTAAACGTCTATTTCAAACCAAAATAACTAATTGATCATGAAATACGCCTACATTCTTCTCACGAGGTTCACACAACCATAAAATACTAAGTACCTATTATCTGAATACTTGCGTTCCAAATAATTCCAATCAGACGAAAAAACGAAAAAAGCGAGCCATTACATAGTTATTAATATTTATTTCACGTAGTAGGTACAATAAATGCTTCGTTTTTCTAGTGACTGCAAGCACAACCTGCCGATTAGGGGTTCGATTTCATGTTACAATTTTTAAGAAAACCAAAGTTACAAGTCTAGGTAGTAAAATCCTCTTTGACAATACAAGATTAACCATTATAATCACGCATGTGGGAAGACTAGGCTGATGTTCAGTTTTGTACACTCATATCGCCGGTTGTATTATTATTTGGTCTCAAAAAAGAGGAGACCGCCATCAAAGTAAACATTCAGACTTAGAATTTCTCTGTGAGCTATGATTTATTAGAATTTCTTCGAAAATAAATGTAGCTCAGTAAGAGCAACTAACTGAGCTATTTTATGACCTCACATTGCTAGTTAATCTATAAAAATGAAATAAACAATATGTAGTTAAGTACAAAAATAAATTGCCAATTATAAAAATGGTATCTACTATCTTGTTCTGCGGACGGTACTTTTTCCGTGAGCGCGCCGACAGCTAGCCGGTATAAATGCCTGTTTCCACGGCACAGCCCATCACATCCAATCCAAGTGTCACGGGACAAACACATCTTTGTATGGCACCCATACGTAAACACATGCCAGTGATATAACAGTACACAACTGCCTTTATTTTCATTTCGATTCTGTTATGCTGTGGACCGTTTGATAAGGTAAGCGGAACATAAGTACTTATTACTTTTTTGAAAAAAGGTTTTTAGGTTTTTCGTGTTTTAACTATTTTGTGAATTCTATTATTAGTAGTAGTATCAAGGTTAAATTGTGAAAAAAGAAACCCGATATGGATTTTTGTGCAATATTACCTACTTAGTTGATTCAATTTCGTAAATAAATAATCTGACTTTCAAAAAACATAACTATAATAAGCACTTACATGTGAAATAGTTTGTAGATAAGTATTGTATTTTGAAAACTAAAAAGTTACTACAGGCAACTACTTACTTATCAAGTATTAGTAACTGTATTTTTTAAGATATTTTTTTTTGGAAGTTTGACTCCACTCACTCTCGGTTTTTATGGGACTAGGCCCGCCACACACTCCCACCACTGTTACTCCTGTACGCATCTTGTAAGCCAGGATCGACAATGGTCACTATCGGCTTGGTTACCTTCATAATTAACAAGCTGGAGCAGTTTATTATATGGACCTTGTGGAAACCAGGGAGAACTTCCGTGCGTTCAAGCGTTTTTGCCATACCTAATTATTGGGATCAAGTATAACTAGCTCACGAGTTTAGGTCCAAATAGTCAAATTACTGTCCGTGGTGCGTTACAACTGTAGCCCGATTCACGTAACCAAAATCGTACCTACCGATGTTTCGATGAGACATCGTTACGGTTTTGGTTACGTGAATCGGGCCACTGGTGTTCCACTAGTTGTAACAGTCTTATTTCTGTGACTACCAGCCTATACTGTTATTATAGTCTCGCGCTTTGTTATGGAGGGAAGTGGATAATCTTCTTCCAACCCCACCTATCATTTCTTCTGATTAAATTCGTGCGGGTTCCAAGACAACTTAGCTTTCCCCGGGACTCGTCGAGGGTCAAACCTTGGCGTCATCGTTGGACACCATTGTCGATCCTGGCTTACAGGAGTAACAGTGGTTAGAAAGTGTGGCGGGCTTAGTGCCAAAAAAAATACATCAAATCATAATTATAAACCAAATAATTAGATTGATAATAGAGGAAACCAAGACCGAACTATGTTGTGGAGTCTGTCTGACATGAGTGTCAGTAAGATAAAGAATTTACCTAACCATGGATTTCCGCAAAGTAACGCCTGAGTCCATAAATTACCTCTTTAAGATGAGTCAAATAGGTACAACAACAAAAAAATCACTTGTCCCCAAATTTATTAAAACAGTTGACGAAACAATTGCTCTAAAAATATATCTTTTAGATAGAATTTCCGACATAGAAATGTTAACGTATTTGATCAGTAAAATCAACCCTTCCAAAAAAAACTAACTGAATTTTATTAAGTCTCGGTGCTTCACTGAAAATCATGAAGCTTTTCAGTACCTAGATTGGAATAATTAAATATTAAAACTAGATCTTGATATAATCTAGATTTAGTCCAGTGTTGAGATGTTACTTTTCAGCTAAGATCAGTTGTGCTAATCCTGTTGGTAATTCAACTAAAGTTGACTGAACTAAATGAATTGCCATCCGTTTATCCGTCTACACACATATTCACATTCATTTATTTCGCATTCCACAATAGATGGTAAATTAAATATTGATCAATAGTGGACCCATCTGAGCACAGCAAAAGTAATAAGTAGGAGAGAGGAGGATAATGTTGTAGATAAATATTTTAAATAGTAAGTTAATTTTATTGGTTACTAGCTTTTGCCCGCGACTTCGTCCGCGCATAATTTATCCCACGGGAACATACTATCGAGATAAAAAGTATCCTATGTGTAATTACATCCAAATTACATCCAAATCCGTTCAGTAGTTTTTGCGTGATTGAGTAACAAACATCCATCCATCCATCCAAACTTTCACACTTTATATTATTAGTGGGATTATATTTATTGGTTTCACGAATTGTCGAATTGCGAGTGCGATAACAAATATGTGAATTTCGCTGCATGTAGTGATCTAGTGATGCACTGAGCACAAACTTGATGCAGTGAGTGCAATCTATGAAGGTACCATTTCTGCTAAAATAATACTTCAATGGTGTAAGCTAAGTACTCAATATCTCTACATATTTGGGGACCGTCAAAGGGTGGTATTCCTTTTAACCAATACAATGCATTTCGAGCTTGGATCCAGTCCATTGTATGCATCGAAATACTGAAAAAGGCGAACAATAGCGCACTGAAATATAAATATTTGTTTGATTTTCGAAAAAATATTTTTGGGGATGACTTTCTCTCGAATCATTGTATGTGGCAGGTCGTTTTATAGGTGGTAGGTAGTGTTTTCATAGTATAATAGGAGGTAGGTATACTACACAATTTTTTCTTTGTTTCGAAAACAATGATTAAATGTCTAAAATTTTAGGTGTAGAGCCAAGCTGTATATTGCCATTGACTGCAGCAGCTCATATACCTATGGGTTGGTTTGACCGGGGTCACACCCTCTCACAGAAGATCGGCGTAAAGTAGCTAGATGTAAATAGAAGCCCAACCCCCTTTTCCTCCCTCTGTCCCATTCCCCTTCAAGTCAGCCGTGCGAGCGATGCCTTTGGAATTGTAAGCATCTATAGGCTACGGTAATTGCTTAACATCAGGCAAGAAGTAGGCTTGACCACCTTAGTAACATGAAAAAAAAATATCTTACAATGACCTCGCGTTTCACTGTGTAACTCCTTAGGAACTGTCAGGGACTTTGTATGGGTAAATAGTAGGAACTACTTGTTATTTCTTCATTTAATTATCCTACTTGAGTCCCGAGTGTCAAATGTTTTCATTAAACTTTAGGCTGCGATCTCACTGAGGAGCTTTGTTTTTATGCCGGCGCAGGACAAACCAAGCCAGAAGATACCTAGTAGGTTACCTACATTCGTCGCTAAAGTTGTTATTTTTATGACCACCCAAAAAGCTAGCCAAAAATAAGTTTTCGTTTATTGAAATGGCTACGGATTCCTATTATTTGCGTGGCCGGACACGCTCTTGGCCGGTCTTTTGGACTAGTTATCTCAATCGTTTTAGTGGATTTCATTTCTCGACTAAACAATTTCGTTGTCTATTATTTCTTTATAATAATTCAATTCATAGTTTATTTCGTTTAGACTTACGGGGCACTAACAAAATGTCATTTTTACATTTTCTATCTCCGGATCGGAAACGCTACCTCGACTGAGAACTCAGTGGGCTTGTCTTTTTTAACCGACTTCAAAAAAGGAGGAGGTTCTATGTTCGGCTGTATGTATGTTTTTTTTTTTTTTTTTTTTTTTTTTATGTATGTTCACCGATTTCTCTGGCATTTATGAACCGATTTGAAAAATTATTTTGCTGTTCGGTAGATCGTAGCTCCAAGTTGGTCCCATAAAAAAAAAATTCCTAGAATCAACCCCTAAGGGGGTAATTTTGGGGGGTGAAGGTCGTCTGAAAAAAAAATTTTTGTCCGATTGACTTGAAACTTAATATGTATATTTTGCATAAGAAATAATGAAACTCATGTTTCAGGATTTTAGAAAAATCCCCCCCAAAGGGGTAAAACGAGGTGTTGAAGTTTGTATGGAGAGTTACCGTTTATCTCTAACGTTTATGAACCAATTTTTCTTTTTAAACTGTTATTTGGTTGGTGACTAAGTTGTTTTGGTCCCATAAAAAAATCATTTCGGAAATCAACCCCCAAAGGGGGAAACTAGGGGTAGAAGTTCGGTAGAAAAATATATTTGTGTCCGATTGACTTGAAACTTAGTATGTATACTCCATATAATAAACTAAGAAACTTTTGTTTTGGAATCTTGGAAAAGTCACACCCCAAAGGGGTAATTTGGGGTGATAAAGTTTGTATGGCGCCACTAAAAATCATGAAATAAAATTATTTTAATAAAAAAATAAAAACCGACTTCAAAAAAACCTGGAGCACTAAAAAGCCTGAAATAATATTTCTATTACCACCACTGCCTACCCCTTCGGGAAAATCAGGCGTGATGATGTGTTATAGAGTATTTGGAGTCGGTGCCAATCTTGGTATGCCGAGTCTACCTACTATAAAAGTAAGAAGATAGATTGGCACCGACCCCAAATACTCTATAACACATCATCACGCCTGATTTTCCCGAAGGGGTAGGCAGTGGTGGTAATAGAAATATTATTTCAGGCTTTTTAGTGCTCCAGGTTTTTTTGAAGTCGGTTTTTATTTTTTTATTATTAAATTCGTTGTTTATAACAAATTATTTGTATATACGCCTACGGTACCTGCTACGTCCCGGCCGGCCGGCTGCGGTAAATGCTTAACATCAGACGGGCCGTACGATAGTTTGCCACCTTAAGAACATTAAAAAATATATAAGCCGAGCCTCTAACCTAAATACAGGCACATTTGGACCTCACGATACAGGCTAGGCCTAGTGAGGTCCACTGACAATTCTACTTAATTATAAATGCTACCACCGTGTACACCTTCATAGTCATAAAAACTGTCAGCAATTATCTCCTGTGTGTACATACTTTGGTTTTTTTTTTTTTTTTTTTTTTATTCGTATTGCGCGCTCGAATTCTGGATTTGGACTATACTCCACCACGTAGCTGGCCTAGTGCGGGTTAGGCCATCTACACACTCCCAGCACTGTAACTCCTGTAAGCCAGGATCGACAATGGTGTCCAACGATGCGGTGTCCGGTGCGCGGTTCCAAACGCGAAACGCTCATTACAAGATCACAGCTTTAAAATAGTCTGCGGGGTTCTCGGTCATTGTTGGTTTAGGACGGCCATAATCTAAATAACAGCTAATTTATCTTGTTAAATAATTTAAATGCTTTGATTCTCCGTTTGTGAAACGAAAGGTGACGCTTATGTTTCGATCTAGTTACTTCATTATTCAACAGCTCTACCACAAGTTTGATGCGTGTTTTGCGATCGCTTGTCGCTAGCGTTTGCGTAAAATATTTGCAGGGTTGTTACTAAAAAAACATCTTGTTTTAAACATTTAAAACACAATGATTTTTTCCTTCTGTTTTAAATCAATGTTTTAAACATTGATTTAAACACGTTTTAAACAGTTCTCATTTAAAATTTCCTGTTTTTTTGCAACTCTGAATATTTGTATACCGAATTGTATCCGTCACTCCCGAAGAATTAAGAATTTGTCGCGATAAATTCAAAATAAATAAAACTGTATGGTCCAACACTACGCAACGCTTGTACTATGGCTACCGTACAATGGACTGGGGTCGATCCCAGTGACACCCAGACTAGAGCAAATTACGAAACGGGCGTTTCCGAAATCTGCCGCTGGCGGGAATCGAACCTGTAACCACCCGATGCAGTGAGCCAAGCGGCCTACGCTCAAACCGGGTGAACCTGTTCGAGCGTAGGCGCTCTAATATCACACGGAAGTAGGTAGTACCTATAACTCCAAGACATATGTAGGTACTGACACCTATTATTAACTCCATGATATTATGTTGTTTTTTTATTCCCAAATAACATCATTTTCGGTTTGAACATCATATTCGTATGTTCAATTATATTTTTTACACGCGAACATGTTGACAGGTTTGTTATCTATCGTTCTTTGATCTGTGCATCTTGCGAAAGGTACAGAATTTTATTAGATTATGTTTTTTTTACAAGCAGTGATGATATAGCGATGTATCTTAAGAATTGGCAAATAGGATAGAAGATATGGTACCTCCTAACATTGCAATCACTAGACTTGTGCTCAGCGGAATTCACAAATGTGTTAATGCACTCGCAATTCGAGAAGATGAGTCATATTGGCAATACCGACATATTTAAAAAAATATTTTCCGCGAGCGCCTGAATAGTTCTGTGTCCGTTTAGGAGGACATACTATTTTGGACAATCACATGTCTCACTTTTCCTTGGTAATGTTGTAACCTTTGATACAACTATATTTATAGGTAACTAGCTTCCGCCCGCGACTTCGTCCGCGCATAGTTTAACCCACGGGAACATACTATCGGGATAAAAATTTCCTATGAGTTAATCCAGGTTTAACTATCTCTGTGCTAAATTTCACACAGATCCGTTCAGCCGTTCTGGCGTGATTGAGTTACAAACATCCATCCATCCATCCAAACTTTCACATTTATAATATTAGTGGAATAGTGGGATTCATCAGAATACTTCCTATTTGTTTGTTATTTATGTCATTACAAGTCATGTCGAGATAATTGATGAGTGTGACCAATGAGCGGTAAAATATTTGTACTTACCTATTCGATACCTATCATTATTAGGTACTTACTATCCGCAAATAGATATTTTTCTACGAGTCCTTTCGAAAATGCTTGTGTTTGATACACATCTTCACAGAGACTTATCTATTCTGTGGCAGAGCACTTTTATTAAGGTAGGTACCAAAGTAATTACGAAGAAAGAGGGAGACAGAGACTGTCCAAAATAGTACTTATGTCCTACTTAACTGAGTCCATGGACACAGTACGACTCAGTCGTTCGCAGAAAATAGGTACTGTTGAAAAGCCAATAATAATTGCCAATACGATTCATCATCTGGTAAATAACTAATCACTATTAGTGATAAGGCCGCCCATTTAACACTTTCTGTGTAAATTGTGTAATTATTTATAAATGTTTATTTTTCTAGTGGTGGATTAATAAAGAGTTATCTATAACACGCATCAAAATGCGTTGAAGTTTGCGATAAAAGATGTGTGAATTTCGCTGCATTTAGGTGTGCGGTGAGCACACGTCTAGTGATTCCTGTGTTAGGAGGTACCACATCTACTAAAATAATACATCAATGGAGGTACTAAGTTCTTATTATAAATCTTTCAAGCCTGTATTTTCCGAAGGGAAACGCAGAGGAGCAGTGAAATGTTAAGTACCTACATAAATTAGTACAAAATACATAGATACCTACAATACGTCTGGGAGACAGCTAAATATTGATCTCTTTGAACTTGATCTTACATTGCACGGATATTTAAATTTTTCATTTTACCTACTGCCATCGAGTTGAAAGCTTCTGAATAATTTTGAGAGTAATGGAGTGACAGAGATTCAGTTAATATTTTCAAGCAAATGAAAGCTATATTCTGAGTATCTATCTAGGAAATCCACCGCCTATCGCTTGTCGCTAGGTCGGTAACTTAAGTGGTTCGTACTACCTACCTACTTCACTTAAATTAACTTCACTTTTATATTACGAGTATATCTACGGAAAACGACGTTGTGGTCAAAGTGATATCTATTGCTTCTTCTTATCGTATGGTCAGTGGCCAACCTGGTGTCTTAGAGTTGTTCAAGCCGCCCGAAGGCCTCTAACAGGGCTTAACGACTACAGCCAAGATAACAACAACCGGGACCGACTTTGTACGTGCCCTCCGAAGCACGGAGACGCTCAGTTCAAATGCCACTAAATGGTCACCCATCTTTGCCTGACCTTGCCAAGCGTTGCTTAACCTCAGATTGTTTACCGATCAGTGATTGCAGCTGGCTATGAGCACCTATCTATTGCTTTAGACCTACTGAGGGGGCAGGGGTAGAATATTTTCCCACAAATATATAGAAAGTTATGAGGTCTTACACTGGCATCACCAATCACTTTTGTTCGTAGAAATGCTTTGTAAAACCGTTGTACACTGGCTAAAAATTTATATTTTGGCGGTACATTTTCCTTAAGGCCTCCGGGGCACTTACAAATTTTCATTTTACCTACAAGCGCGAAGCGAACGTGGACATCTATACAAATAAATAGTGTCTGCGCAATCCTTACAACTTGACGACCGCTCGACTCACTAGGTATATCAGGTCGTTGCGGGTTCCATTCCCGTCAGAGGCCAATTTCGGAAACGAACTTGTCGTTATTGCTCTGCTCTGGGTGTCACTGTGATCGCCTGCAGTTTATTATTAAATAGTACCCATAGTACAAGCGTTGTTTAGCTTGGGACCATACAGTTGGAGTATTAGTCTAGCAATGATACCTTAAAAAAACTAATTCTCATTTCTTATCTTTACAGAAACATGTTGCACCATTGGCTACTTATCACCTCCTGGTTGGGCGCAGTCCGGCTCCAGTACATCAACACCGGCGGCCCCGGCGCCGAGACCGTACTGGGCCCCATGGAGAGCTCCTTCCAATACCCCCTGCCCTACGTACAATACTACAACCTACCCACTAAGAACGACTACGATCACGACGACAGACTAACAGAACAGTTCTACCCATCAGCGAACTTAGCTGATCAACAACGAAGCAGAAGACGAATCGATGAAAAGGACGAAGCCATCCTCATAGACAAGAAATGGCCGTCAGACTTCGCTGATAACGACAAAACTGTATACTTCCAGAGCGAAAAGACGGTCGCAACGCCATTCCTAATCGGCTACAGTCGAGCGATCGGCGAGAATTTAACTGACGTGTTGCTACAAAAAGAAAAGAAATACTTCAGTCCATGGGGAGGCAAAAGAGATAAGACTAGCATGGAGCGAATGTGGACTTGGAAGCGAGGGTCCACCATCAAGGAGCCAAGCATGCCGAAAAGAGTCAGATTCAGCCCGTGGGGTGGAAAACGCAGCGGCCAAATGATCTACAAAGTGGGAGACTCCAAAGGATCCAAGATTATATACTCGTCGACAATCCCCGAGTTAACAAGGATCATGTCCAACTCTCTGCCGAACGGAGGAAAGATCAATTTCGCGGGATATCAGCTGATAAGGTCGTTGGACAAACGGCATCCGATCAACATCTTGACGCTGAGCACCAGAGGGGACGACAAAGTGTTAAGAGAGACGATGCCCTTCAAAACGTTCCTGGAATCGTTGCCGAAGATATTCAAGCCAGGTCATCCGTACTTGGACGTTAATTTGAAGAAGGATGGCAAGAGGAAAGTGAAGTTCAGTGCGTGGGGAGGGAAGCGGTCCCCGCCCATCATCGGGCCGATCTGGACGCCAGCGCCGCAAGACGTGAAAGAGTCGACGCTAGAAAACATTCTTTTACTAAGGAACAGTGAGGAAAGGAACGAACCGACGATAAAATCATCTTTCTAAAATGGAAACAACGCTGTAACTCCCGATATTCCTGGTGTATTGTAGTGATAAGTTTATATACTAGTGCCATATTTCTAACGAGTGTTGGGGAGTGAAATGCCAAAAAATCCTGCTTGATTCGGGAGTTACGTGTCTTCGGCGGCTGGCTGGGTCGGCGAAGACACTTCTAGTTAAGGGACTTTGTTATTCTTATTTATTGTCTTGTTAGAGATATTAAAGGATATTGTTGTTCCAATTTGTTTATCCGATTTCCATGGTGAACAAAGAATAAAATAATAATGCTCGGAAATTATTTTTTATTTGCCTTTACACATGGTATGTACTTAGCTCATTGGATAGGAAGATATACCCAGATTTTAACACTTAGAACAATAAACACTGTCTTATACATTATCAAGTTACATAAGAAAGTTTGCTTTATTCACCGAATAGAAAGCTAGTTTAGGAGACAATATAAAACTTGGTTCCACCAAACCTTATAATAGGGAGATAGCAATACTTTGGTGAACAAAACTAGGTTCAATTACAAAGTATACCTATACAAGCCGTGGTTACATATCTTAACTGAGGCTCCAAGTATAACTAGTGCCTGCACTGAAGTTGCCATTAAGTTGGGTAACTGCAGTTATTATTAGATAGTCCATATTACATAAACCTTTCACAATAAGGCAGTTATTCCGGTAGATTTTATATTTCTTACAACTTGCATACAAACAAAACTGTATTACAGAATGATAGAATAACATACTTAAACCTAAACCATCGAGAAGTTAATGCAGTAAGTTACCTTCATAGTAAATGCTCAAAGCAGTTCAGACACACACACTGTTACAAAACTGCTAAGCAATCCGCACAAAACAGAAATGAAACTTGAACTGTGTCCATGTAAAAGGCCAGTGTGTGTGTCCAAATCCGTAATTTGTAGTATAGACAAATTACTGAACAAAATTATAAAGGCCTAAGCAGTCCTCAATATGATATGAACGCCGGAATCAGTTTCTACTGGACGACTCAATTGGCCCACCTTCAGTTTATACGCCTCTTCTTCAAACGGCAACTGCATCTGTCCTCTACCGAACGTGCCAAGATCTCCACCACGTTTAGCAGAAGAACAATCAGAGTATTTCGAAGCAAGTTCCACAAATGTGGCATCGTTGGCAACAATCTGCTTACGGTAACCTTTGAGTAGCTCCAAGGCTTCTTCCTTAGTCCGAGTGATGTTGTCTTCCCTCCATGATGATGGACGTCTGCTGTCAGCGTGCTTGACCAGGAGGTGGCTGCAACGGATCTCACCAGGATCGGCCGGGGCGTCCGGACGTTCCCATTGGGACTTCTTAGTGTACATGTTGAGGAAGTAGGTCATACCCGTGGAACGGCTGGTTCTCATCTCCCAACCCTCAGGTAAAGGAGCATCGTTGTCTTGACTTGACATTCTGGAATGGTTTTCATAGGTTTTGTGGTCGATTTTACATGATAAAATGCGATGTGCAGACAATGTTTATTGTTTACTATTCTCGTATCAATAAATTTAAGGAAATAAGTAAATACATTTATAACATAAGTACATACATACTGAGCTGCGACTGATTTTCGTTATGACGATTTGAGAAAGTTTACCTCCCATTATTTTTAAAGTAATAAGTACTTTAATGATTTATTATTGTAAAATAACGGGTAGTGAGCTTAAGAAACTACCTTGTTCACCATAGATATCCTATGATTATGCTAAATCGAATAAAAATATGATTTTATTTACATACTGAATGGATTTTAACCTACAAAATTGTAATGCTTATAAGAGTGTTTGGACGTTGGACTTACCTCGGATATCAGTAGTGGTCAAACACAAATCGAAACGAAATTAAGCTTTTATCTTACTGATTGTACTTCCACAAACAAATTAATGAGAATATTTCCAATCCAAACAACCTCACTTTCTTTTTGATAGGACGCCACAATTTGTTTGTCAATTTGACAGATAACACGAATGTTGCAATTGAAAAATATGTTTTTGTTTTACGCCTCCGACGTAACTTATAATAATTTCTTTAATGCATGGATGTATTAGCTCAGGATGCGCTTCGCATGATCTTCCCCTCTAGCTTTTTTCTATAGGTACAGGACCAACAATCTCTGACACGTATATAAAAACTGTTTTCGAAATCGATTTGATCAGAGTAAGTATCGTTTTCGCGGTGTAAGGTGCTCCGTGAAAAATGCCGAATTGTCCCATTAAACGTGTGCAAAGAAATTACAAAAAATAGTAATATACAAAAAGATGGGGTAACATTTCATATGTAAGTATTTTTGATGTAATTAATGCAATTTTTCTATTAAATTCATTAAAATATTAAATGTCATAAGAATCGAAAACATTATCGATACAATTAATCGAGTACGAATTAATCGAATAGTCTACTGTGACCATAGACGAATCTTTTCTACCCTGGCAACTGTATTTTTTATTTGTCAAATAATTGTCAAGTATTTGAACTTTGTAAACAAACGGATAAATACTGAATTACGCGGTGATAAACCAGTCGCAGAACGTTAAAAACGATTTACAATGAATAAATCATTAGTAATTCAACAAGAGAGGTGATTCACAAAGTTTACAGGCGGTGTCTCGCGGAATTTGAGGTGCAAAATATTTTGTCAGAACTCGACCATGTTTACCAAAGAACCGCTGATATTATAGGTATATAAGCAGTTTATTTTACAGTTTTTAAGTTAAATAATGTGTTTATTGTATACAAAGGCAGGCTCAAAGCTTCAGTTTACAGGTTTTTCAGTAAATATACATTGATCGCTTAGAGGTACATTCGATTGAATACACTTGATACTTGCGCATTATTTTTATGTGTTGCTTTCATCTCGACCAATACATAAACTAAGGTTGCTTTATTTTTCTATGTTTGCTTGTCAGTTAACATCGTTACTTAATTACTAAATAAACAAATAATCTTAAAGCATTAAAGAAATTATCTTTTATTGAATTATTTTATTTTTCAGGTAAGAATAGTCGAAAATTGCTCTTTACGATGACATTAATCGATTAATAATAAATCTTCAAGATGACAGCAATGCTGTGGAGACTGATGATGATGAGTTGATGTGGCAGCGGCAGGCCCACGCCAATATATGGATTTATCAGGAGTGGAATATTTAGACCAAGATTAAAATAAAAAAATAATTAAAAAACGCAGTAGCTATGATATGTTTGTTTTATTTTCCTAAAATACAAAAAAAAATAACTAACTCATGTTGAAACAAAAACACCCACTATCGAAACAATTCAGATAAATACGATCTCGATAAATTCTTGATCTTGATAAACGGAATCGAACCTGACACTGCTCCGGGTCCATATGACCCAGAAGCAGGCAGCGTCTGCTACAGAGGCGATGAATCACATATGGCATAAATATATTTATAACAAATATTATCTTATTGACCAACATCAAAGAAAACTTAAAAGTGCTTGCGCTTGCATTATGAATAATAAATAATATGGAAAATAATAAATCAAGTATCAAAATTATTCAGTCGTATTAGTCAATGTTGCAAGAATTAATCTCGACATATATACTTTTTGATTTGAACAGTGTTATAGTAGTGTTTATTTATGATTGCAGACCGGTATCGATAAAAATATAATATATATAGTGTATAATAAACCTTGGGAGAGGCCTATGTCCAACAGTGGACGTCTTTTGGCTGAAATGATGATGATGATGACATTAGTATAATAATACCTATTACGTTTATACGTACCTACCTAACAAAAGATATCAGCCAGGCCAGTGGCAGCAGATGGCGCTGGTCGAGTGGGAGTGGGGGGGGATGAAACAGCTTATTTGGGAACATTAGGTACTTATTTTTTAGATAATCTCATTTTCAAGGAACTGAATTGGGATGTACCCGGAATCATCTTGTTTCCGTTGAATATTTACGCCTCGTGAGTTACTCATTATTTCTTGTTCAGCTGTTTCAGTAGAGATAATTCAGTAGATTATAATGACAGCTATAAATGTAATAATGAGTATATGAAACTATCGATATAGCTAATTAGAAATATCGATAGTGGTATTCACCCTATTACACCGATGGTCCTACGGTAGTAAAATTTTGTATGTTGACGTATTAGATCTTTTAGTGTGCGTAAAATATACTAGTGTTGCACATTTCTTTACGTGTGCGTTTATAATGACACAAAATGTTTTGAGTAAGTGTGCGTCAATTTTAATGTAGTGGTTACCTCCCCTCCCCCAAGAATTGACAGAACATTTTGTTCGTTGAATTATGCGCGTACCGGGTCCCTAGTTAGATGGTCTAAGCTTTAATGGTAGGTACAATTTCTTTTTATTAAAAAAAAAATACTTAGAAAAAACTAAGTATTTTTTTATACTTACCTACCTACTCTATCAGCTATTCTATTCTAGTCTATTCTATGGTTAAAGTGACAGTATCATAATTTTAATAAAGTGACATCTATTATTAACTTATGTACCTAATATGCATAGGAGATTTCTTACTCCAAAATGGTTTAGGTATCATTGGAAAAGTTTCAAACATCGCGGCGCTCGCTGTGCACGGAGACGCGGCGCTCGTGTCCACCGCGGCGCACGGAGAGGCTACGCACGAAATGAGGGGGAGACCCCACCGCGGCGCACGGAGAGGCCACGCACACGCTACGCACGTGGGTCAAGCTTCGCTTTGCACGAAAATGTATGTCACCGTGTCCACCGCGGCGCACGGAGAGGCTACGCACGAAATGACGTCCAACGTAGCCGTGGCCGTGTGCGTGGCCTCTCCGTGCACCGCGGTGAGTTTCCGGCTTGCATACATTTTCTTGCAAAACGTGGCCGTGGCCGTGTCCGTGGCCTCTCCGTACGCCGCGGTGGGTTACCGCCTTTAATAAGCCGGAAACCCACCGCGGCGCACAGAGAGGCCACGCACGTGGGTCGAGCTCCGCTTTGCAAGAAAATGTATGCAATCGTGTCCACCGCGGCGCACGGAGAGGCTATGCACGAAATGACGTCATGCATACATTTTCTTTCAAAGCGAAGCTTGACCCACGTGCGTGGCCTCTCCGTGCGCCGCGGTGGGTTTCCGGCTTTACCTATACATATTGAAGCTTACAGCGCAGCGTTATCGCACTAGCAATTCGACAATAAAGCCGGAAACCCACCGCGGCGCACGGAGAGGCTATGCACGAAATGACGTTATCCATACATTTTCTCGCAAAACGTAATAGCCGTGGCCGTGTGCGTGGCCTCTCCGTGCGCCGCGGTGGGTTTCCGGCTTGATTCACCAGATGAGCCATATTGGCAAAACCGACATAATTTCCAACATTATTTTCCGTGAGCGGTCATGTGTCTCCCTCTTTCTTGGTAGACTACCTAGGTCTAATGTCTTGGGGTAAATAGGTACTATTTAGTGTCCGACCGAAACAGGATTTTCTGCCGAAACCGAAACCGAAACCGAATCTTCGGCATCTGTTTTAGGTTCGGCCGAAACCGAAACCGAAACCGAACCTTTTTCAGACAAGTTAAAAATCTTTTTTTACTGAAATTTGGCTTATTATTCAGTTAGAAATGTTAGAATGTGTTAAATGAAATAAAAAACAATAATTGAAGTATGTGAAATTATAATAATAAATAATAATATTATTATTATTTTAATATTACTGCTCTGATTAAAATAAACACAAAATAACAATCATATTAACACTTCTTGGAACAAATATTTGTCAATAATCAACACTTACATTATAAAAAAGAACCTCATTATTTGAGTATTTCGATTGCGTTTATAATCACAACATGTTTAAGACTAAATTTAACATTAATTGAGATCATTTTAAATTTTAATTGCAGTTGGTAATTTAGGGTTTTTGTGGGATTTTCATATTTTTTATAATTTAGGGTGGCAATCGTAATTGTAATACACATATTAAACCCCCGTTTTCATTTTCTACTTAAGTAGATAGGTTTGTCACGTTCAGATCGATTCTCAAAAATATACTACTATACTATACTATGAATGTCACACACAGCTAAATCAAAGCTGGTACCTAGTTGGTTGGGTAATTTAAAACCTCATCCAACAACAATAACCTAAAACAAATGTACCGTAACATAAGTAATAAATAAATGATGAATATGTGAATCAAATATAATATAATATAACCTCTTTCTTTTACATACTTCTCATCATTCATAAATCCGAGTGAATAACTCAACGGAAGGAACTTCAATGCTTAATAAAGGCCAATAAACCGAGAAATAACACTAAACTCACAAAACAATCACGCCGGACCGGCCGGCGATCTGAGAGCTGACGATGGCGGATGCAACGCGAGACACGAACTCTCCCGAAATCAACCGAGTGACGCGCGATAATTCACGAACGCAGAGTTTCGGCGCGGCCGAAAGGTTCGGTGGGTTTACTGCCGAAACCGAAACTGGTGCCGAAACTAGATTTTTGAGCCGAAACTGGCCGAAACCGAAACCGAATCTTCGGTCGGACACTAGTACTATTCTTATTTTGTTAGATGTACCTAAACTCCAACTCCAACAATTATTACCTAATTATCACTGAAAATCACATAAAATTATGTCAAAGTGGTGCCTACACGGATCGTGTAGCCAATCAATCAGACGATAATTGGACGCTCATTATCAGTGTTCACTGTTTGCGAAATCACACGCGATATTTGCTACATTGTATGATGAACGTGAAATTAACTGTGTCGTGAACATTAGATACGTACCTACCTACCTACGGGTTCCGATATTTTTTAGGATAGAAAGTAAAACTATACTGTTTATTTTTATGAACAGAAGCGGAAACCCACCGCGACGCACGGAGACGCTACGCACGTGGGTCAAGCTTCGCTTTGCAAGAAAATGTATGGAATCGTGTCCACCGCAGCGCATGGAGAGGCTACGCACGAAATGACGTCATGACTCATGCTTATATTTTCTTGCAAAGCGAGGCTTGGTCCGTGTGCGTGGCCTCTCCGTGCGCCGCGGTGGGGTCCCGGCTTTATGTGAGTAGGTAGATTCCTAACATGTAATACTAAAAATGCTAGTTTAAATGTGGCAATTCCTCGCTGTCGGCATGCTGTCGGCCAGAAGACTGGTAACAGATGGCCGACAACATGTCGACCGCCAAGAATTTATGATTTATAATGATTCACGAAGATAATGCATATTAAAGACCAGTGGTTTCCTAATGGACAATTGTTAAGGGACTCGAGGCCCAGTTGTCTGGCTCGGTACTGGAGAGGATGCTTCGGTGACGATGAAAAAAAAATCATCCTACTTCTCGTGTCCAGGAAAAGGACAAACATTTCGTGGCTCTCTTTTGTTTAAAGTCAACAGCGCGGTATTGCAATCCGGGACGAGTTCAAACAAGACGTCCGCAAGATCCTGTATTTGTACTGCACTGCACAAATTAATCCAACAATGTAAACAGGAGATGTAATTACTATCGGTGTTGCTAGCTGTAGGGGATACTGTGAGATCTCTACAGGCAAAAATAAGGATGGATTAGATTAAAAAAAAACCTGAACTTGTCACCTTATTCAGTTTTTCTTCCTGCTTTTACCATTCCTCATAGATTATTTATAATTTGTTTTTACCCGTACCACTCCACCAAGCCAACTAGGCACTCGGGTTTGATCTAATCTCGGGTTTGATAAAATCTTATTCCAGAGCCTACACTATCTGCGTTTCACATTAAAATCAGTTTAGTAGTTATGGAGATACCGACGTGGCAACAAACATTCACAAACACATACACTTATTTAGCTTTTGCCCGCGACTTCGTCGGCGCAAATTTTAAATTAAAAAAAAAACGGACTCGATCCCGTTTCCCGGGTCCCGGATCCGGTTTGCTGGATCCCAGATCCGGTTTGCCGGATCCCATATCCCAGATTCCGTATCCTGGATCCCGTTTCCTGGATCCCGTTTCCTGGATCCCGTTTCCTGGATCCCGGACCGATCCCGGACATCGTATCTCGGATCTCGTTTCCCGGATCCCGGATCGCGTTTGCCGGATCCCGTATCCCAAATACCGCATCCCTCATCCCATTTATGGTAATGTTCCAAGCACTATGTCGAAGTTAAAGAAAATGAACATAAACACGGTGTATATCACGTATGCCAAAACCGACTTGTATTTTTAAGAAGACATCTAAACACCAATTTTCATGCTTAATTCTAACTTCAAAAATGAAGAACTCCCATACAAACTTTCATCCCCTATTCTACCACCTTAGGGGTTGAATTTTCATACACCCTGTAATTATTATTATTTTTATTTAAAGAAACCAAAACAACTATTATCTATCAAAAATGACTTACTTTGATCCCCCATTTAAACCCCTTAGGGGTTGAATTTTCAAAAACCCTGATTTTAATATTTTTTAATTTTATAAAAGACACCTAATCACCAATTTTCATACTTCTAACTTGAAAAATGACGAACTTGCATACAAACTTTCATCCCTTATTGAGGGGATGAATTTTCAAAAACCCTGAAATTATTTTTTTACACATATAAAAAGAAACCTAAACACCAATTTTCACAATTCTAACTTCAAAACTGACAAACATCTATGCAAAATAACGTACAAACTTTCATCCCCTATTTTACCCCCTTAGGGGTTGAATTTTCAAAAACGCTGAAATTATGTTTTTACATATATAAAAAGAATCCTAAACACCAATTTTCATAATTCTAACTTCAAAACTGACAACCATCCATGTAAAATAACATACAAACTTTCATCCCCTATTTTACCCCCATAGAGGTTGAATTTTCAAAAACGCTGAAATTACTATTTTTATTTTTTTTAAAGACATCTAATTACAAATTTTCATAATTCTAACTTGAAAAATGACGAACTTGCATACAAACTTTCATCCCTTAGGGGATGAATTTTCAAAAACCATGAAATTATTGTTTTACATATATAAAAATAAACCTAAACACCAATTTTCACAATTCTAACTTCAAAACTGACAAACATCCATGCAAAATAACATTCAAAACTTTCATCCTCTATTTTACCCCATTAGGGGTTGAATTTTCAAAAACGCTGAAATTACTAATTTTTATTTTTTAAAATACACCTAATCACAAATTTTCATAATTCTAACTTCAAAAATGACGAACCTACGTACAAACTTTCATCCCCTATTTAACCATCTTAGGGGTTGAAATTTATAGGTATGATTAGCCTATGTCTCCTTCCAGAGTTTACACTATCTACGTTTCAAATTTCATTAAAATCGGTGCAGTAGTTATGGAGATACGTGGTAACAAACATTCACACACACACACACACAGTTAATTTCGCATTTATAATATTATAGTAGGAAGTAGGATTTTTAGGTCGCGATAGGATTTTTAGGTCGCGACCTCATGGAAAACCCATCAAAATATACGTCACGACTTTTATCCCCATTCGGGGGTAGTCAGAGGCTTGAGTGGCCATACACCACCACATTGAGGAGATATTAAGTCAACTCAAAGCCCACGTTTCACCAGATAGTCAGAACCCAACGTGAGAGGTGGTGAACCTTGTCGCCGTGTACCTATACAGGAACTGACCTCATGTGGTCTACTTATTTAGCTATGAAATAATATAGGTACCTACTACTTATATTAAAATAGGTCGATTCTAGAGAGTGTAGAGATTCCAGACCTCATTGTAAAGACTACCATTACTGGGAGAGCAGCTACTGAAGTCTGAGCTTATCTCCGTCATATGACTTCCGACAGTGTCGCAAATGAGTACATTTAACCACTTATCTGGAATATGTTTTCTTGACGATCACAGTGGAAAACAGTGGTTTGAATATCGGACATCGATTTCCGATAAAAAATGGAATAGAATTAAGGTAGGAGTTCGATGCAAGCGGCAGTCGATCTCATACAAATTGTGGCGATGACATGTGCCGCGACGGCTGACGGCATTACAATTTCTATGAGATCGACTGACGTCTGCCGTCTGCCGCTTGCATCGAACTCCTACCTATACACGGAGCTGTGTGAGTGAACAGGGGAAACCTTATTTAAAAACTACTTTTAAGTAGGTACCGCCGCATTTCATAAAAAAAACTATTAAAGTTTTTTTTTGTTTGACCTATTTAACTAGACGTTACCTGATTTCTAAATACCTGGGCGCCTAGTCGCTTCGCCATTGTACTGGCAGTGTAGCGTTTTGCTATTCTAACCGACCCGCTGGTTGGTTGGTCAAAATAACAAAACGCTAGTGGCAGTTCATTGGTTAAGCCACTTGGCGCCCTGTAGTGTAACAAACTTGTAAAAAAAATCATTTAACAAATATCAATTTTGACAGTCTTGTATTAACTGGCGACGTTTTCAGCGGGTCAGATAATGTCTGTGGAAGAATCGTGGACCTTGGACTATACATAGATCAAGGGTAGACCCTTACGCTCCACTCACATTGTGAAGACGACAACTTTTTTAAAATACATTTTTTGACAGATAATGCCCCGATTCGGCACCCGTATACTGTAAAATTTATGGGAAACGTGTCGTCGTATTTATAATGCGAATGATCACTTAAGTTAATTTTTTATTATTTTACGGATCAGACCTAGATCTATTTTGGGATAACGCAAAAACAATATATCATGACAATGTGATAATTGTGATTAATAATTTTTCTACCTATTATTGTAGTATGTGGGCACACGGTGAAAAGTTCAACTTATCTAACAAAAACTATATCGTAGGCGTATTATATTTACCGTGAAATATAATAAATAAGCGGCGCTTTCATCACTTATCTGGATAGTCGAATACAACATAATATAAAAAGCATTAAGGTAAAACCTACTCACGCAATTACCAGCCGATAATGATAATTTTTCCAATAATTTGAGAGCATTTCATGAGTGTCAACAAGAAAAACCTATTAAAGTTTTTAAGTGTTTCCACTCGGCTGCGATTGGTCGGCTGAGTTTCGCGGAGGCGTACGAGCGTTCTGATTGGTCCGTGTAGTGTGTAAGTAGAGGAGTTTTGGCGCGCTTTCCATCAGTTGCCGGCAACTTTCCCGCGCTCTACACCGCTGTGACAAGTTGCGTTCGAAAGTTATGTGTTAATAGCGAATTCATTTTTCAATCGTTTTATTTTTCTCAGCCGCTGCGTTTTGAGGTAAGATATTTTATATTACTGTATTTAGAAAAATAAGGATATTGTTGAATAATTTTGACAATAAGTATCTAATTTAAAAATGAGTGTCTAATTTGATTAAAACAACAATAAAAAAATATTTTTCTGATTGCAACTTTACCCATCGAAAATACGGGAATTTGTAAGACATACGGGAAACATTGCCTAGCAGCTATTTAAATCAAACGTAACAATACGTTTATTAAAAATAAATTAGTATTTACAGTCCGTTTAATTATATCTAAGTATTAATCAATCACAAATAAAATAGTTCCTGTATACACGGCGACAAGGTTCACCACCTGTCACGTTGGGTTCTGACTATCTGGTGAAACGTGGGCTTTGAGTTGGTTAATACCTCCACAATGTGGTGGTGTATGGCCACTCAAGCCTCTGACTACCCCTGAATGGGGATAAAAGTCGTGACGTTACATTACATTCATTACAAATAAAATTACGACAAAACATTATAATGTACTAACTAACATTTTATTACGACCATAGGTTTTAATTAAAAAGGCTTGTCCTTAAATTTATATTGTATAGCCAGCACCCAATTGCAATGCGTACCTAACAAACATAAGAATACTTTTCTTCTTTTCCGCGAAATCCAACAAAGACCCTAGTCTACTAACTAGTCGGTAGTACCTACCAGACTTGTTATATTATTTATTAAAACTCGCCATCTATTTCTATTTAAACAAAATCTAATTATAACGCTCGGAAATTGAAATATCCGTTAAGAGCCCCGATATTTTCGCAAGAGATAAATAGGAAATGTTATTGAATTATTTTTAGTAGTATTCGGCCGTGGCCAGGATACCTCTAGGAAGGCCTAGCGACCTTCAGAAGTCCCAAATATTCGTACAGCGACATAACTTGCTATAATTTTCAAAATGTTGTAAATCGGTAACAATTTTTATTTCACAAACATTTGTGAACATTGTCAAAATGTAATGTTTAGACTCAACGATCAAGAAAATACCGGGTTTGATGCAACACACAAATTTGTAAGCTATTGAAAAAACTGGAAATATTCAGAATGATCGCTGACCGTAGTTTTCACTGGTGGTAAAGCCAAGCTGTAGCCAATTGACTGCAGCTCATATTTGGGCTGGATCAACCAGGGTATTACCACCCTCTCACAGAAGATCAGTATAAAGTAGATATTACAGTTGCGTTTCGTACGATGGGTGAGAGAACCGGAAGCCCAACTCCCCCATTCCCCTTCCTCTGTTCCATTCCCCAATAGGTCGGCAACATGAGACTGAAGCCTTTGGAATTGCAAGCTTCTATAGGCTACGGTACTTATTTGACACCTTAAATAATTATAGATAGGGACCCACCACTCACCCTCGGAATTGTCAACCTCCAAAATTATAAACCAAATGAATAGAAGAGCCTTTGACACCTTAGTTACATAGACAAGTACTTACCCATATTAAAATTGGGGAAGTCAACCGTATGAAGTTACCATTAAGTACCTACTCAAGTCTTTAAAAAGCACCCAATGAAGCTGTCGTATACAAAGTAACTGTCTGCAAAGTTGATGTCAAGGCGCGCTAGTAGCAAACCGTATCTTGGCCATTACTTTACATCCGACATCCCATCGGTTTGTCAAAAGTTTATAAAGATAGCCTAGGTAATAGCCACCTTATCTACTGTCAATCACTATGGCTACCATATCTACTCAAAAACTACTATGACTCCTGTATGATTAAATTATATCTCAGAGTATGATGCTCGAAGTTTTATATCTATATAAAACTTCCAGCCATGGATGTATAAGTTAGATGGTCTAAGCTTCCAGCATAGATCATACTCTGAGATATAAAAAGTTAGATCCATTTTACCTATAGTCTAACCACCAAATTTACAGAGATAGTTACAATGGTTTTACAAAGCATTTCTGGGAACGAAAATGATTTGTAATGCCTGTGTAAGTCCATCATAGCTTTATATAGATTGAGGGTTAATGTAATAAGAGGCAAACTGCTAATAAAACGAACAATCATAAAAATAAAACGACCCTAGAAGTGTTTTTAATTATATTTTGAAACAGAACATTAAAATAAACTTTGCACGATCCGGGAATGGAACCCAGGACCTCAATATCGATAGATTATTCTGGTGACAATACCATTGGGCATTTAAATAAACATTAATAAATATCGCCAGACTTACAAATCAACTGTATGGTCCCAAACTACTATAGCTACAATAAAATGGAGGGGGGGGGGATACTTCGCCAGTCGGTCTCCAGGTATGTTACCTGTCATACATTTCAATACGAAATAGTCGGTAACGGTGGCTGGCGACGCTACCCGGTGTGTTATGGCCCTAAAAAGTATATATAACGGAAAGTCATCTTGTAAGTCGGTATAGATATTAAACCATATAGTCTTCAAAGTCCAGGCTACGATATAACAAATCTTTTAAACTCAGATCATAACCCACGAAGCATTATGAATATAGAATATGAATGATTGAATACCCCAGGATGTAGACTTGGCAAACCGACCATAACGCGGCGCGTGATAAGAAAGCCACACACGATTCGTCGCAACTCGCTTCATAATTCAACTTTATGACTTGAATTTACGTGTAAAGGTCACTTCACTTATTCGTGGGGCTGTTTAAAAAGTGCTTGTAACGTTTTCAACGTTTTAAAACAAGTACGTTATAATAAAACTGACACTAGGTCGTTACTATGGCATGGAAGCGTTATCAACTGAGAAGCCGTTATTTCGTATACATGATTCATGGTATAATGGTGGTAGAACCAAACTGCTACTCATATACGGGCTGCTCGACCAGGGTAGTACCCTCTCACAGAAGAGCATGGCGTAAAGTAGCAATTACAGCTGCGTTTCGTACGATGAGTGAGAAAAACGGAAGCCCAACTCCCCATTTTGGGACTTTTGGGATCTTTTGTAGATGTAAAGCGGAGTCCTTTGTCCAGAAATGGGAAGAGTAATAATCTAGTAATTTCCATATATTGAATGCTAGGTTCATGTGTTCCGACGACAGAAAATACTCTACACTGCGATGTTGGTATTTCACCTGTTTTCACCTACACCAAAAAGCTAAAATAAATATTTCATTTAGACTTCATAACATAACATACAAGTTAAAACATGAACTGTCACATTAAAATCACAAATCATGCGTAACAATGAACAGTAATCAACAGTCATTTTAAATAACAGAACGATGTTGTTTGAACCATTGTTTAGGCGACATTACTTGTAACGTAGATAAATGAGTAGGGATGTAGGGACGAATGTGTAATCGACTTGGTTATTCGATATTAATGTAATATCGATTTTAATAATAAAAAGTGTTTGTACGGTATTCAATCTCTAGAGTAAAACAGAACATCTTTGGTACGAAATTATCGAAAACCTTTTGTCTACGGCGTAGGCCTTCGTCGAATCAAGCCTACGTCGTAGGCCTAGCCTACGCCGTAGCACTTAATAGTCGAATTGCTAATCAGACGGAGTGAACTGACAGGTGCTAATGTCACTTTTTGATATAAATAGAACGAATAGCTGTCAGTTTACCCCGTCTGATTAGCAATTCGACTATAGATAGAAATTCACACATAATTTTACTTTTCTAATTCCAAGTTGAAATTGCGGTCAATTTTCTATATCATTTGTATTCATTCGCAACATTATGATAACTACCTAGTTTGTCTGTGTCAGTGGGCATCCAATTATAAATAAACACACGGCACCTAATTAACGTTGAAATGTTTCTCCTGTTATTGGTTAATTGAGAATCAGCAGTACGAATGATTCGATTCATATTCCGCTTGGAATGGCCGGCTTAAAATAAATTCAGTCCGAATTTGATAACTTCAATTTAAAATATACTTGTGTGTTCGATGTTTAGTATCCATAGAAAGATTCATTAAAATTGCATTCAGTAGTTCTTTGTACAAAAACGAAATTCCGAAATACGATTTTGTAACGTATAATTTTTAAACAATATCTCAAGAAATCATGAAATGAATATCTCAATAGTGATAGTTGATTGGTTAATCACGCATCTTGCGGGCTTCATGTCCAGGGTTCAAACCCCGGCTCGCACCTCAGAATTTTTTTAAATCTATATACGAATCATGACTTTAATATGATTATCACTTGCTTACGGCGAAGGAAAATATCGTGAGGAAACCCTGCATCACTACATATTATAAAACAAAGTCCTCCGCCGCGTCTGTCGGTATGTCTATTCGCGATAAACTCAAAAACTACAACACCAATTTTCATGCTGTTTTCACCAATGGATAGTGTGGTTCTCGAGGAAGGTTTTAGTATATAATTTGTCAAGTTTTTGTATACATTGGCTAAAATATAATAATATATTTGTTGGGGGTGTTGGAAAGAAATAAGCCGTCTGGGAGCTTTCAACGAAAACGCTGCCTAAACCCTTTGAGATATAACAAAATGATGTATGGTGAAATTGTGTATCTTATATAGGTCTACAGAAAAGTCCACGATGGCATATGTCTATTTCTTAAGGATAACATACTATATCCATTTTAATACTTTAAAAATGAGCAATTATAAAGCGGTAATTGGAAAGCTATTTACACAAATACGGTATTAATCCTTGTCATTTTAAATAAGTTAGAGGCTTTAAGCATTTCATGCACATTATTTTACTCTTTTACATCATATAATTTAAATGAATATCTTAAGTAATCGCAAATAAATTGGGTTGCGGGAACGGGATCAAAATTTCATGATAACTTTTGGTCGCGATATCCGACATCCACGCGGGCGAAGCCGCGGGCAACAGCTAGTAACTTATAAAATCTAACGAATTTTCGAAAGACATTTGAAATCTACCAACTTTCACTGGGCCAGCGCGCTGGATATGGCCTGAATCCCCTTCGTATTGAGGGGAGGTCGAAGCCTAGGACTGGGACGTTAAAAGGGCTACTATTATTACTATTATTTATCTCATAAAAGTTAAGAATATGGTCATATTCGTATTCTTAACTTTTATGAGATAATTTTTTTGCAATTTTAGTATCCATATTTTCGTATTAGGCCACGGTTAGGTTTCGAAATAGGCATAGCAACAAACAACTTAGATAAAGACCCAGCCCTTCCGATGCCCGGATCATAAACATATGAAACAACAATAAAATCTCTATATTACAACCATAAACAAGCAAACGATACAACCCTCAAATGGCCACTATTCTACATATTCATCTAACTAACCTAACCTAACCTAACCTAACCCTGCGTATGTTTCGCTACGCAAACTTGAAAACCTTTAGCGGTCTGAATGACCCTCGGCCAGTGTTTAAGAGGTGGCAAACAAGCGTACGGCCCGCCCGATGTTAAGAAGTTACCGTTGCCTATAGATGCTTGAAATACCAAGGGCATTGTTCGCACGTTGCCGACCTGAAGGGAAGTGAGACAGAGGGAGGGAAGGGGAGGAGGAGAAGGGGGGGGTTGGTGTGATAAGACGTACTATATTGATTGGTCAAATCTATCAATGGGATCGCGCCTAGCGTCTAGTACATTAGTCAACCATCAACCATACAGTTGGTTGATTTATTTATAGGAAAGTGTTAGTTGATAGTTGTCAATAATTTATACAGGTTGTTTTAAAAGTGCGAAATATAACTCGGGGGCTTGGATGAGTATTGAGAATAAAATTAAATTGTATTTTTTTTTAATGCCATCCGTACACTTTTTTCATATTTTTTGTCTCGCCATTTAAAGTTGTAATATCCTAAGAACTATGTAATAATTTTACTAACTATTTTTGAATGTTGGTGGCTGCTACTCCTAAATGAAATTTATACTATTTCCTACATTTTATGTGTTTGTTCTAAGGCCGCAACACGAATGTTGTCACAAATATTTAAAGGCTCAAAACTCAGAAAAATATGATAGTTAGGTATAATTTGTGTTCCTAGCACATTATTATTAGCACCGTCAAAGTCCTACAAACCTTTACTAAGTACTTATACGGTATATAGTATAGGTTTATAAACCTTAATTTATTTATTCGGGTTTTTGAATCACCCTGTAGGGTGGTTGGTTCATGTCAGATTATGGTTGACGTAGCAAAACTTATCAGTCAATTAATTGAAGCGTTTGTTTTGGATAAAGTTTGTGATGTTGTTTGAATTAGATGGTTATTTTAGTATCAAAGGCGATATTATAAGATTATATCCATAACTATATCGGTTTCCCGGTAGCAATGTATGCATTACGCCATGTTGTCTTTTCTTGAAAGGGTAAGCAGATATACAATGTAGCTTGTGTTTTTAATTGTTTTGTTATAAGTACAGAGGTTTACATTAAGTTATGATCAAGTTCAATCTAATCATGTTGTGCAATCAATTAGATTTGAAAGCTACGGTACTAAAGAGGCGATGACTTTTGTAGCGAATTAACGTTTTTTTTTTATTTGGTGCGTCCAGAAACCTCGCATGTCTCGCCTGAGCACTCATGTTATAACATTATTTCTATGTATTCTGACGTCAAAATCTGTCAAATACATATTATTATTTTGCTATAAATTTCACATAATAGGTATCTGTGAGCCATCGTGGAGAAAATTTACAATGTACTTATACTTAGGTTGAAAACAACATATTTTTTACTTGTTTTCTAAGAAAATAGGTAACATAAATTACCAAATACATTATATTCCTGATAGTCTGAAGTATAATTTTATGTATTTTATAAGATACATGGGCCAACGGATTCATCAACGATTTTGCGTAAAATCGCCGTTTTGAGCCTTGGCAGGCCCTGAAACTAGATTTCTATTTATTTTTGGTTTTCTCAGGGTCCATAATATATCAAAACGAAGTCGTAAAATCCTCACGAGCTTATCACAACAAAAACCCGCGCCCAATCAGTTAAATCGCACGATATCTCGGAGTCAGATCAGCCAGTAGAGCACTATCGTCCCTTTTCAAGCCCTTTCAGATAATGTTTCACGGCAAATCCTTTTTGAAACTGCTACATTGGATTTGTGGGAAAACAAAAGGAGAAAAATAGGACATTAAGTTGTCACACATTGGGCCGTAACTACTATGTTTTTTGAGAAAACTGCTGTAGAGGGCCTTCTTCGCGATCGAAAGGATCAGGGTTCACTTTCTGGCCTCACCATTAAATTATACAGGGTTATTGGTAAAACACTAAAGACCTTGCAAGGGCGTATTACTGACATCAAAAACAACAACTTTTGTTCTATAACTTTTTACAAAACAAAAAAAAATAACAAAAACTCACTTTCTAAAATGTATTAATTTTTTTTTTCTCATCTAGAGGACCATCTGGAGGCCATGGTACGTGGTTGTATTCCACTTTGACCTAAAGTACCTAAACGGACCACGGCTATTCTCTAGATGAGCATATTTTCTTGTTTCATACATTTTAGAGTGTGATTTTTTTTGTTTTGTAAAAAGTCATAGAACAAAAGTTGTTGTTTTTGATGTCAGTAATACGCCCCTGCAAGGTTGTTAGTGTTTTACCAATAACCCTGTATATAACGGTCCATTTCTATTACCTACAAGCATTGATTGTACATGAGCTACTGCTAGCTAACTTAAAGAAAATAAACAAAATAATATCGTACTCTATGCTCGAAGGAAGGAAGCAGTGGTAGCCGATTGGTTAAGCATGCGTCTTGCGGGCTTAAGGTCTTGGGTTCAAACCCTGGCTCACACCTCTGGATTTTTCGAAATCTATGTGTGAATCATAACTATAATATGATTATCACTTGCTTACGGTGAAGGAAAACATCGTGAGGAAACCTGCATGTCTTTAGACATGTGTAATCCACCAACCCGCACTGGGCCAGCGTGGTGGATTATGGCCTGAATCCCCCTCGCATTGAGGGGAGGCCCGTGCCCAGTAGTGGGACGTTAAAAGGGCTAAATTATTATTATTATGCTCGAAGGGTTACGCAGTTACCGTAGCCTATAGATGCTTACAATACCAAAGGCAGCACTCGTACGATGCCAACCTGAAAGGGAGTGGGACAGAGGAAGAGGCAGGTAAGCGGGTTGAGCTTCCGGCTCTCTCACTCATCTTACGAAACGTAGCTAAAATAGCTACTTTACGCCAATCTTCTGTGAGAGCGTGGTATTACCCCGGTCGAGCCAGTCCGTATCTAAGCTACAGTCAATTAGTTACACCTTGACTCTACCACCTAAAGAAAAAAACAGCCTGGATTAAAAGCTCTACATTTCAGTTAAGTCATAAAAACTACTTAATATTAACGAGTCGTACCCATGGACCAGTTACTAAGGGGACTGGCCCTAAGCAAGTCGGCCGAGTGGTCGGCCTAGTACTAACATCGACATAAAACGAAGCGAGTAGTTCAACTATTTACCGGTAAATAGTAAAATGAAAATGAAAAAACAATGACCACGTTTTGTTTCATACAAATATCTAATAAGGGCACCTCTTTCTTTAGTATTTACTCTGTGGTCGTACCTTTTTAAAGTATTTCCAACTCTATTTTCAATTCAGGTAACAATGAAATTATTCCACACATTTCTCAAATTCATCTCTACCTTATCCCCAAAGCCCCAGAGGTGGGACTAGTGATGACGTCACGATAGTCCCTGTTTCTGAGCGAAGTTTGATAACTGTACGTGCGACATTGCACATCGTTCAGGAACAATGTGTGCAGTGCTTGTTATCATGTAACGAACATATAGTTTCGAAGTAATCACTTGGATACGTATATGTCACGTCTCCAGAGCCCTTAGTTGCTCAGTTTGATGTTAGAATTACGAATGTACTTTACAAGGTAATAACATAATCAGGGAGCGTATTATGACCTCATAATTCCAGACGGGTTGTAGTATCACCCTCTCACAGAAGATCGGTAAGAAAGTAGCTACACTAGACCGCAAAGAAAACGGGTCGGTTAGAAAATCTTTAATATCTTCAAAAGTATCTGACCTAGCTTTATGAAATAAACACTAAATTAAAGAATATTTTATTGGCTTAAATGAAAATAAAAAAAAACCGGCCAAGTGCGCGTCGGACTCGCACATAAAGGGTTCCGTACCACCGTAGAATAAAAACGTCAAAAATATAAAGTCTTTAGTTTTAAATTTTATTTTATTTTTACTATTTGTTGTTATAGCGGCAACAGAAATACACATTGTGTGAAAATGTTGACTCTCTACCTATTAAGGGTCGTGAGATACAGCCCGCTGACAGACGGACGGACGAACGGACATACGGACACCGTAGGCTTAGTAATAGGGTCCCGTTGGCAACCATTGGGTAAGAAACTCTAAAAAATGATTTGAAGCTTTTTATTTTTAATAAATGTAAAATAAATGAAATCTGATTGAAGATATTATTGAAGATTTGCTAACCGACCCTTTTTCTTTGCGGTCCAGTGTATTACAGCTCCGTTTCGTATAATGGGTGAGAGAGTCGGAAGCTTAACATTTCTCTCCGTTACCTGCCTCCTTAATATTTTATTACAACTAAACTGGCTTACGCAATGACTTTGATTTAACCCTAATATTTCTTTACCAAGTTTCAGACAGAAAACTAATATTTATGTAGTCTAGTCCACAATACATTAATACTGAGTAAATATGAATCATAGCAACCCTTATAAAATATAGCTGAGCCGAAGTCTTGATTGCTTTCATAACATCTGATGTTCACACAACTATTAATTCTGCGAAATTCAGCCAATTTTTTATCCGTCTGGAACGCAAATAATATGTTAAAACCTATAGTTGTTGGGTAAATTTCTTTTTATAATAATCGCAGACTTGATTCCATAAAGAAAAAAACTTATGAGAAAAAAAGTCCTTTAAGCCATAAAATTAATAATGTTAGCCCTTTTGAACGTCCCAATCCGGGCCTCCCCTCAATACGAGGGGAAATTAAACCATAATCCACCACGCTGGCCCAGTGCGGGTTGGTGGATTTCACATGTCTTTTGAAAAATGTTTAGATTGTCTAAGACATGCAGGTTTCTTCACTAAGTTTTCATTCACCCTAAGCTGGTGATTACCATATTAATAAAGTTATGATTCGCACATAGTTTTCGAAAAATCCGGAGGTGCGAGCCGGGGTTTGAACCCTGGACTTTAAGCCCGCAAGACTCGTGCTTAACCAATCGGCTATCAGATATATATATAACAAAAAAAAAGTTTATCCCGCTACTATGGCTAGGGCCCCGCTGAGAAGCGGCGACTCCAAAAGCCTAATAAATGCGTCCCAATAAAATGTCGTGTCCTACCAATTGGCCAACTTGCCGAATATCAAGCCCAGCGATTGTCAAACTTGGCCCATTCCAGCGAAGATACTGTAATAATTTACGAGTTTGCCCTTATAAACTAACATCCCGAATTGGCCCTTAAGTCAACCCGCTTAAGGACCTCGAGGAATCACGGGGAACATAAAAATGAATGTGCTCACTAATCCGTGGACAGTTTAAACAGCTGATACGGACATGAAACGAGGGGTGGAAAATGTGGGTAAATTGGCGTTTGATTTTGTTGAAAAGTTCCCGGAAAAACGGACAAATTATTGCAGATTACAAGTGTTTATGTTACAAAAATATTTTAAAAGGATTTGGGAATGCTGGTTAAATGAAAACACTTTTTTACAAATTCTTTGCTGAAAACGATATCCATTTTTAACTTTAATAATATAGAAAGAGTTTAGCACGAAGTGGGGAATAAGAAAAAATAATTACTTACTTACTTTCTTACAATTATAAAAGTTTGGTGATTAGGTACTTTTAATAAGAACCAATAATCAGTTGGTAGGAATCATTTGTCTCCTAAATATTTGAACCCTATGATTAATAAAATAAAATCACATAATTTATAGAAATATATGTATATAGAGAGTTATGTATAATCATTTATAATGGAATTTAAAACCACTTTAGTTGTAAAAAATGCTTTGAAAAACAATTTTTAATAAAAAAATCCACAGGGCAAGTTTGTATCTTGTTAATTAAATACTAACAACGTACTTAATTAAAATCTCTTTATATCTCTCTAATGAATGTCAAATAACATCGAATGTAAAGCATAAACAAACGGATGATCTGAAAGCTACAGTTTCAGTGCACTTTTTCAATTTGTCTTCTGTTTCCTTTGATACTGAACCTTTTCATATCCCGGAGTTTTGAACGTGGTTTTAACTTCTGTTATATTACGTTAGTTTAGCAAAGATAAAGTTAGTTACTTGTTTTGACCATGTTATTTGACATTCTGTTATAGCTAAAAGTGTAATTTATACTTCAGGAACGGATATGGCTTAGAATGAAACTTATTGCAGCTAAAGCATTCATTTACATTTTACATGAGACCACAGAGTAAAGACTAAAGAAAGAGGTGCCCTTATTAGATATATGTATGAAAAAAAACGTGGTCATTGTTTTTTCATTTTCATTGTTCTATCTACCGGTAAATAGTTGAACTACTCGCTTCGTTTTATGTCGATGTTAGTACTAGGCCGACCACTCGGCCGAGTTGCTTAGGGCCAGTCCCCTTAGTAATTGGTCCATGCATCAGACGCAGCGACTGACGCACGCGTAGGCGAATTCCGTCTGTCGTTTCTACGGCTCTTTACGACTGCCGCGCGGTGAGATTAAAGTTCAGTTTTCGGTCAAGATCAACACTAGCGCCGCTGAGTGACGGAAGTAAGTCTCTCGACGTAATTCGACTTATTTCTGTCATCACTTGGGCCCGTATTAATAACTGCATCTCAAAGTTGTGATCAATCTTATAAGTTGCTGTTTTTGACAGATGTTCCATACATTAGGGCCACCGCAGACTTGCTACTTTTAGCATCGGCGATCGGCGATTTTGATGCTGCGTCTCACTCGTTCTTGCCCGAAGAAACGCGACGCAGCATCGATACAGTCGCAAAATCGCCGGTCGCCGATGCTAAAAGTAGCAAGTCTGCGGTGGCCCTTAAATGTTAAAACTGTATCTTAAAATCGATCTCAACTTTGAGATGCATTAATTAGTGGCGGTAGTGTCAAACTCACTCATTTTAGGAGAAAGTAAATTTAATCTCACCACGAATTCACGAATTAACTCTTCAGAATGTCACTGCGGGCACGAGTGAAGCAGTCTGTTAGACGCATAGACGTTATTACGATGCGTCAGGTGTTAAAAATAACACATGACATGATTACATCCTCTCAAAAGCGTGTTTTGAACATACAAAGTAAACACAATTCAAAATATAAAGCCATGGATTTTACCCACGTACGTATGCGTGCCTTCTAATTATGTACGTTCCACGTGAAATTACTTTGAAGTAATTAAATATTAGCATTTCATCCGCTTTTCAAATTTCCACTGGAATTATACGCTTATCAGCGCAATTGATTTTAATATCAGTGTGATAAGCGTTAACAGGCTGTTTGTTGGAAAGAATTAGAGATGATGTATATTGTAAACACATTTCGTTTCACAATACATTTATTTTTAAAAATCCAAAACAACGCTCCGTTTGGCAGGTTGGCCATTCTCCCGTTCCGCCAAGTCAATGATAACCGCGCCATTTGGCGGCCATCGCAAACTTTGCCCCCGAACAGCTCCATAGACAAAAACTTATTCCTCTTTTTCACCGCCGCCGACATATTTTTAACCACTTTACAAAGAATTTACAACTCCAGTCTAAGTCCATCATAACTTTTAATTTTGGGGGTAATACTGTTATTGCATAATGTATACAATTTTTTTTTATTAATAACAAAAATACGTACGTTTATTTAAAGTTGACGATTATGTGACGTCATTGCTATACGTAGTGATATCGAGATCCTATTCCCTCACTACTATTGCCCTTAGCAAACATTATTTACGTAATCATTTTTATTATTAAGATTTGTAATTAGCTTGTGATTGTTAACCTTAGACCATGAAACTAACTTATAAAGAGTATTATTAAAGTTAAGCATCCCTACTTAAGGCCTATCGCTCGTAGGTAATTAACGAACGAACGGGCGCTAATGTCCTATAAATAAATATTATTCCTATGAATATAATAACGGGCTCTCACATCAAGGGGACCAAAATTTTCCTTGTCCTGTGATATTTATAAAGATCATTAAATAGAGCTTCCGGCTCTCTCAATCATCGCACGAAACGCAACTATACGCCGATCTTCCGCGAGAGTGTGGTACTACCCCGGTTGAGTCAGCCCATATATGAGCTGCAGTCAATAGGCTACAGCGTGGCTCTACCGCTAATAACCTCCATCCCATATTGAAAATCAATGGGGTTTTGAATATGGGATATTATATGGCTAACCATAAAGCATGATATGTACCTTCATGATATAACCATTGAGAATCGAGCTGCATTAAAAAAAACCTCTGTGCCGATTTCAAAGCTAGGAGATGTTATATAATTGTATTGCATTGCTAGAACACGAATGCAGATAGGTATTTTCACAGCACACAGTATCTAGGTATATTCATAGGTAGGAGATATTCTGACCAAATTGCTTCAATGCAATCGCTCAAGCAATGTCTGAATTGACCTCCGAATGCCTCCGATGTATTGCAGCAATGATATTACCAAGAAAGAGGGAAACATGTCTCTGTTCAAGATAATGTGTCCATACTGACGGCCCGTGACAGGCCCGTTGGCGTGGTTGGCGTGATGGCGCCTTTCACGCTGCAGGTCGCAGGTTCGATTCCTACCGGGACATGCATTTGTGTGCATGAACATGTCTGTATGTCCTGAGTCTGGGTATTAGTTTTTTTTTTTTTATATGTCTGCGGTGTCAAAAAAGCTTATGGCCCGTCTGATGTTAAGCAGTTACCGTAGCCTATAGATGCTTACAATACCAAAGGCATTGCTCGCACATTGCCGACCTGAAGGGGAGTGGAAGAAGGGAGGGGGAGGGGGGATGGGCTTTCGGCTCTCTCACTCATCGTACGAAACGCATCTGTAATAGCTGCTTTACGCCGATCTTCTGTGAGAGGGTGGTACTACCCCGGTATGTATATGTATGTATATTATACTAAGTATATTAAGTATGTATTTACAAATAAAAAAGTAGTATATGTAGTAATATCAGTTATCTGGTTTCCATATTACAAGATCTGCTTGGTTTGGGATCAGGTAGCCGTGTGTAAAAAATGTCCCAGGATATTGTTATATTATTATACTAAACTTAGTCCATGAACACAGTACGACTTAGTGGTTCGCGGAAAATAATTCTGAAAACATGTCGATATTGGTAATACGGTTCATCTTCTGGTGAATAAAACGCATCAGAATGCCTTCAAATTAATAGTCGAATTGCGAGTGTAATTGCAATGTTAGGAGGTATCATATCTGTTAAAATAAAACATCAATGCATAGAAGCAGAATTGTACCACAGCCAGCTACGACCGAAGTGTTTGTACATGTTAATATACATGTGAACGTACACCGATACATGTTGTTTGTGACGTGGATATTCAACTGTCAACACTAGTGATGGGATGTTCTCGAGAACATTCTCACCCTCGGAAACTTAAACGTGATAATTTTCGAGAATTTATCTACTGAAGCATGTTAAACTTGGCATAAACCTCATTAAACATGCAAGTATGGTGGTTTTAATTGTTTTTAAGATTGAAAGTTAGGATAACGTCACCCAAAATATAAGATTCTCAAAAATTCTCACGAGTAAGTTTCCGAGGGTGAGAATGTTCTCGAGAACATCCCATCACTAGTCAACACTGTCAATTGCAGCTCTATATTATGAGATTAACGACCGAATACTCGTACGCAACTTAAATTTGAGAGCTGCTTAACTTTGACACGCCATACAAAAATGACAGTTAACGACGTCTCAAACTGCTAAGCGGGACTTAAATATTTAAGTAGCCTTTGAGTATTCGACCGTATGAGTTTTACACGTAGTCTCTACTCGTCAGTATTATTGGTGGTAGAGCTGCGGAAAACTGACTGCAGGTCATACGAGTATACGGGCTGGCTCGACCAGGGTATATCATCCTCTCACAGTTCTGTGAAAAGGCGTAAAGTAGCTGTTACAGCTACGTTTCGTACGTCGAGTGGGAGAGCCGGAGGAATAATAATTTCCAAAATAACTACAAAATATACAAAAATACAGACGTATAAATAAAAAAAGTAAATTAGTACTTTTAGCAAACTTTAATATCTTTGTAATTTATTTTTGAAATATTATTTAACAATAGTGTCTAAGGGCCACCGCAGACTTGCTACTTTTAGCATCGGCGATCGGCGATTTTGATGCAGCGTCTCGCTCGTTCGCGCTCGAAGAAACGCGACGCAGCATCGATAGAGCCGGGCTCCATCTACGCGCTGCGCTGCGCTACGCTGCGTGGTCACAGGTGTCAGCGGGCGAGAGACGAAGCGGGGAGGGTGACGTGCCAGTACAAAATCTTGCGACGACGCAGCGCATCGCAGCGCAGCGCGTAGTAGGAGCCTCGCCCATACGTCACAAAATCGCCGGTCGCCGATACTAAAAGTAGCAAGTCTGCGGAGGCCCTAAGAAAATTAGTTAATAGGTACTTGCTCATACTAATTGCAATATCCTATCAGTATCCTAAGGAACTAAAAATGTTGCTAGTAAAAAATCCGTGCAAACTCATAGAGCTACTAAAAAGTTGAAAGTGGTAGAGACAACTTTATGAGGTATAAAATAAACTTAAGTGACAGAACTTGAGTAACTCTCCGTTTTTAATAAAGTGCCACAACTCGAGAAGAGTGGCCATTGTTGTCCCGTATCAATGATCTTGTGGTCCGGAGGGTGGCCCTGGGGGACTGGAGCCTGTTTCGGTAGCCCACGATGACGCTTATGTAGAGACAGGTAGAGTCTATTCAAGTTCCTAAAAATCATTTTATTTCTTTTGCAATTGCCACTTGTTATAATTTTGTAAAATAAAACATAATGTACAGTTTCATAAAATGTTTTAATGAAATAATATACTACAATTTTTTTTAAAGTTCTGATGTGTTAAGATGCCGTAGCCTATAGATGCTTGCAATACCAAAGGCATTGCTCGCACGTTGCCAATCTGAAGGAGAGTGGAACGGAGGGGGGGGGGGGGGGCGACTTGGGCTTCCAGCTCTATCACTCATTACGCAGCTGTAATAGCTGTTTCAAGCCGATCTTCCGTGAGAGGGAATCAACCTACTGTAATTCCGTGACTATTATCAAATAGTTTTAAATGTAGGTAGAGTTTATTTCCAAAGGCCATTTCACAATTTTCTTTAATCTGAAAACTTTATCCATGATGTGTTTTGATTGTACCTGCGAACGACCGTGCCTCGTGTCTGGTAGCATTTAACTATTGATCTCTCATATTATCTTAGTGAATTCTTCATTATAAATCGTACATTCTTGGCTATCGACATGTTCTCGGTCTTTATTAGCAGTCTTCTGGCTGACAACATGCCAATCACCAAGAATTTACGATTTATGATCAAGAATTTACGATTTATGATCAAGAATTCACGAAGATAATATCAGTGGTTTCGCAATGGTTCATTGTTGGTGAACTCGAGGCCCAGTAAGTCCACTCTTAGAGCCATATCTCACCAGGACACCAGTGGAAGCGCAACCAGTCGCGCCACCAACAGAATGTATACAGCTGTATATCACCTGGTGTCCGCTTGGTAGCTCAAGACACCACGGTGGTGCAACTGGTGGCGCCACCATGGTTTCCATTTCGTTTGTAATCTTAAAGAATTGCTTTTACAAAAAACAAACACCAATGCAGTCACTCCGAAGTTAATAGCCGTTGATATTCAAGAAACTCGTATGATAGGCCGTCAGCCAATGAGGAAGCACCGCCATTACTGAGTGATGTGAGGTGATAGTTCGGAGATGAGATAATTGTCACCGCCGATTGCTAATTATTGAGGTTGGGAGGGCGTTATGGGGAAATATTCCCGGTAATTTGCGTTATGAGGCGTCATCATGGGTATAGGTTCAATTTACACTTCTTTTTTATCCGACTACGGCGGTGGGTTATGATTTTGACCGGTATGTATGTATGTATGTTCATCTGTTCCCGCCTAACTTCCAAACTACTTGTCGTAATTTGACAAATGAGGTATGAGAATACTTTCTTGTTTCATACTTTTTAGAGTGCGATTTTACAGTAGTCGGGTTTTAGTTTTTAAACTTACTTTTTTATACACCGAATCGAAATAAACTTCAACTGAAAGAATATTGCAGAAGAAGTACTTCAATATAAAATCTAGATTTAGGTATTTAAATAAGGAAGCTAGCTTAGTCAGCTGTGTATATAATCTACTTTCACTCATAAGATGTTGTAAAACGTGCTTAACAGAAGAGGCAGATAATAGAACAATGTAAAGACGACTTTAGGCGTAGTGGTTCGAGCAGAGGTCGCTGGGCTCAGGTTGTGGGTTCGATTTCCGTCTGGGAACTCCCATTTCATAGTACGGTAGAAGCGTGGCTTTATTTAATTTTTATTTTTTTATTGGACTGCTGTGGCAAAAAAGCGTACGGCCCGCCCGATGTTAAGCAGTTACCGTAGCCTATAGATGCTTACAATACCAAAGGCATTGCTCGCACATTGCTGACCTGAAGGGGAGTGGGATGGAGGGAGGGGGATGGGGGGTGGGCTTACGGCTCTCTCACTCATCGTACGAAACGCAGCTGTAATAGCTGCTTTACGCCGATCTTCTGTGAGAGGGTGGTACTACCCCGGTCGAGCCAGCCCGTTTATGAGCTGCAGTCAATTGGCTACAGCTTGGCTTGGCTTGGCTTTGGGACCATACAGTAGGTGTGTTTGTCTGGCGATATTTATTTATATTATTTCGTCAAGAGGAAATGAGCGGACCAGTCCCCACAAACAGACTTAAGAAGATATCTATCACTCTGTTTACTTTTTTCTCAAATCAAAATAACTAAACCAACACAATAGATAACGTATCGTTCGATATCCACCCGGGTGTATTCACTCCAGGCGATATTTTTAAGAAATTTCAGGAGGCGTTAGTTACTGAAAATATTGAAAGGTAACAGGTAACACCTGTCGTATTATATCGTCGGATGTGGTCCCAGGAGAGCTAATACGACTCGCGATAACCACACACTCGCCGCAAATGGACCACCGGTCAGGATTAACTTTTATAGATGAAACACGTCAATGTTGAGGATACGTTTTGATAGTTACTGGGTTTAAGATTTAGTTTGTGTCGACTTGCTTATCGTTTTTTGACTATCTCTTGGGATGCTCTGTTATTTACCTGGTAAAAAAAACATAAATAGATAGGTCCCATACGATTTCCCCTCATTACACTTACCCTCATACACTCACACACACTATACACACACAATACAAACATACACTCTCTATCACACCTACATAATACGTGCACCTTATAATGTTCCTATTATTTTATTATTTTGTTATACGTAACTCACCTAACTTGCCTAATAATTGTAATCGCCCCATGTGTATAATAATTATGCCAATACTCTGGTTCCCAAGATACAAGCATCTGCTTAGTTTGGGTTCCACAGTAACACGTCCATGCTATTGTGAATTAGTTACATGATATATACCTCTTATACCTACTACTGTAATTTGTGTACGTGTAACTGCTGTTTTAAATAAATTTATTAGAAAACATAAAAAATAAAATAAAAAAATAATAATAATAAATTATTCTTATTCTTATATCGCCATACTATGAGTAGTGTTGCTTGGCGCATTGGTTCGAGCCAGTGCATCGTGTGGTTGCGGGTTAGATTCCCACCTGAGGCAAATTTCGAAAACGGCCTATTCGTAATTTGCCCTGATCTGGGTGTCAGTTGGATCGCCCCCAGTTCAGTGCGGTACTTGCCTACTTACTTGCTTACTTTGGAACCATACAGTTACCCCCAAAAAAGACAGTTATGATAAACTTACACTGGCATTACAAATCTCTTGTATTCCCAGAAAAGCTTTGTAAAACTTATGTAACTAGCTCAAAATCTCTATAAATTTGGCGGTTAGTGTGTAAGTCTGGCGATCTAATAAAAATATCCCTGTTTCAAGCATTTCAAAATGTCACGAAACTCATTATTTAATAAACCACGCAATTAAACGCTCAACACTGCGCCCGCTACAGCTTTAAACAATAGTTTTAAACACGATAATTACGTTGAGTGGGGTACGAAACACCTCGTCGTTTAATGTAATTAAACTTGTTGAATTCGGTTTCAAGGTATATTAACATAGTTTAGGGCACTTCCTATCTAGACAAAGGTAAGTATTTACCTAGAACAGTTAACGGTTAACACATTAAAATATAATTATAACAAGGTAGTTTTTTTTTTATAGGACAGGTGGCAAACAAGCGTACGGCCCGCCTGATGTTAAGCAGTTACCTTAGCCTATAGATGCTTGCAATACCAAAGGCATTGCTCGCACTTTGCCGACTTGAAGGGGAGTGGGAAGGAGGGAAGGGGAGGGGGGAGGGTGTTGAGCTCTCGGCTCTCTCACTCATCGTATGAAACGCAGCTGCAATAGCTGCTTTACATCGATCTTCTGTCAGCGATTTAAAACTTTCTTCTCTTACTTTGCACACATCAAAAAAAAATTGACCCAAATCGGTAGGTTACATTATATAGAGTGATCATTTTAAGATGGACTATTGCCCGGTATTGTAATAACTGTACAAGTTAGGGGTGGTCTTAATCTTAAGGAAGCTGCCCTTATTGCCCCATTTCAAATTACCACCCTATACAGGGTGAAATCGAAATCATGGGCAATATTTTAAAATATGACTCACCACATGATTCAGAATATTTTAGGAAAACAAATAAAAAAATCTATTGATAAAAATGATTGCTCGGGTAAGCTAATAAGCAAACCATTTAACTGTTATACCTTACCTGGGTAATAAATTTTTATCAATTGATTTGTTGATTAATATTCCCTAAATATTCTGAATCATGTGAAGAATCACCGTTTAAAATATTGCCCACGATTTCGATTTCACACAGTATAATGTATCCTATTTCGGTATATTTTTTGATGTGTGCAAAGTAAGAGAAGAGTCTATTTTAAATATTAAATAATTGGTTCCGCACAGCCGGTGTCAATACTTTCACCTACAAGTACAGAGTTCACAAACTATTGGCACAGGTAAAACGGTTTCAGATCAGGGGTTCGAAACATTGTGCCTTTTAGAGTACTCTGTCAACATTGGAATGTTTGTCGCTAGAATTGTTCCCATTGTCGCCGCCAGGGGCGCTCAACATTCCCCTCAGTTATTCAATCTGAATCTTTATTTAGGACGCTAATTTCAACTGTAGTCCTTTCTAAATATTATTATCTTGGGATTCCGTTACAATCATCTTGAATGTGTTCAATGGTTTTGTAATTGAGAAATAATTTTGTGAATGTTTGAACGGTGTAATTACATTTTGTTGAAGTGATGAAATTCTGAATGAAAATATTAAAAGTCTCTACTTGTTACATTTATCAAAAGTTTTGCAATTTTTTATCAATAACTTAATAAGGTCATGCAGGATTAGAAAATGTATTTTTATCGCCCCTGATATCCGAAGTACATTTAAAATGCGATGGAATAATTTATTAGGTGCTGAACATCATATTTACTTCTGGATAAAGGTATCCTTTTTTATTTTCCAACACTTACTATAACGGAAGGAATATCTTTCGAAAAGAGCTGTTAGCCAACATGATAATCATGTTGCATCTGTGCACGTCACCCGTCAACGCTGCCAACTTAAGCGACGCAGCACAATTTATATTGTGGTTTTAAATGTTTGTTACCCCTGGCATACAGATAAAAGTTTCAGTTTACCCGACAAATGTTTGCGCTGGTTTATTTGATATGATTCTGTTATGATAACAAATAACATACTATTGTGTGAATTGTAACAAGGAATTTTGCAGTTTTCATAAAAGTTTAATATTGTTCTACTTAATACGGAACCATACCGGACGATCGTTTGACGTAGGAGTTCAAGCGTAGGCCTCTCGGCTCACTGCATTGGGTGGTTGCGGGTTTGATTCCCGCCAGAGGCAAATTTGGAGAACTGCCTTTTCGTAATTTGCCCTGGTCTGGGTGTCACTGGAATCGCCCCCAGTCCATTGTATGTTATCTATAGTACAAGCTCTGCTTAATTTGGGACCATACAGTTAGTATGTCATTCTGGCGATATTAATTAAACCAACACCAAATATAGCTCTTTTCAGTTTATTCAGTCTTTCATATTTTGTTCATGTTTCAGTTGATTATAAATTTCGTTGCCAATGCAAAAACATAAATCAACAGCGCACAGTACGGTCCGCCTGTCAATCTGTTACGTTTTCAATCGGCGATCTACAATATCAATCATATTGCGATATCAATGGGAACTGACGTGGAAGGGGGGGGGGGGGGGGGGGTAAACAGAACCTGCGCTTTTACCATTGATGTATTTTTAGCAGATATGGTAGTCCCTAAGGGCCTCCGCAGACTTGCTACTTTTAGCATCGGCGACCGGCGATTTTGTGACGTATCGATGCTGCGTCGCGTTTCTTCGAGCGCGAACGAGCGAGACGCAGCATCAAAATCGCCGATCGCCGATGCTAAAAGTAGCAGGTATGCGGTGGCCCTAACATCGCTATCGCATCGCATCATAAAGCTGCTTTTAGTCGCTATAGTACGGTCGCCTCGGTCAGTACGTTTATGGTAACATCTCAAGATTTAGCGGAGCTCTTTTTATTATTGACACTCGTAATTAAGAGAGCTCTGCTTATATTGGAAATGTTACCATAGACGAGGAAGGGACTGCACTAGTTGAAAGAACTTACAATGTGAAAAAAAAAACAAAGTGAGCTATAGGTAATGGATTTCTGTGTGTATTACAGCTTTAAGTCGTTTTCCAACTGAATAATCTGACCTGCAACTCAAACGCTTTTAGTCAAATGCAGTTTACCATCGCGGAGTCGAAGTGATCCCACTTCAGTTTGTTAGTACCTACTTAACTGTGGCAAACTGGCATTATAGTTTTTATCAACTATTAAGGCTCGTATTAATTAATGCATCTCAAAGTTGAGATCGATCTTAAGATGCAGTTTTGACGTTTATTGTTTTTTTTTTGTATGGAATGTTTGGAACATCTGCCAAAAACAGCATCTTAAGTTCGATTTCAATCTTGAGATTGATTTAATAATACGGGCCTAAGACACCTAATAATCCTTGTGATGCGAGATCGTTAATAACTGGACTTTGTACGTTTGTGAAATTTAATCTTTCTCTAGCTGTGCACTTCGCACGCGTGGAATTTAACAAAAAATGTTTGTTCATGTTTTCTATAATAAAAATAGCCTATGTTACTTCTTATTTACATTACATTAGCTATCTGCCAGTGAAACTCCCGTCAAAATCGGTCCAGCCGTTTCGGAGATTAGCCGGAACGAATAGACAGACAGATAGATAAAAAACCGTATGTACTTTCTTATGCTTTTAATTTACGCACTTTAATTTTATTTACCTATTGGTATATAGATCCTGTATCCATACAGGAAAGCACTTTTTCGATTATCAAGCAAGGTCTAGACTCCTGCGTTGATCAGCAGAGCGCATCAATACAGCTGAGTTAACATTTTAAATAGTTCTCAAGTCTACCTGCCGGTCCCCGAAACACGCAACCAGATTTATGCGAGTTGAAACTTCTTGTCTCACATCCGAGGGTCTGAAAGGTTACTTTAACTAATGTTTTGCGTAACTTGTAAAGGGTTTTCTTAGTGAATTACCTTGATTTGTACCTTTAAAACTTAAGGGCTACTCGACAGGGCGACTTTGTAAGGATTTATTTGGCTAATAAAGATTGTTAGGGCAGTTTGTACTAACTGCCCGTTACCTGTTGGGAAGTTTAAAGTCAATACGGAATATTTTTAATCTAACCTTTAAACCGCTGGATGCAAGTGGCACAGGACCGGTCGTTGTGGAAAACATTGGGGGAGGCTTATGTCTAACAGTGGACGTCTTTTGGCTGAAATGATGATGATGATGATGAACCTTTAAATAAGTTAAACGTCTTAACTTTTTAATGCAATCGTATAGCTTCCCTGAAGTTGTAGGCAGAGGTGCATTGAAATGCACCTGGATTTAGTGGTAGAGCCCATCCGTAGCCTATAGATGCTTGCAATACCAAATGCATTGCTTACTCGTTGCGGAAGTGGAACAAAGGGAGGGAAAGGTGGGGGTGGTTTGTCTTCCGGCTCTCTCACTCACCGTACTACTACGCTACGCTACTTTACGCTGATCATCTGTGAGAGTGTGGTACTACCCCTGTCAAGTAAGCTCGTATAAGATCTGCAGTCAATTGGCTATATCTTGGCTCTACCACCATAATCCGAGAGGTTGGAGCCAGGGTCAAAATCATACCTAGGTCCTAAAGCATGCCAACCGACGGCTATCACTGAAGCCAATCAAAATTCGGACTAGTCGGGGTCACCAATTTAGCGGTAAAGGGAAGATCTTCCGGCCAGGCGAGTGGTATGCCTGGCGGGGTCGGCCGCTACGCCCCGATCGTTGTTTTCGGGGTCTCGTATATATGCTGAGTGCCTCGGGAATCTTGCTTGCGTGGTTCAGGACTTCATTTTTGTATTGGCGCGTGCAACTAACGCCATCTGTTGGTAGCGAGATGTGAAGGCGCTACAGAAGGCTTTGACTTCTACGTAATAAATATTTTAACACTCACTTAATTGAACTTTACGGAAGAGAAACCAGAAGAGGTATCTCGGTAACAAATTCAGGGCTGTTAACCAGCACCTTAACCGGCGGTGACACAATTAGCGGCAGTTAAAAAGCAATTAAACATGAAATTAAAACCACGGCCGAGGTGCAAATATAACGGGATTACATCACTTTATAGGCACTGAGTTTAACTGTTTTTTATTAGGGCTACCACTTCGACTGAATATAGTCGATAGCTGTCAGCCTATGCTTATAAGCACCTACAGCAACTAAGACCACATTATGCTATTAATTACAGTGGCTGACAGATCTGGGGGGGCTAAAAGTGCCAGATTAAAAAGCAAAAGCAGTTCAATTTTCTGTTTTTCTAGCATAACCCTTAGCAATACCGCTAAATTTCCTTAAGATGGTCACGAATGGCATGAAATGAGTGACCTTTTTACGGAAATTTATACATCTTTGAACTCATGGACAAGCCCAAATATTAGCAATAAATAAATTTGTTATTTTTAATTACATGTGACTAAAATACCATTGGTGAATTACATATTATTTATTTTTTATTCAATCGATTAGTGTGATTACAAGTTCCTATAATAATTTGTATTTAGTTTATGTGTGTGATTTTAAAATCCAACAACATCGAAGTTTATCATCATATATATAGCTTGAAAAGGATCTTGCTTAGCTTGAGAAAAAAAAAGAAAGATGGCATCAACTATCAATGTTGTCAAGTGACATCCCTGATTTTATGCCAATAAATATTTCGTCGAGTTGCGGCGAAACGCAATAAACGGTACTCCATAAACCGGTATCTCGTTACATGACGCTTTTTGTTTTATCGCCGGTAGGGGGCGCCTTCAGTCGACCCACTGAAGGTAACGTGCCTCGACTTATTTGATTTTCAAGGTACTCAAATCTCAAATAACGATGTTTCATGGCTTTTTGATGTACGGCTGTTACTATAAACGACATTAAAAAAACTATGAATAAATAGAAAATGTTAAAAAAAGTATTTTAAAATAAATATCAAAATAGTTTATAAAAAAAAAAAATATTAAAATGGCTTCAGTTTAATAAATTCGCAATAACATAATAATACTTTGGATTGGAATTCTCACAATGTAAGTGAAAATAATTGAGATTTATTAGGGTTTCACAATATAGCATTATTCTGAAAATAGCGTTGTAAGACACGTCTCTGGAATGATTGAGGTACAACCTACAACTTAAAAAAAAAAAAAGTACTTTCTGACTTTGAGAAGAAAGCTTTCCAATGTCATTAGATGCGTCCAAATGCCGCGCATGCCTCACCCGAGCACTCATATTATGACATTGTGTCTACGTTTCAACGTCAAAACTGAGTGCTCGCGCGAGGAATGCGCCTGATGAAGACGCCGCCATTGGAAATAGCAAGCCTCGGGGCCGCTAACTATAGATATAAGTACCTACCTCAATAAATGTGCACTAATTAGGTTTCATTTAATTAATAAGTAACTTAAGTAAAAGGCTACTTAATAAAATATTTCATTATTCGATAAAGATGCATCTTACATGATATTTTATTTGATGATGATGATTTGAACCGATCCTATAGAAAAAGGCAATTTCAAATACATATTCATTATAATATTGCTATATTGCTCTAACGGTCTGTTAGTGTGTTTGTGAACTAGGTCATTACTAGATGTTGAGCGTTTATACAAAAAAAGTTGACAGTGTCGGTGTCGCAATCTAACCGGAAGATTGCATTACTGCGCTCAGGGCGTCACCTGCCGACTGATTACCGCGGTAATCATTTAGATATTTTTTGAGATTTTTTTAGTTAAGTATTTTTTTATTTTTTTCATCTACGTACATAATTTATAGTTCGCTGACGGTGAGGGAAAACATCGTGAGGAAACCTACCTATCCCTCGGGATTAGGTAATAGTCAGTTCCTGTATACACGGCGACAAGGTTCACCACCAGTCACGTTGGGTTCTGACTATCTGGTGAAACGTGGGCTTTGAGTTGGTTAATACCTCCACAATGTGGTGGTGTATGGCCACTCAAGCCTCTGACTACCCCCGAATGGGGATAAAGGTCGTGACGTTAGATTTATTATTATTATATCATTTTTTTATTAGTAGCAATAAAACAATCGTAGTCAAAGACATTACCAAAAAAGAGAGAGACGTAACCATCTAAAATAGTTTATCCTACTAAACCGAGTCCACGGACACAGTTCGGCAACGAAAACTCTCCGAAACATCTGGACTGATTTTAACGGGATTTTCACTGGCAGATAACTGATTTTATAAGGGGTAAATTAGGCTAAGTTTATTTTAGCAAACATTAACGAACATTCTGCTAAGTCGCGCCACAACTTAGAGTACCTGCTATAAGTTTAAGTTAAACGTAATTTATATTCCATAAAACTAAGTTTTTAAAGTTATTCCCGGCTAATATTACACTTCATATTCATAGAGTTGAAGTTTGCAAATCAAATATTGATGCCAACTCTTCACGTTCGGTAAACAAATTGCGTGTTTCAGGTTATAATGCGAAAAGTTGGATTTTTCGCCGTTTTAATAACGTTTACTTTGGCGCGCCCGATAACTGAAGCTCAAGTTTTTGTGGGGAATCCGAAAGAAATTCACGACGGATTAATTTTATTATTCTTTATATAAGGTTTATTATTAGGTCCCTAAACTTTTCTGTTCCCTATAGGTAAGTACTTAAGAAAATAGGATGATTTACTATTATTAAAAGTTAGCTAATTTTGAAAGGGTTCTTCATTTGGAATGCCAAGAGGAAGACATGTGATTGTCCAAAATAGTTTGTCCTACTAAAGTAAGTCCATGGACACAGTACGACTCAGTCGCTCGCGGAATTTAATGTTGAGAACATGTCAGTATTGCCAATACGGCGTATCTTCTGGTGAATCATTTATTTTTATGAATTTAATAAGTTAATTGTCGAATTGCGTGTGCGTTAACAGAAGTATGAATCGCTGCATGCTTATGACTGAGTACAAGTTTAGTAATTGCGATGTTATAAGGTACCCTATCTGCTAAAATAATACATCAATGTGTAGTACCCATTTCACGTCCTATTTAGCTATCGCAATATTTATAACGGGTAATAGGAGTTTGGTATGCCTATGTATTATGAAAATCACTTGTGGGAAAAATATAGTTTTATTTTTTTATAAAATGCATAAAGTTACAATAACTAATAACGTACTTAGTGCATAGTTAGTTTAATATTCTAAAATGTCGTCAGGAAAATTTCTATGCTCATCTACATTTTACTTACCTTAACGATTAGGGTCCTTTATAATTACCACCAAATTTATAGAGACTTTTAGTCAGTTTACAATGGTTTTACAAAGCATTTCTAGGAACAAAAGTGATTTATAATGCCAGTGTAAGTGCATCACAACTTTTTATAAATTTCAGGTTTTTTTCAATGGCTTTTAAGTTCTTTAACATTAACTTTACATCACGACGCCTGAATTACTCGACGGGGTAAGTAACTTAAAAAGTAAAATATAATTTCAGAAGTGAAATGTTGTTCCTAATTTGTAAATATTAAAGCATACGAGAAACTCGAAAGCCTGGTAAAATTTACTGAATAATGAATTAAGAAGGAAACAAACTGCGAAATGGTGGGTTAAAATAATGTACTCCTACTTTGGGAAGAATTTTGTGAACTTACGAAAAATTTCATGGACCCGCTGTGTTTAATAAATTGGGTGTTCTTAATAAAGGTTTACTCTACATAGCTTCGAAGTATAGCTTCATTGAAGATTTTCATGAGGAAATTACCTGGTCAAGATATTATTAAAATCAGTACCTATCGTTATTATTGTTTGTTTTCCTTCTTTTTCAACCCATCACCACCCAATGCTAAGTGTAGGTCTCTTTCAGCAGTCCAATCCTTCCGGTCTTGTGCTTTCCGCATCCAGGTCATTCCTGCCACCTTCACCAGATCGTCCGTCCATCTCGCTGGTGGCCTACCCACACTTCTGCGTCCCATACGAGGTCTCCACTCTAGTAATATTTTTCCCCATCGGTTGTCCGTTCTACGGCAAACCCTTATTATTATTGATATAAGTAGTGTTTAGTGCATTATTTTGTTAAATCTTAATTACAGCAGATGCGTCAAAATCAGGGCTTCTGTAATAAACAATGAGTTTCTTAATTTTGGCGGTAAAAACAGACTAATTTTCCAATGGTTAAAAATTAGCAGGCTAGGGCCATGCCTGTTATTATTGTTTGTTTGTTATGGAGGGAAGTGGATAATCTTCTTCCAACTCCTCCTATCCTTTCTTCTGATTAAATTCGTGCGGGTTCCAAGACAACTTATCTTTTCCCCGGGACTCGTCGAGGGTCAAACCTTGGCGTCATCGTTGAACACCATTGTCGATCCTGGCTTACAGGAGTAACAGTGGTGGGAATGTGCGGCGGGCTTAGTCCCATTAAAAGGCTAGGGCCATGATCTAATATGTTTGTTTTTGTTCCAATTTGTAAAGTTAAAATTACATTTCGCTACAGATTACACATTTGGCTATTTTATTACACGTTAGGGTTTCCAAAACCGTATTCAAAGCTCACACATTCTGATAATAAATAATGAAATCTAAACCACACAGTAACGCGAATAGGGAGGGGGAAAAGAGAGGGTATCTTTTGTCATACAACACCCGGATGTTTGTTGTACAAAATCGGTGGGAAAAATTAAATTGCGGTCCGCTGACAGCCCTAGGCTGCTTTTAATTGGGATTTTTGATGCGCGGGTCTTTCATGAGTTATAATATCATGGACTTTTGTTTATTCACACGTAATTTATGATTAGTAATACTGCTTTATGAAACTTTCTTTTTATAGGACTGAGGTGGCAAGCAAGCGTACGGCCCGCCCGATGTTAAGCAGTTACCGTAGCCTATAGATGCTTGCAATACCAAAGGTATTGCTCGCACTTTACCGACTTGGAGGGGAATGGAACGAAGGACATGGATACTTATCTACAGGATATGGAGGTCTAAATACTTCCTATAGCAACATGGCGTTCTTCAAAGGACATGTTTTCAAGTCCCTAAAAGGTCGGCGCCGCGTCTGCTCCTCTTAAGTTGCAGATGTCCTGGGCGGCAGGTTTTACTTACCATCTGGTAGACAGTCTGTCCTTGTGCTTTTCTAGATTAAAAATCATACTTAAGAATATATGCGAATAAAGATCTACTATTTGATCTACTACTTGCTAAACGGTGAGGATAAACATCATGAGGAAACCGACACGTCTTTTGAAGGGCGTGTGAAGTTCGCCAACTCCCACCGCGTCAGAGCGGTGAAGTGCACCTCTACCTACCCCTTGGAGAATTACAGACGTGATGGTGTAAATCAAATCGTACCCATAAAAGTCGAATCATAGAAAGAATCGTGTAACAAAACTTTTTCAATTTAAAATAGTGACATAGAAAAATGTTGTCACACAGTCTGGATTTTTAAAATGGTAGGTACAGGCGTTGAAATATGAATGGATGGAAATACGATCTTGCGATTGAAACCGTGCCGACACGGCGGCGTTTTGATTGATGTACCGACGCCCGTGTGGTGCGGCTAGTATTCCCAATAGTAACTGGTTCGGAATAAAAAGGGAATCACTATAACCATTGGTATAGGTAGGCACTGTTTGGTGAATGTCCAAAAGACCTAAATTGGTGCATCCAGACACCTCACCTGAGCACTTATGTCATGAAATTACGTCTACGCGTTCAAAACCGAGTGCCCAGGTGCGGCATGCGTGGCATCCGGATGTACAAATTGCGTGCGTCTACATCAGACGTATGCCACGCCCGAGCACTCAGTTTTGACGTCGGAACGTTTGAATATGTCATAAAATGAATGCTCGGGCGAGGCATTCAAGATATCTGATGGCCGCACCAATTAGTCATTGCGTGATGCTCAAACAAATAGTAAAAAATACTACAAAGAAGGTAGTAGGTTAAGTTCAAGTTAAAAAGTATATTCGATGGTTCTCTTCAAAAGACTCCCACCTTACTATTTACAAATTCCTTCCTTTACACTACATAATAATAATAATAATATCCTGGGACATTTTTGTACACACGGTTACCTGATCCCAAACTAAGCAGAGCTTCTACTATGGAAACCAGATAACTGATATTACTACATATACTACTTTTTTATTTGTAAATACATACTTAATATACATATACACCCAGACTCCGGACATACAGACATGTTCATGCACACAAATACATGTCCCGGGTAGGAATCGAACCTACGACCTGCAGCGTGAAAGGCGCCTCCACGCCAACCACGCTAACGGTCCGGGGTTCTTCTAAGAGCATGTTTACAGATCTCTTAACGGCCGGTACTGTCTGTTCCTCTGCCCTTCAAGTTCCATATTATTACTCACCAACCAGTGGACCGACTGCCCGTGTGCGTTACTAGGCAACAAAAGACAAAAATATAACATGTAACGTCACGACTTTTATCCCCATTCGGGGGTAGTCAGAGGCTTGAGTGGCCATACACCACCACATTGTGGAGGTATTAACCAACTCAAAGCCCACGTTTCACCAGATAGTCAGAACCCAACGTGACAGGTGGTGAACCTTGTCGCCGTGTATACAGGAACTGACTATTACCTAATCCCGAGGGATAGGTAATATAACATTTAATTGCCAATTGCTTTTAAATCTTAAATCCGTCAACAAGCCAGCCAGGCCAGTAAGTTTCAACAATCAATTCACAATGTTAACTTGTTTTCGAAGTCTAACAAGCTCGTTCTAACTCGTAGTTGCATCTGTAAGCTCCAAGCACCTGCTACGAAACAAATTTAAAAATCCGTTGAACCGACTAACTAGTTGGTATGAGCGAGCAAGCGATATTAAATAAAGGCGTACGTTCTTACCTCGTAAATGTTTTTAAACTGAAGAGTAATTTTGTCGTGGTATAAGTATTTTTTCCTCACGGCGTTGTTTTTTTGAGGTAAACAGATAATAGCATTTTAAAGTGAACAGGGTGTTTGAAAAAAACTGAAATTAAATTTGGGGGCATATACGGTAGCTGCGAAAATAACCTACTAGGTATCATATGCTATATCTAAGTAACTGTAAAACTAAGAAATTTATAAAATACATTATAGTTCTTTTTTATTTGGGGCTTACAGCAGTACAGTGTCGTTCTTTTTTAATCAGATTAACTCTAAAATACAGCAGTTAATTCTTGATCATTAAACCGAAGAAAGTCTGTTAAAAAGACCTTGACTTAACTTTATTATTTATTTACTCGGAATTTCACAAACAAAACTAAAATGTTAACTGTCAATAAAAATCAAACCAATAAAACATCACTTAAGATCGCCCACGTTACTGTCAAACTTAAGAGTACAATTAAAAGTGCTGTAAAGTGCTGTCAACAACGGTACTAAAGTTGCGAAGTAGCTATTTATTTTATGTATTTACTAAGTGCAATGTTTTAGTGTACCTAACCCATTTCTGTCTATTTTGCTTACAACTAGAGTTAATTTTTTATTTGCTTTTGTCAATGCTTTTGATTAGGATTTTTTTCAGTGCGTGCTCAGTCAAACTTATCAATATACATTCACATTTATTATTATTATAGATACATACGTTCTATTCTTACTTCTCAGATCCTCGCCATTTCATTGATTACAGATGATAACAGTAGTAGGCGCCAAGGGAACAGTGTGACAACTCTACTGCCTAAAGTTCTAGGCACTTATCACTGCGATTCAAGTTACCACAAAGATAGCTATCAATTTACGATGATTTGACGACCGTTTGGCGCAGTGGTTCAAGCGTAGACTGCTCGATTCACTGCATCGAATGGTTGCAGGTTCGATTCCCGCCAGTGGCAAATTTCGAAAACGGCCTTTTCGTAATTTGCCCCGGTCTGGGCATCACTCGGATCCCCCGCAGTCCGTTGTACGGTACCCATAGTAAAAACTTTACCTATTTGATTGATATTTAATTCTAGTAACGACCACATAGTCTAGCCCCCTTAAAAGCATTTTTAGGAACAAATGTGATTTATAATTCCACTGCAAGTCGATCATAACTTTCTATGAATAATTGGGTAGAAGTAACGCGACGGCAGCATCGATACGTCATAAAATCGCCGGTCGCCGATGCTAAAAGTAGCTAGTCTGCGGAGGCCCTTACTGCAACGGGTGCGTACCAGTTCGATTTCCATGGCCCTTTCGTAATGCCCTGGGGCCACTGAGTGCTGGGATGGTTCCGAGATGTCTTAATACAAGCATTTCGTGACGTAGCCATGTGGTAGCAATGTTCAGCTTTGTGTGGTAGCCAGTCCGTGAAATTAAATTAATTTCATATGAGTACATTTTAATTTTCAGCAGTGATAGCGATTGGTTAAGCACGCATGTTTCGTGCAGGTCCAGGGTTGCAGCCCCGGCGAGTACCTCTAGATTTTTTATTTCTTTATGTTACTAAGGTTGCAAATAAGCTTACGGCCCGCCTGATGTTAAGTAGTTACCGTAGCTTATCCTGTGGAATGTCCCAAGAAAAAAGTCTATTGATTTTCTTTTGTTTTGATGCTCATACGTAGGTGCACGCAACACGCGAAGGGTTATACATACTTGCAATGCCCAAGGCATCGCTCGCACGTTGCCACCTGAAGGGAGTGGGACAGAGGGAGGGAAGGGAGGGAGGGTTTAAACCAATCATTAGCTCTAGTTTTACAATAACAACCAACTACTCCAGTCATTATTGACACATAAAAGTTATCTAATACAGTTTAGATATCAGCACTTATCTAGTCATTAGGAATTAATGTGCTTTATAAAATATACCACATACCACATTAAACAGGTCTGGCTAATGGATGCGTCCAGAAGAGGTCACCGGCGCACCTGAGCAATCAGTTTTGAGATGTGAACGCAAAGACATACTGTCATAACATGATAGCTCGGGCGTACCGCTCGCTACATTTAGACGCAGTTAATAATCGTGTCCATAACACGCGCATGCCGCACGAAGCAGCTTTACTTCGCGAAGTTTGACATGCCGCGCGTGAGGCACATGTTTGCCTTGCCTTACCCGAGCGCTGTCATTTGCCACACCTAGCTTGGCCTAGTCATGAGACAGAACCATGTCAAACTAATTCCTTGGTAACCTTCGTTGTCTAGAGAGTAGGTTGCCTCGCCATTTGCCTAGCGTGGCAAGCGATTGAGGCAACCGCGCGTGTATCGCGAGGCATGTGGGTGAACAGCCTTGCGCGGCATGTGCAAAGGCATTTTTCGGGTATAGTTGTAAACGTATTCGTGAGCCGCTCGTATGCGGATGTGCTGTTAATCCGATATGATGGATAGACTAATGTATTGCTATCTAGAGTCAACAAGACAGATTACCGAGTACAGTTCGTAACGCAATTGTTTCGACATAGTTTTTTATGTGAAAGGTGGCAAGCAAACATACGGCCCACCTGATATGACCATGCCTGACCTGATGATACCAGCTAGTTTGTATTTTTTTATAATACATTGCAAGCCGACGACCCTGTAAATTACATGAACATGTTATTCATACTTTCATGTTCAAAAGATACGACGGAATCGTAGTTGCCTACGGCGTAGTAGACTACGTATGATACTACGAGTCGTAGCGCGTAGGCCTCGTAGCATTTCACTATCGTTTAATTTTTTATCTAAAACGATTTTGTGTTTCACATTACTGATGATGACGTGTATGAAAAAAAAGCTTGGCAATGCTTAAGTGGTGTTTGAATGGAGTGGTATATCAATGAAACAGCGCGATATACAACCCGATTTGTTGGATACGCACGATACTTGATTTGTTACGCTGTTAGAATCAGTATATTATGAACTAAAGTTAGAACTAGATACTATAAGTGAGTGGCTGTGACTACATCAGGCGCATGCCACACTCGAGCACTCAGTTTTGACGTCGGTACGCATAGCATAACATGACTGCTCGGGCGAGGCATGTGCGGCACCACATAGCGCAGAGGTTCGAGCGTAGGCCGCTCGGCTTACTGCATCTCGGGTTGCAGATTCGATTCCCGCCAAAGGCAAATTTCGGAAACGGCCTTGTCGTAATTTGCCCTAGTCTGGGTGTCACTGAGATCGCCTCCATACCATTGTATGGTACCCATAGTACAAGCGTTGTTTAGTTTGGGACCATACCATAGGTGTGTAAGCCTGGCGATATTTCTTATTATTTATGTGAGGCCAATATTTCTAAGCAAAGATATGCAAAACTTACGATAAATGTGTCTAATATTTCTAACATCAAATCTTCAAACCTCATATCAAAATAACTGTGAAAATAAAATAGCTATACATTCTAAAAGGGTTTAAATCAGAGCCGCATAAATCTATTGTTTACGAATTGCATTTCGCCAGCAACAATATTGATGTATCCTTTAACCAAACTTCAATTTTATCGGGTTTGCAAATCAAGGTACCTCTGATCGATTTGAAAATAGTATGGATTGTTCTTATCATTTATTTGTAAACACTTGTCATTGACTTCAGGACTTAGGACTTACTACTTGAACAAAATTGTCATGGGTGCGTCAGATATTATCAGACAAAGACTTTCCTCCTTATTCATAGAGATTTTGGCCAGTTTGCAATGGTTTTGAAAAGCATTTTTAGGAACACATGTGATTTGTAATTCCACTGCAGGTCGATTATAACTTCCTATGAATAAGGGGGTTTATCTTTCTTTATTTATAAGAAGGAAGATGTCACAATAATTTAATGATAGATGTTTTAATAAACATCTCTAATAAATTGGAACAAATTGTAAATTATTTTGTTACCTACTTATTGGCAATTCCAACGGTACAGTGGAAATGATCGTTATGTACAAAGAGTAAGTTTTTCGAGCGAATAAATATAATATTTTTCTCATTATTTACAAAAATAATGAGGGTTTAATTGTCACAGCTCCTTGAATATAAAAGGCCTGCTCGGGTGACGAGTCTTTAAACCCGTATTTTTATAAACTTGCATGTTTTTGACACCGATACCTTTAAGAATTATAGGTATAGGTAAGTAAACCAACTATTCTTTGCTTGAAATTTCTTGGGCAATAAGAACAAAAGTTAACCATTTTTAAAATCGATAATTTTCCTCCAAATCTTATTTTTTATTCCGATTAGATAGATGCGCGTGCGCGTTTTTCCTTTTCCACTAAACTCGGCGGGGGCTAAATCTAGGTGTTCTTGTTAGACCAGTGTTAATCTTGATTTACATAAGTAACAGAGAGAGCTGGGAGAAAATTACGATGCTAGACGTCTTTTTAGGGTTCCGTACCCAAAGGGTGCCAACGGGACCCGATTACTAAGCCTACGCTGTCCGTCTGTCTGTCTGTCTGTCAGCGGGCTGTATCTCACGAACCGTAATAGCTATAGACTTGAAATTTTCACAGAATGTGTATTTCTGATGCCGCTATAACAACAAATACTAAAAATAAAAAAAGCTTAATAATAAAAGGGGTCCCCATACATGAAATTTGATATTTTTGACGTTTTTATTCTACGGTGGTACGGAACCCTTTATGTGCGAGTCCGACACGTGCTTGGCCGGTTTTTTTAAATACTCTTTATATAGCAAGGTGTAGTAATCACACTAGTGGAGCAGTGGCCATGTTACTGTACACCGATCTGATAGACTGGTACATCAATGCGGACAAGCCATATAAAAAATAGGCCAATACAATAATGCGGGCGACCCTAAGCTCGTAGAGTCGTCGCTCGCGACGTGCCCGCGAATGCAATATGTCCGGCCCTCGGGCGTGCTAATGGACCGCCGTTTTGACGATAAACAAATTACACCGTCGTGCACTGCAGTAAATGGAACTTCGGAGTAAACGGAACCGCAGAACTGAACGTACTGTACGGTATTGAGAAGCACAGAGTAAAAAATGGACAGGTATATAGACGGATGTGTGTGATACAACTTCAGAAGAATCGATTGCTTCGAGCCAATACAATTTCTTTGGATGCAATGGCCACTTATTGGCGCTGGTGTAAGGCATAAGGCAACGTAGGTTTGATGCCGCATACGGGGTTTTCAGATAATAGTTTGATAAATGATCAACTATCCTAAGGTGTTATTAAGGTAGAGTTAAATGAGAGTTAATTATTATAATGTTCTACATTTCACAACTTCTAAAGCAACTAGGCCTTAAGAAGAAGAAAATGTAAGTACCTATAGTAACATTAAAATAACATCTTAATTTCTTTTCGTTCGACTTACAGAGGAGAAGGATTTTGACGATGAAAAAGTGCCTTTTATAGGAAACCACACAATAATTAAAGACAAAATATTGGTAAATATTATCACAAAAACAATTTAATTTAACCCGAATTCAAAACTAATGATCACATGCAAATTATTCGGGTGATTCATGAATAGAATTACCTATCATAACTATAGCTATGTATTTTGCTAGCTAATGTGTTATCACAATATTCCCAGCACCTATTCTGTTTAAATGAGAGTAAAGTTTAATACTGAAAAGCTCAGCAGAAATTCAGATACTTATTGCATAGGTAACTTTGAAAATTTTTAGGACATTATTGCGTTTTGCAAACTAAATAATATTATTTGTATTATCAACCATAGATTTTAGTATTTACCAGTTACCTACCTATACCTATTAGAGATCAGTGGTGTCACAATGGACAATTTTTACGAGACTCGAGGCCCTAAAATCCATGAAGCATTGATATGCTTCATGGATTTTAAAGCAGCTTTTACAACTGCGTTTCGTACGATGAGTGAGATAAGTGATGCTTGGTATGGGATTCCCATTCCCGCTTATTTTTCTTTATATATAGGACTGCGGTGGCAAAAAAGCGTACGGCCCGCCTGATGTTAAGCAGTTACGGTAGCCTATGGATGCTTACAATACCAAACGCATTGCTCGCACATTGCCGACCTGAAGGGGAGTGGGATGGAAGGAGGGGAAGGGGGGAGGTTGGGCTTTCGGCTCTCTCTCATCGTACAAAACGCAGCTGTAAAAGCTAATTTACGCCGATCTTCTGTGAGCGGGATGTACTACGTCGGTCGAGCCATCCCGTATATGAGCTGCAGTCAATTGGCTACAGCTTGGCTCTACCACCTTTTTCGCTTGTATTAAAGTGGGTATAATGAACTGGGGGCGATGCCACAACTTAACATTGTAACATCTTTATCTCACTAGAGGTCATAAAATAGAGAGATATGGCATTTCTAACACGTATTTATGGCATTAATATTGTTTCGTATATAACCATTATGTTCATTTGGGTTATCAGATATTATTGCGTTCTCTTATTGTGAAATAGAAGGGTTCGGTAACCGAAGTCGCAAAAGACGCATAAACTCATGATTGTAATGAAAGTTATGAGCTGTTTTATTGAAATAATAGATAGAGCTTTGTTTAGTGTGTGGTTTGTGCGTGCGGTGGTAAGTAGAGCCAAGCTGTAGCCAATGGGAATCAATACTAGGTCAAAAAAACAACTCATAATCAACACTATAGTTAAAACTAAGCTTTCTTATCAATATAGTTTTGAAATTGTAGGAACACCTCGCGCCCACACAACTATGCATGTGCACTTACCTAGTGTGTGTGCGCGTGTGTCCCTACAAAATCATCGAAATCGGTCCATCCGTTGGGAGTTTTTAACACATTTTATATAATGTGCGGCATGTGCGTGTGACGTCACGCGGGGCCGTCGGATTGAAGGCGCGCTGTACTAGCGCCGGTCGCGCCGGCTCGCGCCCGGCCCGTGCCGCCGTTCATTACAAAGCGCGCGCGGGGTAAATGTCGTCACGACAACCGCGCGCGAACTTCGCTAGTAATTTGGTCACAGCTTCGTAAATTGTTGTCGTAGACCAAAAATTTTTGCATTGTATGTTATGGATTTCTTAGCTCTATACATCTGCGTTCTCAACTATATTCGTTACGGAAACCCATTGACTGCGGCTCCTATTTGAGCTGGCACGACCGCGATTTACCACCCTTTCACAGTAGATCGGCTTAATGTAACTTTTACAGCTTCGTTTCATACGACGAGTGAGAGAGCTGGAATCCCCCACCTTCCCCTTTTTCTCCCTCTGTCCCACTCCCCTTTAGCTCAGCAACGTGCGAGTGATGCCTTTGATATTGCAAGCATCTATAGGCTACGGTAACTGCTTAAAAGGCACGTCGCATGCTTGTTTGCTACCTTACGGCTGAATACTCAAAGGCCACTTAAATATTTAAGTCCCACTTAGCAGTTTGAGACGTCATTAACTGTCATTTTTCTATGGCGCGTCAAAGTTAAGCAGCTCTCAAATTTAAGTGGCGTACGAGTATTCGGCCGTTAGTCACATAAAAATGAAAGTCAGTGCGTCTTAACTCAGGTCATTACAATAAACAATGTCAAGAGCGAACTAAAACAAGAAAAATCATAATTACAACTGCGGATGACACTTGTAAACTACGTCGCGTCGTCGCTTAGTAGCGTGTGAGTGAGACAGATGTATATGAGATAGTACGAGTGAGTGGGATAGAAGATTTGCTAATGAGCACTCTGTCGCGTCTTAACCTTTGAAAAGCATTTTAGGGGCGTCCAAAAATATTTTTGTAGAAGGTGTTTCATACAACGAATAAAATATTATTCTCTGTAAATAGGTTTATCTTCACTTACCTATTATCTTCGTGAAAAATTCTTGGCGTTTAATATGTTGTCGGCCATCTGTTAACAGTCCTCTGGACGACTACATGCCGACCGCAAAAAAAAATCGATTTACAATGAGCGCCGGGAGCCCAATACCCCCTTCCCCCCTCTGCCCCACTCCCTTTCAGGTTGGCAACGTGCGAGCAATACCTTTGGTATTGCAAGTATCTATAGACTACGGTAACTGCTTAATATCAGGCGGGTCGTAAGCTTGTTTGCCAACTGCCATAGAAACTAACGATTTCATACAAAGAGCATTTGGTTACAACATATTTTTTGTGTGAATGAACTCGGTCATAAGGTTAAGTTCAGCGAGGCAAATAACGGGTTATGGGGTATGTATGGGCAGCAAGCGATGTGCACACACACCACCTCCCATGGGAAAGATCGTTGGCACGTTACCTTCGTATAAACAATGCTTTAAACATTCTGGATATTTTAGCATTTAAATAAATAAACTGTATGGTCCCAAAATAAGCAACATTTGTACTGAGAACCGTACAATAATACGGCAAATTTCGAAAAGGCCGTTACCATAATTTGTAAAACCGGGAATAGAACCTGCAACCATTCGATGCAGTGAGCCGAGCGGCTTACGCTCGAACCGCTGCGCTTAGCAGTCGTCAATAACTGTACCTACCTACTACTGGGATTGAGTAGGTACTTAAATTATAGGCAGACGATATACTATAAACCAGGCTTGTGTAGAACTCTGCAAATTAGTGTTTCTTACCGTCTTATTAAACCACATTTTCCCTTGTTCCAGAATTAGAAAATGGGTAATCCACGAACCTGCATCATCTTCATCACAATCCAGCTGTTCTTCATGGTGACAGCCCAGGAATTGCCCAAGCGCGCTCCCCAGGGCTTCCTCGGCATGCGCGGCAAGAAATACTTCGATGACGGCACAGAACAGTTCTACAAACGAAAGCCACAGTTCTTCGTCGGAGTTAAAGGCAAGAAGAGCCTCTCAGAGATCCTAGATATCCCTGAGGAGTACTACAAACGAACTCCAACTGGCTTCATGGGCATGCGAGGCAAGAAAGACGCGCCCGAAGACTTACTCCAAAGCAACGAATACGTACCGAAGCGAGACGGCTCCTTGATCGGTCAGATCGACTACTCTTCGAACGAAAATCTGAACGATCAGGAGTTCCCGCTCCTCAACGAATTACTCATGCAGTATCTGCAGAGGATCGATCGAAACTCGAACGCGGAATCGAACGAGATCGACTCGGGTGTTACGAGTGATGTAGAGAAACGGGCTGCGAACATCCACCAGTTTTTCGGCGTCCGTGGCAAGAAGTCGTTGGGCAATAAGCGGCCTTATGACGTGACGTTTCGGGGAAAATTTATCGGGGTGCGAGGTAAAAAGGATTTGAAAAACAGCGGGGCGCAGGAGATTAAGTTTTTGTTGGACGAACCCCTGCCCAAGCGGAAGGCTCAGATGGGATTCTTTGGTATGCGAGGCAAGAAGTGGACCGACGGTGAGTTTTTTGCGGCCGAACTTTGACCTTTGAAGCTGGGTCATGTATTCTCTCATAAGAATGGTTCAGTGCAAACATGACAGCATAAAATACAGTCTTTAGTTATTTAGAATCGACGACAATTTCTGTAGGTACCAAAGCTCTGGCGATACCGGGACTTTCGTATGGAAGCCTATAAATACGATTGCTCATGAAAAAGAATCAGCTAAGTCTAGTTTGTGGATGCCTTACAATACCTAGGAGAGGATAAGTAGATTAACAAACTCATAAAGAATTTCCCTGACCCTTTCTTTGTGAAATGAAAAGATAATTATTTCCGTAATTAACACCAATTAAAAATGTTTCCCCATCTTTGAGTATTAAAGTTTTCAACTTTTCCACAAAATTGTTTACCATTCAATTGCGGGGCGTTTTTTATTTGATGTTAAGATGATAAAAGACATTTTAACAAGTTTCAAGCTGAAATAAATACATCAACAGTAGTAAGGGAACGTATCCATACTACGTGACCCGTATAGGGGGGGGGGGGGGGTCTTCAAAATACCATGCTTGGTCACAGGGGGCAAGGGGTTTCAGTTTTCGTCACGTATTTTATATCCTCTAGGGCAATCTCGCTTTGCACATATGCAACAAATATAAGCCAATTTTATTTTTTTACTTTCTGTTTGCAAAAAAATATTTAAAACCATATTTATGAATTACTTCGTGAAAACTAGAGGGGGAGGGGGGGTCTTGGTATATACTACGGGTGGTCACCGATAACCGATACCTACCGATTGCAAAAAATAGGTCACGTAGTATGGGTACGTTCCCTTAAAGCAGTGGTTAGATACATTTTAAACTAGTTTCTTATAATAACAATCCCAAATCCTCCGGTGGGAATCGAACCCGCAACCATCCGAAGCAGTGAGCCGAGCGGCCTACGCTCGAACCACTGCTCCAAGCGGTCGTCGAACTTAATGTTCGTCTAAAAAAAATTGTTTTCTAAAAAAATGTATATTTTTTTTCAGAATCAAGCCCTGAATTGGAAACAACAAACTAAGTGTCAACATTGAATGTTACAACAAAGTTAAACGCTACCTATTTCTTAAAGACTTATACTTGCGACATATCCTATGTAATAAGATGAATTCTTGCCAATTACAGTTAAGGCTTATTTTAGCGTTCATTTCACGTTTTCAGTGGTGCTAATTCTGTTGGAGCTGTAACTAAACTTAATGTACCTATAGCTGTCTTTCTCATCGTCGCTACATGTGAGCGAGACAGCAATATTTCAGGTCAAATTGTAAACAACAAAATTAGCACCAAATGTAACTATGTATTATCTATCAAAATAAGAATTAAGGTATTGAAATCCTGTAACTTAGAACGTAACTGTTTAGTAGAAACGTTTTTCAAAATTCCTGTAAGTGCAATAACAAGATGCAGCGTGGGTAGGCCTCCACAAGGTGGACCGACGACCTGGTGAAGGTCGCGGGAAACCGCTGGATGCAAGTGGCACAGGACCGGTCGTTGTGGAAAACCTTGCGGGAGGCCTATGTCCAACAGTGGACGTCTTTTGGCTTGATATGATAATGATGAAGTTCTTTTTTAATCTGCAGTAGGTACCTACCCTAGTTAAGCACCACAATAGTTCTTTGGATGAGTTGTTTATGATTTATTTTATTAAGTTTTTTTTTTTAATTTGTTTACCTACTATCACTATATGAAATATAATGTAGATACAGAACTATAATATTTTTATCGGTGTTTAATCTCGCCTAATATTGTTACAAATATAATGTTAAACAATATAAGTAGATAGATAGATTCATGTGAAATATTTTCAATTACAAATTAAATTGTAGATTGTAATATCGTTGTAAAATTTAAAATTCTATTAGGTTTGATTCGTGCAGGATCCATTTTTTGTTAAGACTGCTTTAAACAAACAAATTATAACATAAAATTATGTTCCTTCCTTCGCATTCCATAAGTAACAAACAGTGTTTTATATTTTGGTAGGTGGTACTTTGCCATATAGGCTAAATAACTATGAAGGAATAGCATATTTAAGCCACAACTCTCAAAGCGTAAGAAGACACGACAAATAATATTAGTACCTACAGTCGTGTGCACTTCTTTAGTATTATTCCCAACATAAGCGAAGCTCTCTCTATTACGGGTGTCAGTAATAAAGAGAGATTAGCTTATGTTGGGTACCTGTCTATGGCTACACTTTCTAAAATTTCCTCAGTGTTGTTTGTTATATTGAACATCCTATGCATTAACAAGTGCTAACAGTTACAGCAGAATTTAATAATTGTGTTCAAAAGGTTTATAGGCTGCCACTTGCATGTTATATCTTTGATCATCTCGTTATAATAATTGCCGTTAATATAATATCCAATTATAACCCTGAGATATAATCAATAGTCTGCGCCTGTTTTATTTAATTGATAACAGTGATAGTAAGATGTAATATTCTTTTTTTTTTAGATTAATGAATGTTACAATCGATACGCGACATTTTGTAAGGGCTGGCAAAATGTATCTGTATAAAAAAATAGTGAAATAAACGCAGTTGTCAATTTTAATGTGGTTTTATTTGTTAGGACCATTGATATAATAATAATAATATCCTGGGACATTTTTTACACACGGTTACCTGGTCCCAAACTAAGCAGAGCTTGTACTATGGAAACCAGACAACTGATATTAATACATATACTACTTTTTTATTTGTAAATACATACTTAATATACATATACACCCAGACTCGGGACATACAGACATGTTCATGCACACAAATGCATGTCCCGGGTAGGAATCGAACCTGCAGCGACCTGCAGCGTGAAAGGCGCCTCCGCGCCAACCACGCTAACGGGACCGTCAAATGATTAGAGGACATACCTATCAAACGACTTCCCTATCTGAATATTAAAAATACTTGTGGTGTGTGCATGTGTGCCAAATTAATTTAAAAAAATGTGCAAGGGTCACAAAATAATACACAAAATCATAACTTGTTTGTATTTATTTTTCGTATTAAAACTGTTTTATTTAATAAATCCATGATGTTTATTATTTAACGTAATACAATAGTAATATAACGCATCGAAGCCATGTCCGTCTATGTATGATATATCAATTACAATTATTATTTATTACTCATTACACGAACAGCAACTACCGTACCGAATGTATGGATTGCGTTGGCTCACACACACACTCATACACCGCATGCGCGGGCGCAGCGTGACAGGCCGCCATATTGGAATTCCAATTTCAAATTTCGACAGTTGCACGAGTACACTTGATTGCAATTAAACTTAGAAAATAATAAATTATAATACAAAATTTCAACTTTACATTGTTTTTTAAGACTAGTGCATTTTGGTAGTGCATAGCAAATATAAAATTTATAGATAGGCCGGATAGGCAAATAACTTCATACCTAATTACTATACCTACCGGCATAATTTCAATACATTACACTATACATATTATGGCGGTCTGTCACACTGATCTTAGCAATAAATATTATAACCGAATTATATTTTTTTGGGAGTGACACATCGCCAAGTGCTCACTTTCACATGGCATTCATTGTAATACCAATGTTTGTTCTGTATTTTTAATAATGGCAACACAGGGATGTTACTGCGACTGAGTCGCTGTCAATTTGTATTTTTCTATTGCAGAAAAATGACATTTGACAGCAACTTAGTCGCGAGCGCAGTAAATGAACCCTACAGTATGATCGTACCTCTACAAATGGAATAAATAATGTAGATTGATCATTTTGACACTAGCAAATACACCAATCGGTAGCCACCAATTTATCTCTTCAGGTGATGGAGGCGCCACTGTCTTTAGACCTGTCAAAATTAGTGACATTTACGCACTAAACACGCTAGTTCAATTTTCGGCCACCCGCACAGATAAATTGGTGGCGCTGGTCTTGTCAATACGTCACTCCGAAAACGTTTTGTAAAATATAAGGCCGTGAGACATCTACATGATTTTATTGATATACTTTTAAATCGATTAAAGTGGATGGTTTAGCAAAAAAATAAAACGCAAACGTACAAATGTAACCTACAAGCGATACAATTATCGTATGATGATAGATTTGTTAATCATATTTACTGCAAACGTCAACGATTGAGGTTTTAAGGTTTGAGGAGAACTCTTTTTCCTCATAACTCCGTCTCTATCCGTTGTGTGGTTGGCCCCTGACCAAATCAAAGCGTCTGTTAGAAATACAAAACCCTTGATAATTAAATTTAATCCATTCGTGTAGTGAAATAATGTTATTTGGTCTAGGTCGACGTTTACTGTAAATATTGTCTACCTAATGTCGAATACATTCGTATTATGTTGGCCTCCCCTTAATACCAGAGGGGTATCATCCACCACATTGACACTGAGTGGCGGAGTTTTTACACACATTAGTAGAAATGGGACTTCTTGTCGATTTAAATAATTTCAAAGACATCAAGCAAGCGACTGGGAATAAATTTATTACTGTATGACATTTGAATGACAGCTGACCGCCATATTTACAGCCAACGCCATCTAGTGACGCCAGATAGAACCGTTTATAATACGAAAATGTATTATTCAACCTTAGGTAGAAATGAATTGGAAAAAACTACTATTATTATTATGTGAAAGAAAATTATGGAATAATATACAGTTTGGGAAAAGGATATTCCCTAAAGCCATGAGTGTTGCCCGCATTTTCATACAAAATTCTACCAAAAATGGAACAAATATTGCCGAAAAATTAAAATCATAAAAGTTCGTAATTTTTGTATGAAAACAAAAGCATCCCTCATCGCCCCAATTAATTGTTTTTACAATAACTACTAAACAGTTAATTAATAATCTTAGTTCAGTTGAAATTATATTAATACATAAACGAATCCGAACCTTACATATCAATAGATAAGGTTCGAATAACTACGGCTTTAAACACATACTATATAATAAACATAAGAAAGGCTGAATAACATTGAATGCTACCTACTTATCGTACAAAAATTTGTTAAATAACTTAAATTACACTTTATTGTAACTTTATTAAGCATAAATTGATTAAATCCGAAGTGTACGAATATCGGCACGAATCAGGACGAATCGACGCCAAACCGTCATAAGCCGTTTAAAACAAAGCTTTATGTCCGGAAGATAAGGGTTTAAAAGACATTATCGCGTCATGATTGTCTTATCCACTCGACATAAAAGTCACTTTTAACCGGTTTAAACTAGTTCGAGACTGTCAATCTAGGATGACGTTATTCGCAAACAAACCACGTGGATTTTTTTCTCTTCTAGCCATCCTACGAGACTATAAATCGACTCCTGCGCAGGCTTACGTCACCACTCGTGCCGGCATCCGTGGTCATATATCATTTTTTTCTATGTTATAGAAAAAAAATAGTCACGTTAAAGATTTTCTAAAGACCGGGTTACACGATTGGATCTTACGGCCGTATTCACAAACAATAATTATCTGAATAAGAGAACGCTATAAAAAGTTGGACATTTCTCTATGGGTCTTCTTCTCATCGTATGGTTAGTGGCCAATCTGGTGTCAGTAGTTCAAGCCACCCGAAGGCCTCTGACAAGGCTTAACGAGTGCTGCCTAGATGACAACAACCGGGACCGACTTTATACGTGCCCTCCAAAGCACGGAGACGCACAGTTCAAATGCCACTAAATGGTCACCGGTCTTGGACTGACCTTGCCGAGCGTCGCTTAACCTCCGACCATTTACCGATCAGTAATTGCAGCTGGCTATGAGTACTTCATAGTAATACTTGTGAATACGGCCCTTTCCGCAAACCAAATAGTTTGCGCAAAATCGTGCGATTTATATCCAATGCTGGCACTATGGCGTATTGGCACAAACATTTGCGTTACCATGCCAAACCAAGATAACCAACCCTTAATCCACTTCAAAGTAGGTTCGTTCTCGGATGACAAATATTACAAACAATCATGGGTCCAACAATTTTAAGTGTCTAGGAATGATCTTATATTTCATCACTGATATCGATATATTCTGCATGAGCTAATTCATAGTGTGCTACAAATACCCCGTGAAATAATTTCTAGAAAAGCGAATCCAATATTTACAAGCAGCATAAGAAGACGCAACAATCACTTTTAAATCTGTCCAAATATCAGAAACAATTAGCGGTGGTATTACGAAAAGTTAAAACAAGAGTCAAGACAAAATGTACAATGGAAACACGCGTTCTAGACTCGCGTTCAAAACTGGTTTAACTTTTTGTAAAACACCGCTTTTGTTAAAAAAAAACACTTCAGCTTTTAATTCAATGCGACAAGCAATGGAAATCGTGACCGCTCTTGGTATAGTATATGCAACTTGATTACCTGTATCAGTGCAGGGGCCTTACCACCACCTCTTATAGCAGTTTTGTTTTAACGTATCAGCGGCCATTTGTGCAATGACGTTTCTTATTGTCATGACAATAAGGTACGTCATTGCACAAAAAGTCGCTGAATCGTTAAAACGTTCCTATAATTGAATCGCGATAAGAGGTCGTGGTAAGCCCCCTGGTCACAAAATACTCCTCTTTTGTTGTTGGAGAATATTTAAGCAATAAATAAGTATAACTTAAGACACAACCCTGATTTATGAGACGGAACTATACTCCACGAGGACTAGTAGTCCTGAAATGACATTGCGTTTCAAATCCTTTAATATTACTGAAGTCGATGAATTTAAACTGGATCTTTTTTTCAATACATGTTCACTATTTATTTCTCACTGAGTCTATGGCCAATATTAATAAATCGATCTCAAGGCTGAGATCGACCTTAAGATGCTATTTTTGAGAGATGTTCCATACATTAAACGTCAAAACAGCATCTTAAAATCGATCTCAACTTTCGAGATCTATTTATTAATACGCGCCTAGGTTTATTAACATCAGACCTAGTGATGGGATGTTCTCGAGAACATTCTCACCCTCGGAAACTTACTCGTGAGATTTTTTTATTTTGGGTGACGTTATCCTAACTTTCAATCTTAAAAACAATTAAAACCACCATACTTGCATGTTTAATGAGGTTTATGCCAAGTTTAACATGCTTCAGAAGATAGATTCTCGAAAATTCTCACGAGTAAGTTTCCGAGGGTGAGAATGTTCTCGAGAACATCCCATCACTAATCAGACCCTAATAACGCTTCATAATAAACATTTCTACAATTAAATATATGAAAATAACATACGTTATGTCTAAGTTAATTACGTATCATGTAATTTCCATACATTTTGATGTAATGATTTGTAGAAACCCACAATCATGTTTAGGTGGCTGGATTCCCCTTAATCGATCGATACCACGACTAAAGCTGATATCCTTTATGCCAAGGTAATAAGTGCTATAGTTAAACATCGTCACGTCAACGTCGCTTAAGTAGGTACTTATTACCTTGCACTATCTATCACACTTAAGACGTTTTCTCATCGACCAATGTAGTCACTCTTGCGAATACGACCTCACTCAAATATCTAAGGCTTGTGTTAATAAATGCATCTCAAAGTTGAGACCGATCTTAAGATGCTGTTTTTGACCGATGTTCCATACATTAAATACATAATCGATCTCAACTTTAAGATGCATTAATTAATACGAGAATAAAAGTTTCGGCTGTTGGTTACATGTCCGTGTATATCTCCGAAACGGCTGAACCGAAACTGCGGCGTCAAGCGCGAATCATCTCATAAGCTACTGTTTCCGATAGCGGCCTCATGGTGCTCAATTAAATAAAAAAACATGTCAAATCGTTGAATAAATAAAATTGTTATTCATAATAGCTTAATCTAAATGGTTCATTAACACCAGATTGGACAAACTGATACACTAGCAAGATAATGACGGCACTCCAGTACAAGCGATACTTATATAATTTATAGTATCGTATAGTAGGTACATGTATTTTTTTCTACACGCACTGGGCCAGTGGTGGCGTGCCATAGGTCCATCTATCGAATTTAAGATTTAATTGAATATTTTTTATATAAATGACTCATGTCCAAATCTATTTATCAATTAATATTGTTAAGGAGGTCTTAAGCAAATTTTGGTGTAGATTTCACATGGTATCTGTAAGCCGTTGTGGGCAAAATTCACAATTAGGGTTGAAAACCACATATTATTTAATGGTTTTCTACAGCATTGGGTAACATTTAATTTCAGACGTTCTTAAGCTTAACGCGGTATATTTCATATAGCAAATGGGCCAACGGATGCATAAAGTCTTAAGGGAAAACGTTTTAACATATTTTAAATCTTTATCGCTTGCACTGGAGTACCGACATTCGCATACAAGCCTACAAGACCCGGCGCGGCCTGTGTTAGTGAACCGAGTGATCACCTCGCGGTAATGTACATAAATGCATTAATAATTATATATTAATAATAATTTAGTGCCATCGTATCACGCTCTGTCACTCTCGAGTACTATATGTTTGGCGAAGCTTAAAAGTAAATTGATATTAAAAGTACATTAATGACCACATATGTAATGATTTACTTTCGTTTAAGACTATTGGGTACATTTTCTTGATATCTTAAGCGTCATTTTTTATAGCAACACTTAGCCTTAACTCATGACGTATTGTCGTCTCGCTCTAAACATGAAGTATTGATATAGTAATGTATAAGAGTGACAGAAGCCAACATACCCTGTTTTCAACACATACATATTGGCTCGTCTAACTGGCGTCGTCTCCGCGCACAATTTAAATTCAAATTCTTATCAAAACTTCAGACACATTTTGTTCATAATACTATCCAATTGAAATGGTACACATTTTACAACACTAGTTACTGACGTCATAATTGATGCAAAACCGGTTCAGTGACGTCATAGCTTCGTATTTATGACCTAGTTTTGTTTTATAATTTCTTGTTTACGGGCTTATGATTTGATTTACACGTAAAACCTATGTTAAGCTCAATTCGTTACTATACTTCTATCTACAAAAAATATTAGCACCAAATTATTAAAAAATATATTCAAGGCACCAATATTCAATACTAAATCAAACTATTAATAATTACACACGTAAATTTGAGTTTTTTACACATTTCAAATTATTATGCTGAAGTTTTTTTTTTAAATTGAAAGAGCACCATGAAGGAAATTAAGAAACAATACACTAGCTACTTGACTTCTTAAACGATCTCAACGATTTGAGTATGTTTTGAGTGCGAGAAAGACACACTTAAAACGGTACTTTTATAGTATGTAGTGAAACAGAAATATTAATAATTCAATGGGTGCGTCTACATCAGGCGAATGCTGCGCCTGCACTGCTTTGACGTCGGTACACATAGACATAATGTCATAACATGAGTGCTCGGGCGAGGCATGCGAGGCATCTGAACGCACCAATTGATAAACTATCGCATGGTGAGGTCCTCCATAATGAGGTGGTGTATGGCCACTCAAGCCTCTGACTACCCCCGAATGGGGATAAAAGTCGTGACGTTGCATGCATGCATATCGCATGGTTTAGGCACAAGCTATAATGGCCCTATGTGAATAGTTTTTGATTGCATTTAGAACGACATTTAGCATTTCTTGTCAAAAATAGGGTCAAAGTCACTTAAGTTGCTTATTTGTAACTCCATCGCTACTCAATTGGAAAATACTAATCTCAGCTTGTGCACCTACTCCAAGATCCTTATCACAACCCGACGACCGCAGCCAATATATACGCAATGAAAACACGCATTCAACACCAACCTTATCTAAATACAATTAGATCGCATTTTGCAATGTCAACGGGTGGTTGTGCGTCGCCCCGTGGCCGTTGTGCGTGGTGAAGGTGTCATCTATAAGTTTTGGCACTTCGGCCATCTTTGTTTGGTTCTCGTTGGACAACCGCTCGCTTTGTATGAAGTTGGCGGATATGTGGCCAATGTTGGCTTGTTGGCCGTTACCGTTGTTGGCCTCCGTTGGCGCGTTGGTAATTGCGTTGTCGTTGGTTGGTTGGTTTTGTTTGGGCGTCGTCTGCTCTGCGGGCTTGTCCTCAGTCTGTGGGAAAGGTAATAATGATATCTAAATATTGTTCCTTTAAGTTCGATGGCCTCTGACAAGGATCAACGACTGCTGTCAAGATAGCAACAACCGGGACCAACTTTTACGTGCCCTCCGAAGCACGGAGATGCTCAGTTCGAATGCTACTAAATGGTCAGCAATGGTCAAGCTACTACAGGCCCTAGTTAGTATACTATCCTACGTCCTACTAATATGATAAATGCGAAAGTGTGTGTGTGAATGTTTGTTACCACGTATCCCCATACCTACAAATCAGATTTTAATGAAATTTTAAACATAGATAGTGTAGGCTCTGGAATAAGATATGCTAATCTTGCACATCAATTACCACGCGGGCGTATCCGCGTGGCACAGCTAGTCCAACTACTTGCTACTAATATTATAAATGCGAAAGTGTGTGTATGTTTGTTACCACGTATCTCCATAACTACTGAACCGATTATGAAAATTCTTTCACCAGTAGATAGCTACATTATTCCTGAGTGACATAGGCTCGAAGTACCGCACGGGCGGAGCCGGGCGGCACAGCTAGTGCTACATAATGTTGGTACTGACATCGTGTGTCTGTGACAGCGCGGCGGGGTTGGCAGGCACGTTGCCGTTGTTGATGGGCTGCGGGAGACCTGCGCCCACCGCTGGCGAACAAGTCGTTACTTCATCCATCACTTCTGTGTCTACTGTCTGTAACAATGTTACGATTATCATCATTTGACGGGCCTTTGGCGTGGTTGGTAAGATTCCGCCTATCACGCTGCAGGTCGTAGGTTCGACTCCTACCCGGGACATGCATTTGTGTGCATGAACATGTCTGTTTGTCCCGAGTCTGGGTGTATATCTATATTAAGTATGTATTTACAAACAAACAAGTAGTATATGTAGTAATATCAGTTATCTGGTTTCCATAGTACAAGCTTTGCTTAGTTTGGGATCAGGTAGCCGTGTGTAAAAAATGTCCCAGGATATTATTATTATTATTTCAGCCAAGACGTCACACTGTTGGACATAGGCCTCCCCAAGGTTTTCCACAACGACCGGTCCTGTGCCACTTGCATCCAGCGGTTTCCCGCGACCTTCACTCGGTCGTCGGTCCACCTTGTGGGGGATTACCCACGCTGTGTCTTCCGGTACGTGGGCGCCAATGTGGCAAGTTTAATTATTTTTTTTTATTGATTGCAGCTCATATACGGGCTAACTCGACCGGGGTAGTATCCTCTCACAGAAGATCGGCGTAAAGTAGTTCTTACAGCAGCGTTTCGTACGATGAGCGAGTGAGCCGGAAGCCCAACACCCTTCCCTTTTAGGCTGGCAACGTGCGAGTGATGCCTTCGGTATTGCAAGGATCTTTAGGCTACGGTAACTGCTGAACATCAGGCGGGAAGCATAAATAATAAGGGGAATTATAAATCGAGCTGCAGAATATTTATTTGGCCACGGAATTTGACTTCTATTTTTATAACTAAGCCACAGAAAAATAAGAAAGCTGCTAATAAACTAATTCGTCTCCTTTACAACAGAATCTAGATTCGAACATCAAATAAAGAACATCAATTATTATTACTTGTCCTCCTGATTAATAAGTCGCCGTCAAATTTACTAACTCAGCTATCGATTTTACAACTCATCAACATTTTTGCACATTAATAGTGGGTGAGTTAGTAAATGGACAATGTATTTTTTAGAGGCCAAGAATGCTATTCAAAAGAAATCGGTTGAATTACATACCAAATAATAATGATAAAAGTTACCTGACTAGTGGAGAAGTCTAGTAGGTCGTCGACTGGCACGGCGTTGCCGTTATCCACGGGCGCCGCTGCCACCGCGGGGGCGGGCGCGGGGGCGGGCGCGGGGGCGGGCTCGGCCGCGGGGGCGGCGGCATGCTCGGGGGCGGGGGCGGCCGCGGGGCCGGTTTGCGCCTTCTTGTCCTCCTCCGCCTTAGAACAAACACATCCTGATACAATCTTCTTCTTATCAACCAACCCGCTATCAAAGTTGTTAAAACCACCCGAAGGCTTTTGACATAGTTTACCGACTGCTAACTAGACAGCAACAGGGACGTGCGTTGCTTAGTTTGGGACCATACAGTTCTGCCGCTCAATTTATAAACGCAGTAAGTACAACTGATTGCTTTGGAACTTACTGCGTTTATAAATTGTGCGGCAGAATTAATATAATAATAATAATATCCTGGGACATTTTTGTACACACGGTTACCTGATCCCAAACTAAGCAGAGCTTGTACTATGGAAACCAGATAACTGATATTACTACATATACTAATTTTTTAGTTGTAAATACATACTTAATATACATATACACCCAGACTCCGGACATACAGACATGTTCATGCACACAAATACATGTCCCGCGTAGGAATCGAACCTACGACCTGCAGCGTGAAAGGCGCCTCCGCGCCAACCACGCTAACGGGCCCGTCAGTTGGTGTGTAAATATGGCGATATTTATGTATTGGGGTAGGCCAACGCTCACCTTCCTGAGCCTGGTCCTGGCCATGATGGCCTCGACGCGCTGCTTCCTGGCGAGCCGCTCCTTCTCCTCCCGCTCGGCCTCCTCCCGGCGCAGCTTCTCCGCCTCCTCCGCGGCCCTCCTCTTCTCCTCGTCCTCCCGCGCGCGCGCTTGCCGCTCCGCTTCCTCGCGGACCTTGCGCTCGGCTTCGTCGCGCTCCAGCTGCTGTTGGGCCTGCAAGTTGATGAGTCCACTTTACCCTTTATCACACTTTAATAATAACTGGTGGCCGCCGAGTGGTCGAAATTCGACCATTATTCTTTTAAGTTGAAGGTTGAAACGTTAGTAAGGTTCTATTGACAAAGACTAACCATCGACTTAAAACCTCTTCCATACATCAATCACAAATCGTCCCTCCTCCGAAGACTAAAACCTTTCATAATATTTGAAAAAGTACTGGCCTTTAAAAAAACAAAGTGATAGTGTCAAAAATATCAAAAAGTCTACGTTAATATATGTGTGTATATGTGAAACGTCAAACCAACGACCTTCCTTGACCGAAGGGTGAGATGGGTGGGTGGGTGTGTGCTGTTGTATGTAGTGCGAGTAAAGTTTTCTTTTATTAATTTAGTGCACTTATAATGCACTTTTTATGAAAATATAACATTTGTGCAGTCAATCGGCATGTAAACTTTTACTATGCCAAATTTCATACTCCTCCGTCCACGCATCTTCGAAAAACAGGTACCGAACGGATTTGCTTCACGAATTAATACTATGATGATAATATCCTGGGACATTCTTTTTACACACGGCTACCTGATCCCAAACTAAGCAAAGCTTGTACTATGGAAACCAGATAACTGATATTACTACATTACGGTTATCTGGTGTCCATAGTACAAGCTCTGCTTAGTTTGGGATCAGGTAGCCGTGTGTAAAGAATGTCCCAGGATATTTATTTATTTCTCCCTCGTCGTGTCTCCGCCTCCCCCTCCGCTTCCCCGCATGGTAGGAAGGGTCAGTCCGTACCTCGATGGCTTTCCTGAGTTTCTCCTCGTCCATCTGCCGCTGCAGCTGCGCCAGCTCGCGCGCCTCCTCCTCCTCGCGGCGCTGCCTCTCCTCCTCCACCCGCTGCCTCTCCGCTTCCTCCTCCGCTTCCCGTTGCAGTCTGCCAGGGGAGACGGTTAACGGATCATGCACGGTTATTAACTTGAATTACTGATGAGTTAGAATGTAATAGGACTAGTATTTCTATGGCGGGTCGTACACGACGTTACTCAAATCAAACTGGTTAGTAATTCATTATTACTAGGCCCCCCCCACAAGGTGGACCGACGACCTGGTGAAGGTCGCGGGCATCCGCTGGATGCGGGCAGCGCACGACCGGTCATTGTGGCGAACCTTGAGGAAGGCTATGTCCAGCTGTGGACGTCTTTCGGCTGAGATGATGATGATGATGATGAAATGGACATGCTGCACCGCATATTCGAAATTTTATTTCAAAAAGTTGTTATACTTGAGCAGTAGAATTTTTGAATTTTAGTAAACTAAATAAAGAATTAAAAGTACAAGTAACACATCATGACAACTGCTTAGTGCAGTGGTTCAAGCGTAGGCCGCTCGGCTCACTGCATCTGGTGGTTTCTGGCTCGATTCCCGCCAGAGACATATTTCGGAAACGACCTTCTCATCATTTACCCTGGTCTGGGTGTCACTGGGATCGCCCCCAGTCCATTGAACCATAGTACAAGCGTTGCTTAGTTTGGGACCATACAGTTGGGTGTGTTCGTCTGGCGATATTTACCTCTGTCGCTCGAGGTCTGCCTGTCGCTCCAGCTCTTCCCTCGCGCGGCGGCGGCGCTCGGCCAGCGCGGCCTTGGCCTGCTCTTCCGTGGTGATGCGGCGCGACATCGACGCTGTACCATCATACATACGGCTCAAACAACAGTCGGCAGGAATACATTACTAGCGGTACGTTGACCGGCTCGTATACGAGACTCAACAAAGATTGTGTGCAACAGTATAAGCGGTTTATAAGTCACATTGATTTGTAAAATTAATGAATGATTTCAGCAATTTTTCGTCAGTCAAAAATAGTTAAAAATGCGATGCTTGTAGAACAAACTTCGTCACTAATTTAGATATAACAAAATAAATAAACTGTTGGATTATAAATTTTATGATGTTATCACATAATACCTCCTACCTTTATCAAAGACCCTACCCTGTTAAAATAAATGAGGCATCCGACATGAACGAAGAAGTATACATGTCACTTTAGAATAATAATTAACCTTTACGGAAATACATTTAACTAGAATTCTCACTTTCATTTAATTACTTAGGCTCATTATAAACAAATAATATCGTCATAAAAATATAGAATGTAAAAAATATACTTATAGAATTTCTTAAGACTGTTTAAAAAAGGTTCACGACATAATTCAAATAATAAAAAACGTGGACAACTACTTTGTAAATATGGTGTAAACAAATAGTATGACAACAAGAAGAATTACTGACGATTACTGATTATTGACGGGCCCGTTGGCGTGATTGGCGTGGTGGCGCCTTTCACGCTGCAGGTCGTAGGTTCGATTCCTACCCGGGACATGCATTTGTGTACACGAACATGTCTGTATGTCCCGACTCTGGGTGTATATGCATAATATTAAGTATGTATTTACAAATAAAAAGTAGTATGTAGTAATATCAGTTATCTGGTTTCAATAGTACAAGGTCTGCTTAGTTTGGGATCAGGTAGCCGTGTGTAAAAAATGTCCCACGATATTATTATTATTACTGAAAATTATGAATCAAATATATTCCTCACCAGTCATCTCAGAGTCATCAGTCTTCTCCACCGAGGGCTCTTTCTTCTCCTCCCTTTTCTCGTCTTTCTCTTCTCTCTTCTCGACCGTCTTCTGGACTTCGACTGGCTTCTGAATCTCGATCTGCTTCTCTTTCGCATCGTCGGTAATAGCTTCTGTAGTGATTTGTTCGATTTTCGTTTCTTGCTTAATTTCTAACGTTTCTTTGTTTTCGTTTGCCTGTGAAGTAAATAATGGTTGTTTTCAGGTCAGAATTGCATCACTTAGCAGCTTAGTACGCCGGTGGATGTATTTCTAAAGCTATGGGTTCCTCCAATAGCGGCGCCGACATATAACGGCCGTAACTAGAACGTTGGCTATGTAAACAAAATGGCGCGGTTTCCTAGAGAGCGGTATTGGACACTGTTGTTTACGTAGCCAATGTTCTAGTACGGCCGTTATATGGCGGCGCCGCTATTGGAGGAACCCATAGCTTAAGCGATTAAAGAGAGTTATATCATAGACTAATCCGCATTCCGCGAACCGTCTTTGTTTATATGAGTAAGGTGGCAAACAAGCGCACGGCCCGCCCGATGCCAAGCAGTTACCGTATCCTACGGATGCTTGCATGTGTGTTTCTGTTTGTCAGTCTAATAAATTTGTGTACAAAAATTTTCCCTCATTTCAGATTACAAAAATAAGGTATTTGTAAAACATAATGGCTTCTGTAATGGACGTAGATGAAGAAGAAGTCGAAATGGCTTCTTCGAGTAGTGGCAAAGGCGACAAAAAGCGATTTGAAGTTAAAAAGTGGAACGCCGTTGCTCTGTGGGCCTGGGATATCGTGGTAGACAACTGTGCTATCTGCCGAAACCATATAATGGATCTGTGCATCGAGTGCCAAGCTAACCAGGCATCAGCTACTAGTGAGGAGTGCACAGTAGCCTGGGGAGTTTGCAATCATGCCTTCCACTTCCATTGTATCTCACGTTGGCTCAAAACCAGACAAGTATGTCCTTTAGACAACAGAGAATGGGAATTCCAGAAGTATGGACACTAAAACATGATGTAATGCCCCAAGACCCAGCTCCAAAAAGAAGCCACCACTTATTGAGAATGGGGATACCTATGTCAATAATGCAATTCAGTTGTTAATAAACTCACTCAAAAGTAATACCAAAGGCATCGCTCGCACGTTGCCAACCTGAAAGGGAGGGGACAGAGGCAGAGGAAGGTGAAAAAAGGGGGGCTCGGCTTCCGGCTCTCTCACTCATCGTACTAAACGCAGGTGTAATAACTACTTTACGGCGATCTTCTGTGAGAGGGTGGTACTACCCAAGTCGAGCTAGCCAATATATGAGCTGCAGTCAATTGGCTACAGCTTGGCTCTACCACAGTTCGTCTTATGTGAACCAGCTCCGCTAGACAAGTGGCTTTGTCTACGAGCGTTTCTATAAATCGCTACGCTTCATGTATGGAAATAACATAAGTCACGTGATCTACTTAACAAATTGTAATGTCATTTCCATACATTTAAGCGTAGCGTTTTGTAGAAACGCTTGTAGACGAAGCCACTTGTCAAGGGGGACTGGTGAACGAAATCACAAGTACCTTATCGTGTATAACATGTAGCGGGTTCGAGTCCCCGTTGTGTATCTGCAGCGCCTCCAGTTTCTGCGTCACCTCTACCGCGTCCACCTGACTGCCTGCCACTGCGACACTCGCAGCTGGCGGCGTTGGCTGTAGACAATACTTCACTTTACACACATCTCTGAGCTCCTGTTTAAAAGCATCAGATACCTTTTATCCAACAAATAAATAAGGCGATGATAGATACTCTATGGATAAACTGTCAAAACGCCATTATTTATTTGGTGGATATAAGTTATCTGACGAATTTGAAACCGACGCGGACGCTAAAAGAAACATCGGTATTACATAGATTTACAGAAGCACTTTTGTTTACAAAAATGGTTTTTAGCAATTGTAAAGTAGTCTCCGAGTAGTCTCGTAGTAGTCGAGTAGTCTCCGAGACCCGACGGGTCCTTGGCGTGGTTGGCGTGATGGCGCCTTTCACGCTGCAGGTCGTAGGTTCGATTCCTACCCGGGACATGCATTTGTGCGCATGAACATGTCTGTAAGTCCCGAGTCTGGGTGTATATGTATATTAAGTATGTATTTACAAACAAAAAGTAGTATATGTAGTAATATCAGTTATCTGGTTTCCATAGTACAAGCTCTGCTTAGTTTGGGATCAGGTAGCCGTGTGAAAAAAAATGTCCCAGGATATTATTATTATTATTACCCGAGACTACTAAAAGAACGCTTCGCGCTTCAAAAGTGGACATATGTGTGTATACATGGTTATAAAGAGCTATAACCACAGAATAAAGACTAAAGCAAGAGGTGCCCTTATTAGATATATGTATGAAAAAAAACGTGGTCATTGTTTTTTCATTTTCATTGTTCAATCTACCGGTAAATAGTTGAACTACTCGCTTCGTTTTATGTCGATGTTAGTACTAGGCCGACCACTCGGCCGAGTTGCTTAGGGCCAGTCCCCTTAGTAATTGGTCCATGGCTATAACACACCGGGTAGCCATGGCGACGTCGCCTGGCGTCTTGGTGTTATGGCTCCTAACGTTGCTAGTGGACAACGCTGACAGCGAATGAGAGCAGAACTTGAAATGTACATTTTATTTTGACGCTAGTCGCTAGAAGCACGGAGCGTCAAAGTTTAGGTATTCTAGCGACATAGGTGTCGTTTATTTTATATTTACGCTGATTTCTAAAAACAAGTCAGAGGGGTGCCTATGCATTAGTGTTGTACCTTGAGTCACAAGGGTATGTATAAGTGTTGTACCTTGAGTCACAAGGGTATGTATAAGTGTTGTACCTTGAGTCACAAGGGTATGTATAAGTGTTGTACCTTGAGTCACAAGGGTATGTATAAGTGTTGTACCTTGAGTCACACGGGTATGTATAAGTGTTGTACCTTGAGTCACAAGGGTATGTATAGGTGTTGTACCTTGAGTCACAAGGGTATGTATAAGTGTTGTACCTTGAGTCACAAGGGTATGTATAGGTGTTGTACCTTGAGTCACAAGGGTATGTATAAGTGTTGTACCTTGAGTCACAAGGGTATGTATAAGTGTTGTACCTTGAGTCACAAGGGTATGTATAAGTGTTGTACCTTGAGTCACAAGGGTATGTATGAGTGTTGTACCTTGAGTCACACGGGTATGTATAAGTGTTGTACCTTGAGTCACAAGGGTATGTATAGGTGTTGTACCTTGAGTCACAAGGGTATGTATAAGTGTTGTACCTTGAGTCACACGGGTATGTATAAGTGTTGTACCTTGAGTCACAAGGGTATGTATAAGTGTTGTACCTTGAGTCACAAGGGTATGTATAAGTGTTGTACCTTGAGTCACAAGGGTATGTATAAGTGTTGTACCTTGAGTCACACGGGTATGTATAAGTGTTGTACCTTGAGTCACAAGGGTATGTATAAGTGTTGTACCTTGAGTCACAAGGGTATGTATAAGTGTTGTACCTTGAGTCACAAGGGTATGTATAAGCGTTGTACCTTGAGTCACAAGGGTATGTATAAGTGTTGTACCTTGAGTCACAAGGGTATGTATAAGTGTTGTACCTTGAGTCACAAGGGTATGTATAGGTGTTGTACCTTGAGTCACAAGGGTATGTATAAGTGTTGTACCTTGAGTCACAAGGGTATGTATAAGTGTTGTACCTTGTGTATGATCTCTTTGTCGATGCTGGGCTCTTTAGACGCGGCGGGAGACGGCGACAGCGCGCGGCCCGGCGATGCCGACGACGATTTGCCGCGCGGCGTCTGTCATCACATTACAATCTCAGGAGATTACAGGCATTGGAAATGGGGTTTTACCGTCGCATGTTAAGGCCCGCCACGTACATACGGAATTCCGTTTCGCATATAAATATCGATTAACATCAGGCGGGCCGTACGCTTTATTTCCACCGCAGTCCAAAAAAAAAAAATGACGTTTCCGAACGCGATACGTCCATACGTTTGGATGGATTTACTGCGTTCGGAATCCCCGATTCGATATTTCGAAACGGAATTCCGTACGGAAAGTTCCGTATGTGTGAGGCGGGCCTAAAGGGCCAGCTGGATCCATAGTCACGAATGAAGAGATTCTACAAAGCGCCATCAAATTCCGGAAACTCAGGACTGCCACTGTTCTTACGTTTCACCATCACGTATTAATTAATCATTAGTTTTAATTTAATTTCTGCTTAGTAAATTATTTTTGTAAATATTTTAAGGATTAAAATACCTTATTGTGTTCTTTGGATGGCTTTGGCTTTCTGTGTAGTGGCGGCTTGCCCTCTCCGGGCGCTGTTGGCGGAGCTGCAAGCAAAAGTTATTATAAAATATTGAAATAAGTTTTTTGAAAAACACTATTAAAAATAAATGAAGATTAAAAATTTTAGACAATGCTAATTCGTTTACTTATGTCACGTTTTATATCGCAACATGTCACTTTCTCTCTTTATTAATGCATAGGAGAGAATTAGACATAAAAATCAATTTATCTCGCGTTTTGTCATGTCACGGGCGGGTGTGCTGCCAGTCCTGGTGGGTGGCTCCTCCAATGGCGGCCTCCAAAATGCAAAACGTTTTTGAATGTATTTATGAAAGCATTTACAAAGCGCCCCACCAAGACTCACATACGATGTGTGCGTGCTCAGACGGCTGTCAAACGAAAACTTATCCAAAAATTGGTTGCTCGACTAGCGAGGTTCTTATGATACTATATAGTCTGATTTTTAATTAGACGAAGTAAACTGACAGGTGCTAATGTCACTTTTCGATATAAATAGAACAAATAAGGTTCAAATTCATAGAACAGTGACATTTATAGCTGTCAGTTTGCTTCGTCTAATTAAAAATCAGACTATAGGTATTTTTCGTTTAACATAGAACCATTTACATACATGTAATGAGACTGCTTGCTATGTGAATAAATAAATAATTTGGAGGGGGCGCCATGTTATCGTAGTTTTGACGGGCTCGTTGGCGTGGTTGGCATGATGGCGCCTTTCACGCTGCAGGTCATAGGTTCGATTCCTGCCCGGGACATGCATTTGTGTGCATGAACATGTCTGCATGCCCCGAGTCTGGGTGTATATGTATATTAAGTATGTATTTACAAATAAAAAAGTACTAGGTAAATAAAAAAATAATAATAATATCCTCGTACATTTTTTACACACGGCTACCTGATCACAAACTAAGCAGAGCTTGTACTATGGAAACCAGATAACTGATATTACTACATATATAGTTCGTTTTTTTATACTTGTCCTATTTGGTAAGCAAAGATGGCGCCCAGCGGGGCGATTGCGTAACTTTGTTAATGTTTCAATTGGTTTCGTATATAATTGACACAGGATGAAGGAAACCAATTGAAACATTGACAAAAAGTTGCGCAATCGACCCGCTGGACGCCATCTTTGCTTACCAAATAGGACAAGTATAAAAAAACGTACTATATATGTAGTAATATCAGTTATCTGGTTTCCATAGTACAAGCTCTGCTTAGTTTGTGATCAGGTAGCCGTGTGTAAAATTGTCCCAGGATATTATTATTATTATGAAGTGTGTACTGACTGGGCTCGTTGGTGGCGTGATGCGAGACGGGCCGCGGGCGGCGCGGCGTGGTGTGCGCGCGGCGCGGCGCGGGTGTGGGCGCGTCGCCCGCCGCCATGACCGTGCTGTCGCGTGACACGCCGGGCGTGGTGGCCGCGCTCTGCGCCGCTTGCATCACGCCGTCGCCGCAGGCGCCGCCTGCATCACACAACGCACATTAACACATGACCACCATGCATACTTTACAAAGGGTCTACAAACCACAGTTTAAGAATATACAGGGTGAATTTGAAATCATGGGCATCCTTTTAAACTATGACTCATGATTCAGAATATTTTGGGAAAATAAATAAAACAATCTAAAGATAAAAATATTGCTCGAGTAAGCAATTAAGCAAACCAGTTAACCGTCATACCTTGCCTGGGGCATAAATTTTTATCAATTGATTTGTTGATTAATATTCCCAAAATATTCTGAATCATGCGTAGAGTCATAGTTTAAAAGGATGCCCATGATTTCAAATTCACCCTGTATACTGGAAAAAAAATAATCAGCGCGAAAATTTTGTAAGTACATAATTTAAGAAACATGACGTATTAAAAAAAAGTCATCGGATGTTGGAGTAAATATACTTAGAAATTGACTTTTGGTCATCAGCCATTTGCACTGTTTTATGAAACATTTGCCCGCGACTTCGTCCGCGCAGGGTTTAAATTTAAAAAAATCCGTTTCTCTTTGCTGGAACCCAAATCCCGTATCCATATATCCCTGATTCTGTATCCCATATTCCGTATCCCTTATCCTGTATCCCGTATCCCGTATCCCGTATCCCGTATCCCGTATCCCGTATCCCGTATCCCGTATCCCGTATACCGTATCCCGTATCCGTATCCATATCCCGTATCACGCATCCCACATCCCGTATCCCGTATCCCACATCCCGTATCTCGTAAGCCGTATCCCGTATCCCGTACCCCGTATCCCGTATTCCGTATCCCGTATCCCGTATCAGTATCCGTATCCGTATCCCGTATCACGCATCCGTATCACGCATCCGTATCACGCATCCCACATCCCACATCCCGTATCCCGTATCCCGTATCCCGTATCCCGTATCCCGTATCCCGTATCCCGCATCCCACATCCCGTATCTCGTAACCCGTAACCCGTATCCTGTACCCCGTATCCCGTATCCGTATCCGTATCCCGTATCCGTATCCCGTATCCGTATCCCGTATCCGTATCCGTATCCGTATCCCGTATCCGTATCCCGTATCACGCATCCCACATCCCGTATCCCGTATCCCGTATCCCGTATCCCGCATCCCACATCCCGTAACCCGTATCTCGTATCACATATCCCATATCCCAAATCCCGTATCGCATATCGCGTATCCCGTATCCCATACCCCGTATAATTTTCAAAAACGCAAGTTTTTTTTCTTACTCCTATTCACCAATTTTCATAATTCTAACTACAAAAATGACGAACTTACATTCAAACTTTCATCCCCTATTTCACCCCCCTTAGGGGATGTATTTTGAAAAACACTGAAATTAATATTGTCGATCTTTAAAAAGTCACCTTATCACCAATTATTATAATTCCAACTTCAAAAAATTACGAACTTTGATACAAACTTTCAACCCCTATTTTACCCCCTTAGGGGTTGAATATTGAAAAACCCTGAAATTAATATTGTTGATCTTTTAAAAGTCACCTAATCACCCATTTTTATAATTCCAACTTCAAAAAATGACGAACTTCCATACAAACTTTCAACCCCTATTTAACCCCTTAGGGTTTAAATATTCAAAAAAGCTGATATTATTATTTTTAATACGTAAAACGAACCCTAAACACAAATTTTCATTACGCTAACCTCAGAAATGACGAACTTCAATACAAACTTTCGTCCCCTATTTTACCCCCCTAGGGGTTGAATTTTCAAAAACGCAGCAATTCAAGTTTTTTATTTTTAAAAAGGAACCTAAACACCAAGTTTCATAATTCTAACTTCAAAAATGACGAACATCTATACAAACTTCCCAACTAACTTTCATCCCCTATTTTACCATCTTAGGGGTTGAATATTCAAAAACGCCGAAAACCATATTTTTTATTTCTAAAAAGACACCTCAACACAAATTTTCATAATTCTAACTTGAAAAATGACGAACTTGCATACAAACTTTCATCCCCTATTTAACCCCCTTAGGGGTTGAATTTTCCAAAATCGCTTCTTATTGCTTGCCTACGTCACAAAATATATCTACTATCCAAATTTCATGTCTCTAACTTCAGTAGTTTCGGCTCGGCGTTGATGAGTCAGTCAGTCAGTCAGTCAGTCAGTCAGTCAGTCAGCATTTCCCTCTTTATATATTAGTATAGATACGTACGAGTTTAATTTACGTGAGCGTTATTTGAATAAACTTATTTATATCATAAATTAAATAACGATTGAACAATATTATTGACTAATAAGTATAGAGCACAAAGGTAGAAAAAGATACATAGCGCAACGTTCAAAATCATTAGTTAGCACGAGTTTTCATTTACCTATCGAAAACTTAGTTAAAATTATATTAGTCACGTTTAAAACATTAAATAGCGACACGTTACTACAACATTGATATATATTAAAATCGACAACGCATAGCACATCGAACATTGCTAATTGAAAACCAATCCTAATATACCTAAATGGTCTAAAACGGACCCTCTGTATTCCGAATCATTGTAATAATTCTAATCTAATACCGCGGCCACGAAAAACACCGCTGCGCTTACAGCGTCAATAAAGTAACGATGATTTTAGTTGAGAACGTTTTCCAACGATATTCTGTAATTATACCACGGACAACTAGAAGCGATACGAAGTGGTAATAATGTTCGAGTTAAACTCAGTCATCGCCGGGCTCTCTGCCTTTCGAGCGGCTATTTTATTTTGGGTTTCATACTGTGTCGGAAGGCATTTTTTTTTAAGTGGGACTATACCTACACATACTCCTATCACTGTTCTCCTAATAGCCAGGATCAATAATGGTCACCATTGTCGATCGCTGACACTGAGATTTGACGAGTCCCGGGAAAAGTTAAGTTGTTGAACCCGAACGAATTTAACCAAAAGAAGGAATAAGGATGAAGATGACGTTTTGACTGATATCCCTTGGAAATACTGGCAAAAAAATTACATTTATTTGGTGGATTAAGATTATCTGAATATTTTGAAACAAGCCCTTAGTATCATTGCTAGTTGGCCGTGGTATACATGTTGTTTTCAGTGATAAAGTATGTTTTCAGTGACTACGGAGACAAAAACAAAATTCCTACATGACAAAACAGACCGTTAAAAAGATAGTATATGTTACCTCTGGGCGTGTTAACCCCGGTGCCGGCGATGGAGGCGGGGCGGGGCTTCCGCGGGCCGGCGCGGCGCACCACGCCCGCCGCCGACAGCGCGCTGCCCGGCCGCGAGCCCGGCGTCGTGTCGCCCGACCGCGTCTCTGCATACATTGACGCCTATGTACACAAGGCGGACAGCGAGCGGTGCGCGCACCCGTCAATGGATCGTGTACATTGCGGGAGGGATGGGTGAAAGCGGGTGTTTTGTACAAGCATGTGCACAAGCAACTTCGCGCAGATCTATAGTCGGTCCAAGGGGCCATCCATAAATTACGTCACACGAATTTCATGATATTTTGATCCCTCCCCCCTTGTCACAGCTGGTTACATTTGTGAGACTCCCACCCTCCCTAATGTGAGGTCACATATTTTTTACAATTTTCAGAAATTTTAAAAATATTTCGTTAACAGTTAAAATTTCGGTTTTAATACTTAGATTACTTATTAGATTTTTAAATGCGACGTCACAAAACTTAGGAGCCCTCCCACCCTTTACTTGTGACGTAATTTATGGATGGCCCTCAAGCGCCATAAAACATGGGAAAAGAGTAGGGCATATTGCGCCCTCTTGCACTTATTGGCCTTATGGTCGGATCTATCTACACACACCCATGAGAAGAAAAAAAGAAAGAAGAAAAAAAAAAACATTTATGCGACATTCACAAGACAGAACATAAACAGATTAAAGAGAAATAAAAAGAGGTCAGCGCGATCTGTGACCCATAAGTGCAAGGGAGCGCATAATATGCCCTACTTCGTTCCCACGTTTTATTGGACCGACTATATAGTCTGCTTTGTGTGCACTGGAGGAACCGGCGCGAGGGAGTCATTGGCCGCGTCCACAAGCCCCGAGAAGCCACGCCCGAGTCATCAGTTATAACATGTCTGCGTTCAGACGTCGAAACTGATTGCTCGGGCGCGCCGCTCGGCTGATATAGACACACCAAATCGCTTGATTGCGTTAACGTCAGTTTGGCCAACCCTCAACCTGAACCCTGGTTTGCGGTTTTTTGGGTTAAAATCAATAACATCTTAATTATTTTTAGACTGTCAACTTTAGAAGTCCTATAATTATTGTGATATGCGAAGAAACATTTAAATTTAACTGTGAATGTAGAAAACGTATACAACATGTTAAGAAAACCCTGTCCGAGCCGAAACCGGTAATTAGGTTCCCCAATCACATGACCAAATAAAATAATAAAAAATAAAAAAACATGATAGTAAACATATTAATGAACATTTAAAGTGCCAATTTTTTTTGCCTTTTTCCCACATAATGTAGCTAATTTTAAAAATATGACAACACCGTTACCGGAAGTAATTATGTTAGATCGTGTGGCGTCACCTCAGACCACAAAGTATGTGATGACGTCATTTTATGAAAAAAATTTTTTTATGTAAATTTGTATTACAAAAAAATATGGGAGGCCTTTGCCCAGCAGTGGGACACTTACTATGCCAAAAAAATTAAAAAAAAATTTGAAAAATTAAAAAAAAAAATTAAAAAAAAAGTTTTTTTTTACAAAAATGGAATCTAATCTCGATACCCAACAATACGTTTTCGGGTCGGACAGGGTTTTTTTAACATATTGTATAATGTGATGTCATATTTCAATAGTTATATTCTATGATCCATTGAAATAAAATAAAACAATGGACTTAAGGATTTACCAATGGATAGTTAAAGCATCATGATTGGAATGTGCTGTACATACTTTTAGTTACAAAATGAGGGCATTAAGCATTAGTACCACTTACCTTACGACTACATCTTAGCTTTGCGAGAAATTGCATTTTAACGTTACCATTGACGGATCTCTTCAACGATTCCTCAACACTTCGTATTAAACCGTCAATGGAAAGCATAAATACAATTTCTTACAAAGTAGACGACCATAGTCACGAAGAATCACCAATACGGAGGTAGCTAGAGTGAGATATATGAAATAGATACCTTTTGCCCGCCGCTCCAAAAGCTATTGTGTAATATACCTTAATATAATGAAAAGAAAGACCAATTTCCAAGCCGAGAAAAGTACCCGAGAAGTTGTGATCAGATTAAAAATTAGGTGGAATTAAAAAATAATGGATAAGAACAAATACATAAGAAAGAACTGATAACGTACAATTAATAATTTAATATCTTTACTCACAAGAATCGTACATAAATAGCTCAAGATATATACAAATTGTTAGTAAATTTTGCAGCATCAGTCACAAAATAAAATGTTCACACGGACTTGACAAGAACACCTCAAAAACACTCAAAAACTGACGTTCAGAATTATAATTCGAATTTCTATATTTAAATCACACAAGCCTGCTCAAAAACACTTTAAAAACAAAGCCCTAAATTTAATGCACACTCAAATAAAATAAAAATATAATTGAAAATCGGTCCACAATTGACACAATTGACGGAGAAATGGCGTAACTACCTACAAAAAAAATATATTGTCGAATTGAGAACTTCTACCTTTTTGAAGTCGGTTAAAAATGGAATCTATTCTCTGGCAGGTAGACGGTAGCTGGACCAGGGCGGTAACATTTTTTGGAATAAATCTAAGAATTCGCGATAAAGTTGACGAACTTATATTTAGGACAGTTTGCCTTATATGTTTAGAGTAGCCTATACCAAAAAGTTGGTTAATACAGGCTAACAGAAGGAAGAAAACGATTATAATTTCAAAACTGGCGGCTAGTCAAAGGCATGAAAAATTCTGACTTTTGTAAGAGATTTATCAACTATCAAAAACCGCCTAATTAAAAGCCTATTGTTATTGTGTAAGCATCCATAACGATACACTTTTTTCAAGTTTGATGAAAGTTGCCAAGTAACCTATGTAACCCTCAGAAGCGACACGTCAGAAGCAAAGCGTCTCTGGCCACACAAACTATAGGCGAAGCGTCCCAACCTTCGCAAAGCCACTTCTATTACGCGTCCTTTAACGACATACTTTGATAAAAGCTCCCTATATTCTTTCGTAGTGACTGAATAAGAAGCGAAGCATCACTGCACCAACAAAAATCGGAGGTGAAACGTCCTAATCCTCGCACAGGTTAATCACGCTTCCTAAATCGGGATACTCTTCAGAGTTAGATGCCTATGTACTATAATACTTCCGAAGCGTGACCGGCCATAAATCACAGGAGAAGCATTCTAACACTATCAAAGGTCTATCAGGCGTTCTAAAACGAGATACTCTTCAGAGTTGATGAAACCCTTCCGAAGCTACACATTATAAGCGAAGCGTCACTGCACCAAAAAACCAGAGGCGAAGCACCCTAACCCCCGCGTCCTAAACAACACTCTTCCGAGTTGGCTGCCAACAATAGTTCGGAAGCGGCACGTTAGAAGCGAAGCGTCACCGGCCACACAAACCGAAGCGTCCCGTGGTGTGGTCTTACGCGTCCTATTGAGGTGATGCATGGAGGGCGAGGCGGAGTGCAGCGCGCGCGCCGCCGGCAGCCGGTCCAGTCGCGTCATGGAGTACGCCCTACCTGGCGCACCCGCAGTACCCCCCGCCCCCGCGCGCGGCGCTGGCACCGTCGGCACCAGGTCCGTGCGCCGCCGCGCCACCGACGACCACATCATCGGCGCCGGGCTGCGGTCCGGCTCGTCTAACGAACACACACGGTACATTCGTTTCTAATAGTGATACTAAGGCGCCTATTCCAAATACGAAACGAAGTCCTTGGGCTGGTGGATAGTACATTTACTACTATTGAATCTGAACATCATGAACATCATTTAATTAATTTGAATTTTGCATGCCAATTGGTGGAATATAGCATAAGCAATTTTATAATCTCTAACATCAATGTATACCTACCTACATTCGCAAATAAAAGTTATTGTATTGTATTGAACTTCGATCCGAAACACTCATCGGAGTAGGAAACGTACGATCCAGACGAAGCATTTCGTTTCGTATTTCATAGTAGGCGCCCCGATAGAGGGGACTCCCCCAAAAATTGTGGGGAATTTGTGGAAGGAAAAAATGTGTGGCCATTGCAGAATATTGGTATTTATTGGAGCTAAAAACCTCTTCGCAAAAGTTAAAGTCCTATTCAGCTGAGATGTTATGGCATTGTTGTATGGCTCGTCCAAATTACGCGTTATTTTTACATCAGATTTTAGAATTGCAATCAAATTCAACAGTATCCTTCTTTTTGAAAAGATTTATAGATTGTCATGTTATATGTCTCTATAAATAAATACTGTGAGTACAAAGATGTTTCCATAAGTCGATATCGTCAGTCTAATACAGTCCCAGAGTGCAGGCTAAGTAGCGCCTCCTCGCTGCTTACACATCGAATTAGCATAATCGCCGCTTAATCTCTAGCAAGGTCGCCCGTGCTGCATCTCAATACAATGGTGTTGTATACTTTATGTATGGAAATTATTGTAATATAAGGGGACAAAGGAGAAAATTTTACTGTAAAGAAGAAACAGCTCTATAACTCAAATAAATATGTGTTTCTTTGTTCCTCTCAGGAATAAGATCTAATTTTAATAAATGAGTTACTTACAGAAACTTGCAAACATGACGAGTCCTTGATTGGTAGCATTAAAAGTGAAAAAATGTTAATATAAAAAAATCGAAGTAAAACTGCTAAGAAGCTGGAGCAATGAATTCTCACCTTTATTGTCAGTGTCTGAAGAGTCTAAGTGCAGTGCTGAGGCGCGTCTCGTGAGCGGCGCAGACGCGAACATCACATTTGTTGTTGATGCCGCCCTGAAACACGCAAGTGAAGTTTTTATACGATTGTATAAGATTGCGTTTATCAAATGGTACCTACACAACAATACCGATGAATTGGTGATATTAAAAGGAATCAAATTAACTTTTGCCAGTTCATTGGTTTGTCATATGTCAAAAGAAAACGACCCTTACCCCCAAATTTACAGAAAGTTATGAAGGACTTACACAGGCATTACAAATGACTTTTGTTCCTTGAAATGTTTTGTTAAACTATTGAAAACTGACTTAAAATCTCCATAAATTTGAGGGTTACTTCTCTTGCTATGATTCATTGTCCGCTGACATGCTTTGGAAAACCGATGAGTGACTTTCAATCCTTGTGATCCATACCATATTATAATGGAGTCTCTTTTAAGCACACACAAGCCTTTGGAGAGTGATGGAATCTCATGACAATGACCTCATACACCACATTTCCTTAACAACTCAAATGGTACACTCTACTACCATTTCTTCAATGATTTCCTCTCACAGAAGATCGGCGTAAAGCAGCCATTACAGCTGCGTTTCGTACGATACGTGAGAGAGCCGGAAGACAAACCCCCCCACCATTCTCCCCCTCCCTCCGTCCCACTCCCCTTCAGGTCGGCAATGCCTTTGGTATTGCAAGCATCTATAGGCTACGGTAAGAGCTTAACATCAGGCGGACCGTACGATTTTTTGCCACCTGTCCTATAAAAAAAAATGGCCGGCGTCATTTTCAAATGCATTTCAAGCTGAACAAAACGAGCTGTTGACATGCAGCGCACACGTCTTGTAGGTAGTTAGATAGCCTTATCTGTACTTCAATGCGACCAACATCGTGCTATATTGATTACTTTACATGTAAATAGATTAATATACAAGGTAAGTGAGCATTAGTAGCTTCCTACTTCCTATTTACGCTGGATTAGAGATGAACCGTAAGCGTAGGTGATGAGGTCGAACGGCACGTTATGCGCTTCAACGCTTTTATGAAATTTTTGTTTGTATGTTTCTTCCAGCTAATCTCGGAAACCGCTGGACCAATTTTTACGGGATTTTCACTGATGTTATAACGAGTGACATTGGCTTAGCTTAGGAATAACTTAGAACTAGAATAAAAACGTCAAAATATCAAGTTTTTTGTATGGGGCCCTATTTATTCTTAAATTTTATTATATATTTAGTATTTTTAGTTGTAGTAGCAACAGAAATAAACATTCTGTGAAATATTTAAGTCTCTACCTATTACTATTACGGTTCGTGAGATACAGCCCGCTGACAGACGGACAGCGTAGGCTTCGTATAAGGGTCCCGTTGGCACCCTTTGGGTACGGAACCCTAAAAAATATAAATAAGTAACTTTACATAATCAAGAGCATCGAGAAATCTCCATAATTAGCAGAAAACAGATTTCACCATTGATGAATTAGCAGCAGTAACGCCATTGTGCGGAGACAATGGTGTCGCCAAAGGTTTACGTCATTAGGGGGTCAGTGGACCGGGGCGGAAGTCGCGGACGAGGCTCGCGCCTTATGCGGGAACACCGGGTTGCGAATGCGGATATCTGCGTATACTAAAGCTGGCTACACAGGTAACGATTATTGTAGCGATTTGTTGTCAATCAATTTGCACAGATAATATAATCGATGGTGTGTATGAGAAATCTTTGCAATTATCTGCAACAATTATTGCGATCGAAGCCGACACCGAATTGGTTGCGCTACCAAGCGGACACCAGGTGCGATACCCTCCATACAGCTCTATACATTTTGTTGGTGGAGCGACTGGTTGCGGTACCACTGGTGTCCTCGTGCGATATAGCACTTATCACTACAGGGTGAATTTGAAATCATGGGCATCCTTTTAAACGGTGATTCTACACATGACTCAGAATATTTAGGGAATATTAATAAACAAATCAATTGACAAAAATTTATTACCCGGGTAAGGTATAACAGTTAACTGGTTTGCTTATTTGCTTACTCGAGCAATGTTTTTTGGTTAATAGATTTTTTTATTTATTTTTCCAAAATATTCTGTTTCATGTGTAGAGTCATAGTTTGAAAGGATGCTCTTGATTTCAAATTCATCCTGTATATGTAGTGAGTAGTTAAGGTAGACTGAGTTCCGAATCTGATACATAAAATCAAATTGTAATTTAAAACTAAAATATAGGTTCCCATAGCCTCATCTGATAAAAGCATGAATGTCACACCGCACTTCCATGAGTGACCTTCAAATTACCAAAACACGCGGTTCCCAGAGTAGGCTGTTAACTAGATTAAACGAAACTACTCTATACACGTAACTAACTTTAATTACTCTGTAACATGCTAATACACGTGAAGTTCACTATGTACCCTTGTCAAGCGAAATTAACCCTTAAGAGGTAATAACAGTGATGTGGTATGTTATTAAATAAATAACTAGAAACATGGTTGAACTAATGAAACGAATTCGTAAATAAATAAAATAAGTATCGCAAGTCACCAAATGTATGGTCCCAAACTAAGCAGCACTTTTACTAAGGTTACTACGAGTATACCATGGACTGGGGGCGATCCGAGTGACAACCAGACCAGGCCAACGCTCGAACCACTGCGATAAGCGGTCGCTAAAAAATTATTTAATTAATTACAAAAATAATCGTTTATGTGTTCACAGAACTAGGTAGGTTATTTTGGGCTGTGCCAGACCAGTCCCTGGGCTCCATTAAATCGAAGAGGTCTTAAATAGAAACTGAATGTCATTCGGCAAAACACTCAGTAGGAACTGACTTTTATTTGAAGTGATTCTCAATAAAAAGTGTGTCATTTGAAAACAAACTTAGCAAATTCGGAGTTAAATTTGGAGTGACACTCAGTCGAAACTGAGAGTCATTTGAAGTGACACTCAGTCGAAACTGAGAGTCATTTGAAGTGACACTCAGTAGAAACTGTATATATATGTATATAGTCGAAACCGAATTAATGTAATGACAAAACTGGGCCTATGCGAAAACATATAGAAGACCCAAACTTGATATAAGTACAAACTTTTAATGAGGACATGCTTTCTTCAAAACAATTAAATATTAATTAGCATTATAACGTGAATTTATTAGGCATATGTCAGCTGTGGAAGACTGTGAATGTGGAAGGTATGTGACCTAAATAATGACGAGTCCACCGGCTGGAATGTCAAAGTTGAGGTGTACCAGAATAAACCACGTTTATTATGGATAGCCACGCTTTCGGTATGTAACAATCGATTAACTGAACATGAAAGCAGCGTATTGTAGTTGAAAAAGGGTGAGCAATATTTAGTGAGATTAATGTAATGTATCGTCACGACTTTTATCCCCATTCGGGGGTAGTCAGAGGCTTGAGTGGCCATACACCACCACATTGTGGAGGTATTAACCAACTCAAACCCCACGTTTCACCAGATAGTCAGAACCCAACGTGACAGGTGGTGAACCTTGTCGCCGTGTATACAGGAACTGACTATTACCTAATCCCGAGGGATAGGTAGGTTTCCTCACGATGTTTTCCCTCACCGTCAGCGAACTGTAAATTATGCACATAGATGAAAATTCATCCATTGGTGCATGCCCCACCGGGGATCGAACCTGGGACTTTCTGATTGCTAGCCCAACCTGTTCACCCCTAGGCTACAGTCGCATTACAGATTATCTTCTAAATTATGTTTAAAAGACAGGCATGGAGAGGCTAGACAACGCAAGTTCATAAGATAGTGTGGAAACCGAGCGTGCCATATTTTAGACACTTTACGATGACGTTTTAGTGATTTGCTCAACGCGACTGAATCTTTTCAATCGCTAAGCGTCAGTGAGATAACAGAATTACGACTAAATTGACTTTAAAATTGATTCGATGACAAAGGAATGAGAATACAAAAGTAAGAAGCGCGTCAAGTTTGCACTACATTGCAAACTTGCGGCACGCTTGGTCAGACGGTTTGCGTTGTCTAGCTTCTCCATGTCTGTGGTTTAAAATATACTATCAGCTGTTTTATTTAAATACATAACAACAATAAATGTATATACTTTTCCTCGATCGGTAAGCTATAACTGTTTATTTATAACTCCAAAAGCATACAATATGTTCAGATATAAATCGTATACTATCTAATCGCACGCCAAACGGATAAATATCGCGGAAAATTTACAATCGACTCCATAATTATATTGTGTGTGGAGTTGCACAAAATAAATGACAAGTTTATTTTTTAATTATTTTTTTAAACATCCGGTGCAAAGGAATTTTAGGACGGATAACACCTGCACAGCCAAGTAGTGTGCTGTGTTATCAATTATCAAGAACACGTTTCGAAACTGGTAAATTTAAATTGTGTTGAATGCACGAGTCAGTTTGGGTAATTAAAATACCTATAGGTATCAGAACCAGCGAAACTTCTTGACATCCCTTCGTTTTTACCCGACTATAATAATTCCATCCCACTAATATTATAAATGTGAAAGTTTGGATGGATGTATGGATGGATGTTTGTTACTCAATCACGCCAGAACGGCTGAACGGATCTGGATGAAATTTGGCACAGAGATAGATTATAGTCTGGAATAGCACATAGGCTACTTTTTTTAACTATGTGCGGACGAAGTCGCGGGGCAAAAGCTAGTCATATTTTTGACTAAAGGTTTTTATATAACCAAACAAAGCATACCTTTTTAATTCATGTAAAATGTAACGTCACGACTTTTATCCCCATTCGGTGGTAGTCAGAGGCCTGAGTGGCCATACACCACCACATTGTGGAGGTATTAAACAACTCAATGCCCACGTTTCACCAGATAGTCAGAACCCAACGTGACAGGTGGTGAACCTTGTCGCCGAGTATACAGGAACTGACTATTACCTAATCCCGAGGGATAGGTAGGTTTCCTCCTCGGTTTCGTTTAATTCATCACCTTCCTATATTGATTTTATCGTCAGGATATATCTATTGAAAGGTAGGCTATGTTTCCAAGCGCTAAAAAACTGGTTCATTCACAACCCTCTTAAATTTTCAGATTTTCAGGATTTATTTACTTACTTAAAAAAATATTCATTCAGTACAGTTATAAAATGTATAAAAACCTCATTCGGCTAATAGAATTAAATGAATAAACTCATAAATATACAGTTTATTTTGTCCTTTTAGCGGATCAAGCAAGGTTGTATTCAAATGAGTTCATGTGAGGGTTTATAGTCGTAAATCGTATGCAGAGGGAGGCACTCCTTGCAGACTACGTGAGGGATGAGTCACATACACTTTCACTTGTGTGTGCTTGTATAATATCGATTTATACAGATGTTTTAACAGCTTTACAACTTCATACACCTCGGAATTGCTTCTCTACGCAGATATACCGCCAAATTTATAGAGATTTTTATCCAGTTTACAGCGGTTTTACAACGCATTTCTAGGAACAAAAGTGGTTTGTAATGCCAGTGTAAGTCATTCCTTCCACTCGACACCACCAAAACGACACCACCGGTGGTGTCGTATGGAATCTCTAGTCCATACGACACCACCGACTATTAGTGAGGTTACCTACATACAAAGTTGTTGATATGAAAACTCCAATTAAGTTCAAGCAGTTTCATTAATGAGGTATGTCATTTGATAAAGTTTATATTTATGTGTTAGTTTAGTTTATATTTATTACATAAACTCTGTTTTATTAATTATCGTTTAACTATAGATAACTTGAAATAATAACTTTGGGGTCGGATCAATGTATGTGATGTTGTCTGATATTTATTTATTTATTTTAATGAACTGGGAGCTGTTTGTCAAAAACACGCGTTTCTGGACATCACTAGGGTGGTGTCGTATGGACTAGAGATTCCATACGACACCACCGGTGGTGTCGTTTTGGTGGTGTCGAGTGGAAGGAATGGTGTAAGTCCATAACTTTCTATAAATTTGAGGGTTAGTTTTATCTGAACTTATGTTGTGGAAAGGCATCAGCTGTTAAGAACTCCGGTATCAATTTCAGAAAGGATGTTGTTTACTGGTTCAGTGATCTTAATCCTTCGTTAGCACTGAAGAGATATTCGGAACTATTTATTTAAATTGTCTGTCTTTTGACAAAAGAAAATAAAGATCAGCAATGGGTAATGTTTCATCAGGCGAAAGCTTGGCACAGTGGTTTGAGTGTTGGCCGCTCGGCTCACTGCATCGGGTGGTCGCGGGTTCAATTCCCGCCAGAGACAAATTGCGGCAACGGCCTTTCCGTAATTTGCCCTGGCCCCCATTCCATTGTATGGTAGACATAGTACAAGCGTTGCTTAGTTTGGGACCATACAAATGGTGTGGTTGTCTGGTGATATTTATTTATTTATTTATCAGTGCACAAGTTGGTAAGTGACACACGTTGTAAAAATCACGCGATAAACTTATTATTTGTATTCAAGTTTGTTATAAATTATCATAAAAATGTGACCCGATGAGAAACCGGTCGGCGTTTTATTGTTTTGCAATTTATTATATGTTACTAAACCCTGACCCTCAGCGAAGCACGTTTTGTTGACTAGATTATGTTGATAATAATATATAAAGTATGTACTAACATTACTACTCCACCAAGCCAACTAGGCACTCGGGTATAAATATCAAATGATAATAAGCCAATGATTCCGTCCACAACGTAGTGAGCCTGGGCCAATGCCTGGGCACACCTGTGGCAGTAACTCCCATGGTGGAAGGACCGCGGAATCATTGAGTTATTATCATTTGATATTTATACCCGGGTGCCTAGTTGGCTTGGTGGTGTAGTACGTGATACCAATAACTATAGAATAAGGCTTATTTTATTTTACAGTCAGTCTATGTAAATATCAATTTTCATTATTGTAACAAGATAGATAAGGGTTAAAATAAACGTTACGTACGTTTTTAATCTAATCGGCCTTTGAAGAACGATCGTTATCTGTATTGAACATAGTGGTATTGGTATTATTCTCTGTAAGGGACGATTCTACTAGTCTAATACGATATGGTTCTAAATAGTATTTTTTATATGCCCAGGTTATGGCCAGGTTAACACTGTTATCATTGTCATAGGATTGTAACACCTAATTATAGATTAACAAAATGAAAAATGAAAAATACGTCACTTTTATCCTCATTCGGAGGTAGACAGGGGATTGAGTGGCCATACACCACCACATTGTGGAGGTATTAAGCCAACTCAAAGCCCACGTTTCACCAGATAGTCAGAACTCAACGTGAAGGGTGGTGAACCTTGTCGCCGTGTTATAGATTATGTGTTAGGTATTTAACACAGAACATGCTCTATATCATGCACAAGTTTATGTTATAATGACCTACATTAGTTCATAAACTCTACATTAATACTAAACTACTTTTCTTACTAACAACTAATCAAAATCTACTGCAAGCCACAGAGTGAAGTAATTCGGACATTCCATGCGGACGATACAAAGGATGATTAAAAAACAAACACAATTAGTGGAAAAAAAAGATTAAAAACAGACAACAAAATTAGTGAAACAAAAACGAACAGAAATAAGAAAAAAAAACTGCTTACAGTGATTCAAAAAAGTTCATCTGATCTATGGGGTTGGTACTGCGGTGGTGAGGGAGAAAACAAATAATAATTAATACACAACATAAAAAGAAAAAGAAAAAAATAAACATTGTCCTGTTATTCACTGGGGTTCTTTTGTGTTGCTACCGACACCTTGTTGCACCCCGGAAGCGAAGCAAGAAAATATAAATAAGAATAAATCTAGCTTAAAATAATTGTTTTTGCTATACCTGTCCTAAGATTAAACAAATTGAGATACGACAATCCAAAAAGGGTATAACTACGTGTACCTGGCCGCTATCAGTAACTGGCCACTGCGTATTTTAACCGTTTAAAATAACAGTTCTGTTTAAAAACACCATCAATAGGTAATGATAACCAACTATAATTAACTCATGAATTAATTATGGCCTTTACTGAAGAATATTCTAATTTTAAACGGTTATAATATTTAGTGGCTAGTTAGTAACAGTGGCTTATACAGTATTATTTTTTGCACTTACTGAAGATTGCTTAGAGCTCGAATCTACATAAGTGCTAGCTAGAGCAAGTCGCGCTAGGGTCATATCCATTCGTTTTGTTTAATCTTTTGGTGGATGAATCAATAAAAAATGCGTTGAGTACTAAAATATTAGAAATAAATATTTATGCATCCATATTGACACTTCAACGAAAACTTTTGCCCCAATCAGGGTGCACGCAATTTGTTATTGATTATGGCTCGATATTTAAATAAAAATAATATGAAATATCAAAAGATCATTATTAAGGAAATACTTTATTAAGATAGACCCGGGGGCGTTATTGTGTCGTCCATCAGCATTGAAAAGGTCGTCTATAAATAGTGTTGACCACTTGGCTTAGTTAGTCACCTAATTAGCGAATAATAACTGCATCAAAACAATGTTTTTAAATATCTCGAGACAAACAAACAATGATCTTTGACAAACATAAACAACTGCAGTTGGTGCGAAACCAAACATTAAACACCCACAATTAAAATTTCGTTTATAAAAGAAGTTCGTTTTGACAAGTGCTCATAGTATAGGTTATGACAGCTGTCAAAAACCCAATCAAACCTACTTGATAAAATGGAAGCTATAGTTCTTAAAAAGTGAAGTGAAGTGACCTGGTATAACATGATATACTCCTAAATAATTGTAGCGTGTTATAAAACATGTTACAAGTAGCGTTGCTAATGTAATTTGACTACGCGGGCAGTCCACTCGCGTATACGCCGAGTCTTTGTCGTTGTTGCAGTAACATGTTACAAGTAACGTAGCTCACCTGCGCGCTGCCCAAAAGAATCCAGCCGAGTCAACCGGCTCCAGAAGCCGGGGTGTGGACGAACCGAACGCGAACGCGGGCCGGGGCGCCGAGCGCGCTGCCCGCTGTCGCTCGAGCCGTTCGGTTCTGTCGCGCTCGCGTTGCAGTAACGCCTCGCGACGCGATACAGAGGCTTCCCATATCGCTCGTTTGCGTTCTTCTACCTGTAATTTCAAAAATTCCGTTTTAAACTAAAATCTCATTAATAGTTCATCTTTGCGGGCGGAAAGTGGCAGCAAATGGCTCAGGATCAGGAGTTGTAGAAGAGAAAAGGGGAGGCCTTTGGCCAGCAGTGAGAAAATTAATAGGCTATAAAAATATACTTCAAATGGGCAAGATAGATAGATAGATAGATAACTCTTTATTAATCCACCACTAGAAAAATAAACAACCAACAAGACTTCCTTGAGTGTTGAAAATAAAGTTGATGGTACCGCAACATTTTCTATAATTGATAGAAACGCAAGTATATAAGTATGTCATATTATGTGCGTCAATGGAAACAGTCGCGTCGCGTGCGCACTTGTCGCGTGAATCATCCTTTAGACCGCACTAGGCCCTGATTGGCCTCGTTACGACTCGCCCAATAAACACTGGGTCAAGCTGAACGTGAGCTGATTTAATGCAAAACATTGTGAAGAGACTGTAGAGACTTTGAAATATTCAATAGATTTTATACTACTACACAAAATTACTCATGTGGAGCATTAGAATAGATCTACCCCAAGTATTCCCCTAGATGTCGTGAAAGCCGAAAGAAATTAACTGGACCATCAAATTGTCGATGAGAAAGAAAGAAAAATGAGCTCAGTATCTTTCACTAATGCAGTCTCATATCGTCATCTGATTTGGGTGAAAAGTGGATGAGTCAAATTAATAGGATCTATGTTACATACCACAATCAGCTGGCAAAGGAATATCGGCTTCTTCTGAGAAACACATAAAATAGGCTAGATGAAAGGCAGACGCGCTAGAGGAAAGGCACCAACAGGATGGTCTGATACTATAAAAAGCGCTGTAGGCGGCAGTTTTTACAAGGCTGTGCACCACAGCGCATATGACCGGGATATTTGGAAGGGCATCCGCAATAGTCGCGATCCTCCGAATTGGGGAATTGAGGAAGAAGAGATGTTATACGTACCAATTTATTAAAAGAGATTAAGAGTCAATTTATTACGTCAAAGTCGCCTTCATGGTACAAAGTTTCAGAGTGATGTCTTCAGGAAGTCAATTACCAAGCCCTTATTTATCCTTCAGTCCCGGAAACAGTTTCTTGAAACATTCGCGTCACCGTAGGAAATCAATAGCAAGTTATAGCCATAAAATTCTATTCAGGACCACTTCGAGTGTAGCGACGGATCTTTGATTAGTCTAGTATCGATCTAATATGGACGGTTATATGTGTCAGAGACTATCATGGAGATGAATGGCGAAGGTTCTAATGTGATTGGACAAAATGAGACTGAAGATAAATTTATACTTAGACATTGGGATCAATTAGTTGATCATCATTATCAGAAGTCTGCTACATGGACATATACCTACCCTAACGCCTTCCACATGTCACAGTCCTCTGCTGATCGCAGCCATAGCAGTTTAATCCAGAGGATGTTCCATGGCCTATCTTATTTTAATGAAATAAGCTTCGAAATTCGTTCTATCTCCAGCTTGAGGATTAAGCTTGGCTTATAAAGCATGGAAGGGTACAAGGAAGCGGTCTACAGGTAAGCCGATATCACCGTTCAGCTTGACCGGACGCAACCGTTGAACGGACAGCCTATGTACCTACCAGAGATAAACATATTACGTGTTATAAACTTGGTTTAGTTTTCTTATAACAGCCAAGAAAATCAACCTCGTCTTAAGACTTCCTTTCGGGAACTGTGTTGATAAGTGTAAATTTGGCTTCAAAGTTAGGGAGAAAAGTAGCATAGCGTGCGCATTTACAGTTAGAAAATCGTAGCCGGAAGCTTTAGATTATACAAAAAATACAATTTGCTATCAAGAGGTTTGGTATTTCCTGTAAACAATGCTGAGATCTATTTATATGTATTACAGCGACAAGTAAAGGATGTAATACCAAATAAACAAGTCTTAGCACCGGCTATAAGATAAAGGCTGAAAAGATTAGGAAGCTGGAACAGGAAATATGCATCACCGGTGGCTCGGATGATTTGGCACGAAATGAGCCTTGTTCAAACGAAGTTTGATTGTAACGCACATTATGACGACATTCTAAGGGATTACGTAGTACGCTAATAGACAATTTATTTTTGTTTTGCATCGATCTAAAGACGCTGGTTTAGATTCTCGAATGATAGTGAATTCCATAATTGAGTTGCGAAAATATGATCATCAAGTTGATGTGGAAGTAACAGGTAATGAAATGAAACGCGAAAATTCCGCAAACGATTATCGCAGACAATGTCTGGTCGGAAGAAAACAGTTTCGCTTTAGCAAACGTTTCGTTGTAATTAGTTTCTCCGCTTCGAAGGTCATTGTCAAACACATGGGAAGCGTCAGGTTATTTTCGCACGCCAACCTAATTTGCCAAGTGTGTCAGTGTCATGTTGTTTTCTTCGGAATTGACAAGATGTTTTACTTTTTTATGTGGCTCATAGTTTTTTGAGAAGACTATTAATTTCTGGAGGCAGACGCAAGATTTTTATGAATGAATTGAGTTAATACGTGGACAAGACTGTTTAAGACGGTAAAGAAAATGAGGCGCAAAAAGTAACTAGATTTGCTGCGTACGATTTGACGTCGACAGTGGCCATCGCAAGAGATGAATTTGCGCGATATTTTGAGCAAACATTGTGCGACTTGAGAGACGAGTTGTGTCTATTGCAATAGATTTGTGGCTTAAAAAATGCGGAGTAAAGTATAAAATCAGGAGGTCACGAATATTTCTCAATATACGACGTTGCATATTGTACCTATTGTGCATTGTAGACGGCTATATTTCCTGTCACCAAGGGAATACAGGAAGTTGCTTTTGATGTTGCGTTAAGAAATCCTCCGTATTAAAACTGAATACATGTGTATGCGAGATATATTTAGATTTACTGGTGTTTTTATGAGGCCCGATTGATTTACCGACGAGGAAATTAATGGTACAACTATAGATGTTTCAGACTATGTTCACAGTTGCTGAGCAGCAACAAAAGAATCGTAGTCGTCAATCTTGCTTTTCTTGCTTTAGCACGGCTGTCATCTTGAGATTGAAACTGGTTGTTTGATGCTTATGTTACAAGAAATACTGAGTATATTTTCATATACCACAACAGTAACTACACTTTAGGATATAAACAGTAGATAGGACACAGATGCTTAATTGAAATTCATCGTCAATCAACCAACTTCAATACAGCTAGCTGGAGTATGGCCTCATAATTTAATTTTAACATATGTAATTTTAATTCTAGCAGTAGTGTGAAAGACTATCAGATTATAGCACGAAATAACCCTGTAGAAAGCTCCCAATAATCCATAGAGAAAAATTCCACAACGCCAGGCATCCAGATGTCAATAGGTATTAGTTACGGCGTGTTTACAAGGCATAGACGTATTGTACGGTATATGAATACCGACCGACGCCCACATGGGTGAACGACTCTGCGCGATAGAGGCCGAGACTAGATGGAGTCAAGAATACTAAAGTGGAAGCGCTATGATTTGCACAAATACATCTTGCGAGAAATTTGGTTTTCTAGTGATATTAAGATCATAGCTTTAACTTATATCCCCACTCTCACAAATAATTTTATAGCAACGTTCCTACGATCATAATGATACTGTTTAGTACTAGGATATGATATTTTTGAACGACCATCTGCTTTGAAGAGCAAGATTGGTTAAATTTAATTTTGTATCTCGTTTGAGATTATTAACAAGATTAAACGCAATATTTTTTGTCCGAACCTATTTTCTTTCGAGTCCCTGAGATACTTTTTCTTTTATCTCGTGCTAAATTCGTCTTATCTGGTCTGCGTTGGACTAATGCAAATAGATGTTTTGCGTGCGAAAATTTTGCTGCATCGGCGGATGCATATAAAACTACTTTTCAGATCGGTTCTTCGGTTAAATTTCTATGTGACGTAGAATAATAGCTGAATGCTTCTTTAATACTTTTATTTTTTGCCTTGCAGCTCATTTATATAAGCCCTAAAGTTTGAAACAAGATTCAGGTCACAATCAACCACACTAGCCCAGTGCGGTTGGGCCTTGGCAGATTGACAGACTTTTCAGTTTCAGCTATACACATCCAATTGTGGTTTAACATTCCAAATTCCTTCCTACGTCCACAGATGTATTATTTTAGCAATTATGGTACCTCCTTACATTGCAATCATCGCATCACTATATGCAGCAAAATTCACTGAGGTTTTCGACAAGCGAAGGAATAAACACCAATATATCTCCTTGTCGTCAGGGCAACATAAATCCCTGTTGAAAAGTTAGCCACAATACGAGCATACAACAGATATATTGCTATCGTTTCTACGGTGCTTTATATCTGTATTGTGTCGGGGTACTCAATCGGAAAGCCGGGTTAGGGTTAAGGCGTATAAGTTTTGCGATTACGTCAGCAATAATGCATATGTGTAACAAAACCGACTTTTTCAAGATATAACTATATAAATATTATATCTAGAATTATATTATGTCCCAAGGGTATCAACAACAATTGTGTCCAAAATGTAGGGTACCGACTATACTTGTGTTAACCCGTGGAATGACCCAAAAAAAGTCAATGGATTTTTTAATTAATAGAGATCAGTTCAATAAATAGAAAAGATGCAGACAACCCATGCATCAGTGAAGAATAAGAAAGTATGTAATTTATTTGCAATAATGTTTAGACTTTGCAAGTATACCGACAAATACAAAAAATGCAAAGAGTATTTCAGGCATTTGTTATGTCTCTGTAATAGTGATGCGCCCACGCAGGCTACATTGTGCGTATCAATGGAATGTGAGTACTCTTGCTTGAACCTTCTGAAGGAAGTTGCGGTTTTTTGAAATAAGAACCAAAGCAAGGAAAATTTTAATATACTTAGAGCTAAATGTTTAAATCCTTCTCACCCCTCTCACTTCTTCAATTTTCATGATTATCTTCACACAGTCACCGTTAGTCTCCTTGTTTTATACACGACACTACCTCTACACAAACATTTTCTATTCATACTCTGTCATGCATTGTATAATTAATAGATTGTAAACTGGCGCAAGAAACGTGTCATCGTATAGCAAAATAATTTCCTACAATGCAAGCCGCGCTCTCGCCACTGTAATATGCGTCCGTCTTAACTGGTATACTCCTGAAGGAAGTGAATGCCCGTTATTTTTGTCGTGACTCCTTCGAGTTAATTTTAAATTATTTTTGGTCCGACTCCACGTTGTATTTGTGAGCAACGAATGCTTAAGGAAATTGGTGGGAGTATTTTGGTTTTACGTTTTTAATGAAGCGCTGAGTATCGACGTGTGGGGTCTCTGGGTTTATAATGGGTTGCAGATTTTTATTGATGTCTATTTTTATTTCATGTTGGCGGCTATCATAAACTTCAAGACTATCTCTATTTACATTGGACATTTAAAAAAAAATGTTCAAAGATTTCTGCTTGAAACTTCATGATCCTATGGCAGTCAAAGGTCTTGGTTACCAACATACTACTTGGACAATGGTCTACATTGCGTTTTTCCTACGACAAGATTTCGTAAATAACATTACTCAATCTAATGGATATGAAAACAAAAACAAACGCTCTCAACATATAAACATTAGTAACATTACACGCCGTGTTTTGGAAAGTAGGGTAAAGCGAAAATTTTAACAAGACACGTCATCAAATATGTATCTGGGAGTGGAGTAGGTAGTACTTTATGAGATGAGTGGAGGAAACATGATTGCTAAGTAGTGAAAGGTATTGCAAGTTATGGCGAAACTACATTCAATATTGTCGAAACCCCTAACCCTAACCTGAACTTGAGGAGTGAAACGTTAAAAAGCCACAAAATCTGAGTTAGTTAAACCTAAGACTTCATTATGAAGCGAAAGAATTCCTACTAAAAACGTCAATATAACAACAAAATCGACGCGTTCATCTGCGCGCACGCACGCCGCCAGTTTCACGGCGCGTGACCTCATAAATTCACAATAGGCGTCGTTATGTAACCAGTGACCTGGTCACCTGATGTGCTATTGTGTTTGAGCTGATAAACGATGAAGTGGAGATGAGCACCATGATAAATGACTAAACAAGAATAGATACTAAAATGTGTGAAAATCACATACCAATACATAGAACAAAGTCCTGGCTCTTATACTATTAAAACACTGACGAGATTTCCAGAATACGAAGGCTTTTCTAGGGTTACATTGAAACCGGACAGTCGCTAGTAGCACACTTGTGAAGACTGAAATAATATGATCTCACTTGATGCCCTTGATTAAGTGGTAAAATTATTAGCAACACAAAACAAACATTATGTAAAATGATGAAATGATACGATACTCGAAGGCTGCAGATGAAATCAAAACGGAATAAGATAATCTTGTAGCTTATGTTGAACATATGAAAACACTTGGAAAAGAGAATATTTTGATGTAGAAAGAAGCGCGGAGATCTAAAGCCACGGTCGATAAACATTGAGATATGAATGTCTGATAATGCTACACCATTGTTTGTTATTTACAAATCAAGAGTATTCAAAATGAAACTAAACAAAATAGTTGTCTCGCATAGTCTGACATTTAAATTTTCATGCATGAAAATTAAATCTTGAAAAGAATTTAGAAATCCAAAATGCTGAAAACAGACATCAAAATCTGCTACACAGCTATCTGTGGTAATAAATAATAACTCAAAATACTCCACTGCAAGTATTCAAAAAGTAATGAAACATTTTAATATAAGGAGTGGTTTTGCAACATATCGTCAGTCGTTTTGATTGCATTAACGATGCGCTACGGAATCTTTATCGCTACTGATAATTATTACACTAAAGTTTTATAATATTATGTACTTAAATATCGAACAAGGACAAATTGATAAATGCAGCTTACAATGCCCTTCAAACCAAGATAATGTGGTCTAGAGAAATAATGCTGAAAAAAAACTATCGTTTAAGAAACAAAATGTAACAAAACCAATTTACCAAAAAAACGCGAATCGCAGTCAGTGTCAGCTAATGATCAATTTGCTGTCATTCAAGTTAGCACAATAATCGGTATGCCAGAATGTGGGAACGTAGCTGAGAACATGACATCACCATGCAAGGACGTTCGTTATGTAAGCATGACGCAGGCGATGTAGAAATGATAAGTAAACACATTATGGACGAGATCTACACGAATTTAAAATTTTGTGCATAAGAAGAGAGTGTGTGATGACGAAGGCAGTATAGAGACGAAAGACGCGAAACTATTACTTGCATAATTTAAAAGGAACCAAATTTGGTGATTAATTTGCGTATTCAACTTGTGGAATGTCAGGAATTTAAACTCTAGTTAGGTATTAGTATATAAATGTGCCAATAAATAACAAGGTTAAGATAATGCTGCTACATAAACTAGAAACTCCAAATAAGAGGTAGACTTAATTAAAGTTTCAGATAAGACCATAAGCATAGTTATGGGTAGCCGCTTTCGAGAGTACTAGAATATGCTAATTGAGTATGTAACAGAAAGGTATAATTGGTTTGATAGACTGTTTGCAATTGCAATACTGATTAGCACCTAGAGGAAGATGATATTGTAGAGATTTCCAATATGCCCATATTTGAGTGCAAAACATTTTATTAAATGAAGTCTCGAGAAGATAACTACAAAATTATACGATGTTGAAAACGGGTGTACAAGGTTGAGCAGAGAAAATTTATACACCTATTCAATAACAAAGAACAAAGTTCATGTTTTTGCAGTTTCGTCTGGATACATGCAAAGTGTAACTACGCAAAAACTTTAAAAGTACTTCCATAATAATAACAGATTCTGACGAGTACATAAACAATAGCAGATTCCGATTGGTACACTAGAAATAATAGACAAAAGATAAAACAAAATGGAGACAGGTATTAAAAATCTGTGTATTTGGTGCATGGCAAAATTAACAGTAACAATAGTTACAAATAGAGAGCCGACAGAATCGAAATTTAAATCATTTTACGTAAAATGTGAAGTCCCACGACTCCAACAGATGTTTAGAGAAAATGCTATCGCTAAAGATCTCTAAACAGGAAGTATGGACGTCACCCAAGATTTGGCAACCAAACAAGAGACCAGAAGAAAATTCCTTTATTGTAAATGCTTCCCGCGATATTTCTTTTCCTCAAATCTAGTCATGGAGTATCTAAAAAGATATATCTATTTTACTAACTCTCGTTTTATCAATTGGATAACACAAACCAAGGATGTATGGCAGCTATTTGCTGTCTCCCATTATCGGCACTTATTAGATGCTCTGACCTAATATCCGAACTTAATCACGTTCTCTACATTCCACTTTTCATGGAATCCTGTTCCCTCACATCAAGTCGTTACGTGACTTCGGCCAAGACGAATGGCTTAAGTTTTGAACCGTCTATACTAAATTTAAAGCTAGCAGTATACGTGAAATCTTCTATAAATTACTCAAGATATAAAAGATTCGTTTCTTTATAAGAATTAATAATAAATTCTGTGACATCTTAATCATCATGTTCATCACTATTCACAACGTGTTTATTCAAGATGGAATGTCCATTAACTATGTTCCGTGAATAATATTATACGTCAGGCATTCGATCCTTGAACTTGGCACGGTAAATAACTGAACTGTTTAATGTTTAAAATAGCGCATCCGAAAACAATATAATGGAATTACCTATAACTTGAGTTTATCATAAATTTTTGGATATGAAAATTGAAGAAAATTAATCAATCACTTCAATGAAAGAAAAGTTACGGCACGATATAGTTCAAAGTGGTTTTAAAACTATAGAAAGAAGAAAGGAAAAACGAAGACAAAATCCAAGTTGCTTCCCACAATACAAGCGAGTATAAGCAAACGAGCACTCTTTGGAAATGTGAATACGGAAAAAACTAAATATCCAATGTAAAGCATATTAAATCCTATTTTTTTTAGATACACAAATGGTCCACTATTTCAGGACCTATTATAATATACATTCAAAAGAATTAACTATGCAATATAATACTAGCTCCGATATAATTTAGATTACGCAGTTGCGTTAATTTCTAATTTTCACCGTCACACAGTACGGCAACTATTATTTTACCCGAGTAGGGAAAGTGGAGTTATGCTAGCGGACGAATGGTCGGTCGCACTCGCAAACGTACGGAGTGGGTTCAATTACCGGTTGAGCCGTTTAGGTATCATTATAGTTAAAAATACGCGTGTATTTAGAATTTCCACTTGTTCAAATACGCAGCATTACACAACGCCGCCATATTAATATCAAGCGAGTACATTGGTGTACCTACTAGAACGAGAAGAATCAATTTACGCAATTAATATTAAAACCGTGATTAGATCGTTTCTTGCATATTGTTTGTATTCACATCAGGACACCAGGAAAAATATTAATTTACACATTATCCCTAAGGGCCTCCGCAGACTAGCTACTTTTAGCATCGGCGACCGGCGATTTTGCAATTGTTTTGATGCTGCGTCGCGTTTCTTCGAGCGCGAACGAGCGAGACGCAGCATCAAAATCGCCGATCGCCGATGCTAAAAGTAGCTAGTCTGCGGAGGCCCTAATAGCGACATTTTACTAAAACCAGAACTGGTATAGCAGTCAGGATTGAAAGGAAAATGGGCCATATCACCATACCACATCAAACAACAAGGCTTTACGTGTAGTTAATCGTACTACCACTCCAAATTGATCCTGTAGACGAAACGATTGAAAAAACTACAAATTATCTCACCAGTACTCTTCTTTCGTCGTCTTTAGCGCGCTGTTCGGCTTGCCGTTTCCGTCTGTCCTCATCTCTCTTTTCGCGCTGCGCTTGCGCAGCGGCTGCGTGCGCCCGCAATTCATCCAATCGCTTCCTCTGTTCCGCTTCGCGCCTCTCGCGGGCTAATCTCGCTCGGTCTAGGGCTTCTGCCTGCGCTGTTGGAGAGAATTATCGGGTTAGTTTTTATCAACAAACAAGGTAGGTGATACAAAATGAAGCCAAGGCCCAGCTATTACCAAAGATCCAATACGGTCGAAATTCCTAATAAATTTGGTCAGCACTATTGCAACTAGAGGGAGATGAGAGAAGAAAGACTTGGATTTAAGTGAATTTAGAAAATTTACAAGAAGAAACCACCAAAATGATACAACGAGTAATAGTGGAAAGATCTGCGCAGACTCAAAACAAATGAGTTAAATCTCCGGTGATTAATGATGATGATTTAAATTGGATATTGTGTGCACTTTCGTCTAGGTTATAACTTGTAAATTTAATAAAACACTTGTGGTTCAATGTGATAGTTATGCTCTTGAGAAGTGCAAGTAGATACATATTATAATTAACGCTAATACGCTATAACGTGTATACATAGGTTTTCATTATAAATAATAATTAACTTTGGTACTGAATAGTAAACAAAGCAAAAACCCAACCGTCCTGAGTAACACGAAATCGATACGTTTGAATGAAAGATCTTGGGATCAGTCAGGATCTTTAGGAACAGGTAAGTGCAAAGAGTCTTTACCTACGTTTTAATTCGCCTCAATAACTGTAAAGTCTGCAACTAAATGTGTAACGAATTCTATTAGTTTGGTTACAGCTACAGAAAGTTATTTCCTACCAATAAGCTCAACTGGGAATTCAAGAAAAGCTGTCCATGCTGCGGATGTCGTAAAACGACAAAAGGAAATTGCAGCAGACTCGCGACAACACATTATTTAATGCATTTCCGGCATCATTTATACATAAATACCCTAAAAATATCTAGAATTTTACTTCCAAAAAGAGCTGCATTCTCTTTGGAAAATACTCATTTCTATATCCAGTATTCGTTGTTTGTGCTGATGCGCTTGGATGAACAGAAAATAGAGCTTTCCAATTTGGACAACAGCAACACTAAATAGCCACTGATTAAACTGTAGAAGCTAATTTAATTTCGTGTAGCGCTTCTAATTCATACTCAAAATTACTTTATTTACAGAAGTAGATGCAACATTTAGAAATGAGGGCCGAACTAGTCTTTAATTTCGAAATCCTGTCCGTACCAAAAAGTATTTCACCTTAATCAATATTAATTAAAACAGAACCATTCTCTTTAATTTAAACCAGGCCTATTTTCACTCATTACTTGCCATTCAGAGCACAAAACAATGGCACCACTTAATTTCCAACAAGTGGCCTGCTAATAGACCCTTTCTCTAATGCACATGAACTGCAATAAAGACGCGATTCGCTGCAGTCCATTTCTCAAGATTGGATTTATTGTCCGTTTAGTCCAAATGCGTTTATTGATGCTCGACATGTGATGATGTGAAAGTTGGTCGTTAGTTTGTTTGGAATATAGTTCATGTTGGAGATGAATATGAATTTAATGAATCACCAATGTTAGATGGTTGTAATTTTGCTCCAAATACTCCTAATCATAATAAAGAACTCAACGGAAGATTTGGATGAGTTTCTAAAATGACGTGACGATAACCAAGATACAATCACTAACGAAGTTGTTGATAGGATAAAGCTGAATCCCCTAAAACAATAGATACATAACTTCAGTTTCATAACTATGTTAATAATAGGAATTTATCTTAGTCAGTTAGTTAGAGAAGATTATTCGTCGATTAGAAACATTTTGAACTAAAAACGTCTTGATACGTTTTGATACTAGTATATTATCTCAATAAATGTTCCAAAGTTACGTTGAATCCGTTCAATTATCTTTAACCTTGCAAAATATAAGATATATCACGTGCATGTTATTATTTTATTCTCAGATAAGACTGTGTGTATACCAAACAAATGCACACGAGACAAAACAATGCATAATTGTTTTGGGTGACGCTAAGATTTTATATCACAAAACGTAAGACACACGGTTTGGAAGATGAAGGTTACAGACCCTTATTTCAAATTAACAAGTCTATAAGAAAGAAGAATATATGAATTGTTTTCTAGAATAGATAACTACAGAAAATTAAATAATTTATTGAAGGAAAATGTATACGTAGATGACCAGCAGTTTAGCCAGGTTTAATTAACGAAAGCGTGTATAGAACTAGGCCAAACAGCTCGTGTTAGAACGACAGAAACGTCCAAACGGACTGGGTTAAACGAAATAATTTCCGAGTTATTCGGTCCAAGTGGAGTCGGAGTGGTACCAAACTCTAGTTAAAATATTTACAAGTTGCGGACTTATACCAAGTCAGGTGAATAGTAAGGTAATTTTCTCGTTCCGACACGAGCCAAGCCCAATAAAAGTATTTCATTTCCTGAAGTAGGTACTGGCTATGAAGAAAAATTGGAGATTCGAGATATTTCAACACTAGTGCTTCTGAACAGGATTGCGTGAACGATGCCTCGTTTTAGTTCTAAAGGTGGGACATTTTGAACAACCTCTGCTTTACCATCGCCCAACACATACAGAGACCATTCGTGACCCAATTCAAAAAGTACCAAACACGTAGACGACGTCACGCGAACCAATGTAAAATTAATCAATAACCCGGTGAATGGATGAATGTTCATACATTCGATTGAACGCACAGATCAATAGGTGTAGTTAGTAAATACTGCACCGTCATTGGAAAGGAATGCAACGCTCTGGCCACTTGCAAGTGGTATGTCTCAGACGGAATCTGGGCAGGAATTGCTAGGCATTCGAGGCAGAGATTTGAAACATTATACCAAAGTGACTGTTTGTATGTGCGAAACTCAATATGCACCAATTCTGAGTGATTCACTTTCGCTTGCATTTGTCGGTGGTATTATAAAATCGGCTTTAGAATTCCAACTGTTTAATAACTGGAAAAATTATAAACATGTATAATACCTATTGAATAAGATTTTCCTTTTTCGGAGAAGATAATTGAAGTGAGCCTACAATTCTCAGAATGGTAGCATTAGCTGGAAATATCACAGCTCAAACTGTTCTGTATATCGTGATACGTGTTCGTAATGATAAAGCAACGGGTAATATTATATGAAAATCACGAGAACACACCAAGGTTTTTCTAGAGCACTCAATTCGATCCACTTTTACTGTCTAACAATATAATGGTAAGTTTTTGCCCCCACCGCTCTGGTAATATCTAGATTTGTAACGATAAAAAAGGTGTAAAAATGCTTGAACACCGACCTAATTGGATATTTGATGCAGTTCTGTCTGTGAGTAATATTGGCGACCGAAATAATGATATTGCAACGATCGAGCCGAAGATACTGTTTCGAAGTAGGTATTTATCAATAAAAAGTAATATAGAGGCAATCATCATTTAAGCGTTCACTGGCATTTAATTTAACATGCAACAATCACACATAGACTAAGCGCTACACGAGACTCTACAAATCCTATAAGAGATACGAAATATACTTTTCCTAGATACCTATATCAGTATGTAATTTCCGAGTAGAGGTATTTATGGAACGATAGCATCATGAGTAAATGACGCTGATCACGGATGACGTCGCGTCATAGCCCGGTAATGAGCAAGAGAATCAAGTTCAACGCGTGATTGGAAAGGTTTGACCTTTGATTCCCAAGAAAAAGAGCTTGGACAAGGGCTCACTGATTATAGATTTAGCTAGAAATGCATCGGTATATGACCCTTGTGTTGTGAAACTCAGTGCTGGTGGGCTGGTGCATTCCAAAGTCATTTAAAACTACCTCAGCAACCGAATAATTCTCACAAGAGTCGCCTTACCTATCTCTTCAAAAACCCAAACCTAAGCCTATCTATCCTCGACATTATTTATCCAAGAATGATTTTTACTAGTGTTATGCTATTGTTTAAAATGGGGGATTAATCATTCGAGATGTGCAGTCTCCTAAAAATACTTCAAAGAATCTAGGTCGAATGGTCATTGGAATTTGGCCGAAATAATTTTCAGATATCTATAGGTTGAGTCTAAGAATCAAACAGCGAAATTGTTTCAAACTCAGCTGAAACTACTTGATGGTAGGTTTCAATAGATAGTGTCTCTATTTATCAACCTACGTCACAGTATATTAGTTATTTAGTCATTACATGGCAGCAAGGATACTGCGCAGAACGACGTTGTCTCCGAAAATATCGAAGTTTCAAGGGTAAATTTTCATAGAATCTAATTAACATGGTAATAACGGAATATCTCGAAAATTCCGGATGATCTTTATCGATTCAAGAGCCCGCAACGCAGACTAGATTGTCAAAGAACGGAGAAGCATGAAGTATTAACGAATTCACCTGCACACAAACCACAAGTGTTTATCGATCCATCTAAATAGAATCGATAAGCGAGATGCGAGGAATGCATTGCGTAACGTTTTCCTACACGAATGTATACTGACGGGTCGTTGGTAAATATCGATTGGCTTATCGATATCTGTGAGATTAGTGAGGTAAACGTGTGGAGAGTCATGTAGGACGGTGAGTGTGGAAATGCAATTTCCACGAAACAATAATGGACATCCACCGAAGACCTTTACTGGATAGACCATCTCGATAAGAATATTATCATTCCAGATATAAATAAAAAAAACGACGTTAGTGATGATCCTAGGTTACTTTTCGAGAAACCACATTGATACTGCAGTTTAAATACTATAACAGTTATAAAAACCTACAGAATTCAGTGCGTCAGTTGCTCTAATGTCGGATTTGATTTAAATAGATCGGACAGGTGATCGAAGTCTCTCGCAATCTGATACTATTATCTGTATCTTCAGTTTCCATTCTGAAATGAGGAGAAATTGAAGTGGCTCTTAGTGTAATAATGAGTGAACAATTGAAAACTCGATGCAATGATAAATTGGGGGAAGTTGGCCGTACGCTAACTGCCCAGGTTTTGGAAGATATGACGAATGCTGGCGTAAAATTGTACCAGATCAATATTATTTTAGGACCAATGAGTTCTAAACATTTACAATCTGAAGTACAGATTTTGAGATAACGCCCACAGCGAAACCACAAACTTCTTAAATAAAACCTTAAACTTTACTAATTAAGGTTAAGTTGAAAGCACTTTTTAATACTTTTACGTCCTTCAAAGGTGCTCAACTTCCTACACAAACATGCAATCAACATATTGACCCTGTTGTGTTGCTTAACTGCAAAACACGCCTACGGATAGCTGCAATCATAGGTGATAAAGTTACTTCATTAATGCCTACCATAGATGAGGAAGTTGCCGCAACTACAAATAACCATCTATGTAGTCAAAATGGCTATAGAAGATGGTTCTATGATCCCCAAAGCGTTAAATTTGGGAATAGACAAGGACGTTATGAAATAGACAAGGAAGAAGGTTTATACAGAGATAATTCTGAAATTAAACATCTAGGTAGGTTAAGCTTATGCCAGTTCAGTCCAAACACTGAAAAGGCGGCGTATCCTAGAATTTGATAGCTGCATTTAGTGCCTTGTAGAGAGGTCCCAGTGAGGATGCTCCTCTGACAGCAAAACAGCACACACCCCACCTGCTCATAGTCTAACTGATTAAGTACATGATAATCACAAAAAAAAAGACCTATTCCAGTGGCTCATGTGTGGCAATCCTAAGGTTTTATTAAAAGTATTACTCAACACCTGACGCATGGTCTCTGTGGGCGATTCTCATAAATATTCATGATACCCTATTCCTCATCCAACTACTAAGGTCATATCCGAAACGCCTACTTATCATAGAGTAATAAAGACTAGTATAGCTTGCAAATACTACTTTGATGATGAAAATTGAATTAATCATCTATTGTGATCCCTTTTCAATTAAAGTATAATCGACTATGGAATCTATTGCCCACATTTTGAAGTTCAAATTAGTTTAAATTAAGTGATTGTCTCTTTCCAATAATTTCATATATGGATGATTTATTTATGAAGGTGATGTCATTATCAGTATTAATTGAATATAACTGATAAGGAATATGTAAATATTTGCGTGGGAATGAGCCGATCAGAGTAATAGGCAGTCCACATGTCACATAGGTAGTCCAAGGTTTTACTACAACTCAATGAGTAATAAAGTCTAGAATTTATCATCATCTGGTGTCCTTGAAACAGAAAGAATATGTATTTAAAATTTTGCTAAATATACTTAACAATGTAATTTGAGATAGTCTTTTCCCACATCTTTTAATTAAGTTTTTAAATAAAGGAACACGAAATTCAAGCTTCAATGATTATTTAGGTATTGAGATAATTGTGGTTCATTCATTGACCAACAAACAATACCTACTTGCTTAATCATGAACTTGTTGAAATCTACCTTTTTAATAAATTGGAAAGGCAACTATTTGGGTTTAATCTAAGATGGAAAGCTAACCATCTCTCCATATAAATTCAATTAAACAATGGTTGTACTAAGATATTTAAATTGTATGCAAATAATGACTTTCTAACTGGCTCCAAACAAATCTGCAATACTGCATGATTAGCAAGGTACGCTTCCAATTAGCGGCATCCTAAAATAATCTTTATAAACACAGGCATAAAGGTCAATGTACCAACCGCAAATGGCCTGGCAGTCGCAGACGTGCAATGTTTAATGACGTCTGCGGGCAATGATTCATTCGTAATTCATGTTTGGGATGTTATTCTAATGTTTAAAGCATGTGCAATAATTTATGATGGAGAGAATAGTTACAGGATAATTTATATTTACCAAGTATCTATTATTATAAAGGATGGATGTTAATCAATATTTTGTGGAATGGTACTCATTTCATTTTAGTTTGAAATATTAATAATTTCCTGGTTTTTGCAGACAAAAGTATGAACTTACCTACATAAGGACTATCCATAACTTACTAGCATATTGTATGTCATACCTATATTCTGCGACAGTTTGTCAACATTAATTAAATCAGTATTTTTATTTGTAAATGATTTCCTGCATTCCACACCCATGCTTATTCAAGAAAAATTAATGTTGAGAGAGCAACTGTCAAAATCAAGGTACCTCAACACCTACCAGAAAGGTTTGAGAAACATAGAAGTTTGTAGAAGGCATTTCACCATAATTTTATAAATAAAACCTATTGCAATCCTAACCTTACCCAGATTTTAGTACCTTCTTGTTAACAATTTTATTTAAACAACAGGGGGCTTACCACGACCTCTTATCGCGATTCAATTATAGGAATGTTTTAAAGTTTTAGCGACTTTTTGTGCAATGACATACCTTATTGTCATGACAATAAGAAACGTCACTGCACAAAAGTCGCTGAAACGTTAAAACAATACTGCTATAAGAGGTGGTGGTAGGGCCCCTGCATGGCAACAAAAACATTAACGTTACAAACCTACCAACGATATAGAAATTCCAAAACAATAACACTTAAGTAAACATGAATACAACACTGAATAACATATTTACATTTTCATAATTCAAGAACACAGCTCGAAAACCTTTTGAATATGACTTTGTATTCAAATAATAAATCTTGAAATGACAACACAAATTTGGTTATACAACATTTTAAGCCCACGCGCATTTTAATGAGGTATTTTATGTGGTTTAAAACATTTGAGTTTTGAGCATTTTAGTTAGTTCCAAGGACAAGGAATGTAAATTGTGAGTTAAAATTACATATTTTGGCAATGTTATTATTTTATTACTCTTTGCTTACTGCAAAAAGCTACTATACAACATAATACAATTTTAAGTTTTTTATGAAATTGCAACATATCAATACAGGGCCTCGAGTCTGTTAACAATTAACCACTGCTCTCTAATACGCATCATATTGTCTCCATAAATTCATCATTGTAAATCGTAAACCCTAGGCAGTTGGCATGTTGTTGGCCAGAGGATTGGTAACAGATGGCGGACAACATGTTGACCACTAAAAATTTAAAATTTATAATGAAGGATTCATGAAGATATTAGGGATTATTAGGGACCAGTGGCTTTCCAGTGATTAAATGCTTCCCTGATTACTTGAATATTACTTTTCGCCAATAGCAAACCAAACCAAGTACCCTAGGTACATAAATATCATTATGCCTGCACCCTTGTATGGCAGAAAGACATTCTAACACACATAATAATTGCTGTTTGGCCATGGTACCTCATGGCAAATGTTCGGTAAAGTGTGATGGTATTCGACATGCTGGGCAGGAAAATAACAAGGTTATTATAACGATTGTATGGAAATTATGTTTCATATTGCTTGACTTTCAATAGGTACATAATTATCAGTATTTATTGGCGTAACACCAGGCTAACATTTATCTCTTATCTAGTGTAGATTACAAACTCTTACTCCGAACTTGTTATTATGAAAATTTTCATATCCATTGCATTTAGCATATAAAATAATGTAGATACAGCCAATGATAAGATAACCATGTAGAAAGTTGGTGCACAGAACGTGCAAAAATGTGTAAAGTACATAAAAAACGTCAGTCCATTGCTAATCACGAAATATGACTCGAAACTATGCTGCATACGGTTCACAAATCGAGATGTTTACGCCATAAGAAGCCACTTTTACTTCAAATAACCCTCTGAACACACTTTATTACGTAGAAATAACGGTACAAGTAAAACAAACCCAACAAAACCCAAGCAATGTACGACAGAATGACATTACAGAAGTCTAACATTTTTGGAGACATTCTCGGCCATCTATTACAGTCTGGCGAGCGTTTTGCTAATTATAGAACATACCACGACGTGAAAAAGACGTCCAAATATAGGTAAAAAACAATGCACACAAATTGTGACGATCGTATTATCATCTCGGGACATTCTCGAAAACTGTACACGAGCCCGCTACGTGGGGCCACGACACGATTTGGGGTTAGACAATTTTCCAATCACATTTTTAACACTATAACGGCACATAATAACAATAAATAAACTACCTTTACTTTCAGCGGTTTCGGAAATATCCCGCACGTCATCTACCATCTTGTTAAATGACAGTCACTCACTACACTTTTTATTCGAACATATTTCGAAAACTCATACACTTTGGTTCACTATTTTCAGCCAGCCAGCCAGCGATCTATACGACGACAGTTCGTTCCGTTCACTGCCAACGACGACGGACGACGTATGCGATGCGAACAACCTTCGAAACGGAACGGAACGTTTGTTGAATGGCGTCATCGACCGCAATAAATTATTATTATAATCAGAAAATAATTAAAGTAGCGGGTAATAATTTTAAATATTAAATTCAGTGTTGACTTCAGACATCTATCGTTTTTTTTTTTATGGAGTAAAAAATAAAAATAAAGATTCAGGGATAAAGGGTAGAGAAACAATTGCCAATTGCAGGGCAACACTAAGATTAATGTCAACTTCTGGGAGTTTTTGGCGGGAAGTGGAAAAGTCATGTTGTCATTTTTGTTTTAATTTCTAAAACTTGTGTTTTCGTGTATTATAGTGTGTAATATTGGTGGAATATTAACCATTATATGGTCATAAATGTGCGTGAGTGTGGGCAATTGGAACAAAAGTGATGAAACATGATTTTCGGCTTCTTACAAGAAGTCTAGTAATTTGTCAGTAAAGTTTCCGCCACTTTACTGATAGGGTTTGGGGAGGTAGGAATAAGGTAGTTATAAGGTAGATTTAAGGTAGTTATAAGGTAGAATTAAGAAAAAAATGTAATAAAAGTATACTGATGTTAGGCTCCAAAGGGCTAGTTCCCAGGGGCCGTAAAACTAATTTATTAAAAAAAAAAAATGTCAACTTCTGTCAATGTCATAAACGCAACAGCACAGAACAAAAATATATATAGGTGGAGGCAAGGATGTTTTACAGAGGATTGAGCACTGTGCAAAAAAAAACGTGCCGACAAGGATACCCAACCCGTGGATTGCATCTCTCTCTAAGTAGGGTGACCAAACCTTGGTATGTTTAGAGACATTTTCGTTATTGAAATGGCTTCAGAACCCTACATTGTGTTTGGCCCGTAGGCACTTGGACGACAATGTGGGTTAGAAAAAAAAACTAAAACGCCTCATTGAACAACAGTCAAAATATATTAGACCTACAAACTACCTATATCCACTTATTAAAAGGTTTTGTCGTAAAAAAATGAGAAATGATGTATGGTATGGCTAGATAAAGTATCTTCTACCACAAGCATTACTCTTTAACCTCGGCAGGGTCGAAGGTGTATAATCGTCTCTTTTTACCCGACTACGGCGGAGGGTTATGATTTTGACCGGTATGTATGTATGTATGTATGTATGTATGTGCATCTGTTCCCACCTAACTTCCAAACGACTTGTCGTAATTTGACAAATGAGGTTTCGTTAGAAGCGGCTTAATGGCGCGCTGGTTATAGGCTATGTGACGTCACATAAAATTGCATGTGGCGCCCTCTAGAGGACATAATGTCATGAACTAAAAAAAAATCATTTTTTAATGAAACCGTGTGGGGTATCAAATGAAAGAACTTGATGAGCACATTTCAAAAATATATATATTGTTACCTATAACTCCAAAATAATTAAATAAAAAGTAAGTTTAAAAACTAAAACGCGACTACTGAAAAATCGCGCTCTAAAAAGTATGAAACAAGAAAATATTCTCATCTAGAGGATAGCCGTGGTCCGTGTTCATATGCCATTTGGTCCTAAAGGACCTACACGGACCACGGCTATCCTCTAGATGACAATATTTTCTTGTTTCATACTTTTTAGAGCGCGATTTTTCAGTAGTCGGGTTTTAGTTTTTAAACTTACTTTTTATTTAATTATTTTGGAGTTATAGGTAACAATATATATATTTTTGAAATGTGCTTATCAAGCTCTTTCATTTGATACCCCACACGGTTTTATTGAAAAATGTTTTTTTTTTAGTTCATGACATTATGTCCTCTAGAGGGCGCCATATGCAATTTTATGTGATGTCACATAGCCTATAACCAGCGCGCCATTAAGCCGCTTCTAACGATACCTCATTTGTCAAATTACGACAAGTAGTTTGGAAGTTAGGTGGGAACAGATGCACATACATACATACATACATACATACATACATACATACATACATACATACCGGTCAAAATCATAACCCTCCGCCGTAGTCGGGTAATTAAACAAAACCGCAAGACAATTTTGATAAGACGCGCTATTTGCAATCGTCGGGGTTGCTAGGAAGAACAATGAAAGCAATGGATTGATAAAAGCTTTGAATAATGTTGCTCTGCAACCAAATATTACGAAATTGCATTGTTGTTTTAATTCGGCATAATCGCACCTCAAAATGTATCCTACCATCCCGTTATTAAAAATGTATATATATTGGCAACTGTGCGAGCGTGACACACTGACAGACCACGCATGGCGCTCTCACTCGGCACGTTTTCTCTGGTTGTAAACATCAATGAAATTTAAGTTTTGCTGCAGTGTGTTAGAGTTTAATTTCGTCGAGCAATAACTTGAGAGCGCACCATCCGTGTTCTCTTATAGATTCATGGGTGGAGGTTTTTTGGTGGAACCAAAGGTGGAACGAAGTAAAAAATAATTATTATTATAGGGTGGATGGATGGAGGATAGCATAAATAGGTACCTACCTAATAATTCATAATAGACGATATTCAGCGCCATCTATATTTCATAACCGGATTTAGTCTTAAAGCAAACATTGATTCTAATGCCATCTACTGAATTTCTGTAGAACCCTGTCATACCTGCTTTATTTTAAAAGTTTTGACATTGTTTCATAGATGTCAGTAGGTATATTTAGGTATAAAAATCTTATTTTGTTTTATTTTAATACCGCTATTATTTAAAAAAATAAAAATAATTAGCGGTCTCATGGAAATGATTTGCACGTTATACAAATAATATTTTTTATTTTCACGCAGACGCTAGCGACTAGCATAGCGGCATCTAGCCAGCAGCGTAAAGCTCATAGTTGAGCTTCACTAGGTACAGTCAGCTTCAAAAGTAGCTTGATCATACCAATCAAAATCAATTGCATTTTGTACATAGGTACATATAGTCCGCGACATGTCGAGATGACAATCGGATTATGAGCTTTATGCTTTATGCTGAATCAAAATTATAAAATAAAAAAAATAAAATAAATATAACGTCACAACTTTTATCCCCATTCGGGGGTAGTCAGAGGCTGGAGAGGCCATACACCACCACATTGTGGAGGTATTAACCAACTCAAAGCCCACGTTTCACCAGATAGTCAGAACCCAACGTGACAGGTGGTGAACCTTGTCGCCGTGTATACAGGGTGTCCCAAAACTTTGCCACATGGAGGGGAAGTACCTTAAATATTGTAGGTAGAGAATTTTACTGAATGAAGACTTCATTTTTATTTTAAAAACAATACTAACTGCATTCAAAGATTTTTGAAAACTCGCTTGCCACACTCGGGAATCGAACCGGCTAAAATCCGAAAAAATAACTCCCTGTTCTTTTATGGCATCAATCGATAGGATCAATGATAAGAACCAAATCTCTCTAACAAACATGGTAAATTAAATGAAAGGAAAACCATGAAATCTAAACTTATAAATTCATGAATTCAAAGATAAAGTGTATCCACAAAAAATGAAGCTAATTTCGAGCAACAAATTAGTTAGTTTACCTTTTTTATTCGTTCAATTAAAATAAGTGAAGATTTTATGGTTTCCTTTCATTTTGAAAACTCGCTTGCCACACTCGGGAATCGAACCGGCTAAAATCCGAATAATAACATCCTGTACTTTTATAGCATCAATCGATAGGTTCAATCATAAGGATAACATGAACATTTACTATGTTTCTCTTTAAGAAACATAGTAAATTAAATTAAAGGAAACCCATAAAATCGTTACTTATTTTAATTCTTATAAGTTAAGATATCACGGTTTTCCTTTCATTTAATTTCCCATGTTTGTTAGAGTGATTTGATCCTTGTGATTGATCCTATCGATTGATGCCATAAAAGTACAGGGTGTTATTTTTTGGATTTTAGCCGGTTCGATGCCCGAGTGTGGCAAGCGAGTTTTCAAAAATCTTTGAATGCAGTTCGTATTGTTTTTAAAATAAAAATGAATTCTTCATTCAGTAAAATTCTCTATCTAAAATATTTAAGGTACTTTCCCTCCATGTGGCAAAGTTTTGGGACACCCTGTATAGGAACTGACTATTACCTGATCCCGAGGGATAGGTAGGTTTCCTCACGATGTTTCAAAATTAGCAGGTTAAAAAATAATAATATTATCAATATAATATAATTACAATTATCAATTTTTTATAGGTTCTGCGCTTTTTTATTCTTAATAGCCTCTTCTGTACTTCAATACACTATATTTTTTATAGCAGCAGCGCTGACTCTATAGGTACTGCGGTCAATTGGTATGCAGGAGGTTGTACTGTCGTCTCCCTACCATTCGAGGAGGACCAATAATAGTAGGTATAGTTAGTTCGTTCGTGTCAATGACGCTTCGATCCAATACCGTGAAATCTTGCAAGTCTACTAAAATCCTAACAAATGAAGTGATCTTTCAATTAAACAACACGCTTGCTAATTAACTTTGCACTCAAATAAGTCGGTTTATACGGCTCGTTCTATGTACCGGTTCGCACACCTGTCTCGATGACCGACCATGCGCAGTTGCCGCTTGACTTTCGAACGGGTACGCGCTTTCGAAAAAAAAGTTAATCTGTCAAAAATTGGCGGCAATATCGTAAATAATAAAATCGACTTTATAGTTTCCAATCAGTGGTTAATTTAAAATGAGTGTTGTACAATAATAATAAATGATTTATTGATGAATTTACAATTTTATGTTGAGTAATGCGGTGAAATAGTGTTTTGGTGAAAGTGCAAGGATTCGAAAACTTTTATAAAAATGAAGTCGACGTGTTTATTGGCGGGATGTCTGCTATTAGCTGTTTTTATTGGTAAGTTTTTTTTAAAATAACCCTTTAAAATAACTATAAAAACCGCCAAGTGTGTGTCGGACTCGCACATAAAGGGTTCCGTACCACCGTAGAACAAAAATGTCACAAATATCAAGTTTTTAATTTAATTTTATTTTTAGTATATTTGTTGTTGTAGCCGCAAAAGAAATACACATTCTGTGAAGTCAAGTCTCTAGCTATTACGGTTCGTGAGATACAGCCCGCTGACAGACGGACGGACAGATGGACAGACGAACAGCGTAGGCTTAGTAATAGGGTCCCGTTGGCACCCTTTGGGCACGGAAGCCTAAAAACTACAAAAATATTACCCCCAAATACCTATATAGGAAGTTATGATGGACTTACACTGGCATTGCAAATCACTTTTGTTCTCAGAAATACTTTGTAAGTCCATTGTAAACTGGCTCAAAACCTTTATAAATTTGGCGGTTATATTATGTTCGTACTTATATAAAACATAAAATGCGGCAAAACAATTAACATAATATTATTTTGTAGGTAAAACACAGTTACGTTGTTTCTGACGGTGACCCACTTTTAAAAAGGCAATCAGCTGACTGAGTTTAAGTATTAATTAATTTTACGTTATATGAATTGTACCCAGCTTGTACCAACGATATAATCGACATTAATAACAGTAATATAAAATAATAAAAAAATATGAATAACTTATTTCTACAACTATTGAAAAAACTTCTGCACTATCAATTATATTAGGTACACTCGCGTACAAAATAGTTACTACTTATGACTTAACTAATATTTTATTTTGGTACCCACACTTTTCAGGTTTAAGTTCTTTTTAAACTTCCTTTCTAGTCGTAAGTGTTACCTAGCTACCTACGTACCATCACTATTAAAAAGTAACCGGTAGGTATAAATAGGTATATTTTATTTTTTTATATCTAGGAATTACTGAAATTTCCCCGAACGTCCGCATCACGCGTAACGAAACTGTAGCAATAAAACTATGAAAGCCACTAAGTAATATCGATTGCGGAAACCTGTTATCTATTCTAATTGTTCCTCATTATAATATGAATCATTGTTAAGGTACGCAGTTTTACGTAGTAGGTACTATCTAATTACTCAAAGTATTTTTTTTTATTAATGTAAGCTAGAGGTAGCATTTATGAGTCGATAAAAAAACAATATCACCTGCATTATTACTATCTGTTTAGGGCTACAACTGGCTCTACATCTCATTTAAACTACTTATAAAAAGTAGAAATAATGAGAATGCGCGGGAATACTTATGAATCTTGATTATCAGCTCCTCTAGATTTTTTCGAAATCGAAATGCGAATCATAACTTTTATAATGATTATCACTTGCTTACAGTGAAAGAAAACATCGTGAGTAACGGTATCTTCACAATGTTTTCTTTCACGATGTTTTGGATTCTCCCCTCGCATAGAGGGGAGGCCCGTGCCCAGGAGTGGCACGTTAAAAGATACCTAACCTAAACCTTTTCTAAAAAGTAAAAAAAAAGATACACCATGCCAATGTTATGACACTTTATATCCGACTACGGCGGAGGGTTATGATATTGACAGGTATGTATATATGTCCATCTGTTCCCGCCTTACTTCTCACGTCAAAATATAAGCTTTTTTTTTAAAATTCGGTGGTTTTTTGTTCGTTGAAATCTCTACTTTTTACCCGACTACGGCGGAGGGTTATGATTTAGACCGGTATGTGTGTATGTATGTATATATGTATGTGCATCTGTTCCCGCCTAACTCCCAAAATACTTGTCATAATTTGACAAATGAGGTATCGTTAGAAGCGGCTTAATCGTCCGCTGGTTATAGCCTATGTGTCGTTACATAACATTGCTTATGGCGCCCTCTAGAGGATATAATGTTATGAACTAAAAAACTAATATTTTTTAACGAAGCCGTGTGAGGTATCAAATGAAAGAACTTAGTTAGCACATTTCAAATAATATGTATTGTGTATTATAACTCCAAAATATTTAAATAAAAAGTAAGTTTAAAAACTAAAACTCGACTACTGAAAAATCGCGCTCTAAAAAGTATGAAACAAGAAAATATTCCCATCTAGAGGATAGTCGTGGTCCGTGTAGGTCCTTAAGGGCAAAATGGCATATAACCACGGACCACGGCTATCCTTTAGATGAGAATATTTTCTTGTTTCATACTTTTTGAGCGCGATTTTTCAGTAGTCGGGTTTTATATATGATGACGTTTTCATAGCTCACGAATAGCGGAGCGCTTACCGCGAAGGTCACATATTCGTGTTCATGGTATGCACACACGGACCACGACTATCCTCTAAATGAGAATATTTTCTTGTTTCATACTTTTTGAGCGCGATTTTTCAGTAGTCGGGTTTTATATATATAATAATGTTTCCTTCTTGGATTTAGGCATTTAATAACAAAGACAAAATTGCGTTTTTCTGTAACCAAAATTTATTTCTATAAAATAACTGAAAACATATTTCATATTATGTGATAACATTAGATAAACCAAAGAAATTAAAAAAGGTAAAAATCATTAAATTGTAGGTTTTGTTCTTCATCCAAATATATTTTTGATATGTCATCTGTCAAGGTTATCCATATTTTCCTTGTTTGATGTCTTTTATTTAATGATCTTCTGATTTTAGCATAGTTTGTAGTATTTGTAATCGCTGGATGTAGATTTGCAGGTTGGTATTCGGCTGGTATTCCAAAAATCTGTCCATCAGGTGTGGCAATTGAAGTTATGCATATGATGTTTGATTTTCCATCTGCTGTTGGTTTTACAGCAAAATCAAACCTCAATTTTTCCATGTTTCGTGAAATATTTTGCAGAAAATGTTGTTTTATAATAATGTTTCCTTCTTGGATTTAGGCATTTAATAACAAAGACAAAATTGCGTTTTTCTGTAACCAAAATTTATTTCTATAAAATAACTGAAAACATATTTCATATTATGTGATAACATTAGATAAACCAAAGAACCAAAATACACTCACCTGTAACCAAAAAAACAACATTTAAAGTCTTTATCTTAGCCTTATAAAATAAACGTAAAAATCAATGAAATAATTATCTATCGTATGTCACCATTGACATTCGCGAAATCCATAGGCTTTGCCGATGACCCGGCAAAGACAAAGTTTAAGAAAATAGGTTATATGTTTTCTTTACATATATGATGACGTTTTCATAGCTCACGAATAGCGGAGCGCTTACCGCGAAGGTCACAGATTCGTGTTCATGGTATGCACACTGTTTCATATGTTTATATTTATATAATGATAATTTAATTTTTGTCTTGACCTTTTCATGAAGGTGACTCGATTAAGCTAACTAAGTAGTCTGTTAATCAATTAGGCAATAACGGTTAGTATTTCGAAAGTCCATTAGGTTCCAAAACTAAAATAAGACCAATCTTACTAAAATTACAATTACAATTACAAATAGCCTTTATTTCTGAAATTAGATATCCTTATACATTTATTTAATGAATAAATTATGCCTGAAGGTTTCATTCATAATTTGATATTTAATATAAGTAATTACTCTGTATTCCTCAACTAATTTAGAAAAACTGGTTTTTAGAATGAATAAAAAATCGTATTGTTTTATTACGTAACACGTTTTGCCACAGAGTTCTTTCTAATAAAATAATAACACCCTGAAAAAATACAAAAATCCACCTCTTACAAATAATTTTCTAAAACAATACAAGAATAATTTCACAACTGTATGTGCAATCATACATTTTTGCACGCGATGGAGACGGTTGAACGTAAATTGTGATGATAGAGAACAAGCAAAAGTAAGCATCGAGGTAGGTACAGTCAGCCACAAAAGTCGCTGAACACTCCCAATTTTTTAAATCGGTAATACTCTTTATTTAACAAACTTTGGTGAACATTGTCAAAAGCAAACATTAGCTACATGTCAACATTTTTTTTAAAATGAAGTAAACATTTCGTTTCGATCCAAAACAATTTCCTTAAAATGTAAATGCAAACACCTATTCATAATTTACCGATTATAAATGAGTAATACATAATCGATAATTGTAACGATACACAAATAGTGATCGTTATAATTTGTAAATGCATAACAAGTTGTGACACTTTCGCGGGCGGTGAAAGTTTCCTGAGTTTCGGCTTTGTTTCCTTATACCGCCTTGAATTGATGTATAGGCTGGTAATTAGGGGGCTTATTACGAATCCAGACCATCTGTTTCGCTCGCGATTTTGACATTAATTTACCTACTACGGAAGTGTGTCAAAATTCAAAATTCGAACCTGCACGAAATGGATTATTGGTTTAGTACCGGGTTCGTAATAGTAGCCAAGGTATCATTAGTTAACTTACTTTCTACACTGACAGCACTTTATTTTAGAACGGGTTTAACAAAGTCTTGGACGTTTGGTAATCGATCATGAAACCATATAATGCTACCATGCTAAGAATTAAAAAAGGCATAGAAATAGCTACCAACTTAATAATAAAAAGAAATAGGTCACGTCTGACTTTTATTCCCAATCACTTTGGTGTTCTACTGTACTTTCTGGGCAAACAGCCGCGTATATTATTTTGCCAAAGTAAACACAAACTTAGTCGAGTCCTGCACTAGGCACCTTTTAAAAAAAAATACGTATGAATTTCAAACTACTGAGCGTATTTTTATTAAGAAAGGAACCCATTTTATAAATTAATAAAAAAAAAAAACTGAAGTGTATCAAAGCCTTTTTGCCGTCGAAAGTTACGCAAAGGTAAAACCCAACACATCGAACTTCAAGTCACGGTCGACGCGAAATTGTAACGCTTTGAAATTGACCATTTAAAGCTATGATTATATTGATAGCGATTAGCGAATAAAAGTAGCAAGATAAACAGTAAGATTACCTATTAAAAAATAACTAAAATACCAACAGGGCATGTCACTACTCAAACTCCATTGGAGTGAACGACATTGCCATGATAAGTTGTCGTACGTACAAGGATATGATTTTTGGGAACCTTAAAATAACCTTATTTACATGAGCAGCGAAGGTCGGTGTGATGTCGTATAAAGTGAAGTCTCTTTCACTTTATATGTCCTAGATAGCGAAAGATGGAGCGAGCTCCATCCGCTACACCGAGAAGGGTCACTGAAATAAGAAGAAGAAAACAGAAAATAACCGTAAGGTAGAATTAGAATAAAAAATTAGCGCAATTCTTTGGTTATATCATAAAATTCGATAAACTCATTTATGCTTAGAACTAATGTCCATAGGTATCTGTCACTTGTGCCCAAAATCTTCTTTCTAACGACAACATTTCCCTTAATAAAAGGTCATCTCATGTTTGATCGAGTTCCCAAATAATAATCGTGTCTGAATACGCCGCCATTAATGTGTATTATGCCTTCCGCAGCACTATAAACTGACACACATACAACCGGACTGGACGGACATCGGTCGTTTTGGTCGATCAACTGGCGATGTTAATAATTTAAACTGTTCAGATGGAATGTAGCATTCCTTTCTTACAAACCCATTTTCTTGTTCAGTTTGCCGTATGTCATTACTTCCCAGAATTCGTTTCTTATTAGCGACACGATCAAATGGTGTAATAATAGTGTATGTTATTTTTTTTCAAAATTAACTGGTTCGATTCCTGGCTACGAATATTGTTTTTTTTAATCCAACGATGCAGTTTTAGTTTTCATCAAAATCGGCCCCGAGACTCGTTTGAGTACTTTTCGCTATTCCTCATAGTTTCGAATTTGGCCATCCACGCACACTTGAAAAATTCACCCTGTATAGGTAGGCATACCAGCTTCATTTAGGTAAATCTTGTTTCCTTACGTCCCAGTAACAAAATACCCAGTAATCTTTATTCTCGATCATTCAGCCAATCAGGTAACGGTATACACATGCTTCTTCATCCGACACACAAGGCACCAGTGAAGGGAGAAAACCGTTACCCGATGTAAAACCTGACCTTATTTCTACCATGTGTCTTTTTCATTTTTTACACACAACGGATCTTCTTGACCCTGCGTCTGGGTACATTGCGAAATTAGGTAGTCTCTATATTATCTTCGTGAACTCTACATTGTAATTTTAGGCGATCGGCGTGTTGTCGGCCAGAGGACTGCTAACAGATGGCCGATAACATGTCGACAGCCAAGAATATACACTTTATAATGAAGAATCAACGAACATAATATGGAGAAAAGTGGTTTACCAGTCAGACTCAGGACCCTGTGTGATTAGGTGCCCGGGCCATGAGTCATGACATTGTGTCTACGCGTTCAGACATCAGAACAGACTGCTGGGGCGCGGTAGCTCGTCTCTTTTAGACGCGCCCATTGGCGACCGTTCGCAAAGGGCACAGTCGGTTATCAACACGGAACTGTAAGGTTTTTAGCAGCTTTACAACCGCTAGGTCTGGACAGGCGATAGAAAAAGACACATTTTCGTACTAAATTAGTGTCCAACACGAACGAACTGATGAAACTAATGTACCGGGTGTGTATTATAGCCTCAGATGGCCCAGTTGCTTAACTAGCTAACACATATGTCTTTATCCGCACTGATAACTGCGTTAATAATAAAACAAGTGTTGTCGAAGGCTGTGCAGAATCATTTTTATCTTGCGGTTGACTCCAAGGTATCCTGCGTTTTGCGTAACATGTAATTTTATAATTCGAGAGGAGGTCGGCTGGAGATTGTTCTATGATCAAATGAAATGAAAATCTATTCCTACGAACAGAACAAAGAAACTACCACTTGGCGCAGAAGTTCTAGCGTAGGCTGCTTGGCTCACTGCGTCGGGCGGTTGTGGGTTCCATTCCCGCCAGAGGCAAATTTCAGAAACAGCCACTTCGTCGTTGGGTTTCCGGCTCTCTCACTCATCGTACGAAACACAGCTGTAATAGCTACTTTACGCAGATCATCTATGAGAGGGTTGTACTACCCCCGGTAGATCCAGCCCGTATATGAGCTGCAGTTAATTGGCTGCAGCTTGACTCTACCACCAAATATTTATTTTAATATGAGTCTTACAATGTCGTATAAAGGGTTACAAATCGGCCAAGTGCATGGCGGATTCGCACATAAAGGGTTCCGTACTACCGTAGAATAAAAACGTCAAAAATGTCAAGTTTCTTGTATGGGGACACCCATTATTGTAAATTTTATTTTATTTTTAGTATTTGTTGTTGTAGCGGCAACAAAATACACATTCTGTGAAAATTTCAACTGTCTACCTATTACGGTTCGTGAGATACGGCCCGCTGATAGACGGACGGACGGACCAACGGACAGCGGAGTCTTAGTAATAGGGTTCCGTTGGCACCCTTTGGGTACGGAATCCTAAAAATGTTATAAAACCTGCATTATTATGAGAGAACATACTTAATTGAGTCTAGCTTCCATTCATTGTAGCTGCATAAGTCTCGGTGCGCACGCGCATCGGTCATGGTTACTTATGTTGAAATTCAGTAAGTGCTGTTTGCTCAGCAAAAATATTTCAACATTCCTACATACATGTTTTTTTGCCGTATTTAATAGTCAATTTTTTTTCTGCATTGTTTATTTTTAATCATTGTTGTGTTGCTTTAAGGAATTACTTAGGCGCGTATTAATAAATGCATCTCAAAGTTAAGATTGATCTTAAGATGCAGTTTTGACATTTAATGTATGGAACATCTGTCAAAAACAGCATCTCAAGTTCGATCTCAATCTTGAGATCGATTTATTAATACGGGCCTTAGTGTATTATTTTTGAGCTTGTAATAAAGACTATGACACTATCAAAGTACAGGGAACTGAGGAACAATTAATCTACAAATATTCTATTTACCCCACCAGTCTACAAAAATAGTATAATGATCCCAAACTAAGCAATGCTTGTACTATGGATGGCTATCATACAAAGAACTGGGGGAAATCCCAGTGACACCTAGTCCGGGGAATTAGTTTTTTTTTATTTTTTATAATAGTGATAATATCCTGGGACATTTTCTACACACGGCAACCTGATCCCAAACTAAGCAGAGCTTGTACTATGGAAACCAGATAACTGATATTACTACATATACTATTTTTTTGCTTGTAAATACATACTTAATATACATATACACCCAGACTCCGGACATACAGACATGTTCATGCACACAAATGCATGTCCCGGGTAGGAATCGAACCTACGACCTGTAGCGTGAAAGACGCCATCACGCCAACCACGCCAACGGGCCCGCCAAATTTGCCTCTGGCGGGAATCGAACCCACTACCCGATGCAATGAGCCGAGCGGCCAACGCCCAAACCAAATCGTCGAACTCATTCATCACTTCAAATTTGGGGTGCGTGTTTATCACTAGGTAACTTAATAATTCCATGCTAGTTGGCTAACTCAGATTAGATTTTGGTTTGCGCACACGAGGCGACGTCGTGATGATCAACTGCATAGCTACATTTGTCGATATATTTATCTCAATCTAGCAATAAATAACGTAAACAACACCTGTACACAGGGTCACTGATCGGTTCATGCATTCATTTCTCTGGCGAGCGTTGATGCGTGCAATGTTGCGATATATCGCGTGCTAATCGACGCACGCGCAGGTAGCTGTTGAAAAACCGAGAAAATTGGAGTGAATAACGTTGGGTTTACACATTATTGTTTTACAGTCACGGAATTGTAATTAGTGATGAACGAGTCCACTTTACTTTACATTCTATGCACAATTGCCATTGAAATCATTGTTAAAGAAAATTGTATTTTTTTAATAAAAGTAAATATTACCTATATTTTGACGACCGCTTGGCGCAGTGGTTCGAGCGTAGGTGCTCGGTTCACTGTATCGGGTGGTCGCGGGTTCGATTCCCGCCAGAGGCAAATTTCGGAAACGGCCTTTTCGTAATTTGCCCTGGTCTGGGTGTCACTGGGATCGCCCCCAGTCATAGTACAAGCGCTGCTTAGTTTGGGACCATACAGTTGGTGTGCATGTCTGGCGATACCACTTATTTACTTGTTCGAAAAATCCAAAATGCGATCCGTGTGTTGAACTTAAACACTTTCCGTGTTATTACAAAAAAGTTAAACACGAGATAAACATGGGTTATGTGAAAATTTACAAGGGGACTAGACACGCGTTTACAACGAGTTTGGCTTTTAGGTAATAACACCGTTTGTGTTCTAAAGCGGGCGTTTGACCATTTGGCTTATCACTGATTTTGACATTATTACGAGTTCTATATACTTACCTAACACTGGTCATTTACCTCATACTATTTAGTAATTATTTATTTCTTAAAAACCGGATCTTAAGCTCTGCAACTGGTCAGTTCATTGCCATTTCAACTTGCAAAGGATGTGGTCGTTTATATAAAAATAATTCCGTAGATCTGGGTCGCAGCTGAGAATTAATTATCGGTTGATATTCTACTGGATTCTATTGGATAATTTGACGTATTCATTTAATTGCAGTTACTTTCGATGATAGGATGATTAACTTACTTACTTATAGATGTCTGTTGCACGTATATTATTATAGAGGTACGTATTTTTGTGTTTCAAATTGACAGCATGGGAATATCTATCTAGCTTTACTATGTTTTTGCCAGCGTAGTTAAAATACTAGCTTGTAATAAAACAGTATAACATACATTTATGTCAAATATTATTAAAATCCGACCAGGGCCTCGAGTCTCTGAACAATTATTTTCATAACATTATCTTTATGACTTCTTCATTGTAAAACACAAATTCTTATAGCGGTCGGCATGATAACAGATGGAAAGAATTTGTGATTTAAAATGAAGAATTCACAAAGATAATATCAAAATCCAATGGACAATACTTGTTAACAGACTCGAGGCTCAGCTATTTTGTGTGATCCTCAGTAAAACTTACAAATAACACTTGTATAAATAGGATCATATTTAACAGAAGTTTAATCATGGAATTATTTTTGTTTCTAGTTTATTGGATCATTATTTATTTATTAGTACATTATAAATCGACATTCGTAAACCCACCTATGTTATTAGGCCAACAGGAAACGATAGTTTACATCCTATGTTGTGCCTCAGAATTCAATGCTATAGTGCGTACGCGCACTGCTCGCGGGCAACCATTTAGCCTTAGTAATGTGGCGATTGATCGAAGTACAGCGTAATTGCTTTGGATAACCGTAATTATTATAAGTACGTATGTATCTTCTAAGTATAAAGTAAAGTCCGGCTTTCACACTCACTTTACGAAACGTAACTATAACAGCTACTTTACGCTGATCTTCCGTGAGAGGGTGTAACTACCCCGGTAGAGCCAGCCCATATAATATGAGCTTACTCAATTGGCTACAGCTTGGATCTACCACCAATATAGTGCCCAATATATAAAAATAAGCTAGGCCCCTAACACTATTACCATTGCCAAAATGTTACCTATTTATTCTTAAAATCTAATTGATAAAATACCTAGCATAGAGCACGCACACGAGATGTTTAGTAATCATTAATTGCCCATACCTACAGATGTCTATGTATAATTACTAAGATTTCTTTGTACAGGTATTGCAATAGGCAAACTGCCTACGGTCAATGTCACTTCACTTGTAATTATTTTTCTACCGACGAAGATTTGTTCTCCGAGAGTTTGAACTTATCAGCATATACTTTTTAACATCGCAAACCGGGGCAGTACCACCCTCTCACAGAAGTTTGGCGTAAAGCAGCTATTAGAGCTGCGTTTCGTATGATGATTGAGAGAGCCGGAAGACCAACCCCCATCCCCTTCCCCTCTCTCCGTCTCACTCCCCTTCAGGTCGGCAAGGTGCGAGCAACGCCTTTGGTATTGCAAGCATCTATAGGCTACGGTAACTGCTTATCATCAGGCGGGCCGTACGCTTGCTTGCCACCTTAGTACTATAAAATAACATAATATTTATCTTTCTATTACATAATACAGGTCGGAAACAGTAAGCAATTTGATATAATTTATTATTTTAGGCCGTTCTTGACCTCCTTATTTATTTATTACTTGAGGGCCGCGCTTTTTGAGACTTGTCATACTCGGCTAAAAATGCGTGAATAGGCACGCGCCTATTCACGCATGTTTTTTTATAGTACTGAGGTGGCAAGCAAGCTTATGGCCAGATGTTTAGCAATTACCATAGCCTATAGATGCTTGTAATACCAAAGGCATTGCGCGCACCTTGCCGACCTGAAGGGGAGTGAGACGGAGAGAGGGGAAGGGGATGGGGTTGGGCTTCCGGCTCTCTCACTCATCATACGAAACGCAGCTCTAATAGCTGCTTTACGCCAAACTTCTGATTATTAGGGCGCGTTGCTCGATACATGTTCACGCGTACATGTATCGAGCAACGCGCCCTAGTAATCAGTTTTGACATCTAACATCATTGCTCGTGCGTAATATCATGAAAAATAATGGTGTAGTCATAATAACTAATCATATGTATTTCGAAATGCTTTCTTCGAGTAGGCGTATTTTATCCGGGGAAGCATTTTATCCATGGACGCATTTTTCCCAAACAACTTTATCCAAAAGGTCGTTGTTTAATTTTGAAATGTTTTCCATAACTCGCACCTCAGATTAAACCGCGCAATACTTGAAAATTACATCTTGCGAGTTGCGATTGTAATCCTCAGGCATTAACAATCCATTTCTTCAGATGTACTAAAATCGGATAGCATCTTCATTTCAACACGGCGACCTCTGTCCGTTGACACATTACACACGCTAACTATTGATCACATTGGTCAAGCGAGTTGTGAAAGCTTACGAAATGAATGGGTGACGGCGTTTGAAATTTTTAGAGATCTCTACCTAAAAGCATTCTTAAAATAGCTATAATTTTACCTAAAAACATATCGTTTTGTCTTAAGACGTGTCTCATATTATTTGTGTCTTTCATAGTAGTAGTAGTTCCTGGGACATTTATTACACGGCTACCTGATCCCAAACTAAGCAGAGCTTGTACTACGGAATCCAGATAACTGATATTACTACATATACTACTTTTTATTTGTAAATACATACTAAATATACATATACACCCAGACTCCGGACATACAGACATGTTCATTCACACAAATGCATGTCACGGGTAGGAATCGAACCTACGACCTGCAGCGTGAAAGTCGCCTCCGCGCCAACCACGCTAACGGGCCCGTCTTTGTCATTGTTATCTTTCTTCTGTAATTTAATTTTAAACTGACGAGGTCTCACTGGCGGGCAACGATATTTGAATTATTTCCGAGGCCGGTTTTGCTATTTAACTCTTTGTATGACGGAATGCAGATCTACGCGAGACAATTGAATTATTCTATTGCGTCTGAAATTATAGCGGTTCAACTGTCTCTACATGATTAACAAAGGGTAGAGTTGACTCTACTGACCAACTTGTTACAAATCCAAATTCCTTTTAATCGTTGTAAAGGAAAATAGTTACAGACAGGTCCTTGGTTTCCCTTAAGGGCATATTTCGCGAAAAAATCGTACTCTATTTTGTGGATGTCACTGGGATCGCACCCAGTCCATTATACAGAACCCATTATACAAGCGTTGCTAAGTTTGTAACCATTGATGTTATTTTTTAACGTCAAGAGGATAGAGCAAGCTATCAAGATTGTGTTATTTCTATCACTTACGGAACACATTACCTAACTTACACTAGAGTAGTATTTTAGCATATGCTAAATACTTCATTGACACTTTAGATTGATGAAATAAGCACTTTGAAGTAATTCTACTTAAGCACTTAAGAATGCGTACAGGGTCAATAGGTACTAATGATGGTTTACGAAAGTTTTTTATATAACTTACTTATGGTTTCAGCAGCTCTACACTAAGTTTAGGCGTGTTTTCCGTTCGCTACTCGCTATCGTCTACGTAAAATACTTTTACTACTACTATATTTGTGTGAAACGGGGCTGATTACACTTGAAGTAAGCAGTATTTAAGATAATTATAACAGTAACATGTGAGTGTAATTGTTTGTTGTTCTAAATAAATGAAAAATAAATATATTGTATAGCGACTCTATTCACCCGTATACGTAATTAACGTAAACGATTGATTTTTAGACCAAACTAACCATTGAGTTAACGTATTCGAGCAAAATGCATTCGATTCCAAGTTTCTTTCGTCGAACTTTATGATGACAAATATTTTACGCATACGCTAGCGAGTAACTACTAGATGAAGCTACTAAAAGGCCTCTCACTACTAAGCAGTAGAGCTACTAAAGAGTCTGTTACTACTAAATAGTAGATCTACTAAAAAGCCTGTTACTACTA